>CAXAJV010000977.1:4939600-6386916 GCA_963969225.1 Xylocopa violacea
GGGTTAGGTTAGGTTATATTACGTTATTGATGTGTAAAAAGATCCCACGGAGACGGAGAAGCCAACTCGCCAGGAATGTTGTCAAATATTACCGCCGAGATGTTAGGTTGGGTTAGGTTAGGTTATATTACGTTATTGATGTAAAAAATGTCCCACGGAGACGTAGATGCCAACAAGCCAGGAATGTGGTCAAATATTACCGCCGAGATGATAGACTGGGTTAGCCTAGCTTATACTATGTTATTGTTGTATATAAAGGTCCGACGGAGACGTATAGGCCAACTCGCCAGGAATGTTGTCAAATATTACCGCCGAGATGATAGGTTGGGTTAGGTTAGATTATATCACGTTATAGATGTATATAAAGGTCCCGCGGAGACGTAGAGGCCAGCAAGCCAGGAATGTTATCAAATATTACCGCCGAGATGTTAGGTTGGGTTAGGTTAGGTTATATTACGTTATTGATGTATATAAATGTACCACGGAGACGTAGAGGCCAACTCGTCATGAATGTTTTCAAATATTACCGCCGAGATGTTAGGTTCGGTTAGGTTAGGTTATATTACTTTATTGATGTATAAAAAGATCCCACGGAGACGTAGAGGCCAACTCGCCAGGTATGTTTTCAAATACTACCGCCGAGATGTTAGGTTGTGTTAGGTTAGGTTATATTACGTTATTGATGTGTAAAAAGATCCCACGGAGACGGAGAAGCCAATTCGCCAGGAATGTTGTCAAATATTACCGCCGAGATGTTAGGTTGGGTTAGGTTAGGTTATATAACGTTATGGATCTATATAAAGGTCCCACGGAGGCGTAGAGGCCAACTCGCCAGGAATGTTGTCAAATATTACCGCCGAGATATTAAGGTTGGGTTAGGTTAGGTTATATTACGTTATAGATGTATAAAAAGGTCCCACGGAGACGTAGAGGCCAACAAGCCAGGAATGTGTTCAAATATTACCTCCGAGATGTTAGGTTGGGTTAGGTTAGGTTGTATTACGTTATAGATGTATATAAAGGTCCCACGGAGACGTAGAGGGCAACAAGCCAGGAATGTGTTCAAATATTACCGCCGAGATGTTAGGTTGGGTTAGGTTAGGTTATATCACGTTATAGATGTATATAAAGGTCCCGCGGAGACGTAGAGGCCAACTCGCCAGGAATGTTGTCAAACATTAGCGCCGAGATGATAGGTTGGGTTAGGTCAGGTTATATTACGTTATTGATGTATATGAAGGTCAAACCGAGACGTAGAGGCCAACTCGCCAGGAATGTTGTCAAATATTATCGCCGAGATGTTAGGTTGGGTTAGGTTAGGTTATATTACGTTATAGATGTATTTAAAGGTCCCGCGGAGACGTAGAGGCCAACAAGCCAGGACTGTGATCAAATATTACCGCCGAGATGTTAGGTTGGGTTAGGTTAGGTTATATTACGTTTCTGATGTATAAAAAGATCCCACGGAGACGTAGAGGCCAACTTGCCAGGTATGTTTTCAAATACTACCGCCGAGATGTTAGGTTGGGTTAGGTTAGGTTATATTACGTTATTGATGTGTAAAAAGATCCCACGGAGACGGAGAAGCCAACTCGCCAGGAATGTTGTCAAATATTACCGCCGAGATGTTAGGTTGGGTTAGGTTAGGTTATATTACGTTATTGATGTGTAAAAAGATCCCACGGAGACGGAGAAGCCAACTCGCCAGGAATGTTGTCAAATATTACCGCCGAGATGTTAGGTTGGGTTAGGTTAGGTTATATAACGTTATGGATGTATATAAAGGTCCCACGTAGGCGTAGAGGCCAACTCGCCAGGAATGTTGTCAAATATTACCGCCGAGGTGTTAGGTTGGGTTAGGTTAGGTTATATTACGTTATAGATGTATATAAAGGTCCCACGGAGACGTAGAGGCCAACAAGCCAGGAATGTGTTCAAATATTACCGCCGAGATGTTAAGTTGGGATAGGTTAGGTTATATTACGTTATAGATGTATATAACTATCCCACGGAGACGTAGAGGCCAACTCGCCAGGAATGTTGTCAAATATTACCGCCGAGATGTTAGGTTGGGTTAGGTTAGGTTATATTACGTTATAGATGTATTTAAAGGTCCCGCGGAGACGTAGAGGCCAACAAGCCAGGAATGTGATCAAATATTACCGCCGAGATGTTAGGTTGGGTTAGGTTAGGTTATATTACGTTACTGATGTATAAAAAGATCCCACGGAGACGTAGAGGCCAACTCGCCAGGTATGTTTTCAAATACTACCGCCGAGATGTTAGGTTGGGTTAGGTTAGGTTATATTACGTTATTGATGTGTAAAAAGATCCCACGGAGACGGAGAAGCCAACTCGCCAGGAATGTTGTCAAATATTACCGCCGAGATGTTAGGTTGGGTTAGGTTAGGTTATATTACGTTATTGATGTAAAAAATGTCCCACGGAGACGTAGATGCCAACAAGCCAGGAATGTGGTCAAATATTACCGCCGAGATGTTAGGTTGGGTTAGGTTAGGTTATATTACGTTATTGATGTGTAAAAAGATCCCACGGCGACGGAGAAGCCAACTCGCCAGGAATGTTGTCAAATATTATCGCCGAGATGTTAGGTTGGGTTAGGTTAGGTTATATAACGTTATGGATGTATATAAAGGTCCCACGTAGGCGTAGAGTGCAACTCGCCAGGAATGTTGTCAAATATTACCGCCGAGGTGTTAGGTTGGGTTAGGTTAGGTTATATTACGTTATAGATGTATATAAAGGTCCCACAGAGACGTAGAGGCCAACAAGCCAGGAATGTGTTCAAATATTACCGCCGAGATGATAGACTGGGTTAGCCTAGCTTATACTATGTTATTGTTGTATATAAAGGTCCGACGGAGACGTATAGGCCAACTCGCCAGGAATGTTGTCAAATATTACCGCCGAGATGATAGGTTGGGTTAGGTTAGATTATATCACGTTATAGATGTATATAAAGGTCCCGCGGAGACGTAGAGGCCAGCAAGCCAGGAATGTGATCAAATATTACCGCCGAGATGTTAGGTTGGGTTAGGTTAGGTTATATAACGTTATGGATCTATATAAAGGTCCCACGGAGGCGTAGAGGCCAACTCGCCAGGAATGTTGTCAAATATTACCGCCGAGATATTAAGGTTGGGTTAGGTTAGGTTATATTACGTTATAGATGTATAAAAAGGTCCCACGGAGACG
The DNA here is from genome assembly GCA_963969225.1 of Xylocopa violacea. NCBI lineage: Eukaryota > Metazoa > Arthropoda > Insecta > Hymenoptera > Apidae > Xylocopa > Xylocopa violacea. The sequence goes on from CAXAJV010000977.1 coordinate 4,942,817, forward strand.
TAGAGGCCAACAAGCCAGGAATGTGTTCAAATATTACCTCCGAGATGTTAGGTTGGGTTAGGTTAGGTTGTATTACGTTATAGATGTATATAAAGGTCCCACGGAGACGTAGAGGGCAACAAGCCAGGAATGTGTTCAAATATTACCGCCGAGATGTTAGGTTGGGTTAGGTTAGGTTATATCACGTTATAGATGTATATAAAGGTCCCGCGGAGACGTAGAGGCCAACTCGCCAGGAATGTTGTCAAACATTAGCGCCGAGATGATAGGTTGGGTTAGGTCAGGTTATATTACGTTATTGATGTATATGAAGGTCAAACCGAGACGTAGAGGCCAACTCGCCAGGAATGTTGTCAAATATTATCGCCGAGATGTTAGGTTGGGTTAGGTTAGGTTATATTACGTTATAGATGTATTTAAAGGTCCCGCGGAGACGTAGAGGCCAACAAGCCAGGACTGTGATCAAATATTACCGCCGAGATGTTAGGTTGGGTTAGGTTAGGTTATATTACGTTTCTGATGTATAAAAAGATCCCACGGAGACGTAGAGGCCAACTTGCCAGGTATGTTTTCAAATACTACCGCCGAGATGTTAGGTTGGGTTAGGTTAGGTTATATTACGTTATTGATGTGTAAAAAGATCCCACGGAGACGGAGAAGCCAACTCGCCAGGAATGTTGTCAAATATTACCGCCGAGATGTTAGGTTGGGTTAGGTTAGGTTATATTACGTTATTGATGTGTAAAAAGATCCCACGGAGACGGAGAAGCCAACTCGCCAGGAATGTTGTCAAATATTACCGCCGAGATGTTAGGTTGGGTTAGGTTAGGTTATATAACGTTATGGATGTATATAAAGGTCCCACGTAGGCGTAGAGGCCAACTCGCCAGGAATGTTGTCAAATATTACCGCCGAGGTGTTAGGTTGGGTTAGGTTAGGTTATATTACGTTATAGATGTATATAAAGGTCCCACGGAGACGTAGAGGCCAACAAGCCAGGAATGTGTTCAAATATTACCGCCGAGATGTTAAGTTGGGATAGGTTAGGTTATATTACGTTATAGATGTATATAACTATCCCACGGAGACGTAGAGGCCAACTCGCCAGGAATGTTGTCAAATATTACCGCCGAGATGTTAGGTTGGGTTAGGTTAGGTTATATTACGTTATAGATGTATTTAAAGGTCCCGCGGAGACGTAGAGGCCAACAAGCCAGGAATGTGATCAAATATTACCGCCGAGATGTTAGGTTGGGTTAGGTTAGGTTATATTACGTTACTGATGTATAAAAAGATCCCACGGAGACGTAGAGGCCAACTCGCCAGGTATGTTTTCAAATACTACCGCCGAGATGTTAGGTTGGGTTAGGTTAGGTTATATTACGTTATTGATGTGTAAAAAGATCCCACGGAGACGGAGAAGCCAACTCGCCAGGAATGTTGTCAAATATTACCGCCGAGATGTTAGGTTGGGTTAGGTTAGGTTATATTACGTTATTGATGTAAAAAATGTCCCACGGAGACGTAGATGCCAACAAGCCAGGAATGTGGTCAAATATTACCGCCGAGATGTTAGGTTGGGTTAGGTTAGGTTATATTACGTTATTGATGTGTAAAAAGATCCCACGGCGACGGAGAAGCCAACTCGCCAGGAATGTTGTCAAATATTATCGCCGAGATGTTAGGTTGGGTTAGGTTAGGTTATATAACGTTATGGATGTATATAAAGGTCCCACGTAGGCGTAGAGTGCAACTCGCCAGGAATGTTGTCAAATATTACCGCCGAGGTGTTAGGTTGGGTTAGGTTAGGTTATATTACGTTATAGATGTATATAAAGGTCCCACAGAGACGTAGAGGCCAACAAGCCAGGAATGTGTTCAAATATTACCGCCGAGATGATAGACTGGGTTAGCCTAGCTTATACTATGTTATTGTTGTATATAAAGGTCCGACGGAGACGTATAGGCCAACTCGCCAGGAATGTTGTCAAATATTACCGCCGAGATGATAGGTTGGGTTAGGTTAGATTATATCACGTTATAGATGTATATAAAGGTCCCGCGGAGACGTAGAGGCCAGCAAGCCAGGAATGTGATCAAATATTACCGCCGAGATGTTAGGTTGGGTTAGGTTAGGTTATATTACGTTATTGATGTATATAAATGTACCACGGAGACGTAGAGGCCAACTCGCCATGAATGTTTTCAAATATTACCGCCGAGATGTTAGGTTCGGTTAGGTTAGGTTATATTACTTTATTGATGTATAAAAAGATCCCACGGAGACGTAGAGGCCAACTCGCCAGGTATGTTTTCAAATACTACCGCCGAGATGTTAGGTTGGGTTAGGTTAGGTTATATTACGTTATTGATGTGTAAAAAGATCCCACGGAGACGGAGAAGCCAACTCGCCAGGAATGTTGTCAAATATTACCGCCGAGATGTTAGGTTCGGTTAGGTTAGGTTATATTACTTTACTGATGTATAAAAAGATCCCACGGAGACGTAGAGGCCAACTCGCCAGGTATGTTTTCAAATACTACCGCCGAGATGTTAGGTTGGGTTAGGTTAGGTTATATTACGTTATTGATGTGTAAAAAGATCCCACGGAGACGGAGAAGCCAACTCGCCAGGAATGTTGTCAAATATTACCGCCGAGATGTTAGGTTGGGTTAGGTTAGGTTATATAACGTTATGGATGTATATAAAGGTCCCACGGAGGCGTAGAGGCCAACTCGACAGGAATGTTGTCAAAAATTACCGCCGAGATATTAAGGTTGGGTTAGGTTAGGTTATATTACGTTATAGATGTATATAAAGGTCCCACGGAGACGGAGAGGCCAACAAGCCAGGAATGTGTTCAAATATTACCTCCGAGATGTTAGGTTGGGTTAGGTTAGGTTGTATTACGTTATAGATGTATATAAAGGTCCCACGGAGACGTAGAGGCCAACAAGCCAGGAATGTGTTCAAATATTACCGCCGAGATGTTAGGTTGGGTTAGGTTAGGTTATATCACGTTATAGATGTATATAAAGGTCCCGCGGAGACGTAGAGGCCAACTCGCCAGGAATGTTGTCAAACATTAGCGCCGAGATGATAGGTTGGGTTAGGTCAGGTTATATTACGTTATTGATGTATATGAAGGTCAAACCGAGACGTAGAGGCCAACTCGCCAGGAATGTTGTCAAATATTATCGCCGAGATGTTAGGTTGGGTTAGGTTAGGTTATATTACGTTATAGATGTATTTAAAGGTCCCGCGGAGACGTAGAGGCCAACAAGCCAGGAATGTGATCAAATATTACCGCCGAGATGTTAGGTTGGGTTAGGTTAGGTTATATTACGTTATAGATGTATTTAAAGGTCCCGCGGAGACGTAGAGGCCAACAAGCCAGGAATGTGATCAAATATTACCGCCGAGATGTTAGGTTGGGTTAGGTTAGGTTATATTACGTTACTGATGTATTAAAAGATCCCACGGAGACGTAGAGGCCAACTCGCCAGGTATGTTTTCAAATACTACCGCCGAGATGTTAGGTTGGGTTAGGTTAGGTTATATTACGTTATTGATGTGTAAAAAGATCCCACGGAGACGGAGAAGCCAACTCGCCAGGAATGTTGTCAAATATTACCGCCGAGATGTTAGGTTGGGTTAGGTTAGGTTATATTACGTTATTGATGTAAAAAATGTCCCACGGAGACGTAGATGCCAACAAGCCAGGAATGTGGTCAAATATTACCGCCGAGATGATAGACTGGGTTAGCCTAGCTTATACTATGTTATTGTTGTATATAAAGGTCCGACGGAGACGTATAGGCCAACTCGCCAGGAATGTTGTCAAATATTACCGCCGAGATGATAGGTTGGGTTAGGTTAGATTATATCACGTTATAGATGTATATAAAGGTCCCGCGGAGACGTAGAGGCCAGCAAGCCAGGAATGTGATCAAATATTACCGCCGAGATGTTAGGTTGGGTTAGGTTAGGTTATATTACGTTATTGATGTATATAAATGTACCACGGAGACGTAGAGGCCAACTCGTCATGAATGTTTTCAAATATTACCGCCGAGATGTTAGGTTCGGTTAGGTTAGGTTATATTACTTTATTGATGTATAAAAAGATCCCACGGAGACGTAGAGGCCAACTCGCCAGGTATGTTTTCAAATACTACCGCCGAGATGTTAGGTTGGGTTAGGTTAGGTTATATTACGTTATTGATGTGTAAAAAGATCCCACGGAGACGGAGAAGCCAATTCGCCAGGAATGTTGTCAAATATTACCGCCGAGATGTTAGGTTGGGTTAGGTTAGGTTATATAACGTTATGGATGTATATAAAGGTCCCACGGAGGCGTAGAGGCCAACTCGCCAGGAATGTTGTCAAATATTACCGCCGAGATATTAAGGTTGGGTTAGGTTAGGTTATATTACGTTATAGATGTATAAAAAGGTCCCACGGAGACGTAGAGGGCAACAAGCCAGGAATGTGTTCAAATATTACCTCCGAGATGTTAGGTTGGGTTAGGTTAGGTTGTATTACGTTATAGATGTATATAAAGGTCCCACGGAGACGTAGAGGGCAACAAGCCAGGAATGTGTTCAAATATTACCGCCGAGATGTTAGGTTGGGTTAGGTTAGGTTATATCACGTTATAGATGTATATAAAGGTCCCGCGGAGACGTAGAGGCCAACTCGCCAGGAATGTTGTCAAACATTAGCGCCGAGATGATAGGTTGGGTTAGGTCAGGTTATATTACGTTATTGATGTATATGAAGGTCAAACCGAGACGTAGAGGCCAACTCGCCAGGAATGTTGTCAAATATTATCGCCGAGATGTTAGGTTGGGTTAGGTTAGGTTATATTACGTTATAGATGTATTTAAAGGTCCCGCGGAGACGTAGAGGCCAACAAGCCAGGACTGTGACCAAATATTACCGCCGAGATGTTAGGTTGGGTTAGGTTAGGTTATATTACGTTTCTGATGTATAAAAAGATCCCACGGAGACGTAGAGGCCAACTTGCCAGGTATGTTTTCAAATACTACCGCCGAGATGTTAGGTTGGGTTAGGTTAGGTTATATTACGTTATTGATGTGTAAAAAGATCCCACGGAGACGGAGAAGCCAACTCGCCAGGAATGTTGTCAAATATTACCGCCGAGATGTTAGGTTGGGTTAGGTTAGGTTATATTACGTTATTGATGTGTAAAAAGATCCCACGGAGACGGAGAAGCCAACTCGCCAGGAATGTTGTCAAATATTACCGCCGAGATGTTAGGTTGGGTTAGGTTAGGTTATATTACGTTATAGATGTATATAAAGGTCCCACAGAGACGTAGAGGCCAACAAGCCAGGAATGTGTTCATATATTACCGCCGAGATGTTAAGTTGGGATAGGTTAGGTTATATTACGTTATAGATGTATATAACTATCCCACGGAGACGTAGAGGCCAACTCGCCAGGAATGTTGTCAAATATTACCGCCGAGATGTTAGGTTGGGTTAGGTTAGGTTATATTACGTTATAGATGTATTTAAAGGTCCCGCGGAGACGTAGAGGCCAACAAGCCAGGAATGTGATCAAATATTACCGCCGAGATGTTAGGTTGGGTTAGGTTAGGTTATATTACGTTACTGATGTATAAAAAGATCCCACGGAGACGTAGAGGCCAACTCGCCAGGTATGTTTTCAAATACTACCGCCGAGATGTTAGGTTGGGTTAGGTTAGGTTATATTACGTTATTGATGTGTAAAAAGATCCCACGGAGACGGAGAAGCCAACTCGCCAGGAATGTTGTCAAATATTACCGCCGAGATGTTAGGTTGGGTTAGGTTAGGTTATATTACGTTATTGATGTAAAAAATGTCCCACGGAGACGTAGATGCCAACAAGCCAGGAATGTGGTCAAATATTACCGCCGAGATGTTAGGTTGGGTTAGGTTAGGTTATATTACGTTATTGATGTGTAAAAAGATCCCACGGCGACGGAGAAGCCAACTCGCCAGGAATGTTGTCAAATATTATCGCCGAGATGTTAGGTTGGGTTAGGTTAGGTTATATAACGTTATGGATGTATATAAAGGTCCCACGTAGGCGTAGAGTGCAACTCGCCAGGAATGTTGTCAAATATTACCGCCGAGGTGTTAGGTTGGGTTAGGTTAGGTTATATTACGTTATAGATGTATATAAAGGTCCCACAGAGACGTAGAGGCCAACAAGCCAGGAATGTGTTCAAATATTACCGCCGAGATGTTAGGTTGGGTTAGGTTAGGTTATATTACGTTATTGATGTAAAAAATGTCCCACGGAGACGTAGATGCCAACAAGCCAGGAATGTGGTCAAATATTACCTCCGAGATGTTAGGTTGGGTTAGGTTAGGTTGTATTACGTTATAGATATATATAAAGGTCCCACGGAGACGTAGAGGCCAACAAGCCAGGAATGTGTTCAAATATTACCGCCGAGATGTTAGGTTGGGTTAGGTTAGATTATATCACGTTATAGATGTATATAAAGGTCCCGCGGAGACGTAGAGGCCAGCAAGCCAGGAATGTGATCAAATATTACCGCCGAGATGTTAGGTTGGGTTAGGTTAGGTTATATTACGTTATTGATGTATATAAATGTACCACGGAGACGTAGAGGCCAACTCGCCATTAATGTTTTCAAATATTACCGCCGAGATGTTAGGTTCGGTTAGGTTAGGTTATATTACTTTATTGATGTGTAAAAAGATCCCACGGAGACGGAGAAGCCAACTCGCCAGGAATGTTGTCAAATATTACCGCCGAGATGTTAGGTTGGGTTAGGTTAGGTTATATTACGTTATTGATGTGTAAAAAGATCCCACGGAGACGTAGAGGCCAACTCGCCAGGTATGTTTTCAAATACTACCGCCGAGATGTTAGGTTGGGTTAGGTTAGGTTATATTACGTTATTGATGTGTAAAAAGATCCCACGGAGACGGAGAAGCCAACTCGCCAGGAATGTTGTCAAATATTACCGCCGAGATGTTAGGTTGGGTTAGGTTAGGTTATATTACGTTATTGATGTGTAAAAAGATCCCACGGAGACGGAGAAGCCAACTCGCCAGGAATGTTGTCAAATATTACCGCCGAGATGTTAGGTTGGGTTAGGTTAGGTTATATAACGTTATGGATGTATATAAAGGTCCCACGTAGGCGTAGAGGCCAACTCGCCAGGAATGTTGTCAAATATTACCGCCGAGGTGTTAGGTTGGGTTAGGTTAGGTTATATTACGTTATAGATGTATATAAAGGTCCCACGGAGACGTAGAGGCCAACAAGCCAGGAATGTGTTCAAATATTACCGCCGAGATGTTAAGTTGGGATAGGTTAGGTTATATTACGTTATAGATGTATATAACTATCCCACGGAGACGTAGAGGCCAACTCGCCAGGAATGTTGTCAAATATTACCGCCGAGATGTTAGGTTGGGTTAGGTTAGGTTATATTACGTTATAGATGTATTTAAAGGTCCCGCGGAGACGTAGAGGCCAACTCGTCATGAATGTTTTCAAATATTACCGCCGAGATGTTAGGTTCGGTTAGGTTAGGTTATATTACTTTATTGATGTATAAAAAGATCCCACGGAGACGTAGAGGCCAACTCGCCAGGTATGTTTTCAAATACTACCGCCGAGATGTTAGGTTGTGTTAGGTTAGGTTATATTACGTTATTGATGTGTAAAAAGATCCCACGGAGACGGAGAAGCCAATTCGCCAGGAATGTTGTCAAATATTACCGCCGAGATGTTAGGTTGGGTTAGGTTAGGTTATATAACGTTATGGATCTATATAAAGGTCCCACGGAGGCGTAGAGGCCAACTCGCCAGGAATGTTGTCAAATATTACCGCCGAGATATTAAGGTTGGGTTAGGTTAGGTTATATTACGTTATAGATGTATAAAAAGGTCCCACGGAGACGTAGAGGCCAACAAGCCAGGAATGTGTTCAAATATTACCTCCGAGATGTTAGGTTGGGTTAGGTTAGGTTGTATTACGTTATAGATGTATATAAAGGTCCCACGGAGACGTAGAGGGCAACAAGCCAGGAATGTGTTCAAATATTACCGCCGAGATGTTAGGTTGGGTTAGGTTAGGTTATATCACGTTATAGATGTATATAAAGGTCCCGCGGAGACGTAGAGGCCAACTCGCCAGGAATGTTGTCAAACATTAGCGCCGAGATGATAGGTTGGGTTAGGTCAGGTTATATTACGTTATTGATGTATATGAAGGTCAAACCGAGACGTAGAGGCCAACTCGCCAGGAATGTTGTCAAATATTATCGCCGAGATGTTAGGTTGGGTTAGGTTAGGTTATATTACGTTATAGATGTATTTAAAGGTCCCGCGGAGACGTAGAGGCCAACAAGCCAGGACTGTGATCAAATATTACCGCCGAGATGTTAGGTTGGGTTAGGTTAGGTTATATTACGTTTCTGATGTATAAAAAGATCCCACGGAGACGTAGAGGCCAACTTGCCAGGTATGTTTTCAAATACTACCGCCGAGATGTTAGGTTGGGTTAGGTTAGGTTATATTACGTTATTGATGTGTAAAAAGATCCCACGGAGACGGAGAAGCCAACTCGCCAGGAATGTTGTCAAATATTACCGCCGAGATGTTAGGTTGGGTTAGGTTAGGTTATATTACGTTATTGATGTGTAAAAAGATCCCACGGAGACGGAGAAGCCAACTCGCCAGGAATGTTGTCAAATATTACCGCCGAGATGTTAGGTTGGGTTAGGTTAGGTTATATAACGTTATGGATGTATATAAAGGTCCCACGTAGGCGTAGAGGCCAACTCGCCAGGAATGTTGTCAAATATTACCGCCGAGGTGTTAGGTTGGGTTAGGTTAGGTTATATTACGTTATAGATGTATATAAAGGTCCCACGGAGACGTAGAGGCCAACAAGCCAGGAATGTGTTCAAATATTACCGCCGAGATGTTAAGTTGGGATAGGTTAGGTTATATTACGTTATAGATGTATATAACTATCCCACGGAGACGTAGAGGCCAACTCGCCAGGAATGTTGTCAAATATTACCGCCGAGATGTTAGGTTGGGTTAGGTTAGGTTATATTACGTTATAGATGTATTTAAAGGTCCCGCGGAGACGTAGAGGCCAACAAGCCAGGAATGTGATCAAATATTACCGCCGAGATGTTAGGTTGGGTTAGGTTAGGTTATATTACGTTACTGATGTATAAAAAGATCCCACGGAGACGTAGAGGCCAACTCGCCAGGTATGTTTTCAAATACTACCGCCGAGATGTTAGGTTGGGTTAGGTTAGGTTATATTACGTTATTGATGTGTAAAAAGATCCCACGGAGACGGAGAAGCCAACTCGCCAGGAATGTTGTAAAATATTACCGCCGAGATGTTAGGTTGGGTTAGGTTAGGTTATATTACGTTATTGATGTAAAAAATGTCCCACGGAGACGTAGATGCCAACAAGCCAGGAATGTGGTCAAATATTACCGCCGAGATGTTAGGTTGGGTTAGGTTAGGTTATATTACGTTATTGATGTGTAAAAAGATCCCACGGCGACGGAGAAGCCAACTCGCCAGGAATGTTGTCAAATATTATCGCCGAGATGTTAGGTTGGGTTAGGTTAGGTTATATAACGTTATGGATGTATATAAAGGTCCCACGTAGGCGTAGAGTGCAACTCGCCAGGAATGTTGTCAAATATTACCGCCGAGGTGTTAGGTTGGGTTAGGTTAGGTTATATTACGTTATAGATGTATATAAAGGTCCCACAGAGACGTAGAGGCCAACAAGCCAGGAATGTGTTCAAATATTACCTCCGAGATGTTAGGTTGGGTTAGGTTAGGTTGTATTACGTTATAGATGTATATAAAGGTCCCACGGAGACGTAGAGGCCAACAAGCCAGGAATGTGTTCAAATATTACCGCCGAGATGTTAGGTTGGGTTAGGTTAGGTTATATCACGTTATAGATGTAAATAAAGGTCCCGCGGAGACGTAGAGGCCAACTCGCCAGGAATGTTGTCAAACATTAGCGCCGAGATGATAGGTTGGGTTAGGTCAGGTTATATTACGTTATTGATGTATATGAAGGTCAAACCGAGACGTAGAGGCCAACTCGCCAGGAATGTTGTCAAATATTATCGCCGAGATGTTAGGTTGGGTTAGGTTAGGTTATATTACGTTATAGATGTATTTAAAGGTCCCGCGGAGACGTAGAGGCCAACAAGCCAGGAATGTGATCAAATATTACCGCCGAGATGTTAGGTTGGGTTAGGTTAGGTTATATTACGTTACTGATGTATAAAAAGATCCCACGGAGACGTAGAGGCCAACTCGCCAGGTATGTTTTCAAATACTACCGCCGAGATGTTAGGTTGGGTTAGGTTAGGTTATATTACGTTATTGATGTGTAAAAAGATCCCACGGAGACGGAGAAGCCAACTCGCCAGGAATGTTGTCAAATATTACCGCCGAGATGTTAGGTTGGGTTAGGTTAGGTTATATTACGTTATTGATGTAAAAAATGTCCCACGGAGACGTAGATGCCAACAAGCCAGGAATGTGGTCAAATATTACCGCCGAGATGTTAGGTTGGGTTAGGTTAGGTTATATTACGTTATTGATGTGTAAAAAGATCCCACGGCGACGGAGAAGCCAACTCGCCAGGAATGTTGTCAAATATTATCGCCGAGATGTTAGGTTGGGTTAGGTTAGGTTATATAACGTTATGGATGTATATAAAGGTCCCACGTAGGCGTAGAGTGCAACTCGCCAGGAATGTTGTCAAATATTACCGCCGAGGTGTTAGGTTGGGTTAGGTTAGGTTATATTACGTTATAGATGTATATAAAGGTCCCACAGAGACGTAGAGGCCAACAAGCCAGGAATGTGTTCAAATATTACCGCCGAGATGTTAGGTTGGGTTAGGTTAGGTTATATTACGTTATTGATGTAAAAAATGTCCCACGGAGACGTAGATGCCAACAAGCCAGGAATGTGGTCAAATATTACCGCCGAGATGATAGACTGGGTTAGCCTAGCTTATACTATGTTATTGTTGTATATAAAGGTCCGACGGAGACGTATAGGCCAACTCGCCAGGAATGTTGTCAAATATTACCGCCGAGATGATAGGTTGGGTTAGGTTAGATTATATCACGTTATAGATGTATATAAAGGTCCCGCGGAGACGTAGAGGCCAGCAAGCCAGGAATGTGATCAAATATTACCGCCGAGATGTTAGGTTGGGTTAGGTTAGGTTATATTACGTTATTGATGTATATAAATGTACCACGGAGACGTAGAGGCCAACTCGCCATTAATGTTTTCAAATATTACCGCCGAGATGTTAGGTTCGGTTAGGTTAGGTTATATTACTTTATTGATGTATAAAAAGATCCCACGGAGACGTAGAGGCCAACTCGCCAGGTATGTTTTCAAATACTACCGCCGAGATGTTAGGTTGGGTTAGGTTAGGTTATATTACGTTATTGATGTGTAAAAAGATCCCACGGAGACGGAGAAGCCAACTCGCCAGGAATGTTGTCAAATATTACCGCCGAGATGTTAGGTTCGGTTAGGTTAGGTTATATTACTTTATTGATGTATAAAAAGATCCCACGGAGACGTAGAGGCCAACTCGCCAGGTATGTTTTCAAATACTACCGCCGAGATGTTAGGTTGGGTTAGGTTAGGTTATATTACGTTATTGATGTGTAAAAAGATCCCACGGAGACGGAGAAGCCAACTCGCCAGGAATGTTGTCAAATATTACCGCCGAGATGTTAGGTTGGGTTAGGTTAGGTTATATAACGTTATGGATGTATATAAAGGTCCCACGGAGGCGTAGAGGCCAACTCGCCAGGAATGTTGTCAAAAATTACCGCCGAGATATTAAGGTTGGGTTAGGTTAGGTTATATTACGTTATAGATGTATATAAAGGTCCCACGGAGACGTAGAGGCCAACAAGCCAGGAATGTGTTCAAATATTACCTCCGAGATGTTAGGTTGGGTTAGGTTAGGTTGTATTACGTTATAGATGTATATGAAGGTCCCACGGAGACGTAGAGGCCAACTCGCCAGGTATGTTGTCAAATATTACCGCCGAGATGTTAGGTTGGGTTAGGTTAGGTTATATTACGTTATTGATGTATATAAACGTCCCACGGATACGTAGAGGCCAACTCGCAAGGTATGTTCTCAAATATTACCGCCGAGATGTTAGGTTCGGTTAGGTTAGGTTGTATTACGTTATTGATGTATAAAAAGATCCCACGGAGACGTAGAGGCCAACTCGCCAGGTATGTTTTCAAATACTACCGCCGAGATGTTAGGTTGGTTTAGGTTAGGTTATATTACGTTATTGATGTCTAAAAAGATCCCACGGAGACGGAGAAGCCACCTCGCCAGGAATGTTGTCAAATATTACCGCCGAGATGTTAGGTTCGGTTAGGTTAGGTTATATTACTTTATTGATGTATAAAAAGATCCCACGGAGACGTAGAGGCCAACTCGCCAGGTATGTTTTCAAATACTACCGCCGAGATGTTAGGTTGGGTTAGGTTAGGTTATATAACGTTATGGATGTATATAAAGGTCCCACGTAGGCGTAGTGTGCAACTCGCCAGGAATGTTGTCAAATATTACCGCCGAGGTGTTAGGTTGGGTTAGGCTAGGTTATATTACGTTATAGATGTATATAAAGGTCCCACAGAGACGTAGAGGCCAACAAGCCAGGAATGTGTTCAAATATTGCCGCCGAGATGTTAGGTTGGGTTAGGTTAGGTTATATTACGTTATTGATGTATATAAAGGTCCCACGGAGACGTAGAGGCCAACTCGCCAGGAATGTTGTCAAATATTACCGCCGAGATGTTAGGTTGGGTTAGGTTAGGTTATATTACGTTATAGATGTATTTAAAGGTCCCGCGGAGACGTAGAGGCCAACAAGCCAGGAATGTGATCAAATATTACCGCCGAGAAGTTAGGTTGGGTTAGGTTAGGTTATATTACGTTATTGATGTATATAAATGTACCACGGAGACGTAGAGGCCAACTCGCCAGGAATGTTTTCAAATATTACCGCCGAGATGTTAGGTTGGGTTAGGTTAGGTTATATTACGTGATAGATGTATTTAAAGGTCCCGCGCAGACGTAGAGGACAACAAGCCAGGAATGTGATCAAATATTACCGCCGAGATGTTATGTTGGGTTAGGTTAGGTTATATTACGTTATTGATGTATATAAACGTCCCACGGATACGTAGAGGCCAACTCGCCAGGTATGTTCTCAAATATTACCGCCGAGATGTTAGGTTCGGTTAGGTTAGGTTATATTACGTTATTGATGTATAAAAAGATCCCACGGAGACGTAGAGGCCAACTCGCCAGGTATGTTTTCAAATACTACCGCCGAGATGTTAGGTTGGTTTAGGTTAGGTTATATTACGTTATTGATGTGTAAAAAGATCCCACGGAGACGGAGAACTCACATCGCCAGGAATGTTGTCAAATATTACCGCCTAGATGTTAGGTTCGGTTAGGTTAGGTTATATTACTTTATTGATGTATAAAAAGATCCCACGGAGACGTAGAGGCCAACTCGCCAGGTATGTTTTCAAATACTACCGCCGAGATGTTAGGTTGGGTTAGGTTAGGTTATATTACGTTATTGATGTGTAAAAAGATCCCACGGAGACGGAGAAGCCAACTCGCCAGGAATGTTGTCAAATATTACCGCCGAGATGTTAGGTTGGGTTAGGTTAGGTTATATAACGTTGTGGATGTATATAAAGGTCCCACGGAGACGTAGAGGCCAACTCGCCAGGAATGTTGTCAAATATTACCGCCGAGATGTTAGGTTGGGTTAGGTTAGGTTATATTACGTTATAGATGTATTTAAAGGTCCCGCGGAGACGTAGAGGCCAACAAGCCAGGAATGTGATCAAATATTACCGCCGAGATGTTAGGTTGGGTTAGGTTAGGTTATATTACGTTACTGATGTATAAAAAGATCCCACGGAGACGTAGAGGCCAACTCGCCAGGTATGTTTTCAAATACTACCGCCTAGATGTTAGGTTGGGTTAGGTTAGGTTATATTACGTTATTGATGTGTAAAAAGATCCCACGGAGACGGAGAAGCCAACTCGCCAGGAATGTTGTCAAATATTACCGCCGAGATGTTAGGTTGGGTTAGGTTAGGTTATATTACGTTATTGATGTAAAAAATGTCCCACGGAGACGTAGATGCCAACAAGCCAGGAATGTGGTCAAATATTACCGCCGAGATGATAGACTGGGTTAGCCTAGCTTATACTATGTTATTGTTGTATATAAAGGTCCGACGGAGACGTATAGGCCAACTCGCCAGGAATGTTGTCAAATATTACCGCCGAGATGATAGGTTGGGTTAGGTTAGATTATATCACGTTATAGATGTATATAAAGGTCCCGCAGAGACGTAGAGGCCAGCAAGCCAGGAATGTGATCAAATATTACCGCCGAGATGTTAGGTTGGGTTAGGTTAGATTATATTACGTTACTGATGTATAAAAAGATCCCACGGAGACGTAGAGGCCAACTCGCCAGGTATGTTTTCAAATACTACCGCCGAGATGTTAGGTTGGGTTAGGTTAGGTTATATTACGTTATTGATGTGTAAAAAGATCCCACGGAGACGTAGAGGCCAACTCGCCATGAATGTTTTCAAATATTACCGCCGAGATGTTATTTTGGGTTAGGATACGTCATATTACGTTATTGATGTATATAAATGTACCACGGAGACGTAGAGGCCAACTCGGCATGAATGTTTTCAAATATTACCGCCGAGATGTTAGGTTGGGTTAGGTTAGGTTATATTACGTTATTGATGTGTAAAAAGATCCCACGGCGACGGAGAAGCCAACTCGCCAGGAATGTTGTCAAATATTACCGCCGAGATGTTAGGTTGGGTTAGGTTAGGTTATATAACGTTATGGATGTATATAAAGGTCCCACGTAGGCGTAGAGTGCAACTCGCCAGGAATGTTGTCAAATATTACCGCCGAGGTGTTAGGTTGGGTTAGGTTAGGTTATATTACGTTATAGATGTATATAAAGGTCCCACAGAGACGTAGAGGACAACGAGCCAGGAATGTGATCAAATGTTATCGCCGAGATGTTAGGTTGGGTTAGGTTAGGTTATATTACGTTATTGATGTATATAAACGTCCCACGGATACGTAGAGGCCAACTCGCAAGGTATGTTCTCAAATATTACCGCCGAGATGTTAGGTTCGGTTAGGTTAGGTTGTATTACGTTATTGATGTATAAAAAGATCCCACGGAGACGTAGAGGCCAACTCGCCAGGTATGTTTTCAAATACTACCGCCGAGATGTTAGGTTGGGTTAGGTTAGGTTATATAACGTTATGGATGTATATAAAGGTCCCACGTAGGCGTAGAGTGCAACTCGCCAGGAATGTTGTCAAATATTACCGCCGAGGTGTTAGGTTGGGTTAGGTTAGGTTATATTACGTTATAGATGTATATAAAGGTCCCACAGAGACGTAGAGGCCAACAAGCCAGGAATGTGTTCAAATATTACCGCCGAGATGTTAGGTTGGGTTAGGTTAGGTTATATTACGTTATAGATGTATATAAAGGTCCCACGGAGACGTAGAGGCCAACTCGCCAGGAATGTTGTCAAATATTACCGCCGAGATGTTAGGTTGGGTTAGGTTAGGTTATATTACGTTATAGATGTATTTAAAGGTCCCGCGGAGACGTAGAGGCCAACAAGCCAGGAATGTGATCAAATATTACCGCCGAGAAGTTAGGTTGGGTTAGGTTAGGTTATATTACGTTATTGATGTATATAAATGTACCACGGAGACGTAGAGGCCAACTCGCCAGGAATGTTTTCAAATATTACCGCCGAGATGTTAGGTTGGGTTAGGTTAGGTTATATTACGTGATAGATGTATTTAAAGGTCCCGCGGAGACGTAGAGGACAACAAGCCAGGAATGTGATCAAATATTACCGCCGAGATGTTAGGTTGGGTTAGGTTAGGTTATATTACGTTATTGATGTATATAAACGTCCCACGGATACGTAGAGGCCAACTCGCCTGGTATGTTCTCAAATATTACCGCCGAGATGTTAGGTTCGGTTAGGTTAGGTTATATTACGTTATTGATGTATAAAAAGATCCCACGGAGACGTAGAGGCCAACTCGCCAGGTATGTTTTCAAATACTACCGCCGAGATGTTAGGTTGGTTTAGGTTAGGTTATATTACGTTATTGATGTGTAAAAAGATCCCACGGAGACGGAGAAGCCAACTCGCCAGGAATGTTGTCAAATATTACCGCCGAGATGTTAGGTTGGGTTAGGTTAGGTTATATAACGTTGTGGATGTATATAAAGGTCCCACGGAGGCGTAGAGGCCAACTCGCCAGGAATGTTGTCAAATATTACCGCCGAGATATTAAGGTTGGGTTAGGTTAGGTTATATTACGTTATAGATGTATATAAAGGTCCCACGGAGACGTAGAGGCCAACAAGCCAGGAATGTGTTCAAATATTACCTCCGAGATGTTAGGTTGGGTTAGGTTAGGTTGTATTACGTTATAGATGTATATAAAGGTCCCACGGAGACGTAGAGGCCAACAAGCCAGGAATGTGTTCAAATATTACCGCCGAGATGTTAGGTTGGGTTAGGTTAGGTTATATCACGTTATAGATGTATATAAAGGTCCCGCGGAGACGTAGAGGCCAACTCGCCAGGAATGTTGTCAAACATTAGCGCCGAGATGATAGGTTCCGTTAGGTCAGGTTATATTACGTTATTGATGTATATGAAGGTCAAACCGAGACGTAGAGGCCAACTCGCCAGGAATGTTGTCAAATATTATCGCCGAGATGTTAGGTTGGGTTAGGTTAGGTTATATTACGTTATAGATGTATTTAAAGGTCCCGCGGAGACGTAGAGGCCAACAAGCCAGGAATGTGATCAAATATTACCGCCGAGATGTCAGGTTGGGTTAGGTTAGGTTATATTACGTTACTGATGTATAAAAAGATCCCACGGAGACGTAGAGGCCAACTCGCCAGGTATGTTTTCAAATACTACCGCCGAGATGTTAGGTTGGGTTAGGTTAGGTTATATTACGTTATTGATGTGTAAAAAGATCCCACGGAGACGGAGAAGCCAACTCGCCAGGAATGTTGTCAAATATTACCGCCGAGATGTTAGGTTGGGTTAGGTTAGGTTATATAACGTTATGGATGTATATAAAGGTCCCACGTAGGCGTAGAGGCCAACTCGCCAGGAATGTTGTCAAATATTACCGCCGAGGTGTTAGGTTGGGTTAGGTTAGGTTATATTACGTTATAGATGTATATAAAGGTCCCACAGAGACGTAGAGGCCATCAAGCCAGGGATGTGTTCAAATATTACCGCCGAGATGTTAAGTTGGGATAGGTTAGGTTATATTACGTTATAGATTTATATAACTATCCCACGGAGACGTAGAGGCCAACTCGCCAGGAATGTTGTCAAATATTACCGCCGAGATGTTAGGTTGGGTTAGGTTAGGTTATATTACGTTACTGATGTATAAAAAGATCCCACGGAGACGTAGAGGCCAACTCGCCAGGTATGTTTTCAAATACTACCGCCGAGATGTTAGGTTGGGTTAGGTTAGGTTATATTACGTTATTGATGTGTAAAAAGATCCCACGGAGACGGAGAAGCCAACTCGCCAGGAATGTTGTCAAATATTACCGCCGAGATGTTAGGTTGGGTTAGGTTAGGTTATATTACGTTATTGATGTAAAAAATGTCCCACGGAGACGTAGATGCCAACAAGCCAGGAATGTGGTCAAATATTACCGCCGAGATGATAGACTGGGTTAGCCTAGCTTATACTATGTTATTGTTGTATATAAAGGTCCGACGGAGACGTATAGGCCAACTCGCCAGGAATGTTGTCAAATATTACCGCCGAGATGATAGGATGGGTTAGGTTAGGTTATATTACGTTATTGATGTATATAAAGGTCCCACGGAGACGTAGAGGCCAACAAGCCAGGAATGTGTTCAAATATTACCGCCGAGGTGTTAGGTTGGGTTAGGTTAGGTTATATTACGTTATAGATGTATATAAAGGTCCCACAGAGACGTAGAGGCCATCAAGCCAGGGATGTGTTCAAATATTACCGCCGAGATGTTAAGTTGGGATAGGTTAGGTTATATTACGTTATAGATTTATATAACTATCCCACGGAGACGTAGAGGCCAACTCGCCAGGAATGTTGTCAAATATTACCGCCGAGATGTTAGGTTGGGTTAGGTTAGGTTATATTACGTTATAGATGTATTTAAAGGTCCCGCGGAGACGTAGAGGCCAACAAGCCAGGAATGTGATCAAATATTACCGCCGAGATGTTAGGTTGGGTTAGGTTAGGTTATATTACGTTACTGATGTATAAAAAGATCCCACGGAGACGTAGAGGCCAACTCGCCAGGTATGTTTTCAAATACTACCGCCTAGATGTTAGGTTGGGTTAGGTTAGGTTATATTACGTTATTGATGTGTAAAAAGATCCCACGGAGACGGAGAAGCCAACTCGCCAGGAATGTTGTCAAATATTACCGCCGAGATGTTAGGTTGGGTTAGGTTAGGTTATATTACGTTATTGATGTAAAAAATGTCCCACGGAGACGTAGATGCCAACAAGCCAGGAATGTGGTCAAATATTACCGCCGAGATGATAGACTGGGTTAGCCTAGCTTATACTATGTTATTGTTGTATATAAGGGTCCGACGGAGACGTATAGGCCAACTCGCCAGGAATGTTGTCAAATATTACCGCCGAGATGATAGGTTGGGTTAGGTTAGATTATATCACGTTATAGATGTATATAAAGGTCCCGCGGAGACGTAGAGGCCAGCAAGCCAGGAATGTGATCAAATATTACCGCCGAGATGTTAGGTTGGGTTAGGTTAGGTTATATTACGTTATTGATGTATATAAATGTACCACGGAGACGTAGAGGCCAACTCGCCAGGAATGTTTTCAAATATTACCGCCGAGATGTTAGGTTGGGTTAGGTTAGGTTATATTACGTTATAGATGTATTTAAAGGTCCCGCGGAGACGTAGAGGCCAACAAGCCAGGAATGTGATCAAATATTACCGCCGAGATGTTCAGTTGGGTTAGGTTAGGTTATATTACGTTACTGATGTATAAAAAGATCCCACGGAGACGTAGAGGCCAACTCGCCAGGTATGTTTTCAAATACTACCGCCGAGATGTTAGGTTGGGTTAGGTTAGGTTATATTACGTTATTGATGTGTAAAAAGATCCCACGGAGACGGAGAAGCCAACTCGCCAGGAATGTTGTCAAATATTACCGCCGAGATGTTAGGTTGGGTTAGGTTAGGTTATATTACGTTATTGATGTGTAAAAAGATCCCACGGAGACGGAGAAGCCAACTCGCCAGGAATGTTGTCAAATATTACCGCCGAGATGTTAGGTTGGGTTAGGTTAGGTTATATAACGTTATGGATGTATATAAAGGTCCCACGTAGGCGTAGAGGCCAACTCGCCAGGAATGTTGTCAAATATTACCGCCGAGGTGTTAGGTTGGGTTAGGTTAGGTTATATTACGTTATAGATGTATATAAAGGTCCCACAGAGACGTAGAGGCCATCAAGCCAGGGATGTGTTCAAATATTACCGCCGTGATGTTAAGTTGGGATAGGTTAGGTTATATTACGTTATAGATTTATATAACTATCCCACGGAGACGTAGAGGCCAACTCGCCAGGAATGTTGTCAAATATTACCGCCGAGATGTTAGGTTGGGTTAGGTTAGGTTATATTACGTTATAGATGTATTTAAAGGTCCCGCGGAGACGTAGAGGCCAACAAGCCAGGAATGTGATCAAATATTACCGCCGAGATGTTAGGTTGGGTTAGGTTAGGTTATATTACGTTACTGATGTATAAAAAGATCCCACGGAGACGTAGAGGCCAACTCGCCAGGTATGTTTTCAAATACTACCGCCTAGATGTTAGGTTGGGTTAGGTTAGGTTATATTACGTTATTGATGTGTAAAAAGATCCCACGGAGACGGAGAAGCCAACTCGCCAGGAATGTTGTCAAATATTACCGCCGAGATGTTAGGTTGGGTTAGGTTAGGTTATATTACGTTATTGATGTAAAAAATGTCGCACGGAGACGTAGATGCCAACAAGCCAGGAATGTGGTCAAATATTACCGCCGAGATGATAGACTGGGTTAGCCTAGCTTATACTATGTTATTGTTGTATATAAAGGTCCGACGGAGACGTATAGGCCAACTCGCCAGGAATGTTGTCAAATATTACCGCCGAGATGATAGGTTGGGTTAGGTTAGATTATATCACGTTATAGATGTATATAAAGGTCCCGCAGAGACGTAGAGGCCAGCAAGCCAGGAATGTGATCAAATATTACCGCCGAGATGTTAGGTTGGGTTAGGTTAGGTTATATTACGTTATTGATGTATATAAATGTACCACGGAGACGTAGAGGCCAACTCGCCAGGTATGTTTTCAAATACTACCGCCGAGATGTTAGGTTGGGTTAGGTTAGGTTATATTACTTTATTGATGTATAAAAAGATCCCACGGAGACGTAGAGGCCAACTCGCCAGGTATGTTTTCAAATACTACCGCCGAGATGTTAGGTTGGGTTGGGTTAGGTTATATTACGTTATTGATGTGTAAAAAGATCCCACGGAGACGGAGAAGCCAACAAGCCAGGAATGTGTTCAAATATTACCTCCGAGATGTTAGGTTGGGTTAGGTTAGGTTGTATTACGTTATAGATGTATATAAAGGTCCCACGGAGACGTATAGGGCAACAAGCCAGGAATGTGTTCAAATATTACCGCCGAGATGTTAGGTTGGGTTAGGTTAGGTTATATCACGTTATAGATATATATAAAGGTCCCGCGGAGACATAGAGGCCAACTCGCTGGGAATGTTGTCAAACATTAGCGCCGAGATGATAGGTTGGGTTAGGTCAGGTTATATTACGTTATTGATGTATATGAAGGTCAAACCGAGACGTAGAGGCCAACTCGCCAGGTATGTTTTCAAATACTACCGCCGAGATGTTAGGTTGGGTTAGGCTAGGTTATATTACGTTATAGATGTATTTAAAGATCCCACGGAGACGGAGAAGCCAACTCGCCAGGAATGTTGTCAAATATTACCGCCGAGATGTTAGGTTGGGTTAGGTTAGGTTATATTACGTTATAGATGTATTTAAAGGTCCCGCGGAGACGTAGAGGCCAACAAGCCAGGAATGTGATCAAATATTACCGCCGAGATGTCAGGTTGGGTTAGGTTAGGTTATATTACGTTACTGATGTATAAAAAGATCCCACGGAGACGTAGAGGCCAACTCGCCAGGTATGTTTTCAAATACTACCGCCGAGATGTTAGGTTGGGTTAGGTTAGGTTATATTACGTTATTGATGTGTAAAAAGATCCCACGGAGACGGAGAAGCCAACTCGCCAGGAATGTTGTCAAATATTACCGCCGAGATGTTAGGTTGGGTTAGGTTAGGTTATATTACGTTATTGATGTGTAAAAAGATCCCACGGAGACGGAGAAGCCAACTCGCCAGGAATGTTGTCAAATATTACCGCCGAGATGTTAGGTTGGGTTAGGTTAGGTTATATAACGTTATGGATGTATATAAAGGTCCCACGTAGGCGTAGAGGCCAACTCGCCAGGAATGTTGTCAAATATTACCGCC
This sequence comes from Xylocopa violacea, assembly GCA_963969225.1. Lineage (NCBI taxonomy): Eukaryota > Metazoa > Arthropoda > Insecta > Hymenoptera > Apidae > Xylocopa > Xylocopa violacea. The sequence continues at coordinate 4,964,652 of CAXAJV010000977.1, forward strand.
GAGGTGTTAGGTTGGGTTAGGTTAGGTTATATTACGTTATAGATGTATATAAAGGTCCCACAGAGACGTAGAGGCCATCAAGCCAGGGATGTGTTCAAATATTACCGCCGAGATGTTAAGTTGGGATAGGTTAGGTTATATTACGTTATAGATTTATATAACTATCCCACGGAGACGTAGAGGCCAACTCGCCAGGAATGTTGTCAAATATTACCGCCGAGATGTTAGGTTGGGTTAGGTTAGGTTATATTACGTTACTGATGTATAAAAAGATCCCACGGAGACGTAGAGGCCAACTCGCCAGGTATGTTTTCAAATACTACCGCCGAGATGTTAGGTTGGGTTAGGTTAGGTTATATTACGTTATTGATGTGTAAAAAGATCCCACGGAGACGGAGAAGCCAACTCGCCAGGAATGTTGTCAAATATTACCGCCGAGATGTTAGGTTGGGTTAGGTTAGGTTATATTACGTTATTGATGTAAAAAATGTCCCACGGAGACGTAGATGCCAACAAGCCAGGAATGTGGTCAAATATTACCGCCGAGATGATAGACTGGGTTAGCCTAGCTTATACTATGTTATTGTTGTATATAAAGGTCCGACGGAGACGTATAGGCCAACTCGCCAGGAATGTTGTCAAATATTACCGCCGAGATGATAGGATGGGTTAGGTTAGGTTATATTACGTTATTGATGTATATAAAGGTCCCACGGAGACGTAGAGGCCAACAAGCCAGGAATGTGTTCAAATATTACCGCCGAGGTGTTAGGTTGGGTTAGGTTAGGTTATATTACGTTATAGATGTATATAAAGGTCCCACAGAGACGTAGAGGCCATCAAGCCAGGGATGTGTTCAAATATTACCGCCGAGATGTTAAGTTGGGATAGGTTAGGTTATATTACGTTATAGATTTATATAACTATCCCACGGAGACGTAGAGGCCAACTCGCCAGGAATGTTGTCAAATATTACCGCCGAGATGTTAGGTTGGGTTAGGTTAGGTTATATTACGTTATAGATGTATTTAAAGGTCCCGCGGAGACGTAGAGGCCAACAAGCCAGGAATGTGATCAAATATTACCGCCGAGATGTTAGGTTGGGTTAGGTTAGGTTATATTACGTTACTGATGTATAAAAAGATCCCACGGAGACGTAGAGGCCAACTCGCCAGGTATGTTTTCAAATACTACCGCCTAGATGTTAGGTTGGGTTAGGTTAGGTTATATTACGTTATTGATGTGTAAAAAGATCCCACGGAGACGGAGAAGCCAACTCGCCAGGAATGTTGTCAAATATTACCGCCGAGATGTTAGGTTGGGTTAGGTTAGGTTATATTACGTTATTGATGTAAAAAATGTCCCACGGAGACGTAGATGCCAACAAGCCAGGAATGTGGTCAAATATTACCGCCGAGATGATAGACTGGGTTAGCCTAGCTTATACTATGTTATTGTTGTATATAAGGGTCCGACGGAGACGTATAGGCCAACTCGCCAGGAATGTTGTCAAATATTACCGCCGAGATGATAGGTTGGGTTAGGTTAGATTATATCACGTTATAGATGTATATAAAGGTCCCGCGGAGACGTAGAGGCCAGCAAGCCAGGAATGTGATCAAATATTACCGCCGAGATGTTAGGTTGGGTTAGGTTAGGTTATATTACGTTATTGATGTATATAAATGTACCACGGAGACGTAGAGGCCAACTCGCCAGGAATGTTTTCAAATATTACCGCCGAGATGTTAGGTTGGGTTAGGTTAGGTTATATTACGTTATAGATGTATTTAAAGGTCCCGCGGAGACGTAGAGGCCAACAAGCCAGGAATGTGATCAAATATTACCGCCGAGATGTTCAGTTGGGTTAGGTTAGGTTATATTACGTTACTGATGTATAAAAAGATCCCACGGAGACGTAGAGGCCAACTCGCCAGGTATGTTTTCAAATACTACCGCCGAGATGTTAGGTTGGGTTAGGTTAGGTTATATTACGTTATTGATGTGTAAAAAGATCCCACGGAGACGGAGAAGCCAACTCGCCAGGAATGTTGTCAAATATTACCGCCGAGATGTTAGGTTGGGTTAGGTTAGGTTATATTACGTTATTGATGTGTAAAAAGATCCCACGGAGACGGAGAAGCCAACTCGCCAGGAATGTTGTCAAATATTACCGCCGAGATGTTAGGTTGGGTTAGGTTAGGTTATATAACGTTATGGATGTATATAAAGGTCCCACGTAGGCGTAGAGGCCAACTCGCCAGGAATGTTGTCAAATATTACCGCCGAGGTGTTAGGTTGGGTTAGGTTAGGTTATATTACGTTATAGATGTATATAAAGGTCCCACAGAGACGTAGAGGCCATCAAGCCAGGGATGTGTTCAAATATTACCGCCGTGATGTTAAGTTGGGATAGGTTAGGTTATATTACGTTATAGATTTATATAACTATCCCACGGAGACGTAGAGGCCAACTCGCCAGGAATGTTGTCAAATATTACCGCCGAGATGTTAGGTTGGGTTAGGTTAGGTTATATTACGTTATAGATGTATTTAAAGGTCCCGCGGAGACGTAGAGGCCAACAAGCCAGGAATGTGATCAAATATTACCGCCGAGATGTTAGGTTGGGTTAGGTTAGGTTATATTACGTTACTGATGTATAAAAAGATCCCACGGAGACGTAGAGGCCAACTCGCCAGGTATGTTTTCAAATACTACCGCCTAGATGTTAGGTTGGGTTAGGTTAGGTTATATTACGTTATTGATGTGTAAAAAGATCCCACGGAGACGGAGAAGCCAACTCGCCAGGAATGTTGTCAAATATTACCGCCGAGATGTTAGGTTGGGTTAGGTTAGGTTATATTACGTTATTGATGTAAAAAATGTCGCACGGAGACGTAGATGCCAACAAGCCAGGAATGTGGTCAAATATTACCGCCGAGATGATAGACTGGGTTAGCCTAGCTTATACTATGTTATTGTTGTATATAAAGGTCCGACGGAGACGTATAGGCCAACTCGCCAGGAATGTTGTCAAATATTACCGCCGAGATGATAGGTTGGGTTAGGTTAGATTATATCACGTTATAGATGTATATAAAGGTCCCGCAGAGACGTAGAGGCCAGCAAGCCAGGAATGTGATCAAATATTACCGCCGAGATGTTAGGTTGGGTTAGGTTAGGTTATATTACGTTATTGATGTATATAAATGTACCACGGAGACGTAGAGGCCAACTCGCCAGGTATGTTTTCAAATACTACCGCCGAGATGTTAGGTTGGGTTAGGTTAGGTTATATTACTTTATTGATGTATAAAAAGATCCCACGGAGACGTAGAGGCCAACTCGCCAGGTATGTTTTCAAATACTACCGCCGAGATGTTAGGTTGGGTTAGGTTAGGTTATATTACGTTATTGATGTGTAAAAAGATCCCACGGAGACGGAGAAGCCAACAAGCCAGGAATGTGTTCAAATATTACCTCCGAGATGTTAGGTTGGGTTAGGTTAGGTTGTATTACGTTATAGATGTATATAAAGGTCCCACGGAGACGTATAGGGCAACAAGCCAGGAATGTGTTCAAATATTACCGCCGAGATGTTAGGTTGGGTTAGGTTAGGTTATATCACGTTATAGATATATATAAAGGTCCCGCGGAGACATAGAGGCCAACTCGCTGGGAATGTTGTCAAACATTAGCGCCGAGATGATAGGTTGGGTTAGGTCAGGTTATATTACGTTATTGATGTATATGAAGGTCAAACCGAGACGTAGAGGCCAACTCGCCAGGTATGTTTTCAAATACTACCGCCGAGATGTTAGGTTGGGTTAGGCTAGGTTATATTACGTTATAGATGTATTTAAAGATCCCACGGAGACGGAGAAGCCAACTCGCCAGGAATGTTGTCAAATATTACCGCCGAGATGTTAGGTTGGGTTAGGTTAGGTTATATTACGTTATTGATGTAAAAAATGTCCCACGGAGACGTAGATGCCAACAAGCCAGGTATGTTTTCAAATACTACCGCCGAGATGTTAGGTTGGGTTAGGTTAGGTTATATTACGTTATTGATGTGTAAAAAGATCCCACGGAGACGGAGAAGCCAACTCGCCAGGAATGTTGTCAAATATTACCGCCGAGATGTTAGGTTGGGTTAGGTTAGGTTATATTACGTTATTGATGTATATAAAGGTCCCACGGAGACGTAGATGCCAACAAGCCAGGAATGTGGTCAAATATTACCGCCGAGATGATAGACTGGGTTAGCCTAGCTTATACTATGTTATTGTTGTATATAAAGGTCCGACGGAGACGTATAGGCCAACTCGCCAGGAATGTTGTCAAATATTACCGCCGAGATGATAGGATGGGTTAGGTTAGGTTATATTACGTTATTGATGTGTAAAAAGATCCCACGGAGACGTAGAGGCCAACAAGCCAGGAATGTGATCAAATATTACCGCCGAGATGTTAGGTTGGGTTAGGTTAGGTTATATTACGTTACTGATGTATAAAAAGATCCCACGGAGACGTAGAGGCCAACTCGCCAGGTATGTTTTCAAATACTACCGCCGAGATGTTAGGTTGGGTTAGGCTAGGTTATATTACGTTATTGATGTGTAAAAAGATCCCACGGAGACGGAGAAGCCAACTCGCCAGGAATGTTGTCAAATATTACCGCCGAGATGTTAGGTTGGGTTAGGTTAGGTTATATTACGTTATAGATGTATATAAAGGTCCCACAGAGACGTAGAGGCCATCAAGCCAGGGATGTGTTCAAATATTACCGCCGTGATGTTAAGTTGGGATAGGTTAGGTTATATTACGTTATAGATTTATATAACTATCCCACGGAGACGTAGAGGCCAACTCGCCAGGAATGTTGTCAAATATTACCGCCGAGATGTTAGGTTGGGTTAGGTTAGGTTATATTACGTTATAGATGTATTTAAAGGTCCCGCGGAGACGTAGAGGCCAACAAGCCAGGAATGTGATCAAATATTACCGCCGAGATGTTAGGTTGGGTTAGGTTAGGTTATATTACGTTACTGATGTATAAAAAGATCCCACGGAGACGTAGAGGCCAACTCGCCAGGTATGTTTTCAAATACTACCGCCTAGATGTTAGGTTGGGTTAGGTTAGGTTATATTACGTTATTGATGTGTAAAAAGATCCCACGGAGACGGAGAAGCCAACTCGCCAGGAATGTTGTCAAATATTACCGCCGAGATGTTAGGTTGGGTTAGGTTAGGTTATATTACGTTATTGATGTAAAAAATGTCGCACGGAGACGTAGATGCCAACAAGCCAGGAATGTGGTCAAATATTACCGCCGAGATGATAGACTGGGTTAGCCTAGCTTATACTATGTTATTGTTGTATATAAAGGTCCGACGGAGACGTATAGGCCAACTCGCCAGGAATGTTGTCAAATATTACCGCCGAGATGATAGGTTGGGTTAGGTTAGATTATATCACGTTATAGATGTATATAAAGGTCCCGCAGAGACGTAGAGGCCAGCAAGCCAGGAATGTGATCAAATATTACCGCCGAGATGTTAGGTTGGGTTAGGTTAGGTTATATTACGTTATTGATGTATATAAATGTACCACGGAGACGTAGAGGCCAACTCGCCAGGTATGTTTTCAAATACTACCGCCGAGATGTTAGGTTGGGTTAGGTTAGGTTATATTACTTTATTGATGTATAAAAAGATCCCACGGAGACGTAGAGGCCAACTCGCCAGGTATGTTTTCAAATACTACCGCCGAGATGTTAGGTTGGGTTAGGTTAGGTTATATTACGTTATTGATGTGTAAAAAGATCCCACGGAGACGGAGAAGCCAACAAGCCAGGAATGTGTTCAAATATTACCTCCGAGATGTTAGGTTGGGTTAGGTTAGGTTGTATTACGTTATAGATGTATATAAAGGTCCCACGGAGACGTATAGGGCAACAAGCCAGGAATGTGTTCAAATATTACCGCCGAGATGTTAGGTTGGGTTAGGTTAGGTTATATCACGTTATAGATATATATAAAGGTCCCGCGGAGACATAGAGGCCAACTCGCTGGGAATGTTGTCAAACATTAGCGCCGAGATGATAGGTTGGGTTAGGTCAGGTTATATTACGTTATTGATGTATATGAAGGTCAAACCGAGACGTAGAGGCCAACTCGCCAGGTATGTTTTCAAATACTACCGCCGAGATGTTAGGTTGGGTTAGGCTAGGTTATATTACGTTATAGATGTATTTAAAGATCCCACGGAGACGGAGAAGCCAACTCGCCAGGAATGTTGTCAAATATTACCGCCGAGATGTTAGGTTGGGTTAGGTTAGGTTATATTACGTTATTGATGTAAAAAATGTCCCACGGAGACGTAGATGCCAACAAGCCAGGTATGTTTTCAAATACTACCGCCGAGATGTTAGGTTGGGTTAGGTTAGGTTATATTACGTTATTGATGTGTAAAAAGATCCCACGGAGACGGAGAAGCCAACTCGCCAGGAATGTTGTCAAATATTACCGCCGAGATGTTAGGTTGGGTTAGGTTAGGTTATATTACGTTATTGATGTATATAAAGGTCCCACGGAGACGTAGATGCCAACAAGCCAGGAATGTGGTCAAATATTACCGCCGAGATGATAGACTGGGTTAGCCTAGCTTATACTATGTTATTGTTGTATATAAAGGTCCGACGGAGACGTATAGGCCAACTCGCCAGGAATGTTGTCAAATATTACCGCCGAGATGATAGGATGGGTTAGGTTAGGTTATATTACGTTATTGATGTGTAAAAAGATCCCACGGAGACGTAGAGGCCAACAAGCCAGGAATGTGATCAAATATTACCGCCGAGATGTTAGGTTGGGTTAGGTTAGGTTATATTACGTTACTGATGTATAAAAAGATCCCACGGAGACGTAGAGGCCAACTCGCCAGGTATGTTTTCAAATACTACCGCCGAGATGTTAGGTTGGGTTAGGCTAGGTTATATTACGTTATTGATGTGTAAAAAGATCCCACGGAGACGGAGAAGCCAACTCGCCAGGAATGTTGTCAAATATTACCGCCGAGATGTTAGGTTGGGTTAGGTTAGGTTATATTACGTTATTGATGTAAAAAATGTCCCACGGAGACGTAGATGCCAACAAGCCAGGAATGTGGTCAAATATTACCGCCGAGATGATAGACTGGGTTAGCCTAGCTTATACTATGTTATTGTTGTATATAAAGGTCCGACGGAGACGTATAGGCCAACTCGCCAGGAATGTTGTCAAATATTACCGCCGAGATGATAGGTTGGGTTAGGTTAGGTTATATTACGTTATTGATGTATATAAAGGTCCCACGGAGACGTAGAGGCCAACAAGCCAGGAATGTGTTCAAATATTACCGCCGAGATGTTAGGTTGGTTTAGGTTAGGTTATATTACGTTATAGATGTATTTAAAGGTCCCGCGGAGACGTAGTGGCCAACAAGACAGGAATGTGATCAAATATTACCGCCGAGATGTTAGGTTGGGTTAGGTTAGGTTATATTACTTTATTGATGTATAAAAAGATCCCACGGAGATGTAGAGGCCAACTCGCCAGGTATGTTTTCAAATACTACCGCCGAGATGTTAGGTTGGGTTAGGTTAGGTTATATTACGTTATTGATGTGTAAAAAGATCCCACGGAGACGGAGAAGCAAACTCGCCAGGAATGTTGTCAAATATTACCGCCGAGATGTTAGGTTGGGTTAGGTTAGGTTATATAACGTTATGGATGTATATAAAGGTCCCACGGAGGCGTAGAGGCCAACTCGCCAGGTATGTTTTCAAATACTACCGCCGAGATGTTAGGTTGTGTTAGGTTAGGTTATATTACGTTATTGATGTGTAAAAAGATCCCACGGAGACGTAGAGGCCAACAAGCCAGGAATGTGATCAAATATTACCGCCGAGATGTTAGGTTGGGTTAGGTTAGGTTATATTACGTTACTGATGTATAAAAAGATCCCACGGAGACGTAGAGGCCAACTCGCCAGGTATGTTTTCAAATACTACCGCCGAGATGTTAGGTTGGGTTAGGCTAGGTTATATTACGTTATTGATGTGTAAAAAGATCCCACGGAGACGGAGAAGCCAACTCGCCAGGAATGTTGTCAAATATTACCGCCGAGATGTTAGGTTGGGTTAGGTTAGGTTATATTACGTTATTGATGTAAAAAATGTCCCACGGAGACGTAGATGCCAACAAGCCAGGAATGTGGTCAAATATTACCGCCGAGATGATAGGTTGGGTTAGGTTAGGTTATATTACGTTATTGATGTATATAAAGGTCCCACGGAGACGTAGAGGCCAACAAGCCAGGAATGTGTTCAAATATTACCGCCGAGATGTTAGGCTGGGTTAGGTTAGGTTATATTACGTTATAGATGTATTTAAAGGTCCCACGGAGACGGAGAAGCCAACTCGCCAGGAATGTTGTCAAATATTACCGCCGAGATGTTAGGTTGGGTTAGGTTAGGTTATATAACGTTATGGATGTATATAAAGGTCCCACGGAGGCGTAGAGGCCAACTCGCCAGGAATGTCGTCAAACATTAGCGCCGAGATGATAGGTTGGGTTAGGTCAGGTTATATTACGTTATTGATGTATATGAAGGTCAAACCGAGACGTAGAGGCCAACTCGCCAGGAATGTTGTCAAATATTATCGCCGAGATGTTAGGTTGGGTTAGGTTAGGTTATATTACGTTATAGATGTATTTAAAGGTCCCGCGGAGACGTAGAGGCCAACAAGCCAGGAATGTGATCAAATATTACCGCCGAGATGTTAGGTTGGGTTAGGTTAGGTTATATTACGTTACTGATGTATAAAAAGATCCCACGGAGACGTAGAGGCCAACTTGCCAGGTATGTTTTCAAATACTACCGCCGAGATGTTAGGTTGGGTTAGGTTAGGTTATATTACGTTATTGATGTGTAAAAAGATCCCACGGAGACGGAGAAGCCAACTCGCCAGGAATGTTGTCAAATATTACCGCCGAGATGTTAGGTTGGGTTAGGTTAGGTTATATTACGTTATTGATGTGTAAAAAGATCCCACGTAGACGGAGAAGCCAACTCGCCAGGAATGTTGTCAAATATTACCGCCGAGATGTTAGGTTGGGTTAGGTTAGGTTATATAACGTTATGGATGTATATAAAGGTCCCACGTAGGCGTAGAGGCCAACTCGCCAGGAATGTGTTCAAATATTACCGCCGAGATGTTAAGTTGGGATAGGTTAGGTTATATTACGTTATAGATGTATATAACTATCCCACGGAGACGTAGAGGCCAACTCGCCAGGAATGTGATCAAATATTACCGCCGAGATGTTAGGTTGGGTTAGGTCAGGTTATATTACGTTACTGATGTATAAAAAGATCCCACGGAGACGTAGAGGCCAACTCGCCAGGTATGTTTTCAAATATTACCGCCGAGATGTTAGGTTGGGTTAGGTTAGGTTATATTACGTTATTGATGTAAAAAATGTCCCACGGAGACGTAGATGCCAACAAGCCAGGAATGTGGTCAAATATTACCGCCGAGATGATAGACTGGGTTAGCCTAGCTTATACTATGTTATTGTTGTATATAAAGGTCCGACGGAGACGTATAGGCCAACTCGCCAGGAATGTTGTCAAATATTACCGCCGAGATGATAGGTTGGGTTAGGTTAGATTATATCACGTTATAGATGTATATAAAGGTCCCGCGGAGACGTAGAGGCCAGCAAGCCAGGAATGTGATCAAATATTACCGCCGAGATGTTAGGTTGGGTTAGGTTAGGTTATATTACGTTATTGATGTATATAAATGTACCACGGAGACGTTGAGGCCAACTCGCCATGATTGTTTTCAAATATTACCGCCGAGATGTTAGGTTCGGTTAGGTTAGGTTATATTACTTTATTGATGTATAAAAAGATCCCACGGAGACGTAGAGGCCAAATCGCCAGGTATGTTTTCAAATACTACCGCCGAGATGTTAGGTTGGGTTAGGTCAGGTTATATTACGTTATTGATGTATATGAAGGTCAAACCGAGACGTAGAGGCCAACTCGCCAGGAATGTTGTCAAATATTATCGCCGAGATGTTTGGTTGGGTTAGGTTAGGTTATATTACGTTATAGATGTATTTAAAGGTCCCGCGGAGACGTAGAGGCCAACAAGCCAGGAATGTGATCAAATATTACCGCCGAGGTGTTAGGTTGGGTTAGGTTAGGTTATATTACGTTATAGATGTATATAAAGGTCCCACAGAGACGTAGATGCCAACAAGCCAGGAATGTGTTCAAATATTACCGCCGAGATGTTAAGTTGGGATAGGTTAGGTTATATTACGTTATAGATGTATATAACTATCCCACGGAGACGTAGAGGCCAACTCGCCAGGAATGTTGTCAAATATTACCGCCGAGATGTTAGGTTGGGTTAGGTTAGGTTATATTACGTTATAGATGTATTTAAAGGTCCCGCGGAGACGTAGAGGCCAGCAAGCCAGGAATGTTGTCAAATAATACCGCCGAGATGTTAGCTTGGGTTAGGTTAGGTTATATTACGTTATGGATGTCTATAAAGGTCCCACGGAGACGTAGATGTCAGCAAGCCAGGAATGTGGTCAAATATTACCGCCGGGATGTTAGGTTGGTTTAGGTTAGGTTATATTACGTTATAGATGTATTTAAAGGTCCCGCGGAGACGTAGAGGCCAGCAAGCCAGGAATGTGATCAAATATTACCGCCGAGATGTTAGGTTGGGTTAGGTTAGGTTATATTACGTTATGGATGTCTATAATGGTCCCACGGTGACGTAGAGGCCAACTCGCCAGGAATGTTTTCAAATATTACCGCCGAGATGTTAGGTTGGGTTAGGTTAGGTTATATCACGTTATAGATGTATATAAAGGTCCCGCGGAGACGTAGAGGCCAGCAACCCAGGAATGTGATCAAATATTACCGCCGAGATGTTAGGTTGGGATAGGTTAGGTTATATTACGTTATTGATGTATATAAAGGTCCCACGGAGACGGAGAAGCCAACTCGCCAGGAATGTTGTCAAATATTACCGCCCAGATGTTAGGTTGGGTTAGGTTAGGTTATATAACGTTATGGATGTATATAAAGGTCCCACGTAGGCGTAGAGTGCAACTCGCCAGGAATGTTGTCAAATATTACCGCCGAGAAGTTAGGTTGGGTTAGGTTAGGTTATATTACGTTATTGATGTATATAAATGTACCACCGAGACGTAGAGGCCAACTCGCCAGGAATGTTTTCAAATATTACCGCCGAGATGTTAGGTTGGGTTAGGTTAGGTTATATCACGTTATAGATGTATATGAAGGTCCCACGTAGGCGTAGAGGCCAACTCGCCAGGAATGTGTTCAAATATTACCGCCGAGATGTTAAGTTGGGATAGGTTAGGTTATATTACGTTATAGATGTATATAACTATCCCACGGAGACGTAGAGGCCAACTCGCCAGGAATGTTGTCATATATTACCGCCGAGATGTTAGGTTGGGTTAGGTTAGGTTATATTACGTTATAGATGTATTTAAAGGTCCCGCGGAGACGTAGAGGCCAACAAGCCAGGAATATGATCAAATATTACCGCCGAGATGTTAGGTTGGGTTAGGTTAGGTTATATTACGTTACTGATGTATAAAAAGATCCCACGGAGACGTAGAGGCCAACTCGCCAGGTATGTTTTCAAATACTACCGCCGAGATGTTAGGTTGGGTTAGGTTAGGTTATATTACGTGATAGATGTATTTAAAGGTCCCGCGGAGACGTAGAGGACAACAAGCCAGGAATGTGATCAAATATTACCGCCGAGATGTTAGGTTGGGTTAGGTTAGGTTATATTACGTTATTGATGTATATAAACGTCCCACGGATACGTAGAGGCCAACTCGCCAGGTATGTTCTCAAATATTACCGCCGAGATGTTAGGTTCGGTTAGGTTAGGTTATATTACGTTATTGATGTATAAAAAGATCCCACGGAGACGTAGAGGCCAACTCGCCAGGTATGTTTTCAAATACTACCGCCGAGATGTTAGGTTGGTTTAGGTTAGGTTATATTACGTTATTGATGTGTAAAAAGATCCCACGGAGACGGAGAAGCCACCTCGCCAGGAATGTTGTCAAATATTACCGCCGAGATGTTAGGTTGGGTTAGGTTAGGTTGTATTACGTTATTGATGTATATAAAGGTCCCACGGAGACGTAGAGGCCAACAAGCCAGGAATGTGTTCAAATATTACCGCCGAGATGTTAGGTTGGGTTAGGTTAGGTTATATTACGTTATAGATGTATTTAAAGGTCCCGCGGAGACGTAGGGGCCAACAAGCCAGGAATGTGATCAAATATTACCGCCGAGATGTTAAGTTGGGTTAGGTTAGGTTATATTACGTTATTGATGTATATAAATGTACCACGGAGACGTAGAGGCCAACTCGCCATGAATGTTTTCAAATATTACCGCCGAGATGTTAGGTTCGGTTAGGTTAGGTTATATTACTTTATTGATGTATAAAAAGATCCCACGGAGACGTAGAGGCCAACTCGCCAGGTATGTTTTCAAATACTACCGCCCTGATGTTAGGTTGGGTTAGGTTAGGTTATATTACGTTATTGATGTGTAAAAAGATCCCACGGAGACGGAGAAGCCAACTCGCCAGGAATGTTGTCAAATATTACCGCCGAGATGTTAGGTTCGGTTAGGTTAGGTTATATTACTTTATTGATGTATAAAAAGATCCCACGGAGACGTAGAGGCCAACTCGCCAGGTATGTTTTCAAATACTACCGCCGAGATGTTAGGTTGGGTTAGGTTAGGTTATATTACGTTATTGATGTGTAAAAAGATCCCACGGAGACGGAGAAGCCAACTCGCCAGGAATGTTGTCAAATATTACCGCCGAGATGTTAGGTTGGGTTAGGTTAGGTTATATAACGTTATGGATGTATATAAAGGTCCCACGGAGGCGTAGAGGCCAACTCGCCAGGAATGTTGTCAAATATTACCGCCGAGATATTAAGGTTGGGTTAGGTTAGGTTATATTACGTTATAGATGTATATAAAGGTCCCACGGAGACGTAGAGGCCAACAAGCCAGGAATGTGTTCAAATATTACCTCCGAGATGTTAGGTTGGGTTAGGTTAGGTTGTATTACGTTATAGATGTATATAAAGGTCCCACGGAGACGTAGAGGCCAACAAGCCAGGAATGTGTTCAAATATTACCGCCGAGATGTTAGGTTGGGTTAGGTTAGGTTATATCACGTTGTAGATGTATATAAAGGTCCCGCGGAGACGTAGAGGCCAACTCGCCAGGAATGTTGTCAAACATTAGCGCCGAGATGATAGGTTGGGTTAGGTCAGGTTATATTACATTATTGATGTATATGAAGGTCAAACCGAGACGTAGAGGCCAACTCGCCAGGAATGTTGTCAAATATTATCGCCGAGATGTTAGGTTGGGTTAGGTTAGGTTATATTACGTTATAGATGTATTTAAAGGTCCCGCGGAGACGTAGAGGCCAACTCGCCAGGAATGTTGTCAAATATTACCGCCGAGGTGTTAGGTTGGGTTAGGTTAGGTTATATTACGTTATAGATGTATATAAAGGTCCCACAGAGACGTAGAGGCCAACAAGCCAGGAATGTGTTCAAATATTACCGCCGAGATGTTAAGTTGGGATAGGTTAGGTTATATTACGTTATAGATGTATATAACTATCCCACGGAGACGTAGAGGCCAACTCGCCAGGAATGTGATCAAATATTACCGCCGAGATGTTAGGTTGGGTTAGGTCAGGTTATATTACGTTACTGATGTATAAAAAGATCCCACGGAGACGTAGAGGCCAACTCGCCAGGTATGTTTTCAAATATTACCGCCGAGATGTTAGGTTGGGTTAGGTTAGGTTATATTACGTTATTGATGTAAAAAATGTCCCACGGAGACGTAGATGCCAACAAGCCAGGAATGTGGTCAAATATTACCGCCGAGATGATAGACTGGGTTAGCCTAGCTTATACTATGTTATTGTTGTATATAAAGGTCCGACGGAGACGTATAGGCCAACTCGCCAGGAATGTTGTCAAATATTACCGCCGAGATGATAGGTTGGGTTAGGTTAGATTATATCACGTTATAGATGTATATAAAGGTCCCGCGGAGACGTAGAGGCCAGCAAGCCAGGAATGTGATCAAATATTACCGCCGAGATGTTAGGTTGGGTTAGGTTAGGTTATATTACGTTATTGATGTATATAAATGTACCACGGAGACGTTGAGGCCAACTCGCCATGATTGTTTTCAAATATTACCGCCGAGATGTTAGGTTCGGTTAGGTTAGGTTATATTACTTTATTGATGTATAAAAAGATCCCACGGAGACGTAGAGGCCAAATCGCCAGGTATGTTTTCAAATACTACCGCCGAGATGTTAGGTTGGGTTAGGTCAGGTTATATTACGTTATTGATGTATATGAAGGTCAAACCGAGACGTAGAGGCCAACTCGCCAGGAATGTTGTCAAATATTATCGCCGAGATGTTTGGTTGGGTTAGGTTAGGTTATATTACGTTATAGATGTATTTAAAGGTCCCGCGGAGACGTAGAGGCCAACAAGCCAGGAATGTGATCAAATATTACCGCCGAGGTGTTAGGTTGGGTTAGGTTAGGTTATATTACGTTATAGATGTATATAAAGGTCCCACAGAGACGTAGAGGCCAACAAGCCAGGAATGTGTTCAAATATTACCGCCGAGATGTTAAGTTGGGATAGGTTAGGTTATATTACGTTATAGATGTATATAACTATCCCACGGAGACGTAGAGGCCAACTCGCCAGGAATGTTGTCAAATATTACCGCCGAGATGTTAGGTTGGGTTCGGTTAGGTTATATTACGTTATAGATGTATTTAAAGGTCCCGCGGAGACGTAGAGGCCAGCAAGCCAGGAATGTTGTCAAATAATACCGCCGAGATGTTAGCTTGGGTTAGGTTAGGTTATATTACGTTATGGATGTCTATAAAGGTCCCACGGAGACGTAGATGTCAGCAAGCCAGGAATGTGGTCAAATATTACCGCCGGGATGTTAGGTTGGTTTAGGTTAGGTTATATTACGTTATAGATGTATTTAAAGGTCCCGCGGAGACGTAGAGGCCAGCAAGCCAGGAATGTGATCAAATATTACCGCCGAGATGTTAGGTTGGGTTAGGTTAGGTTATATTACGTTATGGATGTCTATAAAGGTCCCACGGTGACGTAGAGGCCAACTCGCCAGGAATGTTTTCAAATATTACCGCCGAGATGTTAGGTTGGGTTAGGTTAGGTTATATCACGTTATAGATGTATATAAAGGTCCCGCGGAGACGTAGAGGCCAGCAACCCAGGAATGTGATCAAATATTACCGCCGAGATGTTAGGTTGGGATAGGTTAGGTTATATTACGTTATTGATGTATATAAAGGTCCCACGGAGACGGAGAAGCCAACTCGCCAGGAATGTTGTCAAATATTACCGCCCAGATGTTAGGTTGGGTTAGGTTAGGTTATATAACGTTATGGATGTATATAAAGGTCCCACGTAGGCGTAGAGTGCAACTCGCCAGGAATGTTGTCAAATATTACCGCCGAGAAGTTAGGTTGGGTTAGGTTAGGTTATATTACGTTATTGATGTATATAAATGTACCACCGAGACGTAGAGGCCAACTCGCCAGGAATGTTTTCAAATATTACCGCCGAGATGTTAGGTTGGGTTAGGTTAGGTTATATCACGTTATAGATGTATATGAAGGTCCCACGGAGACGTAGAGGCCAACTCGCCAGGTATGTTGTCAAATATTACCGCCGAGATGATAGGTTCGGTTAGGTTAGGTTATATTACGTTATAGATGTATATAAAGTTCCCACGGAGACGTGGAGGCCAACTCGCCAGGAATGTTGTCAAATATTACCGCCGAGATGATAGGTTGCGTTAGGTTAGGTTATATTACGTTATTGATGTATATATAGGTCCCACGGAGACGTAGATGCCAACAAGCCAGGAATGTGGTCAAATATTACCGCCGAGATGATAGACTGGGTTAGCCTAGCTTATACTATGTTATTGTTGTATATAAAAGTCCGACGGAGACGTATAGGCCAACTCGCCAGGAATGTTGTCAAATATTACCGCCGAGATGATAGGTTGGGTTAGGTTAGGTTATATTACGTTATTGATGTATATGAAGGTCAAACCGAGACGTAGAGGCCAACTCGCCAGGAATGTTGTCAAATATTACCGCCGAGATGTTAGGTTGGGTTAGGTTAGGTTATATCACGTTATAGATGTATATAAAGGTCCCGCGGAGACGTAGAGGCCAGCAACCCAGGAATGTGATTCAATATTACCGCCGAGATGTTAGGTTGGGATAGGTTAGGTTATATTACGTTATTGATGTATATAAAGGTCCCACGGAGACGTAGAGGCCAACAAGCCAGGAATGTGTTCAAATATTAACGCCGAGATGTTAGGTTGGGTTAGGTTAGGTTATATTACGTTATAGATGTATTTAAAGGTCCCGCGGAGACGTATAGGCGAACTCGCCGGGAATATTGTCAAATAATACCGCCGAGATGTTAGCTTGGGTTAGGTTAGGTTATATTACGTTATGGATGTCTATAAAGGTCCCACGGTGACGTAGAGGCCAACTCGCCAGGAATGTTTTCAAATATTACCGCCGAGATGTTAGGTTGGGTTAGGTTAGGTTATATTACGTTATTGATGTGTAAAAAGATCCCACGGAGACGGAGAAGCCAACTCGCCAGGAATGTTGTCAAATATTACCGCCGAGATGTTAGGTTGGGTTAGGTTAGGTTATATAACGTTATGGATGTATATAAAGGTCCCACGTAGGCGTAGAGTGCAACTCGCCAGGAATGTTGTCAAATATTACCGCCGAGGTGTTAGGTTGGGTTAGGTTAGGTTATATTACGTTATAGATGTATATAAAGGTCCCACAGAGACGTAGAGGCCAACAAGCCAGGAATGTGTTCAAATATTACCGCCGAGATGTTAGGTTGGGTTAGGTTAGGTTATATTACGTTATAGATGTATATAAAGGTCCCACGGAGACGTAGAGGCCAACTCGCCAGGAATGTTGTCAAATATTACCGCCGAGATGTTAGGTTGGGTTAGGTTAGGTTATATTACGTTATTGATGTATATAAATGTACCACGGAGACGTAGAGGCCAACTCGCCAGGAATGTTTTCAAATATTACCGCCGAGATGTTAGGTTGGGTTAGGTTAGGTTATATTACGTGATAGATGTATTTAAAGGTCCCGCGGAGACGTAGAGGACAACAAGCCAGGAATGTGATCAAATATTACCGCCGAGATGTTAGGTTGGGTTAGGTTAGGTTATATTACGTTATTGATGTATATAAACGTCCCACGGATACGTAGAGGCCAACTCGCCTGGTATGTTCTCAAATATTACCGCCGAGATGTTAGGTTCGGTTAGGTTAGGTTATATTACGTTATTGATGTATAAAAAGATCCCACGGAGACGTAGAGGCCAACTCGCCAGGTATGTTTTCAAATACTACCGCCGAGATGTTAGGTTGGTTTAGGTTAGGTTATA
This sequence comes from Xylocopa violacea, assembly GCA_963969225.1. Classification (NCBI taxonomy): domain Eukaryota; kingdom Metazoa; phylum Arthropoda; class Insecta; order Hymenoptera; family Apidae; genus Xylocopa; species Xylocopa violacea. The sequence goes on from CAXAJV010000977.1 coordinate 4,982,332, forward strand.
TTACGTTATTGATGTGTAAAAAGATCCCACGGAGACGTAGAGGCCAACTCGCCAGGTATGTTTTCAAATACTACCGCCGAGATGTTAGGTTGGTTTAGGTTAGGTTATATTACGTTATTGATGTGTAAAAAGATCCCACGGAGACGGAGAAGCCACCTCGCCAGGAATGTTGTCAAATATTACCGCCGAGATGTTAGGTTGGGTTAGGTTAGGTTGTATTACGTTATTGATGTATATAAAGGTCCCACGGAGACGTAGAGGCCAACAAGCCAGGAATGTGTTCAAATATTACCGCCGAGATGTTAGGTTGGGTTAGGTTAGGTTATATTACGTTATAGATGTATTTAAAGGTCCCGCGGAGACGTAGGGGCCAACAAGCCAGGAATGTGATCAAATATTACCGCCGAGATGTTAAGTTGGGTTAGGTTAGGTTATATTACGTTATTGATGTATATAAATGTACCACGGAGACGTAGAGGCCAACTCGCCATGAATGTTTTCAAATATTACCGCCGAGATGTTAGGTTCGGTTAGGTTAGGTTATATTACTTTATTGATGTATAAAAAGATCCCACGGAGACGTAGAGGCCAACTCGCCAGGTATGTTTTCAAATACTACCGCCCTGATGTTAGGTTGGGTTAGGTTAGGTTATATTACGTTATTGATGTGTAAAAAGATCCCACGGAGACGGAGAAGCCAACTCGCCAGGAATGTTGTCAAATATTACCGCCGAGATGTTAGGTTCGGTTAGGTTAGGTTATATTACTTTATTGATGTATAAAAAGATCCCACGGAGACGTAGAGGCCAACTCGCCAGGTATGTTTTCAAATACTACCGCCGAGATGTTAGGTTGGGTTAGGTTAGGTTATATTACGTTATTGATGTGTAAAAAGATCCCACGGAGACGGAGAAGCCAACTCGCCAGGAATGTTGTCAAATATTACCGCCGAGATGTTAGGTTGGGTTAGGTTAGGTTATATAACGTTATGGATGTATATAAAGGTCCCACGGAGGCGTAGAGGCCAACTCGCCAGGAATGTTGTCAAATATTACCGCCGAGATATTAAGGTTGGGTTAGGTTAGGTTATATTACGTTATAGATGTATATAAAGGTCCCACGGAGACGTAGAGGCCAACAAGCCAGGAATGTGTTCAAATATTACCTCCGAGATGTTAGGTTGGGTTAGGTTAGGTTGTATTACGTTATAGATGTATATAAAGGTCCCACGGAGACGTAGAGGCCAACAAGCCAGGAATGTGTTCAAATATTACCGCCGAGATGTTAGGTTGGGTTAGGTTAGGTTATATCACGTTGTAGATGTATATAAAGGTCCCGCGGAGACGTAGAGGCCAACTCGCCAGGAATGTTGTCAAACATTAGCGCCGAGATGATAGGTTGGGTTAGGTCAGGTTATATTACATTATTGATGTATATGAAGGTCAAACCGAGACGTAGAGGCCAACTCGCCAGGAATGTTGTCAAATATTATCGCCGAGATGTTAGGTTGGGTTAGGTTAGGTTATATTACGTTATAGATGTATTTAAAGGTCCCGCGGAGACGTAGAGGCCAACTCGCCAGGAATGTTGTCAAATATTACCGCCGAGGTGTTAGGTTGGGTTAGGTTAGGTTATATTACGTTATAGATGTATATAAAGGTCCCACAGAGACGTAGAGGCCAACAAGCCAGGAATGTGTTCAAATATTACCGCCGAGATGTTAAGTTGGGATAGGTTAGGTTATATTACGTTATAGATGTATATAACTATCCCACGGAGACGTAGAGGCCAACTCGCCAGGAATGTGATCAAATATTACCGCCGAGATGTTAGGTTGGGTTAGGTCAGGTTATATTACGTTACTGATGTATAAAAAGATCCCACGGAGACGTAGAGGCCAACTCGCCAGGTATGTTTTCAAATATTACCGCCGAGATGTTAGGTTGGGTTAGGTTAGGTTATATTACGTTATTGATGTAAAAAATGTCCCACGGAGACGTAGATGCCAACAAGCCAGGAATGTGGTCAAATATTACCGCCGAGATGATAGACTGGGTTAGCCTAGCTTATACTATGTTATTGTTGTATATAAAGGTCCGACGGAGACGTATAGGCCAACTCGCCAGGAATGTTGTCAAATATTACCGCCGAGATGATAGGTTGGGTTAGGTTAGATTATATCACGTTATAGATGTATATAAAGGTCCCGCGGAGACGTAGAGGCCAGCAAGCCAGGAATGTGATCAAATATTACCGCCGAGATGTTAGGTTGGGTTAGGTTAGGTTATATTACGTTATTGATGTATATAAATGTACCACGGAGACGCTGAGGCCAACTCGCCATGATTGTTTTCAAATATTACCGCCGAGATGTTAGGTTCGGTTAGGTTAGGTTATATTACTTTATTGATGTATAAAAAGATCCCACGGAGACGTAGAGGCCAAATCGCCAGGTATGTTTTCAAATACTACCGCCGAGATGTTAGGTTGGGTTAGGTCAGGTTATATTACGTTATTGATGTATATGAAGGTCAAACCGAGACGTAGAGGCCAACTCGCCAGGAATGTTGTCAAATATTATCGCCGAGATGTTTGGTTGGGTTAGGTTAGGTTATATTACGTTATAGATGTATTTAAAGGTCCCGCGGAGACGTAGAGGCCAACAAGCCAGGAATGTGATCAAATATTACCGCCGAGGTGTTAGGTTGGGTTAGGTTAGGTTATATTACGTTATAGATGTATATAAAGGTCCCACAGAGACGTAGAGGCCAACAAGCCAGGAATGTGTTCAAATATTACCGCCGAGATGTTAAGTTGGGATAGGTTAGGTTATATTACGTTATAGATGTATATAACTATCCCACGGAGACGTAGAGGCCAACTCGCCAGGAATGTTGTCAAATATTACCGCCGAGATGTTAGGTTGGGTTAGGTTAGGTTATATTACGTTATAGATGTATTTAAAGGTCCCGCGGAGACGTAGAGGCCAGCAAGCCAGGAATGTTGTCAAATAATACCGCCGAGATGTTAGCTTGGGTTAGGTTAGGTTATATTACGTTATGGATGTCTATAAAGGTCCCACGGAGACGTAGATGTCAGCAAGCCAGGAATGTGGTCAAATATTACCGCCGGGATGTTAGGTTGGTTTAGGTTAGGTTATATTACGTTATAGATGTATTTAAAGGTCCCGCGGAGACGTAGAGGCCAGCAAGCCAGGAATGTGATCAAATATTACCGCCGAGATGTTAGGTTGGGTTAGGTTAGGTTATATTACGTTATGGATGTCTATAAAGGTCCCACGGTGACGTAGAGGCCAACTCGCCAGGAATGTTTTCAAATATTACCGCCGAGATGTTAGGTTGGGTTAGGTTAGGTTATATAACGTTGTGGATGTATATAAAGGTCCCACGGAGGCGTAGAGGCCAACTCGCCAGGAATGTTGTCAAATATTACCGCCGAGATATTAAGGTTGGGTTAGGTTAGGTTATATTACGTTATAGATGTATATAAAGGTCCCACGGAGACGTAGAGGCCAACAAGCCAGGAATGTGTTCAAATATTACCTCCGAGATGTTAGGTTGGGTTAGGTTAGGTTGTATTACGTTATAGATGTATATAAAGGTCCTACGGAGACGTAGAGGCCAACAAGCCAGGAATGTGTTCAAATATTACCGCCGAGATGTTAGGTTGGGTTAGGTTAGGTTATATCACGTTATAGATGTATATAAAGGTCCCGCGGAGACGTAGAGGCCAACTCGCCAGGAATGTTGTCAAACATTAGCGCCGAGATGATAGGTTCCGTTAGGTCAGGTTATATTACGTTATTGATGTATATGAAGGTCAAACCGAGACGTAGAGGCCAACTCGCCAGGAATGTTGTCAAATATTATCGCCGAGATGTTAGGTTGGGTTAGGTTAGGTTATATTACGTTATAGATGTATTTAAAGGTCCCGCGGAGACGTAGAGGCCAACAAGCCAGGAATGTGATCAAATATTACCGCCGAGATGTCAGGTTGGGTTAGGTTAGGTTATATTACGTTACTGATGTATAAAAAGATCCCACGGAGACGTAGAGGCCAACTCGCCAGGTATGTTTTCAAATACTACCGCCGAGATGTTAGGTTGGGTTAGGTTAGGTTATATTACGTTATTGATGTGTAAAAAGATCCCACGGAGACGGAGAAGCCAACTCGCCAGGAATGTTGTCAAATATTACCGCCGAGATGTTAGGTTGGGTTAGGTTAGGTTATATTACGTTATTGATGTGTAAAAAGATCCCACGGAGACGGAGAAGCCAACTCGCCAGGAATGTTGTCAAATATTACCGCCGAGATGTTAGGTTGGGTTAGGTTAGGTTATATTACGTTATTGATGTAAAAAATGTCCCACGGAGACGTAGATGCCAACAAGCCAGGAATGTGGTCAAATATTACCGCCGAGATGATAGACTGGGTTAGCCTAGCTTATACTATGTTATTGTTGTATATAAAGGTCCGACGGAGACGTATAGGCCAACTCGCCAGGAATGTTGTCAAATATTACCGCCGAGATGATAGGATGGGTTAGGTTAGGTTATATTACGTTATTGATGTATATAAAGGTCCCACGGAGACGTAGAGGCCAACAAGCCAGGAATGTGTTCAAATATTACCGCCGAGGTGTTAGGTTGGGTTAGGTTAGGTTATATTACGTTATAGATGTATATAAAGGTCCCACAGAGACGTAGAGGCCATCAAGCCAGGGATGTGTTCAAATATTACCGCCGAGATGTTAAGTTGGGATAGGTTAGGTTATATTACGTTATAGATTTATATAACTATCCCACGGAGACGTAGAGGCCAACTCGCCAGGAATGTTGTCAAATATTACCGCCGAGATGTTAGGTTGGGTTAGGTTAGGTTATATTACGTTATAGATGTATTTAAAGGTCCCGCGGAGACGTAGAGGCCAACAAGCCAGGAATGTGATCAAATATTACCGCCGAGATGTTAGGTTGGGTTAGGTTAGGTTATATTACGTTACTGATGTATAAAAAGATCCCACGGAGACGTAGAGGCCAACTCGCCAGGTATGTTTTCAAATACTACCGCCTAGATGTTAGGTTGGGTTAGGTTAGGTTATATTACGTTATTGATGTGTAAAAAGATCCCACGGAGACGGAGAAGCCAACTCGCCAGGAATGTTGTCAAATATTACCGCCGAGATGTTAGGTTGGGTTAGGTTAGGTTATATTACGTTATTGATGTAAAAAATGTCCCACGGAGACGTAGATGCCAACAAGCCAGGAATGTGGTCAAATATTACCGCCGAGATGATAGACTGGGTTAGCCTAGCTTATACTATGTTATTGTTGTATATAAAGGTCCGACGGAGACGTATAGGCCAACTCGCCAGGAATGTTGTCAAATATTACCGCCGAGATGATAGGATGGGTTAGGTTAGGTTATATTACGTTATTGATGTATATAAAGGTCCCACGGAGACGTAGAGGCCAACAAGCCAGGAATGTGTTCAAATATTACCGCCGAGATGTTAGGTTGGGTTAGGTTAGGTTATATTACGTTATAGATGTATTTAAAGGTCCCACGGAGACGGAGAAGCCAACTCGCCAGGAATGTTGTCAAATATTACCGCCGAGATGTTAGGTTGGGTTAGGTTAGGTTATATTACGTTATTGATGTAAAAAATGTCCCACGGAGACGTAGATGCCAACAAGCCAGGAATGTGGTCAAATATTACCGCCGAGATGATAGACTGGGTTAGCCTAGCTTATACTATGTTATTGTTGTATATAAGGGTCCGGGGGAGACGTATAGGCCAACTCGCCAGGAATGTTGTCAAATATTACCGCCGAGATGATAGGTTGGGTTAGGTTAGATTATATCACGTTATAGATGTATATAAAGGTCCCGCGGAGACGTAGAGGCCAGCAAGCCAGGAATGTGATCAAATATTACCGCCGAGATGTTAGGTTGGGTTAGGTTAGGTTATATTACGTTATTGATGTATATAAATGTACCACGGAGACGTAGAGGCCAACTCGCCAGGAATGTTTTCAAATATTACCGCCGAGATGTTAGGTTGGGTTAGGTTAGGTTATATTACGTTATAGATGTATTTAAAGGTCCCGCGGAGACGTAGAGGCCAACAAGCCAGGAATGTGATCAAATATTACCGCCGAGATGTTCAGTTGGGTTAGGTTAGGTTATATTACGTTACTGATGTATAAAAAGATCCCACGGAGACGTAGAGGCCAACTCGCCAGGTATGTTTTCAAATACTACCGCCGAGATGTTAGGTTGGGTTAGGTTAGGTTATATTACGTTATTGATGTGTAAAAAGATCCCACGGAGACGGAGAAGCCAACTCGCCAGGAATGTTGTCAAATATTACCGCCGAGATGTTAGGTTGGGTTAGGTTAGGTTATATTACGTTATTGATGTGTAAAAAGATCCCACGGAGACGGAGAAGCCAACTCGCCAGGAATGTTGTCAAATATTACCGCCGAGATGTTAGGTTGGGTTAGGTTAGGTTATATAACGTTATGGATGTATATAAAGGTCCCACGTAGGCGTAGAGGCCAACTCGCCAGGAATGTTGTCAAATATTACCGCCGAGGTGTTAGGTTGGGTTAGGTTAGGTTATATTACGTTATAGATGTATATAAAGGTCCCACAGAGACGTAGAGGCCATCAAGCCAGGGATGTGTTCAAATATTACCGCCGAGATGTTAAGTTGGGATAGGTTAGGTTATATTACGTTATAGATTTATATAACTATCCCACGGAGACGTAGAGGCCAACTCGCCAGGAATGTTGTCAAATATTACCGCCGAGATGTTAGGTTGGGTTAGGTTAGGTTATATTACGTTATAGATGTATTTAAAGGTCCCGCGGAGACGTAGAGGCCAACAAGCCAGGAATGTGATCAAATATTACCGCCGAGATGTTAGGTTGGGTTAGGTTAGGTTATATTACGTTACTGATGTATAAAAAGATCCCACGGAGACGTAGAGGCCAACTCGCCAGGTATGTTTTCAAATACTACCGCCTAGATGTTAGGTTGGGTTAGGTTAGGTTATATTACGTTATTGATGTGTAAAAAGATCCCACGGAGACGGAGAAGCCAACTCGCCAGGAATGTTGTCAAATATTACCGCCGAGATGTTAGGTTGGGTTAGGTTAGGTTATATTACGTTATTGATGTAAAAAATGTCCCACGGAGACGTAGATGCCAACAAGCCAGGAATGTGGTCAAATATTACCGCCGAGATGATAGACTGGGTTAGCCTAGCTTATACTATGTTATTGTTGTATATAAAGGTCCGACGGAGACGTATAGGCCAACTCGCCAGGAATGTTGTCAAATATTACCGCCGAGATGATAGGTTGGGTTAGGTTAGATTATATCACGTTATAGATGTATATAAAGGTCCCGCAGAGACGTAGAGGCCAGCAAGCCAGGAATGTGATCAAATATTACCGCCGAGATGTTAGGTTGGGTTAGGTTAGGTTATATTACGTTATTGATGTATATAAATGTACCACGGAGACGTAGAGGCCAACTCGCCAGGTATGTTTTCAAATACTACCGCCGAGATGTTAGGTTGGGTTAGGTTAGGTTATATTACTTTATTGATGTATAAAAAGATCCCACGGAGACGTAGAGGCCAACTCGCCAGGTATGTTTTCAAATACTACCGCCGAGATGTTAGGTTGGGTTAGGTTAGGTTATATTACGTTATTGATGTGTAAAAAGATCCCACGGAGACGGAGAAGCCAACAAGCCAGGAATGTGTTCAAATATTACCTCCGAGATGTTAGGTTGGGTTAGGTTAGGTTGTATTACGTTATAGATGTATATAAAGGTCCCACGGAGACGTATAGGGCAACAAGCCAGGAATGTGTTCAAATATTACCGCCGAGATGTTAGGTTGGGTTAGGTTAGGTTATATCACGTTATAGATATATATAAAGGTCCCGCGGAGACATAGAGGCCAACTCGCTGGGAATGTTGTCAAACATTAGCGCCGAGATGATAGGTTGGGTTAGGTCAGGTTATATTACGTTATTGATGTATATGAAGGTCAAACCGAGACATAGAGGCCAACTCGCCAGGAATGTTGTCAAATATTATCGCCGAGATGTTAGGTTGGGTTAGGTTAGGTTATATTACGTTATAGATGTATTTAAAGGTCCCGCGGAGACGTAGATGCCAACAAGCCAGGAATGTGATCAAAATTTACCGCCGAGATGTTAGGTTGGGTTAGGTTAGGTTATATTACGTTACTGATGTATAAAAAGATCCCACGGAGACGTAGAGGCCAACTCGCCAGGTATGTTTTCAAATACTACCGCCGAGATGTTAGGTTGGGTTAGGTTAGGTTATATTACGTTATTGATGTGTAAAAAGATCCCACGGAGACGGAGAAGCCAACTCGCCAGGAATGTTGCTAAATATTACCGCCGAGATGTTAGGTTGGGTTAGGTTAGGTTATATTACGTTATTGATGTAAAAAATGTCCCACGGAGACGTAGATGCCAACAAGCCAGGAATGTGGTCAAATATTACCGCCGAGATGATAGACTGGGTTAGCCTAGCTTATACTATGTTATTGTTGTATATAAAGGTCCGACGGAGACGTATAGGCCAACTCGCCAGGAATGTTGTCAAATATTACCGCCGAGATGATAGGTTGGGTTAGGTTAGGTTATATTACGTTATTGATGTATATAAAGGTCCCACGGAGACGTAGAGGCCAACAAGCCAGGAATGTGTTCAAATATTACCGCCGAGATGTTAGGCTGGGTTAGGTTAGGTTATATTACGTTATAGATGTATTTAAAGGTCCCACGGAGACGGAGAAGCCAACTCGCCAGGAATGTTGTCAAATATTACCGCCGAGATGTTAGGTTGGGTTAGGTTAGGTTATATTACGTTATAGATGTATTTAAAGGTCCCGCGGAGACGTAGAGGCCAACAAGACAGGAATGTGATCAAATATTACCGCCGAGATGTTAGGTTGGGTTAGGTTAGGTTATATTACTTTATTGATGTATAAAAAGATCCCACGGAGATGTAGAGGCCAACTCGCCAGGTATGTTTTCAAATACTACCGCCGAGATGTTAGGTTGGGTTAGGTTAGGTTATATTACGTTATTGATGTGTAAAAAGATCCCACGGAGACGGAGAAGCCAACTCGCCAGGAATGTTGTCAAATATTACCGCCGAGATGTTAGGTTGGGTTAGGTTAGGTTATATAACGTTATGGATGTATATAAAGGTCCCACGGAGGCGTAGAGGCCAACTCGCCAGGAATGTCGTCAAACATTAGCGCCGAGATGATAGGTTGGGTTAGGTCAGGTTATATTACGTTATTGATGTATATGAAGGTCAAACCGAGACGTAGAGGCCAACTCGCCAGGAATGTTGTCAAATATTATCGCCGAGATGTTAGGTTGGGTTAGGTTAGGTTATATTACGTTATAGATGTATTTAAAGGTCCCGCGGAGACGTAGAGGCCAACAAGCCAGGAATGTGATCAAATATTACCGCCGAGATGTTAGGTTGGGTTAGGTTAGGTTATATTACGTTACTGATGTATAAAAAGATCCCACGGAGACGTAGAGGCCAACTTGCCAGGTATGTTTTCAAATACTACCGCCGAGATGTTAGGTTGGGTTAGGTTAGGTTATATTACGTTATTGATGTGTAAAAAGATCCCACGGAGACGGAGAAGCCAACTCGCCAGGAATGTTGTCAAATATTACCGCCGAGATGTTAGGTTGGGTTAGGTTAGGTTATATTACGTTATTGATGTGTAAAAAGATCCCACGTAGACGGAGAAGCCAACTCGCCAGGAATGTTGTCAAATATTACCGCCGAGATGTTAGGTTGGGTTAGGTTAGGTTATATAACGTTATGGATGTATATAAAGGTCCCACGTAGGCGTAGAGGCCAACTCGCCAGGAATGTTGTCAAATATTACCGCCGAGGTGTTAGGTTGGGTTAGGTTAGGTTATATTACGTTATAGATGTATATAAAGGTCCCACAGAGACGTAGAGGCCAACAAGCCAGGAATGTGTTCAAATATTACCGCCGAGATGTTAAGTTGGGATAGGTTAGGTTATATTACGTTATAGATGTATATAACTATCCCACGGAGACGTAGAGGCCAACTCGCCAGGAATGTTGTCATATATTACCGCCGAGATGTTAGGTTGGGTTAGGTTAGGTTATATTACGTTATAGATGTATTTAAAGGTCCCGCGGAGACGTAGAGGCCAACAAGCCAGGAATATGATCAAATATTACCGCCGAGATGTTAGGTTGGGTTAGGTTAGGTTATATTACGTTACTGATGTATAAAAAGATCCCACGGAGACGTAGAGGCCAACTCGCCAGGTATGTTTTCAAATACTACCGCCGAGATGTTAGGTTGGGTTAGGTTAGGTTATATTACGTGATAGATGTATTTAAAGGTCCCGCGGAGACGTAGAGGACAACAAGCCAGGAATGTGATCAAATATTACCGCCGAGATGTTAGGTTGGGTTAGGTTAGGTTATATTACGTTATTGATGTATATAAACGTCCCACGGATACGTAGAGGCCAACTCGCCAGGTATGTTCTCAAATATTACCGCCGAGATGTTAGGTTCGGTTAGGTTAGGTTATATTACGTTATTGATGTATAAAAAGATCCCACGGAGACGTAGAGGCCAACTCGCCAGGTATGTTTTCAAATACTACCGCCGAGATGTTAGGTTGGTTTAGGTTAGGTTATATTACGTTATTGATGTGTAAAAAGATCCCACGGAGACGGAGAAGCCACCTCGCCAGGAATGTTGTCAAATATTACCGCCGAGATGTTAGGTTGGGTTAGGTTAGGTTGTATTACGTTATTGATGTATATAAAGGTCCCACGGAGACGTAGAGGCCAACAAGCCAGGAATGTGTTCAAATATTACCGCCGAGATGTTAGGTTGGGTTAGGTTAGGTTATATTACGTTATAGATGTATTTAAAGGTCCCGCGGAGACGTAGGGGCCAACAAGCCAGGAATGTGATCAAATATTACCGCCGAGATGTTAAGTTGGGTTAGGTTAGGTTATATTACGTTATTGATGTATATAAATGTACCACGGAGACGTAGAGGCCAACTCGCCATGAATGTTTTCAAATATTACCGCCGAGATGTTAGGTTCGGTTAGGTTAGGTTATATTACTTTATTGATGTATAAAAAGATCCCACGGAGACGTAGAGGCCAACTCGCCAGGTATGTTTTCAAATACTACCGCCCTGATGTTAGGTTGGGTTAGGTTAGGTTATATTACGTTATTGATGTGTAAAAAGATCCCACGGAGACGGAGAAGCCAACTCGCCAGGAATGTTGTCAAATATTACCGCCGAGATGTTAGGTTCGGTTAGGTTAGGTTATATTACTTTATTGATGTATAAAAAGATCCCACGGAGACGTAGAGGCCAACTCGCCAGGTATGTTTTCAAATACTACCGCCGAGATGTTAGGTTGGGTTAGGTTAGGTTATATTACGTTATTGATGTGTAAAAAGATCCCACGGAGACGGAGAAGCCAACTCGCCAGGAATGTTGTCAAATATTACCGCCGAGATGTTAGGTTGGGTTAGGTTAGGTTATATAACGTTATGGATGTATATAAAGGTCCCACGGAGGCGTAGAGGCCAACTCGCCAGGAATGTTGTCAAATATTACCGCCGAGATATTAAGGTTGGGTTAGGTTAGGTTATATTACGTTATAGATGTATATAAAGGTCCCACGGAGACGTAGAGGCCAACAAGCCAGGAATGTGTTCAAATATTACCTCCGAGATGTTAGGTTGGGTTAGGTTAGGTTGTATTACGTTATAGATGTATATAAAGGTCCCACGGAGACGTAGAGGCCAACAAGCCAGGAATGTGTTCAAATATTACCGCCGAGATGTTAGGTTGGGTTAGGTTAGGTTATATCACGTTGTAGATGTATATAAAGGTCCCGCGGAGACGTAGAGGCCAACTCGCCAGGAATGTTGTCAAACATTAGCGCCGAGATGATAGGTTGGGTTAGGTCAGGTTATATTACATTATTGATGTATATGAAGGTCAAACCGAGACGTAGAGGCCAACTAGCCAGGAATGTTGTCAAATATTATCGCCGAGATGTTAGGTTGGGTTAGGTTAGGTTATATTACGTTATAGATGTATTTAAAGGTCCCGCGGAGACGTAGAGGCCAACTCGCCAGGAATGTTGTCAAATATTACCGCCGAGGTGTTAGGTTGGGTTAGGTTAGGTTATATTACGTTATAGATGTATATAAAGGTCCCACAGAGACGTAGAGGCCAACAAGCCAGGAATGTGTTCAAATATTACCGCCGAGATGTTAAGTTGGGATAGGTTAGGTTATATTACGTTATAGATGTATATAACTATCCCACGGAGACGTAGAGGCCAACTCGCCAGGAATGTGATCAAATATTACCGCCGAGATGTTAGGTTGGGTTAGGTCAGGTTATATTACGTTACTGATGTATAAAAAGATCCCACGGAGACGTAGAGGCCAACTCGCCAGGTATGTTTTCAAATATTACCGCCGAGATGTTAGGTTGGGTTAGGTTAGGTTATATTACGTTATTGATGTAAAAAATGTCCCACGGAGACGTAGATGCCAACAAGCCAGGAATGTGGTCAAATATTACCGCCGAGATGATAGACTGGGTTAGCCTAGCTTATACTATGTTATTGTTGTATATAAAGGTCCGACGGAGACGTATAGGCCAACTCGCCAGGAATGTTGTCAAATATTACCGCCGAGATGATAGGTTGGGTTAGGTTAGATTATATCACGTTATAGATGTATATAAAGGTCCCGCGGAGACGTAGAGGCCAGCAAGCCAGGAATGTGATCAAATATTACCGCCGAGATGTTAGGTTGGGTTAGGTTAGGTTATATTACGTTATTGATGTATATAAATGTACCACGGAGACGTTGAGGCCAACTCGCCATGATTGTTTTCAAATATTACCGCCGAGATGTTAGGTTCGGTTAGGTTAGGGTATATTACTTTATTGATGTATAAAAAGATCCCACGGAGACGTAGAGGCCAACTCGCCAGGTATGTTTTCAAATACTACCGCCGAGATGTTAGGTTGGGTTAGGTCAGGTTATATTACGTTATTGATGTATATGAAGGTCAAACCGAGACGTAGAGGCCAACTCGCCAGGAATGTTGTCAAATATTATCGCCGAGATGTTTGGTTGGGTTAGGTTAGGTTATATTACGTTATAGATGTATTTAAAGGTCCCGCGGAGACGTAGAGGCCAACAAGCCAGGAATGTGATCAAATATTACCGCCGAGGTGTTAGGTTGGGTTAGGTTAGGTTATATTACGTTATAGATGTATATAAAGGTCCCACAGAGACGTAGATGCCAACAAGCCAGGAATGTGTTCAAATATTACCGCCGAGATGTTAAGTTGGGATAGGTTAGGTTATATTACGTTATAGATGTATATAACTATCCCACGGAGACGTAGAGGCCAACTCGCCAGGAATGTTGTCAAATATTACCGCCGAGATGTTAGGTTGGGTTAGGTTAGGTTATATTACGTTATAGATGTATTTAAAGGTCCCGCGGAGACGTAGAGGCCAGCAAGCCAGGAATGTTGTCAAATAATACCGCCGAGATGTTAGCTTGGGTTAGGTTAGGTTATATTACGTTATGGATGTCTATAAAGGTCCCACGGAGACGTAGATGTCAGCAAGCCAGGAATGTGGTCAAATATTACCGCCGGGATGTTAGGTTGGTTTAGGTTAGGTTATATTACGTTATAGATGTATTTAAAGGTCCCGCGGAGACGTAGAGGCCAGCAAGCCAGGAATGTGATCAAATATTACCGCCGAGATGTTAGGTTGGGTTAGGTTAGGTTATATTACGTTATGGATGTCTATAAAGGTCCCACGGTGACGTAGAGGCCAACTCGCCAGGAATGTTTTCAAATATTAGCGCCGAGATGTTAGGTTGGGTTAGGTTAGGTTATATCACGTTATAGATGTATATAAAGGTCCCGCGGAGACGTAGAGGCCAGCAACCCAGGAATGTGATCAAATATTACCGCCGAGATGTTAGGTTGGGATAGGTTAGGTTATATTACGTTATTGATGTATATAAAGGTCCCACGGAGACGGAGAAGCCAACTCGCCAGGAATGTTGTCAAATATTACCGCCCAGATGTTAGGTTGGGTTAGGTTAGGTTATATTACGTTATTGATGTATATAAATGTACCACCGAGACGTAGAGGCCAACTCGCCAGGAATGTTTTCAAATATTACCGCCGAGATGTTAGGTTGGGTTAGGTTAGGTTATATCACGTTATAGATGTATATGAAGGTCCCACGGAGACGTAGAGGCCAACTCGCCAGGTATGTTGTCAAATATTACCGCCGAGATGATAGGTTCGGTTAGGTTAGGTTATATTACGTTATAGATGTATATAAAGTTCCCACGGAGACGTGGAGGCCAACTCGCCAGGAATGTTGTCAAATATTACCGCCGAGATGATAGGTTGCGTTAGGTTAGGTTATATTACGTTATTGATGTATATAAAGGTCCCACGGAGACGTAGATGCCAACAAGCCAGGAATGTGGTCAAATATTACCGCCGAGATGATAGACTGGGTTAGCCTAGCTTATACTATGTTATTGTTGTATATAAAAGTCCGACGGAGACGTATAGGCCAACTCGCCAGGAATGTTGTCAAATATTACCGCCGAGATGATAGGTTGGGTTAGGTTAGGTTATATTACGTTATTGATGTATATGAAGGTCAAACCGAGACGTAGAGGCCAACTCGCCAGGAATGTTGTCAAATATTACCGCCGAGATGTTAGGTTGGGTTAGGTTAGGTTATATCACGTTATAGATGTATATAAAGGTCCCGCGGAGACGTAGAGGCCAGCAACCCAGGAATGTGATCAAATATTACCGCCGAGATGTTAGGTTGGGATAGGTTAGGTTATATTACGTTATTGATGTATATAAAGGTCCCACGGAGACGTAGAGGCCAACAAGCCAGGAATGTGTTCAAATATTAACGCCGAGGTGTTAGGTTGGGTTAGGTTAGGTTATATTACGTTATAGATGTATATAAAGGTCCCACAGAGACGTAGATGCCAACAAGCCAGGAATGTGTTCAAATATTACCGCCGAGATGTTAAGTTGGGATAGGTTAGGTTATATTACGTTATAGATGTATATAACTATCCCACGGAGACGTAGAGGCCAACTCGCCAGGAATGTTGTCAAATATTACCGCCGAGATGTTAGGTTGGGTTAGGTTAGGTTATATTACGTTATAGATGTATTTAAAGGTCCCGCGGAGACGTAGAGGCCAGCAAGCCAGGAATGTTGTCAAATAATACCGCCGAGATGTTAGCTTGGGTTAGGTTAGGTTATATTACGTTATGGATGTCTATAAAGGTCCCACGGAGACGTAGATGTCAGCAAGCCAGGAATGTGGTCAAATATTACCGCCGGGATGTTAGGTTGGTTTAGGTTAGGTTATATTACGTTATAGATGTATTTAAAGGTCCCGCGGAGACGTAGAGGCCAGCAAGCCAGGAATGTGATCAAATATTACCGCCGAGATGTTAGGTTGGGTTAGGTTAGGTTATATTACGTTATGGATGTCTATAAAGGTCCCACGGTGACGTAGAGGCCAACTCGCCAGGAATGTTTTCAAATATTACCGCCGAGATGTTAGGTTGGGTTAGGTTAGGTTATATCACGTTATAGATGTATATAAAGGTCCCGCGGAGACGTAGAGGCCAGCAACCCAGGAATGTGATCAAATATTACCGCCGAGATGTTAGGTTGGGATAGGTTAGGTTATATTACGTTATTGATGTATATAAAGGTCCCACGGAGACGGAGAAGCCAACTCGCCAGGAATGTTGTCAAATATTACCGCCCAGATGTTAGGTTGGGTTAGGTTAGGTTATATTACGTTATTGATGTATATAAATGTACCACCGAGACGTAGAGGCCAACTCGCCAGGAATGTTTTCAAATATTACCGCCGAGATGTTAGGTTGGGTTAGGTTAGGTTATATCACGTTATAGATGTATATGAAGGTCCCACGGAGACGTAGAGGCCAACTCGCCAGGTATGTTGTCAAATATTACCGCCGAGATGATAGGTTCGGTTAGGTTAGGTTATATTACGTTATAGATGTATATAAAGTTCCCACGGAGACGTGGAGGCCAACTCGCCAGGAATGTTGTCAAATATTACCGCCGAGATGATAGGTTGCGTTAGGTTAGGTTATATTACGTTATTGATGTATATAAAGGTCCCACGGAGACGTAGATGCCAACAAGCCAGGAATGTGGTCAAATATTACCGCCGAGATGATAGACTGGGTTAGCCTAGCTTATACTATGTTATTGTTGTATATAAAAGTCCGACGGAGACGTATAGGCCAACTCGCCAGGAATGTTGTCAAATATTACCGCCGAGATGATAGGTTGGGTTAGGTTAGGTTATATTACGTTATTGATGTATATGAAGGTCAAACCGAGACGTAGAGGCCAACTCGCCAGGAATGTTGTCAAATATTACCGCCGAGATGTTAGGTTGGGTTAGGTTAGGTTATATCACGTTATAGATGTATATAAAGGTCCCGCGGAGACGTAGAGGCCAGCAACCCAGGAATGTGATCAAATATTACCGCCGAGATGTTAGGTTGGGATAGGTTAGGTTATATTACGTTATTGATGTATATAAAGGTCCCACGGAGACGTAGAGGCCAACAAGCCAGGAATGTGTTCAAATATTAACGCCGAGATGTTAGGTTGGGTTAGGTTAGGTTATATTACGTTATAGATGTATTTAAAGGTCCCGCGGAGACGTATAGGCGAACTCGCCGGGAATATTGTCAAATAATACCGCCGAGATGTTAGCTTGGGTTAGGTTAGGTTATATTACGTTATGGATGTCTATAAAGGTCCCACGGTGACGTAGAGGCCAACTCGCCAGGAATGTTTTCAAATATTACCGCCGAGATGTTAGGTTGGGTTAGGTTAGGTTATATTACGTTATTGATGTGTAAAAAGATCCCACGGAGACGGAGAAGCCAACTCGCCAGGAATGTTGTCAAATATTACCGCCGAGATGTTAGGTTGGGTTAGGTTAGGTTATATTACGTTATTGATGTAAAAAATGTCCCACGGAGACGTAGATGCCAACAAGCCAGGAATGTGGTCAAATATTACCGCCGAGATGATAGACTGGGTTAGCCTAGCTTATACTATGTTATTGTTGTATATAAAGGTCCGACGGAGACGTATAGGCCAACTCGCCAGGAATGTTGTGAAATATTACCGCCGAGATGATAGGTTGGGTTAGGTTAGGTTATATTACGTTATTGATGTATATAAAGGTCCCACGGAGACGTAGAGGCCAACAAGCCAGGAATGTGTTCAAATATTACCGCCGAGATGTTAGGTTGGGTTAGGTTAGGTTATATTACGTTATAGATGTATTTAAAGGTCCCACGGAGACGGAGAAGCCAACTCGCCAGGAATGTTGTCAAATATTACCGCCGAGATGTTAGGTTGGGTTAGGTTAGGTTATATTACGTTATTGATGTAAAAAATGTCCCACGGAGACGTAGATGCCAACAAGCCAGGAATGTGGTCAAATATTACCGCCGAGATGATAGACTGGGTTAGCCTAGCTTATACTATGTTATTATTGTATATAAAGGTCCGACGGAGACGTATAGGCCAACTCGCCAGGAATGTTGTCAAATATTACCGCCGAGATGTTAGGTTGGGTTAGGTTAGGTTATATCACGTTATTGATGTATATAAAGGTCGCACGGAGACGTAGATGCCAGCAAGCCAGGAATGTGGTCAAATATTACCGCAGAGATGTTAGGTTGGGGTAGGTTAGGTTATATTACGTTATTGATGTATATAAAGGTCCCACGGAGACGTAGAGGCCAACAAGCCAGGAATGTGTTCAAATATTAACGCCGAGATGTTAGGTTGGGTTAGGTTAGGTTATATTACGTTATAGGTGTATTTAAAGGTCCCGCGGAGACGTAGAGGCCAGCAAGCCAGGAATGTGATCAAATATTACCGCCGAGATGTTAGGTTGGGTTAGGTTAGGTTATATTACGTTATGGATGTCTATAAAGGTCCCACGGTGACGTAGAGGC
The DNA here is from genome assembly GCA_963969225.1 of Xylocopa violacea. Taxonomy (NCBI): domain Eukaryota; kingdom Metazoa; phylum Arthropoda; class Insecta; order Hymenoptera; family Apidae; genus Xylocopa; species Xylocopa violacea. The sequence continues at coordinate 5,000,573 of CAXAJV010000977.1, forward strand.
CAACTCGCCAGGAATGTTTTCAAATATTACCGCCGAGATGTTAGGTTGGGTTAGGTTAGGTTATATCACGTTATAGATGTATATAAAGGTCCCGCGGAGACGTAGAGGCCAGCAACCCAGGAATGTGATCAAATATTACCGCCGAGATGTTAGGTTGGGATAGGTTAGGTTATATTACGTTATTGATGTATATAAAGGTCCCACGGAGACGGAGAAGCCAACTCGCCAGGAATGTTGTCAAATATTACCGCCCAGATGTTAGGTTGGGTTAGGTTAGGTTATATAACGTTATGGATGTATATAAAGGTCCCACGTAGGCGTAGAGTGCAACTCGCCAGGAATGTTGTCAAATATTACCGCCGAGAAGTTAGGTTGGGTTAGGTTAGGTTATATTACGTTATTGATGTATATAAATGTACCACCGAGACGTAGAGGCCAACTCGCCAGGAATGTTTTCAAATATTACCGCCGAGATGTTAGGTTGGGTTAGGTTAGGTTATATCACGTTATAGATGTATATGAAGGTCCCACGGAGACGTAGAGGCCAACTCGCCAGGTATGTTGTCAAATATTACCGCCAAGATGATAGGTTCGGTTAGGTTAGGTTATATTACGTTATAGATGTATATAAAGTTCCCACGGAGACGTGGAGGCCAACTCGCCAGGAATGTTGTCAAATATTACCGCCGAGATGATAGGTTGCGTTAGGTTAGGTTATATTACGTTATTGATGTATATAAAGGTCCCACGGAGACGTAGATGCCAACAAGCCAGGAATGTGGTCAAATATTACCGCCGAGATGATAGACTGGGTTAGCCTAGCTTATACTATGTTATTGTTGTATATAAAAGTTCGACGGAGACGTATAGGCCAACTCGCCAGGAATGTTGTCAAATATTACCGCCGAGATGATAGGTTGGGTTAGATTAGGTTATATTACGTTATTGATGTATATGAAGGTCAAGCCGAGACGTAGAGGCCAACTCGCCAGGAATGTTGTCAAATATTACCGCCGAGATGTTAGGTTGGGTTAGGTTAGGTTATATTACGTTATTGATGTATATAAAGGTCCCACGGAGACGTAGATGCCAGCAAGCCAGGAATGTGGTCAAATATTACCGCCGAGATGTTAGGTTGGGTTAGGTTAGGTTATATTACGTTATAGGTGTATTTAAAGGTCCCGCGGAGACGTAGAGGCCAGCAAGCCAGGAATGTGATCAAATATTACCGCCGAGATGTTAGGTTGGGTTAGGTTAGGTTATATTACGTTATTGATGTATATAAAGGTCCCACGGAGACGTAGAGGCCAACAAGCCAGGAATGTGTTCAAATATTAACGCCGAGATGTTAGGTTGGGTTAGGTTAGGTTATATTACGTTATGGATGTATTTAAAGGTCCCGCGGAGACATAGAGGCCAGCAAGCCAGGAATGTGATCAAATATTACCGCCGAGATGTTAGGTTGGGTTAGGTTAGGTTATATTACGTTATTGATGTATATAAAGGTCCCACGGAGACGTAGATGTCAGCAAGCCAGGAATGTGGTCAAATATTACCGCCGAGATGTTAGGTTGGTTTAGGTTAGGTTATATTACGTTATAGATGTATTTAAAGGTCCCGCGGAGACGTAGAGGCCAGCAAGCCAGGAATGTGATCAAATATTACCGCCGAGATGTTAGGTTGGGTTAGGTTAGGTTATATTACGTTATTGATGTATATAAAGGTCCCACGGAGACGTATAGGCCAACTCGCCGGGAATGTTGTCAAATATTACCGCCGAGATGTTAGCTTGGGTTAGGTTAGGTTATATTACGTTATGGATGTCTATAAAGGTCCCACGGTGACGTAGAGGCCAACTCGCCAGGAATGTTTTCAAATATTACCGCCGAGATGTTAGGTTGGGTTAGGTTAGGTTATATTACGTTATTGATGTGTAAAAAGATCCCACGGAGACGGAGAAGCCAACTCGCCAGGAATGTTGTCAAATATTACCGCCGAGATGTTAGGTTGGGTTAGGTTAGGTTATATTACGTTATTGATGTAAAAAATGTCCCACGGAGACGTAGATGCCAACAAGCCAGGAATGTGGTCAAATATTACCGCCGAGATGATAGACTGGGTTAGCCTAGCTTATACTATGTTATTGTTGTATATAAAGGTCCGACGGAGACGTATAGGCCAACTCGCCAGGAATGTTGTCAAATATTACCGCCGAGATGATAGGTTGGGTTAGGTTAGGTTATATTACGTTATTGATGTATATAAAGGTCCCACGGAGACGTAGAGGCCAACAAGCCAGGAATGTGTTCAAATATTACCGCCGAGATGTTAGGTTGGGTTAGGTTAGGTTATATTACGTTATAGATGTATTTAAAGGTCCCACGGAGACGGAGAAGCCAACTCGCCAGGAATGTTGTCAAATATTACCGCCGAGATGTTAGGTTGGGTTAGGTTAGGTTATATTACGTTATTGATGTAAAAAATGTCCCACGGAGACGTAGATGCCAACAAGCCAGGAATGTGGTCAAATATTACCGCCGAGATGATAGACTGGGTTAGCCTAGCTTATACTATGTTATTGTTGTATATAAAGGTCCGACGGAGACGTATAGGCCAACTCGCCAGGAATGTTGTCAAATATTACCGCCGAGATGTTAGGTTGGGTTAGGTTAGGTTATATCACGTTATTGATGTATATAAAGGTCGCACGGAGACGTAGATGCCAGCAAGCCAGGAATGTGGTCAAATATTACCGCAGAGATGTTAGGTTGGGATAGGTTAGGTTATATTACGTTATTGATGTATATAAAGGTCCCACGGAGACGTAGAGGCCAACAAGCCAGGAATGTGTTCAAATATTAACGCCGAGATGTTAGGTTGGGTTAGGTTAGGTTATATTACGTTATAGGTGTATTTAAAGGTCCCGCGGAGACGTAGAGGCCAGCAACCCAGGAATGTGATCAAATATTACCGCCGAGATGTTAGATTGGGTTAGGTTAGGTTATATTACGTTATGGATGTCTATAAAGGTCCCACGGTGACGTAGAGGCCAACTCGCCAGGAATGTTTTCAAATATTACCGCCGAGATGTTAGGTTGGGTTAGGTTAGGTTATATCACGTTATAGATGTATATAAAGGTCCCGCGGAGACGTAGAGGCCAGCAACCCAGGAATGTGATCAAATATTACCGCCGAGATGTTAGGTTGGGATAGGTTAGGTTATATTACGTTATTGATGTATATAAAGGTCCCACGGAGACGGAGAAGCCAACTCGCCAGGAATGTTGTCAAATATTACCGCCCAGATGTTAGGTTGGGTTAGGTTAGGTTATATAACGTTATGGATGTATATAAAGGTCCCACGTAGGCGTAGAGTGCAACTCGCCAGGAATGTTGTCAAATATTACCGCCGAGAAGTTAGGTTGGGTTAGGTTAGGTTATATTACGTTATTGATGTATATAAATGTACCACCGAGACGTAGAGGCCAACTCGCCAGGAATGTTTTCAAATATTACCGCCGAGATGTTAGGTTGGGTTAGGTTAGGTTATATCACGTTATAGATGTATATGAAGGTCCCACGGAGACGTAGAGGCCAACTCGCCAGGTATGTTGTCAAATATTACCGCCGAGATGATAGGTTCGGTTAGGTTAGGTTATATTACGTTATAGATGTATATAAAGTTCCCACGGAGACGTGGAGGCCAACTCGCCAGGAATGTTGTCAAATATTACCGCCGAGATGATAGGTTGCGTTAGGTTAGGTTATATTACGTTATTGATGTATATAAAGGTCCCACGGAGACGTAGATGCCAACAAGCCAGGAATGTGGTCAAATATTACCGCCGAGATGATAGACTGGGTTAGCCTAGCTTATACTATGTTATTGTTGTATATAAAAGTCCGACGGAGACGTATAGGCCAACTCGCCAGGAATGTTGTCAAATATTACCGCCGAGATGATAGGTTGGGTTAGGTTAGGTTATATTACGTTATTGATGTATATGAAGGTCAAACCGAGACGTAGAGGCCAACTCGCCAGGAATGTTGTCAAATATTACCGCCGAGATGTTAGGTTGGGTTAGGTTAGGTTATATTACGTTATTGATGTATATAAAGGTCCCACAGAGACGTAGATGCCAGCAAGCCAGGAATGTGGTCAAATATTACCGCCGAGATGTTAGGTTGGGTTAGGTTAGGTTATATTACGTTATAGGTGTATTTAAAGGTCCCGCGGAGACGTAGAGGCCAGCAAGCCAGGAATGTGATCAAATATTACCGCCGAGATGTTAGGTTGGGTTAGGTTAGGTTATATTACGTTATTGATGTATATAAAGGTCCCACGGAGACGTAGAGGCCAACAAGCCAGGAATGTGTTCAAATATTAACGCCGAGATGTTAGGTTGGGTTAGGTTAGGTTATATTACGTTATGGATGTATTTAAAGGTCCCGCGGAGACGTAGAGGCCAGCAAGCCAGGAATGTGATCAAATATTACCGCCGAGATGTTAGGTTGGGTTAGGTTAGGTTATATTACGTTATTGATGTATATAAAGGTCCCACGGAGACGTAGATGTCAGCAAGCCAGGAATGTGGTCAAATATTACCGCCGAGATGTTAGGTTGGTTTAGGTTAGGTTATATTACGTTATAGATGTATTTAAAGGTCCCGCGGAGACGTAGAGGCCAGCAAGCCAGGAATGTGATCAAATATTACCGCCGAGATGTTAGGTTGGGTTAGGTTAGGTTATATTACGTTATTGATGTATATAAAGGTCCCACGGAGACGTATAGGCCAACTCGCCGGGAATGTTGTCAAATATTACCGCCGAGATGTTAGCTTGGGTTAGGTTAGGTTATATTACGTTATGGATGTCTATAAAGGTCCCACGGTGACGTAGAGGCCAACTCGCCAGGAATGTTTTCAAATATTACCGCCGAGATGTTAGGTTGGGTTAGGTTAGGTTATATCACGTTATAGATGTATATAAAGGTCCCGCGGAGACGTAGAGGCCAGCAACCCAGGAATGTGATCAAATATTACCGCCGAGATGTTAGGTTGGGATAGGTTAGGTTATATTACGTTATTGATGTATATAAAGGTCCCACGGAGACGTAGAGGCCAACAAGCCAGGAATGTGTTCAAATATTAACGCCGAGATGTTAGGTTGGGTTAGGTTAGGTTATATTACGTTATAGATGTATTTAAAGGTCCCGCGGAGACGTATAGGCGAACTCGCCGGGAATATTGTCAAATAATACCGCCGAGATGTTAGCTTGGGTTAGGTTAGGTTATATTACGTTATGGATGTCTATAAAGGTCCCACGGTGACGTAGAGGCCAACTCGCCAGGAATGTTTTCAAATATTACCGCCGAGATGTTAGGTTGGGTTAGGTTAGGTTATATTACGTTATTGATGTGTAAAAAGATCCCACGGAGACGGAGAAGCCAACTCGCCAGGAATGTTGTCAAATATTACCGCCGAGATGTTAGGTTGGGTTAGGTTAGGTTATATTACGTTATTGATGTAAAAAATGTCCCACGGAGACGTAGATGCCAACAAGCCAGGAATGTGGTCAAATATTACCGCCGAGATGATAGACTGGGTTAGCCTAGCTTATACTATGTTATTGTTGTATATAAAGGTCCGACGGAGACGTATAGGCCAACTCGCCAGGAATGTTGTCAAATATTACCGCCGAGATGATAGGTTGGGTTAGGTTAGGTTATATTACGTTATTGATGTATATAAAGGTCCCACGGAGACGTAGAGGCCAACAAGCCAGGAATGTGTTCAAATATTACCGCCGAGGTGTTAGGTTGGGTTAGGTTAGGTTATATTACGTTATAGATGTATTTAAAGGTCCCACGGAGACGGAGAAGCCAACTCGCCAGGAATGTTGTCAAATATTACCGCCGAGATGTTAGGTTGGGTTAGGTTAGGTTATATTACGTTATTGATGTAAAAAATGTCCCACGGAGACGTAGATGCCAACAAGCCAGGAATGTGGTCAAATATTACCGCCGAGATGATAGACTGGGTTAGCCTAGCTTATACTATGTTATTGTTGTATATAAAGGTCCGACGGAGACGTATAGGCCAACTCGCCAGGAATGTTGTCAAATATTACCGCCGAGATGTTAGGTTGGGTTAGGTTAGGTTATATCACGTTATTGATGTATATAAAGGTCGCACGGAGACGTAGATGCCAGCAAGCCAGGAATGTGGTCAAATATTACCGCAGAGATGTTAGGTTGGGATAGGTTAGGTTATATTACGTTATTGATGTATATAAAGGTCCCACGGAGACGTAGAGGCCAACAAGCCAGGAATGTGTTCAAATATTAACGCCGAGATGTTAGGTTGGGTTAGGTTAGGTTATATTACGTTATAGGTGTATTTAAAGGTCCCGCGGAGACGTAGAGGCCAGCAAGCCAGGAATGTGATCAAATATTACCGCCGAGATGTTAGGTTGGGTTAGGTTAGGTTATATTACGTTATGGATGTCTATAAAGGTCCCACGGTGACGTAGAGGCCAACTCGCCAGGAATGTTTTCAAATATTACCGCCGAGATGTTAGGTTGGGTTAGGTTAGGTTATATCACGTTATAGATGTATATAAAGGTCCCGCGGAGACGTAGAGTCCAGCAACCCAGGAATGTGATCAAATATTACCGCCGAGATGTTAGGTTGGGATAGGTTAGGTTATATTACGTTATTGATGTATATAAAGGTCCCACGGAGACGGAGAAGCCAACTCGCCAGGAATGTTGTCAAATATTACCGCCCAGATGTTAGGTTGGGTTAGGTTAGGTTATATAACGTTATGGATGTATATAAAGGTCCCACGTAGGCGTAGAGTGCAACTCGCCAGGAATGTTGTCAAATATTACCGCCGAGAAGTTAGGTTGGGTTAGGTTAGGTTATATTACGTTATTGATGTATATAAATGTACCACCGAGACGTAGAGGCCAACTCGCCAGGAATGTTTTCAAATATTACCGCCGAGATGTTAGGTTGGGTTAGGTTAGGTTATATCACGTTATAGATGTATATGAAGGTCCCACGGAGACGTAGAGGCCAACTCGCCAGGTATGTTGTCAAATATTACCGCCGAGATGATAGGTTCGGTTAGGTTAGGTTATATTACGTTATAGATGTATATAAAGTTCCCACGGAGACGTGGAGGCCAACTCGCCAGGAATGTTGTCAAATATTACCGCCGAGATGATAGGTTGCGTTAGGTTAGGTTATATTACGTTATTGATGTATATAAAGGTCCCACGGAGACGTAGATGCCAACAAGCCAGGAATGTGGTCAAATATTACCGCCGAGATGATAGACTGGGTTAGCCTAGCTTATACTATGTTATTGTTGTATATAAAAGTCCGACGGAGACGTATAGGCCAACTCGCCAGGAATGTTGTCAAATATTACCGCCGAGATGATAGGTTGGGTTAGGTTAGGTTATATTACGTTATTGATGTATATGAAGGTCAAACCGAGACGTAGAGGCCAACTCGCCAGGAATGTTGTCAAATATTACCGCCGAGATGTTAGGTTGGGTTAGGTTAGGTTATATTACGTTATAGGTGTATTTAAAGGTCCCGCGGAGGCGTAGAGGCCAGCAAGCCAGGAATGTGATCAAATATTACCGCCGAGATGTTAGGTTGGGTTAGGTTAGGTTATATTACGTTATTGATGTATATAAAGGTCCCACGGAGACGTAGAGGCCAACAAGCCAGGAATGTGTTCAAATATTAACGCCGAGATGTTAGGTTGGGTTAGGTTAGGTTATATTACGTTATGGATGTATTTAAAGGTCCCGCGGAGACGTAGAGGCCAGCAAGCCAGGAATGTGATAAAATATTACCGCCGAGATGTTAGGTTGGGTTAGCTTAGGTTATATTACGTTATTGATGTATATAAAGGTCCCACGGAGACGTATAGGCCAACTCGCCGGGAATGTTGTCAAATATTACCGCCGAGATGTTAGCTTGGGTTAGGTTAGGTTATATTACGTTATGGATGTCTATAAAGGTCCCACGGTGACGTAGAGGCCAACTCGCCAGGAATGTTTTCAAATATTACCGCCGAGATGTTAGGTTGGGTTAGGTTAGGTTATATCACGTTATAGATGTATATAAAGGTCCCGCGGAGACGTAGAGGCCAGCAACCCAGGAATGTGATCAAATATTACCGCCGAGATGTTAGGTTGGGATAGGTTAGGTTATATTACGTTATTGATGTATATAAAGGTCCCACGGAGACGTAGAGGCCAACAAGCCAGGAATGTGTTCAAATATTAACGCCGAGATGTTAGGTTGGGTTAGGTTAGGTTATATTACGTTATAGATGTATTTAAAGGTCCCGCGGAGACGTATAGGCGAACTCGCCGGGAATATTGTCAAATAATACCGCCGAGATGTTAGCTTGGGTTAGGTTAGGTTATATTACGTTATGGATGTCTATAAAGGTCCCACGGTGACGTAGAGGCCAACTCGCCAGGAATGTTTTCAAATATTACCGCCGAGATGTTAGGTTGGGTTAGGTTAGGTTATATTACGTTATTGATGTGTAAAAAGATCCCACGGAGACGGAGAAGCCAACTCGCCAGGAATGTTGTCAAATATTACCGCCGAGATGTTAGGTTGGGTTAGGTTAGGTTATATTACGTTATTGATGTAAAAAATGTCCCACGGAGACGTAGATGCCAACAAGCCAGGAATGTGGTCAAATATTACCGCCGAGATGATAGACTGGGTTAGCCTAGCTTATACTATGTTATTGTTGTATATAAAGGTCCGACGGAGACGTATAGGCCAACTCGCCAGGAATGTTGTCAAATATTACCGCCGAGATGATAGGTTGGGTTAGGTTAGGTTATATTACGTTATTGATGTATATAAAGGTCCCACGGAGACGTAGAGGCCAACAAGCCAGGAATGTGTTCAAATATTACCGCCGAGATGTTAGGTTGGGTTAGGTTAGGTTATATTACGTTATAGATGTATTTAAAGGTCCCACGGAGACGGAGAAGCCAACTCGCCAGGAATGTTGTCAAATATTACCGCCGAGATGTTAGGTTGGGTTAGGTTAGGTTATATTACGTTATTGATGTAAAAAATGTCCCACGGAGACGTAGATGCCAACAAGCCAGGAATGTGGTCAAATATTACCGCCGAGATGATAGACTGGGTTAGCCTAGCTTATACTATGTTATTGTTGTATATAAAGGTCCGACGGAGACGTATAGGCCAACTCGCCAGGAATGTTGTCAAATATTACCGCCGAGATGTTAGGTTGGGTTAGGTTAGGTTATATCACGTTATTGATGTATATAAAGGTCGCACGGAGACGTAGATGCCAGCAAGCCAGGAATGTGGTCAAATATTACCGCAGAGATGTTAGGTTGGGATAGGTTAGGTTATATTACGTTATTGATGTATATAAAGGTCCCACGGAGACGTAGAGGCCAACAAGCCAGGAATGTGTTCAAATATTAACGCCGAGATGTTAGGTTGGGTTAGGTTAGGTTATATTACGTTATAGGTGTATTTAAAGGTCCCGCGGAGACGTAGAGGCCAGCAAGCCAGGAATGTGATCAAATATTACCGCCGAGATGTTAGGTTGGGTTAGGTTAGGTTATATTACGTTATGGATGTCTATAAAGGTCCCACGGTGACGTAGAGGCCAACTCGCCAGGAATGTTTTCAAATATTACCGCCGAGATGTTAGGTTGGGTTAGGTTAGGTTATATCACGTTATAGATGTATATAAAGGTCCCGCGGAGACGTAGAGGCCAGCAACCCAGGAATGTGATCAAATATTACCGCCGAGATGTTAGGTTGGGATAGGTTAGGTTATATTACGTTATTGATGTATATAAAGGTCCCACGGAGACGGAGAAGCCAACTCGCCAGGAATGTTGTCAAATATTACCGCCCAGATGTTAGGTTGGGTTAGGTTAGGTTATATAACGTTATGGATGTATATAAAGGTCCCACGTAGGCGTAGAGTGCAACTCGCCAGGAATGTTGTCAAATATTACCGCCGAGAAGTTAGGTTGGGTTAGGTTAGGTTATATTACGTTATTGATGTATATAAATGTACCACCGAGACGTAGAGGCCAACTCGCCAGGAATGTTTTCAAATATTACCGCCGAGATGTTAGGTTGGGTTAGGTTAGGTTATATCACGTTATAGATGTATATGAAGGTCCCACGGAGACGTAGAGGCCAACTCGCCAGGTATGTTGTCAAATATTACCGCCGAGATGATAGGTTCGGTTAGGTTAGGTTATATTACGTTATAGATGTATATAAAGTTCCCACGGAGACGTGGAGGCCAACTCGCCAGGAATGTTGTCAAATATTACCGCCGAGATGATAGGTTGCGTTAGGTTAGGTTATATTACGTTATTGATGTATATAAAGGTCCCACGGAGACGTAGATGCCAACAAGCCAGGAATGTGGTCAAATATTACCGCCGAGATGATAGACTGGGTTAGCCTAGCTTATACTATGTTATTGTTGTATATAAAAGTCCGACGGAGACGTATAGGCCAACTCGCCAGGAATGTTGTCAAATATTACCGCCGAGATGATAGGTTGGGTTAGGTTAGGTTATATTACGTTATTGATGTATATGAAGGTCAAACCGAGACGTAGAGGCCAACTCGCCAGGAATGTTGTCAAATATTACCGCCGAGATGTTAGGTTGGGTTAGGTTAGGTTATATTACGTTATTGATGTATATAAAGGTCCCACAGAGACGTAGATGCCAGCAAGCCAGGAATGTGGTCAAATATTACCGCCGAGATGTTAGGTTGGGTTAGGTTAGGTTATATTACGTTATAGGTGTATTTAAAGGTCCCGCGGAGACGTAGAGGCCAGCAAGCCAGGAATGTGATCAAATATTACCGCCGAGATGTTAGGTTGGGTTAGGTTAGGTTATATTACGTTATTGATGTATATAAAGGTCCCACGGAGACGTAGAGGCCAACAAGCCAGGAATGTGTTCAAATATTAACGCCGAGATGTTAGGTTGGGTTAGGTTAGGTTATATTACGTTATGGATGTATTTAAAGGTCCCGCGGAGACGTAGAGGCCAGCAAGCCAGGAATGTGATCAAATATTACCGCCGAGATGTTAGGTTGGGTTAGGTTAGGTTATATTACGTTATTGATGTATATAAAGGTCCCACGGAGACGTAGATGTCAGCAAGCCAGGAATGTGGTCAAATATTACCGCCGAGATGTTAGGTTGGTTTAGGTTAGGTTATATTACGTTATAGATGTATTTAAAGGTCCCGCGGAGACGTAGAGGCCAGCAAGCCAGGAATGTGATCAAATATTACCGCCGAGATGTTAGGTTGGGTTAGGTTAGGTTATATTACGTTATTGATGTATATAAAGGTCCCACGGAGACGTATAGGCCAACTCGCCGGGAATGTTGTCAAATATTACCGCCGAGATGTTAGCTTGGGTTAGGTTAGGTTATATTACGTTATGGATGTCTATAAAGGTCCCACGGTGACGTAGAGGCCAACTCGCCAGGAATGTTTTCAAATATTACCGCCGAGATGTTAGGTTGGGTTAGGTTAGGTTATATCACGTTATAGATGTATATAAAGGTCCCGCGGAGACGTAGAGGCCAGCAACCCAGGAATGTGATCAAATATTACCGCCGAGATGTTAGGTTGGGATAGGTTAGGTTATATTACGTTATTGATGTATATAAAGGTCCCACGGAGACGTAGAGGCCAACAAGCCAGGAATGTGTTCAAATATTAACGCCGAGATGTTAGGTTGGGTTAGGTTAGGTTATATTACGTTATAGATGTATTTAAAGGTCCCGCGGAGACGTATAGGCGAACTCGCCGGGAATATTGTCAAATAATACCGCCGAGATGTTAGCTTGGGTTAGGTTAGGTTATATTACGTTATGGATGTCTATAAAGGTCCCACGGTGACGTAGAGGCCAACTCGCCAGGAATGTTTTCAAATATTACCGCCGAGATGTTAGGTTGGGTTAGGTTAGGTTATATTACGTTATTGATGTGTAAAAAGATCCCACGGAGACGGAGAAGCCAACTCGCCAGGAATGTTGTCAAATATTACCGCCGAGATGTTAGGTTGGGTTAGGTTAGGTTATATTACGTTATTGATGTAAAAAATGTCCCACGGAGACGTAGATGCCAACAAGCCAGGAATGTGGTCAAATATTACCGCCGAGATGATAGACTGGGTTAGCCTAGCTTATACTATGTTATTGTTGTATATAAAGGTCCGACGGAGACGTATAGGCCAACTCGCCAGGAATGTTGTCAAATATTACCGCCGAGATGATAGGTTGGGTTAGGTTAGGTTATATTACGTTATTGATGTATATAAAGGTCCCACGGAGACGTAGAGGCCAACAAGCCAGGAATGTGTTCAAATATTACCGCCGAGATGTTAGGTTGGGTTAGGTTAGGTTATATTACGTTATAGATGTATTTAAAGGTCCCACGGAGACGGAGAAGCCAACTCGCCAGGAATGTTGTCAAATATTACCGCCGAGATGTTAGGTTGGGTTAGGTTAGGTTATATTACGTTATTGATGTAAAAAATGTCCCACGGAGACGTAGATGCCAACAAGCCAGGAATGTGGTCAAATATTACCGCCGAGATGATAGACTGGGTTAGCCTAGCTTATACTATGTTATTGTTGTATATAAAGGTCCGACGGAGACGTATAGGCCAACTCGCCAGGAATGTTGTCAAATATTACCGCCGAGATGTTAGGTTGGGTTAGGTTAGGTTATATCACGTTATTGATGTATATAAAGGTCGCACGGAGACGTAGATGCCAGCAAGCCAGGAATGTGGTCAAATATTACCGCAGAGATGTTAGGTTGGGATAGGTTAGGTTATATTACGTTATTGATGTATATAAAGGTCCCACGGAGACGTAGAGGCCAACAAGCCAGGAATGTGTTCAAATATTAACGCCGAGATGTTAGGTTGGGTTAGGTTAGGTTATATTACGTTATAGGTGTATTTAAAGGTCCCGCGGAGACGTAGAGGCCAGCAAGCCAGGAATGTGATCAAATATTACCGCCGAGATGTTAGGTTGGGTTAGGTTAGGTTATATTACGTTATGGATGTCTATAAAGGTCCCACGGTGACGTAGAGGCCAACTCGCCAGGAATGTTTTCAAATATTACCGCCGAGATGTTAGGTTGGGTTAGGTTAGGTTATATCACGTTATAGATGTATATAAAGGTCCCGCGGAGACGTAGAGTCCAGCAACCCAGGAATGTGATCAAATATTACCGCCGAGATGTTAGGTTGGGATAGGTTAGGTTATATTACGTTATTGATGTATATAAAGGTCCCACGGAGACGGAGAAGCCAACTCGCCAGGAATGTTGTCAAATATTACCGCCCAGATGTTAGGTTGGGTTAGGTTAGGTTATATAACGTTATGGATGTATATAAAGGTCCCACGTAGGCGTAGAGTGCAACTCGCCAGGAATGTTGTCAAATATTACCGCCGAGAAGTTAGGTTGGGTTAGGTTAGGTTATATTACGTTATTGATGTATATAAATGTACCACCGAGACGTAGAGGCCAACTCGCCAGGAATGTTTTCAAATATTACCGCCGAGATGTTAGGTTGGGTTAGGTTAGGTTATATCACGTTATAGATGTATATGAAGGTCCCACGGAGACGTAGAGGCCAACTCGCCAGGTATGTTGTCAAATATTACCGCCGAGATGATAGGTTCGGTTAGGTTAGGTTATATTACGTTATAGATGTATATAAAGTTCCCACGGAGACGTGGAGGCCAACTCGCCAGGAATGTTGTCAAATATTACCGCCGAGATGATAGGTTGCGTTAGGTTAGGTTATATTACGTTATTGATGTATATAAAGGTCCCACGGAGACGTAGATGCCAACAAGCCAGGAATGTGGTCAAATATTACCGCCGAGATGATAGACTGGGTTAGCCTAGCTTATACTATGTTATTGTTGTATATAAAAGTCCGACGGAGACGTATAGGCCAACTCGCCAGGAATGTTGTCAAATATTACCGCCGAGATGATAGGTTGGGTTAGGTTAGGTTATATTACGTTATTGATGTATATGAAGGTCAAACCGAGACGTAGAGGCCAACTCGCCAGGAATGTTGTCAAATATTACCGCCGAGATGTTAGGTTGGGTTAGGTTAGGTTATATTACGTTATAGGTGTATTTAAAGGTCCCGCGGAGGCGTAGAGGCCAGCAAGCCAGGAATGTGATCAAATATTACCGCCGAGATGTTAGGTTGGGTTAGGTTAGGTTATATTACGTTATTGATGTATATAAAGGTCCCACGGAGACGTAGAGGCCAACAAGCCAGGAATGTGTTCAAATATTAACGCCGAGATGTTAGGTTGGGTTAGGTTAGGTTATATTACGTTATGGATGTATTTAAAGGTCCCGCGGAGACGTAGAGGCCAGCAAGCCAGGAATGTGATAAAATATTACCGCCGAGATGTTAGGTTGGGTTAGCTTAGGTTATATTACGTTATTGATGTATATAAAGGTCCCACGGAGACGTATAGGCCAACTCGCCGGGAATGTTGTCAAATATTACCGCCGAGATGTTAGCTTGGGTTAGGTTAGGTTATATTACGTTATGGATGTCTATAAAGGTCCCACGGTGACGTAGAGGCCAACTCGCCAGGAATGTTTTCAAATATTACCGCCGAGATGTTAGGTTGGGTTAGGTTAGGTTATATCACGTTATAGATGTATATAAAGGTCCCGCGGAGACGTAGAGGCCAGCAACCCAGGAATGTGATCAAATATTACCGCCGAGATGTTAGGTTGGGATAGGTTAGGTTATATTACGTTATTGATGTATATAAAGGTCCCACGGAGACGTAGAGGCCAACAAGCCAGGAATGTGTTCAAATATTAACGCCGAGATGTTAGGTTGGGTTAGGTTAGGTTATATTACGTTATAGATGTATTTAAAGGTCCCGCGGAGACGTATAGGCGAACTCGCCGGGAATATTGTCAAATAATACCGCCGAGATGTTAGCTTGGGTTAGGTTAGGTTATATTACGTTATGGATGTCTATAAAGGTCCCACGGTGACGTAGAGGCCAACTCGCCAGGAATGTTTTCAAATATTACCGCCGAGATGTTAGGTTGGGTTAGGTTAGGTTATATTACGTTATTGATGTGTAAAAAGATCCCACGGAGACGGAGAAGCCAACTCGCCAGGAATGTTGTCAAATATTACCGCCGAGATGTTAGGTTGGGTTAGGTTAGGTTATATTACGTTATTGATGTAAAAAATGTCCCACGGAGACGTAGATGCCAACAAGCCAGGAATGTGGTCAAATATTACCGCCGAGATGATAGACTGGGTTAGCCTAGCTTATACTATGTTATTGTTGTATATAAAGGTCCGACGGAGACGTATAGGCCAACTCGCCAGGAATGTTGTCAAATATTACCGCCGAGATGATAGGTTGGGTTAGGTTAGGTTATATTACGTTATTGATGTATATAAAGGTCCCACGGAGACGTAGAGGCCAACAAGCCAGGAATGTGTTCAAATATTACCGCCGAGATGTTAGGTTGGGTTAGGTTAGGTTATATTACGTTATAGATGTATTTAAAGGTCCCACGGAGACGGAGAAGCCAACTCGCCAGGAATGTGTTCAAATATTAACGCCGAGATGTTAGGTTGGGTTAGGTTAGGTTATATTACGTTATGGATGTATTTAAAGGTCCCGCGGAGACGTAGAGGCCAGCAAGCCAGGAATGTGATAAAATATTACCGCCGAGATGTTAGGTTGGGTTAGCTTAGGTTATATTACGTTATTGATGTATATAAAGGTCCCACGGAGACGTATAGGCCAACTCGCCGGGAATGTTGTCAAATATTACCGCCGAGATGTTAGCTTGGGTTAGGTTAGGTTATATTACGTTATGGATGTCTATAAAGGTCCCACGGTGACGTAGAGGCCAACTCGCCAGGAATGTTTTCAAATATTACCGCCGAGATGTTAGGTTGGGTTAGGTTAGGTTATATCACGTTATAGATGTATATAAAGGTCCCGCGGAGACGTAGAGGCCAGCAACCCAGGAATGTGATCAAATATTACCGCCGAGATGTTAGGTTGGGATAGGTTAGGTTATATTACGTTATTGATGTATATAAAGGTCCCACGGAGACGTAGAGGCCAACAAGCCAGGAATGTGTTCAAATATTAACGCCGAGATGTTAGGTTGGGTTAGGTTAGGTTATATTACGTTATAGATGTATTTAAAGGTCCCGCGGAGACGTATAGGCGAACTCGCCGGGAATATTGTCAAATAATACCGCCGAGATGTTAGCTTGGGTTAGGTTAGGTTATATTACGTTATGGATGTCTATAAAGGTCCCACGGTGACGTAGAGGCCAACTCGCCAGGAATGTTTTCAAATATTACCGCCGAGATGTTAGGTTGGGTTAGGTTAGGTTATATTACGTTATTGATGTGTAAAAAGATCCCACGGAGACGGAGAAGCCAACTCGCCAGGAATGTTGTCAAATATTACCGCCGAGATGTTAGGTTGGGTTAGGTTAGGTTATATTACGTTATTGATGTAAAAAATGTCCCACGGAGACGTAGATGCCAACAAGCCAGGAATGTGGTCAAATATTACCGCCGAGATGATAGACTGGGTTAGCCTAGCTTATACTATGTTATTGTTGTATATAAAGGTCCGACGGAGACGTATAGGCCAACTCGCCAGGAATGTTGTCAAATATTACCGCCGAGATGATAGGTTGGGTTAGGTTAGGTTATATTACGTTATTGATGTATATAAAGGTCCCACGGAGACGTAGAGGCCAACAAGCCAGGAATGTGTTCAAATATTACCGCCGAGATGTTAGGTTGGGTTAGGTTAGGTTATATTACGTTATAGATGTATTTAAAGGTCCCACGGAGACGGAGAAGCCAACTCGCCAGGAATGTTGTCAAATATTACCGCCGAGATGTTAGGTTGGGTTAGGTTAGGTTATATTACGTTATTGATGTAAAAAATGTCCCACGGAGACGTAGATGCCAACAAGCCAGGAATGTGGTCAAATATTACCGCCGAGATGATAGACTGGGTTAGCCTAGCTTATACTATGTTATTGTTGTATATAAAGGTCCGACGGAGACGTATAGGCCAACTCGCCAGGAATGTTGTCAAATATTACCGCCGAGATGTTAGGTTGGGTTAGGTTAGGTTATATCACGTTATTGATGTATATAAAGGTCGCACGGAGACGTAGATGCCAGCAAGCCAGGAATGTGGTCAAATATTACCGCAGAGATGTTAGGTTGGGATAGGTTAGGTTATATTACGTTATTGATGTATATAAAGGTCCCACGGAGACGTAGAGGCCAACAAGCCAGGAATGTGTTCAAATATTAACGCCGAGATGTTAGGTTGGGTTAGGTTAGGTTATATTACGTTATAGATGTATTTAAAGGTCCCGCGGAGACGTAGAGGCCAACAAGCCAGGAATGTGATCAAATATTACCGCCGAGATGTTAGGTTGGGTTAGGTTAGGTTATATTACGTTATTGATGTGTAAAAAGATCCCACGGAGACGGAGAAGCCAACTCGCCAGGAATGTTGTCAAATATTACAGCCGAGATGTTAGGTGGGGTTAGGTTAGGTTATATAACGTTATGGATGTATATAAAGGTCCCACGTAGGCGTAGAGGCCAACTCGCCAGGAATGTTGTCAAATATTACCGCCGAGGTGTTAGGTTGGGTTAGGTTAGGTTATATTACGTTATAGATGTATATAAAGGTCCCACGGAGACGTAGATGCCAACAAGCCAGGAATGTTGTCAAATATTACCGCCGAGGTGTTAGGTTGGGTTAGGTTAGGTTATATTACGTTATAGATGTATATAAAGGTGCCACGGAGACGTAGATGCCAACAAGCCAGGAATGTGGTCAAATATTACCGCCGAGATGATAGACTGGGTTAGCCTAGCTTATACTATGTTATTGTTGTATATAAAGGTCCGACGGAGACGTATAGGCCAACTCGCCAGGAATGTTGTCAAATATTACCGCCGAGATGTTAGGTTGGGTTAGGTTAGGTTATATTACGTTATTGATGTATATAAAGGTCCCACGGAGACGTAGATGCCAGCAAGCCAGGAATGTGGTCAAATATTACCGCCGAGATGTTAGGTTGGGTTAGGTTAGGTTATATTACGTTATGGATGTATTTAAAGGTCCCGCGGAGACGTAGAGGCCAGCAAGCCAGGAATGTGATCAAATATTACCGCCGAGATGTTAGGTTGGGTTAGGTTAGGTTATATTACGTTATTGATGTATATAAAGGTCCCACGGAGACGTATAGGCCAACTCGCCGGGAATGTTGTCAAATATTACCGCCGAGATGTTAGCTTGGGTTAGGTTAGGTTATATTACGTTATGGATGTCTATAAAGGTCCCACGGTGACGTAGAGGCCAACTCGCCAGGAATGTTTTCAAATATTACCGCCGAGATGTTAGGTTAGGTTAGGTTAGGTTATATTACGTTATAGATGTATATAAAGTTCCCACGGAGACGTGGAGGCCAACTCGCCAGGAATGTTGTCAAATATTACCGCCGAGATGATAGGTTGGGTTAGGTTAGGTTATATTACGTTATTGATGTATATAAAGGTCCCACGGAGACGTAGATGTCAGCAAGCCAGGAATGTGGTCAAATATTACCGCCGAGATGTTAGGTTGGTTTAGGTTAGGTTATATTACGTTATAGATGTATTTAAAGGTCCCGCGGAGACGTAGAGGCCAGCAAGCCAGGAATGTGATCACATATTACCGCCGAGATGTTAGGTTGGGTTAGGTTAGGTTATATTACGTTATTGATGTATATAAAGGTCCCACGGAGACGTATAGGCCAACTCGCCGGGAATGTTGTCAAATATTACCGCCGAGATGTTAGCTTGGGTTAGGTTAGGTTATATTACGTTATGGATGTCTATAAAGGTCCCACGGTGACGTAGAGGCCAACTCGCCAGGAATGTTTTCAAATATTACCGCCGAGATGTTAGGTTAGGTTAGGTTAGGTTATATTACGTTATAGATGTATATAAAGTTCCCACGGAGACGTGGAGGCCAACTCGCCAGGAATGTTGTCAAATATTACCGCCGAGATGATAGGTTGGGTTAGGTTAGGTTATATTACGTTATTGATGTATATAAAGGTCCCACGGAGACGTAGATGCCAACAAGCCAGGAATGTGGTCAAATATTACCGCCGAGATGTTAGATTGGGTTAGGTTAGGTTATATTACGTTATTGATGTAAAAAATGTCCCACGGAGACGTAGATGCCAACAAGCCAGGAATGTGGTCAAATATTACCGCCGAGATGATAGACTGGGTTAGCCTAGCTTATACTATGTTATTGTGGTATATAAAGGTCCGACGGAGACGTATAGGCCAACTCGCCAGGAATGTTGTCAAATATTACCGCCGAGATGTTAGGTTGGGTTAGGTTAGGTTATATTACGTTATTGATGTATATAAAGGTCCCACGGAGACGTATAGGCGAACTCGCCGGGAATGTTGTCAAATAATACCGCCGAGATGTTAGCTTGGGTTAGGTTAGGTTATATTACGTTATGGATGTCTATAAAGGTCCCACGGTGACGTAGAGGCCAACTCGCCAGGAATGTTGTCAAATATTACCGCCGAGATGTTAGGTTGGGTTAGGTTAGGTTATATTACGTTATTGATGTATATAAAGGTCCCACGGAGACGTAGATGCCAGCAAGCCAGGAATGTGGTCAAATATTACCGCCGAGATGTTAGGTTGGGTTAGGTTAGGTTATATTACGTTATAGATGTATTTAAAGGTCCCGCGGAGACGTAGAGGCCAGCAAGCCAGGAATGTGATCAAATATTAACGCCGAGATGTTAGGTTGGGTTAGGTTAGGTTATATTACGTTATTGATGTATATAAAGGTCCCACGGAGACGTAGAGGCCAACAAGCCAGGAATGTGTTCAAATATTAACGCTGAGATGTTAGGTTGGGTTAGGTTAGGTTATATTACGTTATAGATGTATTTAAAGGTCCCGCGGAGACGTAGAGGCCAACAAGCCAGGAATGTGATCAAATATTACCGCCGAGATGTTAGGTTGGGTTAGGTTAGGTTATATTACGTTATTGATGTGTAAAAAGATCCCACGGAGACGGAGAAGCCAACTCGCCAGGAATGTTGTCAAATATTACAGCCGAGATGTTAGGTGGGGTTAGGTTAGGTTATATTACGTTATAGATGTATTTAAAGGTCCCGCGGAGACGTAGAGGCCAACAAGCCAGGAATGTGATCAAATATTACCGCCGAGATGTTAGGTTGGGTTAGGTTAGGTTATATTACGTTATAGATGTATTTAAAGGTCCCGCGGAGACGTAGAGGCCAGCAAGCCAGGAATGTGATCAAATATTACCGCCGAGATGTTAGGTTGGGTTAGGTTAGGTTATATTACGTTATTGATGTATATAAAGGTCCCACGGAGACGTAGAGGCCAACAAGCCAGGAATGTGTTCAAATATTAACGCTGAGATGTTAGGTTGGGTTAGGTTAGGTTATATTACGTTATAGATGTATTTAAAGGTCCCGCGGAGACGTAGAGGCCAACAAGCCAGGAATGTGATCAAATATTACCGCCGAGATGTTAGGTTGGGTTAGGTTAGGTTATATTACGTTATTGATGTGTAAAAAGATCCCACGGAGACGGAGAAGCCAACTCGCCAGGAATGTTGTCAAATATTACAGCCGAGATGTTAGGTGGGGTTAGGTTAGGTTATATAACGTTATGGATGTATATAAAGGTCCCACGTAGGCGTAGAGGCCAACTCGCCAGGAATGTTGTCAAATATTACCGCCGAGGTGTTAGGTTGGGTTAGGTTAGGTTATATTACGTTATAGATGTATATAAAGGTCCCACGGAGACGTAGATGCCAACAAGCCAGGAATGTTGTCAAATATTACCGTCGAGGTGTTAGGTTGGGTTAGGTTAGGTTATATTACGTTATAGATGTATACAAAAGTCCCACGGAGACGTAGATGCCAACAAGCCAGGAATGTGGTCAAATATTACCGCCGAGATGATAGACTGGGTTAGCCTAGCTTATACTATGTTATTGTTGTATATAAAGGTCCGACGGAGACGTATAGGCCAACTCGCCAGGAATGTTGTCAAATATTACCGCCGAGATGTTAGGTTGGGTTAGGTTAGGTTATATTACGTTATTGATGTATATAAAGGTCCCACGGAGACGTAGATGCCAGCAAGCCAGGAATGTGGTCAAATATTACCGCCGAGATGTTAGGTTGGGTTGGGTTAGGTTATATTACGTTATGGATGTATTTAAAGGTCCCGCGGAGACGTAGAGGCCAGCAAGCCAGGAATGTGATCAAATATTACCGCCGAGATGTTAGGTTGGGTTAGGTTAGGTTATATTACGTTATTGATGTATATAAAGGTCCCACGGTGACGTAGAGGCCAACTCGCCAGGAATGTTGTCAAATATTACCGCCGAGATGTTAGGTTGGGTTAGGTTAGGTTATATTACGTTATTGATGTATATAAAGGTCCCACGGAGACGTAGATGCCAGCAAGCCAGGAATGTGGTCAAATATTACCGCCGAGATGTTAGGTTGGGTTAGGTTAGGTTATATTACGTTATAGATGTATTTAAAGGTCCCGCGGAGACGTAGAGGCCAGCAAGCCAGGAATGTGATCAAATATTACCGCCGAGATGTTAGGTTGGGTTAGGTTAGGTTATATTACGTTATTGATGTATATAAAGGTCCCACGGAGACGTAGAGGCCAACAAGCCAGGAATGTGTTCAAATATTAACGCTGAGATGTTAGGTTGGGTTAGGTTAGGTTATATTACGTTATAGATGTATTTAAAGGTCCCGCGGAGGCGTAGAGGCCAACAAGCCAGGAATGTGATCAAATATTACCGCCGAGATGTTAGGTTGGGTTAGGTTAGGTTATATTACGTTATTGATGTGTGAAAAGATCCCACGGAGACGGAGAAGCCAACTCGCCAGGAATGTTGTCAAATATTACAGCCGAGATGTTAGGTGGGGTTAGGTTAGGTTATATAACGTTATGGATGTATATAAAGGTCCCACGTAGGCGTAGAGGCCAACTCGCCAGGAATGTTGTCAAATATTACCGCCGAGGTGTTAGGTTGGGTTAGGTTAGGTTATATTACGTTATTGATGTATATAAAGGTCCCACGGAGACGTAGATGCCAGCAAGCCAGGAATGTGGTCAAATATTACCGCCGAGATGTTAGGTTGGGTTAGGTTAGGTTATATTACGTTATAGATGTATATAAAGTTCCCACGGAGACGTGGAGGCCAACTCGCCAGGAATGTTTTCAAATATTACCGCCGAGATGTTAGGTTGGGTTAGGTTAGGTTATATTACGTTATTGATGTGTAAAAAGATCCCACGGAGACGGAGAAGCCAACTCGCCAGGAATGTTGTCAAATATTACCGCCCAGATGTTAGGTTGGGTTAGGTTAGGTTATATTACGTGATAGATGTATATAAAGATCCCACGGAGACGTAGAGGCCAACTCGCCAGGAATGTTGTCAAATATTACCGCCGAGATGTTAGGTTGGGTTAGGTTAGGTTATATTACGTTATAAATGTATTTAAAGGTCCCGCGGAGACGTAGAGGCCAACAAGCCAGGAATGTGATCAGATATTACCGCCGAGAAGTTAGGTTGGGTTAGGTTAGGTTATATTACGTTATTGATGTATATAAATGTACCACGGAGACGTAGAGGCCAACTCGTCAGGAATGTTTTCAAATATTACCGCCGAGATGTTAGGTTGGGTTAGGTTAGGTTATATCACGTTATAGATGTATATGAAGGTCCCACGGAGACGTAGAGGCCAACTCGCCAGGTATGTTGTCAAATATTACCGCCGAGATGATAGACTGGGTTAGCCTAGCTTATACTATGTTATTGTTGTATATAAAAGTCCGACGGAGACGTATAGGCCAACTCGCCAGGAATGTTGTCAAATATTACCGCCGAGATGATAGGTTGGGTTAGGTTAGGTTATATTACGTTATTGATGTATATGAAGGTCAAACGGAGACGTAGAGGCCAACTCGCCAGGAATGTTGTCAAATATTACCGCCGAGATTTTAGGTTGGGTTAGGTTAGGTTATATTACGTTATTGATGTATATAAAGTTCCCACGGAGACGTAGATGCCAGCAAGCCAGGAATGTGGTCAAATATTACCGCCGAGATGTTAGGTTGGGTTAGGTCAGGTTATATTACGTTATGGATGTATTTAAAGGTCCCGCGGAGACGTAGAGGCCAGCAAGCCAGGAATGTGATCAAATATTACCGCCGAGATGTTAGGTTGGGTTAGGTTAGGTTATATTACGTTATTGATGTATATAAAGGTCCCACGGAGACGTAGATGTCAGCAAGCCAGGAATGTGGTCAAATATTACAGCCGAGATGTTAGGTTGGTTTAGGTTAGGTTATATTACGTTATAGATGTATTTAAAGGTCCCGCGGAGACGTAGAGGCCAGCAAGCCAGGAATGTGATCAAATATTACCGCCGAGATGTTAGGTTGGGTTAGGTTAGGTTATATTACGTTATTGATGTATATAAAGGTCCCACGGAGACGTATAGGCCAACTCGCCGGGAATGTTGTCAAATATTACCGCCGAGATGTTAGCTTGGGTTAGGTTAGGTTATATTACGTTATTGATGTGTAAAAAGATCCCACGGAGACGGAGAAGCCAACTCGCCAGGAATGTTGTAAAATATTACCGCCGAGATGTTAGGTTGGGTTAGGTTAGGTTATATAACGTTATGGATGTATATAAAGGTCCCACGTAGGCGTAGAGTGCAACTCGCCAGGAATGTTGTCAAATATTACCGCCGAGGTGTTAGGTTGGGTTAGGTTAGGTTATAATACGTTACAGATGTATATAAAGGTCCCACAGAGACGTAGAGGCCAACAAGCCAGGAATGTGTTCAAATATTACCGCCGAGATGTTAGGTTGGATTAGGTTAGGTTATATTACGTTATAGATGTATATAAATATCCCACGGAGACGTAGAGGCCAACTCGCCAGGAATGTTGTCAAATATTACCGCCGAGATGTTAGGTTGGGTTAGGTTAGGTTATATTACGTTATAGATGTATTTAAAGGTCCCGCGGAGACGTAGAGGCCAACAAGCCAGGAATGTGATCAAATATTACCGCCGAGAAGTTAGGTTGGGTTAGGTTAGGTTATATTACGTTATTGATGTATATAAATGTACCACGGAGACGTAGAGGCCAACTCGCCAGGAATGTTTTCAAATATTACCGCCGAGATGTTAGGTTGGGTTAGGTTAGGTTATATTACGTGATTGATGTATTTAAAGGTCCCGCGGAGACGTAGAGGCCAACTCGCCAGGTATGTTTTCAAATACTACCGCCGAGATGTTAGGTTGGGTTAGGTTAGGTTATATTACGTTATTGATGTGTAAAAAGATCCCACGGAGACGGAGAAGCCACCTCGCCAGGAATGTTGTCAAATATTACCGCCGAGATGTTAGGTTGGGTTAGGTTAGGTTGTATTACGTTATTGATGTATATAAAGGTCCCACGGAGACGTAGAGGCCAACAAGCCAGGAATGTGTTCAAATATTACCGCCGAGATGTTAGCTTGGGTTAGGTTAGGTTATATTACGTTATAGATGTATTTAAAGGTCCCGCGGAGACGTAGGGGCCAACAAGCCAGGAATGTGATCAAATATTACCGCCGAGATGTTAAGTTGGGTTAGGTTAGGTTATATTACGTTATTGATGTATATAAATGTACCACGGAGACGTAGAGGCCAACTCGCCATGAATGTTTTCAAATATTACCGCCGAGATGTTAGGTTCGGTTAGGTTAGGTTATATTACTTTATTGATGTATAAAAAGATGCCACGGAGACGTAGAGGCCAACTCGCCAGGTATGTTTTCAAATACTACCGCCGAGATGTTAGGTTGGGTTAGGTTATGTTATATTACGTTATTGATGTGTAAAAAGATCCCACGGAGAAGGAGAAGCCAACTCGCCAGGAATGTTGTCAAATATTACCGCCGAGATGTTAGGTTCGGTTAGGTTAGGTTATATTACTTTATTGATGTATAAAAAGATCCCACGGAGACGTAGAGGCCAACTCGCCAGGTATGTTTTCAAATACTACCGCCGAGATGTTAGGTTGGGTTAGGTTAGGTTATATTACCTTATTGATGTGTAAAAAGATCCCACGGAGACGGAGAAGCCAACTCGCCAGGAATGTTGTCAAATATTACCGCCGAGATATTAGGTTGGGTTAGGTTAGGTTATATAACGTTATGGATGTCTATAAAGGTCCCACGGTGACGTAGAGGCCAACTCGCCAGGAATGTTTTCAAATATTACCGCCGAGATGTTAGGTTGGGTTAGGTTAGGTTATATTACGTTATAGATGTATATAAAGTTCCCACGGAGACGTGGAGGCCAACTCGCCAGGAATGTTGTCAAATATTACCGCCGAGATGATAGGTTGGGTTAGGTTAGGTTATATTACGTTATTGATGTATATAAAGGTCCCACGGAGACGTAGATGCCAACAAGCCAGGAATGTGGTCAAATATTACCGCCGAGATGAAAGGTTGGGTTAGGTTAGGTTATATTACGTTATTGATGTATATGAAGGTCCCACGGAGACGTAGATGCCAACAAGCCAGGAATGTGGTCAAATATTACCGCCGAGATGATAGACTGGGTTAGCCTAGCTTATACTATGTTATTGTTGTATATAAAGGTCCCACGTAGGCGTAGAGTGCAACTCGCCAGGAATGTTGTCAAATATTACCGCCGAGGTGTTAGGTTGGGTTAGGTTAGGTTATATTACGTTATAGATGTATATAAAGGTCCCACAGAGACGTAGAGGCCAACAAGCCAGGAATGTGTTCAAATATTACCGCCGAGATGTTAGGTTGGATTAGGTTAGGTTATATTACGTTATAGATGTATTTAAAGGTCCCGCGGAGACGTAGAGGCCAACAAGCCAGGAATGTGATCAAATATTACCGCCGAGATGTTAGGTTGGGTTAGGTTAGGTTATATTACGTTATTGATGTGTAAAAAGATCCCACGGAGACGGAGAAGCCAACTCGCCAGGAATGTTGTCAAATATTACAGCCGAGATGTTAGGTGGGGTTAGGTTAGGTTATATAACGTTATGGATGTATATAAAGGTCCCACGTAGGCGTAGAGGCCAACTCGCCAGGAATGTTGTCAAATATTACCGCCGAGGTGTTAGGTTGGGTTAGGTTAGGTTATATTACGTTATAGATGTATATAAAGGTCCCACGGAGACGTAGATGCCAACAAGCCAGGAATGTTGTCAAATATTACCGCCGAGGTGTTAGGTTGGGTTAGGTTAGGTTATATTACGTTATAGATGTATATAAAAGTCCCACGGAGACGTAGATGCCAACAAGCCAGGAATGTGGTCAAATATTACCGCCGAGATGATAGACTGGGTTAGCCTAGCTTATACTATGTTATTGTTGTATATAAAGGTCCGACGGAGACGTATAGGCCAACTCGCCAGGAATGTTGTCAAATATTACCGCCGAGATGTTAGGTTGGGTTAGGTTAGGTTATATTACGTTATTGATGTATATAAAGGTCCCACGGAGACGTAGATGCCAGCAAGCCAGGAATGTGGTCAAATATTACCGCCGAGATGTTAGGTTGGGTTAGGTTAGGTTATATTACGTTATGGATGTATTTAAAGGTCCCGCGGAGACGTAGAGGCCAGCAAGCCAGGAATGTGATCAAATATTACCGCCGAGATGTTAGGTTGGGTTAGGTTAGGTTATATTACGTTATTGATGTATATAAAGGTCCCACGGAGACGTAGATGTCAGCAAGCCAGGAATGTGGTCAAATATTACCGCCGAGATGTTAGGTTGGTTTAGGTTAGGTTATATTACGTTATAGATGTATTTAAAGGTCCCGCGGAGACATAGAGGCCAGCAAGCCAGGAATGTGATCAAATATTACCGCCGAGATGTTAGGTTGGGTTAGGTTAGGTTATATTACGTTATTGATGTATATAAAGGTCCCACGGAGACGTATAGGCCAACTCGCCAGGAATGTTGTCAAATATTACCGCCGAGATGTTAGGTTGGGTTAGGTTAGGTTATATTACGTTATGGATGTCTATAAAGGTCCCACGGAGACGTAGATGCCAGCAAGCCAGGAATGTGGTCAAATATTACCGCCGAGATGTTAGGTTGGGTTAGGTTAGGTTATATTACGTTATGGATGTATTTAAAGGTCCCGCGGAGACGTAGAGGCCAGCAAGCCAGGAATGTGATCAAATATTACCGCCGAGATGTTAGGTTGGGTTAGGTTAGGTTATATTACGTTATTGATGTATATAAAGGTCCCACGGAGACGTAGATGTCAGCAAGCCAGGAATGTGGTCAAATATTACCGCCGAGATGTTAGGTTGGTTTAGGTTAGGTTATATTACGTTATAGATGTATTTAAAGGTCCCGCGGAGACGTAGAGGCCAACAAGCCAGGAATGTGATCACATATTACCGCCGAGATGTTAGGTTGGGTTAGGTTAGGTTATATTACGTTATTGATGTATATAAAGGTCCCACGGAGACGTATAGGCCAACTCGCCGGGAATGTTGTCAAATATTACCGCCGAGATGTTAGCTTGGGTTAGGTTAGGTTATATTACGTTATGGATGTCTATAAAGGTCCCACGGTGACGTAGAGGCCAACTCGCCAGGAATGTTTTCAAATATTACCGCCGAGGTGTTAGGTTGGGTTAGGTTAGGTTATATTACGTTATTGATGTATATAAAGGTCCCACGGAGACGTAGATGCCAGCAAGCCAGGAATGTGGTCAAATATTACCGCCGAGATGTTAGGTTGGGTTAGGTTAGGTTATATTACGTTATGGATGTATTTAAAGGTCCCGCGGAGACGTAGAGGCCAGCAAGCCAGGAATGTGATCAAATATTACCGCCGAGATGTTAGGTTGGGTTAGGTTAGGTTATATTACGTTATTGATGTATATAAAGGTCCCACGGAGACGTAGATATCAGCAAGCCAGGAATGTGGTCAAATATTACCGCCGAGATGTTAGGTTGGTTTAGGTTAGGTTATATTACGTTATAGATGTATTTAAAGGTCCCGCGGAGACGTAGAGGCCAGCAAGCCAGGAATGTGATCAAATATTACCGCCGAGATGTTAGGTTGGGTTAGGTTAGGTTATATTACGTTATTGATGTATATAAAGGTCCCACGGAGACGTATAGGCCAACTCGCCGGGAATGTTGTCAAATATTACCGCCGAGATGTTAGCTTGGGTTAGGTTAGGTTATATTACGTTATGGATGTCTATAAAGGTCCCACGGTGACGTAGAGGCCAACTCGCCAGGAATGTCTTCAAATATTACCGCCGAGATGTTAGGTTGGGTTAGGTTAGGTTATATTACGTTATAGATGTATATAAAGTTCCCACGGAGACGTGGAGGCCAACTCGCCAGGAATGTTTTCAAATATTACCGCCGAGATGTTAGGTTGGGTTAGGTTAGGTTATATTACGTTATTGATGTGTAAAAAGATCCCACGGAGACGGAGAAGCCAACTCGCCAGGAATGTTGTCAAATATTACCGCCCAGATGTTAGGTTGGGTTAGGTTAGGTTATATTACGTTATAGATGTATATAAAGATCCCACGGAGACGTAGAGGCCAACTCGCCAGGAATGTTGTCAAATATTACCGCCGAGATGTTAGGTTGGGTTAGGTTAGGTTATATTACGTTATAAATGTATTTAAAGGTCCCGCGGAGACGTAGAGGCCAACAAGCCAGGAATGTGATCAGATATTACCGCCGAGAAGTTAGGTTGGGTTAGGTTAGGTTATATTACGTTATTGATGTATATAAATGTACCACGGAGACGTAGAGGCCAACTCGTCAGGAATGTTTTCAAATATTACCGCCGAGATGTTAGGTTGGGTTAGGTTAGGTTATATCACGTTATAGATGTATATGGAGGTCCCACGGAGACGTAGAGGCCAACTCGCCAGGTATGTTGTCAAATATTACCGCCGAGATGATAGACTGGGTTAGCCTAGCTTATACTATGTTATTGTTGTATATAAAAGTCC
This sequence comes from Xylocopa violacea, assembly GCA_963969225.1. Lineage (NCBI taxonomy): Eukaryota > Metazoa > Arthropoda > Insecta > Hymenoptera > Apidae > Xylocopa > Xylocopa violacea. Next base: position 5,029,865 of record CAXAJV010000977.1, read on the forward strand.
GACGGAGACGTATAGGCCAACTCGCCAGGAATGTTGTCAAATATTACCGCCGAGATGATAGGTTGGGTTAGGTTAGGTTATATTACGTTATTGATGTATATGAAGGTCAAACGGAGACGTAGAGGCCAACTCGCCAGGAATGTTGTCAAATATTACCGCCGAGATGTTAGGTTGGGTTAGGTTAGGTTATATTACGTTATTGATGTATATAAAGGTCCCACGGAGACGTACATGCCAGCAAGCCAGGAATGTGGTCAAATATTACCGCCGATATGTTAGGTTGGGTTAGGTCAGGTTATATTACGTTATGGATGTATTTAAAGGTCCCGCGGAGACGTAGAGGCCAGCAAGCCAGGAATGTGATCAAATATTACCGCCGAGATGTTAGGTTGGGTTAGGTTAGGTTATATTACGTTATTGATGTATATAAAGGTCCCACGGAGACGTAGATGTCAGCAAGCCAGGAATGTGGTCAAATATTACAGCCGAGATGTTAGGTTGGTTTAGGATAGGTTATATTACGTTATAGATGTATTTAAAGGTCCCGCGGAGACGTAGAGGCCAGCAAGCCAGGAATGTGATCAAATATTACCGCCGAGATGTTAGGTTGGGTTAGGTTAGGTTATATTACGTTATTGATGTATATAAAGGTCCCACGGAGACGTATAGGCCAACTCGCCGGGAATGTTGTCAAATATTACCGCCGAGATGTTAGCTTGGGTTAGGTTAGGTTATATTACGTTATTGATGTGTAAAAAGATCCCACGGAGACGGAGAAGCCAACTCGCCAGGAATGTTGTAAAATATTACCGCCGAGATGTTAGGTTGGGTTAGGTTAGGTTATATAACGTTATGGATGTATATAAAGGTCCCACGTAGGCGTAGAGTGCAACTCGCCAGGAATGTTGTCAAATATTACCGCCGAGGTGTTAGGTTGGGTTAGGTTAGGTTATATTACGTTACAGATGTATATAAAGGTCCCACAGAGACGTAGAGGCCTACAAGCCAGGAATGTGTTCAAATATTACCGCCGAGATGTTAGGTTGGATTAGGTTAGGTTATATTACGTTATAGATGTATATAAATATCCCACGGAGACGTAGAGGCCAACTCGCCAGGAATGTTGTCAAATATTACCGCCGAGATGTTAGGTTGGGTTAGGTTAGGTTATATTACGTTATAGATGTATTTAAAGGTCCCGCGGAGACGTAGAGGCCAACAAGCCAGGAATGTGTTCAAATATTAACGCTGAGATGTTAGGTTGGGTTAGGTTAGGTTATATTACGTTATAGATGTATTTAAAGGTCCCGCGGAGACGTAGAGGCCAACAAGCCAGGAATGTGATCAAATATTACCGCCGAGATGTTAGGTTGGGTTAGGTTAGGTTATATTACGTTATTGATGTGTAAAAAGATCCCACGGAGACGGAGAAGCCAACTCGCCAGGAATGTTGTCAAATATTACAGCCGAGATGTTAGGTTGGGTTAGGTTAGGTTATATTACGTTATAGATGTATATAAAGATCCCACGGAGACGTAGAGGCCAACTCGCCAGGAATGTTGTCAAATATTACCGCCGAGATGTTAGGTTGGGTTAGGTTAGGTTATATTACGTTATAAATGTATTTAAAGGTCCCGCGGAGACGTAGAGGCCAACAAGCCAGGAATGTGATCAGATATTACCGCCGAGAAGTTAGGTTGGGTTAGGTTAGGTTATATTACGTTATTGATGTATATAAATGTACCACGGAGACGTAGAGGCCAACTCGTCAGGAATGTTTTCAAATATTACCGCCGAGATGTTAGGTTGGGTTAGGTTAGGTTATATCACGTTATAGATGTATATGGAGGTCCCACGGAGACGTAGAGGCCAACTCGCCAGGTATGTTGTCAAATATTACCGCCGAGATGATAGACTGGGTTAGCCTAGCTTATACTATGTTATTGTTGTATATAAAAGTCCGACGGAGACGTATAGGCCAACTCGCCAGGAATGTGGTCAAATATTACCGCCGAGATGTTAGGTTGGTTTAGGTTAGGTTATATTACGTTATAGATGTATTTAAAGGTCCCGCGGAGACGTAGAGGCCAGCAAGCCAGGAATGTGATCAAATATTACCGCCGAGATGTTAGGTTGGGTTAGGTTAGGTTATATTACGTTATTGATGTATATAAAGGTCCCACGGAGACGTATAGGCCAACTCGCCAGGAATGTTGTCAAATATTACCGCCGAGATGTGAGGTTGGGTTAGGTTAGGTTATATTACGTTATGGATGTCTATAAAGGTCCCACGGAGACGTAGATGCCAGCAAGCCAGGAATGTGGTCAAATATTACCGCCGAGATGTTAGGTTGGGTTAGGTTAGGTTATATTACGTTATGGATGTATTTAAAGGTCCCGCGGAGACGTAGAGGCCAGCAAGCCAGGAATGTGATCAAATATTACCGCCGAGATGTTAGGTTGGGTTAGGTTAGGTTATATTACGTTATTGATGTATATAAAGGTCCCACGGAGACGTAGATATCAGCAAGCCAGGAATGTGGTCAAATATTACCGCCGAGATGTTAGGTTGGTTTAGGTTAGGTTATATTACGTTATAGATGTATTTAAAGGTCCCGCGGAGACGTAGAGGCCAGCAAGCCAGGAATGTGATCAAATATTACCGCCGAGATGTTAGGTTGGGTTAGGTTAGGTTATATTACGTTATTGATGTATATAAAGGTCCCACGGAGACGTATAGGCCAACTCGCCGGGAATGTTGTCAAATATTACCGCCGAGATGTTAGCTTGGGTTAGGTTAGGTTATATTACGTTATGGATGTCTATAAAGGTCCCACGGTGACGTAGAGGCCAACTCGCCAGGAATGTCTTCAAATATTACCGCCGAGATGTTAGGTTGGGTTAGGTTAGGTTATATTACGTTATAGATGTATATAAAGTTCCCACGGAGACGTGGAGGCCAACTCGCCAGGAATGTTTTCAAATATTACCGCCGAGATGTTAGGTTGGGTTAGGTTAGGTTATATTACGTTATTGATGTGTAAAAAGATCCCACGGAGACGGAGAAGCCAACTCGCCAGGAATGTTGTCAAATATTACCGCCCAGATGTTAGGTTGGGTTAGGTTAGGTTATATTACGTTATAGATGTATATAAAGATCCCACGGAGACGTAGAGGCCAACTCGCCAGGAATGTTGTCAAATATTACCGCCGAGATGTTAGGTTGGGTTAGGTTAGGTTATATTACGTTATAAATGTATTTAAAGGTCCCGCGGAGACGTAGAGGCCAACAAGCCAGGAATGTGATCAGATATTACCGCCGAGAAGTTAGGTTGGGTTAGGTTAGGTTATATTACGTTATTGATGTATATAAATGTACCACGGAGACGTAGAGGCCAACTCGTCAGGAATGTTTTCAAATATTACCGCCGAGATGTTAGGTTGGGTTAGGTTAGGTTATATCACGTTATAGATGTATATGGAGGTCCCACGGAGACGTAGAGGCCAACTCGCCAGGTATGTTGTCAAATATTACCGCCGAGATGATAGACTGGGTTAGCCTAGCTTATACTATGTTATTGTTGTATATAAAAGTCCGACGGAGACGTATAGGCCAACTCGCCAGGAATGTTGTCAAATATTACCGCCGAGATGATAGGTTGGGTTAGGTTAGGTTATATTACGTTATTGATGTATATGAAGGTCAAACGGAGACGTAGAGGCCAACTCGCCAGGAATGTTGTCAAATATTACCGCCGAGATGTTAGGTTGGGTTAGGTTAGGTTATATTACGTTATTGATGTATATAAAGGTCCCACGGAGACGTAGATGCCAGCAAGCCAGGAATGTGGTCAAATATTACCGCCGATATGTTAGGTTGGGTTAGGTCAGGTTATATTACGTTATGGATGTATTTAAAGGTCCCGCGGAGACGTAGAGGCCAGCAAGCCAGGAATGTGATCAAATATTACCGCCGAGATGTTAGGTTGGGTTAGGTTAGGTTATATTACGTTATTGATGTATATAAAGGTCCCACGGAGACGTAGATGTCAGCAAGCCAGGAATGTGGTCAAATATTACAGCCGAGATGTTAGGTTGGTTTAGGATAGGTTATATTACGTTATAGATGTATTTAAAGGTCCCGCGGAGACGTAGAGGCCAGCAAGCCAGGAATGTGATCAAATATTACCGCCGAGATGTTAGGTTGGGTTAGGTTAGGTTATATTACGTTATTGATGTATATAAAGGTCCCACGGAGACGTATAGGCCAACTCGCCGGGAATGTTGTCAAATATTACCGCCGAGATGTTAGCTTGGGTTAGGTTAGGTTATATTACGTTATTGATGTGTAAAAAGATCCCACGGAGACGGAGAAGCCAACTCGCCAGGAATGTTGTAAAATATTACCGCCGAGATGTTAGGTTGGGTTAGGTTAGGTTATATAACGTTATGGATGTATATAAAGGTCCCACGTAGGCGTAGAGTGCAACTCGCCAGGAATGTTGTCAAATATTACCGCCGAGGTGTTAGGTTGGGTTAGGTTAGGTTATATTACGTTACAGATGTATATAAAGGTCCCACAGAGACGTAGAGGCCAGCAAGCCAGGAATGTGATCAAATATTACCGCCGAGATGTTAGGTTGGGTTAGGTTAGGTTATATTACGTTATTGATGTATATAAAGGTCCCACGGAGACGTATAGGCCAACTCGCCGGGAATGTTGTCAAATATTACCGCCGAGATGTTAGGTTGGGTTAGGTTAGGTTATATTACGTTATAGATGTATTTAAAGGTCCCGCGGAGACGTAGAGGCCAACAAGCCAGGAATGTGTTCAAATATTAACGCTGAGATGTTAGGTTGGGTTAGGTTAGGTTATATTACGTTATAGATGTATTTAAAGGTCCCGCGGAGACGTAGAGGCCAACAAGCCAGGAATGTGATCAAATATTACCGCCGAGATGTTAGGTTGGGTTAGGTTAGGTTATATTACGTTATTGATGTGTAAAAAGATCCCACGGAGACGGAGAAGCCAACTCGCCAGGAATGTTGTCAAATATTACAGCCGAGATGTTAGGTTGGGTTAGGTTAGGTTATATTACGTTATTGATGTGTAAAAAGATCCCACGGAGACGGAGAAGCCAACTCGCCAGGAATGTTGTCAAATATTACCGCCCAGATGTTAGGTTGGGTTAGGTTAGGTTATATTACGTTATAGATGTATATAAAGATCCCACGGAGACGTAGAGGCCAACTCGCCAGGAATGTTGTCAAATATTACCGCCGAGATGTTAGGTTGGGTTAGGTTAGGTTATATTACGTTATAAATGTATTTAAAGGTCCCGCGGAGACGTAGAGGCCAACAAGCCAGGAATGTGATCAGATATTACCGCCGAGAAGTTAGGTTGGGTTAGGTTAGGTTATATTACGTTATTGATGTATATAAATGTACCACGGAGACGTAGAGGCCAACTCGTCAGGAATGTTTTCAAATATTACCGCCGAGATGTTAGGTTGGGTTAGGTTAGGTTATATCACGTTATAGATGTATATGAAGGTCCCACGGAGACGTAGAGGCCAACTCGCCAGGTATGTTGTCAAATATTACCGCCGAGATGATAGACTGGGTTAGCCTAGCTTATACTATGTTATTGTTGTATATAAAAGTCCGACGGAGACGTATAGGCCAACTCGCCAGGAATGTTGTCAAATATTACCGCCGAGATGATAGGTTGGGTTAGGTTAGGTTATATTACGTTATTGATGTATATGAAGGTCAAACGGAGACGTAGAGGCCAACTCGCCAGGAATGTTGTCAAATATTACCGCCGAGATGTTAGGTTGGGTTAGGTTAGGTTATATTACGTTATTGATGTATATAAAGGTCCCACGGAGACGTAGATGCCAGCAAGCCAGGAATGTGGTCAAATATTACCGCCGAGATGTTAGGTTGGGTTAGGTCAGGTTATATTACGTTATGGATGTATTTAAAGGTCCCGCGGAGACGTAGAGGCCAGCAAGCCAGGAATGTTATCAAATATTACCGCCGAGATGTTAGGTTGGGTTAGGTTAGGTTATATTACGTTATTGATGTATATAAAGGTCCCACGGAGACGTAGATGTCAGCAAGCCAGGAATGTGGTCAAATATTACAGCCGAGATGTTAGGTTGGTTTAGGTTAGGTTATATTACGTTATAGATGTATTTAAAGGTCCCGCGGAGACGTAGAGGCCAGCAAGCCAGGAATGTGATCAAATATTACCGCCGAGATGTTAGGTTGGGTTAGGTTAGGTTATATTACGTTATTGATGTATATAAAGGTCCCACGGAGACGTATAGGCCAACTCGCCGGGAATGTTGTCAAATATTACCGCCGAGATGTTAGCTTGGGTTAGGTTAGGTTATATTACGTTATTGATGTGTAAAAAGATCCCACGGAGACGGAGAAGCCAACTCGCCAGGAATGTTGTAAAATATTACCGCCGAGATGTTAGGTTGGGTTAGGTTAGGTTATATAACGTTATGGATGTATATAAAGGTCCCACGTAGGCGTAGAGTGCAACTCGCCAGGAATGTTGTCAAATATTACCGCCGAGATGTTAGGTTGGGTTAGGTTAGGTTATATTACGTTATGGATGTCTATAAAGGTCCCACGGAGACGTAGATGCCAGCAAGCCAGGAATGTGGTCAAATATTACCGCCGAGATGTTAGGTTGGGTTAGGTTAGGTTATATTACGTTATGGATGTATTTAAAGGTCCCGCGGAGACGTAGAGGCCAGCAAGCCAGGAATGTGATCAAATATTACCGCCGAGATGTTAGGTTGGGTTAGGTTAGGTTATATTACGTTATTGATGTATATAAAGGTTCCACGGAGACGTAGATGTCAGCAAGCCAGGAATGTGGTCAAATATTACCGCCGAGATGTTAGGTTGGTTTAGGTTAGGTTATATTACGTTATAGATGTATTTAAAGGTCCCGCGGAGACGTAGAGGCCAGCAAGCCAGGAATGTGATCACATATTACCGCCGAGATGTTAGGTTGGGTTAGGTTAGGTTATATTACGTTATTGATGTATATAAAGGTCCCACGGAGACGTATAGGCCAACTCGCCGGGAATGTTGTCAAATATTACCGCCGAGATGTTAGCTTGGGTTAGGTTAGGTTATATTACATTATGGATGTCTATAAAGGTCCCACGGTGACGTAGAGGCCAACTCGCCAGGAATGTTTTCAAATATTACCGCCGAGATGTTAGGTTAGGTTAGGTTAGGTTATATTACGTTATAGATGTATATAAAGTTCCCACGGAGACGTGGAGGCCAACTCGCCAGGAATGTTGTCAAATATTACCGCCGAGATGATAGGTTGGGTTAGGTTAGGTTATATTACGTTATTGATGTATATAAAGGTCCCACGGAGACGTAGCTGCCAACAAGCCAGGAATGTGGTCAAATATTACCGCCGAGATGTTAGATTGGGTTAGGTTAGGTTATATTACGTTATTGATGTAAAAAATGTCCCACGGAGACGTAGATGCCAACAAGCCAGGAATGTGGTCAAATATTACCGCCGAGATGATAGACTGGGTTAGCCTAGCTTATACTATGTTATTGTGGTATATAAAGGTCCGACGGAGACGTATAGGCCAACTCGCCAGGAATGTTGTCAAATATTACCGCCGAGATGTTAGGTTGGGTTAGGTTAGGTTATATTACGTTATTGATGTATATAAAGGTCCCACGGAGACGTATAGGCGAACTCGCCGGGAATGTTGTCAAATAATACCGCCGAGATGTTAGCTTGGGTTAGGTTAGGTTATATTACGTTATGGATGTCTATAAAGGTCCCACGGAGACGTATAGGCCAACTCGCCAGGAATGTTGTCAAATATTACCGCCGAGATGTTAGGTTGGGTTAGGTTCGGTTATATTACGTTATGGATGTCTATAAAGGTCCCACGGAGACGTAGATGCCAGCAAGCCAGGAATGTGGTCAAATATTACCGCCGAGATGTTAGGTTGGGTTAGGTTAGGTTATATTACGTTATGGATGTATTTAAAGGTCCCGCGGAGACGTAGAGGCCAGCAAGCCAGGAATGTGATCAAATATTACCGCCGAGATGTTAGGTTGGGTTAGGTTAGGTTATATTACGTTATTGATGTATATAAAGGTTCCACGGAGACGTAGATGTCAGCAAGCCAGGAATGTGGTCAAATATTACCGCCGAGATGTTAGGTTGGTTTAGGTTAGGTTATATTACGTTATAGATGTATTTAAAGGTCCCGCGGAGACGTAGAGGCCAGCAAGCCAGGAATGTGATCACATATTACCGCCGAGATGTTAGGTTGGGTTAGGTTAGGTTATATTACGTTATTGATGTATATAAAGGTCCCACGGAGACGTATAGGCCAACTCGCCGGGAATGTTGTCAAATATTACCGCCGAGATGTTAGCTTGGGTTAGGTTAGGTTATATTACGTTATGGATGTCTATAAAGGTCCCACGGTGACGTAGAGGCCAACTCGCCAGGAATGTTTTCAAATATTACCGCCGAGATGTTAGGTTAGGTTAGGTTAGGTTATATTACGTTATAGATGTATATAAAGTTCCCACGGAGACGTGGAGGCCAACTCGCCAGGAATGTTGTCAAATATTACCGCCGAGATGATAGGTTGGGTTAGGTTAGGTTATATTACGTTATTGATGTATATAAAGGTCCCACGGAGACGTAGATGCCAACAAGCCAGGAATGTGGTCAAATATTACCGCCGAGATGTTAGATTGGTTTAGGTTAGGTTATATTACGTTATAGATGTATTTAAAGGTCCCGCGGAGACGTAGAGGCCAGCAAGCCAGGAATGTGATCACATATTACCGCCGAGATGTTAGGTTGGGTTAGGTTAGGTTATATTACGTTATTGATGTATATAAAGGTCCCACGGAGACGTATAGGCCAACTCGCCGGGAATGTTGTCAAATATTACCGCCGAGATGTTAGCTTGGGTTAGGTTAGGTTATATTACGTTATGGATGTCTATAAAGGTCCCACGGTGACGTAGAGGCCAACTCGCCAGGAATGTTTTCAAATATTACCGCCGAGATGTTAGGTTAGGTTAGGTTAGGTTATATTACGTTATAGATGTATATAAAGTTCCCACGGAGACGTGGAGGCCAACTCGCCAGGAATGTTGTCAAATATTACCGCCGAGATGATAGGTTGGGTTAGGTTAGGTTATATTACGTTATTGATGTATATAAAGGTCCCACGGAGACGTAGATGCCAACAAGCCAGGAATGTGGTCAAATATTACCGCCGAGATGTTAGATTGGGTTAGGTTAGGTTATATTACGTTATTGATGTAAAAAATGTCCCACGGAGACGTAGATGCCAACAAGCCAGGAATGTGGTCAAATATTACCGCCGAGATGATAGACTGGGTTAGCCTAGCTTATACTATGTTATTGTGGTATATAAAGGTCCGACGGAGACGTATAGGCCAACTCGCCAGGAATGTTGTCAAATATTACCGCCGAGATGTTAGGTTGGATTAGGTTAGGTTATATTACGTTATTGATGTATATAAAGGTCCCACGGAGACGTATAGGCGAACTCGCCGGGAATGTTGTCAAATAATACCGCCGAGATGTTAGCTTGGGTTAGGTTAGGTTATATTACGTTATGGATGTCTATAAAGGTCCCACGGTGACGTAGAGGCCAACTCGCCAGGAATGTTGTCAAATATTACCGCCGAGATGTTAGGTTGGGTTAGGTTAGGTTATATTACGTTATTGATGTATATAAAGGTCCCACGGAGACGTAGATGCCAGCAAGCCAGGAATGTGGTCAAATATTACCGCCGAGATGTTAGGTTGGGTTAGGTTAGGTTATATTACGTTATAGATGTATTTAAAGGTCCCGCGGAGACGTAGAGGCCAGCAAGCCAGGAATGTGATCAAATATTACCGCCGAGAAGTTAGGTTGGGTTAGGTTAGGTTATATTACGTTATTGATGTATATAAAGGTCCCACGGAGACGTAGAGGCCAACAAGCCAGGAATGTGTTCAAATATTAACGCTGAGATGTTAGGTTGGGTTAGGTTAGGTTATATTACGTTATAGATGTATTTAAAGGTCCCGCGGAGACGTAGAGGCCAACAAGCCAGGAATGTGATCAAATATTACCGCCGAGATGTTAGGTTGGGTTAGGTTAGGTTATATTACGTTATTGATGTGTAAAAAGATCCCACGGAGACGGAGAAGCCAACTCGCCAGGAATGTTGTCAAATATTACAGCCGAGATGTTAGGTGGGGTTAGGTTAGGTTATATAACGTTATGGATGTATATAAAGGTCCCACGTAGGCGTAGAGGCCAACTCGCCAGGAATGTTGTCAAATATTACCGCCGAGGTGTTAGGTTGGGTTAGGTTAGGTTATATTACGTTATTGATGTATATAAAGGTCCCACGGAGACGTAGATGCCAGCAAGCCAGGAATGTGGTCAAATATTACCGCCGAGATGTTAGGTTGGGTTAGGTTAGGTTATATTACGTTATAGATATATTTAAAGGTCCCGCGGAGACGTAGAGGCCAACAAGCCAGGAATGTGATCAAATATTACCGCCGAGCAGTTAGGTTGGGTTAGGTTAGGTTATATTACGTTATTGATGTATATAAATGTACCACGGAGACGTAGAGGCCAACTCGCCAGGAATGTTTTCAAATATTACAGCCGAGATGTTAGGTTGGGTTAGGTTAGGTTATATTACGTGATAGATGTATTTAAAGGTCCCGCGGAGACGTAGAGGCCAACTCGCCAGGTATGTTTTCAAATACTACCGCCGAGATGTTAGGTTGGGTTAGGTTAGGTTATATTACGTTATTGATGTGTAAAAAGATCCCACGGAGACGGAGAAGCCACCTCGCCAGGAATGTTGTCAAATATTACCGCCGAGATGTTAGGTTGGGTTAGGTTAGGTTGTATTACGTTATTGATGTATATAAAGGTCCCACGGAGACGTAGAGGCCAACAAGCCAGGAATGTGTTCAAATATTACCGCCGAGATGTTAGCTTGGGTTAGGTTAGGTTATATTACGTTATAGATGTATTTAAAGGTCCCGCGGAGACGTAGGGGCCAACAAGCCAGGAATGTGATCAAATATTACCGCCGAGATGTTAAGTTGGGTTAGGTTAGGTTATATTACGTTATTGATGTATATAAATGTACCACGGAGACGTAGAGGCCAACTCGCCATGAATGTTTTCAAATATTACCGCCGAGATGTTAGGTTCGGTTAGGTTAGGTTATATTACTTTATTGATGTATAAAAAGATGCCACGGAGACGTAGAGGCCAACTCGCCAGGTATGTTTTCAAATACTACCGCCGAGATGTTAGGTTGGGTTAGGTTAGGTTATATTACGTTATTGATTTGTAAAAAGATCCCACGGAGAAGGAGAAGCCAACTCGCCAGGAATGTTGTCAAATATTACCGCCGAGATGTTAGGTTCGGTTAGGTTAGGTTATATTACTTTATTGATGTATAAAAAGATCCCACGGAGACGTAGAGGCCAACTCGCCAGGTATGTTTTCAAATACTACCGCCGAGATGTTAGGTTGGGTTAGGTTAGGTTATATTACCTTATTGATGTGTAAAAAGATCCCACGGAGACGGAGAAGCCAACTCGCCAGGAATGTTGTCAAATATTACCGCCGAGATATTAGGTTGGGTTAGGTTAGGTTATATAACGTTATGGATGTCTATAAAGGTCCCACGGTGACGTAGAGGCCAACTCGCCAGGAATGTTTTCAAATATTACCGCCGAGATGTTAGGTTGGGTTAGGTTAGGTTATATTACGTTATAGATGTATATAAAGTTCCCACGGAGACGTGGAGGCCAACTCGCCAGGAATGTTGTCAAATATTACCGCCGAGATGATAGGTTGGGTTAGGTTAGGTTATATTACGTTATTGATGTATATAAAGGTCCCACGGAGACGTAGATGCCAACAAGCCAGGAATGTGGTCAAATATTACCGCCGAGATGATAGGTTGGGTTAGGTTAGGTTATATTACGTTATTGATGTATATGAAGGTGCCACGGAGACGTAGATGCCAACAAGCCAGGAATGTGGTCAAATATTACCGCCGAGATGATAGACTGGGTTAGCCTAGCTTATACTATGTTATTGTTGTATATAAAGGTCCCACGTAGGCGTAGAGTGCAACTCACCAGGAATGTTGTCAAATATTACCGCCGAGGTGTTAGGTTGGGTTAGGTTAGGTTATATTACGTTATAGATGTATATAAAGGTCCCACAGAGACGTAGAGGCCAACAAGCCAGGAATGTGTTCAAATATTACCGCCGAGATGTTAGGTTGGATTAGGTTAGGTTATATTACGTTATAGATGTATATAAATATCCCACGGAGACGTAGAGGCCAACTCGCCAGGAATGTTGTCAAATATTACCGCCGAGATGTTAGTTTGGGTTAGGTTAGGTTATATTACGTTATTGATGTATATAAATGTACCACGGAGACGTAGAAGCCAACTCGCCAGGAATGTTTTCAAATATTACCGCCGAGATGTTAGGTTGGGTTAGGTTAGGTTATATTACGTGATAGATGTATTTAAAGGTCCCGCGGAGACGTAGAGGCCAACTCGCCAGGTATGTTTTCAAATACTACCGCCGAGATGTTAGGTTGGGTTAGGTTAGGTTATATTACGTTATTGATGTGTAAAAAGATCTCACGGAGACGGAGAAGCCACCTCGCCAGGAATGTTGTCAAATATTACCGCCGAGATGTTAGGTTGGGTTAGGTTAGGTTGTATTACGTTATTGATGTATATAAAGGTCCCACGGAGACGTAGAGGCCAACAAGCCAGGAATGTGTTCAAATATTACCGCCGAGATGTTAGGTTGGGTTAGGTTAGGTTATATTACGTTATAGATGTATTTAAAGGTCCCGCGGAGACGTAGGGGCCAACAAGCCAGGAATGTGATCAAATATTACCGCCGAGATGTTAAGTTGGGTTAGGTTAGGTTATATTACGTTATTGATGTATATAAATGTACCACGGAGACGTAGAGGCCAACTCGCCATGAATGTTTTCAAATATTACCGCCGAGATGTTAGGTTCGGTTAGGTTAGGTTATATTACTTTATTGATGTATAAAAAGATGCCACGGAGACGTAGAGGCCAACTCGCCAGGTATGTTTTCAAATACTACCGCCGAGATGTTAGGTTGGGTTAGGTTAGGTTATATTACGTTATTGATGTATATAAAGGTCCCACGGAGACGTAGATGCCAACAAGCCAGGAATGTGGTCAAATATTACCGCCGAGATGATAGACTGGGTTAGCCTAGCTTATACTATGTTATTGTTGTATATAAAAGTCCGACGGAGACGTATAGGCCAACTCGCCAGGAATGTTGTCAAATATTACCGCCGAGATGATAGGTTGGGTTAGGTTAGGTTATATTACGTTATTGATGTATATGAAGGTCAAACCGAGACGTAGAGGCCAACTCGCCAGGAATGTTGTCAAATATTACCGCCGAGATGTTAGTTTGGGTTAGGTTAGGTTATATCACGTTATAGATGTATATAAAGGTCCCGCGGAGACGTAGAGGCCAACAAGCCAGGAATGTGATCAAATGTTACCGCCGAGATGTTAGGTTGGGTTAGGTTAGATTATATAACGTTATAGATGTATATAAAGGTCCCACGGAGACGTAGAGGCCAACAAGCCAGGAATGTGTTCAAATATTACCGCCGAGATGTTAGGTTGGGTTAGGTTAGGTTATATTACGTTATAGATGTATATAAAGATCCCACGGAGACGTAGAGGCCAACTCGCCATGAATGTTTTCAAATATTACCGCCGAGATGTTATTTTGGGTTAGGATACGTCATATTACGTTATTGATGTATATAAATGTACCACGGAGACGTAGAGGCCAACTCGGCATGAATGTTTTCAAATATTACCGCCGAGATGTTAGGTTGGGTTAGGTTAGGTTATATTACGTTATTGATGTGTAAAAAGATCCCACGGAGACGGAGAAGCCAACTCGCCAGGAATGTTGTCAAATATTACCGCCGAGATGTTAGGTTGGGTTAGGTTAGGTTATATAACGTTATGGATGTATATAAAGGTCCCACGTAGGCGTAGAGTGCAACTCGCCAGGAATGTTGTCAAATATTACCGCCGAGGTGTAAGGTTGGGTTAGGTTAGGTTATATTACGTGATAGATGTATTTAAAGGTCGCGCGGAGACGTAGAGGCCAACTCGCCAGGAATGTGTTCAAATATTACCGCCGAGATGTTAGGTTGGGTTAGGTTAGGTTATATTACGTTATTGATGTGTAAAAAGATCCCACGGAGACGGAGAAGCCACCTCGCCAGGAATGTTGTCAAATATTACCGCCGAGATGTTAGGTTGGGTTAGGTTAGGTTATATTACGTTATAGATGTATATAAAGATCCCACGGAGACGTAGAGGCCAACTCGCCAGGAATGTTGTCAAATATTACCGCCGAGATGTTAGGTTGGGTTAGGTTAGGTTATATTACGTTATAAATGTATTTAAAGGTCCCGCGGAGACGTAGAGGCCAACAAGCCAGGAATGTGATCAGATATTACCGCCGAGAAGTTAGGTTGGGTTAGGTTAGGTTATATTACGTTATTGATGTATATAAATGTACCACGGAGACGTAGAGGCCAACTCGTCAGGAATGTTTTCAAATATTACCGCCGAGATGTTAGGTTGGGTTAGGTTAGGTTATATCACGTTATAGATGTATATGAAGGTCCCACGGAGACGTAGAGGCCAACTCGCCAGGTATGTTGTCAAATATTACCGCCGAGATGATAGACTGGGTTAGCCTAGCTTATACTATGTTATTGTTGTATATAAAAGTCCGACGGAGACGTATAGGCCAACTCGCCAGGAATGTTGTCAAATATTACCGCCGAGATGATAGGTTGGGTTAGGTTAGGTTATATTACGTTATTGATGTATATGAAGGTCAAACGGAGACGTAGAGGCCAACTCGCCAGGAATGTTGTCAAATATTACCGCCGAGATGTTAGGTTGGGTTAGGTTAGGTTATATTACGTTATTGATGTATATAAAGGTCCCACGGAGACGTAGATGCCAGCAAGCCAGGAATGTGGTCAAATATTACCGCCGAGATGTTAGGTTGGGTTAGGTCAGGTTATATTACGTTATGGATGTATTTAAAGGTCCCGCGGAGACGTAGAGGCCAGCAAGCCAGGAATGTGATCAAATATTACCGCCGAGATGTTAGGTTGGGTTAGGTTAGGTTATATTACGTTATTGATGTATATAAAGGTCCCACGGAGACGTAGATGTCAGCAAGCCAGGAATGTGGTCAAATATTACAGCCGAGATGTTAGGTTGGTTTAGGTTAGGTTATATTACGTTATAGATGTATTTAAAGGTCCCGCGGAGACGTAGAGGCCAGCAAGCCAGGAATGTGATCAAATATTACCGCCGAGATGTTAGGTTGGGTTAGGTTAGGTTATATTACGTTATTGATGTATATAAAGGTCCCACGGAGACGTATAGGCCAACTCGCCGGGAATGTTGTCAAATATTACCGCCGAGATGTTAGCTTGGGTTAGGTTAGGTTATATTACGTTATTGATGTGTAAAAAGATCCCACGGAGACGGAGAAGCCAACTCGCCAGGAATGTTGTAAAATATTACCGCCGAGATGTTAGGTTGGGTTAGGTTAGGTTATATAACGTTATGGATGTATATAAAGGTCCCACGTAGGCGTAGAGTGCAACTCGCCAGGAATATTGTCAAATATTACCGCCGAGGTGTTAGGTTGGGTTAGGTTAGGTTATATTACGTTACAGATGTATATAAAGGTCCCACAGAGACGTAGAGGCCAACAAGCCAGGAATGTGTTCAAATATTACCGCCGAGATGTTAGGTTGGATTAGGTTAGGTTATATTACGTTATAGATGTATATAAATATCCCACGGAGACGTAGAGGCCAACTCGCCAGGAATGTTGTCAAATATTACCGCCGAGATGTTAGGTTGGGTTAGGTTAGGTTATATTACGTTATAGATGTATTTAAAGGTCCCGCGGAGACGTAGAGGCCAACAAGCCAGGAATGTGATCAAATATTACCGCCGAGCAGTTAGGTTGGGTTAGGTTAGGTTATATTACGTTATTGATGTATATAAATGTACCACGGAGACGTAGAGGCCAACTCGCCAGGAATGTTTTCAAATATTACAGCCGAGATGTTAGGTTGGGTTAGGTTAGGTTATATTACGTGATAGATGTATTTAAAGGTCCCGCGGAGACGTAGAGGCCAACTCGCCAGGTATGTTTTCAAATACTACCGCCGAGATGTTAGGTTGGGTTAGGTTAGGTTATATTACGTTATTGATGTGTAAAAAGATCCCACGGAGACGGAGAAGCCACCTCGCCAGGAATGTTGTCAAATATTACCGCCGAGATGTTAGGTTGGGTTAGGTTAGGTTGTATTACGTTATTGATGTATATAAAGGTCCCACGGAGACGTAGAGGCCAACAAGCCAGGAATGTGTTCAAATATTACCGCCGAGATGTTAGCTTGGGTTAGGTTAGGTTATATTACGTTATAGATGTATTTAAAGGTCCCGCGGAGACGTAGGGGCCAACAAGCCAGGAATGTGATCAAATATTACCGCCGAGATGTTAAGTTGGGTTAGGTTAGGTTATATTACGTTATTGATGTATATAAATGTACCACGGAGACGTAGAGGCCAACTCGCCATGAATGTTTTCAAATATTACCGCCGAGATGTTAGGTTCGGTTAGGTTAGGTTATATTACTTTATTGATGTATAAAAAGATGCCACGCAGACGTAGAGGCCAACTCGCCAGGTATGTTTTCAAATACTACCGCCGAGATGTTAGGTTGGGTTAGGTTAGGTTATATTACGTTATTGATTTGTAAAAAGATCCCACGGAGAAGGAGAAGCCAACTCGCCAGGAATGTTGTCAAATATTACCGCCGAGATGTTAGGTTCGGTTAGGTTAGGTTATATTACTTTATTGATGTATAAAAAGATCCCACGGAGACGTAGAGGCCAACTCGCCAGGTATGTTTTCAAATACTACCGCCGAGATGTTAGGTTGGGTTAGGTTAGGTTATATTACCTTATTGATGTGTAAAAAGATCCCACGGAGACGGAGAAGCCAACTCGCCAGGAATGTTGTCAAATATTACCGCCGAGATATTAGGTTGGGTTAGGTTAGGTTATATAACGTTATGGATGTCTATAAAGGTCCCACGGTGACGTAGAGGCCAACTCGCCAGGAATGTTTTCAAATATTACCGCCGAGATGTTAGGTTGGGTTAGGTTAGGTTATATTACGTTATAGATGTATATAAAGTTCCCACGGAGACGTGGAGGCCAACTCGCCAGGAATGTTGTCAAATATTACCGCCGAGATGATAGGTTGGGTTAGGTTAGGTTATATTACGTTATTGATGTATATAAAGGTCCCACGGAGACGTAGATGCCAACAAGCCAGGAATGTGGTCAAATATTACCGCCGAGATGATAGGTTGGGTTAGGTTAGGTTATATTACGTTATTGATGTATATGAAGGTCCCACGGAGACGTAGATGCCAACAAGCCAGGAATGTGGTCAAATATTACCGCCGAGATGATAGACTGGGTTAGCCTAGCTTATACTATGTTATTGTTGTATATAAAGGTCCCACGTAGGCGTAGAGTGCAACTCGCCAGGAATGTTGTCAAATATTACCGCCGAGGTGTTAGGTTGGGTTAGGTTAGGTTATATTACGTTATAGATGTATATAAAGGTCCCACAGAGACGTAGAGGCCAACAAGCCAGGAATGTGTTCAAATATTACCGCCGAGATGTTAGGTTGGATTAGGTTAGGTTATATTACGTTATAGATGTATATAAATATCCCACGGAGACGTAGAGGCCAACTCGCCAGGAATGTTGTCAAATATTACCGCCGAGATGTTAGTTTGGGTTAGGTTAGGTTATATTACGTTATTGATGTATATAAATGTACCACGGAGACGTAGAAGCCAACTCGCCAGGAATGTTTTCAAATATTACCGCCGAGATGTTAGGTTGGGTTAGGTTAGGTTATATTACGTGATAGATGTATTTAAAGGTCCCGCGGAGACGTAGAGGCCAACTCGCCAGGTATGTTTTCAAATACTACCGCCGAGATGTTAGGTTGGGTTAGGTTAGGTTATATTACGTTATTGATGTGTAAAAAGATCTCACGGAGACGGAGAAGCCACCTCGCCAGGAATGTTGTCAAATATTACCGCCGAGATGTTAGGTTGGGTTAGGTTAGGTTGTATTACGTTATTGATGTATATAAAGGTCCCACGGAGACGTAGAGGCCAACAAGCCAGGAATGTGTTCAAATATTACCGCCGAGATGTTAGGTTGGGTTAGGTTAGGTTATATTACGTTATAGATGTATTTAAAGGTCCCGCGGAGACGTAGGGGCCAACAAGCCAGGAATGTGATCAAATATTACCGCCGAGATGTTAAGTTGGGTTAGGTTAGGTTATATTACGTTATTGATGTATATAAATGTACCACGGAGACGTAGAGGCCAACTCGCCATGAATGTTTTCAAATATTACCGCCGAGATGTTAGGTTCGGTTAGGTTAGGTTATATTACTTTATTGATGTATAAAAAGATGCCACGGAGACGTAGAGGCCAACTCGCCAGGTATGTTTTCAAATACTACCGCCGAGATGTTAGGTTGGGTTAGGTTAGGTTATATTACGTTATTGATGTATATAAAGGTCCCACGGAGACGTAGATGCCAACAAGCCAGGAATGTGGTCAAATATTACCGCCGAGATGATAGACTGGGTTAGCCTAGCTTATACTATGTTATTGTTGTATATAAAAGTCCGACGGAGACGTATAGGCCAACTCGCCAGGAATGTTGTCAAATATTACCGCCGAGATGATAGGTTGGGTTAGGTTAGGTTATATTACGTTATTGATGTATTTAAAGGTCCCGCGGAGACGTAGAGGCCAGCAAGCCAGGAATGTGATCACATATTACCGCCGAGATGTTAGGTTGGGTTAGGTTAGGTTATATTACGTTATTGATGTATATAAAGGTCCCACGGAGACGTATAGGCCAACTCGCCGGGAATGTTGTCAAATATTACCGCCGAGATGTTAGCTTGGGTTAGGTTAGGTTATATTACGTTATGGATGTCTATAAAGGTCCCACGGTGACGTAGAGGCCAACTCGCCAGGAATGTTTTCAAATATTACCGCCGAGATGTTAGGTTAGGTTAGGTTAGGTTATATTACGTTATAGATGTATATAAAGTTCCCACGGAGACGTGGAGGCCAACTCGCCAGGAATGTTGTCAAATATTACCGCCGAGATGATAGGTTGGGTTAGGTTAGGTTATATTACGTTATTGATGTATATAAAGGTCCCACGGAGACGTAGATGCCAACAAGCCAGGAATGTGGTCAAATATTACCGCCGAGATGTTAGATTGGTTTAGGTTAGGTTATATTACGTTATAGATGTATTTAAAGGTCCCGCGGAGACGTAGAGGCCAGCAAGCCAGGAATGTGATCACATATTACCGCCGAGATGTTAGGTTGGGTTAGGTTAGGTTATATTACGTTATTGATGTATATAAAGGTCCCACGGAGACGTATAGGCCAACTCGCCGGGAATGTTGTCAAATATTACCGCCGAGATGTTAGCTTGGGTTAGGTTAGGTTATATTACGTTATGGATGTCTATAAAGGTCCCACGGTGACGTAGAGGCCAACTCGCCAGGAATGTTTTCAAATATTACCGCCGAGATGTTAGGTTAGGTTAGGTTAGGTTATATTACGTTATAGATGTATATAAAGTTCCCACGGAGACGTGGAGGCCAACTCGCCAGGAATGTTGTCAAATATTACCGCCGAGATGATAGGTTGGGTTAGGTTAGGTTATATTACGTTATTGATGTATATAAAGGTCCCACGGAGACGTAGATGCCAACAAGCCAGGAATGTGGTCAAATATTACCGCCGAGATGTTAGATTGGGTTAGGTTAGGTTATATTACGTTATTGATGTAAAAAATGTCCCACGGAGACGTAGATGCCAACAAGCCAGGAATGTGGTCAAATATTACCGCCGAGATGATAGACTGGGTTAGCCTAGCTTATACTATGTTATTGTGGTATATAAAGGTCCGACGGAGACGTATAGGCCAACTCGCCAGGAATGTTGTCAAATATTACCGC
Source organism: Xylocopa violacea (assembly GCA_963969225.1). NCBI lineage: Eukaryota > Metazoa > Arthropoda > Insecta > Hymenoptera > Apidae > Xylocopa > Xylocopa violacea. The sequence continues at coordinate 5,050,186 of CAXAJV010000977.1, forward strand.
CGAGATGTTAGGTTGGATTAGGTTAGGTTATATTACGTTATTGATGTATATAAAGGTCCCACGGAGACGTATAGGCGAACTCGCCGGGAATGTTGTCAAATAATACCGCCGAGATGTTAGCTTGGGTTAGGTTAGGTTATATTACGTTATGGATGTCTATAAAGGTCCCACGGTGACGTAGAGGCCAACTCGCCAGGAATGTTGTCAAATATTACCGCCGAGATGTTAGGTTGGGTTAGGTTAGGTTATATTACGTTATTGATGTATATAAAGGTCCCACGGAGACGTAGATGCCAGCAAGCCAGGAATGTGGTCAAATATTACCGCCGAGATGTTAGGTTGGGTTAGGTTAGGTTATATTACGTTATAGATGTATTTAAAGGTCCCGCGGAGACGTAGAGGCCAGCAAGCCAGGAATGTGATCAAATATTACCGCCGAGATGTTAGGTTGGGTTAGGTTAGGTTATATTACGTTATTGATGTATATAAAGGTCCCACGGAGACGTAGAGGCCAACAAGCCAGGAATGTGTTCAAATATTAACGCTGAGATGTTAGGTTGGGTTAGGTTAGGTTATATTACGTTATAGATGTATTTAAAGGTCCCGCGGAGACGTAGAGGCCAACAAGCCAGGAATGTGATCAAATATTACCGCCGAGATGTTAGGTTGGGTTAGGTTAGGTTATATTACGTTATTGATGTGTAAAAAGATCCCACGGAGACGGAGAAGCCAACTCGCCAGGAATGTTGTCAAATATTACAGCCGAGATGTTAGGTGGGGTTAGGTTAGGTTATATAACGTTATGGATGTATATAAAGGTCCCACGTAGGCGTAGAGGCCAACTCGCCAGGAATGTTGTCAAATATTACCGCCGAGGTGTTAGGTTGGGTTAGGTTAGGTTATATTACGTTATTGATGTATATAAAGGTCCCACGGAGACGTAGATGCCAGCAAGCCAGGAATGTGGTCAAATATTACCGCCGAGATGTTAGGTTGGGTTAGGTTAGGTTATATTACGTTATGGATGTATTTAAAGGTCCCGCGGAGACGTAGAGGCCAGCAAGCCAGGAATGTGATCAAATATTACCGCCGAGATGTTAGGTTGGGTTAGGTTAGGTTATATTACGTTATTGATGTATATAAAGGTCCCACGGAGACGTAGATGTCAGCAAGCCAGGAATGTGGTCAAATATTACCGCCGAGATGTTAGGTTGGTTTAGGTTAGGTTATATAACGTTATAGATGTATTTAAAGGTCCCGCGGAGACGTAGAGGCCAGCAAGCCAGGAATGTGATCAAATATTACCGCCGAGATGTTAGGTTGGGTTAGGTTAGGTTATATTACGTTATTGATGTATATAAAGGTCCCACGGAGACGTATAGGCCAACTCGCCGGGAATGTTGTCAAATATTACCGCCGAGATGTTACCTTGGGTTAGGTTAGGTTATATTACGTTATGGATGTCTATAAATGTCCCACGGTGACGTAGAGGCCAACTCGCCAGGAATGTCTTCAAATATTACCGCCGAGATGTTAGGTTGGATTAGGTTAGGTTATATTACGTTATAGATGTATATAAATATCCCACGGAGACGTAGAGGCCAACTCGCCAGGAATGTTGTCAAATATTACCGCCGAGATGTTAGGTTGGGTTAGGTTAGGTTATATTACGTTATAGATATATTTAAAGGTCCCGCGGAGACGTAGAGGCCAACAAGCCAGGAATGTGATCAAATATTACCGCCGAGCAGTTAGGTTGGGTTAGGTTAGGTTATATTACGTTATTGATGTATATAAATGTACCACGGAGACGTAGAGGCCAACTCGCCAGGAATGTTTTCAAATATTACAGCCGAGATGTTAGGTTGGGTTAGGTTAGGTTATATTACGTGATAGATGTATTTAAAGGTCCCGCGGAGACGTAGAGGCCAACTCGCCAGGTATGTTTTCAAATACTACCGCCGAGATGTTAGGTTGGGTTAGGTTAGGTTATATTACGTTATTGATGTGTAAAAAGATCCCACGGAGACGGAGAAGCCACCTCGCCAGGAATGTTGTCAAATATTACCGCCGAGATGTTAGGTTGGGTTAGGTTAGGTTGTATTACGTTATTGATGTATATAAAGGTCCCACGGAGACGTAGAGGCCAACAAGCCAGGAATGTGTTCAAATATTACCGCCGAGATGTTAGCTTGGGTTAGGTTAGGTTATATTACGTTATAGATGTATTTAAAGGTCCCGCGGAGACGTAGGGGCCAACAAGCCAGGAATGTGATCAAATATTACCGCCGAGATGTTAAGTTGGGTTAGGTTAGGTTATATTACGTTATTGATGTATATAAATGTACCACGGAGACGTAGAGGCCAACTCGCCATGAATGTTTTCAAATATTACCGCCGAGATGTTAGGTTCGGTTAGGTTAGGTTATATTACTTTATTGATGTATAAAAAGATGCCACGGAGACGTAGAGGCCAACTCGCCAGGTATGTTTTCAAATACTACCGCCGAGATGTTAGGTTGGGTTAGGTTAGGTTATATTACGTTATTGATTTGTAAAAAGATCCCACGGAGAAGGAGAAGCCAACTCGCCAGGAATGTTGTCAAATATTACCGCCGAGATGTTAGGTTCGGTTAGGTTAGGTTATATTACTTTATTGATGTATAAAAAGATCCCACGGAGACGTAGAGGCCAACTCGCCAGGTATGTTTTCAAATACTACCGCCGAGATGTTAGGTTGGGTTAGGTTAGGTTATATTACCTTATTGATGTGTAAAAAGATCCCACGGAGACGGAGAAGCCAACTCGCCAGGAATGTTGTCAAATATTACCGCCGAGATATTAGGTTGGGTTAGGTTAGGTTATATAACGTTATGGATGTCTATAAAGGTCCCACGGTGACGTAGAGGCCAACTCGCCAGGAATGTTTTCAAATATTACCGCCGAGATGTTAGGTTGGGTTAGGTTAGGTTATATTACGTTATAGATGTATATAAAGTTCCCACGGAGACGTGGAGGCCAACTCGCCAGGAATGTTGTCAAATATTACCGCCGAGATGATAGGTTGGGTTAGGTTAGGTTATATTACGTTATTGATGTATATAAAGGTCCCACGGAGACGTAGATGCCAACAAGCCAGGAATGTGGTCAAATATTACCGCCGAGATGATAGGTTGGGTTAGGTTAGGTTATATTACGTTATTGATGTATATGAAGGTGCCACGGAGACGTAGATGCCAACAAGCCAGGAATGTGGTCAAATATTACCGCCGAGATGATAGACTGGGTTAGCCTAGCTTATACTATGTTATTGTTGTATATAAAGGTCCCACGTAGGCGTAGAGTGCAACTCACCAGGAATGTTGTCAAATATTACCGCCGAGGTGTTAGGTTGGGTTAGGTTAGGTTATATTACGTTATAGATGTATATAAAGGTCCCACAGAGACGTAGAGGCCAACAAGCCAGGAATGTGTTCAAATATTACCGCCGAGATGTTAGGTTGGATTAGGTTAGGTTATATTACGTTATAGATGTATATAAATATCCCACGGAGACGTAGAGGCCAACTCGCCAGGAATGTTGTCAAATATTACCGCCGAGATGTTAGTTTGGGTTAGGTTAGGTTATATTACGTTATTGATGTATATAAATGTACCACGGAGACGTAGAAGCCAACTCGCCAGGAATGTTTTCAAATATTACCGCCGAGATGTTAGGTTGGGTTAGGTTAGGTTATATTACGTGATAGATGTATTTAAAGGTCCCGCGGAGACGTAGAGGCCAACTCGCCAGGTATGTTTTCAAATACTACCGCCGAGATGTTAGGTTGGGTTAGGTTAGGTTATATTACGTTATTGATGTGTAAAAAGATCTCACGGAGACGGAGAAGCCACCTCGCCAGGAATGTTGTCAAATATTACCGCCGAGATGTTAGGTTGGGTTAGGTTAGGTTGTATTACGTTATTGATGTATATAAAGGTCCCACGGAGACGTAGAGGCCAACAAGCCAGGAATGTGTTCAAATATTACCGCCGAGATGTTAGGTTGGGTTAGGTTAGGTTATATTACGTTATAGATGTATTTAAAGGTCCCGCGGAGACGTAGAGGCCAACAAGCCAGGAATGTGATCAAATATTACCGCCGAGATGTTAGGTTGGGTTAGGTTAGGTTATATTACGTTATTGATGTGTAAAAAGATCCCACGGAGACGGAGAAGCCAACTCGCCAGGAATGTTGTCAAATATTACAGCCGAGATGTTAGGTGGGGTTAGGTTAGGTTATATAACGTTATGGATGTATATAAAGGTCCCACGTAGGCGTAGAGGCCAACTCGCCAGGAATGTTGTCAAATATTACCGCCGAGGTGTTAGGTTGGGTTAGGTTAGGTTATATTACGTTATTGATGTATATAAAGGTCCCACGGAGACGTAGATGCCAGCAAGCCAGGAATGTGGTCAAATATTACCGCCGAGATGTTAGGTTGGGTTAGGTTAGGTTATATTACGTTATGGATGTATTTAAAGGTCCCGCGGAGACGTAGAGGCCAGCAAGCCAGGAATGTGATCAAATATTACCGCCGAGATGTTAGGTTGGGTTAGGTTAGGTTATATTACGTTATTGATGTATATAAAGGTCCCACGGAGACGTAGATGTCAGCAAGCCAGGAATGTGGTCAAATATTACCGCCGAGATGTTAGGTTGGTTTAGGTTAGGTTATATAACGTTATAGATGTATTTAAAGGTCCCGCGGAGACGTAGAGGCCAGCAAGCCAGGAATGTGATCAAATATTACCGCCGAGATGTTAGGTTGGGTTAGGTTAGGTTATATTACGTTATTGATGTATATAAAGGACCCACGGAGACGTATAGGCCAACTCGCCGGGAATGTTGTCAAATATTACCGCCGAGATGTTACCTTGGGTTAGGTTAGGTTATATTACGTTATGGATGTCTATAAATGTCCCACGGTGACGTAGAGGCCAACTCGCCAGGAATGTCTTCAAATATTACCGCCGAGATGTTAGGTTGGATTAGGTTAGGTTATATTACGTTATAGATGTATATAAATATCCCACGGAGACGTAGAGGCCAACTCGCCAGGAATGTTGTCAAATATTACCGCCGAGATGTTAGGTTGGGTTAGGTTAGGTTATATTACGTTATAGATATATTTAAAGGTCCCGCGGAGACGTAGAGGCCAACAAGCCAGGAATGTGATCAAATATTACCGCCGAGCAGTTAGGTTGGGTTAGGTTAGGTTATATTACGTTATTGATGTATATAAATGTACCACGGAGACGTAGAGGCCAACTCGCCAGGAATGTTTTCAAATATTACAGCCGAGATGTTAGGTTGGGTTAGGTTAGGTTATATTACGTGATAGATGTATTTAAAGGTCCCGCGGAGACGTAGAGGCCAACTCGCCAGGTATGTTTTCAAATACTACCGCCGAGATGTTAGGTTGGGTTAGGTTAGGTTATATTACGTTATTGATGTGTAAAAAGATCCCACGGAGACGGAGAAGCCACCTCGCCAGGAATGTTGTCAAATATTACCGCCGAGATGTTAGGTTGGGTTAGGTTAGGTTGTATTACGTTATTGATGTATATAAAGGTCCCACGGAGACGTAGAGGCCAACAAGCCAGGAATGTGTTCAAATATTACCGCCGAGATGTTAGCTTGGGTTAGGTTAGGTTATATTACGTTATAGATGTATTTAAAGGTCCCGCGGAGACGTAGGGGCCAACAAGCCAGGAATGTGATCAAATATTACCGCCGAGATGTTAAGTTGGGTTAGGTTAGGTTATATTACGTTATTGATGTATATAAATGTACCACGGAGACGTAGAGGCCAACTCGCCATGAATGTTTTCAAATATTACCGCCGAGATGTTAGGTTCGGTTAGGTTAGGTTATATTACTTTATTGATGTATAAAAAGATGCCACGGAGACGTAGAGGCCAACTCGCCAGGTATGTTTTCAAATACTACCGCCGAGATGTTAGGTTGGGTTAGGTTAGGTTATATTACGTTATTGATTTGTAAAAAGATCCCACGGAGAAGGAGAAGCCAACTCGCCAGGAATGTTGTCAAATATTACCGCCGAGATGTTAGGTTCGGTTAGGTTAGGTTATATTACTTTATTGATGTATAAAAAGATCCCACGGAGACGTAGAGGCCAACTCGCCAGGTATGTTTTCAAATACTACCGCCGAGATGTTAGGTTGGGTTAGGTTAGGTTATATTACCTTATTGATGTGTAAAAAGATCCCACGGAGACGGAGAAGCCAACTCGCCAGGAATGTTGTCAAATATTACCGCCGAGATATTAGGTTGGGTTAGGTTAGGTTATATAACGTTATGGATGTCTATAAAGGTCCCACGGTGACGTAGAGGCCAACTCGCCAGGAATGTTTTCAAATATTACCGCCGAGATGTTAGGTTGGGTTAGGTTAGGTTATATTACGTTATAGATGTATATAAAGTTCCCACGGAGACGTGGAGGCCAACTCGCCAGGAATGTTGTCAAATATTACCGCCGAGATGATAGGTTGGGTTAGGTTAGGTTATATTACGTTATTGATGTATATAAAGGTCCCACGGAGACGTAGATGCCAACAAGCCAGGAATGTGGTCAAATATTACCGCCGAGATGATAGGTTGGGTTAGGTTAGGTTATATTACGTTATTGATGTATATGAAGGTGCCACGGAGACGTAGATGCCAACAAGCCAGGAATGTGGTCAAATATTACCGCCGAGATGATAGACTGGGTTAGCCTAGCTTATACTATGTTATTGTTGTATATAAAGGTCCCACGTAGGCGTAGAGTGCAACTCACCAGGAATGTTGTCAAATATTACCGCCGAGGTGTTAGGTTGGGTTAGGTTAGGTTATATTACGTTATAGATGTATATAAAGGTCCCACAGAGACGTAGAGGCCAACAAGCCAGGAATGTGTTCAAATATTACCGCCGAGATGTTAGGTTGGATTAGGTTAGGTTATATTACGTTATAGATGTATATAAATATCCCACGGAGACGTAGAGGCCAACTCGCCAGGAATGTTGTCAAATATTACCGCCGAGATGTTAGTTTGGGTTAGGTTAGGTTATATTACGTTATTGATGTATATAAATGTACCACGGAGACGTAGAAGCCAACTCGCCAGGAATGTTTTCAAATATTACCGCCGAGATGTTAGGTTGGGTTAGGTTAGGTTATATTACGTGATAGATGTATTTAAAGGTCCCGCGGAGACGTAGAGGCCAACTCGCCAGGTATGTTTTCAAATACTACCGCCGAGATGTTAGGTTGGGTTAGGTTAGGTTATATTACGTTATTGATGTGTAAAAAGATCTCACGGAGACGGAGAAGCCACCTCGCCAGGAATGTTGTCAAATATTACCGCCGAGATGTTAGGTTGGGTTAGGTTAGGTTGTATTACGTTATTGATGTATATAAAGGTCCCACGGAGACGTAGAGGCCAACAAGCCAGGAATGTGTTCAAATATTACCGCCGAGATGTTAGGTTGGGTTAGGTTAGGTTATATTACGTTATAGATGTATTTAAAGGTCCCGCGGAGACGTAGGGGCCAACAAGCCAGGAATGTGATCAAATATTACCGCCGAGATGTTAAGTTGGGTTAGGTTAGGTTATATTACGTTATTGATGTATATAAATGTACCACGGAGACGTAGAGGCCAACTCGCCATGAATGTTTTCAAATATTACCGCCGAGATGTTAGGTTCGGTTAGGTTAGGTTATATTACTTTATTGATGTATAAAAAGATGCCACGGAGACGTAGAGGCCAACTCGCCAGGTATGTTTTCAAATACTACCGCCGAGATGTTAGGTTGGGTTAGGTTAGGTTATATTACGTTATTGATGTATATAAAGGTCCCACGGAGACGTAGATGCCAACAAGCCAGGAATGTGGTCAAATATTACCGCCGAGATGATAGACTGGGTTAGCCTAGCTTATACTATGTTATTGTTGTATATAAAAGTCCGACGGAGACGTATAGGCCAACTCGCCAGGAATGTTGTCAAATATTACCGCCGAGATGATAGGTTGGGTTAGGTTAGGTTATATTACGTTATTGATGTATATGAAGGTCAAACCGAGACGTAGAGGCCAACTCGCCAGGAATGTTGTCAAATATTACCGCCGAGATGTTAGTTTGGGTTAGGTTAGGTTATATCACGTTATAGATGTATATAAAGGTCCCGCGGAGACGTAGAGGCCAACAAGCCAGGAATGTGATCAAATGTTACCGCCGAGATGTTAGGTTGGGTTAGGTTAGATTATATAACGTTATAGATGTATATAAAGGTCCCACGGAGACGTAGAGGCCAACAAGCCAGGAATGTGTTCAAATATTACCGCCGAGATGTTAGGTTGGGTTAGGTTAGGTTATATTACGTTATTGATGTGTAAAAAGATCCCACGGAGACGGAGAAGCCACCTCGCCAGGAATGTTGTCAAATATTACCGCCGAGATGTTAGGTTGGGTTAGGTTAGGTTATATTACGTTATAGATGTATATAAAGATCCCACGGAGACGTAGAGGCCAACTCGCCAGGAATGTTGTCAAATATTACCGCCGAGATGTTAGGTTGGGTTAGGTTAGGTTATATTACGTTATAAATGTATTTAAAGGTCCCGCGGAGACGTAGAGGCCAACAAGCCAGGAATGTGATCAGATATTACCGCCGAGAAGTTAGGTTGGGTTAGGTTAGGTTATATTACGTTATTGATGTATATAAATGTACCACGGAGACGTAGAGGCCAACTCGTCAGGAATGTTTTCAAATATTACCGCCGAGATGTTAGGTTGGGTTAGGTTAGGTTATATCACGTTATAGATGTATATGAAGGTCCCACGGAGACGTAGAGGCCAACTCGCCAGGTATGTTGTCAAATATTACCGCCGAGATGATAGACTGGGTTAGCCTAGCTTATACTATGTTATTGTTGTATATAAAAGTCCGACGGAGACGTATAGGCCAACTCGCCAGGAATGTTGTCAAATATTACCGCCGAGATGATAGGTTGGGTTAGGTTAGGTTATATTACGTTATTGATGTATATGAAGGTCAAACGGAGACGTAGAGGCCAACTCGCCAGGAATGTTGTCAAATATTACCGCCGAGATGTTAGGTTGGGTTAGGTTAGGTTATATTACGTTATTGATGTATATAAAGGTCCCACGGAGACGTAGATGCCAGCAAGCCAGGAATGTGGTCAAATATTACCGCCGAGATGTTAGGTTGGGTTAGGTCAGGTTATATTACGTTATGGATGTATTTAAAGGTCCCGCGGAGACGTAGAGGCCAGCAAGCCAGGAATGTGATCAAATATTACCGCCGAGATGTTAGGTTGGGTTAGGTTAGGTTATATTACGTTATTGATGTATATAAAGGTCCCACGGAGACGTAGATGTCAGCAAGCCAGGAATGTGGTCAAATATTACAGCCGAGATGTTAGGTTGGTTTAGGTTAGGTTATATTACGTTATAGATGTATTTAAAGGTCCCGCGGAGACGTAGAGGCCAGCAAGCCAGGAATGTGATCAAATATTACCGCCGAGATGTTAGGTTGGGTTAGGTTAGGTTATATTACGTTATTGATGTATATAAAGGTCCCACGGAGACGTATAGGCCAACTCGCCGGGAATGTTGTCAAATATTACCGCCGAGATGTTAGCTTGGGTTAGGTTAGGTTATATTACGTTATTGATGTGTAAAAAGATCCCACGGAGACGGAGAAGCCAACTCGCCAGGAATGTTGTAAAATATTACCGCCGAGATGTTAGGTTGGGTTAGGTTAGGTTATATAACGTTATGGATGTATATAAAGGTCCCACGTAGGCGTAGAGTGCAACTCGCCAGGAATATTGTCAAATATTACCGCCGAGGTGTTAGGTTGGGTTAGGTTAGGTTATATTACGTTACAGATGTATATAAAGGTCCCACAGAGACGTAGAGGCCAACAAGCCAGGAATGTGTTCAAATATTACCGCCGAGATGTTAGGTTGGATTAGGTTAGGTTATATTACGTTATAGATGTATATAAATATCCCACGGAGACGTAGAGGCCAACTCGCCAGGAATGTTGTCAAATATTACCGCCGAGATGTTAGGTTGGGTTAGGTTAGGTTATATTACGTTATAGATGTATTTAAAGGTCCCGCGGAGACGTAGGGGCCAACAAGCCAGGAATGTGATCAAATATTACCGCCGAGATGTTAAGTTGGGTTAGGTTAGGTTATATTACGTTATTGATGTATATAAATGTACCACGGAGACGTAGAGGCCAACTCGCCATGAATGTTTTCAAATATTACCGCCGAGATGTTAGGTTCGGTTAGGTTAGGTTATATTACTTTATTGATGTATAAAAAGATGCCACGCAGACGTAGAGGCCAACTCGCCAGGTATGTTTTCAAATACTACCGCCGAGATGTTAGGTTGGGTTAGGTTAGGTTATATTACGTTATTGATTTGTAAAAAGATCCCACGGAGAAGGAGAAGCCAACTCGCCAGGAATGTTGTCAAATATTACCGCCGAGATGTTAGGTTCGGTTAGGTTAGGTTGTATTACGTTATTGATGTATATAAAGGTCCCACGGAGACGTAGAGGCCAACTCGCCAGGTATGTTTTCAAATACTACCGCCGAGATGTTAGGTTGGGTTAGGTTAGGTTATATTACCTTATTGATGTGTAAAAAGATCCCACGGAGACGGAGAAGCCAACTCGCCAGGAATGTTGTCAAATATTACCGCCGAGATATTAGGTTGGGTTAGGTTAGGTTATATAACGTTATGGATGTCTATAAAGGTCCCACGGTGACGTAGAGGCCAACTCGCCAGGAATGTTTTCAAATATTACCGCCGAGATGTTAGGTTGGGTTAGGTTAGGTTATATTACGTTATAGATGTATATAAAGTTCCCACGGAGACGTGGAGGCCAACTCGCCAGGAATGTTGTCAAATATTACCGCCGAGATGATAGGTTGGGTTAGGTTAGGTTATATTACGTTATTGATGTATATAAAGGTCCCACGGAGACGTAGATGCCAACAAGCCAGGAATGTGGTCAAATATTACCGCCGAGATGATAGGTTGGGTTAGGTTAGGTTATATTACGTTATTGATGTATATGAAGGTCCCACGGAGACGTAGATGCCAACAAGCCAGGAATGTGGTCAAATATTACCGCCGAGATGATAGACTGGGTTAGCCTAGCTTATACTATGTTATTGTTGTATATAAAGGTCCCACGTAGGCGTAGAGTGCAACTCGCCAGGAATGTTGTCAAATATTACCGCCGAGGTGTTAGGTTGGGTTAGGTTAGGTTATATTACGTTATAGATGTATATAAAGGTCCCACAGAGACGTAGAGGCCAACAAGCCAGGAATGTGTTCAAATATTACCGCCGAGATGTTAGGTTGGATTAGGTTAGGTTATATTACGTTATAGATGTATATAAATATCCCACGGAGACGTAGAGGCCAACTCGCCAGGAATGTTGTCAAATATTACCGCCGAGATGTTAGTTTGGGTTAGGTTAGGTTATATTACGTTATTGATGTATATAAATGTACCACGGAGACGTAGAAGCCAACTCGCCAGGAATGTTTTCAAATATTACCGCCGAGATGTTAGGTTGGGTTAGGTTAGGTTATATTACGTGATAGATGTATTTAAAGGTCCCGCGGAGACGTAGAGGCCAACTCGCCAGGTATGTTTTCAAATACTACCGCCGAGATGTTAGGTTGGGTTAGGTTAGGTTATATTACGTTATTGATGTGTAAAAAGATCTCACGGAGACGGAGAAGCCACCTCGCCAGGAATGTTGTCAAATATTACCGCCGAGATGTTAGGTTGGGTTAGGTTAGGTTGTATTACGTTATTGATGTATATAAAGGTCCCACGGAGACGTAGAGGCCAACAAGCCAGGAATGTGTTCAAATATTACCGCCGAGATGTTAGGTTGGGTTAGGTTAGGTTATATTACGTTATAGATGTATTTAAAGGTCCCGCGGAGACGTAGGGGCCAACAAGCCAGGAATGTGATCAAATATTACCGCCGAGATGTTAAGTTGGGTTAGGTTAGGTTATATTACGTTATTGATGTATATAAATGTACCACGGAGACGTAGAGGCCAACTCGCCATGAATGTTTTCAAATATTACCGCCGAGATGTTAGGTTCGGTTAGGTTAGGTTATATTACTTTATTGATGTATAAAAAGATGCCACGGAGACGTAGAGGCCAACTCGCCAGGTATGTTTTCAAATACTACCGCCGAGATGTTAGGTTGGGTTAGGTTAGGTTATATTACGTTATTGATGTATATAAAGGTCCCACGGAGACGTAGATGCCAACAAGCCAGGAATGTGGTCAAATATTACCGCCGAGATGATAGACTGGGTTAGCCTAGCTTATACTATGTTATTGTTGTATACAAAAGTCCGACGGAGACGTATAGGCCAACTCGCCAGGAATGTTGTCAAATATTACCGCCGAGATGATAGGTTGGGTTAGGTTAGGTTATATTACGTTATTGATGTATATGAAGGTCAAACCGAGACGTAGAGGCCAACTCGCCAGGAATGTTGTCAAATATTACCGCCGAGATGTTAGTTTGGGTTAGGTTAGGTTATATCACGTTATAGATGTATATAAAGGTCCCGCGGAGACGTAGAGGCCAACAAGCCAGGAATGTGATCGAATGTTACCGCCGAGATGTTAGGTTGGGTTAGGTTAGATTATATAACGTTATAGATGTATATAAAGGTCCCACGGAGACGTAGAGGCCAACAAGCCAGGAATGTGTTCAAATATTACCGCCGAGATGTTAGGTTGGGTTAGGTTAGGTTATATTACGTTATAGATGTATATAAAGATCCCACGGAGACGTAGAGGCCAACTCGCCATGAATGTTTTCAAATATTACCGCCGAGATGTTATTTTGGGTTAGGATACGTCATATTACGTTATTGATGTATATAAATGTACCACGGAGACGTAGAGGACAACTCGGCATGAATGTTTTCAAATATTACCGCCGAGATGTTAGGTTGGGTTAGGTTAGGTTATATTACGTTATTGATGTGTAAAAAGATCCCACGGAGACGGAGAAGCCAACTCGCCAGGAATGTTGTCAAATATTACCGCCGAGATGTTAGGTTGGGTTAGGTTAGGTTATATAACGTTATGGATGTATATAAAGGTCCCACGTAGGCGTAGAGTGCAACTCGCCAGGAATGTTGTCAAATATTACCGCCGAGGTGTAAGGTTGGGTTAGGTTAGGTTATATTACGTGATAGATGTATTTAAAGGTCGCGCGGAGACGTAGAGGCCAACTCGCCAGGAATGTGTTCAAATATTACCGCCGAGATGTTAGGTTGGGTTAGGTTAGGTTATATTACGTTATTGATGTGTAAAAAGATCCCACGGAGACGGAGAAGCCACCTCGCCAGGAATGTTGTCAAATATTACCGCCGAGATGTTAGTTTGGGTTAGGTTAGGTTATATCACGTTATAGATGTATATAAAGGTCCCGCGGAGACGTAGAGGCCAACAAGCCAGGAATGTGATCAAATGTTACCGCCGAGATGTTAGGTTGGGTTAGGTTAGATTATATAACGTTATAGATGTATATAAAGGTCCCACGGAGACGTAGAGGCCAACAAGCCAGGAATGTGTTCAAATATTACCGCCGAGATGTTAGGTTGGGTTAGGTTAGGTTATATTACGTTATAGATGTATATAAAGATCCCACGGAGACGTAGAGGCCAACTCGCCATGAATGTTTTCAAATATTACCGCCGAGATGTTATTTTGGGTTAGGATACGTCATATTACGTTATTGATGTATATAAATGTACCACGGAGACGTAGAGGCCAACTCGGCATGAATGTTTTCAAATATTACCGCCGAGATGTTAGGTTGGGTTAGGTTAGGTTATATTACGTTATTGATGTGTAAAAAGATCCCACGGAGACGGAGAAGCCAACTCGCCAGGAATGTTGTCAAATATTACCGCCGAGATGTTAGGTTGGGTTAGGTTAGGTTATATAACGTTATGGATGTATATAAAGGTCCCACGTAGGCGTAGAGTGCAACTCGCCAGGAATGTTGTCAAATATTACCGCCGAGGTGTTAGGTTGGGTTAGGTTAGGTTATATCACGTTATAGATGTATATAAAGGTCCCGCGGAGACGTAGAGGCCAACAAGCCAGGAATGTGATCAAATGTTACCGCCGAGATGTTAGGTTGGGTTAGGTTAGATTATATAACGTTATAGATGTATATAAAGGTCCCACGGAGACGTAGAGGCCAACAAGCCAGGAATGTGTTCAAATATTACCGCCGAGATGTTAGGTTGGGTTAGGTTAGGTTATATTACGTTATAGATGTATATAAAGATCCCACGGAGACGTAGAGGCCAACTCGCCATGAATGTTTTCAAATATTACCGCCGAGATGTTATTTTGGGTTAGGATACGTCATATTACGTTATTGATGTATATAAATGTACCACGGAGACGTAGAGGCCAACTCGGCATGAATGTTTTCAAATATTACCGCCGAGATGTTAGGTTGGGTTAGGTTAGGTTATATTACGTTATTGATGTGTAAAAAGATCCCACGGAGACGGAGAAGCCAACTCGCCAGGAATGTTGTCAAATATTACCGCCGAGATGTTAGGTTGGGTTAGGTTAGGTTATATAACGTTATGGATGTATATAAAGGTCCCACGTAGGCGTAGAGTGCAACTCGCCAGGAATGTTGTCAAATATTACCGCCGAGGTGTTAGGTTGGGTTAGGTTAGGTTATATTACGTTATAGATGTATATAAAGGTCCCACAGAGACGTAGAGGCCAACAAGCCAGGAATGTGTTCAAATATTACCGCCGAGATGTTAGGTTGGGTTAGGTTAGGTTATATTACGTTATAGATGTATATAAAGATCCCACGGAGACGTAGAGGCCAACTCGCCAGGAATGTTGTCAAATATTACCGCCGAGATGTTAGGTTGGGTTAGGTTAGGTTATATTACGTTATAGATGTATTTAAAGGTCGCGCGGAGACGTAGAGGCCAACTCGCCAGGAATGTGTTCAAATATTACCGCCGAGATGTTAGGTTGGGTTAGGTTAGGTTATATTACGTTATTGATGTGTAAAAAGATCCCACGGAGACGGAGAAGCCACCTCGCCAGGAATGTTGTCAAATATTACCGCCGAGATGTTAGTTTGGGTTAGGTTAGGTTATATCACGTTATAGATGTATATAAAGGTCCCGCGGAGACGTAGAGGCCAACAAGCGAGGAATGTGATCAAATGTTACCGCCGAGATGTTAGGTTGGGTTAGGTTAGATTATATAACGTTATAGATGTATATAAAGGTCCCACGGAGACGTAGAGGCCAACAAGCCAGGAATGTTGTCAAATATTACCGCCGAGATGTTAGGTTGGGTTAGGTTAGGTTATATAACGTTATGGATGTATATAAAGGTCCCACGTAGGCGTAGAGTGCAACTCGCCAGGAATGTTGTCAAATATTACCGCCGAGGTGTTAGGTTGGGTTAGGTTAGGTTATATTACGTTATAGATGTATATAAAGGTCCCACAGAGACGTAGAGGCCAACAAGCCAGGAATGTGTTCAAATATTACCGCCGAGATGTTAGGTTGGGTTAGGTTAGGTTATATTACGTTATAGATGTATATAAAGATCCCACGGAGACGTAGAGGCCAACTCGCCAGGAATGTTGTCAAATATTACCGCCGAGATGTTAGGTTGGGTTAGGTTAGGTTATATTACGTTAGAGATGTATTTAAAGGTCCCGCGGCGACGTAGAGGCCAACAAGCCAGGAATGTGTTCAAATATTACCGCCGAGATGTTAGGTTGGGTTAGGTTAGGTTATATTACGTTATAGATGTATTTAAAGGTCCCGCGGAGACGTAGGGGCCAACAAGCCAGGAATGTGATCAAATATTACCGCCGAGATTTTAAGTTGGGTTATGTTAGGTTATATTACGTTATTGATGTATATAAATGTACCACGGAGACGTAGAGGCCAACTCGCCATGAATGTTTTCAAATATTACCGCCGAGATGTTAGGTTCGGTTAGGTTAGGTTATATTACTTTATTGATGTATAAAAAGATGCCACGGAGACGTAGAGGCCAACTCGCCAGGTATGTTTTCAAATACTACTGCCGAGATGTTAGGTTGGGTTAGGTTAGGTTATATTACGTTATTGATGTGTAAAAAGATCCCACGGAGACGGAGAAGCCAACTCGCCAGGAATGTTGTCAAATATTACCGCCGAGATGTTAGGTTCGGTTAGGTTAGGTTATATTACTTTATTGATGTATAAAAAGATCCCACGGAGACGTAGAGGCCAACTCGCCAGGTATGTTTTCAAATACTACCGCCGAGATCTTAGGTTGGGTTAGGTTAGGTTATATTACGTTATTGATGTGTAAAAAGATCCCACGGAGACAGAGAAGCCAACTCGCCAGGAATGTTGTCAAATATTACCGCCGAGATATTAGGTTGGGTTAGGTTAGGTTATATAACGTTATGGATGTATATAAAGGTCCCACGGAGGCGTAGAGGCCAACTCGCCAGGAATGTTGTCAAATATTACCGCCGAGATATAAAGGTTGGGTTAGGTTAGGTTATATCACGTTATAGATGTATATAAAGGTCCCGCGGTGACGTAGAGGCCAGCAACCCAGGAATGTGATCAAATATTACCGCCGAGATGTTAGGTTGGGATAGGTTAGGTTATATTACGTTATTGATGTATATCAAGGTCCCACGGAGACGTAGAGGCCAACAAGCCAGGAATGTGTTCAAATATTAACGCCGAGATGTTAGGTTGGGTTAGGTTAGGTTATATTACGTTATAGATGTATTTAAAGGTCCCGCGGAGACGTATAGGCCAACTCGCCGGGAATGTTGTCAAATAATACCGCCGAGATCTTAGCTTGGGTTAGGTTAGGTTATATTACGTTATGGATGTCTATAAAGGTCCCACGGTGACGTAGAGGCCAACTCGCCAGGAATGTGTTCAAATATTACCGCCTAGATGTTAGGTTGGGTTAGGTTAGGTTATGTTACGTTATAGATGTATATAAAGATCCCACGGAGACGTAGAGGCCAACTCGCCAGGAATGTTGTCAAATATTACCGCCGAGATGTTAGGTTGGGTTAGGTTAGGTTATATAACGTTATGGATGTATATAAAGGTCCCACGTAGGCGTAGAGTGCAACTCGCCAGGAATGTTGTCAAATATTACCGCCGAGATGTTAGGTTGGGTTAGGTTAGGTTATATTACGTTATTGATGTATATAAAGGACCCACGGAGACGTGGAGGCCAACAAGCCAGGAATGTGTTCAAATATTACCGCCGAGATGTTAGGTTGGGTTAGGTTAGGTTATATTACGTTATAGATGTATTTAAAGGTCCCGCGGAGACGTAGGGGCCAACAAGCCAGGAATGTGATCAAATATTACCGCCGAGATGTTAAGTTGGGTTAGGTTAGGTTATATTACGTTATTGATGTATATAAATGTACCACGGAGACGTAGAGGCCAACTCGCCATGAATGTTTTCAAATATTACCGCCGAGATGTTAGGTTCGGTTAGGTTAGGTTATATTACTTTATTGATGTATAAAAAGATCCCACGGAGACGTAGAGGCCAACTCGCCAGGTATGTTTTCAAATACTACCGCCGAGATGTTAGGTTGGGTTAGGTTAGGTTATATTACGTTATTGATGTGTAAAAAGATCCCACGGAGACGGAGAAGCCAACTCGCCAGGAATGTTGTCAAATATTACCGCCGAGATGTTAGGTTCGGTTAGGTTAGGTTATGTTACTTTATTGATGTATATAAAGGTCCCACGTAGGCGTAGAGGCCAACTCGCCAGGAATGTTGTCAAATATTACCGCCGAGGTGTTAGGTTGGGTTAGGTTAGGTTATATTACGTTATAGATGTATATAAAGGTCCCACAGAGACGTAGAGGCCAACAAGCCAGGAATGTGTTCAAATATTACCGCCGAGATGTTAAGTTGGGATAGGTTAGGTTATATTACGTTATAGATGTATATAACTATCCCACGGAGACGTAGAGGCCAACTCGCCAGGAATGTTGTCAAATATTACCGCCGAAATGTTAGGTTGGGTTAGGTTAGGTTATATTACGTTATAGATGTATTTAAAGGTCCCGCGGAGACGTAGAGGCCAACAAGCCAGGAATGTGATCAAATATTACCGCCGAGATGTTAGGTTGGGTTAGGTTAGGTTATATTACGTTACTGATGTATAAAAAGATCCCACGGAGACGTAGAGGCCAACTCGCCAGGTATGTTTTCAAATACTACCGCCGAGATGTTAGGTTGGGTTAGGTTAGGTTATATTACGTTATTGATGTGTAAAAAGATCCCACGGAGACGGAGAAGCCAACTCGCCAGGAATGTTGTCAAATAGTACCGCCGAGATGTTAGGTTGGGTTAGGTTAGGTTATATTACGTTATTGATGTAAAAAATGTCCCACGGAGACGTAGATGCCAACAAGCCAGGAATGTGGTCAAATATTACCGCCGAGATGATAGACTGGGTTAGCCTAGCTTATACTATGTTATTGTTGTATATAAAGGTTCGACGGAGACGTATAGGCCAACTCGCCAGGATTGTTGTCAAATATTACCGCCGAGATGATAGGTTGGGTTAGGTTAGATTATATCACGTTATAGATGTATATAAAGGTCCCGCGGAGACGTAGAGGCCAGCAAGCCAGGAATGTGATCAAATATTACCGCCGAGATGTTAGGTTGGGTTAGGTTAGGTTATATTACGTTATAGATGTATTTAAAGGTCCCGCGGAGACGTAGGGGCCAACAAGCCAGGAATGTGATCAAATATTACCGCCGAGATGTTAGGTTGGGTTAGGTTAGGTTATATTACGTTATAGATGTATAAAAAGATCCCACGGAGACGTAAAAGCCATCTCGCCATGAATGTCGTCAAATATTACCGCCGAGATGTTAGATTCGGTTAGGTTAGGTTATATTACGTTATAGATGTATATAAAGGTCCCACGGAGACGTAGATGCCAACAAGCCAGGAATGTTGTCAAATATTACCGCCGAGGTGTTAGGTTGGGTTAGGTTAGGTTATATTACGTTATAGATGTATATAAAGGTCCCACGGAGACGTACATGCCAACAAGCCAGGAATGTGGTCAAATATTACCGCCGAAATGAGAGACTGGGTTAGCCTAGCTTATACTATGTTATTGTTGTATATAAAGGTCCGACGGAGACGTATAGGCCAACTCGCCAGGAATGTTGTCAAATATTACCGCCGAGGTGTTAGGTTGGGTTAGGTTAGGTTATATCACGTTATAGATGTATATAAAGGTCCCGCGGAGACGTAGAGGCCAACAAGCCAGGAATGTGATCAAATGTTACCGCCGAGATGTTAGGTTGGGTTAGGTTAGATTATATAACGTTATAGATGTATATAAAGGTCCCACGGAGACGTAGAGGCCAACAAGCCAGGAATGTGTTCAAATATTACCGCCGAGATGTTAGGTTGGGTTAGGTTAGGTTATATTACGTTATAGATGTATATAAAGATCCCACGGAGACGTAGAGGCCAACTCGCCATGAATGTTTTCAAATATTACCGCCGAGATGTTATTTTGGGTTAGGATACGTCATATTACGTTATTGATGTATATAAATGTACCACGGAGACGTAGAGGCCAACTCGGCATGAATGTTTTCAAATATTACCGCCGAGATGTTAGGTTGGGTTAGGTTAGGTTATATTACGTTATTGATGTGTAAAAAGATCCCACGGAGACGGAGAAGCCAACTCGCCAGGAATGTTGTCAAATATTACCGCCGAGATGTTAGGTTGGGTTAGGTTAGGTTATATAACGTTATGGATGTATATAAAGGTCCCACGTAGGCGTAGAGTGCAACTCGCCAGGAATGTTGTCAAATATTACCGCCGAGGTGTTAGGTTGGGTTAGGTTAGGTTATATTACGTTATAGATGTATATAAAGGTCCCACAGAGACGTAGAGGCCAACAAGCCAGGAATGTGTTCAAATATTACCGCCGAGATGTTAGGTTGGGTTAGGTTAGGTTATATTACGTTATAGATGTATATAAAGATCCCACGGAGACGTAGAGGCCAACTCGCCAGGAATGTTGTCAAATATTACCGCCGAGATGTTAGGTTGGGTTAGGTTAGGTTATATTACGTTATAGATGTATTTAAAGGTCGCGCGGAGACGTAGAGGCCAACTCGCCAGGAATGTGTTCAAATATTACCGCCGAGATGTTAGGTTGGGTTAGGTTAGGTTATATTACGTTATTGATGTGTAAAAAGATCCCACGGAGACGGAGAAGCCACCTCGCCAGGAATGTTGTCAAATATTACCGCCGAGATGTTAGTTTGGGTTAGGTTAGGTTATATCACGTTATAGATGTATATAAAGGTCCCGCGGAGACGTAGAGGCCAACAAGCGAGGAATGTGATCAAATGTTACCGCCGAGATGTTAGGTTGGGTTAGGTTAGATTATATAACGTTATAGATGTATATAAAGGTCCCACGGAGACGTAGAGGCCAACAAGCCAGGAATGTGTTCAAATATTACCGCCGAGATGTTAGGTTGGGTTAGGTTAGGTTATATTACGTTATAGATGTATATAAAGATCCCACGGAGACGTAGAGGCCAACTCGCCATGAATGTTTTCAAATATTACCGCCGAGATGTTATTTTGGGTTAGGATACGTCATATTACGTTATTGATGTATATAAATGTACCACGGAGACGTAGAGGCCAACTCGGCATGAATGTTTTCAAATATTACCGCCGAGATGTTAGGTTGGGTTAGGTTAGGTTATATTACGTTATTGATGTGTAAAAAGATCCCACGGAGACGGAGAAGCCAACTCGCCAGGAATGTTGTCAAATATTACCGCCGAGATGTTAGGTTGGGTTAGGTTAGGTTATATAACGTTATGGATGTATATAAAGGTCCCACGTAGGCGTAGAGTGCAACTCGCCAGGAATGTTGTCAAATATTACCGCCGAGGTGTTAGGTTGGGTTAGGTTAGGTTATATTACGTTATAGATGTATATAAAGGTCCCACAGAGACGTAGAGGCCAACAAGCCAGGAATGTGTTCAAATATTACCGCCGAGATGTTAGGTTGGGTTAGGTTAGGTTATATTACGTTATAGATGTATATAAAGATCCCACGGAGACGTAGAGGCCAACTCGCCAGGAATGTTGTCAAATATTACCGCCGAGATGTTAGGTTGGGTTAGGTTAGGTTATATTACGTTATAGATGTATTTAAAGGTCCCGCGGCGACGTAGAGGCCAACAAGCCAGGAATGTGTTCAAATATTACCGCCGAGATGTTAGGTTGGGTTAGGTTAGGTTATATTACGTTATAGATGTATTTAAAGGTCCCGCGGAGACGTAGGGGCCAACAAGCCAGGAATGTGATCAAATATTACCGCCGAGATTTTAAGTTGGGTTATGTTAGGTTATATTACGTTATTGATGTATATAAATGTACCACGGAGACGTAGAGGCCAACTCGCCATGAATGTTTTCAAATATTACCGCCGAGATGTTAGGTTCGGTTAGGTTAGGTTATATTACTTTATTGATGTATAAAAAGATGCCACGGAGACGTAGAGGCCAACTCGCCAGGTATGTTTTCAAATACTACTGCCGAGATGTTAGGTTGGGTTAGGTTAGGTTATATTACGTTATTGATGTGTAAAAAGATCCCACGGAGACGGAGAAGCCAACTCGCCAGGAATGTTGTCAAATATTACCGCCGAGATGTTAGGTTCGGTTAGGTTAGGTTATATTACTTTATTGATGTATAAAAAGATCCCACGGAGACGTAGAGGCCAACTCGCCAGGTATGTTTTCAAATACTACCGCCGAGATCTTAGGTTGGGTTAGGTTAGGTTATATTACGTTATTGATGTGTAAAAAGATCCCACGGAGACAGAGAAGCCAACTCGCCAGGAATGTTGTCAAATATTACCGCCGAGATATTAGGTTGGGTTAGGTTAGGTTATATAACGTTATGGATGTATATAAAGGTCCCACGGAGGCGTAGAGGCCAACTCGCCAGGAATGTTGTCAAATATTACCGCCGAGATATAAAGGTTGGGTTAGGTTAGGTTATATCACGTTATAGATGTATATAAAGGTCCCGCGGTGACGTAGAGGCCAGCAACCCAGGAATGTGATCAAATATTACCGCCGAGATGTTAGGTTGGGATAGGTTAGGTTATATTACGTTATTGATGTATATCAAGGTCCCACGGAGACGTAGAGGCCAACAAGCCAGGAATGTGTTCAAATATTAACGCCGAGATGTTAGGTTGGGTTAGGTTAGGTTATATTACGTTATAGATGTATTTAAAGGTCCCGCGGAGACGTATAGGCCAACTCGCCGGGAATGTTGTCAAATAATACCGCCGAGATCTTAGCTTGGGTTAGGTTAGGTTATATTACGTTATGGATGTCTATAAAGGTCCCACGGTGACGTAGAGGCCAACTCGCCAGGAATGTGTTCAAATATTACCGCCTAGATGTTAGGTTGGGTTAGGTTAGGTTATGTTACGTTATAGATGTATATAAAGATCCCACGGAGACGTAGAGGCCAACTCGCCAGGAATGTTGTCAAATATTACCGCCGAGATGTTAGGTTGGGTTAGGTTAGGTTATATAACGTTATGGATGTATATAAAGGTCCCACGTAGGCGTAGAGTGCAACTCGCCAGGAATGTTGTCAAATATTACCGCCGAGATGTTAGGTTGGGTTAGGTTAGGTTATATTACGTTATTGATGTATATAAAGGACCCACGGAGACGTGGAGGCCAACAAGCCAGGAATGTGTTCAAATATTACCGCCGAGATGTTAGGTTGGGTTAGGTTAGGTTATATTACGTTATAGATGTATTTAAAGGTCCCGCGGAGACGTAGGGGCCAACAAGCCAGGAATGTGATCAAATATTACCGCCGAGATGTTAAGTTGGGTTAGGTTAGGTTATATTACGTTATTGATGTATATAAATGTACCACGGAGACGTAGAGGCCAACTCGCCATGAATGTTTTCAAATATTACCGCCGAGATGTTAGGTTCGGTTAGGTTAGGTTATATTACTTTATTGATGTATAAAAAGATCCCACGGAGACGTAGAGGCCAACTCGCCAGGTATGTTTTCAAATACTACCGCCGAGATGTTAGGTTGGGTTAGGTTAGGTTATATTACGTTATTGATGTGTAAAAAGATCCCACGGAGACGGAGAAGCCAACTCGCCAGGAATGTTGTCAAATATTACCGCCGAGATGTTAGGTTCGGTTAGGTTAGGTTATGTTACTTTATTGATGTATATAAAGGTCCCACGTAGGCGTAGAGGCCAACTCGCCAGGAATGTTGTCAAATATTACCGCCGAGGTGTTAGGTTGGGTTAGGTTAGGTTATATTACGTTATAGATGTATATAAAGGTCCCACAGAGACGTAGAGGCCAACAAGCCAGGAATGTGTTCAAATATTACCGCCGAGATGTTAAGTTGGGATAGGTTAGGTTATATTACGTTATAGATGTATATAACTATCCCACGGAGACGTAGAGGCCAACTCGCCAGGAATGTTGTCAAATATTACCGCCGAAATGTTAGGTTGGGTTAGGTTAGGTTATATTACGTTATAGATGTATTTAAAGGTCCCGCGGAGACGTAGAGGCCAACAAGCCAGGAATGTGATCAAATATTACCGCCGAGATGTTAGGTTGGGTTAGGTTAGGTTATATTACGTTACTGATGTATAAAAAGATCCCACGGAGACGTAGAGGCCAACTCGCCAGGTATGTTTTCAAATACTACCGCCGAGATGTTAGGTTGGGTTAGGTTAGGTTATATTACGTTATTGATGTGTAAAAAGATCCCACGGAGACGGAGAAGCCAACTCGCCAGGAATGTTGTCAAATAGTACCGCCGAGATGTTAGGTTGGGTTAGGTTAGGTTATATTACGTTATTGATGTAAAAAATGTCCCACGGAGACGTAGATGCCAACAAGCCAGGAATGTGGTCAAATATTACCGCCGAGATGATAGACTGGGTTAGCCTAGCTTATACTATGTTATTGTTGTATATAAAGGTTCGACGGAGACGTATAGGCCAACTCGCCAGGATTGTTGTCAAATATTACCGCCGAGATGATAGGTTGGGTTAGGTTAGATTATATCACGTTATAGATGTATATAAAGGTCCCGCGGAGACGTAGAGGCCAGCAAGCCAGGAATGTGATCAAATATTACCGCCGAGATGTTAGGTTGGGTTAGGTTAGGTTATATTACGTTATAGATGTATTTAAAGGTCCCGCGGAGACGTAGGGGCCAACAAGCCAGGAATGTGATCAAATATTACCGCCGAGATGTTAGGTTGGGTTAGGTTAGGTTATATTACGTTATAGATGTATAAAAAGATCCCACGGAGACGTAAAAGCCATCTCGCCATGAATGTCGTCAAATATTACCGCCGAGATGTTAGATTCGGTTAGGTTAGGTTATATTACGTTATAGATGTATATAAAGGTCCCACGGAGACGTAGATGCCAACAAGCCAGGAATGTTGTCAAATATTACCGCCGAGGTGTTAGGTTGGGTTAGGTTAGGTTATATTACGTTATAGATGTATATAAAGGTCCCACGGAGACGTACATGCCAACAAGCCAGGAATGTGGTCAAATATTACCGCCGAAATGAGAGACTGGGTTAGCCTAGCTTATACTATGTTATTGTTGTATATAAAGGTCCGACGGAGACGTATAGGCCAACTCGCCAGGAATGTTGTCAAATATTACCGCCGAGATGTTAGGTTGGGTTCGGTTAGGTTATATTACGTTATTGATGTATATAAAGGTCCCACGGAGACGTAGATGCCAGCAAGCCAGGAATGTGGTCAAATATTACCGCCGAGATGTTAGCTTGGGTTAGGTTAGGTTATATTACGTTATGGATGTATTTAAAGGTCCCGCGGAGACGTAGAGGCCAGCAAGCCAGGAATGTGATCAAATATTACCGCCGAGATGTTAGGTTGGGTTAGGTTAGGTTATATTACGTTATTGATGTATATAAAGGTCCCACGTAGGCGTAGAGTGCAACTCGCCAGGAATGTTGTCAAATATTACCGCCGAGGTGTTAGGTTGGGTTAGGTTAGGTTATATTACGTTACAGATGTATATAAAGGTCCCACAGAGACGTAGAGGCCTACAAGCCAGGAATGTGTTCAAATATTACCGCCGAGATGTTAGGTTGGATTAGGTTAGGTTATATTACGTTATAGATGTATATAAATATCCCACGGAGACGTAGAGGCCAACTCGCCAGGAATGTTGTCAAATATTACCGCCGAGATGTTAGGTTGGGTTAGGTTAGGTTATATTACGTTATAGATGTATTTAAAGGTCCCGCGGAGACGTAGAGGCCAACAAGCCAGGAATGTGTTCAAATATTAACGCTGAGATGTTAGGTTGGGTTAGGTTAGGTTATATTACGTTATAGATGTATTTAAAGGTCCCGCGGAGACGTAGAGGCCAACAAGCCAGGAATGTGATCAAATATTACCGCCGAGATGTTATTTTGGGTTAGGATAGGTCATATTACGTTATTGATGTATATAACTGTACCACGGAGACGTAGAGGCCAACTCGGCATGAATTTTTTCAAATATTACCGCCGAGATGTTAGGTTGGGTTAGGTTAGGTTATATTACGTTATTGATGTATATAAAGGTCCCGCGGAGACGTAGAGGCCAACTCGCCAGGAATGTTGTCAAACATTAGCGCCGAGATGATAGGTTGGGTTAGGTCAGGTTATATTACGTTATTGATGTGTAAAAAGATCCCACGGAGACGGAGAAGCCAACTCGCCAGGAATGTTGTCAAATATTACCGCCGAGATGTTAGGTTGGGTTAGGTTAGGTTATATTACGTTATAGATGTATATAAAGGTCCCACGGAGACGTAGATGCCAACAAGCCAGGAATGTGGTCAAATATTACCGCCGAGATGAGAGACTGGGTTAGCCTAGCTTATACTATGTTATTGTTGTATATAAAGGTCCGACGGAGACGTATAGGCCAACTCGCCAGGAATGTTGTCAAATATTACCGCCGAGATGTTAGGTTGGGTTCGGTTAGGTTATATCACGTTATAGATGTATATAAAGGTCCCGCGGTGACGTAGAGGCCAGCAACCCAGGAATGTGATCAAATATTACCGCCGAGATGTTAGGTTGGGATAGGTTAGGTTATATTACGTTATTGATGTATATAAAGGTCCCACGGAGACGTAGAGGCCAACAAGCCAGGAATGTGTTCAAATATTAACGCCGAGATGTTAGGTTGGGTTAGGTTAGGTTATATCACGTTATAGATGTATTTAAAGGTCCCGCGGAGACGTATAGGCCAACTCGCCGGGAATGTTGGCAAATAATACCGCCGAGATGTTAGCTTGGGTTAGGTTAGGTTATGTTACGTTATAGATGTATATAAAGATCCCACGGAGGCGTAGAGGCCAACTCGCCATGAATGTTTTCAAATATTACCGCCGAGATGTTAGCTTGGGTTAGGTTAGGTTATATTACGTTATGGATGTCTATAAAGGTCCCACGGTGACGTAGAGGCCAACTCGCCAGGAATGTTTTCAAATATTACCTCCGTGATGTTAGCTTGGGTTAGGTTAGGTTATATTACGTTATGGATGTATTTAAAGGTCCCGCGGAGACGTAAAGGCCAGCAAGCCAGGAATGTGATCAAATATTACCGCCGAGATGTTAGGTTGGGTTAGGTTAGGTTATATTACGTTATTGATGTATATAAAGGTCCCACGGAGTCGTAGATGTCAGCAAGCCAGGAATGAGGTCAAATATTTCCGCCGAGACGTTAGGTTGGTTTAGGTTAGGTTATATTACGTTATAGATGTATTTAAAGGTCCCGCGGAGACGTAGAGGCCAGCAAGCCAGGAATGTGATCAAATATTACCGCCGAGATGTTAGGTTGGGTTAGGTTAGGTTATATTACGTTATTGATGTATATAAAGGTCCCACGGAGACGTATAGGCCAACTCGCCGGGAATGTTGTCAAATATTACCGCCGAGATGTTAGCTTGTGTTAGGTTAGGTTATATTACGTTATGGATGTCTATAAAGGTCCCACGGTGACGTAGAGGCCAACTCGCCAGGAATGTTTTCAAATATTACCTCCGAGATGTTAGGTTGGGTTAGGTTAGGTTATATCACGTTATAGATGTATATAATGGTCCCGCGGTGACGTAGAGGCCAGCAACCCAGGAATGTGATCAAATATTACCGCCGAGATGTTAGGTTGGGATAGGTTAGGTTATATTACGTTATTGATGTATATAAAGGTCCCACGGAGACGTAGAGGCCAACAAGCCAGGAATGTGTTCAAATGTTAACGCCGAGATGTTAGGTTGGGTTAGGTTAGGTTATATTACGTTATAGATGTATTTAAAGGTCCCGCGGAGACGTATAGGCCAACTCGCCGGGAATGTTGTCAAATAATACCGCCGAGATGTTAGCTTGGGTTAGGTTAGGTTATATTACGTTATGGATGTCTATAAAGGTCCCACGGTGACGTAGAGGCCAACTCGCCAGGAATGTGTTCAAATATTACCGCCTAGATGTTAGGTTGGGTTAGGTTAGGTTATGTTACGTTATAGATGTATATAAAGATCCCACGGAGACGTAGAGGCCAACTCGCCATGAATGTTTTCAAATATTACCGCCGAGATGTTAGCTTGGGTTAGGTTAGGTTATATTACGTTATGGATGTCTATAAAGGTCCCACGGTGACGTAGAGGCCAACTCGCCAGGAATGTTTTCAAATATTACCTCCGAGATGTTAGGTTGGGTTAGGTTAGGTTATATAACGTTATGGATGTATATAAAGGTCCCACGTAGGCGTAGAGTGCAACTCGCCAGGAATGTTGTCAAATATTACCGCCGAGGTGTTAGGTTGGGTTAGGTTAGGTTATATTACGTTATAGATGTATATAAAGGTCCCACAGAGACGTAGAGGCCAACAAGCCAGGAATGTGTTCAAATATTACCGCCGAGATGTTAGGTTGGGTTAGGTTAGGTTATATTACGTTATAGATGTATATAAAGATCCCACGGAGACGTAGAGGCCAACTCGCCAGGAATGTTGTCAAATATTACCGCCGAGATGTTAGGTTGGGTTAGGTTAGGTTATATTACGTTATAGATGTATTTAAAGGTCCCGCGGAGACGTAGAGGCCAACAAGCCAGGAATGTGATCAAATATTACCGCCGAGAAGTTAGGTTGGGTTAGGTTAGGTTATATTACGTTATTGATGTATATAAATGTACCACGGAGACGTAGAGGCCAACTCGCCAGGAATGTTTTCAAATATTACCGCCGAGATGTTAGGTTGGGTTAGGTTAGGTTATATTACGTGATAGATGTATTTAAAGGTCCCGCGGAGACGTAGAGGACAACAAGCCAGGAATGTGATCAAATATTACCGCCGAGATGTTAGGTTGGGTTAGGTTAGGTTATATTACGTTATTGATGTATATAAACGTCCCACGGATACGTAGAGGCCAACTCGCCAGGTATGTTCTCAAATATTACCGCCGAGATGTTAGGTTCGGTTAGGTTAGGTTATATTACGTTATTGATGTATAAAAAGATCCCACGGAGACGTAGAGGCCAACTCGCCAGGTATGTTTTCAAATACTACCGCCGAGATGTTAGGTTGGGTTAGGTTAGGTTATATTACGTTATTGATGTGTAAAAAGATCCCACGGAGACGGAGAAGCCACCTCGCCAGGAATGTTGTCAAATATTACCGCCGAGATGTTAGGTTGGGTTAGGTTAGGTTATATTACGTTATTGATGTATATAAAGGTCCCACGGAGACGTAGAGGCCAACAAGCCAGGAATGTGTTCAAATATTACCGCCGAGATGTTAGGTTGGGTTAGGTTAGGTTATATTACGTTATAGATGTATTTAATGGTCCCGCGGAGACGTAGGGGCCAACAAGCCAGGAATGTGATCAAATATTACCGCCGAGATGTTAAGTTGGGTTAGGTTAGGTTATATTACGTTATTGATGTATATAAATGTACCACGGAGACGTAGAGGCCAACTCGCCATGAATGTTTTCAAATATTACCGCCGAGATGTTAGGTTCGGTTAGGTTAGGTTATATTACTTTATTGATGTATAAAAAGATCCCACGGAGACGTAGAGGCCAACTCGCCAGGTATGTTTTCAAATACTACCGCCGAGATGTTAGGTTGGGTTAGGTTAGGTTATATTACGTTATTGATGTGTAAAAAGATCCCACGGAGACGGAGAAGCCAACTCGCCAGGAATGTTGTCAAATATTACCGCCGAGATATTAGGTTGGGTTAGGTTAGGTTATATAACGTTATGGATGTCTATAAAGGACCCACGGTGACGTAGAGGCCAACTCGCCAGGAATGTTGTCAAATATTACCGCCGAGATGTTAGGTTGGGTTAGGTTAGGTTATATTACGTTATAGATGTATTTAAAGGTCCCGCGGAGACGTAGAGGCCAACAAGCCAGGAATGTGATCAAATATTACCGCCGAGAAGTTAGGTTGGGTTAGGTTAGGTTATATTACGTTATTGATGTATATAAATGTACCACGGAGACGTAGAGGCCAACTCGCCAGGAATGTTTTCAAATATTACCGCCGAGATGTTAGGTTGGGTTAGGTTAGGTTATATTACGTGATAGATGTATTTAAAGGTCCCGCGGAGACGTAGAGGGCAACAAGCCAGGAATGTGATCAAATATTACCGCCGAGATGTTAGGTTGGGTTAGGTTAGGTTATATTACGTTATTGATGTATATAAACGTCCCACGGATACGTAGAGGCCAACTCGCCAGGTATGTTCTCAAATATTACCGCCGAGATGTTAGGTTCGGTTAGGTTAGGTTATATTACGTTATTGATGTATAAAAAGATCCCACGGAGACGTAGAGGCCAACTCGACTGGTATGTTTTCAAATACTACCGCCGAGATGTTAGGTTGGGTTAGGTTAGGTTATATTACGTTATTGATGTGTAAAAAGATCCCACGGAGACGGAGAAGCCACCTCGCCAGGAATGTTGTCAAATATTACCGCCGAGATGTTAGGTTGGGTTAGGTTAGGTTATATTACGTTATTGATGTATATAAAGGTCCCACGGAGTCGTAGATGTCAGCAAGCCAGGAATGTGGTCAAATATTACCGCCGAGATGTTAGGTTGGTTTAGGTTAGGTTATATTACGTTATAGATGTATTTAAAGGTCCCGCGGAGACGTAGAGGCCAGCAAGCCAGGAATGTGATCAAATATTACCGCCGAGATGTTAGGTTGGGTTAGGTTAGGTTATATTACGTTATTGATGTATATAAAGGTCCCACGGAGACGTATAGGCCAACTCGCCGGGAATGTTGTCAAATATTACCGCCGAGATGTTAGCTTGTGTTAGGTTAGGTTATATTACGTTATGGATGTCTATAAAGGTCCCACGGTGACGTAGAGGCCAACTCGCCAGGAATGTTTTCAAATATTACCTCCGAGATGTTAGGTTGGGTTAGGTTAGGTTATATCACGTTATAGATGTATATAAAGGTCCCGCGGTGACGTAGAGGCCAGCAACCCAGGAATGTGATCAAATATTACCGCCGAGATGTTAGGTTGGGATAGGTTAGGTTATATTACGTTATTGATGTATATAAAGGTCCCACGGAGACGTAGAGGCCAACAAGCCAGGAATGTGTTCAAATATTAACGCCGAGATGTTAGGTTGGGTTAGGTTAGGTTATATTACGTTATAGATGTATTTAAAGGTCCCGCGGAGACGTATAGGCCAACTCGCCGGGAATGTTGTCAAATAATACCGCCGAGATGTTAGCTTGGGTTAGGTTAGGTTATATTACGTTATGGATGTCTATAAAGGTCCCACGGTGACGTAGAGGCCAACTCGCCAGGAATGTGTTCAAATATTACCGCCTAGATGTTAGGTTGGGTTAGGTTAGGTTATGTTACGTTATAGATGTATATAAAGATCCCACGGAGACGTAGAGGCCAACTCGCCATGAATGTTTTCAAATATTACCGCCGAGATGTTAGCTTGGGTTAGGTTAGGTTATATTACGTTATGGCTGTCTATAAAGGTCCCACGGTGACGTAGAGGCCAACTCGCCAGGAATGTCTTCAAATATTACCTCCGAGATGTTAGGTTGGGTTAGGTTAGGTTATATAACGTTATGGATGTATATAAAGGTCCCACGTAGGCGTAGAGTGCAACTCGCCAGGAATGTTGTCAAATATTACCGCCGAGGTGTTAGGTTGGGTTAGGTTAGGTTATATCACGTTATAGATGTATATAAAGGTCCCACAGAGACGTAGAGGCCAACAAGCCAGGAATGTGTTCAAATATTACCGCCGAGATGTTAGGTTGGGTTAGGTTAGGTTATATTACGTTATAGATGTATATAAAGATCCCACGGTGACGTAGAGGCCAACTCGCCAGGAATGTTGTCAAATATTACCGCCGAGATGTTAGGTTGGGTTAGGTTAGGTTATATTACGTTATAGATGTATTTAAAGGTCCCGCGGAGACGTAGAGGCCAACAAGCCAGGAATGTGATCAAATATTACCGCCGAGAAGTTAGGTTGGGTTAGGTTAGGTTATATTACGTTATTGATGTATATAAATGTACCACGGAGACGTAGAGGCCAACTCGCCAGGAATGTTTTCAAATATTACCGCCGAGATGTTAGGTTGGGTTAGGTTAGGTTATATTACGTGATAGATGTATTTAAAGGTCCCGCGGAGACGTAGAGGGCAACAAGCCAGGAATGTGATCAAATATTACCGCCGAGATGTTAGGTTGGGTTAGGTTAGGTTATATTACGTTATTGATGTATATAAACGTCCCACGGATACGTAGAGGCCAACTCGCCAGGTATGTTCTCAAATATTACCGCCGAGATGTTAGGTTCGGTTAGGTTAGGTTATATTACGTTATTGATGTATAAAAAGATCCCACGGAGACGTAGAGGCCAACTCGACTGGTATGTTTTCAAATACTACCGCCGAGATGTTAGGTTGGGTTAGGTTAGGTTATATTACGTTATTGATGTGTAAAAAGATCCCACGGAGACGGAGAAGCCACCTCGCCAGGAATGTTGTCAAATATTACCGCCGAGATGTTAGGTTGGGTTAGGTTAGGTTATATTACGTTATTGATGTATATAAAGGTCCCACGGAGTCGTAGATGTCAGCAAGCCAGGAATGTGGTCAAATATTACCGCCGAGATGTTAGGTTGGTTTAGGTTAGGTTATATTACGTTATAGATGTATTTAAAGGTCCCGCGGAGACGTAGAGGCCAGCAAGCCAGGAATGTGATCAAATATTACCGCCGAGATGTTAGGTTGGGTTAGGTTAGGTTATATTACGTTATTGATGTATATAAAGGTCCCACGGAGACGTATAGGCCAACTCGCCGGGAATGTTGTCAAATATTACCGCCGAGATGTTAGCTTGTGTTAGGTTAGGTTATATTACGTTATGGATGTCTATAAAGGTCCCACGGTGACGTAGAGGCCAACTCGCCAGGAATGTTTTCAAATATTACCTCCGAGATGTTAGGTTGGGTTAGGTTAGGTTATATCACGTTATAGATGTATATAAAGGTCCCGCGGTGACGTAGAGGCCAGCAACCCAGGAATGTGATCAAATATTACCGCCGAGATGTTAGGTTGGGATAGGTTAGGTTATATTACGTTATTGATGTATATAAAGGTCCCACGGAGACGTAGAGGCCAACAAGCCAGGAATGTGTTCAAATATTAACGCCGAGATGTTAGGTTGGGTTAGGTTAGGTTATATTACGTTATGGCTGTCTATAAAGGTCCCACGGTGACGTAGAGGCCAACTCGCCAGGAATGTCTTCAAATATTACCTCCGAGATGTTAGGTTGGGTTAGGTTAGGTTATATAACGTTATGGATGTATATAAAGGTCCCACGTAGGCGTAGAGTGCAACTCGCCAGGAATGTTGTCAAATATTACCGCCGAGGTGTTAGGTTGGGTTAGGTTAGGTTATATCACGTTATAGATGTATATAAAGGTCCCACAGAGACGTAGAGGCCAACAAGCCAGGAATGTGTTCAAATATTACCGCCGAGATGTTAGGTTGGGTTAGGTTAGGTTATATTACGTTATAGATGTATATAAAGATCCCACGGTGACGTAGAGGCCAACTCGCCAGGAATGTTGTCAAATATTACCGCCGAGATGTTAGGTTGGGTTAGGTTAGGTTATATTACGTTATAGATGTATTTAAAGGTCCCGCGGAGACGTAGAGGCCAACAAGCCAGGAATGTGATCAAATATTACCGCCGAGAAGTTAGGTTGGGTTAGGTTAGGTTATATTACGTTATTGATGTATATAAATGTACCACGGAGACGTAGAGGCCAACTCGCCAGGAATGTTTTCAAATATTACCGCCGAGATGTTAGGTTGGGTTAGGTTAGGTTATATTACGTGATAGATGTATTTAAAGGTCCCGCGGAGACGTAGAGGACAACAAGCCAGGAATGTGATCAAATATTACCGCCGAGATGTTAGGTTGGGTTAGGTTAGGTTATATTACGTTATTGATGTATATAAACGTCCCACGGATACGTAGAGGCCAACTCGCCAGGTATGTTCTCAAATATTACTGCCGAGATGTTAGGTTCGGTTAGGTTAGGTTATATTACGTTATTGATGTTTAAAAAGATCCCACGGAGACGTAGAGGCCAACTCGCCAGGTATGTTTTCAAATACTACCGCCGAGATGTTAGGTTGGGTTAGGTTAGGTTATATTACGTTATTGATGTGTAAAAAGATCCCACGGAGACGGAGAAGCCACCTCGCCAGGAATGTTGTCAAATATTACCGCCGAGATGTTAGGTTGGGTTAGGTTAGGTTATATTACGTTATTGATGTATATAAAGGTCCCACGGAGACGTAGAGGCCAACAAGCCAGGAATGTTTTCAAATACTACCGCCGAGATGTTAGGTTGGGTTAGGTTAGGTTATATTACGTTATTGATGTGTAAAAAGATCCCACGTAGACGGAGAAGCCAACTCGCCAGGAATGTTGTCAAATATTACCGCCGAGATGTTAGGTTGGGTTAGGTTAGGTTATATAACGTTATGGATGTATATAAAGGTCCCACGGAGGCGTAGAGGCCAACTCGCCAGGAATGTTGTCAAATATTACCGCCGAGGTATTAAGGTTGGGTTAGGTCAGGTTATATTACGTTATTGATGTATATGAAGGTCAAACCGAGACGTAGAGGCCAACTCGCCAGGTATGTTTTCAAATACTACCGCCGAGATGTTAGGTTGGGTTAGGTTAGGTTATATTACGTTATTGATGTGTAAAAAGATCCCACGGAGACGGAGAAGCCAACTCGCCAGGAATGTTGTCAAATATTACCGCCGAGATGTTAGGTTCGGTTAGGTTAGGTTATATTACTTTATTGATGTATAAAAAGATCCCACGGAGACGTAGAGGCCAACTCGCCAGGTATGTTTTCAAATACTACCGCCGAGATCTTAGGTTGGGTTAGGTTAGGTTATATTACGTTATTGATGTGTAAAAAGATCCCACGGAGACGGAGAAGCCAACTCGCCAGGAATGTTGTCAAATATTACCGCCGAGATATTAGGTTGGGTTAGGTTAGGTTATATAACGTTATGGATGTATATAAAGGTCCCACGGAGGCGTAGAGGCCAACTCGCCAGGAATGTTGTCAAATATTACCGCCGAGATGTTAGGTTGGGTTAGGTTAGGTTATATTACGTTATAGATGTATTTAAAGGTCCCGCGGAGACGTAGAGGCCAACAAGCCAGGAATGTGATCAAATATTACCGCCGAGAAGTTAGGTTGGGTTTGGTTAGGTTATATTACGTTATTGATGTATATAAATGTACCACGGAGACGTAGAGGCCAACTCGCCAGGAATGTTTTCAAATATTACCGCCGAGATGTTAGGTTGGGTTAGGTTAGGTTATATTACGTGATAGATGTATTTAAAGGTCCCGCGGAGACGTAGAGGACAACAAGCCAGGAATGTGATCAAATATTACCGCCGAGATGTTAGGTTGGGTTAGGTTAGGTTATATTACGTTATTGATGTATATAAACGTCCCACGGATACGTAGAGGCCAACTCGCCAGGTATGTTCTCAAATATTACCGCCGAGATGTTAGGTTCGGTTAGGTTAGGTTATATTACGTTATTGATGTACAAAAAGATCCCACGGAGACGTAGAGGCCAACTCGCCAGGTATGTTTTCAAATACTACCGCCGAGATGTTAGGTTGGGTTAGGTTAGGTTATATTACGTTATTGATGTGTAAAAAGATCCCACGGAGACGGAGAAGCCAACTCGCCAGGAATGTTGTCAAATATTACCGCCGAGATGTTAGGTTCGGTTAGGTTAGGTTATATTACTTTATTGATGTATAAAAAGATCCCACGGAGACGTAGAGGCCAACTCGCCAGGTATGTTTTCAAATACTACCGCCGAGATCTTAGGTTGGGTTAGGTTAGGTTATATTACGTTATTGATGTGTAAAAAGATCCCACGGAGACGGAGAAGCCAACCCGCCAGGAATGTTGTCAAATATTACCGCCGAGATATTAGGTTGGGTTAGGTTAGGTTATATAACGTTATGGATGTATATAAAGGTCCCACGGAGGCGTAGAGGCCAACTCGCCAGGAATGTTGTCAAATATTACCGCCGAGATGTTAGGTTGGGTTAGGTTATGTTATATTACGTTATAGATGTATTTAAAGGTCCCGCGGAGACGTAGAGGCCAACAAGCCAGGAATGTGATCAAATATTACCGCCGAGAAGTTAGGTTGGGTTAGGTTAGGTTATATTACGTTATTGATGTATATAAATGTACCACGGAG
This sequence comes from Xylocopa violacea, assembly GCA_963969225.1. Classification (NCBI taxonomy): domain Eukaryota; kingdom Metazoa; phylum Arthropoda; class Insecta; order Hymenoptera; family Apidae; genus Xylocopa; species Xylocopa violacea. The sequence goes on from CAXAJV010000977.1 coordinate 5,086,332, forward strand.
ACGTAGAGGCCAACTCGCCAGGAATGTTTTCAAATATTACCGCCGAGATGTTAGGTTGGGTTAGGTTAGGTTATATTACGTGATAGATGTATTTAAATGTCCCGCGGAGACGTAGAGGACAACAAGCCAGGAATGTGATCAAATATTACCGCCGATATGTTAGGTTGGGTTAGGTTAGGTTATATTACGTTATTGATGTATATAAACGTCCCACGGATACGTAGAGGCCAACTCGCCAGGTATGTTCTCAAATATTACCGCCGAGATGTTAGGTTCGGTTAGGTTAGGTTATATTACGTTATTGATGTATAAAAAGATCCCACGGAGACGTAGAGGCCAACTCGCCAGGTATGTTTTCAAATACTACCGCCGAGATGTTAGGTTGGGTTAGGTTAGGTTATATTACGTTATTGATGTGTAAAAAGATCCCACGGAGACGGAGAAGCCACCTCGCCAGGAATGTTGTCAAATATTACCGCCGAGATGTTAGGTTGGGTTAGGTTAGGTTATATTACGTTATTGATGTATATAAAGGTCCCACGGAGACGTAGAGGCCAACAAGCCAGGAATGTGTTCAAATATTACCGCCGAGATGTTAGGTTGGGTTAGGTTAGGTTATATTACGTTATAGATGTATTTAAAGGTCCCGCGGAGACGTAGGGGCCAACAAGCCAGGAATGTGATCAAATATTACCGCCGAGATGTTAAGTTTTGTTAGGTTAGGTTATATTACGTTATTGATGTATATAAATGTACCACGGAGACGTAGAGGCCAACTCGCCATGAATGTTTTCAAATATTACCGCCGAGATGTTAGGTTCGGTTAGGTTAGGTTATATTACTTTATTGATGTAAAAAAAGATCCCACGGAGACGTAGAGGCCAACTCGCCAGGTATGTTTTCAAATACTACCGCCGAGATGTTAGGTTGGGTTAGGTTAGGTTATATTACGTTATTGATGTGTAAAAAGATCCCACGGAGACGGAGAAGCCAACTCGCCAGGAATGTTGTCAAATATTACCGCCGAGATGTTAGGTTCGGTTAGGTTAGGTTATATTACTTTATTGATGTATAAAAAGATCCCACGGAGACGTAGAGGCCAACTCGCCAGGTATGTCTTCAAATACTACCGCCGAGATGTTAGGTTGGGTTAGGTTAGGTTATATAACGTTATGGATGTATATAAAGGTCCCACGGAGGCGTAGAGGCCAACTCGCCAGGAATGTTGTCAAATATTACCGCCGAGATATTAGGTTGGGTTAGGTTAGGTTATATAACGTTATGGATGTATATAACGGTCCCACGGAGGCGTAGAGGCCAACTCGCCAGGAATGTTGTCAAATATTACCGCCGAGATGTTAGGTTGGGTTAGGTTAGGTTATATTACGTTATAGATGTATTTAAAGGTCCCGCGGAGACGTAGAGGCCAACAAGCCAGGAATGTGATCAAATATTACCGCCGAGAAGTTAGGTTGGGTTTGGTTAGGTTATATTACGTTATTGATGTATATAAATGTACCACGGAGACGTAGAGGCCAACTCGCCAGGAATGTTTTCAAATATTACCGCCGAGATGTTAGGTTGGGTTAGGTTAGGTTATATTACGTGATGGATGTATTTAAAGGTCCCGCGGAGACGTAGAGGACAACAAGCCAGGAATGTGATCAAATATTACCGCCGAGATGTTAGGTTGGGTTAGGTTAGGTTATATTACGTTATTGATGTATATAAACGTCCCACGGATACGTAGAGGCCAACTCGCCAGGTATGTTCTCAAATATTACCGCCGAGATGTTAGGTTCGGTTAGGTTAGGTTATATTACGTTATTGATGTACAAAAAGATCCCACGGAGACGTAGAGGCCAACTCGCCAGGTATGTTTTCAAATACTACCGCCGAGATGTTAGGTTGGGTTAGGTTAGGTTATATTACGTTATTGATGTGTAAAAAGATCCCACGGAGACGGAGAAGCCAACTCGCCAGGAATGTTGTCAAATATTACCGCCGAGATGTTAGGTTCGGTTAGGTTAGGTTATATTACTTTATTGATGTATAAAAAGATCCCACGGAGACGTAGAGGCCAACTCGCCAGGTATGTTTTCAAATACTACCGCCGAGATCTTAGGTTGGGTTAGGTTAGGTTATATTACGTTATTGATGTGTAAAAAGATCCCACGGAGACGGAGAAGCCAACCCGCCAGGAATGTTGTCAAATATTACCGCCGAGATATTAGGTTGGGTTAGGTTAGGTTATATAACGTTATGGATGTATATAAAGGTCCCACGGAGGCGTAGAGGCCAACTCGCCAGGAATGTTGTCAAATATTACCGCCGAGATGTTAGGTTGGGTTAGGTTATGTTATATTACGTTATAGATGTATTTAAAGGTCCCGCGGAGACGTAGAGGCCAACAAGCCAGGAATGTGATCAAATATTACCGCCGAGAAGTTAGGTTGGGTTAGGTTAGGTTATATTACGTTATTGATGTATATAAATGTACCACGGAGACGTAGAGGCCAACTCGCCAGGAATGTTTTCAAATATTACCGCCGAGATGTTAGGTTGGGTTAGGTTAGGTTATATTACGTGATAGATGTATTTAAAGGTCCCGCGGAGACGTAGAGGACAACAAGCCAGGAATGTGATCAAATATTACCGCCGAGATGTTAGGTTGGGTTAGGTTAGGTTATATTACGTTATTGATGTATATAAACGTCCCACGGATACGTAGAGGCCAACTCGCCAGGTATGTTCTCAAATATTACCGCCGAGATGTTAGGTTCGGTTAGGTTAGGTTATATTACGTTATTGATGTATAAAAAGATCCCACGGAGACGTAGAGGCCAACTCGCCAGGTATGTTTTCAAATACTACCGCCGAGATGTTAGGTTGGGTTAGGTTAGGTTATATTACGTTATTGATGTGTAAAAATATCCCACGGAGACGGAGAAGCCACCTCGCCAGGAATGTTGTCAAATATTACCGCCGAGATGTTAGGTTGGGTTAGGTTAGGTTATATTACGTTATTGATGTATATAAAGGTCCCACGGAGACGTAGAGGCCAACAAGCCAGGAATGTGTTCAAATATTACCGCCGAGATGTTAGGTTGGGTTAGGTTAGGTTATATTACGTTATAGATGTATTTAAAGGTCCCGCGGAGACGTAGGGGCCAACAAGCCAGGAATGTGATCAAATATTACCGCCGAGATGTTAAGTTTTGTTAGGTTAGGTTATATTACGTTATTGATGTATATAAATGTACCACGGAGACGTAGAGGCCAACTCGCCATGAATGTTTTCAAATATTACCGCCGAGATGTTAGGTTCGGTTAGGTTAGGTTATATTACTTTATTGATGTAAAAAAAGATCCCACGGAGACGTAGAGGCCAACTCGCCAGGTATGTTTTCAAATACTACCGCCGAGATGTTAGGTTGGGTTAGGTTAGGTTATATTACGTTATTGATGTGTAAAAAGATCCCACGGAGACGGAGAAGCCAACTCGCCAGGAATGTTGTCAAATATTACCGCCGAGATGTTAGGTTCGGTTAGGTTAGGTTATATTACTTTATTGATGTATAAAAAGATCCCACGGAGACGTAGAGGCCAACTCGCCAGGTATGTCTTCAAATACTACCGCCGAGATGTTAGGTTGGGTTAGGTTAGGTTATATAACGTTATGGATGTATATAAAGGTCCCACGGAGGCGTAGAGGCCAACTCGCCAGGAATGTCGTCAAATATTACCGCCGAGGTATTAAGGTTGGGTTAGGTCAGGTTACATTACGTTATTGATGTATATGAAGGTCAAACCGAGACGTAGAGGCCAACTCGCCAGGTATGTTTTCAAATACTACCGCCGAAATGTTAGGTTGGGTTAGGTTAGGTTATATTACGTTATTGATGTGTAAAAAGATCCCACGGAGACGGAGAAGCCAACTCGCCAGGAATGTTGTCAAATATTACCGCCGAGATATTAGGTTGGGTTAGGTTAGGTTATATAACGTTATGGATGTATATAAAGGTCCCACGGAGGCGTAGAGGCCAACTCGCCAGGTATGTTGTCAAATATTACCGCCGAGATGTTAGGTTCGGTTAGGTTAGGTTATATTACGTTATTGATGTATAAAAAGATCCCACGGAGACGTAGAGGCCAACTCGCCAGGTATGTTTTCAAATACTACCGCCGAGATGTTAGGTTGGGTTAGGTTAGGTTATATTACGTTATTGATGTGTAAAAAGATCCCACGGAGACGGAGAAGCCAACTCGCCAGGAATGTTGTCAAATATTACCGCCGAGATATTAGGTTGGGTTAGGTTAGGTTATATAACGCTATGGATGTATATAAAGGTCCCACGGAGGCGTAGAGGCCAACTCGCCAGGAATGTTGTCAAATATTACCGCCGAGATATTAAGGTTGGGCTAGGTTAGGTTGTATTACGTTATAGATGTATATAAAGGTCCCACGGAGACGTAGAGGCCAACAAGCCAGGAATGTGTTCAAATATTACCGCCGAGATGTTAGGTTGGGTTAGGTTAGGTTATATTACGTTAAAGATGTATATAAAGATTCCACGGAGACGTAGAGGCCAACTCGCCATGAATGTTTTCAAATATTACCGCCGAGATGTTATTTTGGGTTAGGATAGGTCATATTACGTTATTGATGTATATAAATGTACCACGGAGACGTAGAGGCCAACTCGGCATGAATTTTTTCAAATATTACCGCCGAGATGTTAGGTTGGGTTAGGTTAGGTTATATTACGTTATTGATGTATATAAAGGTCCCGCGGAGACGTAGAGGCCAACTCGCCAGGAATGTTGTCAAACATTAGCGCCGAGATGATAGGTTGGGTTAGGTCAGGTTATATTACGTTATTGATGTATATAAAGGTCCCGCGGAGACGTAGAGGCCAACTCGCCAGGAATGTTGTCAAACATTAGCGCCGAGATGATAGGTTGGGTTAGGTCAGGTTATATTACGTTATTGATGTATATGAAGGTCAAACCGAGTCGTAGAGGCCAACTCGCCAGGAATGTTGTCAAATATTATCGCCGAGATGTTAGGTTGGGTTAGGTTAGGTTATATTACGTTATAGATGTATTTAAAGGTCCCGCGGGGACGTAGAGGCCAACAAGCCAGGAATGTGATCAAATATTACCGCCGAGATGTTAGGTTGGGTTAGGTTAGGTTATATTACGTTATTGATGTGTAAAAAGATCCCACGGAGACGGAGAAGCCAACTCGCCAGGAATGTTGTCAAATATTACCGCCGAGATGTTAGGTTGGGTTAGGTTAGGTTATATTACGTTATTGATGTGTAAAAAGATCCCACGGAGACGGAGAAGCCAACTCGCCAGGAATGTTGTCAAATATTACCGCCGAGATGTTAGGTTGGGTTAGGTTAGGTTATATAACGTTCTGGATGTATATAAAGGTCCCACGTAGGCGTAGGGGCCAACTCGCCAGGAATGTTGTCAAATATTACCGCCGAGGTGTTAGGTTGGGTTAGGTTAGGTTATATTACGTTATAGATGTATATAAAGGTCCCACGGAGACGTAGAGGCCAACAAGCCAGGAATGTGTTCAAATATTACCGCCGAGATGTTAAGTTGGGATAGGTTAGGTTATATTACGTTATAGATGTATATAACTATCCCACGGAGACGTAGAGGCCAACTCGCCAGGAATGTTGTCAAATATTACCGCCGAGATGTTAGGTTGGGTTAGGTTAGGTTATATTACGTTATAGATGTATTTAAAGGTCCCGCGGAGACGTAGAGGCCAACAAGCCAGGAATGTGATCAAATATTACCGCCGAGATGTTAGGTTGGGTTAGGTTAGGTTATATTACGTTACTGATGTATAAAAAGATCCCACGGAGACGTAGAGGCCAACTCGCCAGGTATGTTTTCAAATACTACCGCCGAGATGTTAGGTTGGGTTAGGTTAGGTTATATTACGTTATTGATGTGTAAAAAGATCCCACGGAGACGGAGAAGCCAACTCGCCAGGAATGTTGTCAAATATTACCGCCGAGATGTTAGGTTGGGTTAGGTTAGGTTATATTACGTTATTGATGTGTAAAAAGATCCCACGGAGACGGAGAAGCCAACTCGCCAGGAATGTTTTCAAATATTACCGCCGAGATGTTAGGTTGGGTTAGGTTAGGTTATATTACGTTATAGATGTATTTAAAGGTCCCGCGGAGACGTAGAGGCCAACAAGTCAGGAATGTGATCAAATATTACCGCCGAGATGTTAGGTTGGGTTAGGTTAGGTTATATTACGTTATTGATGTAAAAAATGTCCCACGGAGACGTAGATGCCAACAAGCCAGGAATGTGGTCAAATATTACCGCCGAGATGATAGACTGCGTTAGCCTAGCTTATACTATGTTATTGTTGTATATAAAGGTCCGACGGAGACGTATAGGCCAACTCGCCAGAAATGTTGTCAAATATTACCGCCGAGATGATAGGTTGGGTTAGGTTAGATTATATCACGTTATAGATGTATATAAAGGTCCCGCGGAGACGTAGAGGCCAGCAAGCCAGGAATGTGATCAAATATTACCGCCGAGATGTTAGGTTGGGTTAGGTTAGGTTATATTACGTTATTGATGTATATAAAGGTCCCACGGAGACGTAGAGGCCAACAAGCCAGGAATGTGTTCAAATATTACCGCCGAGATGTTAGGTTGGGTTAGGTTAGGTTATATTACGTTATAGATGTATTTAAAGGTCCCGCGGAGACGTAGGGGCCAACAAGCCAGGAATGTGATCAAATATTACCGCCGAGATGTTAGGTTGGGTTAGGTTAGGTTATATTACGTTATTGATGTGTAAAAAGATCCCACGGAGACGGAGAAGCCAACTCGCCAGGAATGTTGTCAAATATTACCGCCGAGATGTTAGGTTGGGTTAGGTTAGGTTATATAACGTTATGGATGTATATAAAGGTCCCACGGAGGCGTAGAGGCCAACTCGCCAGGAATGTTGTCAAATATTACCGCCGAGATATTAGGTTGGTTTAGGTTAGGTTATATAACGTTATGGATGTATATAAAGGTCCCACGGAGGCGTAGAGGCCAACTCGCCAGGAATGTTGTCAAATATTACCGCCGAGATGTTAGGTTGGGTTAGGTTAGGTTATATTACGTTATAGATGTATTTAAAGGTCCCGCGGAGACGTAGAGGCCAACAAGCCAGGAATGTGATCAAATATTACCGCCGAGAAGTTAGGTTGGGTTAGGTTAGGTTATATTACGTTATTGATGTATATAAATGTACCACGGAGACGTAGAGGCCAACTCGCCAGGAATGTTTTCAAATATTACCGCCGAGATGTTAGGTTGGGTTAGGTTAGGTTATATTACGTGATAGATGTATTTAAAGGTCCCGCGGAGACGTAGAGGACAACAAGCCAGGAATGTGATCAAATATTACCGCCGAGATGTTAGGTTGGGTTAGGTTAGGTTATATTACGTTATTGATGTATATAAACGTCCCACGGATACGTAGAGGCCAACTCGCCAGGTATGTTGTCAAATATTACCGCCGAGATGTTAGGTTCGGTTAGGTTAGGTTATATTACGTTATTGATGTATAAAAAGATCCCACGGAGACGTAGAGGCCAACTCGCCAGGTATGTTTTCAAATACTACCGCCGAGATGTTAGGTTGGGTTAGGTTAGGTTATATTACGTTATTGATGTGTAAAAAGATCCCACGGAGACGGAGAAGCCACCTCGCCAGGAATGTTGTCAAATATTACCGCCGAGATGTTAGGTTGGGTTAGGTTAGGTTATATTACGTTATTGATGTATATAAAGGTTCCACGGAGACGTAGAGGCCAACAAGCCAGGAATGTGTTCAAATATTACCGCCGAGATGTTAGGTTGGGTTAGGTTAGGTTATATTACGTTATAGATGTATTTAAAGGTCCCGCGGAGACGTAGGGGCCAACAAGCCAGGAATGTGATCAAATATTACCGCCGAGATGTTAAGTTGGGTTAGGTTAGGTTATATTACGTTATTGATGTATATAAATGTACCACGGAGACGTAGAGGCCAACTCGCCATGAATGTTTTCAAATATTACCGCCGAGATGTTAGGTTCGGTTAGGTTAGGTTATATTACTTTATTGATGTAAAAAAAGATCCCACGGAGACGTAGAGGCCAACTCGCCAGGTATGTTTTCAAATACTACCGCCGAGATGTTATGTTGGGTTAGGTTAGGTTATATTACGTTATTGATGTGTAAAATGATCCCACGGAGACGGAGAAGCCAACTCGCCAGGAATGTTGTCAAATATTACCGCCGAGATGTTAGGTTCGGTTAGGTTAGGTTATATTACTTTATTGATGTATAAAAAGATCCCACGGAGACGTAGAGGCCAACTCGCCAGGTATGTTTTCAAATACTACCGCCGAGATGTTAGGTTGGGTTAGGTTAGGTTATATTACGTTATTGATGTGTAAAAAGATCCCACGGAGACGGAGAAGCCAACTCGCCAGGAATGTTGTCAAATATTACCGCCGAGATATTAGGTTGGGTTAGGTTAGGTTATATAACGCTATGGATGTATATAAAGGTCCCACGGAGGCGTAGAGGCCAACAAGCCAGTAATGTGTTCAAATATTACCGCCGAGATGTTAAGTTGGGATAGGTTAGGTTATATTACGTTATAGATGTATATAACTATCCCACGGAGACGTAGAGGCCAACTCGCCAGGAATGTTGTCAAATATTACCGCCGAGATGTTAGGTTGGGTTAGGTTAGGTTATATTACGTTATAGATGTATTTAAAGGTCCCGCGGAGACGTAGAGGCCAACAAGCCAGGAATGTGATCAAATATTACCGCCGAGATGTTAGGTTGGGTTAGGTTAGGTTATATTACGTTACTGATGTATAAAAAGATCCCACGGAGACGTAGAGGCCAACTCGCCAGGTATGTTTTCAAATACTACCGCCGACATGTTAGGTTGGGTTAGGTTAGGTTATATTACGTTATTGATGTGTAAAAAGATCCCACGGAGACGGAGGAGCCAACTCGCCAGGAATGTTGTCAAATATTACCGCCGAGATGTTAGGTTGGGTTAGGTTAGGTTATATTACGTTATTGATGTAAAAAATGTCCCACGGAGACGTAGATGCCAACAAGCCAGGAATGTGGTCAAATATTACCGCCGAGATGATAGACTGCGTTAGCCTAGCTTATACTATGTTATTGTTGTATATAAAGGTCCGACGGAGTCGTATAGGCCAACTCGCCAGAAATGTTGTCAAATATTACCGCCGAGATAATAGGTTGGGTTAGGTTAGATTATATCACGTTATAGATGTATATAAAGCTCCCGCGGAGACGTAGAGGCCAGCAAGCCAGGAATGTGATCAAATATTACCGCCGAGATGTTAGGTTGGGTTAGGTTAGGTTATATTACGTTATTGATGTATATAAAGGTCCCACGGAGACGTAGAGGCCAACAAGCCAGGAATGTGTTCAAATATTACCGCCGAGATGTTAGGTTGGGTTAGGTTAGGTTATATTACGTTATAGATGTATTTAAATGTCCCGCGGAGACGTAGGGGCCAACAAGCCAGGAATGTGATCAAATATTACCGCCGAGATGTTAGGTTGGGTTAGGTTAGGTTATATTACGTTATAGATGTATATAAAGATCCCACGGAGACGTAAAAGCCATCTCGCCATGAATGTCGTCAAATATTACCGCCGAGATGTTAGATTCGGTTAGGTTAGGTTATATTACTTTATTGATGTATAAAAAGATCCCACGGAGACGTAGAGGCCAACTCGCCAGGTATGTCTTCAAATACTACCGCCGAGATGTTAGGTTGGGTTAGGTTAGGTTATATTACGTTATTGATGTGTAAAAGGATCCCACGGAGACGGAGAAGCCAACTCGCCAGGAATGTTGTCAAATATTACCGCCGAGATGTTAGGTTGGGTTAGGTTAGGTTATATTACGTTATTGATGTGTAAAAAGATCCCACGGAGACGGAGGAGCCAACTCGCCAGGAATGTTGTCAAATATTACCGCCGAGATGTTAGGTTGGGTTAGGTTAGGTTATATTACGTTATTGATGTAAAAAATGTCCCACGGAGACGTAGATGCCAACAAGCCAGGAATGTGGTCGAATATTACCGCCGAGATGATAGACTGCGTTAGCCTAGCTTATACTATGTTATTGTTGTATATAAAGGTCCGACGGAGACGTATAGGCCAACTCGCCAGGAATGTTGTCAAATATTACCGCCGAGATGTTAGGTTGGGTTAGGTTAGGTTATATTACGTTATAGATGTATTTAAAGGTCCCGCGGAGACGTAGAGGCCAACAAGCCAGGAATGTGATCAAATATTACCGCCGAGAAGTTAGGTTGGGTTAGGTTAGGTTATATTACGTTATTGATGTATATAAATGTACCACGGAGACGTAGAGGCCAACTCGCCAGGAATGTTTTCAAATATTACCGCCGAGATGTTAGGTTGGGTTAGGTTAGGTTATATTACGTGATAGATGTATTTAAAGGTCCCGCGGAGACGTAGAGGACAACAAGCCAGGAATGTGATCAAATATTACCGCTGAGATGTTAGGTTGGGTTAGGTTAGGTTAGGTTAGGTTAGGTTAGGTTACGTTATAGATGTATATAAAGATCCCACGGAGACGTAAAAGCCATCTCGCCATGAATGTCGTCAAATATTACCGCCGAGATGTGAGATTCGCTTAGGTTAGGTTATATTACTTTATTGATGTATAAAAAGATCCCACGGAGACGTAGAGGCCAACTCGCCAGGTATGTCTTCAAATACTACCGCCGAGATGTTAGGTTGGGTTAGGTTAGGTTATATTACGTTATTGATGTGTAAAAGGATCCCACGGAGACGGAGAAGCCAACTCGCCAGGAATGTTGTCAAATATTACCGCCGAGATGTTAGGTTGGGTTAGGTTAGGTTATATAACGTTATGGATGTATATAAAGGTCCCACGGAGGCGTAGAGGCCAACTCGCCAGGAATGTTGTCAAATATTACCGCCGAGGTATTAAGGTTGGGTTAGGTCAGGTTATATTACGTTATTGATGTATATGAAGGTCAAACCGAGACGTAGAGGCCAACTCGCCAGGAATGTTGTCAAATATTACCGCCGAGATGTTGGGTTGGGTTAGGTTAGGTTATATTACGTTATTGATGTATATAAAGGTCCCACGGAGACGTAGATGCCAGCAAGCCAGGAATGTGGTCAAATATTACCGCCGAGATGTTATTTTGGGTTAGGATAGGTTATATTACGTTATTGATGTATATAAAGGTCCCACGGAGACGTAGATGCCAACAAGCCAGGAATGTGATCAAATATTACCGCCGAGATGTTATTTTGGGTTAGGTTAGGTTATATTACGTTATGGATGTCTATAAAGGACCCACGGTGACGTAGAGGCCAACTCGCCAGGAATGTTTTCAAATATTACCGCCGAGATGTTCGGTTGGGTTAGGTTAGATTATATAACGTTATAGATGTATATAAAGGTCCCGCGGAGACGTAGAGGCCAACAAGGCAGGAATGTGTTCAAATATTACCGCCGAGATGTTAGGTTGGGTTAGGTTAGGTTATATTACGTTATTGATGTATATAAATGTACCACGGAGACGTAGAGGCCAACTCGCCATGAATGTTTTCAAATATTACCGCCGAGATGTTAGGTTCGGTTAGGTTAGGTTATATTACTTTATTGATGTATAAAAAGATCCCACGGAGACGTAGAGGCCAACTCGCCAGGTATGTTTTCAAATACTACCGCCGAGATGTTAGGTTGGGTTAGGTTAGGTTATATTACGTTATTGATGTGTAAAAAGATCCCACGGAGACGGAGAAGCCAACAAGCCAGGAATGTGTTCAACTATTACCGCCGAGATGTTATTTTGGGTTAGGATAGGTTATATTACGTTATTGATGTATATAAAGGTCCCACGGAGACGTAGATGCCAACAAGCCAGGAATGTGATCAAATATTACCGCCGAGATGTTATTTTGGGTTAGGTTAGGTTATATTACGTTATGGATGTCTATAAAGGACCCACGGTGACGTAGAGGCCAACTCGCCAGGAATGTTTTCAAATATTACCGCCGAGATGTTCGGTTGGGTTAGGTTAGATTATATAACGTTATAGATGTATATAAAGGTCCCGCGGAGACGTAGAGGCCAACAAGGCAGGAATGTGTTCAAATATTACCGCCGAGATGTTAGGTTGGGTTAGGTTAGGTTATATTACGTTATTGATGTATATAAATGTACCACGGAGACGTAGAGGCCAACTCGCCATGAATGTTTTCAAATATTACCGCCGAGATGTTAGGTTCGGTTAGGTTAGGTTATATTACTTTATTGATGTATAAAAAGATCCCACGGAGACGTAGAGGCCAACTCGCCAGGTATGTTTTCAAATACTACCGCCGAGATGTTAGGTTGGGTTAGGTTAGGTTATATTACGTTATTGATGTATATAAATGTACCACGGAGACGTAGAGGCCAACTCGGCATGAATTTTTTCAAATATTGCCGCCGAGATGTTAGGTTGGGTTAGGTTAGGTTATATTACGTTATTGATGTATATAAAGGTCCCGCGGAGACGTAGAGGCCAACTCGCCAGGAATGTTCTCAAACATTAGCGCCGAGATGATAGGTTGGGTTAGGTCAGGTTATATTACGTTATTGATGTATATGAAGGTCAAACCGAGACGTAGAGGCCAACTCGCCAGGAATGTTGTCAAATATTATCGCCGAGATGTTAGGTTGGGTTAGGTTAGGTTATATTACGTTATAGATATATTTAAAGGTCCCGCGGAGACGTAGAGGCCAACAAGCCAGGAATGTGATCAAATATTACCGCCGAGATGTTAGGTTGGGTTAGGTTAGGTTATATTACGTTGCTGATGTATAAAAAGATCCCACGGAGACGTAGAGGCCAACTCGCCAGGTATGTTTTCAAATACTACCGCCGAGATGTTAGGTTGGGTTAGGTTAGGTTATATTACGTTATTGATGTGTAAAAAGATCCCACGGAGACGGAGAAGCCAACTCGCCAGGAATGTTGTCAAATATTACCGCCGAGATGTTAGGTTGGGTTAGGTTAGGTTATATTACGTTATTGATGTGTAAAAAGATCCCACGGAGACGGAGAAGCCAACTCGCCAGGAATGTTGTTAAATATTACCGCCGAGATGTTAGGTTGGGTTAGGTTAGGTTATATAACGTTATGGATGTATATAAAGGTCCCACGTAGGCGTAGAGTGCAACTCGCCAGGAATGTTGTCAAATATTACCGCCGAGGTGTTAGGTTGGGTTAGGTTAGGTTATATTACGTTATAGATGTATATAAAGGTCCCACAGAGACGTAGAGGCCAACAAGCCAGGAATGTGTTCAAATATTACCGCCGAGATGTTAGGTTGGGTTAGGTTAGGTTATATTACGTTATAGATGTATATAAAGATCCCACGGAGACGTAGAGGCCAACTCGCCAGGAATGTTTTCAAATATTACCGCCGAGATGTTAGGTTGGGTTAGGTTAGGTTATATTACGTGATAGATGTATTTAAAGGTCCCGCGGAGACGTAGAGGACAACAAGCCAGGAATGTGATCAAATATTACCGCCGAGATGTTAGGTTGGGTTAGGTTAGGTTATATTACGTTATTGATGTATATAAACGTCCCACGGATACGTAGAGGCCAACTCGCCAGGTATGTTCTCAAATATTACCGCCGAGATGTTAGGTTCGGTTAGGTTAGGTTATATTACGTTATTGATGTATAAAAAGATCCCACGGAGACGTAGAGGCCAACTCGCCAGGTATGTTTTCAAATATTACCGCCGAGATGTTAGGTTGGGTTAGGTTAGGTTATATTACGTTATTGATGTGTAAAAAGATCCCACGGAGGCGGAGAAGCCACCTCGCCAGGAATGTTGTCAAATATTACCGCCGAGATGTTAGGTTGGGTTAGGTTAGGTTATATTACGTTATGGATGTATTTAAAGGTCCCGCGGAGACGTAGAGGCCAGCAAGCCAGGATTGTGATCAAATATTACCGCCGAGATGTTAGGTTGGGTTAGGTTAGGTTATATAACGTTATGGATGTATATAAAGGTCCCACGGAGGCGTAGATGCCAACTCGCCAGAAATGTTGTCAAATATTACCGCCGAGATATTAAGATTGGGTTAGGTTAGGTTATATTACGTTATAGATATATATAAAGGTCCCACGGAGACGTAGAGGCCAACAAGCCAGGAATGTGTTCAAATATTACCGCCGAGATGTTAGGTTGGGTTAGGTTAGGTTATATTACGTTATAGATGTACATAAAGATCCCACGGAGACGTAGAGGCCATCTCGCCATGAATGTTTTCAAATATTACCGCCGAGATGTTATTTTGGGTTAGGATAGGTCATATTACGTTATTGATGTATATAAATGTACCACGGAGACGTAGAGGCCAACTCGGCATGAATTTTTTCAAATATTGCCGCCGAGATGTTAGGTTGGGTTAGGTTAGGTTATATTACGTTATTGATGTATATAAAGGTCCCGCGGAGACGTAGAGGCCAACTCGCCAGGAATGTTGTCAAACATTAGCGCCGAGATGATAGGTTGGGTTAGGTCAGGTTATATTACGTTATTGATGTATATGAAGGTCAAACCGAGACGTAGAGGCCAACTCGCCAGGAATGTTGTCAAATATTATCGCCGAGATGTTAGGTTGGGTTAGGTTAGGTTATATTACGTTACTGATGTATAAAAAGATCCCACGGAGACGTAGAGGCCAACTCGCCAGGTATGTTTTCAAATACTACCGCCGAGATGTTAGGTTGGGTTAGGTTAGGTTATATTACGTTATTGATGTGTAAAAAGATCCCACGGAGACGGAGAAGCCAACTCGCCAGGAATGTTGTCAAATATTACCGCCGAGATGTTAGTTTGGGTTAGGTTAGGGTATATAACGTTATGGATGTATATAAAGGTCCCACGTAGGCGTAGAGTGCAACTCGCCAGGAATGTTGTCAAATATTACCGCCGAGGTGTTAGGTTGGGTTAGGTTAGGTTATATTACGTTATAGATGTATATAAAGGTCCCACAGAGACGTAGAGGCCAACAAGCCAGGAATGTGTTCAAATATTACCGCCGAGATGTTAGGTTGGGTTAGGTTAGGTTATATTACGTTATAGATGTATATAAAGATCCCACGGAGACGTAGAGGCCAACTCGCCAGGAATGTTTTCAAATATTACCGCCGAGATGTTAGGTTGGGTTAGGTTAGGTTATATTACGTGATAGATGTATTTAAAGGTCCCGCGGAGACGTAGAGGACAACAAGCCAGGAATGTGATCAAATATTACCGCCGAGATGTTAGGTTGGGTTAGGTTAGGTTATATTACGTTATTGATGTATATAAACGTCCCACGGATACGTAGAGGCCAACTCGCCAGGTATGTTCTCAAATATTACCGCCGAGATGTTAGGTTCGGTTAGGTTAGGTTATATTACGTTATTGATGTATAAAAAGATCCCACGGAGACGTAGAGGCCAACTCGCCAGGTATGTTTTCAAATACTACCGCCGAGATGTTAGGTTGGGTTAGGTTAGGTTATATTACGTTATTGATGTGTAAAAAGATTCCACGGAGGCGGAGAAGCCACCTCGCCAGGAATGTTGTCAAATATTACCGCCGAGATGTTAGGTTGGGTTAGGTTAGGTTATATTACGTTATGGATGTATTTAAAGGTCCCGCGGAGACGTAGAGGCCAGCAAGCCAGGATTGTGATCAAATATTACCGCCGAGATGTTAGGTTGGGTTAGGTTAGGTTATATAACGTTATGGATGTATATAAAGGTCCCACGGAGGCGTAGATGCCAACTCGCCAGAAATGTTGTCAAATATTACCGCCGAGATATTAAGGTTGGGTTAGGTTAGGTTATATTACGTTATAGATATATATAAAGGTCCCACGGAGACGTAGAGGCCAACAAGCCAGGAATGTGTTCAAATATTACCGCCGAGATGTTAGGTTGGGTTAGGTTAGGTTATATTACGTTATAGATGTATATAAAGATCCCACGGAGACGTAGAGGCCATCTCGCCATGAATGTTTTCAAATATTACCGCCGAGATGTTATTTTGGGTTAGGATAGGTCATATTACGTTATTGATGTATATAAATGTACCACAGAGACGTAGAGGCCAACTCGGCATGAATTTTTTCAAATATTGCCGCCGAGATGTTAGGTTGGGTTAGGTTAGGTTATATTACGTTATTGATGTATATAAAGGTCCCGCGGAGACGTAGAGGCCAACTCGCCAGGAATGTTGTCAAACATTAGCGCCGAGATGATAGGTTGGGTTAGGTCAGGTTATATTACGTTATTGATGTATATGAAGGTCAAACCGAGACGTAGAGGCCAACTCGCCAGGAATGTTGTCAAATATTATCGCCGAGATGTTAGGTTGGGTTAGGTTAGGTTATATTACGTTACTGATGTATAAAAAGATCCCACGGAGACGTAGAGGCCAACTCGCCAGGTATGTTTTCAAATACTACCGCCGAGATGTTAGGTTGGGTTAGGTTAGGTTATATTACGTTATTGATGTGTAAAAAGATCCCACGGAGACGGAGAAGCCAACTCGCCAGGAATGTTGTCAAATATTACCGCCGAGATGTTAGTTTGGGTTAGGTTAGGGTATATAACGTTATGGATGTATATAAAGGTCCCACGTAGGCGTAGAGTGCAACTCGCCAGGAATGTTGTCAAATATTACCGCCGAGGTGTTAGGTTGGGTTAGGTTAGGTTATATTACGTTATAGATGTATATAAAGGTCCCACAGAGACGTAGAGGCCAACAAGCCAGGAATGTGTTCAAATATTACCGCCGAGATGTTAGGTTGGGTTAGGTTAGGTTATATTACGTTATAGATGTATATAAAGATCCCACGGAGACGTAGAGGCCAACTCGCCAGGAATGTTGTCAAATATTACCGCCGAGATGTTAGGTTGGGTTAGGTTAGGTTATATTACGTTATAGATGTATTTAAAGGTCCCGCGGAGACGTAGAGGCCAACAAGCCAGGAATGTGATCAAATATTACCGCCGAGAAGTTAGGTTGGGTTAGGTTAGGTTATATTACGTTATTGATGTATATAAATGTACCACGGAGACGTAGAGGTCAACTCGCCAGGAATGTTTTCAAATATTACCGCCGAGATGTTAGGTTGGGTTAGGTTAGGTTATATTACGTGATAGATGTATTTAAAGGTCCCGCGGAGACGTAGAGGACAACAAGCCAGGAATGTGATCAAATATTACCGCCGAGATGTTAGGTTGGGTTAGGTTAGGTTATATTACGTTATTGATGTATATAAACGTCCCACGGATACGTAGAGGCCAACTCGCCAGGTATGTTCTCAAATATTACCGCCGAGATGTTAGGTTCGGTTAGGTTAGGTTATATTACGTTATTGATGTATAAAAAGATCCCACGGAGACGTAGAGGCCAACTCGCCAGGTATGTTTTCAAATACTACCGCCGAGATGTTAGGTTGGGTTAGGTTAGGTTATATTACGTTATTGATGTGTAAAAAGAACCCACGGAGACGGAGAAGCCACCTCGCCAGGAATGTTGTCAAATATTACCGCCGAGATGTTAGGTTGGGTTAGGTTAGGTTATATTACGTTATGGATGTATTTAAAGGTCCCGCGGAGACGTAGAGGCCAGCAAGCCAGGAATGTGATCAAATATTACCGCCGAGATGTTAGGTTGGTTAGGTTAGGTTATATTACGTTATTGATGTATATAAAGGTCCCACGGAGTCGTAGATGTCAGCAAGCCAGGAATGTGGTCAAATATTACCGCCGAGATGTTAGGTTGGTTTAGGTTAGGTTATATTACGTTATAGATGTATTTAAAGGTCCCGCGGAGACGTAGAGGCCAGCAAGCCAGGAATGTGATCAAATATTACCGCCGAGATGTTAGGTTGGGTTAGGTTAGGTTATATTACGTTATGGATGTATTTAAAGGTCCCGCGGAGACGTAGAGGCCAGCAAGCCAGGAATGTGATCAAATATTACCGCCGAGATGTTAGGTTGGGTTAGGTTAGGTTATATTACGTTATTGATGTATATAAAGGTCCCACGGAGTCGTAGATGTCAGCAAGCCAGGAATGTGGTCAAATATTACCGCCGAGATGTTAGGTTGGTTTAGGTTAGGTTATATTACGTTATAGATGTATTTAAAGGTCCCGCGGAGACGTAGAGGCCAGCAAGCCAGGAATGTGATCAAATATTACCGCCGAGATGTTAGGTTGGGTTAGGTTAGGTTATATTACGTTATTGATGTATATAAAGGTCCCACGGAGACGTATAGGCCAACTCGCCGGGAATGTTGTCAAATATTGCCGCCGAGATGTTAGCTTGGGTTAGGTTAGGTTATATTACGTTATGGATGTCTATAAAGGTCCCACGGTGACGTAGAGGCCAACTCGCCAGGAATGTTTTCAAATATTACCGCCGAGATGTTAGGTTGGGTTAGGTTAGGTTATATCACGTTGTAGGTGTATATAAAGGTCCCATGGAGACGTAGAGGCCAGCAACCCAGGAATGTGATCAAATATTACCGCCGAGATGTTAGGTTGGGATAGGTTAGGTTATATTACGTTATTGATGTATATAAATGTCCCCCGGAGACGTAGAGGCCAACAAGCCAGGAATGTGTTCAAATATTAACGCCGAGATGTTAGGTTGGGTTAGGTTAGGTTATATTACGTTATAGATGTATTTAAAGGTCCCGCGGAGACGTATAGGCCAACTCGCCGGGAATGTTGTCAAATAATACCGCCGAGATGTTAGCTTGGGTTAGGTTAGATTATATAACGTTATAGATGTATATAAAGGTCCCACGGAGACGTAGAGGCCAACTCGCCAGGAATGTTGTCAAATATTACCGCCGAGATGTTAGGTTGGGTTAGGTTAGGTTATATTACGTTATTGATGTATATAAAGGTCCCACGGAGACGTATAGGCCAACTCGCCGAGAATGTTGTCAAATATTGCCGCCGAGATGTTAGCTTGGGTTAGGTTAGGTTATATTACGTTATGGATGTCTATAAAGGTCCCACGGTGACGTAGAGGCCAACTCGCCAGGAATGTTTTCAAATATTACCGCCGAGATGTTAGGTTGGGTTAGGTTAGGTTATATCACGTTATAGATGTATATAAAGGTCCCGCGGAGACGTAGAGGCCAGCAACCCAGGAATGTGATCAAATATTACCGCCGAGATGTTAGGTTGGGATAGGTTAGGTTATATTACGTTATTGATGTATATAAATGTCCCACGGAGACGTAGAGGCCAACAAGCCAGGAATGTGTTCAAATATTAACGCCGAGATGTTAGGTTGGGTTAGGTTAGGTTATATTACGTTATAGATGTATTTAAATGTCCCGCGGAGACGTATAGGCCAACTCGCCGGGAATGTTGTCAAATAATACCGCCGAGATGTTAGCTTGGGTTAGGTTAGATTATATAACGTTATAGATGTATATAAAGGTCCCACGGAGACGTAGAGGCCAACTCGCCAGGAATGTTGTCAAATATTACCGCCGAGATGTTAGGTTGGGTTAGGTTAGGTTATATTACGTTATAGATGTATTTAAAGGTCCCGCGGAGACGTAGAGGCCAACAAGCCAGGAATGTGATCAAATATTACCGCCGAGAAGTTAGGTTGGGTTAGGTTAGGTTATATTACGTTATTGATGTATATAAATGTACCACGGAGACGTAGAGGTCAACTCGCCAGGAATGTTTTCAAATATTACCGCCGAGATGTTAGGTTGGGTTAGGTTAGGTTATATTACGTGATAGATGTATTTAAAGGTCCCGCGGAGACGTAGAGGACAACAAGCCAGGAATGTGATCAAATATTACCGCCGAGATGTTAGGTTGGGTTAGGTTAGGTTATATTACGTTATTGATGTATATAAACGTCCCACGGATACGTAGAGGCCAACTCGCCAGGTATGTTCTCAAATATTACCGCCGAGATGTTAGGTTCGGTTAGGTTAGGTTATATTACGTTATTGATGTATAAAAAGATCCCACGGAGACGTAGAGGCCAACTCGCCAGGTATGTTTTCAAATACTACCGCCGAGATGTTAGGTTGGGTTAGGTTAGGTTATATTACGTTATTGATGTGTAAAAAGATCCCACGGAGACGGAGAAGCCACCTCGCCAGGAATGTTGTGAAATATTACCGCCGAGATGTTAGGTTGGGTTAGGTTAGGTTATATTACGTTATGGATGTATTTAAAGGTCCCACGGAGACGTAGAGGCCAACTCGCCAGGAATGTGGTCAAATATTACCGCCGAGATGATAGACTGGGTTAGCCTAGCTTATACTATGTTATTGTTGTATATAAAGGTCCGACGGAGACGTATAGGGCAACTCGCCAGGAATGTTGTCAAATATTACCGCCGAGATGATAGGTTGGGTTAGGTTAGGTTATATTACGTTATAGATGTATTTAAAGGTCCCGCGGAGACGTAGAGGCCAACAAGCCAGGAATGTGTTCAAATATTACCGCCGAGATGTTAGGTTGGGTTAGGTTAGTTTATATTACGTTATAGATGTATTTAAAGGTCCCGCGGAGACGTAGGGGCCAACAAGCCAGGAATGTGATCAAATATTACCGCCGAGATGTTAAGTTGGGTTAGGTTAGGTTATATTACGTTATTGATGTATATAAATGTACCACGGAGACGTAGAGGCCAACTCGCCAGGAATGTTGTCAAATATTACCGCCGAGATGTTAGGTTCGGTTAGGTTAGGTTATATTACTTTATTGATGTATAAAAAGATCCCACGGAGACGTAGAGGCCAACTCGCCAGGTATGTTTTCAGATACTACCGCCGAGATGTTAGGTTGGATTAGGTTAGGTTATATTACGTTATTGATGTGTAAAAAGATCCCACGTAGGCGTAGGGGCCAACTCGCCAGGTATGTTTTCAAATATTACCGCCGAGATGTTAGGTTGGGTTAGGTTAGGTTATATTACGTTATAGATGTATATAAAGATCCCACGGAGACGTAGATGCCAACTCGCCAGGAATGTTGTCAAATATTACCGCCGAGATGTTAGGTTGGGTTAGGTTAGGTTATATTACGTTATAGATGTATTTAAAGGTCCCGCGGAGACGTAGAGGCCAGCAAGCCAGGAATGTGATCAAATATTACCGCCGAGATGTTAGGTTGGGTTAGGTTAGGTTATATTACGTTATTGATGTATATAAAGGTCCCACGGAGTCGTAGATGTCAGCAAGCCAGGAATGTGGTCAAATATTACCGCCGAGATGTTAGGTTGGTTTAGGTTAGGTTATATTACGTTATAGATGTATTTAAAGGTCCCGCGGAGACGTAGAGGCCAGCAAGCCAGGAATGTGATCAAATATTACCGCCGAGATGTTAGGTTGGGTTAGGTTAGGTTATATTACGTTATTGATGTATATAAAGGTCCCACGGAGACGTATAGGCCAACTCGCCGGGAATGTTGTCAAATATTGCCGCCGAGATGTTAGCTTGGGTTAGGTTAGGTTATATTACGTTATGGATGTCTATAAAGGTCCCACGGTGACGTAGAGGCCAACTCGCCAGGAATGTTTTCAAATATTACCGCCGAGATGTTAGGTTGGGTTAGGTTAGGTTATATCACGTTATAGATGTATATAAAGGTCCCGCGGAGACGTAGAGGCCAGAAACCCAGGAATGTGATCAAATATTACCGCCGAGATGTTAGGTTGGGATAGGTTAGGTTATATTACGTTATTGATGTATATAAATGTCCCACGGAGACGTAGAGGCCAACAAGCCAGGAATGTGTTCAAATATTAACGCCGAGATGTTAGGTTGGGTTAGGTTAGGTTATATTACGTTATAGATGTATTTAAAGGTCCCGCGGAGACGTATAGGCCAACTCGCCGGGAATGTTGTCAAATAATACCGCCGAGATGTTAGCTTGGGTTAGGTTAGATTATATAACGTTATAGATGTATATAAAGGTCCCACGGAGACGTAGAGGCCAACTCGCCAGGAATGTTGTCAAATATTACCGCCGAGATGTTAGGTTGGGTTAGGTTAGGTTATATTACGTTATAGATGTATTTAAAGGTCCCGCGGAGACGTAGAGGCCAACAAGCCAGGAATGTGATCAAATATTACCGCCGAGAAGTTAGGTTGGGTTAGGTTAGGTTATATTACGTTATTGATGTATATAAATGTACCACGGAGACGTAGAGGTCAACTCGCGAGGAATGTTTTCAAATATTACCGCCGAGATGTTAGGTTGGGTTAGGTTAGGTTATATTACGTGATAGATGTATTTAAAGGTCCCGCGGAGACGTAGAGGACAACAAGCCAGGAATGTGATCAAATATTACCGCCGAGATGTTAGGTTGGGTTAGGTTAGGTTATATTACGTTATTGATGTATATAAACGTCCCACGGATACGTAGAGGCCAACTCGCCAGGTATGTTCTCAAATATTACCGCCGAGATGTTAGGTTCGGTTAGGTTAGGTTATATTACGTTATTGATGTATAAAAAGGTCCCACGGAGACGTAGAGGCCAACTCGCCAGGTATGTTTTCAAATACTACCGCCGAGATGTTAGGTTGGGTTAGGTTAGGTTATATTACGTTATTGATGTGTAAAAAGATCCCACGGAGACGGAGAAGCCACCTCGCCAGGAATGTTGTCAAATATTACCGCCGAGATGTTAGGTTGGGTTAGGTTAGGTTATATTACGTTATAGATGTATTTAAAGGTCCCGCGGAGACGTAGAGGCCAACAAGCCAGGAATGTGATCAAATATTACCGCCGAGAAGTTAGGTTGGGTTAGGTTAGGTTATATTACGTTATTGATGTATATAAATGTACCACGGAGACGTAGAGGTCAACTCGCCAGGAATGTTTTCAAATATTACCGCCGTGATGTTAGGTTGGGTTAGGTTAGGTTATATTACGTGATAGATGTATTTAAAGGTCCCGCGGAGACGTAGAGGACAACAAGCCAGGAATGTGATCAAATATTACCGCCGAGATGTTAGGTTGGGTTAGGTTAGGTTATATTACGTTATTGATGTATATAAACGTCCCACGGATACGTAGAGGCCAACTCGCCAGGTATGTTCTCAAATATTACCGCCGAGATGTTAGGTTCGGTTAGGTTAGGTTATATTACGTTATTGATGTATAAAAAGATCCCACGGAGACGTAGAGGCCAACTCGCCAGGTATGTTTTCAAATACTACCGCCGAGATGTTAGGTTGGGTTAGGTTAGGTTATATTACGTTATTGATGTGTAAAAAGATCCCACGGAGACGGAGAAGCCACCTCGCCAGGAATGTTGTCAAATATTACCGCCGAGATGTTAGGTTGGGTTAGGTTAGGTTATATTACGTTATGGATGTATTTAAATGTCCCGCGGAGACGTAGAGGCCAGCAAGCCAGGAATGTGATCAAATATTACCGCCGAGATGTTAGGTTGGGTTAGGTTAGGTTATATTACGTTATTGATGTATATAAAGGTCCCACGGAGTCGTAGATGTCAGCAAGCCAGGAATGTGGTCAAATATTACCGCCGAGATGTTAGGTTGGTTTAGGTTAGGTTATATTACGTTATAGATGTATTTAAAGGTCCCGCGGAGACGTAGAGGCCAGCAAGCCAGGAATGTGATCAAATATTACCGCCGAGATGTTAGGTTGGGTTAGGTTAGGTTATATTACGTTATTGATGTATATAAAGGTCCCACGGAGACGTATAGGCCAACTCGCCAGGAATGTTGTCAAATATTGCCGCCGAGATGTTAGCTTGGGTTAGGTTAGGTTATATTACGTTATGGATGTCTATAAAGGTCCCACGGTGACGTAGAGGCCAACTCGCCAGGAATGTTTTCAAATATTACCGCCGAGATGTTAGGTTGGGTTAGGTTAGGTTATATCACGTTATAGATGTATATAAAGGTCCCGCGGAGACGTAGAGGCCAGCAACCCAGGAATGTGATCAAATATTACCGCCGAGATGTTAGGTTGGGATAGGTTAGGTTATATTACGTTATTGATGTATATAAATGTCCCACGGAGACGTAGAGGCCAACAAGCCAGGAATGTGTTCAAATATTAACGCCGAGATGTTAGGTTGGGTTAGGTTAGGTTATATTACGTTATAGATGTATTTAAAGGTCCCGCGGAGACGTATAGGCCAACTCGCCGGGAATGTTGTCAAATAATACCGCCGAGATGTTAGCTTGGGTTAGGTTAGATTATATAACGTTATAGATGTATATAAAGGTCCCACGGAGACGTAGAGGCCAACTCGCCAGGAATGTTGTCAAATATTACCGCCGAGATGTTAGGTTGGGTTAGGTTAGGTTATATTACGTTATAGATGTATTTAAAGGTCCCGCGGAGACGTAGAGGCCAACAAGCCAGGAATGTGATCAAATATTACCGCCGAGAAGTTAGGTTGGGTTAGGTTAGGTTATATTACGTTATTGATGTATATAAATGTACCACGGAGACGTAGAGGTCAACTCGCCAGGAATGTTTTCAAATATTACCGCCGAGATGTTAGGTTGGGTTAGGTTAGGTTATATTACGTGATAGATGTATTTAAAGGTCCCGCGGAGACGTAGAGGACAACAAGCCAGGAATGTGATCAAATATTACCGCCGAGATGTTAGGTTGGGTTAGGTTAGGTTATATTACGTTATTGATGTATATAAACGTCCCACGGATACGTAGAGGCCAACTCGCCAGGTATGTTCTCAAATATTACCGCCGAGATGTTAGGTTCGGTTAGGTTAGGTTATATTACGTTATTGATGTATAAAAAGATCCCACGGAGACGTAGAGGCCAACTCGCCAGGTATGTTTTCAAATACTACCGCCGAGATGTTAGGTTGGGTTAGGTTAGGTTATATTACGTTATTGATGTGTAAAAAGATCCCACGGAGACGGAGAAGCCACCTCGCCAGGAATGTTGTCAAATATTACCGCCGAGATGTTAGGTTGGGTTAGGTTAGGTTATATTACGTTATGGACGTATTTAAAGGTCCCGTGGAGACGTAGAGGCCAGCAAGCCAGGAATGTGATCAAATATTACCGCCGAGATGTTAGGTTGGGTTAGGTTAGGTTATATTACGTTATTGATGTATATAAAGGTCCCACGGAGTCGTAGATGTCAGCAAGCCAGGAATGTGGTCAAATATTACCGCCGAGATGTTAGGTTGGTTTAGGTTAGGTTATATTACGTTATAGATGTATTTAAAGGTCCCGCGGAGACGTAGAGGCCAGCAAGCCAGGAATGTGATCAAATATTACCGCCGAGATGTTAGGTTGGGTTAGGTTAGGTTATATTACGTTATTGATGTATATAAAGGTCCCACGGAGACTTATAGGCCAACTCGCCGGGAATGTTGTCAAATATTGCCGCCGAGATGTTAGCTTGGGTTAGGTTAGGTTATATTACGTTATGGATGTCTATAAATGTCCCACGGTGACGTAGAGGCCAACTCGCCAGGAATGTTTTCAAATATTACCGCCGAGATGTTAGGTTGGGTTAGGTTAGGTTATATCACGTTATAGATGTATATAAAGGTCCCGCGGAGACGTAGAGGCCAGAAACCCAGGAATGTGATCAAATATTACCGCCGAGATGTTAGGTTGGGATAGGTTAGGTTATATTACGTTATTGATGTATATAAATGTCCCACGGAGACGTAGAGGCCAACAAGCCAGGAATGTGTTCAAATATTAACGCCGAGATGTTAGGTTGGGTTAGGTTAGGTTATATTACGTTATAGATGTATTTAAAGGTCCCGCGGAGACGTATAGGCCAACTCGCCGGGAATGTTGTCAAATAATACCGCCGAGATGTTAGCTTGGGTTAGGTTAGATTATATAACGTTATAGATGTATATAAAGGTCCCACGGAGACGTAGAGGCCAACTCGCCAGGAATGTTGTCAAATATTACCGCCGAGATGTTAGGTTGGGTTAGGTTAGGTTATATTACGTTATAGATGTATTTAAAGGTCCCGCGGAGACGTAGAGGCCAACAAGCCAGGAATGTGATCAAATATTACCGCCGAGAAGTTAGGTTGGGTTAGGTTAGGTTATATTACGTTATTGATGTATATAAACGTCCCACGGATACGTAGAGGCCAACTCGCCAGGTATGTTCTCAAATATTACCGCCGAGATGTTAGGTTCGGTTAGGTTAGGTTATATTACGTTATTGATGTATAAAAAGGTCCCACGGAGACGTAGAGGCCAACTCGCCAGGTATGTTTTCAAATACTACCGCCGAGATGTTAGGTTGGGTTAGGTTAGGTTATATTACGTTATTGATGTGTAAAAAGATCCCACGGAGACGGAGAAGCCACCTCGCCAGGAATGTTGTCAAATATTACCGCCGAGATGTTAGGTTGGGTTAGGTTAGGTTATATTACGTTATAGATGTATTTAAAGGTCCCGCGGAGACGTAGAGGCCAACAAGCCAGGAATGTGATCAAATATTACCGCCGAGAAGTTAGGTTGGGTTAGGTTAGGTTATATTACGTTATTGATGTATATAAATGTACCACGGAGACGTAGAGGTCAACTCGCCAGGAATGTTTTCAAATATTACCGCCGTGATGTTAGGTTGGGTTAGGTTAGGTTATATTACGTGATAGATGTATTTAAAGGTCCCGCGGAGACGTAGAGGACAACAAGCCAGGAATGTGATCAAATATTACCGCCGAGATGTTAGGTTGGGTTAGGTTAGGTTATATTACGTTATTGATGTATATAAACGTCCCACGGATACGTAGAGGCCAACTCGCCAGGTATGTTCTCAAATATTACCGCCGAGATGTTAGGTTCGGTTAGGTTAGGTTATATTACGTTATTGATGTATAAAAAGATCCCACGGAGACGTAGAGGCCAACTCGCCAGGTATGTTTTCAAATACTACCGCCGAGATGTTAGGTTGGGTTAGGTTAGGTTATATTACGTTATTGATGTGTAAAAAGATCCCACGGAGACGGAGAAGCCACCTCGCCAGGAATGTTGTCAAATATTACCGCCGAGATGTTAGGTTGGGTTAGGTTAGGTTATATTACGTTATGGATGTATTTAAATGTCCCGCGGAGACGTAGAGGCCAGCAAGCCAGGAATGTGATCAAATATTACCGCCGAGATGTTAGGTTGGGTTAGGTTAGGTTATATTACGTTATTAATGTATATAAAGGTCCCACGGAGTCGTAGATGTCAGCAAGCCAGGAATGTGGTCAAATATTACCGCCGAGATGTTAGGTTGGTTTAGGTTAGGTTATATTACGTTATAGATGTATTTAAAGGTCCCGCGGAGACGTAGAGGCCAGCAAGCCAGGAATGTGATCAAATATTACCGCCGAGATGTTAGGTTGGGTTAGGTTAGGTTATATTACGTTATTGATGTATATAAAGGTCCCACGGAGACGTATAGGCCAACTCGCCAGGAATGTTGTCAAATATTGCCGCCGAGATGTTAGCTTGGGTTAGGTTAGGTTATATTACGTTATGGATGTCTATAAAGGTCCCACGGTGACGTAGAGGCCAACTCGCCAGGAATGTTTTCAAATATTACCGCCGAGATGTTAGGTTGGGTTAGGTTGGGTTATATCACGTTATAGATGTATATAAAGGTCCCGCGGAGACGTAGAGGCCAGCAACCCAGGAATGTGATCAAATATTACCGCCGAGATGTTAGGTTGGGATAGGTTAGGTTATATTACGTTATTGATGTATATAAATGTCCCACGGAGACGTAGAGGCCAACAAGCCAGGAATGTGTTCAAATATTAACGCCGAGATGTTAGGTTAGGTTAGGTTAGGTTATATTACGTTATAGATGTATTTAAAGGTCCCGCGGAGACGTATAGGCCAACTCGCCGGGAATGTTGTCAAATAATACCGCCGAGATGTTAGCTTGGGTTAGGTTAGATTATATAACGTTATAGATGTATATAAAGGTCCCACAGAAACGTAGAGGCCAACTCGCCAGGAATGTTGTCAAATATTACCGCCGAGATGTTAGGTTGGGTTAGGTTAGGTTATATTACGTTATAGATGTATTTAAAGGTCCCGCGGAGACGTAGAGGCCAACAAGCCAGGAATGTGATCAAATATTACCGCCGAGAAGTTAGGTTGGGTTAGGTTAGGTTATATTACGTTATTGATGTATATAAATGTACCACGGAGACGTAGAGGTCAACTCGCCAGGAATGTTTTCAAATATTACCGCCGAGATGTTAGGTTGGGTTAGGTTAGGTTATATTACGTGATAGATGTATTTAAAGGTCCCGCGGAGACGTAGAGGACAACAAGCCAGGAATGTGATCAAATATTACCGCCGAGATGTTAGGTTGGGTTAGGTTAGGTTATATTACGTTATTGATGTATATAAACGTCCCACGGATACGTAGAGGCCAACTCGCCAGGTATGTTCTCAAATATTACCGCCGAGATGTTAGGTTCGGTTAGGTTAGGTTATATTACGTTATTGATGTATAAAAAGATCCCACGGAGACGTAGAGGCCAACTCGCCAGGTATGTTTTCAAATACTACCGCCGAGATGTTAGGTTGGGTTAGGTTAGGTTATATTACGTTATTGATGTGTAAAAAGATCCCACGGAGACGGAGAAGCCACCTCGCCAGGAATGTTGTCAAATATTACCGCCGAGATGTTAGGTTGGGTTAGGTTAGGTTATATTACGTTATGGACGTATTTAAAGGTCCCGTGGAGACGTAGAGGCCAGCAAGCCAGGAATGTGATCAAATATTACCGCCGAGATGTTAGGTTGGGTTAGGTTAGGTTATATTACGTTATTGATGTATATAAAGGTCCCACGGAGTCGTAGATGTCAGCAAGCCAGGAATGTGGTCAAATATTACCGCCGAGATGTTAGGTTGGTTTAGGTTAGGTTATATTACGTTATAGATGTATTTAAAGGTCCCGCGGAGACGTAGAGGCCAGCAAGCCAGGAATGTGATCAAATATTACCGCCGAGATGTTAGGTTGGGTTAGGTTAGGTTATATTACGTTATTGATGTATATAAAGGTCCCACGGAGACGTATAGGCCAACTCGCCGGGAATGTTGTCAAATATTACCGCCGAGATGTTAGCTTGGGTTAGGTTAGGTTATATTACGTTATGGATGTCTATAAAGGTCCCACGGTGACGTATAGGCCAACTCGCCGGGAATGTTGTCAAATAATACCGCCGAGATGTTAGCTTGGGTTAGGTTAGATTATATAACGTTATAGATGTATATAAAGGTCCCACGGAGACGTAGAGGCCAACAAGCCAGGAATGTGTTCAAATATTACCGCCGAGATGTTAGGTTGGGTTAGGTTAGGTTATATTACGTTATAGATGTATATAAAGATCCCACGGAGACGTAGAGGCCAACTCGCCATGAATGTTTTCAAATATTACCGCCGAGATGTTATTTTGGGTTAGGATACGTCATATTACGTTATTGATGTATATAAATGTACCACGGAGACGTAGAGGCCAACTCGGCATGAATGTTTTCAAATATTACCGCCGAGATGTTAGGTTGGGTTAGGTTAGGTTATATTACGTTATTGATGTGTAAAAAGATCCCACGGAGACGGAGAAGCCAACTCGCCAGGAATGTTGTCAAATATTACCGCCGAGATGTTAGGTTGGGTTAGGTTAGGTTATATTACGTTATAGATGTATTTAAAGGTCCCGCGGAGACGTAGAGGCCAACAAGCCAGGAATGTGATCAAATATTACCGCCGAGAAGTTAGGTTGGGTTAGGTTAGATTATATTACGTTATTGATGTATATAAATGTACCACGGAGACGTAGAGGTCAACTCGCCAGGAATGTTTTCAAATATTACCGCCGAGATGTTAGGTTGGGTTAGGTTAGGTTATATTACGTGATAGATGTATTTAAAGGTCCCGCGGAGACGTAGAGGACAACAAGCCAGGAATGTGATCAAATATTACCGCCGAGATGTTAGGTTGGGTTAGGTTAGGTTATATTACGTTATTGATGTATATAAACGTCCCACGGATACGTAGAGGCCAACTCGCCAGGTATGTTCTCAAATATTACCGCCGAGATGTTAGGTTCGGTTAGGTTAGGTTATATTACGTTATTGATGTATAAAAAGATCCCACGGAGACGTAGAGGCCAACTCGCCAGGTATGTTTTCAAATACTACCGCCGAGATGTTAGGTTGGGTTAGGTTAGGTTATATTACGTTATTGATGTGTAAAAAGATCCCACGGAGACGGAGAAGCAACCTCGCCAGGAATGTTGTCAAATATTACCGCCGAGATGTTAGGTTGGGTTAGGTTAGGTTATATTACGTTATGGACGTATTTAAAGGTCCCGTGGAGACGTAGAGGCCAGCAAGCCAGGAATGTGATCAAATATTACCGCCGAGATGTTAGGTTGGGTTAGGTTAGGTTATATTACGTTATTGATGTATATAAAGGTCCCACGGAGTCGTAGATGTCAGCAAGCCAGGAATGTGGTCAAATATTACCGCCGAGATGTTAGGTTGGTTTAGGTTAGGTTATATTACGTTATAGATGTATTTAAAGGTCCCGCGGAGACGTAGAGGCCAGCAAGCCAGGAATGTGATCAAATATTACCGCCGAGATGTTAGGTTGGGTTAGGTTAGGTTATATTACGTTATTGATGTATATAAAGGTCCCACGGAGACGTATAGGCTAACTCGCCGGGAATGTTGTCAAATATTACCGCCGAGATGTTAGCTTGGGTTAGGTTGGGTTATATTACGTTATGGATGTCTATAAAGGTCCCACGGTGACGTATAGGCCAACTCGCCGGGAATGTTGTCAAATAATACCGCCGAGATGTTAGCTTGGGTTAGGTTAGATTATATAACGTTATAGATGTATATAAAAGTCCCACGGAGACGTAGAGGCCAACAAGCCAGGAATGTGTTCAAATATTACCGCCGAGATGTTAGGTTGGGTTAGGTTAGGTTATATTACGTTATAGATGTATATAAAGATCCCACGGAGACGTAGAGGCCAACTCGCCATGAATGTTTTCAAATATTACCGCCGAGATGTTATTTTGGGTTAGGATACGTCATATTACGTTATTGATGTATATAAATGTACCACGGAGACGTAGAGGCCAACTCGGCATGAATGTTTTCAAATATTACCGCCGAGATGTTAGGTTGGGTTAGGTTAGGTTATATTACGTTATTGATGTGTAAAAAGATCCCACGGAGACGGAGAAGCCAACTCGCCAGGAATGTTGTCAAATATTACCGCCGAGATGTTAGGTTGGGTTAGGTTAGGTTATATTACGTTATTGATGTATATAAAGGTCCCACGGAGTCGTAGATGTCAGCAAGCCAGGAATGTGGTCAAATATTACCGCCGAGATGTTAGGTTGGTTTAGGTTAGGTTATATTACGTTATAGATGTATTTAAAGGTCCCGCGGAGACGTAGAGGCCAGCAAGCCAGGAATGTGATCAAATATTACCGCCGAGATGTTAGGTTGGGTTAGGTTAGGTTATATTACGTTATTGATGTATATAAAGATCCCACGGAGACGTAGAGGCCAACTCGCCATGAATGTTTTCAAATATTACCGCCGAGATGTTATTTTGGGTTAGGATACGTCATATTACGTTATTGATGTATATAAATGTACCACGGAGACGTAGAGGCCAACTCGGCATGAATGTTTTCAAATATTACCGCCGAGATGTTAGGTTGGGTTAGGTTAGGTTATATTACGTTATTGATGTGTAAAAAGATCCCACGGAGACGGAGAAGCCAACTCGCCAGGAATGTTGTCAAATATTACCGCCGAGATGTTAGGTTGGGTTAGGTTAGGTTATATAACGTTATGGATGTATATAAAGGTCCCACGTAGGCGTAGAGTGCAACTCGCCAGGAATGTTGTCAAATATTACCGCCGAGGTGTTAGGTTGGGTTAGGTTAGGTTATATTACGTTATAGATGTATATAAAGGTCCCACAGAGACGTAGAGGCCAACAAGCCAGGAATGTGTTCAAATATTACCGCCGAGATGTTAGGTTGGGTTAGGTTAGGTTATATTACGTTATAGATGTATATAAAGATCCCACGGAGACGTAGAGGCCAACTCGCCAGGAATGTTGTCAAATATTACCGCCGAGATGTTAGGTTGGGTTAGGTTAGGTTATATTACGTTATAGATGTATTTAAAGGTCCCGCGGAGACGTAGGGGCCAACAAGCCAGGAATGTGATCAAATATTACCGCCGAGATGTTAAGTTGGGTTAGGTTAGGTTATATTACTTTATTGATGTATAAAAAGATCCCACGGAGACGTAGAGGCCAACTCGCCAGGTATGTTTTCAGATACTACCGCCGAGATGTTAGGTTGGATTAGGTTAGGTTATATTACGTTATTGATGTGTAAAAAGATCCCACGTAGGCGTAGAGTGCAACTCGCCAGGAATGTTGTCAAATATTACCGCCGAGGTGTTAGGTTGGGTTAGGTTAGGTTATATTACGTTATAGATGTATATAAAGGTGCCACAGAGACGTAGAGGCCAACAAGCCAGGAATGTGTTCAAATATTACCGCCGAGATGTTAGGTTGGGTTAGGTTAGGTTATATTACGTTATAGATGTATATAAAGATCCCACGGAGACGTAGAGGCCAACTCGCCAGGAATGTTGTCAAATATTACCGCCGAGGTGTTAGGTTGGGTTAGGTTAGGTTATATTACGTTATAGATGTATATAAAGGTCCCACAGAGACGTAAAGGCCAACAAGCCAGGAATGTGTTCAAATATTACCGCCGAGATGTTAGGTTGGGTTAGGTTAGGTTATATTACGTTATAGATGTATATAAAGATCCCACGGAGACGTAGAGGCCAACTCGCCAGGAATGTTGTCAAATATTACCGCCGAGATGTTAGGTTGGGTTAGGTTAGGTTATATTACGTTATAGATGTATTTAAAGGTCCCGCGGAGACGTAGGGGCCAACAAGCCAGGAATGTGATCAAATATTACCGCCGAGATGTTAAGTTGGGTTAGGTTAGGTTATATTACTTTATTGATGTATAAAAAGATCCCACGGAGACGTAGAGGCCAACTCGCCATGAATGTTTTCAAATATTACCGCCGAGATGTTATTTTGGGTTAGGATACGTCATATTACGTTATTGATGTATATAAATGTACCACGGAGACGTAGAGGCCAACTCGGCATGAATGTTTTCAAATATTACCGCCGAGATGTTAGGTTGGGTTAGGTTAGGTTATATTACGTTATTGATGTGTAAAAAGATCCCACGGAGACGGAGAAGCCAACTCGCCAGGAATGTTGTCAAATATTACCGCCGAGATGTTAGGTTGGGTTAGGTTAGGTTATATAACGTTATGGATGTATATAAAGGTCCCACGTAGGCGTAGAGTGCAACTCGCCAGGAATGTTGTCAAATATTACCGCCGAGGTGTTAGGTTGGGTTAGGTTAGGTTATATTACGTTATAGATGTATATAAAGGTCCCACAGAGACGTAGAGGCCAACAAGCCAGGAATGTGTTCAAATATTACCGCCGAGATGTTAGGTTGGGTTAGGTTAGGTTATATTACGTTATAGATGTATATAAAGATCCCACGGAGACGTAGAGGCCAACTCGCCAGGAATGTTGTCAAATATTACCGCCGAGATGTTAGGTTGGGTTAGGTTAGGTTATATTACGTTATAGATGTATTTAAAGGTCCCGCGGAGACGTAGGGGCCAACAAGCCAGGAATGTGATCAAATATTACCGCCGAGATGTTAAGTTGGGTTAGGTTAGGTTATATTACTTTATTGATGTATAAAAAGATCCCACGGAGACGTAGAGGCCAACTCGCCAGGTATGTTTTCAGATACTACCGCCGAGATGTTAGGTTGGATTAGGTTAGGTTATATTACGTTATTGATGTGTAAAAAGATCCCACGTAGGCGTAGAGTGCAACTCGCCAGGAATGTTGTCAAATATTACCGCCGAGGTGTTAGGTTGGGTTAGGTTAGGTTATATTACGTTATAGATGTATATAAAGGTGCCACAGAGACGTAGAGGCCAACAAGCCAGGAATGTGTTCAAATATTACCGCCGAGATGTTAGGTTGGGTTAGGTTAGGTTATATTACGTTATAGATGTATATAAAGATCCCACGGAGACGTAGAGGCCAACTCGCCAGGAATGTTGTCAAATATTACCGCCGAGGTGTTAGGTTGGGTTAGGTTAGGTTATATTACGTTATAGATGTATATAAAGGTCCCACAGAGACGTAGAGGCCAACAAGCCAGGAATGTGTTCAAATATTACCGCCGAGATGTTAGGTTGGGTTAGGTTAGGTTATATTACGTTATAGATGTATATAAAGATCCCACGGAGACGTAGAGGCCAACTCGCCAGGAATGTTGTCAAATATTACCGCCGAGATGTTAGGTTGGGTTAGGTTAGGTTATATTACGTTATAGATGTATTTAAAGGTCCCGCGGAGACGTAGGGGCCAACAAGCCAGGAATGTGATCAAATATTACCGCCGAGATGTTAAGTTGGGTTAGGTTAGGTTATATTACTTTATTGATGTATAAAAAGATCCCACGGAGACGTAGAGGCCAACTCGCCAGGTATGTTTTCAGATACTACCGCCGAGATGTTAGGTTGGATTAGGTTAGGTTATATTACGTTATTGATGTGTAAAAAGATCCCACGTAGGCGTAGAGTGCAACTCGCCAGGAATGTTGTCAAATATTACCGCCGAGGTGTTAGGTTGGGTTAGGTTAGGTTATATTACGTTATAGATGTATATAAAGGTGCCACAGAGACGTAGAGGCCAACAAGCCAGGAATGTGTTCAAATATTACCGCCGAGATGTTAGGTTGGGTTAGGTTAGGTTATATTACGTTATAGATGTATATAAAGATCCCACGGAGACGTAGAGGCCAACTCGCCAGGAATGTTGTCAAATATTACCGCCGAGATGTTAGGTTGGGTTAGGTTAGGTTATATTACGTTATAGATGTATTTAAAGGTCCCGCGGAGACGTAGAGGCCAACAAGCCAGGAATGTGATCAAATATTACCGCCGAGAAGTTAGGTTGGGTTAGGTTAGGTTATATTACGTTATTGATGTATATAAATGTACCACGGAGACGTAGAGGCCAACTCGCCAGGAATGTTTTCAAATATTACCGCCGAGATGTTAGGTTGGGTTAGGTTAGGTTATATTACGTGATAGATGTATTTAAAGGTCCCGCGGAGACGTAGAGGACAACAAGCCAGGAATGTGATCAAATATTGCCGCCGAGATGTTAGGTTGGTTTAGGTTAGGTTATATTACGTTATTGATGTATATAAACGTCCCACGGATACGTAGAGGCCAACTCGCCAGGTATGTTCTCAAATATTACCGCCGAGATGTTAGGTTCGGTTAGGTTAGGTTATATTACGTTATTGATGTATAAAAAGATCCCACGGAGACGTAGGGGCCAACTCGCCAGGTATGTTTTCAAATACTACCGCCGAGATGTTAGGTTGGGTTAGGTTAGGTTATATTACGTTATTGATGTGTAAAAAGATCCCACGGAGACGGAGAAGCCACCTCGCCAGGAATGTTGTCAAATATTACCGCCGAGATGTTAGGTTGGGTTAGGTTAGGTTATATTACGTTATTGATGTATATAAAGGTCCCACGGAGACGTAGAGGCCAACAAGCCAGGAATGTGTTCAAATATTACCGCCGAGATGTTAGGTTGGGTTAGGTTAGGTTATATTACGTTATAGATGTATTTAAAGGTCCCGCGGAGACGTAGGGGCCAACAAGCCAGGAATGTGATCAAATATTACCGCCGAGATGTTAAGTTGGGTTAGGTTAGGTTATATTACGTTATTGATGTATATAAATGTACCACGGAGCCGTAGAGGCCAACTCGCCATGAATGTTTTCAAATATTACCGCCGAGATGTTAGGTTCGGTTAGGTTAGGTTATATTACTTTATTGATGTATAAAAAGATCCCACGGAGACGTAGAGGCCAACTCGCCAGGTATGTTTTCAAATACTACCGCCGAGATGTTAGGTTGGGTTAGGTTAGGTTATATTACGTTATTGATGTGTAAAAAGATCCCACGGAGACGGAGAAGCCAACTCGCCAGGAATGTTGTCAAATATTACCGCCGAGATGTTAGGTTCGGTTAGGTTAGGTTATATTACTTTATTGATGTATAAAAAGATCCCACGGAGACGTAGAGGCCAACTCGCCAGGTATGTTTTCAAATACTACCGCCGAGATGTTAGGTTGGGTTAGGTTAGGTTATATTACGTTATTGATGTATATAAAGGTCCCACGGAGACGTAGAGGCCAACAAGCCAGGAATGTGTTCAAATATTACCGCCGAGATGTTAGGTTGGGTTAGGTTAGGTTATATTACGTTATAGATGTATTTAAAGGTCCCGCGGAGACGTAGGGGCCAACAAGCCAGGAATGTGATCAAATATTACCGCCGAGATGTTAAGTTGGGTTAGGTTAGGTTATATTACGTTATTGATGTATATAAATGTACCACGGAGACGTAGAGGCCAACTCGCCATGAATGTTTTCAAATATTACCGCCGAGATGTTAGGTTCGGTTAGGTTAGGTTATATAACGTTATGGATGTATATAAAGGTCCCACGGAGACGTAGAGGCCAACTCGCCAGGTATGTTTTCAAATACTACCGCCGAGATGTTAGGTTGGGTTAGGTTAGGTTATATTACGTTATTGATGTGTAAAAAGATCCCACGGAGACGGAGAAGCCAACTCGCCAGGAATGTTGTCAAATATTACCGCCGAGATGTTAGGTTCGGTTAGGTTAGGTTATATTACTTTATTGATGTATAAAAAGATCCCACGGAGACGTAGAGGCCAACTCGCCAGGTATGTTTTCAAATACTACCGCCGAGATGTTAGGTTGGGTTAGGTTAGGTTATATTACGTTATTGATGTATATAAAGGTCCCACGGAGACGTAGAGGCCAACAAGCCAGGAATGTGTTCAAATATTACCGCCGAGATGTTAGGTTGGGTTAGGTTAGGTTATATTACGTTATAGATGTATTTAAAGGTCCCGCGGAGACGTAGGGGCCAACAAGCCAGGAATGTG
This sequence comes from Xylocopa violacea, assembly GCA_963969225.1. NCBI lineage: Eukaryota > Metazoa > Arthropoda > Insecta > Hymenoptera > Apidae > Xylocopa > Xylocopa violacea. The sequence continues at coordinate 5,123,654 of CAXAJV010000977.1, forward strand.
ATCAAATATTACCGCCGAGATGTTAAGTTGGGTTAGGTTAGGTTATATTACGTTATTGATGTATATAAATGTACCACGGAGACGTAGAGGCCAACTCGCCATGAATGTTTTCAAATATTACCGCCGAGATGTTAGGTTCGGTTAGGTTAGGTTATATTACTTTATTGATGTATAAAAAGATCCCACGGAGACGTAGAGGCCAACTCGCCAGGTATGTTTTCAAATACTACCGCCGAGATGTTAGGTTGGGTTAGGTTAGGTTATATTACGTTATTGATGTGTAAAAAGATCCCACGGAGACGGAGAAGCCAACTCGCCAGGAATGTTGTCAAATATTACCGCCGAGATGTTAGGTTGGGTTAGGTTAGGTTATATTACGTTATTGATGTATATAAAGGTCCCACGGAGTCGTAGATGTCAGCAAGCCAGGAATGTGGTCAAATATTACCGCCGAGATGTTAGGTTGGTTTAGGTTAGGTTATATTACGTTATAGATGTATTTAAAGGTCCCGCGGAGACGTAGAGGCCAGCAAGCCAGGAATGTGATCAAATATTACCGCCGAGATGTTAGGTTGGGTTAGGTTAGGTTATATTACGTTATTGATGTATATAAAGATCCCACGGAGACGTAGAGGCCAACTCGCCATGAATGTTTTCAAATATTACCGCCGAGATGTTATTTTGGGTTAGGATACGTCATATTACGTTATTGATGTATATAAATGTACCACGGAGACGTAGAGGCCAACTCGGCATGAATGTTTTCAAATATTACCGCCGAGATGTTAGGTTGGGTTAGGTTAGGTTATATTACGTTATTGATGTGTAAAAAGATCCCACGGAGACGGAGAAGCCAACTCGCCAGGAATGTTGTCAAATATTACCGCCGAGATGTTAGGTTGGGTTAGGTTAGGTTATATAACGTTATGGATGTATATAAAGGTCCCACGTAGGCGTAGAGTGCAACTCGCCAGGAATGTTGTCAAATATTACCGCCGAGGTGTTAGGTTGGGTTAGGTTAGGTTATATTACGTTATAGATGTATATAAAGGTCCCACAGAGACGTAGAGGCCAACAAGCCAGGAATGTGTTCAAATATTACCGCCGAGATGTTAGGTTGGGTTAGGTTAGGTTATATTACGTTATAGATGTATATAAAGATCCCACGGAGACGTAGAGGCCAACTCGCCAGGAATGTTGTCAAATATTACCGCCGAGATGTTAGGTTGGGTTAGGTTAGGTTATATTACGTTATAGATGTATTTAAAGGTCCCGCGGAGACGTAGAGGCCAACAAGCCAGGAATGTGTTCAAATATTACCGCCGAGATGTTAGGTTGGGTTAGGTTAGGTTATATTACGTTATTGATGTATATAAAGGTCCCACGGAGACGTAGAGGCCAACAAGCCAGGAATGTGATCAAATATTACCGCCGAGATGTAAGGTTGGGTTAGGTTAGGTTATATTACGTTATTGATGTATATAAAGGTCCCACGGATGCGTAGAGGCCAACTCGCCAGGAATGAGGTCAAATATACCGGCGAGATGTTAGGTTGGGTTAGGTTAGGTTATATTACGTTATGGATGTCTATAAAGGACCCACGGTGACGTAGAGGCCAACTCGCCAGGAATGTTTTCAAATATTACCGCCGAGATGTTAGGTTGGGTTAGGTTAGATTATATAACGTTATAGATGTATATAAAGGTCCCGCGGAGACGTAGAGGCCAACAAGGCAGGAATGTGTTCAAATATTACCGCCGAGATGATAGGTTGGGTTAGGTTAGGTTATATTACGTTATTGATGTATGTAAAGGTCCCACGGAGACGTAGATGCCTACAAGCCAGGAATGTGGTCAAATATTACCGCCGAGATGTTAGGTTGGTTTAGGTTAGGTTATATTACGTTATAGATGTATTTAAAGGTCCCGCGGAGACGTAGAGGCCAGCAAGCCAGGAATGTGATCAAATATTACCGCCGAGATGTTAGGTTGGGTTAGGTCAGGTTATATTACGTTATTGATGTATATAAAGGTCCCACGGAGACGTATAGGCCAACTCGCCAGGAATGTTGTCAAATATTGCCGCCGAGATGTTAGCTTGGGTTAGGTTAGGTTATATTACGTTATGGATGTCTATAAAGGTCCCACGGTGACGTAGAGGCCAACTCGCCAGGAATGTTTTCAAATATTACCGCCGAGATGTTAGGTTGGGTTAGGTTAGGTTATATCACGTTATAGATGTATATAAAGGTCCCGCGGAGACGTAGAGGCCAGCAACCCAGGAATGTGATCAAATATTACCGCCGAGATGTTAGGTTGGGATAGGTTAGGTTATATTACGTTATTGATGTATATAAATGTCCCACGGAGACGTAGAGGCCAACAAGCCAGGAATGTGTTCAAATATTAACGCCGAGATGTTAGGTTGGGTTAGGATAGGTTATATTACGTTATAGATGTATTTAAAGGTCCCGCGGAGACGTATAGGCCAACTCGCCGGGAATGTTGTCAAATAATACCGCCGAGATGTTAGCTTGGGTTAGGTTAGATTATATAACGTTATAGATGTATATAAAGGTCCCACGGAGACGTAGAGGCCAACTCGCCAGGAATGTTGTCAAATATTACCGCCGAGATGTTAGGTTGGGTTAGGTTAGGTTATATTACGTTATAGATGTATTTAAAGGTCCCGCGGAGACGTAGAGGCCAACAAGCCAGGAATGTGATCAAATATTACCGCCGAGAAGTTAGGTTGGGTTAGGTTAGGTTATATTACGTTATTGATGTATATAAATGTACCACGGAGACGTAGAGGTCAACTCGCCAGGAATGTTTTCAAATATTACCGCCGAGATGTTAGGTTGGGTTAGGTTAGGTTATATTACGTGATAGATGTATTTAAAGGTCCCGCGGAGACGTAGAGGACAACAAGCCAGGAATGTGATCAAATATTACCGCCGAGATGTTAGGTTGGGTTAGGTTAGGTTATATTACGTTATTGATGTATATAAACGTCCCACGGATACGTAGAGGCCAACTCGCCAGGTATGTTCTCAAATATTACCGCCGAGATGTTAGGTTCGGTTAGGTTAGGTTATATTACGTTATTGATGTATAAAAAGATCCCACGGAGACGTAGAGGCCAACTCGCCAGGTATGTTTTCAAATACTACCGCCGAGATGTTAGGTTGGGTTAGGTTAGGTTATATTACGTTATTGATGTGTAAAAAGATCCCACGGAGACGGAGAAGCCACCTCGCCAGGAATGTTGTCAAATATTACCGCCGAGATGTTAGGTTGGGTTAGGTTAGGTTATATTACGTTATGGACGTATTTAAAGGTCCCGTGGAGACGTAGAGGCCAGCAAGCCAGGAATGTGATCAAATATTACCGCCGAGATGTTAGGTTGGGTTAGGTTAGGTTATATTACGTTATTGATGTATATAAAGGTCCCACGGAGTCGTAGATGTCAGCAAGCCAGGAATGTGGTCAAATATTACCGCCGAGATGTTAGGTTGGTTTAGGTTAGGTTATATTACGTTATAGATGTATTTAAAGGTCCCGCGGAGACGTAGAGGCCAGCAAGCCAGGAATGTGATCAAATATTACCGCCGAGATGTTAGGTTGGGTTAGGTTAGGTTATATTACGTTATTGATGTATATAAAGGTCCCACGGAGACGTATAGGCCAACTCGCCGGGAATGTTGTCAAATATTACCGCCGAGATGTTAGCTTGGGTTAGGTTAGGTTATATTACGTTATGGATGTCTATAAAGGTCCCACGGTGACGTATAGGCCAACTCGCCGGGAATGTTGTCAAATAATACCGCCGAGATGTTAGCTTGGGTTAGGTTAGATTATATAACGTTATAGATGTATATAAAGGTCCCACGGAGACGTAGAGGCCAACAAGCCAGGAATGTGTTCAAATATTACCGCCGAGATGTTAGGTTGGGTTAGGTTAGGTTATATTACGTTATAGATGTATATAAAGATCCCACGGAGACGTAGAGGCCAACTCGCCATGAATGTTTTCAAATATTACCGCCGAGATGTTATTTTGGGTTAGGATACGTCATATTACGTTATTGATGTATATAAATGTACCACGGAGACGTAGAGGCCAACTCGGCATGAATGTTTTCAAATATTACCGCCGAGATGTTAGGTTGGGTTAGGTTAGGTTATATTACGTTATTGATGTGTAAAAAGATCCCACGGAGACGGAGAAGCCAACTCGCCAGGAATGTTGTCAAATATTACCGCCGAGATGTTAGGTTGGGTTAGGTTAGGTTATATTACGTTATAGATGTATTTAAAGGTCCCGCGGAGACGTAGAGGCCAACAAGCCAGGAATGTGATCAAATATTACCGCCGAGAAGTTAGGTTGGGTTAGGTTAGGTTATATTACGTTATTGATGTATATAAATGTACCACGGAGACGTAGAGGTCAACTCGCCAGGAATGTTTTCAAATATTACCGCCGAGATGTTAGGTTGGGTTAGGTTAGGTTATATTACGTGATAGATGTATTTAAAGGTCCCGCGGAGACGTAGAGGACAACAAGCCAGGAATGTGATCAAATATTACCGCCGAGATGTTAGGTTGGGTTAGGTTAGGTTATATTACGTTATTGATGTATATAAACGTCCCACGGATACGTAGAGGCCAACTCGCCAGGTATGTTCTCAAATATTACCGCCGAGATGTTAGGTTCGGTTAGGTTAGGTTATATTACGTGATTGGTGTATAAAAAGATCCCACGGAGACGTAGAGGCCAACTCGCCAGGTATGTTTTCAAATACTACCGCCGAGATGTTAGGTTGGGTTAGGTTAGGTTATATTACGTTATTGATGTGTAAAAAGATCCCACGGAGACGGAGAAGCCACCTCGCCAGGAATGTTGTCAAATATTACCGCCGAGATGTTAGGTTGGGTTAGGTTAGGTTATATTACGTTATGGACGTATTTAAAGGTCCCGTGGAGACGTAGAGGCCAGCAAGCCAGGAATGTGATCAAATATTACCGCCGAGATGTTAGGTTGGGTTAGGTTAGGTTATATTACGTTATTGATGTATATAAAGGTCCCACGGAGTCGTAGATGTCAGCAAGCCAGGAATGTGGTCAAATATTACCGCCGAGATGTTAGGTTGGTTTAGGTTAGGTTATATTACGTTATAGATGTATTTAAAGGTCCCGCGGAGACGTAGAGGCCAGCAAGCCAGGAATGTGATCAAATATTACCGCCGAGATGTTAGGTTGGGTTAGGTTAGGTTATATTACGTTATTGATGTATATAAAGGTCCCACGGAGACGTATAGGCTAACTCGCCGGGAATGTTGTCAAATATTACCGCCGAGATGTTAGCTTGGGTTAGGTTGGGTTATATTACGTTATGGATGTCTATAAAGGTCCCACGGTGACGTATAGGCCAACTCGCCGGGAATGTTGTCAAATAATACCGCCGAGATGTTAGCTTGGGTTAGGTTAGATTATATAACGTTATAGATGTATATAAAGGTCCCACGGAGACGTAGAGGCCAACAAGCCAGGAATGTGTTCAAATATTACCGCCGAGATGTTAGGTTGGGTTAGGTTAGGTTATATTACGTTATAGATGTATATAAAGATCCCACGGAGACGTAGAGGCCAACTCGCCATGAATGTTTTCAAATATTACCGCCGAGATGTTATTTTGGGTTAGGATACGTCATATTACGTTATTGATGTATATAAATGTACCACGGAGACGTAGAGGCCAACTCGGCATGAATGTTTTCAAATATTACCGCCGAGATGTTAGGTTGGGTTAGGTTAGGTTATATTACGTTATTGATGTGTAAAAAGATCCCACGGAGACGGAGAAGCCAACTCGCCAGGAATGTTGTCAAATATTACCGCCGAGATGTTAGGTTGGGTTAGGTTAGGTTATATTACGTTATTGATGTATATAAAGGTCCCACGGAGTCGTAGATGTCAGCAAGCCAGGAATGTGGTCAAATATTACCGCCGAGATGTTAGGTTGGTTTAGGTTAGGTTATATTACGTTATAGATGTATTTAAAGGTCCCGCGGAGACGTAGAGGCCAGCAAGCCAGGAATGTGATCAAATATTACCGCCGAGATGTTAGGTTGGGTTAGGTTAGGTTATATTACGTTATTGATGTATATAAAGATCCCACGGAGACGTAGAGGCCAACTCGCCATGAATGTTTTCAAATATTACCGCCGAGATGTTATTTTGGGTTAGGATACGTCATATTACGTTATTGATGTATATAAATGTACCACGGAGACGTAGAGGCCAACTCGGCATGAATGTTTTCAAATATTACCGCCGAGATGTTAGGTTGGGTTAGGTTAGGTTATATTACGTTATTGATGTGTAAAAAGATCCCACGGAGACGGAGAAGCCAACTCGCCAGGAATGTTGTCAAATATTACCGCCGAGATGTTAGGTTGGGTTAGGTTAGGTTATATAACGTTATGGATGTATATAAAGGTCCCACGTAGGCGTAGAGTGCAACTCGCCAGGAATGTTGTCAAATATTACCGCCGAGGTGTTAGGTTGGGTTAGGTTAGGTTATATTACGTTATAGATGTATATAAAGGTCCCACAGAGACGTAGAGGCCAACAAGCCAGGAATGTGTTCAAATATTACCGCCGAGATGTTAGGTTGGGTTAGGTTAGGTTATATTACGTTATAGATGTATATAAAGATCCCACGGAGACGTAGAGGCCAACTCGCCAGGAATGTTGTCAAATATTACCGCCGAGATGTTAGGTTGGGTTAGGTTAGGTTATATTACGTTATAGATGTATTTAAAGGTCCCGCGGAGACGTAGAGGCCAACAAGCCAGGAATGTGTTCAAATATTACCGCCGAGATGTTAGGTTGGGTTAGGTTAGGTTATATTACGTTATAGATGTATTTAAAGGTCCCGCGGAGACGTAGGGGCCAACAAGCCAGGAATGTGATCAAATATTACCGCCGAGATGTTAAGTTGGGTTAGGTTAGGTTATATTACGTTATTGATGTATATAAATGTACCACGGAGACGTAGAGGCCAACTCGCCAGGAATGTTGTCAAATATTACCGCCGAGATGTTAGGTTCGGTTAGGTTAGGTTATATTACTTTATTGATGTATAAAAAGATCCCACGGAGACGTAGAGGCCAACTCGCCAGGTATGTTTTCAGATACTACCGCCGAGATGTTAGGTTGGATTAGGTTAGGTTATATTACGTTATTGATGTGTAAAAAGATCCCACGTAGGCGTAGAGTGCAACTCGCCAGGAATGTTGTCAAATATTACCGCCGAGGTGTTAGGTTGGGTTAGGTTAGGTTATATTACGTTATAGATGTATATAAAGGTCCCACAGAGACGTAGAGGCCAACAAGCCAGGAATGTGTTCAAATATTACCGCCGAGATGTTAGGTTGGGTTAGGTTAGGTTATATTACGTTATAGATGTATATAAAGATCCCACGGAGACGTAGAGGCCAACTCGCCAGGAATGTTGTCAAATATTACCGCCGAGATGTTAGGTTGGGTTAGGTTAGGTTATATTACGTTGTAGATGTATTTAAAGGTCCCGCGGAGACGTAGAGGCCAACAAGCCAGGAATGTGATCAAATATTACCGCCGAGAAGTTAGGTTGGGTTAGGTTAGGTTATATTACGTTATTGATGTATATAAATGTACCACGGAGACGTAGAGGCCAACTCGCCAGGAATGTTTTCAAATATTACCGCCGAGATGTTAGGTTGGGTTAGGTTAGGTTATATTACGTGATAGATGTATTTAAAGGTCCCGCGGAGACGTAGAGGACAACAAGCCAGGAATGTGATCAAATATTGCCGCCGAGATGTTAGGTTGGTTTAGGTTAGGTTATATTACGTTATTGATGTATATAAACGTCCCACGGATACGTAGAGGCCAACTCGCCAGGTTTGTTCTCAAATATTACCGCCGAGATGTTAGGTTCGGTTAGGTTAGGTTATATTACGTTATTGATGTATAAAAAGATCCCACGGAGACGTAGGGGCCAACTCGCCAGGTATGTTTTCAAATACTACCGCCGAGATGTTAGGTTGGGTTAGGTTAGGTTATATTACGTTATTGATGTGTAAAAAGATCCCACGGAGACGGAGAAGCCACCTCGCCAGGAATGTTGTCAAATATTACCGCCGAGATGTTAGGTTGGGTTAGGTTAGGTTATATTACGTTATTGATGTATATAAAGGTCCCACGGAGACGTAGAGGCCAACAAGCCAGGAATGTGTTCAAATATTACCGCCGAGATGTTAGGTTGGGTTAGGTTAGGTTATATTACGTTATAGATGTATTTAAAGGTCCCGCGGAGACGTAGGGGCCAACAAGCCAGGAATGTGATCAAATATTACCGCCGAGATGCTAAGTTGGGTTAGGTTAGGTTATATTACGTTATTGATGTATATAAATGTACCACGGAGCCGTAGAGGCCAACTCGCCATGAATGTTTTCAAATATTACCGCCGAGATGTTAGGTTCGGTTAGGTTAGGTTATATTACTTTATTGATGTATAAAAAGATCCCACGGAGACGTAGAGGCCAACTCGCCAGGTATGTTTTCAAATACTACCGCCGAGATGTTAGGTTGGGTTAGGTTAGGTTATATTACGTTATTGATGTGTAAAAAGATCCCACGGAGACGGAGAAGCCAACTCGCCAGGAATGTTGTCAAATATTACCGCCGAGATGTTAGGTTCGGTTAGGTTAGGTTATATTACTTTATTGATGTATAAAAAGATCCCACGGAGACGTAGAGGCCAACTCGCCAGGTATGTTTTCAAATACTACCGCCGAGATGTTAGGTTGGGTTAGGTTAGGTTATATTACGTTATTGATGTATATAAAGGTCCCACGGAGACGTAGAGGCCAACAAGCCAGGAATGTGTTCAAATATTACCGCCGAGATGTTAGGTTGGGTTAGGTTAGGTTATATTACGTTATAGATGTATTTAAAGGTCCCGCGGAGACGTAGGGGCCAACAAGCCAGGAATGTGATCAAATATTACCGCCGAGATGTTAAGTTGGGTTAGGTTAGGTTATATTACGTTATTGATGTATATAAATGTACCACGGAGACGTAGAGGCCAACTCGCCATGAATGTTTTCAAATATTACCGCCGAGATGTTAGGTTCGGTTAGGTTAGGTTATATAACGTTATGGATGTATATAAAGGTCCCACGGAGACGTAGAGGCCAACTCGCCAGGTATGTTTTCAAATACTACCGCCGAGATGTTAGGTTGGGTTAGGTTAGGTTATATTACGTTATTGATGTGTAAAAAGATCCCACGGAGACGGAGAAGCCAACTCGCCAGGAATGTTGTCAAATATTACCGCCGAGATGTTAGGTTCGGTTAGGTTAGGTTATATTACTTTATTGATGTATAAAAAGATCCCACGGAGACGTAGAGGCCAACTCGCCAGGTATGTTTTCAAATACTACCGCCGAGATGTTAGGTTGGGTTAGGTTAGGTTATATTACGTTATTGATGTATATAAAGGTCCCACGGAGACGTAGAGGCCAACAAGCCAGGAATGTGTTCAAATATTACCGCCGAGATGTTAGGTTGGGTTAGGTTAGGTTATATTACGTTATAGATGTATTTAAATGTCCCGCGGAGACGTAGGGGCCAACAAGCCAGGAATGTGATCAAATATTACCGCCGAGATGTTAAGTTGGGTTAGGTTAGGTTATATTACGTTATTGATGTATATAAATGTACCACGGAGACGTAGAGGCCAACTCGCCATGAATGTTTTCAAATATTACCGCCGAGATGTTAGGTTCGGTTAGGTTAGGTTATATTACTTTATTGATGTATAAAAAGATCCCACGGAGACGTAGAGGCCAACTCGCCAGGTATGTTTTCAAATACTACCGCCGAGATGTTAGGTTGGGTTAGGTTAGGTTATATTACGTTATTGATGTGTAAAAAGATCCCACGGAGACGGAGAAGCCAACTCGGCATGAATGTTTTCAAATATTACCGCCGAGATGTTAGGTTGGGTTAGGTTAGGTTATATTACGTTATTGATGTGTAAAAAGATCCCACGGAGACGGAGAAGCCAACTCGCCAGGAATGCTGTCAAATATTACCGCCGAGATGTTAGGTTGGGTTAGGTTAGGTTATATAACGTTATGGATGTATATAAAGGTCCCACGTAGGCGTAGAGTGCAACTCGCCAGGAATGTTGTCAAATATTACCGCCGAGGTGTTAGGTTGGGTTAGGTTAGGTTATATTACGTTATAGATGTATATAAAGGTCCCACAGAGACGTAGAGGCCAACAAGCCAGGAATGTGTTCAAATATTACCGCCGAGATGTTAGGTTGGGTTAGGTTAGGTTATATTACGTTATAGATGTATATAAAGATCCCACGGAGACGTAGAGGCCAACTCGCCAGGAATGTTGTCAAATATTACCGCCGAGATGTTAGGTTGGGTTAGGTTAGGTTATATTACGTTATAGATGTATTTAAAGGTCCCGCGGAGACGTAGAGGCCAACAAGCCAGGAATGTGTTCAAATATTACCGCCGAGATGTTAGGTTGGGTTAGGTTAGGTTATATTACGTTATTGATGTATATAAAGGTCCCACGGAGACGTAGAGGCCAACAAGCCAGGAATGTGATCAAATATTACCGCCGAGATGTAAGGTTGGGTTAGGTTAGGTTATATTACGTTATTGATGTATATAAAGGTCCCACGGATGCGTAGAGGCCAACTCGCCAGGAATGAGGTCAAATATACCGGCGAGATGTTAGGTTGGGTTAGGTTAGGTTATATTACGTTATGGATGTCTATAAAGGACCCACGGTGACGTAGAGGCCAACTCGCCAGGAATGTTTTCAAATATTACCGCCGAGATGTTAGGTTGGGTTAGGTTAGATTATATAACGTTATAGATGTATATAAATGTACCACGGAGACGTAGAGGCCAACTCGGCATGAATGTTTTCAAATATTACCGCCGAGATGTTAGGTTGGGTTAGGTTAGGTTATATTACGTTATTGATGTGTAAAAAGATCCCACGGAGACGGAGAAGCCAACTCGCCAGGAATGTTGTCAAATATTACCGCCGAGATGTTAGGTTGGGTTAGGTTAGGTTATATAACGTTATGGATGTATATAAAGGTCCCACGTAGGCGTAGAGTGCAACTCGCCAGGAATGTTGTCAAATATTACCGCCGAGGTGTTAGGTTGGGTTAGGTTAGGTTATATTACGTTATAGATGTATATAAAGGTCCCACAGAGACGTAGAGGCCAACAAGCCAGGAATGTGTTCAAATATTACCGCCGAGATGTTAGGTTGGGTTAGGTTAGGTTATATTACGTTATAGATGTATATAAAGATCCCACGGAGACGTAGAGGCCAACTCGCCAGGAATGTTGTCAAATATTACCGCCGAGATGTTAGGTTGGGTTAGGTTAGGTTATATTACGTTATAGATGTATTTAAAGGTCCCGCGGAGACGTAGAGTCCAACAAGCCAGGAATGTGTTCAAATATTACCGCCGAGATGTTAGGTTGGGTTAGGTTAGGTTATATTACGTTATTGATGTATATAAAGGTCCCACGGAGACGTAGAGGCCAACAAGCCAGGAATGTGATCAAATATTACCGCCGAGATGTAAGGTTGGGTTAGGTTAGGTTATATTACGTTATTGATGTATATAAAGGTCCCACGGATGCGTAGAGGCCAACTCGCCAGGAATGAGGTCAAATATACCGGCGAGATGTTAGGTTGGGTTAGGTTAGGTTATATTACGTTATGGATGTCTATAAAGGACCCACGGTGACGTAGAGGCCAACTCGCCAGGAATGTTTTCAAATATTACCGCCGAGATGTTAGGTTGGGTTAGGTTAGATTATATAACGTTATAGATGTATATAAAGGTCCCGCGGAGACGTAGAGGCCAACAAGGCAGGAATGTGTTCAAATATTACCGCCGAGATGATAGGTTGGGTTAGGTTAGGTTATATTACGTTATTGATGTATGTAAAGGTCCCACGGAGACGTAGATGCCTACAAGCCAGGAATGTGGTCAAATATTACCGCCGAGATGATGGACAGGGTTAGCCTAGCTTATACTATGTTATTGTTGTATATAAAGGTCCGACGGAGACGTATAGGCCAACTCGCCAGGAATGTTGTCAAATATTACCGCCGAGATGATAGGTTGGGTTAGGTTAGGTTATATTACGTTATTGATGTATATGAAGGTCAAACCGAGACGTAGAGGCCAACTCGCCAGGAATGTTGTCAAATATTATCACCGAGATGTTAGGTTGGGTTAGGTCAGGTTATATTACGTTATTGATGTATATAAAGGTCCCACGGAGACGTAGATGCCAACAAGCCAGGAATGTGGTCAAATATTACCGCCGAGATGTTATTTTGGGTTAGGATAGGTTATATTACGTTATTGATGTATATAAATGTACCACGGAGACGTAGAGGCCAACTCGCCATGAATGTTTTCAAATATTACCGCCGAGATGTTAGGTTGGGTTAGGTTAGGTTATATTTCGTTATTGATGTATATGAAGGTCCCACGGAGACGTAGAGGCCAACTCGCCAGGAATGTTGTCAAATATTACCGCCGAGATGATAGGTTGGGTTAGGTTAGGTTATATTACGTTATTGATGTATATGAAGGTCAAACCGAGACGTAGAGGCCAACAAGCCAGGAATGTGATCAAATATTATCACCGAGATGTTAGGTTGGGTTAGGTCAGGTTATATTACGTTATTGATGTATATAAAGGTCCCACGGAGACGTAGATGCCAACAAGCCAGGAATGTGGTTAAATATTACCGCCGAGATGTTATTTTGGGTTGGGATAGGTTATATTACGTTATTGATGTATATAAATGTACCACGGGGACGTAGATGCCAACAAGCCAGGAATGTGGGCAAATATTACCGCCGAGATGTTATTTTGGGTTAGGATAGGTTATATTACGTTATTGATGTATATAAATGTACCACGGAGACGTAGATGCCAACTCGCCATGAATGTTTTCAAATATTACCTCCGAGATGTTAGGTTGGGTTAGGTTAGGTTATATTACGTTATGGATGTCTATAAAGTACCCACGGTGACGTAGAGGCCAACTCGCCAGGAATGTTTTCAAATATTACCGCCGAGATGTTAGGTTGGATTAGGTTAGATTATATCACGTTATAGATGTATATAAAGGTCCCGCGGAGACGTAGAGGCCAACAAGGCAGGAATGTGTTCAAATATTACCGCCGAGATGTTAGATTGAGTTAGGTTAGGTTATATTATGTTATTGATGTATATAAAAGTCCCACGGAGGCGTAGAGGCGAACTCGCCAGGAATGAGGTCAAATATACCGCCGAGATGTTAGGTTGGGTTAGGTTAGGTTATATTTCGTTATTGATGTATATGAAGGTCCCACGGAGATGTAGAGGCCAACTCGCCAGGAATGTTGTCAAATATTACCGCCGAGATGATTGGTTGGGTTAGGTTAGGTTATATTACGTTATTGATATATATAAAGGTCCCACGGAGACGTAGATGCCAACAAGTCAGGAATGTGGTCAAATATTACCGCCGAGATGATAGACTGGGTTAGCCTAGCTTATACAATGTTATTGTTGTATATAAAGGTCCGACGGAGACGTATAGGCCAACTCGCCAGGAATGTTGTCAAATATTACCGCCGAGATGATAGGTTGGGTTAGGTTAGGTTATATCACGTTATAGATGTATATAAAGGTCCCGCGGAGACGTAGAGGCCAGCAAGCCAGGAATGTGATCAAATATTACCGCCGAGATGTTAGGTTGGGTTAGGTTAGGTTATATTACGTTATGGATGTCTATAAAGGACCCACGGTGACGTAGAGGCCAACTCGCCAGGAATGTTGTCAAATATTATCACCGAGATGTTAGGTTGGGTTAGGTCAGGTTATATTACGTTATTGATGTATATAAAGGTCCCACGGAGACGTAGATGCCAACAAGCCAGGAATGTGGTCAAATATTACCGCCGAGATGTTATTTTGGGTTAGGATAGGTTATATTACGTTATTGATGTATATAAATGTACCACGGAGACGTAGAGGCCAACTCGCCATGAATGTTTTCAAATATTACCGCCGAGATGTTAGGTTGGGTTAGGTTAGGTTATATTACGTTATAGATGAATATAAAGGTTCCACGGAGACGTAGAGGCCAACTCGCTAGGAATGTTTTCAAATATTACCGCCGAGATGTTAGGTTGGGTTAGGTTAGGTTATATTACGTTATTGATGTATATAAAGGTCCCACTGAGACGTAGAGGCCAACTCGCCAGGAATGTTTTCAAATATTACCGCCGAGATGTTAGGTTGGGTTAGGTTAGGTTATATCACGTTATAGATGTATATAAAGGTCCCGCGGAGACGTAGAGGCCAGCAACCCAGGAATGTGATCAAATATTACCGCCGAGATGTTAGGTTGGGATAGGTTAGGTTATATTACGTTATTGATGTATATAAATGTCCCACGGAGACGTAGAGGCCAACAAGCCAGGAATGTGTTCAAATATTAACGCCGAGATGTTAGGTTGGGTTAGGTTAGGTTATATTACGTTATAGATGTATTTAAAGGTCCCGCGGAGACGTATAGGCCAACTCGCCGGGAATGTTGTCAAATAATACCGCCGAGATGTTAGCTTGGGTTAGGTTAGATTATATAACGTTATAGATGTATATAAAGGTCCCACGGAGACGTAGAGGCCAACAAGCCAGGAATGTGTTCAAATATTACCGCCGAGATGTTAGGTTGGGTTAGGTTAGGTTATATTACGTTATAGATGTATATAAAGATCCCACGGAGACGTAGAGGCCAACTCGCCATGAATGTTTTCAAATATTACCGCCGAGATGTTATTTTGGGTTAGGATACGTCATATTACGTTATTGATGTATATAAATGTACCACGGAGACGTAGAGGCCAACTCGGCATGAATGTTTTCAAATATTACCGCCGAGATGTTAGGTTGGGTTAGGTTAGGTTATATTACGTTATTGATGTGTAAAAAGATCCCACGGAGACGGAGAAGCCAACTCGCCAGGAATGTTGTCAAATATTACCGCCGAGATGTTAGGTTGGGTTAGGTTAGGTTATATTACGTTATTGATGTATATAAAGGTCCCACGGAGTCGTAGATGTCAGCAAGCCAGGAATGTGGTCAAATATTACCGCCGAGATGTTAGGTTGGTTTAGGTTAGGTTATATTACGTTATAGATGTATTTAAAGGTCCCGCGGAGACGTAGAGGCCAGCAAGCCAGGAATGTGATCAAATATTACAGCCGAGATGTAAGGTTGGGTTAGGTTAGGTTATATTACGTTATTGATGTATATAAAGGTCCCACGGATACGTACAGGCCAACTCGCCAGGAATGAGGTCAAATATACCGCCGAAATGTTAGGTTGGGTTAGGTTAGGTTATATTTCGTTATTGATGTATATGAAGGTCCCACGGAGACGTAGAGGCCAACTCGCCAGGAATGTTGTCAAGTATAACCGCCGAGATGTTATTTTGGGTTAGGATAGGTTATATTACGTTATTGATGTATATAAAGGTCCCACGGAGACGTAGATGCCAACAAGCCAGGAACGTGGGCAAATATTATCGCCGAGATGCTATTTTGGGTTAGGATAGGTTATATTACGTTATTGATGTATATAAATGTACCACGGAGACGTAAATGCCAACTCGCCATGAATGTTTTCAAATATTACCGCCGAGATGTTAGGTTGGGTTAGGTTAGGTTATATTACGTTATGGATGTCTATAAAGGACCCACGGTGACGTAGAGGCCAACTCGCCAGGAATGTTTTCAAATATTACCGCCGAGATGTTAGGTTGGGTTAGGTTAGATTATATCACGTTATAGATGTATATAAAGGTCCCGCGGAGACGTAGAGGCCAACAAGGCAGGAATGTGTTCAAATATTACCGCCGAGATGTTAGATTGGGTTAGGTTAGGTTATATTACGTTATTGATGTATATAAAGGTCCCACGGAGACGTAGAGGCCAACAAGCCAGGAATGTGATCAAATATTACCGCCGAGATGTTAGGTTGGGTTAGGTTAGGTTATATTACGTTATTGATGTATATAAAGATCCCACGGAGACGTAGAGGCCAACTCGCCATGAATGTTTTCAAATATTACCGCCGAGATGTTATTTTGGGTTAGGATACGTCATATTACGTTATTGATGTATATAAATGTACCACGGAGACGTAGAGGCCAACTCGGCATGAATGTTTTCAAATATTACCGCCGAGATGTTAGGTTGGGTTAGGTTAGGTTATATTACGTTATTGATGTGTAAAAAGATCCCACGGATACGGAGAAGCCAACTCGCCAGGAATGTTGTCAAATATTACCGCCGAGATGTTAGGTTGGGTTAGGTTAGGTTATATTACGTTATTGATGTATATAAAGGTCCCACGGAGTCGTAGATGTCAGCAAGCCAGGAATGTGGTCAAATATTACCGCCGAGATGTTAGGTTGGTTTAGGTTAGGTTATATTACGTTATAGATGTATTTAAAGGTCCCGCGGAGACGTAGAGGCCAGCAAGCCAGGAATGTGATCAAATATTACCGCCGAGATGTTAGGTTGGGTTAGGTTAGGTTATATTACGTTATTGATGTATATAAAGATCCCACGGAGACGTAGAGGCCAACTCGCCATGAATGTTTTCAAATATTACCGCCGAGATGTTATTTTGGGTTAGGATACGTCATATTACGTTATTGATGTATATAAATGTACCACGGAGACGTAGAGGCCAACTCGGCATGAATGTTTTCAAATATTACCGCCGAGATGTTAGGTTGGGTTAGGTTAGGTTATATTACGTTATTGATGTGTAAAAAGATCCCACGGATACGGAGAAGCCAACTCGCAAGGAATGTTGTCAAATATTACCGCCGAGATGTTAGGTTGGGTTAGGTTAGGTTATATTACGTTATTGATGTATATAAAGGTCCCACGGAGTCGTAGATGTCAGCAAGCCAGGAATGTGGTCAAATATTACCGCCGAGATGTTAGGTTGGTTTAGGTTAGGTTATATTACGTTATAGATGTATTTAAAGGGCCCCCGGAGACGTAGAGGCCAGCAAGCCAGGAATGTGATCAAATATTACCGCCGAGATGTTAGGTTGGGTTAGGTTAGGTTATATTACGTTATTGATGTATATAAAGATCCCACGGAGACGTAGAGGCCAACTCGCCATGAATGTTTTCAAATATTACCGCCGAGATGTTATTTTGGGTTAGGATACGTCATATTACGTTATTGATGTATATAAATGTACCACGGAGACGTAGAGGCCAACTCGGCATGAATGTTTTCAAATATTACCGCCGAGATGTTAGGTTGGGTTAGGTTAGGTTATATTACGTTATTGATGTGTAAAAAGATCCCACGGAGACGGAGAAGCCAACTCGCCAGGAATGTTGTCAAATATTACCGCCGAGATGTTAGGTTGGGTTAGGTTAGGTTATATAACGTTATGGATGTATATAAAGGTCCCACGTAGGCGTAGAGTGCAACTCGCCAGGAATGTTGTCAAATATTACCGCCGAGGTGTTAGGTTGGGTTAGGTTAGGTTATATTACGTTATAGATGTATATAAAGGTCCCACAGAGACGTAGAGGCCAACAAGCCAGGAATGTGTTCAAATATTACCGCCGAGATGTTAGGTTGTGTTAGGTTAGGTTATATTACGTTATAGATGTATATAAAGATCCCACGGAGACGTAGAGGCCAACTCGCCAGGAATGTTGTCAAATATTACCGCCGAGATGTTAGGTTGGGTTAGGTTAGGTTATATTACGTTATAGATGTATTTAAAGGTCCCGCGGAGACGTAGAGGCCAACAAGCCAGGAATGTGTTCAAATATTACCGCCGAGATGTTAGGTTGGGTTAGGTTAGGTTATATTACGTTATTGATGTATATAAAGGTCCCACGGAGACGTAGAGGCCAACAAGCCAGGAATGTGATCAAATATTACCGCCGAGATGTAAGGTTGGGTTAGGTTAGGTTATATTACGTTATTGATGTATATGAAGGTCAAACCGAGACGTAGAGGCCAACTCGCCAGGAATGTTGTCAAATATTATCACCGAGATGTTAGGTTGGGTTAGGTCAGGTTATATTACGTTATTGATGTATATAAAGGTCCCACGGAGACGTAGATGCCAACAAGCCAGGAATGTGGTCAAATATTACCGCCGAGATGTTATTTTGGGTTAGGATAGGTTATATTACGTTATTGATGTATATAAATGTACCACGGAGACGTAGAGGCCAACTCGCCATGAATGTTTTCAAATATTACCGCCGAGATGTTAGGTTGGGTTAGGTTAGGTTATATTTCGTTATTGATGTATATGAAGGTCCCACGGAGACGTAGAGGCCAACTCGCCAGGAATGTTGTCAAATATTACCGCCGAGATGATAGGTTGGGTTAGGTTAGGTTATATTACGTTATTGATGTATATGAAGGTCAAACCGAGACGTAGAGGCCAACAAGCCAGGAATGTGATCAAATATTATCACCGAGATGTTAGGTTGGGTTAGGTCAGGTTATATTACGTTATTGATGTATATAAAGGTCCCACGGAGACGTAGATGCCAACAAGCCAGGAATGTGGTTAAATATTACCGCCGAGATGTTATTTTGGGTTAGGATAGGTTATATTACGTTATTGATGTATATAAATGTACCACGGGGACGTAGATGCCAACAAGCCAGGAATGTGGGCAAATATTACCGCCGAGATGTTATTTTGGGTTAGGATAGGTTATATTACGTTATTGATGTATATAAATGTACCACGGAGACGTAGATGCCAACTCGCCATGAATGTTTTCAAATATTACCTCCGAGATGTTAGGTTGGGTTAGGTTAGGTTATATTACGTTATGGATGTCTATAAAGTACCCACGGTGACGTAGAGGCCAACTCGCCAGGAATGTTTTCAAATATTACCGCCGAGATGTTAGGTTGGATTAGGTTAGATTATATCACGTTATAGATGTATATAAAGGTCCCGCGGAGACGTAGAGGCCAACAAGGCAGGAATGTGTTCAAATATTACCGCCGAGATGTTAGATTGAGTTAGGTTAGGTTATATTATGTTATTGATGTATATAAAAGTCCCACGGAGGCGTAGAGGCGAACTCGCCAGGAATGAGGTCAAATATACCGCCGAGATGTTAGGTTGGGTTAGGTTAGGTTATATTTCGTTATTGATGTATATGAAGGTCCCACGGAGATGTAGAGGCCAACTCGCCAGGAATGTTGTCAAATATTACCGCCGAGATGATTGGTTGGGTTAGGTTAGGTTATATTACGTTATTGATATATATAAAGGTCCCACGGAGACGTAGATGCCAACAAGTCAGGAATGTGGTCAAATATTACCGCCGAGATGATAGACTGGGTTAGCCTAGCTTATACAATGTTATTGTTGTATATAAAGGTCCGACGGAGACGTATAGGCCAACTCGCCAGGAATGTTGTCAAATATTACCGCCGAGATGATAGGTTGGGTTAGGTTAGGTTATATCACGTTATAGATGTATATAAAGGTCCCGCGGAGACGTAGAGGCCAGCAAGCCAGGAATGTGATCAAATATTACCGCCGAGATGTTAGGTTGGGTTAGGTTAGGTTATATTACGTTATGGATGTCTATAAAGGACCCACGGTGACGTAGAGGCCAACTCGCCAGGAATGTTGTCAAATATTATCACCGAGATGTTAGGTTGGGTTAGGTCAGGTTATATTACGTTATTGATGTATATAAAGGTCCCACGGAGACGTAGATGCCAACAAGCCAGGAATGTGGTCAAATATTACCGCCGAGATGTTATTTTGGGTTAGGATAGGTTATATTACGTTATTGATGTATATAAATGTACCACGGAGACGTAGAGGCCAACTCGCCATGAATGTTTTCAAATATTACCGCCGAGATGTTAGGTTGGGTTAGGTTAGGTTATATTACGTTATAGATGAATATAAAGGTTCCACGGAGACGTAGAGGCCAACTCGCTAGGAATGTTTTCAAATATTACCGCCGAGATGTTAGGTTGGGTTAGGTTACGTTATATTACGTTATAGATGTATTTAAAGGTCCCGCGGAGACGTAGAGGCCAACAAGCCAGGAATGTGATCAAATATTACCGCCGAGATGTTAGGTTGGATTAGGTTAGGTTATATTACGTTATTGATGTATATAAAGGTCCCACGGATACGTAGAGGCCAACTTGCCAGGTATGTTTTCAAATAATACCGCCGAGATGTTAGGTTGGGTTAGGTTAGGTTATATTACGTTATTGATGTATATAAAGGTCCCACTGAGACGTAGAGGCAAACTCGCCAGGAATGTGGTCAAATATTACCGCCGAGATGATAGACTGGGTTAGCCTAGCTTATACTATGTTATTGTTGTATATAAAAGTCCGACGGAGACGTATAAGCCAACTCGCCAGGAATGTTGTCAAATATTACCGCCGAGATGATAGGTTGGGTTCGGTTAGGTTATATTACGTTATTGATGTATATGAAGGTCAAACCGAGACGTAGAGGCCAACTCGCCAGGAATGTTGTCAAATATTACCGCCGAGATGATAGGTTGGGTTCGGTTAGGTTATATTACGTTATTGATGTATATGAAGGTCAAACCGAGACGTAGCGGCCAACTCGCCAGGAATGTTGTCAAATATTACCGCCGAGATGTTATTTTGGGTTAGGATAGGTTATATTACGTTATTGATGTATATAAATGTACCACGGAGACGTAGATGCCAACTCGCCATGAATGTTTTCAAATATTACCGCCGAGATGTTAGGTTGGATTAGGTTAGGTTATATTACGTTATGGATGTCTATAAAGGACCCACGGTTACGTAGAGGCCAACTCGCCAGGAATGTTTTCAAATATTACCGCCGAGATGTTAGGTTGGGTTAGGTTAGATTATATAACGTTATAGATGTATATAAAGGTCCCGCGGAGACGTAGAGGCCAACAAGGCAGGAATGTGTTCAAATATTACCGCCGAGATGATAGGTTGGGTTAGGTTAGGTTATATTACGTTATTGATGTATGTAAAGGTCCCACGGAGACGTAGAGGCCAACTCGCCATGAATGTTTTCAAACATTACCGCCGAGATGTTAGGTTGGGTTAGGTTAGGTTATATTTCGTTATTGATGTATATGAAGGTCCCACGGAGACGAAGAGGCCAACTCGCCAGGAATGTTGTCAAATATTACCGCCGAGATGTTAGGTTGGGTTAGGTTAGGTTATATTACGTTATAGATGTATTTAAAGGTCCCGCGGAGACGTAGAGGCCAACAAGCCAGGAATGTGTTCAAATATTACCGCCGAGATGTTAGGTTGGGTTAGGTTAGGTTATATTACGTTATTGATGTATATAAAGGTCCCACGGAGACGTAGAGGCCAACACGCCAGGAATGTGATCAAATATTACCGCCGAGATGTAAGGTTGGGTTAGGTTAGGTTATATTACGTTATTGATGTATATAAAGGTCCCACGGATGCGTAGAGGCCAACTCGCCAGGAATGAGGTCAAATATACCGGCGAGATGTTAGGTTGGGTTAGGTTAGGTTATATTACGTTATGGATGTCTATAAAGGACCCACGGTGACGTAGAGGCCAACTCGCCAGGAATGTTTTCAAATATTACCGCCGAGATGTTAGGTTGGGTTAGGTTAGATTATATAACGTTATAGATGTATATAAAGGTCCCGCGGAGACGTAGAGGCCAACAAGGCAGGAATGTGTTCAAATATTACCGCCGAGATGATAGGTTGGGTTAGGTTAGGTTATATTACGTTATTGATGTATGTAAAGGTCCCACGGAGACGTAGATGCCTACAAGCCAGGAATGTGGTCAAATATTACCGCCGAGATGATGGACAGGGTTAGCCTAGCTTATACTATGTTATTGTTGTATATAAAGGTCCGACGGAGACGTATAGGCCAACTCGCCAGGAATGTTGTCAAATATTACCGCCGAGATGATAGGTTGGGTTAGGTTAGGTTATATTACGTTATTGATGTATATGAAGGTCAAACCGAGACGTAGAGGCCAACTCGCCAGGAATGTTGTCAAATATTATCACCGAGATGTTAGGTTGGGTTAGGTCAGGTTATATTACGTTATTGATGTATATGAAGGTCCCACGGAGACGTAGATGCCAACAAGCCAGGAATGTGGTCAAATATTACCGCCGAGATGTTATTTTGGGTTAGGATAGGTTATATTACGTTATTGATGTATATAAATGTACCACGGGGACGTAGATGCCAACAAGCCAGGAATGTGGGCAAATATTACCGCCGAGATGTTATTTTGGGTTAGGATAGGTTATATTACGTTATTGATGTATATAAATGTACCACGGAGACGTAGATGCCAACTCGCCATGAATGTTTTCAAATATTACCTCCGAGATGTTAGGTTGGGTTAGGTTAGGTTATATTACGTTATGGATGTCTATAAAGTACCCACGGTGACGTAGAGGCCAACTCGCCAGGAATGTTTTCAAATATTACCGCCGAGATGTTAGGTTGGATTAGGTTAGATTATATCACGTTATAGATGTATATAAAGGTCCCGCGGAGACGTAGAGGCCAACAAGGCAGGAATGTGTTCAAATATTACCGCCGAGATGTTAGATTGAGTTAGGTTAGGTTATATTATGTTATTGATGTATATAAAAGTCCCACGGAGGCGTAGAGGCGAACTCGCCAGGAATGAGGTCAAATATACCGCCGAGATGTTAGGTTGGGTTAGGTTAGGTTATATTTCGTTATTGATGTATATGAAGGTCCCACGGAGATGTAGAGGCCAACTCGCCAGGAATGTTGTCAAATATTACCGCCGAGATGATTGGTTGGGTTAGGTTAGGTTATATTACGTTATTGATATATATAAAGGTCCCACGGAGACGTAGATGCCAACAAGTCAGGAATGTGGTCAAATATTACCGCCGAGATGATAGACTGGGTTAGCCTAGCTTATACAATGTTATTGTTGTATATAAAGGTCCGACGGAGACGTATAGGCCAACTCGCCAGGAATGTTGTCAAATATTACCGCCGAGATGATAGGTTGGGTTAGGTTAGGTTATATCACGTTATAGATGTATATAAAGGTCCCGCGGAGACGTAGAGGCCAGCAAGCCAGGAATGTGATCAAATATTACCGCCGAGATGTTAGGTTGGGTTAGGTTAGGTTATATTACGTTATGGATGTCTATAAAGGACCCACGGTGACGTAGAGGCCAACTCGCCAGGAATGTTGTCAAATATTATCACCGAGATGTTAGGTTGGGTTAGGTCAGGTTATATTACGTTATTGATGTATATAAAGGTCCCACGGAGACGTAGATGCCAACAAGCCAGGAATGTGGTCAAATATTACCGCCGAGATGTTATTTTGGGTTAGGATAGGTTATATTACGTTATTGATGTATATAAATGTACCACGGAGACGTAGAGGCCAACTCGCCATGAATGTTTTCAAATATTACCGCCGAGATGTTAGGTTGGGTTAGGTTAGGTTATATTACGTTATAGATGAATATAAAGGTTCCACGGAGACGTAGAGGCCAACTCGCTAGGAATGTTTTCAAATATTACCGCCGAGATGTTAGGTTGGGTTAGGTTACGTTATATTACGTTATAGATGTATTTAAAGGTCCCGCGGAGACGTAGAGGCCAACAAGCCAGGAATGTGATCAAATATTACCGCCGAGATGTTAGGTTGGATTAGGTTAGGTTATATTACGTTATTGATGTATATAAAGGTCCCACGGATACGTAGAGGCCAACTTGCCAGGTATGTTTTCAAATAATACCGCCGAGATGTTAGGTTGGGTTAGGTTAGGTTATATTACGTTATTGATGTATATAAAGGTCCCACTGAGACGTAGAGGCCAACTCGCCAGGAATGTGGTCAAATATTACCGCCGAGATGATAGACTGGGTTAGCCTAGCTTATACTATGTTATTGTTGTATATAAAAGTCCGACGGAGACGTATAAGCCAACTCGCCAGGAATGTTGTCAAATATTACCGCCGAGATGATAGGTTGGGTTCGGTTAGGTTATATTACGTTATTGATGTATATGAAGGTCAAACCGAGACGTAGAGGCCAACTCGCCAGGAATGTTGTCAAATATTACCGCCGAGATGATAGGTTGGGTTCGGTTAGGTTATATTACGTTATTGATGTATATGAAGGTCAAACCGAGACGTAGCGGCCAACTCGCCAGGAATGTTGTCAAATATTACCGCCGAGATGTTATTTTGGGTTAGGATAGGTTATATTACGTTATTGATGTATATAAATGTACCCCGGAGACGTAGATGCCAACTCGCCATGAATGTTTTCAAATATTACCGCCGAGATGTTAGGTTGGATTAGGTTAGGTTATATTACGTTATGGATGTCTATAAAGGACCCACGGTTACGTAGAGGCCAACTCGCCAGGAATGTTTTCAAATATTACCGCCGAGATGTTAGGTTGGGTTAGGTTAGATTATATAACGTTATAGATGTATATAAAGGTCCCGCGGAGACGTAGAGGCCAACAAGGCAGGAATGTGTTCAAATATTACCGCCGAGATGATAGGTTGGGTTAGGTTAGGTTATATTACGTTATTGATGTATGTAAAGGTCCCACGGAGACGTAGAGGCCAACTCGCCATGAATGTTTTCAAACATTACCGCCGAGATGTTAGGTTGGGTTAGGTTAGGTTATATTTCGTTATTGATGTATATGAAGGTCCCACGGAGACGAAGAGGCCAACTCGCCAGGAATGTTGTCAAATATTACCGCCGAGATGTTAGGTTGGGTTAGGTTAGGTTATATTACGTTATTGATGTATATGAAGGTCAAACCGAGACGTAGAGGCAAACAAGCCAGGAATGTGATCAAATATTATCACCGAGATGTTAGGTTGGGTTAGGTCAGGTTATATTACGTTATTGATGTATATAAAGGTCCCACGGAGACGTAGATGCCAACAAGCCAGGAATGTGGTTAAATATTACCGCCGAGATGTTATTTTGGGTTAGGATAGGTTATATTACGTTATTGATGTATATAAATGTACCACGGGGACGTAGATGCCAACAAGCCAGGAATGTGGGCAAATATTACCGCCGAGATGTTATTTTGGGTTAGGATAGGTTATATTACGTTATTGATGTATATAAATGTAGCACGGAGACGTAGATGCCAACTCGCCATGAATGTTTTCAAATATTACCGCCGAGATGTTAGGTTGGGTTAGGTTAGGTTATATTACGTTATGGATGTCTATAAAGGACCCACGGTGACGTAGAGGCCAACTCGCCAGGAATGTTTTCAAATATTACCGCCGAGATGTTAGGTTGGATTAGGTTAGATTATATCACGTTATAGATGTATATAAAGGTCCCGCGGAGACGTAGAGGCCAACAAGGCAGGAATGTGTTCAAATATTACCGCCGAGATGTTAGATTGAGTTAGGTTAGGTTATATTATGTTATTGATGTATATAAAAGTCCCACGGAGGCGTAGAGGCGAACTCGCCAGGAATGAGGTCAAATATACCGCCGAGATGTTAGGTTGGGTTAGGTTAGGTTATATTTCGTTATTGATGTATATGAAGGTCCCACGGAGATGTAGAGGCCAACTCGCCAGGAATGTTGTCAAATATTACCGCCGAGATGATTGGTTGGGTTAGGTTAGGTTATATTACGTTATTGATATATATAAAGGTCCCACGGAGACGTAGATGCCAACAAGTCAGGAATGTGGTCAAATATTACCGCCGAGATGATAGACTGGGTTAGCCTAGCTTATACAATGTTATTGTTGTATATAAAGGTCCTACGGAGACGTATAGGCCAACTCGCCAGGAATGTTGTCAAATATTACCGCCGAGATGTTAGGTTCGGTTAGGTTAGGTTATATTACTTTATTGATGTATAAAAAGATCCCACGGAGACGTAGAGGCCAACTCGCCAGGTATGTTTTCAAATACTACCGCCGAGATGTTAGGTTGGGTTAGGTTAGGTTATATTACGTTATTGATGTATATAAAGGTCCCACGGAGACGTAGAGGCCAACAAGCCAGGAATGTGTTCAAATATTACCGCCGAGATGTTAGGTTGGGTTAGGTTAGGTTATATTACGTTATAGATGTATTTAAAGGTCCCGCGGAGACGTAGGGGCCAACAAGCCAGGAATGTTTTCAAATACTACCGCCGAGATGTTAGGTTGGGTTAGGTTAGGTTATATTACGTTGTTGATGTGTAAAAAGATCCCACGGAGACGGAGAAGCCAACTCGCCAGGAATGTTGTCAAATATTACCGCCGAGATGTTAGGTTCGGTTAGGTTAGGTTATATTACTTTATTGATGTATAAAAAGATCCCACGGAGACGTAGAGGCCAACTCGCCAGGTATGTTTTCAAATACTACCGCCGAGATGTTAGGTTGGGTTAGGTTAGGTTATATTACGTTATTGATGTGTAAAAAGATCCCACGGAGACGGAGAAGCCACCTCGCCAGGAATGTTGTCAAATATTACCGCCGAGATGTTAGGTTGGGTTAGGTTAGGTTATATTACGTTATGGATGTATTTAAAGGTCCCGCGGAGACGTAGAGGCCAGCAAGCCAGGAATGTGATCAAATATTACCGCCGAGATGTTAGGTTGGGTTAGGTTAGGTTATATTACGTTATTGATGTATATAAAGGTCCCACGGAGTCGTAGATGTCAGCAAGCCAGGAATGTGGTCAAATATTACCGCCGAGATGTCAGGTTGGTTTAGGTTAGGTTATATTACGTTATAGATGTATTTAAAGGTCCCGCGGAGACGTAGAGGCCAGCAAGCCAGGAATGTGATCAAATATTACCGCCGAGATGTTAGGTTGGGTTAGGTTAGGTTATATTACGTTATTGATGTATATAAAGGTCCCACGGAGACGTATAGGCCAACTCGCCGGGAATGTTGTCAAATATTACCGCCGAGATGTTAGCTTGGGTTAGGTTAGGTTATATTACGTTATGGATGTCTATAAAGGTCCCACGGTGACGTAGAGGCCAACTCGCCAGGAATGTTTTCAAATATTACCGCCGAGATGTTAGGTTGGGTTAGGTTAGGTTATATCACGTTATAGATGTATATAAAGGTCCCGCGGAGACGTAGAGGCCAGCAACACAGTAATGTGATCAAATATTACCGCCGAGATGTTAGGTTGGGATAGGTTAGGTTATATTACGTTATTGATGTATATAAATGTCCCACGGAGACGTAGAGGCCAACAAGCCAGGAATGTGTTCAAATATTAACACCGAGATGTTAGGTTGGGTTAGGATAGGTTATATTACGTTATAGATGTATTTAAAGGTCCCGCGGAGACGTATAGGCCAACTCGCCGGGAATGTTGTCAAATAATACCGCCGAGATGTTAGCTTGGGTTAGGTTAGATTATATAACGTTATAGATGTATATAAAGGTCCCACGGAGACGTAGAGGCCAACAAGCCAGGAATGTGTTCAAATATTACCGCCGAGATGTTAGGTTGGGTTAGGTTAGGTTATATTACGTTATAGATGTATATAAAGATCCCACGGAGACGTAGAGGCCAACTCGCCATGAATGTTTTCAAATATTACCGCCGAGATGTTATTTTGGGTTAGGATACGTCATATTACGTTATTGATGTATATAAATGTACCACGGAGACGTAGAGGCCAACTCGGCATGAATGTTTTCAAATATTACCGCCGAGATGTTAGGTTGGGTTAGGTTAGGTTATATTACGTTATTGATGTGTAAAAAGATCCCACGGAGACGGAGAAGCCAACTCGCCAGGAATGTTGTCAAATATTACCGCCGAGATGTTAGGTTGGGTTAGGTTAGGTTATATAACGTTATGGATGTATATAAAGGTCCCACGTAGGCGTAGAGTGCAACTCGCCAGGAATGTTGTCAAATATTACCGCCGAGGTGTTAGGTTGGGTTAGGTTAGGTTATATTACGTTATAGATGTATATAAAGGTCCCACAGAGACGTAGAGGCCAACAAGCCAGGAATGTGTTCAAATATTACCGCCGAGATGTTAGGTTGGGTTAGGTTAGGTTATATTACGTTATAGATGTATATAAAGATCCCACGGAGACGTAGAGGCCAACTCGCCAGGAATGTTGTCAAATATTACCGCCGAGATGTTAGGTTGGGTTAGGTTAGGTTATATTACGTTATAGATGTATTTAAAGGTCCCGCGGAGACGTAGAGGCCAACAAGCCAGGAATGTGTTCAAATATTACCGCCGAGATGTTAGGTTGGGTTAGGTTAGGTTATATTACGTTATTGATGTATATAAAGGTCCCACGGAGACGTAGAGGCCAACAAGCCAGGAATGTGATCAAATATTACCGCCGAGATGTAAGGTTGGGTTAGGTTAGGTTATATTACGTTATTGATGTATATAAAGGTCCCACGGATGCGTAGAGGCCAACTCGCCAGGAATGAGGTCAAATATACCGGCGAGATGTTAGGTTGGGTTAGGTTAGGTTATATTACGTTATGGATGTCTATAAAGGACCCACGGTGACGTAGAAGCCAACTCGCCAGGAATGTTTTCAAATATTACCGCCGAGATGTTAGGTTGGGTTAGGTTAGATTATATAACGTTATAGATGTATATAAAGGTCCCGCGGAGACGTAGAGGCCAACAAGGCAGGATTGTGTTCAAATATTACCGCCGAGATGATAGGTTGGGTTAGGTTAGGTTATATTACGTTATTGATGTATGTAAAGGTCCCACGGAGACGTAGATGCCTACAAGCCAGGAATGTGGCCAAATATTACCGCCGAGATGATGGACAGGGTTAGCCTAGCTTATGCTATGTTATTGTTGTATATAAAGGTCCGACGGAGACGTATAGGCCAACTCGCCAGGAATGTTGTCAAATATTACCGCCGAGATGATAGGTTGGGTTAGGTTAGGTTATATTACGTTATTGATGTATATGAAGGTCAAACCGAGACGTAGAGGCCAACTCGCCAGGAATGTTGTCAAATATTATCACCGAGATGTTAGGTTGGGTTAGGTCAGGTTATATTACGTTATTGATGTATATAAAGGTCCCACGGAGACGTAGATGCCAACAAGCCAGGAATGTGGTCAAATATTACCGCCGAGATGTTATTTTGGGTTAGGATAGGTTATATTACGTTATTGATGTATATAAATGTACCACGGAGACGTAGAGGCCAACTCGCCATGAATGTTTTCAAATATTACCGCCGAGATGTTAGGTTGGGTTAGGTTAGGTTATATTTCGTTATTGATGTATATGAAGGTCCCACGGAGACGTAGAGGCCAACTCGCCAGGAATGTTGTCAAATATTACCGCCGAGATGATAGGTTGGGTTAGGTTAGGTTATATTACGTTATTGATGTATATGAAGGTCAAACCGAGACGTAGAGGCCAACAAGCCAGGAATGTGATCAAATATTATCACCGAGATGTTAGGTTGGGTTAGGTCAGGTTATATTACGTTATTGATGTATATAAAGGTCCCACGGAGACGTAGATGCCAACAAGCCAGGAATGTGGTTAAATATTACCGCCGAGATGTTATTTTGGGTTGGGATAGGTTATATTACGTTATTGATGTATATAAATGTACCACGGGGACGTAGATGCCAACAAGCCAGGAATGTGGGCAAATATTACCGCCGAGATGTTATTTTGGGTTAGGATAGGTTATATTACGTTATTGATGTATATAAATGTACCACGGAGACGTAGATGCCAACTCGCCATGAATGTTTTCAAATATTACCTCCGAGATGTTAGGTTGGGTTAGGTTAGGTTATGTTACGTTATGGATGTCTATAAAGTACCCACGGTGACGTAGAGGCCAACTCGCCAGGAATGTTTTCAAATATTACCGCCGAGATGTTAGGTTGGATTAGGTTAGATTATATCACGTTATAGATGTATATAAAGGTCCCGCGGAGACGTAGAGGCCAACAAGGCAGGAATGTGTTCAAATATTACCGCCGAGATGTTAGATTGAGTTAGGTTAGGTTATATTATGTTATTGATGTATATAAAAGTCCCACGGAGGCGTAGAGGCGAACTCGCCAGGAATGAGGTCAAATATACCGCCGAGATGTTAGGTTGGGTTAGGTTAGGTTATATTTCGTTATTGATGTATATGAAGGTCCCACGGAGATGTAGAGGCCAACTCGCCAGGAATGTTGTCAAATATTACCGCCGAGATGATTGGTTGGGTTAGGTTAGGTTATATTACGTTATTGATATATATAAAGGTCCCACGGAGACGTAGATGCCAACAAGTCAGGAATGTGGTCAAATATTACCGCCGAGATGATAGACTGGGTTAGCCTAGCTTATACAATGTTATTGTTGTATATAAAGGTCCGACGGAGACGTATAGGCCAACTCGCCAGGAATGTTGTCAAATATTACCGCCGAGATGATAGGTTGGGTTAGGTTAGGTTATATCACGTTATAGATGTATATAAAGGTCCCGCGGAGACGTAGAGGCCAGCAAGCCAGGAATGTGATCAAATATTACCGCCGAGATGTTAGGTTGGGTTAGGTTAGGTTATATTACGTTATGGATGTCTATAAAGGACCCACGGTGACGTAGAGGCCAACTCGCCAGGAATGTTGTCAAATATTATCACCGAGATGTTAGGTTGGGTTAGGTCAGGTTATATTACGTTATTGATGTATATAAAGGTCCCACGGAGACGTAGATGCCAACAAGCCAGGAATGTGGTCAAATATTACCGCCGAGATGTTATTTTGGGTTAGGATAGGTTATATTACGTTATTGATGTATATAAATGTACCACGGAGACGTAGAGGCCAACTCGCCATGAATGTTTTCAAATATTACCGCCGAGATGTTAGGTTGGGTTAGGTTAGGTTATATTACGTTATAGATGAATATAAAGGTTCCACGGAGACGTAGAGGCCAACTCGCTAGGAATGTTTTCAAATATTACCGCCGAGATGTTAGGTTGGGTTAGGTTAGGTTATATTACGTTATAGATGTATATAAAGGTCCCACGGAGACGTAGAGGCCAACAAGCCAGGAATGTGTTCAAATATTACCGCCGAGATGTTAGGTTGGGTTAGGTTAGGTTATATTACGTTATAGATGTATATAAAGATCCCACGGAGACGTAGAGGCCAACTCGCCATGAATGTTTTCAAATATTACCGCCGAGATGTTATTTTGGGTTAGGATACGTCATATTACGTTATTGATGTATATAAATGTACCACGGAGACGTAGAGGCCAACTCGGCATGAATGTTTTCAAATATTACCGCCGAGATGTTAGGTTGGGTTAGGTTAGGTTATATTACGTTATTGATGTGTAAAAAGATCCCACGGAGACGGAGAAGCCAACTCGCCAGGAATGTTGTCAAATATTACCGCCGAGATGTTAGGTTGGGTTAGCTTAGGTTATATTACGTTATTGATGTATATAAAGGTCCCACGGAGTCGTAGATGTCAGCAAGCCAGGAATGTGGTCAAATATTACCGCCGAGATGTTAGGTTGGTTTAGGTTAGGTTATATTACGTTATAGATGTATTTAAAGGTCCCGCGGAGACGTAGAGGCCAGCAAGCCAGGAATGTGATCAAATATTACAGCCGAGATGTAAGGTTGGGTTAGGTTAGGTTATATTACGTTATTGATGTATATAAAGGTCCCACGGATACGTACAGGCCAACTCGCCAGGAATGAGGTCAAATATACCGCCGAAATGTTAGGTTGGGTTAGGTTAGGTTATATTTCGTTATTGATGTATATGAAGGTCCCACGGAGACGTAGAGGCCAACTCGCCAGGAATGTTGTCAAGTATAACCGCCGAGATGTTATTTTGGGTTAGGATAGGTTATATTACGTTATTGATGTATATAAAGGTCCCACGGAGACGTAGATGCCAACAAGCCAGGAACGTGGGCAAATATTATCGCCGAGATGCTATTTTGGGTTAGGATAGGTTATATTACGTTATTGATGTATATAAATGTACCACGGAGACGTAAATGCCAACTCGCCATGAATGTTTTCAAATATTACCGCCGAGATGTTAGGTTGGGTTAGGTTAGGTTATATTACGTTATGGATGTCTATAAAGGACCCACGGTGACGTAGAGGCCAACTCGCCAGGAATGTTTTCAAATATTACCGCCGAGATGTTAGGTTGGGTTAGGTTAGGTTATATTTCGTTATTGATGTATATGAAGGTCCCACGGAGATGTAGAGGCCAACTCGCCAGGAATGTTGTCAAATATTACCGCCGAGATGATTGGTTGGGTTAGGTTAGGTTATATTACGTTATTTATATATATAAAGGTCCCACGGAGACGTAGATGCCAACAAGTGAGGAATGTGGTCAAATATTACCGCCGAGATGATAGACTGGGTTAGCCTAGCTTATACAATGTTATTGTTGTATATAAAGGTCCGACGGAGACGTATAGGCCAACTCGCCAGGAATGTTGTCAAATATTACCGCCGAGATGATAGGTTGGGTTAGGTTAGGTTATATCACGTTATAGATGTATATAAAGGTCCCGCGGAGACGTAGAGGCCAGCAAGCCAGGAATGTGATCAAATATTACCGCCGAGATGTTAGGTTGGGTTAGGTTAGGTTATATTACGTTATGGATGTCTATAAAGGACCCACGGTGACGTAGAGGCCAACTCGCCAGGAATGTTGTCAAATATTATCACCGAGATGTTAGGTTGGGTTAGGTCAGGTTATATTACGTTATTGATGTATATAAAGGTCCCACGGAGACGTAGATGCCAACAAGCCAGGAATGTGGTCAAATATTACCGCCGAGATGTTATTTTGGGTTAGGATAGGTTATATTACGTTATTGATGTATATAAATGTACCACGGAGACGTAGAGGCCAACTCGCCATGAATGTTTTCAAATATTACCGCCGAGATGTTAGGTTGGGTTAGGTTAGGTTATATTACGTTATAGATGAATATAAAGGTTCCACGGAGACGTAGAGGCCAACTCGCTAGGAATGTTTTCAAATATTACCGCCGAGATGTTAGGTTGGGTTAGGTTAGGTTATATTACGTTATTGATGTACATAAAGGTCCCACTGAGACGTAGAGGCCAACTCGCCAGGAATGTTTTCAAATATTACCGCCGAGATGTTAGGTTGGGTTAGGTTAGGTTATATTACGTTATTGATGTATATAAATGTCCCACGGAGACGTAGAGGCCAACAAGCCAGGAATGTGTTCAAATATTAACGCCGAGATGTTAGGTTGGGTTAGGTTAGGTTATATTACGTTATAGATGTATTTAAAGGTCCCGCGGAGACGTATAGGCCAACTCGCCGGGAATGTTGTCAAATAATACCGCCGAGATGTTAGCTTGGGTTAGGTTAGATTATATAACGTTATAGATGTATATAAAGGTCCCACGGAGACGTAGAGGCCAACAAGCCAGGAATGTGTTCAAATATTACCGCCGAGATGTTAGGTTGGGTTAGGTTAGGTTATATTACGTTATAGATGTATATAAAGATCCCACGGAGACGTAGAGGCCAACTCGCCATGAATGTTTTCAAATATTACCGCCGAGATGTTATTTTGGGTTAGGATACGTCATATTACGTTATTGATGTATATAAATGTACCACGGAGACGTAGAGGCCAACTCGGCATGAATGTTTTCAAATATTACCGCCGAGATGTTAGGTTGGGTTAGGTTAGGTTATATTACGTTATTGATGTGTAAAAAGATCCCACGGAGACGGAGAAGCCAACTCGCCAGGAATGTTGTCAAATATTACCGCCGAGATGTTAGGTTGGGTTAGGTTAGGTTATATTACGTTATTGATGTATATAAAGGTCCCACGGAGTCGTAGATGTCAGCAAGCCAGGAATGTGGTCAAATATTACCGCCGAGATGTTAGGTTGGTTTAGGTTAGGTTATATTACGTTATAGATGTATTTAAAGGTCCCGCGGAGACGTAGAGGCCAGCAAGCCAGGAATGTGATCAAATATTACAGCCGAGATGTAAGGTTGGGTTAGGTTAGGTTATATTACGTTATTGATGTATATAAAGGTCCCACGGATACGTACAGGCCAACTCGCCAGGAATGAGGTCAAATATACCGCCGAAATGTTAGGTTGGGTTAGGTTAGGTTATATTTCGTTATTGATGTATATGAAGGTCCCACGGAGACGTAGAGGCCAACTCGCCAGGAATGTTGTCAAGTATAACCGCCGAGATGTTATTTTGGGTTAGGATAGGTTATATTACGTTATTGATGTATATAAAGGTCCCACGGAGACGTAGATGCCAACAAGCCAGGAACGTGGGCAAATATTATCGCCGAGATGCTATTTTGGGTTAGGATAGGTTATATTACGTTATTGATGTATATAAATGTACCACGGAGACGTAAATGCCAACTCGCCATGAATGTTTTCAAATATTACCGCCGAGATGTTAGGTTGGGTTAGGTTAGGTTATATTACGTTATGGATGTCTATAAAGGACCCACGGTGACGTAGAGGCCAACTCGCCAGGAATGTTTTCAAATATTACCGCCGAGATGTTAGGTTGGGTTAGGTTAGATTATATCACGTTATAGATGTATATAAAGGTCCCGCGGAGACGTAGAGGCCAACAAGGCAGGAATGTGTTCAAATATTACCGCCGAGATGTTAGATTGGGTTAGGTTAGGTTATATTACGTTATTGATGTATATAAAGGTCCCACGGAGACGTAGAGGCCAACAAGCCAGGAATGTGATCAAATATTACCGCCGAGATGTTAGGTTGGGTTAGGTTAGGTTATATTACGTTATTGATGTATATAAAGATCCCACGGAGACGTAGAGGCCAACTCGCCATGAATGTTTTCAAATATTACCGCCGAGATGTTATTTTGGGTTAGGATACGTCATATTACGTTATTGATGTATATAAATGTACCACGGAGACGTAGAGGCCAACTCGGCATGAATGTTTTCAAATATTACCGCCGAGATGTTAGGTTGGGTTAGGTTAGGTTATATTACGTTATTGATGTGTAAAAAGATCCCACGGATACGGAGAAGCCAACTCGCTAGGAATGTTGTCAAATATTACCGCCGAGATGTTAGGTTGGGTTAGGTTAGGTTATATTACGTTATTGATGTATATAAAGGTCCCACGGAGTCGTAGATGTCAGCAAGCCAGGAATGTGGTCAAATATTACCGCCGAGATGTTAGGTTGGTTTAGGTTAGGTTATATTACGTTATAGATGTATTTAAAGGTCCCGCGGAGACGTAGAGGCCAGCAAGCCAGGAATGTGATCAAATATTACCGCCGAGATGTTAGGTTGGGTTAGGTTAGGTTATATTACGTTATTGATGTATATAAAGATCCCACGGAGACGTAGAGGCCAACTCGCCATGAATGTTTTCAAATATTACCGCCGAGATGTTATTTTGGGTTAGGATACGTCATATTACGTTATTGATGTATATAAATGTACCACGGAGACGTAGAGGCCAACTCGGCATGAATGTTTTCAAATATTACCGCCGAGATGTTAGGTTGGGTTAGGTTAGGTTATATTACGTTATTGATGTGTAAAAAGATCCCACGGAGACGGAGAAGCCAACTCGCCAGGAATGTTGTCAAATATTACCGCCGAGATGTTAGGTTGGGTTAGGTTAGGTTATATAACGTTATGGATGTATATAAAGGTCCCACGTAGGCGTAGAGTGCAACTCGCCAGGAATGTTGTCAAATATTACCGCCGAGGTGTTAGGTTGGGTTAGGTTAGGTTATATTACGTTATAGATGTATATAAAGGTCCCACAGAGACGTAGAGGCCAACAAGCCAGGAATGTGTTCAAATATTACCGCCGAGATGTTAGGTTGGGTTAGGTTAGGTTATATTACGTTATTGATATATATAAAGGTCCCACGGAGACGTAGATGCCAACAAGTCAGGAATGTGGTCAAATATTACCGCCGAGATGATAGACTGGGTTAGCCTAGCTTATACAATGTTATTGTTGTATATAAAGGTCCGACGGAGACGTATAGGCCAACTCGCCAGGAATGTTGTCAAATATTACCGCCGAGATGATAGGTTGGGTTAGGTTAGGTTATATCACGTTATAGATGTATATAAAGGTCCCGCGGAGACGTAGAGGCCAGCAAGCCAGGAATGTGATCAAATATTACCGCCGAGATGTTAGGTTGGGTTAGGTTAGGTTATATTACGTTATGGATGTCTATAAAGGACCCACGGTGACGTAGAGGCCAACTCGCCAGGAATGTTGTCAAATATTATCACCGAGATGTTAGGTTGGGTTAGGTCAGGTTATATTACGTTATTGATGTATATAAAGGTCCCACGGAGACGTAGATGCCAACAAGCCAGGAATGTGGTCAAATATTACCGCCGAGATGTTATTTTGGGTTAGGATAGGTTATATTACGTTATTGATGTATATAAATGTACCACGGAGACGTAGAGGCCAACTCGCCATGAATGTTTTCAAATATTACCGCCGAGATGTTAGGTTGGGTTAGGTTAGGTTATATTACGTTATAGATGAATATAAAGGTTCCACGGAGACGTAGAGGCCAACTCGCTAGGAATGTTTTCAAATATTACCGCCGAGATGTTAGGTTGGGTTAGGTTACGTTATATTACGTTATAGATGTATTTAAAGGTCCCGCGGAGACGTAGAGGCCAACAAGCCAGGAATGTGATCAAATATTACCGCCGAGATGTTAGGTTGGATTAGGTTAGGTTATATTACGTTATTGATGTATATAAAGGTCCCACGGATACGTAGAGGCCAACTTGCCAGGTATGTTTTCAAATAATACCGCCGAGATGTTAGGTTGGGTTAGGTTAGGTTATATTACGTTATTGATGTATATAAAGGTCCCACTGAGACGTAGAGGCCAACTCGCCAGGAATGTGGTCAAATATTACCGCCGAGATGATAGACTGGGTTAGCCTAGCTTATACTATGTTATTGTTGTATATAAAAGTCCGACGGAGACGTATAAGCCAACTCGCCAGGAATGTTGTCAAATATTACCGCCGAGATGATAGGTTGGGTTCGGTTAGGTTATATTACGTTATTGATGTATATGAAGGTCAAACCGAGACGTAGAGGCCAACTCGCCAGGAATGTTGTCAAATATTACCGCCGAGATGATAGGTTGGGTTCGGTTAGGTTATATTACGTTATTGATGTATATGAAGGTCAAACCGAGACGTAGCGGCCAACTCGCCAGGAATGTTGTCAAATATTACCGCCGAGATGTTATTTTGGGTTAGGATAGGTTATATTACGTTATTGATGTATATAAATGTACCACGGAGACGTAGATGCCAACTCGACATGAATGTTTTCAAATATTACCGCCGAGATGTTAGGTTGGATTAGGTTAGGTTATATTACGTTATGGATGTCTATAAAGGACCCACGGTTACGTAGAGGCCAACTCGCCAGGAATGTTTTCAAATATTACCGCCGAGATGTTAGGTTGGGTTAGGTTAGATTATATAACGTTATAGATGTATATAAAGGTCCCGCGGAGACGTAGAGGCCAACAAGGCAGGAATGTGTTCAAATATTACCGCCGAGATGATAGGTTGGGTTAGGTTAGGTTATATTACGTTATTGATGTATGTAAAGGTCCCACGGAGACGTAGAGGCCAACTCGCCATGAATGTTTTCAAACATTACCGCCGAGATGTTAGGTTGGGTTAGGTTAGGTTATATTTCGTTATTGATGTATATGAAGGTCCCACGGAGACGAAGAGGCCAACTCGCCAGGAATGTTGTCAAATATTACCGCCGAGATGTTAGGTTGGGTTAGGTTAGGTTATATTACGTTATTGATGTATATGAAGGTCAAACCGAGACGTAGAGGCAAACAAGCCAGGAATGTGATCAAATATTATCACCGAGATGTTAGGTTGGGTTAGGTCAGGTTATATTACGTTATTGATGTATATAAAGGTCCCACGGAGACGTAGATGCCAACAAGCCAGGAATGTGGTTAAATATTACCGCCGAGATGTTATTTTGGGTTAGGATAGGTTATATTACGTTATTGATGTATATAAATGTACCACGGGGACGTAGATGCCAACAAGCCAGGAATGTGGGCAAATATTACCGCCGAGATGTTATTTTGGGTTAGGATAGGTTATATTACGTTATTGATGTATATAAATGTAGCACGGAGACGTAGATTCCAACTCGCCATGAATGTTTTCAAATATTACCGCCGAGATGTTAGGTTGGGTTAGGTTAGGTTATATTACGTTATGGATGTCTATAAAGGACCCACGGTGACGTAGAGGCCAACTCGCCAGGAATGTTTTCAAATATTACCGCCGAGATGTTAGGTTGGATTAGGTTAGATTATATCACGTTATAGATGTATATAAAGGTCCCGCGGAGACGTAGAGGCCAACAAGGCAGGAATGTGTTCAAATATTACCGCCGAGATGTTAGATTGAGTTAGGTAAGGTTATATTATGTTATTGATGTATATAAAAGTCCCACGGAGGCGTAGAGGCGAACTCGCCAGGAATGAGGTCAAATATACCGCCGAGATGTTAGGTTGGGTTAGGTTAGGTTATATTTCGTTATTGATGTATATGAAGGTCCCACGGAGATGTAGAGGCCAACTCGCCAGGAATGTTGTCAAATATTACCGCCGAGATGATTGGTTGGGTTAGGTTAGGTTATATTACGTTATTGATATATATAAAGGTCCCACGGAGACGTAGATGCCAACAAGTCAGGAATGTGGTCAAATATTACCGCCGAGATGATAGACTGGGTTAGCCTAGCTTATACAATGTTATTGTTGTATATAAAGGTCCGACGGAGACGTATAGGCCAACTCGCCAGGAATGTTGTCAAATATTACCGCCGAGATGATAGGTTGGGTTAGGTTAGGTTATATCACGTTATAGATGTATATAAAGGTCCCGCGGAGACGTAGAGGCCAGCAAGCCAGGAATGTGATCAAATATTACCGCCGAGATGTTAGGTTGGGTTAGGTTAGGTTATATTACGTTATTGATGTATATAAAGGTCCCACGGAGACGTAGAGGCCAACTCGCCAGGAATGTGGTCAAATATTACCGCCGAGATGATAGACTGGGTTAGCCTAGCTTATACTATGTTATTGTTGTATATAAAAGTCCGACGGAGACGTATAAGCCAACTCGCCAGGAATGTTGTCAAATATTACCGCCGAGATGATAGGTTGGTTTCGGTTAGGTTATATTACGTTATTGATGTATATGAAGGTCAAACCGAGACGTAGAGGCCAACAGGCCAGGAATGTGATCAAATATTACCGCCGAGATGTAAGGTTGGGTTAGGTTAGGTTATATTACGTTATTGATGTATATAAAGGTCCCACGGATACGTAGAGGCCAACTCGCCAGGAATGAGGTCAAATATACCGGCGAGATGTTAGGTTGGGTTAGGTTAGGTTATATTACGTTATGGATGTCTATAAAGGACCCACGGTGACGTAGAGGCCAACTCGCCAGGAATGTTTTCAAATATTACCGCCGAGATGTTAGGTTGGGTTAGGTTAGATTATATAACGTTATAGATGTATATAAAGGTCCCGCGGAGACGTAGAGTCCAACAAGGCAGGAATGTGTTCAAATATTACCGCCGAGATGATAGGTTGGGTTAGGTTAGGTTATATTACGTTATTGATGTATGTAAAGGTCCCACGGAGACGTAGATGCCTACAAGCCAGGAATGTGGTCAAATATTACCGCCGAGATGATGGACAGGGTTAGCCTAGCTTATACTATGTTATTGTTGTATATAAAGGTCCGACGGAGACGTATAGGCCAACTCGCCAGGAATGTTGTCAAATATTACCGCCGAGATGATAGGTTGGGTTAGGTTAGGTTATATTACGTTATTGATGTATATGAAGGTCAAACCGAGACGTAGAGGCCAACAAGCCAGGAATGTGATCAAATATTATCACCGAGATGTTAGGTTGGGTTAGGTCAGGTTATATTACGTTATTGATGTATATAAAGGTCCCACGGAGACGTAGATGCCAACAAGCCAGGAATGTGGTTAAATATTACCGCCGAGATGTTATTTTGGGTTAGGATAGGTTATATTACGCTATTGATGTATATAAATGTACCACGGGGACGTAGATGCCAACAAGCCAGGAATGTGGGCAAATATTACCGCCGAGATGTTATTTTGGGTTAGGATAGGTTATATTACGTTATTGATGTATATAAATGTACCACGGAGACGTAGATGCCAACTCGCCATGAATGTTTTCAAATATTACCGCCGAGATGTTAGGTTGGGTTAGGTTAGGTTATATTACGTTATGGATGTCTATAAAGGACCCACGGTGACGTAGAGGCCAACTCGCCAGGAATGTTTTCAAATATTACCGCCGAGATGTTAGGTTGGATTAGGTTAGATTATATCACGTTATAGATGTATATAAAGGTCCCGCGGAGACGTAGAGGCCAACAAGGCAGGAATGTGTTCAAATATTACCGCCGAGATGTTAGATTGAGTTAGGTTAGGTTATATTATGTTATTGATGTATATAAAAGTCCCACGGAGGCGTAGAGGCGAACTCGCCAGGAATGAGGTCAAATATACCGCCGAGATGTTAGGTTGGGTTAGGTTAGGTTATATTTCGTTATTGATGTATATGAAGGTCCCACGGAGATGTAGAGGCCAACTCGCCAGGAATGTTGTCAAATATTACCGCCGAGATGATTGGTTGGGTTAGGTTAGGTTATATTACGTTATTGATATATATAAAGGTCCCACGGAGACGTAGATGCCAACAAGTCAGGAATGTGGTCAAATATTACCGCCGAGATGATAGACTGGGTTAGCCTAGCTTATACTATGTTATTGTTGTATATAAAGGTCCGACGGAGACGTATAGGGCAACTCGCCAGGAATGTTGTCAAATATTACCGCCGAGATGATAGGTTGGGTTAGGTTAGGTTATATTACGTTATTGATGTATATAAAGGTCCCACGGAGACGTAGATGCCAGCAAGCCAGGAATGTGGTCAAATATTACCACCGAGATGTTATTTTGGGTTAGGATAAGTTATATTACGTTATTGATGTATATAAATGTACCACGGAGACGTAGAGGCCAACTCGCCATGAATGTTTTCAAATATTACCGCCGAGATGTTAGGTTGGGTTAAGTTAGGTTATATTACGTTATTGATGTATATAAAGGTCCCACGGAGACGTAGAGGCCAAGTCGCCAGGAATGTTTTCAAATATTGCCGCCGAGATGTGGGGTAGGGTTAGGTTAGGTTATATTACGTTATTGATGTATGTAAAGGTCCCACGGAGACGTAGATGCCAACAAGCCAGGAATGTGGTCAAATATTACCGCCGAGATGATGGACAGGGTTAGCCTAGCTTATACTATGTTATTGTTGTATATAAAGGTCCGACGGAGACGTATAGGCCAACTCGCCAGGAATGTTGTCAAATATTACCGCCGAGATAATAGGTTGGGTTAGGTTAGGTTATATTACGTTATTGATGTATATGAAGGTCAAACCGAGACGTAGAGGCCAACTCGCCAGGAATGTTGTCAAATATTATCACCGAGATGTTAGGTTGGGTTAGGTCAGGTTATATTACGTTATTGATGTATATAAAGGTCCCACGGAGACGTAGATGCCAACAAGCCAGGAATGTGTTCAAATATTACCGCCGAGATGTTATTTTGGGTTAGGATAGGTTATATTACGTTATTGATGTATATAAATGTACCACGGAGACGTAGAGGCCAACTCGCCATGAATGTTTTCAAATATTACCGCCGAGATGTTAGGTTGGGTTAGGTTAGGTTGTATTTCGTTATTGATGTATATGAAGGTCCCACGGAGACGTAGAGGCCAACTCGCCAGGAATGTTGTCAAATATTACCGCCGAGATGTTAGGTTGGGTTAGGTTAGGTTATATTACGTTATTGATGTATATGAAGGTCAAACCGAGACGTAGAGGCCAACAAGCCAGGAATGTGATCAAATATTATCACCGAGATGTTAGGTTGGGTTAGGTCAGGTTATATTACGTTATGGATGTATATAAAGGTCCCACGGAGACGTAGATGCCAACAAGCCAGGAATGTGGTTAAATATTACCGCCGAGATGTTATTTTGGGTTAGGATAGGTTATATTACGTTATTGATGTATATAAATGTACCACGGGGACGTAGATGCCAACAAGCCAGGAATGTGGGCAAATATTACCGCCGAGATGATGGACAGGGTTAGCCTAGCTTATACTATGTTATTGTTGTATATAAAGGTCCGACGGAGACGTATAGGCCAACTCGCCAGGAATGTTGTCAAATATTACCGCCGAGATGATAGGTTGGGTTAGGTTAGGTTATATTACGTTATTGATGTATATGAAGGTCAAACCGAGACGTAGAGGCCAACTCGCCAGGAATGTTGTCAAATATTATCACCGAGATGTTAGGTTGGGTTAGGTCAGGTTATATTACGTTATTGATGTATATAAAGGTCCCACGGAGACGTAGATGCCAACAAGTCAGGAATGTGGTCAAATATTACCGCCGAGATGATAGACTGGGTTAGCCTAGCTTATACAATGTTATTGTTGTATATAAAGGTCCGACGCAGAGGTATAGGCCAACTCGCCAGGAATGTTGTCAAATATTACCGCCGAGATGATAGGTTGGGTTAGGTTAGGTTATATCACGTTATAGATGTATATAAAGGTCCCGCGGAGACGTAGAGGCCAGCAAGCCAGGAATGTGATCAAATATTACCGCCGAGATGTTAGGTTGGGTTAGGTTAGGTTATATTACGTTATGGATGTCTATAAAGGACCCACGGTGACGTAGAGGCCAACTCGCCAGGAATGTTGTCAAATATTATCACCGAGATGTTAGGTTGGGTTAGGTCAGGTTATATTACGTTATTGATGTATATAAAGGTCCCACGGAGACGTAGATGCCAACAAGCCAGGAATGTGGTCAAATATTACCGCCGAGATGTTATTTTGGGTTAGGATAGGTTATATTACGTTATTGATGTATATAAATGTACCACGGAGACGTAGAGGCCAACTCGCCATGAATGTTTTCAAATATTACCGCCGAGATGTTAGGTTGGGTTAGGTTAGGTTATATTACGTTATAGATGAATATAAAGGTCCCACGGAGACGTAGAGGCCAACTCACTAGGAATGTTTTCAAATATTACCGCCGAGATGTTAGGTTGGGTTAGGTTACGTTATATTACGTTATAGATGTATTTAAAGGTCCCGCGGAGACGTAGAGG
Organism: Xylocopa violacea; assembly: GCA_963969225.1. Taxonomy (NCBI): domain Eukaryota; kingdom Metazoa; phylum Arthropoda; class Insecta; order Hymenoptera; family Apidae; genus Xylocopa; species Xylocopa violacea. Next base: position 5,167,219 of record CAXAJV010000977.1, read on the forward strand.
CCAACAAGCCAGGAATGTGATCAAATATTACCGCCGAGATGTTAGGTTGGGTTAGGTTAGGTTATATTACGTTATTGATGTATATAAAGGTCCCACGGATACGTAGAGGCCAACTCGCCAGGTATGTTTTCAAATATTACCGCCGAGATGTTAGGTTGGGTTAGGTTAGGTTATATTACGTCATTGATGTATATAAAGGTCCCACGGAGACGTAGAGGCCAACTCGCCAGGAATGTGGTCAAATATTACCGCCGAGATGATAGACTGGGTTAGCCTAGCTTATACTATGTTATTGTTGTATATAAAGGTCCGACGGAGACGTATAGGGCAACTCGCCAGGAATGTTGTCAAATATTACCGCCGAGATGATAGGTTGGGTTAGGTTAGGTTATATTACGTTATTGATGTATATAAAGGTCCCACGGAGACGTAGATGCCAGCAAGCCAGGAATGTGGTCAAATATTACGACCGAGATGTTATTTTGGGTTAGGATAAGTTATATTACGTTATTGATGTATATAAATGTACCACGGAGACGTAGAGCCCAACTCGCCATGAATGTTTTCAAATATTACCGCCGAGATGTTAGGTTGGGTTAGGTTAGGTTATATTACGTTATTGATGTATATAAAGGTCCCACGGAGACGTAGAGGCCAAGTCGCCAGGAATGTTTTCAAATATTGCCGCCGAGATGTGGGGTAGGGTTAGGTTAGGTTATATTACGTTATTGATGTATGTAAAGATCCCACGGAGACGTAGATGCCAACAAGCCGGGAATGTGGTCAAATATTACCGCCGAGATGATGGACAGGGTTAGCCTAGCTTATACTATGTTATTCTTGTATATAAAGGTCCGACGGAGACGTATAGGCCAACTCGCCAGGAATGTTGTCAAATATTACCGCCGAGATGATAGGTTGGGTTAGGTTAGGTTATATTACGTTATTGATGTATATGAAGGTCAAACCGAGACGTAGAGGCCAACTCGCCAGGAATGTTGTCAAATATTATCACCGAGATGTTAGGTTGGGTTAGGTCAGGTTATATTACGTTATTGATGTATATAAAGGTCCCACGGAGACGTAGATGCCAACAAGCCAGGAATGTGGTTAAATATTACCGCCGAGATGTTATTTTGGGTTAGGATAGGTTATATTACGCTATTGATGTATATAAATGTACCACGGGGACGTAGATGCCAACAAGCCAGGAATGTGGGCAAATATTACCGCCGAGATGTTATTTTGGGTTAGGATAGGTTATATTACGTTATTGATGTATATAAATGTACCACGGAGACGTAGATGCCAACTCGCCATGAATGTTTTCAAATATTACCGCCGAGATGTTAGGTTGGGTTAGGTTAGGTTATATTACGTTATGGATGTCTATAAAGGACCCACGGTGACGTAGAGGCCAACTCGCCAGGAATGTTTTCAAATATTACCGCCGAGATGTTAGGTTGGATTAGGTTAGATTATATCACGTTATAGATGTATATAAAGGTCCCGCGGAGACGTAGAGGCCAACAAGGCAGGAATGTGTTCAAATATTACCGCCGAGATGTTAGATTGAGTTAGGTTAGGTTATATTATGTTATTGATGTATATAAAAGTCCCACGGAGGCGTAGAGGCGAACTCGCCAGGAATGAGGTCAAATATACCGCCGAGATGTTAGGTTGGGTTAGGTTAGGTTATATTTCGTTATTGATGTATATGAAGGTCCCACGGAGATGTAGAGGCCAACTCGCCAGGAATGTTGTCAAATATTACCGCCGAGATGATTGGTTGGGTTAGGTTAGGTTATATTACGTTATTGATATATATAAAGGTCCCACGGAGACGTAGATGCCAACAAGTCAGGAATGTGGTCAAATATTACCGCCGAGATGATAGACTGGGTTAGCCTAGCTTATACTATGTTATTGTTGTATATAAAGGTCCGACGGAGACGTATAGGGCAACTCGCCAGGAATGTTGTCAAATATTACCGCCGAGATGATAGGTTGGGTTAGGTTAGGTTATATTACGTTATTGATGTATATAAAGGTCCCACGGAGACGTAGATGCCAGCAAGCCAGGAATGTGGTCAAATATTACCACCGAGATGTTATTTTGGGTTAGGATAAGTTATATTACGTTATTGATGTATATAAATGTACCACGGAGACGTAGAGGCCAACTCGCCATGAATGTTTTCAAATATTACCGCCGAGATGTTAGGTTGGGTTAAGTTAGGTTATATTACGTTATTGATGTATATAAAGGTCCCACGGAGACGTAGAGGCCAAGTCGCCAGGAATGTTTTCAAATATTGCCGCCGAGATGTGGGGTAGGGTTAGGTTAGGTTATATTACGTTATTGATGTATGTAAAGGTCCCACGGAGACGTAGATGCCAACAAGCCAGGAATGTGGTCAAATATTACCGCCGAGATGATGGACAGGGTTAGCCTAGCTTATACTATGTTATTGTTGTATATAAAGGTCCGACGGAGACGTATAGGCCAACTCGCCAGGAATGTTGTCAAATATTACCGCCGAGATAATAGGTTGGGTTAGGTTAGGTTATATTACGTTATTGATGTATATGAAGGTCAAACCGAGACGTAGAGGCCAACTCGCCAGGAATGTTGTCAAATATTATCACCGAGATGTTAGGTTGGGTTAGGTCAGGTTATATTACGTTATTGATGTATATAAAGGTCCCACGGAGACGTAGATGCCAACAAGCCAGGAATGTGTTCAAATATTACCGCCGAGATGTTATTTTGGGTTAGGATAGGTTATATTACGTTATTGATGTATATAAATGTACCACGGAGACGTAGAGGCCAACTCGCCATGAATGTTTTCAAATATTACCGCCGAGATGTTAGGTTGGGTTAGGTTAGGTTGTATTTCGTTATTGATGTATATGAAGGTCCCACGGAGACGTAGAGGCCAACTCGCCAGGAATGTTGTCAAATATTACCGCCGAGATGTTAGGTTGGGTTAGGTTAGGTTATATTACGTTATTGATGTATATGAAGGTCAAACCGAGACGTAGAGGCCAACAAGCCAGGAATGTGATCAAATATTATCACCGAGATGTTAGGTTGGGTTAGGTCAGGTTATATTACGTTATGGATGTATATAAAGGTCCCACGGAGACGTAGATGCCAACAAGCCAGGAATGTGGTTAAATATTACCGCCGAGATGTTATTTTGGGTTAGGATAGGTTATATTACGTTATTGATGTATATAAATGTACCACGGGGACGTAGATGCCAACAAGCCAGGAATGTGGGCAAATATTACCGCCGAGATGATGGACAGGGTTAGCCTAGCTTATACTATGTTATTGTTGTATATAAAGGTCCGACGGAGACGTATAGGCCAACTCGCCAGGAATGTTGTCAAATATTACCGCCGAGATGATAGGTTGGGTTAGGTTAGGTTATATTACGTTATTGATGTATATGAAGGTCAAACCGAGACGTAGAGGCCAACTCGCCAGGAATGTTGTCAAATATTATCACCGAGATGTTAGGTTGGGTTAGGTCAGGTTATATTACGTTATTGATGTATATAAAGGTCCCACGGAGACGTAGATGCCAACAAGTCAGGAATGTGGTCAAATATTACCGCCGAGATGATAGACTGGGTTAGCCTAGCTTATACAATGTTATTGTTGTATATAAAGGTCCGACGCAGAGGTATAGGCCAACTCGCCAGGAATGTTGTCAAATATTACCGCCGAGATGATAGGTTGGGTTAGGTTAGGTTATATCACGTTATAGATGTATATAAAGGTCCCGCGGAGACGTAGAGGCCAGCAAGCCAGGAATGTGATCAAATATTACCGCCGAGATGTTAGGTTGGGTTAGGTTAGGTTATATTACGTTATGGATGTCTATAAAGGACCCACGGTGACGTAGAGGCCAACTCGCCAGGAATGTTGTCAAATATTATCACCGAGATGTTAGGTTGGGTTAGGTCAGGTTATATTACGTTATTGATGTATATAAAGGTCCCACGGAGACGTAGATGCCAACAAGCCAGGAATGTGGTCAAATATTACCGCCGAGATGTTATTTTGGGTTAGGATAGGTTATATTACGTTATTGATGTATATAAATGTACCACGGAGACGTAGAGGCCAACTCGCCATGAATGTTTTCAAATATTACCGCCGAGATGTTAGGTTGGGTTAGGTTAGGTTATATTACGTTATAGATGAATATAAAGGTCCCACGGAGACGTAGAGGCCAACTCACTAGGAATGTTTTCAAATATTACCGCCGAGATGTTAGGTTGGGTTAGGTTACGTTATATTACGTTATAGATGTATTTAAAGGTCCCGCGGAGACGTAGAGGCCAACAAGCCAGGAATGTGATCAAATATTACCGCCGAGATGTTAGGTTGGGTTAGGTTAGGTTATATTACGTTATTGATGTATATAAAGGTCCCACGGATACGTAGAGGCCAACTCGCCAGGTATGTTTTCAAATATTACCGCCGAGATGTTAGGTTGGGTTAGGTTAGGTTATATTACGTCATTGATGTATATAAAGGTCCCACGGAGACGTAGAGGCCAACTCGCCAGGAATGTGGTCAAATATTACCGCCGAGATGATAGACTGGGTTAGCCTAGCTTATACTATGTTATTGTTGTATATAAAGGTCCGACGGAGACGTATAGGGCAACTCGCCAGGAATGTTGTCAAATATTACCGCCGAGATGATAGGTTGGGTTAGGTTAGGTTATATTACGTTATTGATGTATATAAAGGTCCCACGGAGACGTAGATGCCAGCAAGCCAGGAATGTGGTCAAATATTACGACCGAGATGTTATTTTGGGTTAGGATAAGTTATATTACGTTATTGATGTATATAAATGTACCACGGAGACGTAGAGCCCAACTCGCCATGAATGTTTTCAAATATTACCGCCGAGATGTTAGGTTGGGTTAGGTTAGGTTATATTACGTTATTGATGTATATAAAGGTCCCACGGAGACGTAGAGGCCAAGTCGCCAGGAATGTTTTCAAATATTGCCGCCGAGATGTGGGGTAGGGTTAGGTTAGGTTATATTACGTTATTGATGTATGTAAAGATCCCACGGAGACGTAGATGCCAACAAGCCGGGAATGTGGTCAAATATTACCGCCGAGATGATGGACAGGGTTAGCCTAGCTTATACTATGTTATTCTTGTATATAAAGGTCCGACGGAGACGTATAGGCCAACTCGCCAGGAATGTTGTCAAATATTACCGCCGAGATGATAGGTTGGGTTAGGTTAGGTTATATTACGTTATTGATGTATATGAAGGTCAAACCGAGACGTAGAGGCCAACTCGCCAGGAATGTTGTCAAATATTATCACCGAGATGTTAGGTTGGGTTAGGTCAGGTTATATTATGTTATTGATGTATATAAAGGTCCCACGGAGACGTAGATGCCAACAAGCCAGGAATGTGTTCAAATATTACCGCCGAGATGTTATTTTGGGTTAGGATAGGTTATATTACGTTATTGATGTATATAAATGTACCACGGAGACGTAGAGGCCAACTCGCCATGAATGTTTTCAAATATTACCGCCGAGATGTTAGGTTGGGTTAGGTTAGGTTGTATTTCGTTATTGATGTATATGAAGGTCCCACGGAGACGTAGAGACCAACTCGCCAGGAATGTTGTCAAATAATACCGCCGAGATGATAGACTGGGTTAGCCTAGCTTATACTATGTTATTGTTGTATATAAAAGTCCGACGGAGACGTATAAGCCAACTCGCCAGGAATGTTGTCAAATATTACCGCCGAGATGATAGGTTGGGTTCGGTTAGGTTATGTTACGTTATTGATGTATATGAAGGTCAAACCGAGACGTAGAGGCCAACTCGCCAGGAATGTTGTCAAATATTACCGCCGAGATGATAGGTTGGGTTCGGTTAGGTTATATTACGTTACTGATGTATATGAAGGTCAAACCGAGACGTAGCGGCCAACTCGCCAGGAATGTTGTCAAATATTACCGCCGAGATGATAGGTTGGGTTAGGTTAGGTTATATTACGTTATTGATGTATATAAAGGTCCCACGGAGACGTAGATGCCAGCAATCCAGGAATGTGGTCAAATATTACCGCCGAGATGTTATTTTGGGTTAGGATAGGTTATATTACGTTATTGATGTATATAAATGTACCACGGAGACGTAGATGCCAACTCGCCATGAATGTTTTCAAATATTACCGCCGAGATGTTAGGTTGGATTAGGTTAGGTTATATTACGTTATGGATGTCTATAAAGGACCCACGGTGACGTAGAGGCCAACTCGCCAGGAATGTTTTCAAATATTACCGCCGAGATGTTAGGTTGGGTTAGGTTAGATTATATAACGTTATAGATGTATATAAAGGTCCCGCGGAGACGTAGAGGCCAACAAGGCAGGAATGTGTTCAAATATTACCGCCGAGATGATAGGTTGGGTTAGGTTAGGTTATATTACGTTATTGATGTATGTAAAGGTCCCACGGAGACGTAGATGCCAACAAGCCAGGAATGTGGTCAAATATTACCGCCGAGATGATGGACAGGGTTAGCCTAGCTTATACTATGTTATTGTTGTATATAAAGGTCCGACGGAGACGTATAGGCCAACTCGCCAAGAATGTTGTCAAATATTACCGCCGAGATGATAGGTTGGGTTAGGTTAGGTTATATTACGTTATTGATGTATATGAAGGTCAAACCGAGACGTAGAGGCCAACTCGCCAGGAATGTTGTCAAATATTATCACCGAGATGTTAGGTTGGGTTAGGTCAGGTTATATTACGTTATTGATGTATATAAAGGTCCCACGGAGACGTAGATGCCAACAAGCCAGGAATGTGGTCAAATATTACCGCCGAGATGTTATTTTGGGTTAGGATAGGTTATATTACGTTATTGATGTATATAAATGCACCACGGAGACGTAGAGGCCAACTCGCCATGAATGTTTTCAAACATTACCGCCGAGATGTTAGGTTGGGTTAGGTTAGGTTATATTTCGTTATTGATGTATATGAAGGTCCCACGGAGACGTAGAGGCCAACTCGCCAGGAATGTTGTCAAATATTACCGCCGAGATGTTAGGTTGGGTTAGGTTAGGTTATATTACGTTATTGATGTATATGAAGGTCAAACCGAGACGTAGAGGCCAACAAGCCAGGAATGTAAACAAATATTATCACCGAGATGTTAGGTTGGGTTAGGTCAGGTTATATTACGTTATTGATGTATATAAAGGTCCCACGGAGACGTAGATGCCAACAAGCCAGGAATGTAGTTAAATATTACCGCCGAGATGTTATTTTGGGTTAGGATAGGTTATATTACGTTATTGATGTATATAAATGTACCACGGGGACGTAGATGCCAACAAGCCAGGAATGTGGGCAAATATTACCGCCGAGATGTTATTTTGGGTTAGGATAGGTTATATTACGTTATTGATGTATATAAAAGTCCCACGGAGGCGTAGAGGCGAACTCGCCAGGAATGAGGTCAAATATACCGCCGAGATGTTAGGTTGGGTTAGGTTAGGTTATATTTCGTTATTGATGTATATGAAGGTCCCACGGAGATGTAGAGGCCAACTCGCCAGGAATGTTGTCAAATATTACCGCCGAGATGATAGGTTGGGTTAGGTTAGGTTATATCACGTTATAGATGTATATAAAGGTCCCGCGGAGACGTAGAGGCCAGCAAGCCAGGAATGTGATCAAATATTACCGCCGAGATGTTAGGTTGGGTTAGGTTAGGTTATATTACGTTATAGATGAATATAAAGGTCCCACGGAGACGTAGAGGCCAACTCGCTAGGAATGTTTTCAAATATTACCGCCGAGATGTTAGGTTGGGTTAGGTTACGTTATATTACGTTATAGATGTATTTAAAGGTCCCGCGGAGACGTAGAGGCCAACAAGCCAGGAATGTGATCAAATATTACCGCAGAGATGTTAGGTTGGGTTAGGTTAGGTTATATTACGTTATTGATGTATATAAAGGTCCCACGGATACGTAGAGGCCAACTCGCCAGGTATGTTTTCAAATATTACCGCCGAGATGTTAGGTTGGGTTAGGTTACGTTATATTACGTTATTGATGTATATAAAGGTCCCACGGAGACGTAGAGGCCAACTCGCCAGGAATGTGGTCAAATATTACCGCCGAGATGATAGACTGGGTTAGCCTAGCTTATACTATGTTATTGTTGTATATAAAGGTCCGACGGAGACGTATAGGGCAACTCGCCAGGAATGTTGTCAAATATTACCGCCGAGATGATAGGTTGGGTTAGGTTAGGTTATATTACGTTATTGATGTATATAAAGGTCCCACGGAGACGTAGATGCCAGCAAGCCAGGAATGTGGTCAAATATTACCACCGAGATGTTATTTTGGGTTAGGATAGGTTATGTTACGTTATTGATGTATATAAATGTACCACGGAGACGTAGAGGCCAACTCGCCATGAATGTTTTCAAATATTACCGCCGAGATGTTAGGTTGGGTTAGGTTAGGTTATATTACGTTATTGATGTATATAAAGGTCCCACGGAGAAGTAGAGGCCAACTCGCCAGGAATGTTTTCAAATATTGCCGCCGAGATGTGGGGTAGGGTTAGGTTAGGTTATATTACGTTATTGATGTATGTAAAGGTCCCACGGAGACGTAGATGCCAACAAGCCAGGAATGTGGTCAAATATTACCGCCGAGATGATGGACAGGGTTAGCCTAGCTTATACTATGTTATTGTTGTATATAAAGGTCCGACGGAGACGTATAGGCCAACTCGCCAGGAATGTTGTCAAATATTACCGCCGAGATGATAGGTTGGGTTAGGTTAGGTTATATTACGTTATTGATGTATATGAAGGTCAAACCGAGACGTAGAGGCCAACTCGCCAGGAATGTTGTCAAATATTATCACCGAGATGTTAGGTTGGGTTAGGTCAGGTTATATTACGTTATTGATGTATATAAAGGTCCCACGGAGACGTAGATGCCAACAAGCCAGGAATGTGTTCAAATATTACCGCCGAGATGTTATTTTGGGTTAGGATAGGTTATATTACGTTATTGATGTATATAAATGTACCACGGAGACGTAGAGGCCAACTCGCCATGAATGTATTCAAATATTACCGCCGAGATGTTAGGTTGGGTTAGGTTAGGTTATATTTCGTTATTGATGTATATGAAGGTCCCACGGAGACGTAGAGACCAACTCGCCAGGAATGTTGTCAAATATTACCGCCGAGATGATAGGTTGGGTTAGGTTAGGTTATATTACGTTATTGATGTATATAAAGGTCCCACGGAGACGTAGATGCCAGCAAGCCAGGAATGTGGTCAAATATTACCACCGAGATGTCATTTTGGGTTAGGATAGGTTATATTACGTTATTGATGTATATAAATGTACCACGGAGACGTAGATGCCAACTCGCCATGAATGTTTTCAAATATTACCGCCGAGATGTTAGGTTGGGTTAGGTTAGATTATATAACGTTATAGATGTATATAAAGGTCCCGCGGAGACGTAGAGGCCAACAAGGCAGGAATGTGTTCAAATATTACCGCCGAGATGATAGGTTGGGTTAGGTTAGGTTATATTACGTTATTGATGTATGTAAAGGTCCCACGGAGACGTAGATGCCAACAAGCCAGGAATGTGGTCAAATATTACCGCCGAGATGATGGACAGGGTTAGCCTAGCTTATACTATGTTATTGTTGTATATAAAGGTCCGACGGAGACGTATAGGCCAACTCGCCAAGAATGTTGTCAAATATTACCGCCGAGATGATAGGTTGGGTTAGGTTAGGTTATATTACGTTATTGATGTATATGAAGGTCAAACCGAGACGTAGAGGCCAACTCGCCAGGAATGTTGTCAAATATTATCACCGAGATGTTAGGTTGGGTTAGGTCAGGTTATATTACGTTATTGATGTATATAAAGGTCCCACGGAGACGTAGATGCCAACAAGCCGGGAATGTGGTCAAATATTACCGCCGAGGTGTTATTTTGGGTTAGGATAGGTTATATTACGTTATTGATGTATATAAATGTACCACGGAGACGTAGAGGCCAACTCGCCATGAATGTTTTCAAACATTACCGCCGAGATGTTAGGTTGGGTTAGGTTAGGTTATATTTCGTTATTGATGTATATGAAGGTCCCACGGAGACGTAGAGGCCAACTCGCCAGGAATGTTGTCAAATATTATCACCGAGATGTTAGGTTGGGTTAGGTCAGGTTATATTACGTTATTGATGTATATAAAGGTCCCACGGAGACGTAGATGCCAACAAGCCAGGAATGTGGTCAAATATTACCGCCGAGATGTTATTTTGGGTTAGGATAGGTTATATTACGTTATTGATGTATATAAATGTACCACGGAGACGTAGAGGCCAACTCGCCATGAATGTTTTCAAATATTACCGCCGAGATGTTAGGTTGGGTTAGGTTAGGTTATATTACGTTATAGATGAATATAAAGGTCCCACGGAGACGTAGAGGCCAACTCGCTAGGAATGTTTTCAAATATTACCGCCGAGATGTTAGGTTGGGTTAGGTTACGTTATATTACGTTATAGATGTATTTAAAGGTCCCGCGGAGACGTAGAGGCCAACAAGCCAGGAATGTGATCAAATATTACCGCCGAGATGTTAGGTTGGGTTAGGTTAGGTTATATTACGTTATTGATGTGTATAAAGGTCCCACGGATACGTATAGGCCAACTCGCCAGGTATGTTTTCAAATATTACCGCCGAGATGTTAGGTTGGGTTAGGTTACGTTATATTACGTTATTGATGTATATAAAGGTCCCACGGAGACGTAGAGGCCAACTCGCCATGAATGTTTTCAAATATTACCGCCGAGATGTTAGGTTGGGTTAGGTTAGGTTATATTACGTTATTGATGTATATAAAGGTCCCACGGAGACGTAGAGGCCAACTCGCCAGGAATGTTTTCAAATATTGCCGCCGAGATGTGGGGTAGGGTTAGGTTAGGTTATATTACGTTATTGATGTATGTAAAGGTCCCACGGAGACGTAGATGCCAACAAGCCAGGAATGTGGTCAAATATTACCGCCGAGATGATGGACAGGGTTAGCCTAGCTTATACTATGTTATTGTTGTATATAAAGGTCCGACGGAGACGTATAGGCCAACTCGCCAGGAATGTTGTCAAATATTACCGCCGAGATGTTAGGTTGGGTTAGGTTAGGTTATATTACGTTATTGATGTATATGAAGGTCAAACCGAGACGTAGAGGCCAACAAGCCAGGAATGTAAACAAATATTATCACCGAGATGTTAGGTTGGGTTAGGTCAGGTTATATTACGTTATTGATGTATATAAAGGTCCCACGGAGACGTAGATGCCAACAAGCCAGGAATGTAGTTAAATATTACCGCCGAGATGTTATTTTGGGTTAGGATAGGTTATATTACGTTATTGATGTATATAAATGTACCACGGGGACGTAGATGCCAACAAGCCAGGAATGTGGGCAAATATTACCGCCGAGATGTTATTTTGGGTTAGGATAGGTTATATTACGTTATTGATGTATATAAAAGTCCCACGGAGGCGTAGAGGCGAACTCGCCAGGAATGAGGTCAAATATACCGCCGAGATGTTAGGTTGGGTTAGGTTAGGTTATATTTCGTTATTGATGTATATGAAGGTCCCACGGAGATGTAGAGGCCAACTCGCCAGGAATGTTGTCAAATATTACCGCCGAGATGATAGGTTGGGTTAGGTTAGGTTATATCACGTTATAGATGTATATAAAGGTCCCGCGGAGACGTAGAGGCCAGCAAGCCAGGAATGTGATCAAATATTACCGCCGAGATGTTAGGTTGGGTTAGGTTAGGTTATATTACGTTATAGATGAATATAAAGGTCCCACGGAGACGTAGAGGCCAACTCGCTAGGAATGTTTTCAAATATTACCGCCGAGATGTTAGGTTGGGTTAGGTTACGTTATATTACGTTATAGATGTATTTAAAGGTCCCGCGGAGACGTAGAGGCCAACAAGCCAGGAATGTGATCAAATATTACCGCAGAGATGTTAGGTTGGGTTAGGTTAGGTTATATTACGTTATTGATGTATATAAAGGTCCCACGGATACGTAGAGGCCAACTCGCCAGGTATGTTTTCAAATATTACCGCCGAGATGTTAGGTTGGGTTAGGTTACGTTATATTACGTTATTGATGTATATAAAGGTCCCACGGAGACGTAGAGGCCAACTCGCCAGGAATGTGGTCAAATATTACCGCCGAGATGATAGACTGGGTTAGCCTAGCTTATACTATGTTATTGTTGTATATAAAGGTCCGACGGAGACGTATAGGGCAACTCGCCAGGAATGTAGTCAAATATTACCGCCGAGATGATAGGTTGGGTTAGGTTAGGTTATATTACGTTATTGATGTATATGAAGGTCAAACCGAGACGTAGAGGCCAACTCGCCAGGAATGTTGTCAAATATTATCACCGAGATGTTAGGTTGGGTTAGGTCAGGTTATATTACGTTATTGATGTATATAAAGGTCCCACGGAGACGTAGATGCCAACAAGCCAGGAATGTGTTCAAATATTACCGCCGAGATGTTATTTTGGGTTAGGATAGGTTATATTACGTTATTGATGTATATAAATGTACCACGGAGACGTAGAGGCCAACTCGCCATGAATGTATTCAAATATTACCGCCGAGATGTTAGGTTGGGTTAGGTTAGGTTATATTTCGTTATTGATGTATATGAAGGTCCCACGGAGACGTAGAGACCAACTCGCCAGGAATGTTGTCAAATATTACCGCCGAGATGATAGGTTGGGTTAGGTTAGGTTATATTACGTTATTGATGTATATAAAGGTCCCACGGAGACGTAGATGCCAGCAAGCCAGGAATGTGGTCAAATATTACCACCGAGATGTCATTTTGGGTTAGGATAGGTTATATTACGTTATTGATGTATATAAATGTACCACGGAGACGTAGATGCCAACTCGCCATGAATGTTTTCAAATATTACCGCCGAGATGTTAGGTTGGGTTAGGTTAGATTATATAACGTTATAGATGTATATAAAGGTCCCGCGGAGACGTAGAGGCCAACAAGGCAGGAATGTGTTCAAATATTACCGCCGAGATGATAGGTTGGGTTAGGTTAGGTTATATTACGTTATTGATGTATGTAAAGGTCCCACGGAGACGTAGATGCCAACAAGCCAGGAATGTGGTCAAATATTACCGCCGAGATGATGGACAGGGTTAGCCTAGCTTATACTATGTTATTGTTGTATATAAAGGTCCGACGGAGACGTATAGGCCAACTCGCCAGGAATGTTGTCAAATATTACCGCCGAGATGATAGGTTGGGTTAGGTTAGGTTATATTACGTTATTGATGTATATGAAGGTCAAACCGAGACGTAGAGGCCAACTCGCCAGGAATGTTGTCAAATATTACCACCGAGATGTTAGGTTGGGTTAGGTCAGGTTATATTACGTTATTGATGTATATAAAGGTCCCACGGAGACGTAGATGCCAACAAGCCAGGAATGTCTTCAAATATTACCGCCGAGATGTTATTTTGGGTTAGGATAGGTTATATTACGTTATTGATGTATATAAATGTACCACGGAGACGTAGAGGCCAACTCGCCATGAATGTATTCAAATATTACAGCCGAGATGTTAGGTTGGGTTAGGTTAGGTTATATTTCGTTATTGATATATATAAAGGTCCCACGGAGACGTAGATGCCAACAAGTCAGGAATGTGGTCAAATATTACCGCCGAGATGATAGACTGGGTTAGCCTAGCTTATACAATGTTATTGTTGTATATAAAGGTCCGACGGAGACGTATAGGCCAACTCGCCAGGAATGTTGTCAAATATTACCGCCGAGATGATAGGTTGGGTTAGGTTAGGTTATATCACGTTATAGATGTATATAAAGGTCCCGCGGAGACGTAGAGGCCAGCAAGCCAGGAATGGGATCAAATATTACCGCCGAGATGTTAGGTTGGGTTAGGTTAGGTTATATTACGTTATGGATGTCTATAAAGGACCCACGGTAACGTAGAGGCCAACTCGCCTGGAATGTTGTCAAATATTATCACCGAGATGTTAGGTTGGGTTAGGTCAGGTTATATTACGTTATTGATGTATATAAAGGTCCCACGGAGACGTAGATGCCAACAAGCCAGGAATGAGGTCAAATATTACCGCCGAGATGTTATTTTGGGTTAGGATAGGTTATATTACGTTATTGATGTATATAAATGTACCACGGAGACGTAGAGGCCAACTCGCCATGAATGTTTTCAAATATTACCGCCGAGATGTTAGGTTGGGTTAGGTTAGGTTATATTACGTTATAGATGAATATAAAGGTCCCACGGAGACGTAGAGGCCAACTCGCTAGGAATGTTTTCAAATATTACCGCCGAGATGTTAGGTTGGGTTAGGTTACGTTATATTACGTTATAGATGTATTTAAAGGTCCCGCGGAGACGTAGAGGCCAACAAGCCAGGAATGTGATCAAATATTACCGCCGAGATGTTAGGTTGGGTTAGGTTAGGTTATATTACGTTATTGATGTATATAAAGGTCCCACGGATACGTAGAGGCCAACTCGCCAGGTATGTTTTCAAATATTACCGCCGAGATGTTAGGTTGGGTTAGGTTACGTTATATTACGTTATTGATGTATATAAAGGTCCCACGGAGACGTAGATGCCAGCAAGCCAGGAATGTGGTCAAATATTACCACCGAGATGTTATTTTGGTTTAGGATAGGTTATGTTACGTTATTGATGTATATAAATGTACCACGGAGACGTAGAGGCCAACTCGCCATGAATGTTTTCAAATATTACCGCCGAGATGTTAGGTTGGGTTAGGTTAGGTTATATTACGTTATTGATGTATATAAAGGTCCCACGGAGACGTAGAGGCCAACTCGCCAGGAATGTTTTCAAATATTGCCGCCGAGATGTGGGGTAGGGTTAGGTTAGGTTATATTACGTTATTGATGTATGTAAAGGTCCCACGGAGACGTAGATGCCAACAAGCCAGGAATGTGGTCAAATATTACCGCCGAGATGATGGACAGGGTTAGCCTAGCTTATACTATGTTATTGTTGTATATAAAGGTCCGACGGAGACGTATAGGCCAACTCGCCAGGAATGTTGTCAAATATTACCGCCGAGATGATAGGTTGGGTTAGGTTAGGTTATATTACGTTATTGATGTATATGAAGGTCAAACCGAGACGTAGAGGCCAACTCGCCAGGAATGTTGTCAAATATTATCACCAAGACGTTAGGTTGGGTTAGGTCAGGTTATATTACGTTATTGATGTATATAAAGGTCCCACGGAGACGTAGATGCCAACAAGCCAGGAATGTGTTCAAATATTACCGCCGAGATGTTATTTTGGGTTAGGATAGGTTATATTACGTTATTGATGTATATAAATGTACCACGGAGACGTAGAGGCCAACTCGCCATGAATGTATTCAAATATTACCGCCGAGATGTTAGGTTGGGTTAGGTTAGGTTATATTTCGTTATTGATGTATATGAAGGTCCCACGGAGACGTAGAGACCAACTCGCCAGGAATGTTGTCAAATATTACCGCCGAGATGATAGGTTGGGTTAGGTTAGGTTATATTACGTTATTGATGTATATAAAGGTCCCACGGAGACGTAGATGCCAGCAAGCCAGGAATGTGGTCAAATATTACCACCGAGATGTCATTTTGGGTTAGGATAGGTTATATTACGTTATTGATGTATATAAATGTACCACGGAGACGTAGATGCCAACTCGCCATGAATGTTTTCAAATATTACCGCCGAGATGTTAGGTTGGATTAGGTTAGATTATATCACGTTATAGATGTATATAAAGGTCCCGCGGAGACGTAGAGGCCAACAAGGCAGGAATGTGTTCAAATATTATCACCGAGATGTTAGGTTGGGTTAGGTTAGGTTATATTACGTTATTGATGTATATAAAGGTCCCACGGAGACGTATAGGCCAACTCGCCGGGAATGTTGTCAAATATTACCGCCGAGATGTTAGCTTGGGTTAGGTTAGGTTATATTACGTTATGGATGTCTATAAAGGACCCACGGTGACGTAGAGGCCAACTCGCCAGGAATGAGGTCAAATATACCGGCGAGATGTTAGGTTGGGTTAGGTTAGGTTATATTTCGTTATTGATGTATATGAAGGTCCCACGGAGACGTAGAGGCCAACTCGCCAGGAATGTTGTCAAATATTACCGCCGAGATGATAGATTGGGTTAGGTTAGGTTATATTACGTTATTGATGTATATAAAGGTCCCACGGAGACGTAGATGCCAACAAGCCAGGAATGTGGTCAAATATTACCGCCGAGATGTTATTTTGGGTTAGGATAGGTTATATTACGTTATTGATGTATATAAATGTACCACGGGGACGTAGATGCCAACAAGCCAGGAATGTGGGCAAATATTACCGCCGAGATGTTATTTTGGGTTAGGATAGGTTATATTACGTTATAGATGAATATAAAGGTCCCACGGAGACGTAGAGGCCAACTCGCTAGGAATGTTTTCAAATATTACCGCCGAGATGTTAGGTTGGGTTAGGTTACGTTATATTACGTTATAGATGTATTTAAAGGTCCCGCGGAGACGTAGAGGCCAACAAGCCAGGAATGTTATCAAATATTACCGCCGAGATGATAGACTGGGTTAGCCTAGCTTATACTATGTTATTGTTGTATATAAAGGTCCGACGGAGACGTATAGGGCAACTCGCCAGGAATGTTGTCAAATATTACCGCCGAGATGATAGGTTGGGTTAGGTTAGGTTATATTACGTTATTGATGTATATAAAGGTCCCACGGAGACGTAGATGCCAGCAAGCCAGGAATGTGGTCAAATATTACCACCGACATGTTATTTTGGGTTAGGATAGGTTATGTTACGTTATTGATGTATATAAATGTACCGCGGAGACGTAGAGGCCAACTCGCCATGAATGTTTTCAAATATTACCGCCGAGATGTTAGGTTGTGTTAGGTTAGGTTATATTACGTTATTGATGTATATAAAGGTCCCACGGTGACGTAGAGGCCAACTCGCCAGGAATGTTTTCATATATTGCCGCCGAGATGTGGGGTAGGGTTAGGTTAGGTTATATTACGTTATTGATGTATGTAAAGGTCCCACGGAGACGTAGATGCCAACAAGCCAGGAATGTGGTCAAATATTACCGCCGAGATGATGGACAGGGTTAGCCTAGCTTATACTATGTTATTGTTGTATATAAAGGTCCGACGGAGACGTATAGGCCAACTCGCCAGGAATGTTGTCAAATATTACCGCCGAGATGATAGGTTGGGTTAGGTTAGGTTATATTACGTTATTGATGTATATGAAGGTCAAACCGAGACGTAGAGGCCAACTCGCCAGGAATGTTGTCAAATATTATCACCGAGATGTTAGGTTGGGTTAGGTCAGGTTATATTACGTTATTGATGTATATAAAGGTCCCACGGAGACGTAGATGCCAACAAGCCAGGAATGTGTTCAAATATTACCGCCGAGATGTTATTTTGGGTTAGGATAGGTTATATTACGTTATTGATGTATATAAATGTACCACGGAGACGTAGAGGCCAACTCGCCATGAATGTATTCAAATATTACCGCCGAGATGTTAGGTTGGGTTAGGTTAGGTTATATTTCGTTATTGATGTATATAAAGGTCCCACGGAGACGTAGATGCCAGCAAGCCAGGAATGTGGTCAAATATTACCACCGAGATGTCATTTTGGGTTAGGATAGGTTATATTACGTTATTGATGTATATAAATGTACCACGGAGACGTAGATGCCAACTCGCCATGAATGTTTTCAAATATTACCGCCGAGATGTTAGGTTGGATTAGGTTAGATTATATCACGTTATAGATGTATATAAAGGTCCCGCGGAGACGTAGAGGCCAACAAGGCAGGAATGTGTTCAAATATTAACGCCGAGATGTTAGATTGGGTTAGGTTAGGTTATATCACGTTATAGATGTATATAAAGGTCCCGCGGAGACGTAGAGGCCAGCAAGCCAGGAATGTGATCAAATATTACCGCCGAGATGTTAGGTTGGGTTAGGTTAGGTTATATTACGTTATTGATGTATATAAAGGTCCCACGGAGACGTATAGGCCAACTCGCCGGGAATGTTGTCAAATATTACCGCCGAGATGTTAGCTTGGGTTAGGTTAGGTTATATTACGTTATGGATGTCTATAAAGGACCCACGGTGACGTAGAGGCCAACTCGCCAGGAATGAGGTCAAATATACCAGCGAGATGTTAGGTTGGGTTAGGTTAGGTTATATTTCGTTATTGATGTATATGAAGGTCCCACGGAGACGTAGAGGCCAACTCGCCAGGAATGTTGTCAAATATTACCGCCGAGATGATAGATTGGGTTAGGTTAGGTTATATTACGTTATTGATGTATATAAAGGTCCCACGGAGACGTAGATGCCAACAAGCCAGGAATGTGGTCAAATATTAACGCCGAGATGATGGACAGGGTTAGCCTAGCTTATACTGTGTTATTGTTGTCTATAAAGGACCCACGGTGACGTAGAGGCCAACTCGCCAGGAATGTTTTCGAATATTACCGCCGAGATGTTAGGTTGGATTAGGTTAGATTATATCACGTTATAGATGTATATAAAGGTCCCGCGGAGACGTAGAGGCCAACAAGGCAGGAATGTGTTCAAATATTACCGCCGAGATGTTAGATTGGTTTAGGTTAGGTTATATTACGTTATTGATGTATATGAAGGTCCCACGGAGACGTAGAGGCCAACAAGCCAGGAATGTGATCAAATATTACCGCCGAGATGTAAGGTTGCGTTAGGTTAGGATATATTACGTTATTGATGTATATAAAGGTCCCACGGATACGTAGAGGCCAACTCGCCAGAAATGAGGTCAAATATACCGGCGAGATGTTAAGTTGGGTTAGGTTAGGTTATACTTCGTTATTGATGTATATGAAGGTCCCACGGAGACGTAGAGGCCAACTCGCCAGGAATGTTGTCAAATATTACCGCCGAGATGATAGGTTGGGTTAGGTTAGGTTATATTACGTTATTGATGTATATAAAGGTCCCACGGAGACGTAGATGCCAGCAAGCCAGGAATGTGGTCAAATATTACCACCGAGATGTTATTTTGGGTTAGGATAGGTTATATTACGTTATTGATGTATATAAATGTACCACGGAGACGTAGAGGCCAACTCGCCATGAATGTTTTCAAATATTACCGCCGAGATGTTAGGTTGGGTTAGGTTAGGTTATATTACGTTATTGATGTATATAAAGGTCCCACGGAGACGTAAAGGCCAACTCGCCAGGAATGTTTTCAAATATTGCCGCCGAGATGTGGGGTAGGGTTAGGTTAGGTTATATTACGTTATAGATGTATTTAATGGTCCCGCGGAGACGTAGAGGCCAGCAAGCCAGGAATGTGATCAAATATTACCGCCGAAATGTTAGGTTGGGTTAGGTTAGGTTATATTGCGTTATTGATGTATATAAATGTCCCACGGAGGCGTATAGGCCAACTCGCCAGGAATGATTTCAAATATTACCGCCGAGATGTTAGGTTGGATTAGGTTAGATTATATCACGTTATAGATGTATATAAAGGTCCCGCGGAGACGTAGAGGCCAACAAGGCAGGAATGTGATCAAATATTACCGCCGAGATGTTAGATTGAGTTAGGTTAGGTTATATTATGTTATTGATGTATATAAAAGTCCCACGGAGGCGTAGAGGCCAACACGCCAGGAATGAGGTCAAATATACCGCCGAGATGTTAGGTTGGGTTAGGTTAGGTTATATTTCGTTATTGATGTATATAAAGGTCCCACGGAGACGTATAGGCCAACTCGCCGGGAATGTTGTCAAATATTACCGCCGAGATGTTAGCTTGGGTTAGGTTAGGTTATATTACGTTATGGATGTCTATAAAGGACCCACGGTGACGTAGAGGCCAACTCGCCAGGAATGAGGTCAAATATACCAGCGAGATGTTAGGTTGGGTTAGGTTAGGTTATATTTCGTTATTGATGTATATGAAGGTCCCACGGAGACGTAGAGGCCAACTCGCCAGGAATGTTGTCAAATATTACCGCCGAGATGATAGATTGGGTTAGGTTAGGTTATATTACGTTATTGATGTATATAAAGGTCCCACGGAGACGTAGATGCCAACAAGCCAGGAATGTGGTCAAATATTAACGCCGAGATGATGGACAGGGTTAGCCTAGCTTATACTGTGTTATTGTTGTCTATAAAGGACCCACGGTGACGTAGAGGCCAACTCGCCAGGAATGTTTTCGAATATTACCGCCGAGATGTTAGGTTGGATTAGGTTAGATTATATCACGTTATAGATGTATATAAAGGTCCCGCGGAGACGTAGAGGCCAACAAGGCAGGAATGTGTTCAAATATTACCGCCGAGATGTTAGATTGGTTTAGGTTAGGTTATATTACGTTATTGATGTATATGAAGGTCCCACGGAGACGTAGAGGCCAACAAGCCAGGAATGTGATCAAATATTACCGCCGAGATGTAAGGTTGCGTTAGGTTAGGATATATTACGTTATTGATGTATATAAAGGTCCCACGGATACGTAGAGGCCAACTCGCCAGAAATGAGGTCAAATATACCGGCGAGATGTTAAGTTGGGTTAGGTTAGGTTATACTTCGTTATTGATGTATATGAAGGTCCCACGGAGACGTAGAGGCCAACTCGCCAGGAATGTTGTCAAATATTACCGCCGAGATGATAGGTTGGGTTAGGTTAGGTTATATTACGTTATTGATGTATATAAAGGTCCCACGGAGACGTAGATGCCAGCAAGCCAGGAATGTGGTCAAATATTACCACCGAGATGTTATTTTGGGTTAGGATAGGTTATATTACGTTATTGATGTATATAAATGTACCACGGAGACGTAGAGGCCAACTCGCCATGAATGTTTTCAAATATTACCGCCGAGATGTTAGGTTGGGTT
Organism: Xylocopa violacea; assembly: GCA_963969225.1. Lineage (NCBI taxonomy): Eukaryota > Metazoa > Arthropoda > Insecta > Hymenoptera > Apidae > Xylocopa > Xylocopa violacea. Next base: position 5,188,409 of record CAXAJV010000977.1, read on the forward strand.
AGGTTAGGTTATATTACGTTATTGATGTATATAAAGGTCCCACGGAGACGTAAAGGCCAACTCGCCAGGAATGTTTTCAAATATTGCCGCCGAGATGTGGGGTAGGGTTAGGTTAGGTTATATTACGTTATAGATGTATTTAATGGTCCCGCGGAGACGTAGAGGCCAGCAAGCCAGGAATGTGATCAAATATTACCGCCGAAATGTTAGGTTGGGTTAGGTTAGGTTATATTGCGTTATTGATGTATATAAATGTCCCACGGAGGCGTATAGGCCAACTCGCCAGGAATGATTTCAAATATTACCGCCGAGATGTTAGGTTGGATTAGGTTAGATTATATCACGTTATAGATGTATATAAAGGTCCCGCGGAGACGTAGAGGCCAACAAGGCAGGAATGTGATCAAATATTACCGCCGAGATGTTAGATTGAGTTAGGTTAGGTTATATTATGTTATTGATGTATATAAAAGTCCCACGGAGGCGTAGAGGCCAACACGCCAGGAATGAGGTCAAATATACCGCCGAGATGTTAGGTTGGGTTAGGTTAGGTTATATTTCGTTATTGATGTATATAAAGGTCCCACGGAGACGTATAGGCCAACTCGCCGGGAATGTTGTCAAATATTACCGCCGAGATGTTAGCTTGGGTTAGGTTAGGTTATATTACGTTATGGATGTCTATAAAGGACCCACGGTGACGTAGAGGCCAACTCGCCAGGAATGAGGTCAAATATACCAGCGAGATGTTAGGTTGGGTTAGGTTAGGTTATATTTCGTTATTGATGTATATGAAGGTCCCACGGAGACGTAGAGGCCAACTCGCCAGGAATGTTGTCAAATATTACCGCCGAGATGATAGATTGGGTTAGGTTAGGTTATATTACGTTATTGATGTATATAAAGGTCCCACGGAGACGTAGATGCCAACAAGCCAGGAATGTGGTCAAATATTAACGCCGAGATGATGGACAGGGTTAGCCTAGCTTATACTGTGTTATTGTTGTCTATAAAGGACCCACGGTGACGTAGAGGCCAACTCGCCAGGAATGTTTTCGAATATTACCGCCGAGATGTTAGGTTGGATTAGGTTAGATTATATCACGTTATAGATGTATATAAAGGTCCCGCGGAGACGTAGAGGCCAACAAGGCAGGAATGTGTTCAAATATTACCGCCGAGATGTTAGATTGGTTTAGGTTAGGTTATATTACGTTATTGATGTATATGAAGGTCCCACGGAGACGTAGAGGCCAACAAGCCAGGAATGTGATCAAATATTACCGCCGAGATGTAAGGTTGCGTTAGGTTAGGATATATTACGTTATTGATGTATATAAAGGTCCCACGGATACGTAGAGGCCAACTCGCCAGAAATGAGGTCAAATATACCGGCGAGATGTTAAGTTGGGTTAGGTTAGGTTATACTTCGTTATTGATGTATATGAAGGTCCCACGGAGACGTAGAGGCCAACTCGCCAGGAATGTTGTCAAATATTACCGCCGAGATGATAGGTTGGGTTAGGTTAGGTTATATTACGTTATTGATGTATATAAAGGTCCCACGGAGACGTAGATGCCAGCAAGCCAGGAATGTGGTCAAATATTACCACCGAGATGTTATTTTGGGTTAGGATAGGTTATATTACGTTATTGATGTATATAAATGTACCACGGAGACGTAGAGGCCAACTCGCCATGAATGTTTTCAAATATTACCGCCGAGATGTTAGGTTGGGTTAGGTTAGGTTATATTACGTTATTGATGTATATAAAGGTCCCACGGAGACGTAAAGGCCAACTCGCCAGGAATGTTTTCAAATATTGCCGCCGAGATGTGGGGTAGGGTTAGGTTAGGTTATATTACGTTATAGATGTATTTAATGGTCCCGCGGAGACGTAGAGGCCAGCAAGCCAGGAATGTGATCAAATATTACCGCCGAAATGTTAGGTTGGGTTAGGTTAGGTTATATTGCGTTATTGATGTATATAAATGTCCCACGGAGGCGTATAGGCCAACTCGCCAGGAATGATTTCAAATATTACCGCCGAGATGTTAGGTTGGATTAGGTTAGATTATATCACGTTATAGATGTATATAAAGGTCCCGCGGAGACGTAGAGGCCAACAAGGCAGGAATGTGATCAAATATTACCGCCGAGATGTTAGATTGAGTTAGGTTAGGTTATATTATGTTATTGATGTATATAAAAGTCCCACGGAGGCGTAGAGGCCAACACGCCAGGAATGAGGTCAAATATACCGCCGAGATGTTAGGTTGGGTTAGGTTAGGTTATATTTCGTTATTGATGTATATGAAGGTCCCACGGAGATGTAGAGGCCAACTCGCCAGGAATGTTGTCAAATATTACCGCCGAGATGATTGGTTGGGTTAGGTTAGGTTATATTTCGTTATTGATGTATATGAAGGTCCCACGGAGACGTAGAGGCCAACTCGCCAGGAATGTTGTCAAATATTACCGCCGAGATGATAGGTTGGGTTAGGTTAGGTTATATTACGTTATTGATGTATATAAAGGTCCCACGGAGACGTAGATGCCAGCAAGCCAGGAATGTGGTCAAATATTACCACCGAGATGTTATTTTGGGTTAGGATAGGTTATATTACGTTATTGATGTATATAAATGTACCACGGAGACGTAGAGGCCAACTCGCCATGAATGTTTTCAAATATTACCGCCGAGATGTTAGGTTGGGTTAGGTTAGGTTATATTACGTTATTGATATATATAAAGGTCCCACGGAGACGTAGAGGCCAACTCGCCAGGAATGTTTTCACATATTGCCGCCGAGATGTGGGGTAGAGTTAGGTTAGGTTATATTACGTTATGGATGTCTATAAAGGACCCACGGTGACGTAGAGGCCAACTCGCCAGGAATGAGGTCAAATATACCGGCGAGATGTTAGGTTGGGTTAGGTTAGGTTATATTACGTTATAGATGTATATGAAGGTCCCACGGAGACGTAGAGGCCAACTCGCCAGGAATGTTGTCAAATATTACCGCCGAGATGTTAGATTGGGTTAGGTTAGGTTATATTACGTTATTGATGTATATAAAGGTCCCACGGAGACGTAGATGCCAACAAGCCAGGAATGTGGTCAAATATTAACGCCGAGATGATGGACAGGGTTAGCCTAGCTTATACTGTGTTATTGTTGTCTATAAAGGACCCACGGTGACGTAGAGGCCAACTCGCCAGGAATGTTTTCAAATATTACCGCCGAGATGTTAGGTTGGATAAGGTTAGATTATATCACGTTATAGATGTATATAAAGGTCCCGCGGAGACGTAGAGGCCAACAAGGCAGGAATGTGTTCAAATATTACCGCCGAGATGTTAGATTGGTTTAGGTTAGGTTATATTACGTTATTGATGTATATAAAGGTCCCACGGAGACGTAGAGGCCAACAAGCCAGGAATGTGATCAAATATTACCGCCGAGATGTAAGGTTGGGTTAGGTTAGGTTATATTACGTTATTGATGTATATAAAGGTCCCACGGATACGTAGAGGCCAACTCGCCAGAAATGAGGTCAAATATACCGGCGAGATGTTAGGTTGGGTTAGGTTAGGTTATACTTCGTTATTGATGTATATGAAGGTCCCACGGAGACGTAGAGGCCAACTCGCCAGGAATGTTGTCAAATATTACCGCCGAGATGATAGGTTGGGTTAGGTTAGGTTATATTACGTTATTGATGTATATAAAGGTCCCACGGAGACGTAGATGCCAGCAAGCCAGGAATGTGGTCAAATATTACCGCCGAAATGTTAGGTTGGGTTAGGTTAGGTTATATTGCGTTATTGATGTATATAAATGTCCCACGGAGACGTAGATGCCAACAAGCCAGGAATGTGGTTAAATATTACCGCCGAGATGTTATTTTGGGTTAGGATAGGTTATATTACGTTATTGATGTATATAAATGTACCACGGGGACGTAGATGCCAACTCGCCAGGAATGTTGTCAAATATTACCGCCGAGATGATAGGTTGGTTTCGGTTATGTTATATTACGTTACTGATGTATATGAAGGTCAAACCGAGACGTAGAGGCCAACAAGCCAGGAATGTGATCAAATATTATCACCGAGATGTTAGGTTGGGTTAGGTCAGGTTATACTACGTTATTGATGTATATAAAGGTCCCACGGAGACGTAGATGCCAACAAGCCAGGAATGTGGTTAAATATTACCGCCGAGATGTTATTTTGGGTTAGGATAGGTTATATTACGTTATTGATGTATATAAATGTACCACGGGGACGTAGATGCCAACAAGCCAGGAATGTGGGCAAATATTACCGCCGAGATGTTATTTTGGGTTAGGATATGTTATATTACGTTATTGATGTATATAAATGTACCACGGAGACGTAGATGCCAACTCGCCATGAATGTTTTCAAATATTACCGCCGAGATGTTAGGTTGGGTTAGGTTAGGTTATATTACGTTATGGATGTCTATAAAGGACCCACGGTGACGTAGAGGCCAACTCGCCAGGAATGTTTTCAAATATTACCGCCGAGATGTTAGGTTGGGTTAGGTTACGTTATATTACGTTATAGATGTATTTAAAGGTCCCGCGGAGACGTAGAGGCCAACAAGCCAGGAATGTGATCAAATATTACCGCCGAGATGTTAGGTTGGGTTAGGTTAGGTTATATTACGTTATTGATGTATATAAAGGTCCCACGGATACGTAGAGGCCAACTCGCCAGGTATGTTTTCAAATATTACCGCCGAGATGTTAGGTTGGGTTAGGTTAGGTTATATTACGTTATTGATGTATATAAAGGTCCCACGGAGACGTAGAGGCCAACTCGCCAGGAATGTGGTCAAATATTACCGCCGAGATGATAGACTGGGTTAGCCTAGCTTATACTATGTTATTGTTGTATATAAAGGTCCGACGGAGACGTATAGGGCAACTCGCCAGGAATGTTGTCAAATATTACCGCCGAGATGATAGGTTGGGTTAGGTTAGGTTATATTACGTTATTGATGTATATAAAGGTCCCACGGAGACGTAGATGCCAGCAAGCCAGGAATGTGGTCAAATATTACCACCGAGATGTTATTTTGGGTTAGGATAGGTTATATTACGTTATTGATGTATATAAATGTACCACGGAGACGTAGAGGCCAACTCGCCATGAATGTTTTCAAATATTACCGCCGAGATGTTAGGTTGGGTTAGGTTAGGTTATATTACGTTATTGATGTATATAAAGGTCCCACGGAGACGTAGAGGCCAACTCGCCAGGAATGTTTTCAAATATTGCCGCCGAGATGATAGACTGGGTTAGCCTAGCTTATACTATGTTATTGTTGTATATAAAGGTCCGACGGAGACGTATAGGGCAACTCGCCAGGAATGTTGTCAAATATTACCGCCGAGATGATTGGTTGGGTTAGGTTAGGTTATATTTCGTTATTGATGTATATGAAGGTCCCACGGAGACGTAGAGGCCAACTCGCCAGGAATGTTGTCAAATATTACCGCCGAGATGTTAGGTTGGGTTAGGTTAGGTTATATTACGTTATTGATGTATATGAAGGTCAAACCGAGACGTAGAGGCCAACTCGCCAGGAATGTTGTCAAATATTATCACCGAGATGTTAGGTTGGGTTAGGTCAGGTTATATTACGTTATTGATGTATATAAAGGTCCCACGGAGACGTAGATGCCAACAAGCCAGGAATGTGGTCAAATATTACCGCCGAGATGTTATTTTGGGTTAGGATAGGTTATATTACGTTATTGATGTATATAAATGTACCACGGAGACGTAGAGGCCAACTCGCCATGAATGTTTTCAAATATTACCGCCGAGATGTTAGGTTGGGTTAGGTTAGGTTATATTTCGTTATTGATGTATATGAAGGTCCCACGGAGACGTAGAGACCAACTCGCCAGGAATGTTGTCAAATATTACCGCCGAGATGATAGGTTGGGTTAGGTTAGGTTATATTACGTTATGGATGTCTATAAAGGACCCACGGTGACGTAGAGGCCAACTCGCCAGGAATGAGGTCAAACATACCGGCGAGATGTTAGGTTGGGTTAGGTTAGGTTATATTACGTTATGGATGTCTATAAAGGACCCACGGTGACGTAGAGGCCAACTCGCCAGGAATGTTTTCAAATATTACCGCCGAGATGTTAGGTTGGATTAGGTTAGATTATATCACGTTATAGATGTATATAAAGGTCCCGCGGAGACGTAGAGGCCAACAAGGCAGGAATGTGTTCAAATATTACCGCCGAGATGTTAGATTGAGTTAGGTTAGGTTATATTATGTTATTGATGTATATAAAAGTCCCACGGAGGCGTAGAGGCCAACTCGCCAGGAATGAGTTCAAATTTACCGCCGAGATGTTAGGTTGGGTTAGGTTAGGTTATATTTCGTTATTGATGTATATGAAGGTCCCACGGAGATGTAGAGGCCAACTCGCCAGGAATGTTGTCAAATATTACCGCCGAGATGATTGGTTGGGTTAGGTTAGGTTATATTTCGTTATTGATGTATATGAAGGTCCCACGGAGACGTAGAGGCCAACTCGCCAGGAATGTTGTCAAATATTACCGCCGAGATGATAGGTTGGGTTAGGTTAGGTTATATTACGTTATTGATGTATATAAAGGTCCCACGGAGACGTAGATGCCAGCAAGCCAGGAATGTGGTCAAATATTACCACCGAGATGTTATTTTGGGTTAGGATAGGTTATATTACGTTATTGATGTATATAAATGTACCACGGAGACGTAGAGGCCAACTCGCCATGAATGTTTTCAAATATTACCGCCGAGATGTTAGGTTGGGTTAGGTTAGGTTATATTACGTTATTGATGTATATAAAGGTCCCACGGAGACGTAGAGGCCAACTCGCCATGAATGTTTTCAAATATTACCGCCGAGATGTAAGGTTGGGTTAGGTTAGGTTATATTACGTTATTGATGCATATAAAGGTCCCACGGATACGTAGAGGCCAACTCGCCAGAAATGAGGTCAAATATACCGGCGAGATGTTAGGTTGGGTTAGGTTAGGTTATACTTCGTTATTGATGTATATGAAGGTCCCACGGAGACGTAGAGGCCAACTCGCCAGGAATGTTGTCAAATATTACCGCCGAGATGATAGGTTGGGTTAGGTTAGGTTATATTACGTTATTGATGTATATAAAGGTCCCACGGAGACGTAGATGCCAGCAAGCCAGGAATGTGGTCAAATATTACCACCGAGATGTTATTTTGGGTTAGGATAGGTTATATTACGTTATTGATGTATATAAATGTACCACGGAGACGGAGAGGCCAACTCGCCATGAATGTTTTCAAATATTGCCGCCGAGATGTTAGGTTGGGTTAGGTTAGGTTATATTACGTTATTGATGTATATAAAGGTCCCACGGAGACGTAGAGGCCAACTCGCCAGGAATGTTTTCAAATATTACCGCCGAGATGATAGGTTGGTTTCGGTTAGGTTATATTTCGTTATTGATGTATATGAAGGTCCCACGGAGACGTAGAGGCCAACTCGCCAGGAATGTTGTCAAATATTACCGCCGAGATGATAGGTTGGGTTAGGTTAGGTTATATTACGTTATTGATGTATATAAAGGTCCCACGGAGACGTAGATGCCAGCAAGCCAGGAATGTGGTCAAATATTACCACCGAGATGTTATTTTGGGTTAGGATAGGTTATATTACGTTATTGATGTATATAAATGTACCACGGAGACGTAGAGGCTAACTCGCCATGAATGTTTTCAAATATTACCGCCGAGATGTTAGGTTGGGTTAGGTTAGGTTATATTACGTTATTGATGTATATAAAGGTCCCACGGAGACGTAGAGGCCAACTCGCCAGGAATGTTTTCAAATATTGCCGCCGAGATGTGGGGTAGGGTTAGGTTAGGTTATATTACGTTATAGATGTATATAAAGGTCCCGCGGAGACGTAGAGGCCAGCAAGCCAGGAATGTGATCAAATATTACCGCCCAGATGTTAGGTTGGGTTAGGTTAGGTTATATTACGTTATTGATGTATATAAAGGTCCCACGGAGACGTATAGGCCAACTCGCCGGGAATGTTGTCAAATATTACCGCCGAGATGTTAGCTTGGGTTAGGTTAGGTTATATTACGTTATGGATGTCTATAAAGGACCCACGGTGACGTAGAGGCCAACTCGCCAGGAATGAGGTCAAACATACCGGCGAGATGTTAGGTTGGGTTAGGTTAGGTTATATTACGTTATGGATGTCTATAAAGGACCCACGGTGACGTAGAGGCCAACTCGCCAGGAATGTTTTCAAATATTACCGCCGAGATGTTAGGTTGGATTAGGTTAGATTATATCACGTTATAGATGTATATAAAGGTCCCGCGGAGACGTAGAGGCCAACAAGGCAGGAATGTGTTCAAATATTACCGCCGAGATGTTAGATTGAGTTAGGTTAGGTTATATTATGTTATTGATGTATATAAAAGTCCCACGGAGGCGTAGAGGCCAACTCGCCAGGAATGAGTTCAAATTTACCGCCGAGATGTTAGGTTGGGTTAGGTTAGGTTATATTTCGTTATTGATGTATATGAAGGTCCCACGGAGATGTAGAGGCCAACTCGCCAGGAATGTTGTCAAATATTACCGCCGAGATGATTGGTTGGGTTAGGTTAGGTTATATTTCGTTATTGATGTATATGAAGGTCCCACGGAGACGTAGAGGCCAACTCGCCAGGAATGTTGTCAAATATTACCGCCGAGATGATAGGTTGGGTTAGGTTAGGTTATATTACGTTATTGATGTATATAAAGGTCCCACGGAGACGTAGATGCCAGCAAGCCAGGAATGTGGTCAAATATTACCACCGAGATGTTATTTTGGGTTAGGATAGGTTATATTACGTTATTGATGTATATAAATGTACCACGGAGACGTAGAGGCCAACTCGCCATGAATGTTTTCAAATATTACCGCCGAGATGTTAGGTTGGGTTAGGTTAGGTTATATTACGTTATTGATGTATATAAAGGTCCCACGGAGACGTAGAGGCCAACTCGCCATGAATGTTTTCAAATATTACCGCCGAGATGTAAGGTTGGGTTAGGTTAGGTTATATTACGTTATTGATGCATATAAAGGTCCCACGGATACGTAGAGGCCAACTCGCCAGAAATGAGGTCAAATATACCGGCGAGATGTTAGGTTGGGTTAGGTTAGGTTATACTTCGTTATTGATGTATATGAAGGTCCCACGGAGACGTAGAGGCCAACTCGCCAGGAATGTTGTCAAATATTACCGCCGAGATGATAGGTTGGGTTAGGTTAGGTTATATTACGTTATTGATGTATATAAAGGTCCCACGGAGACGTAGATGCCAGCAAGCCAGGAATGTGGTCAAATATTACCACCGAGATGTTATTTTGGGTTAGGATAGGTTATATTACGTTATTGATGTATATAAATGTACCACGGAGACGGAGAGGCCAACTCGCCATGAATGTTTTCAAATATTGCCGCCGAGATGTTAGGTTGGGTTAGGTTAGGTTATATTACGTTATTGATGTATATAAAGGTCCCACGGAGACGTAGAGGCCAACTCGCCAGGAATGTTTTCAAATATTACCGCCGAGATGATAGGTTGGTTTCGGTTAGGTTATATTTCGTTATTGATGTATATGAAGGTCCCACGGAGACGTAGAGGCCAACTCGCCAGGAATGTTGTCAAATATTACCGCCGAGATGATAGGTTGGGTTAGGTTAGGTTATATTACGTTATTGATGTATATAAAGGTCCCACGGAGACGTAGATGCCAGCAAGCCAGGAATGTGGTCAAATATTACCACCGAGATGTTATTTTGGGTTAGGATAGGTTATATTACGTTATTGATGTATATAAATGTACCACGGAGACGTAGAGGCTAACTCGCCATGAATGTTTTCAAATATTACCGCCGAGATGTTAGGTTGGGTTAGGTTAGGTTATATTACGTTATTGATGTATATAAAGGTCCCACGGAGACGTAGAGGCCAACTCGCCAGGAATGTTTTCAAATATTGCCGCCGAGATGTGGGGTAGGGTTAGGTTAGGTTATATTACGTTATAGATGTATATAAAGGTCCCGCGGAGACGTAGAGGCCAGCAAGCCAGGAATGTGATCAAATATTACCGCCCAGATGTTAGGTTGGGTTAGGTTAGGTTATATTACGTTATTGATGTATATAAAGGTCCCACGGAGACGTATAGGCCAACTCGCCGGGAATGTTGTCAAATATTACCGCCGAGATGTTAGCTTGGGTTAGGTTAGGTTATATTACGTTATGGATGTCTATAAAGGACCCACGGTGACGTAGAGGCCAACTCGCCAGGAATGTTTTCAAATATTACCGCCGAGATGTTAGGTTGGATTAGGTTAGATTATATCACGTTATAGATGTATATAAAGGTCCCGCGGAGACGTAGAGGCCAACAAGGCAGGAATGTGTTCAAATATTACCGCCGAGATGTTAGATTGAGTTAGGTTAGGTTATATTATGTTATTGATGTATAGAAAAGTCCCACGGAGGCGTAGAGGCCAACTCGCCAGGAATGAGGTCAAATATACCGCCGAGATGTTAGGTTGGGTTAGGTTAGGTTATATTTCGTTATTGATGTATATGAAGGTCCCACGGAGATGTAGAGGCCAACTCGCCAGGAATGTTGTCAAATATTACCGCCGAGATGATTGGTTGGGTTAGGTTAGGTTATATTTCGTTATTGATGTATATGAAGGTCCCACGGAGACGTAGAGGCCAACTCGCCAGGAATGTTGTCAAATATTACCGCCGAGATGATAGGTTGGGTTAGGTTAGGTTATATTACGTTATTGATGTATATAAAGGTCCCACGGAGACGTAGATGCCAGCAAGCCAGGAATGTGGTCAAATATTACCACCGAGATGTTATTTTGGGTTAGGATAGGTTATATTACGTTATTGATGTATATAAATGTACCACGGAGACGTAGAGGCCAACTCGCCATGAATGTTTTCAAATATTACCGCCGAGATGTAAGGTTGGGTTAGGTTAGGTTATATTACGTTATTGATGCATATAAAGGTCCCACGGATACGTAGAGGCCAACTCGCCAGAAATGAGGTCAAATATACCGGCGAGATGTTAGGTTGGGTTAGGTTAGGTTATACTTCGTTATTGATGTATATGAAGGTCCCACGGAGACGTAGAGGCCAACTCGCCAGGAATGTTGTCAAATATTACCGCCGAGATGATAGGTTGGGTTAGGTTAGGTTATATTACGTTATTGATGTATATAAAGGTCCCACGGAGACGTAGATGCCAGCAAGCCAGGAATGTGGTCAAATATTACCACCGAGATGTTATTTTGGGTTAGGATAGGTTATATTACGTTATTGATGTATATAAATGTACCACGGAGACGTAGAGGCCAACTCGCCATGAATGTTTTCAAATATTGCCGCCGAGATGTTAGGTTGGGTTAGGTTAGGTTATATTACGTTATTGATGTATATAAACGTCCCACGGAGACGTAGAGGCCAACTCGCCAGGAATGTTTTCAAATATTACCGCCGAGATGATAGGTTGGTTTCGGTTATGTTATATTACGTTACTGATGTATATGAAGGTCAAACCGAGACGTAGAGGCCAACAAGCCAGGAATGTGATCAAATATTATCACCGAGATGTTAGGTTGGGTTAGGTCAGGTTATATTACGTTATTGATGTATATAAAGGTCCCACGGAGACGTAGATGCCAACAAGCCAGGAATGTGGTTAAATATTACCGCCGAGATGTTATTTTGGGTTAGGATAGGTTATATTACGTTATTGATGTATATAAATGTACCACGGGGACGTAGATGCCAACAAGCCAGGAATGTGGGCAAATATTACCGCCGAGATGTTATTTTGGGTTAGGATAGGTTATATTACGTTATTGATGTATATAAATGTACCACGGAGACGTAGATGCCAACTCGCCATGAATGTTTTCAAATATTACCGCCGAGATGTTAGGTTGGGTTAGGTTAGGTTATATTACGTTATGGATGTCTATAAAGGACCCACGGTGACGTAGAGGCCAACTCGCCAGGAATGTTTTCAAATATTACCGCCGAGATGTTAGGTTGGGTTAGGTTAGGTTATATTACGTTATTGATGTATATAAAGGTCCCACGGAGACGTAGAGGCCAACTCGCCAGGAATGTTTTCAAATATTGCCGCCGAGATGTGGGGTAGGGTTAGGTTAGGTTATATTACGTTATAGATGTATATAAAGGTCCCGCGGAGACGTAGAGGCCAGCAAGCCAGGAATGTGATCAAATATTACCGCCCAGATGTTAGGTTGGGTTAGGTTAGGTTATATTACGTTATTGATGTATATAAAGGTCCCACGGAGACGTATAGGCCAACTCGCCGGGAATGTTGTCAAATATTACCGCCGAGATGTTAGCTTGGGTTAGGTTAGGTTATATTACGTTATGGATGTCTATAAAGGACCCGCGGTGACGTAGAGGCCAACTCGCCAGGAATGTTTTCAAATATTACCGCCGAGATGTTAGGTTGGATTAGGTTAGATTATATCACGTTATATATGTATATAAAGGTCCCGCGGAGACGTAGAGGCCAACAAGGCAGGAATGTGTTCAAATATTACCGCCGAGATGTTAGATTGAGTTAGGTTAGGTTATATTATGTTATTGATGTATATAAAAGTCCCACGGAGGCGTAGAGGCCAACTCGCCAGGAATGAGGTCAAATATACCGCCGAGATGTTAGGTTGGGTTAGGTTAGGTTATATTTCGTTATTGATGTATATGAAGGTCCCACGGAGACGTAGAGGCCAACTCGCCAGGAATGTTGTCATATATTACCGCCGAGATGATTGGTTGGGTTAGGTTAGGTTATATTACGTTATTGATGTATATAAAGGTCCCACGGAGACGTAGATGAGAGCAAGCCAGGAATGTGGTCAAATATTACCACCGAGATGTTATTTTGGGTTAGGATAGGTTATATTACGTTATTGATGTATATAAATGTACCACGGAGACGTAGAGGCTAACTCGCCATGAATGTTTTCAAATATTACCGCCGAGATGTTAGGTTGGGTTAGGTTAGGTTATATTACGTTATTGATGTATATAAAGGTCCCACGGAGACGTAGAGGCCAACTCGCCAGGAATGTTTTCAAATATTGCCGCCGAGATGTGGGGTAGGGTTAGGTTAGGTTATATTACGTTATAGATGTATATAAAGGTCCCGCGGAGACGTAGAGGCCAGCAAGCCAGGAATGTGATCAAATATTACCGCCCAGATGTTAGGTTGGGTTAGGTTAGGTTATATTACGTTATTGATGTATATAAAGGTCCCACGGAGACGTATAGGCCAACTCGCCGGGAATGTTGTCAAATATTACCGCCGAGATGTTAGCTTGGGTTAGGTTAGGTTATATTACGTTATGGATGTCTATAAAGGACCCACGGTGACGTAGAGGCCAACTCGCCAGGAATGTTTTCAAATATTACCGCCGAGATGTTAGGTTGGATTTGGTTAGATTATATCACGTTATAGATGTATATAAAGGTCCCGCGGAGACGTAGAGGCCAACAAGGCAGGAATGTGTTCAAATATTACCGCCGAGATGTTAGATTGAGTTAGGTTAGGTTATATTATGTTATTGATGTATAGAAAAGTCCCACGGAGGCGTAGAGGCCAACTCGCCAGGAATGAGGTCAAATATACCGCCGAGATGTTAGGTTGGGTTAGGTTAGGTTATATTTCGTTATTGATGTATATGAAGGTCCCACGGAGATGTAGAGGCCAACTCGCCAGGAATGTTGTCAAATATTACCGCCGAGATGATTGGTTGGGTTAGGTTAGGTTATATTTCGTTATTGATGTATATGAAGGTCCCACGGAGACGTAGAGGCCAACTCGCCAGGAATGTTGTCAAATATTACCGCCGAGATGATAGGTTGGGTTAGGTTAGGTTATATTACGTTATTGATGTATATAAAGGTCCCACGGAGACGTAGATGCCAGCAAGCCAGGAATGTGGTCAAATATTACCACCGAGATGTTATTTTGGGTTAGGATAGGTTATATTACGTTATTGATGTATATAAATGTACCACGGAGACGTAGAGGCCAACTCGCCAGGAATGTTTTCAAATATTGCCGCCGAGATGTGGGGTAGGGTTAGGTTAGGTTATATTACGTTATAGATGTATTTAAAGGTCCCGCGGAGACGTAGAGGCCAGCAAGCCAGGAATGTGATCAAATATTACCGCCGAAATGTTAGGTTGGGTTAGGTTAGGTTATATTACGTTATAGATGTATTTAAAGTTCCCGCGGAGACGTAGAGGCCAGCAAGCCAGGAATGTGATCAAATATTGCCGCCGAGATGTTAGGTTGGGTTAGGTTAGGTTATATTACGTTATTGATGTATATAAAGGTCCCACGGAGACGTAGAGGCCAACTCGCCAGGAATGTTTTCAAATATTACCGCCGAGATGATAGGTTGGTTTCGGTTATGTTATATTACGTTACTGATGTATATGAAGGTCAAACCGAGACGTAGAGGCCAACAAGCCAGGAATGTGATCAAATATTATCACCGAGATGTTAGGTTGGGTTAGGTCAGGTTATATTACGTTATTGATGTATATAAAGGTCCCACGGAGACGTAGATGCCAACAAGCCAGGAATGTGGTTAAATATTACCGCCGAGATGTTATTTTGGGTTAGGATAGGTTATATTACGTTATTGATGTATATAAATGTACCACGGGGACGTGGATGCCAACAAGCCAGGAATGTGGGCAAATATTACCGCCAAGATGTTATTTTGGGTTAGGATAGGTTATATTACGTTATTGATGTATATAAATGTACCACGGAGACGTAGATGCCAACTCGCCATGAATGTTTTCAAATATTACCGCCGAGATGTTAGGTTGGGTTGGGTTAGGTTATATTACGTTATGGATGTCTATAAAGGACCCACGGTGACGTAGAGGCCAACTCGCCAGGAATGTTTTCAAATATTACCGCCGAGATGTTAGGTTGGATTAGGTTAGATTATATCACGTTATAGATGTATATAAAGGTCCCGCGGAGACGTAGAGGCCAACAAGGCAGGAATGTGTTCAAATATTACCACCGAGATGTTATTTTGGGTTAGGATAGGTTATATTACGTTATTGATGTATATAAATGTACCACGGAGACGTAGAGGCCAACTCGCCATGAATGTTTTCAAATATTACCGCCGAGATGTAAGGTTGGGTTAGGTTAGGTTATATTACGTTATTGATGCATATAAAGGTCCCACGGATACGTAGAGGCCAACTCGCCAGAAATGAGGTCAAATATACCGGCGAGATGTTAGGTTGGGTTAGGTTAGGTTATACTTCGTTATTGATGTATATGAAGGTCCCACGGAGACGTACAGGCCAACTCGCCAGGAATGTTGTCAAATATTACCGCCGAGATGATAGGTTGGGTTAGGTTAGGTTATATTACGTTATTGATGTATATAAACGTCCCACGGAGACGTAGATGCCAGCAAGCCAGGAATGTGGTCAAATATTACCACCGAGATGTTATTTTGGGTTAGGATAGGTTATATTACGTTATTGATGTATATAAATGTACCACGGAGACGTAGAGGCCAACTCGCCAGGAATGTTTTCAAATATTGCCGCCGAGATGTGGGGTAGGGTTAGGTTAGGTTATATTACGTTATAGATGTATTTAAAGGTCCCGCGGAGACGTAGAGGCCAGCAAGCCAGGAATGTGATCAAATATTACCGCCGAAATGTTAGGTTGGGTTAGGTTAGGTTATATTACGTTATAGATGTATTTAAAGTTCCCGCGGAGACGTAGAGGCCAGCAAGGCAGGAATGTGATCAAATATTACCGCCGAGATGTTAGCTTGGGTTAGGTTAGGTTATATTACCTTATGCATGTCTATAAAGGTCCCACGGTGACGTAGAGGCCAACTCGGCAGGAATGTTTTCAAATATTACCGCCGAGATGTTAGGTTGGGTTAGGTTAGGTTATATCACGTTATAGATGTATATAAAGGTCCCGCGGAGACGTAGAGGCCAGCAAGCCAGGAATGTGATCAAATATTACCGCCCAGATGTTAGGTTGGGTTAGGTTAGGTTATATTACGTTATTGATGTATATAAAGGTCGCAATGGGACGTATAGGCCAACTCGCCGGGAATGAGGTCAAATATACCGGCGAGATGTTAGGTTGGGTTAGGTTAGGTTATATTACGTTATTGATGTATATAAAGGTCCCACGGAGACGTAGATGCCAACAAGCCAGGAATGTGGTCAAATATTAACGCCGAGATGATGGACAGGGTTAGCCTAGCTTATACTGTGTTATTGTTGTCTATAAAGGACCCACGGTGACGTAGAGGCCAACTCGCCAGGAATGTTTTCAAATATTACCGCCGAGATGTAAGGTTGGGTTAGGTTAGGTTATATTACGTTATTGGTGTATATAAAGGTCCCACGGATACGTAGAGGCCAACTCGCCAGAAATGAGGTCAAATATACCGGCGAGATGTTAAGTTGGGTTAGGTTAGGTTATACTTCGTTATTGATGTATATGAAGGTCTCACGGAGACGTAGAGGCCAACTCGCCAGGAATGTTGTCAAATATTACCGCCGAGATGATAGGTTGGGTTAGGTTAGGTTATATTACGTTATTGATGTATATAAAGGTCCCACGGAGACGTAGATGCCAGGAAGCCAGGAATGTGGTCAAATATTACCACCGAGATGTTATTTTGGGTTAGGATAGGTTATATTACGTTATTGATGTATATAAATGTACCACGGAGACGTAGAGGCCAACTCGCCATGAATGTTTTCAAATATTACCGCCGAGATGTTAGGTTGGGTTAGGTTAGGTTATATTACGTTATTGATGTATATAAAGGTCCCACGGAGACGTAGAGGCCAACTCGCCAGGAATGTTTTCAAATATTACCGCCGAGATGATAGGTTGGTTTCGGTTATGTTATATTACGTTACTGATGTATATGAAGGTCAAACCGAGACGTAGAGGCCAACAAGCCAGGAATGTGATCAAATATTATCACCGAGATGTTAGGTTGGGTTAGGTTAGGTTATATTACGTTATTGATGTATATAAACGTCCCACGGAGACGTAGATGCCAGCAAGCCAGGAATGTGGTCAAATATTACCACCGAGATGTTATTTTGGGTTAGGATAGGTTATATTACGTTATTGATGTATATAAATGTACCACGGAGACGTAGAGGCCAACTCGCCAGGAATGTTTTCAAATATTGCCGCCGAGATGTGGGGTAGGGTTAGGTTAGGTTATATTACGTTGTAGATGTATTTAAAGGTCCCGCGGAGACGTAGAGGCCAGCAAGCCAGGAATGTGATCAAATATTACCGCCGAAATGTTAGGTTGGGTTAGGTTAGGTTATATTACGTTATAGATGTATTTAAAGTTCCCGCGGAGACGTAGAGGCCAGCAAGGCAGGAATGTGATCAAATATTACCGCCGAGATGTTAGCTTGGGTTAGGTTAGGTTATATTACCTTATGCATGTCTATAAAGGTCCCACGGTGACGTAGAGGCCAACACGCCAGGAATGTTTTCAAATATTACCGCCGAGATGTTAGGTTGGGTTAGGTTAGGATATATCACGTTATAGATGTATATAAAGGTCCCGCGGAGACGTAGAGGCCAGCAAGCCAGGAATGTGATCAAATATTACCGCCCAGATGTTAGGTTGGGTTAGGTTAGGTTATATTACGTTATTGATGTATATAAAGGTCCCACGGAGACGTATAGGCCAACTCGCCGGGAATGAGGTTAAATATACCGCCGAAATGTTAGGTTGGGTTAGGTTAGGTTATATTACGTTATAGATGTATTTAAAGTTCCCGCGGAGACGTAGAGGCCAGCAAGGCAGGAATGTGATCAAATATTACCGCCGAGATGTTAGCTTGGGTTAGGTTAGGTTATATTACCTTATGCATGTCTATAAAGGTCCCACGGTGACGTAGAGGCCAACTCGCCAGGAATGTTTTCAAATATTACCGCCGAGATGTTAGGTTGGGTTAGGTTAGGTTATATCACGTTATAGATGTATATAAAGGTCCCGCGGAGACGTAGAGGCCAGCAAGCCAGGAATGTGATCAAATATTACCGCCCAGATGTTAGGTTGGGTTAGGTTAGGTTATATTACGTTATTGATGTATATAAAGGTCCCACGGAGACGTATAGGCCAACTCGCCGGGAATGAGGTCAAATATACCGGCGAGATGTTAGGTTGGGTTAGGTTAGGTTATATTACGTTATTGATGTATATAAAGGTCCCACGGAGACGTAGATGCCAACAAGCCAGGAATGTGGTCAAATATTAACGCCGAGATGATGGACAGGGTTAGCCTAGCTTATACTGTGTTATTGTTGTCTATAAAGGACCCACGGTGACGTAGAGGCCAACTCGCCAGGAATGTTTTCAAATATTACCGCCGAGATGTAAGGTTGGGTTAGGTTAGGTTATATTACGTTATTGATGTATATAAAGGTCCCACGGATACGTAGAGGCCAACTCGCCAGAAATGAGGTCAAATATACCGGCGAGATGTTAAGTTGGGTTAGGTTAGGTTATACTTCGTTATTGATGTATATGAAGGTCTCACGGAGACGTAGAGGCCAACTCGCCAGGAATGTTGTCAAATATTACCGCCGAGATGATAGGTTGGGTTAGGTTAGGTTATATTACGTTATTGATGTATATAAAGGTCCCACGGATACGTAGATGCCAGCAAGCCAGGAATGTGGTCAAATATTACCACCGAGATGTTATTTTGGGTTAGGATAGGTTATATTACGTTATTGATGTATATAAATGTACCACGGAGACGTAGAGGCCAACTCGCCATGAATGTTTTCAAATATTACCGCCGAGATGTTAGGTTGGGTTAGGTTAGGTTATATTACGTTATTGATGTATATAAAGGTCCCACGGAGACGTAGAGGCCAACTCGCCAGGAATGTTTTCAAATATTACCGCCGAGATGATAGGTTGGTTTCGGTTATGTTATATTACGTTACTGATGTATATGAAGGTCAAACCGAGACGTAGAGGCCAACAAGCCAGGAATGTGATCAAATATTATCACCGAGATGTTAGGCTGGGTTAGGTCAGGTTATATTACGTTATTGATGTATATAAAGGTCCCACGGAGACGTAGATGCCAACAAGCCAGGAATGTGGTTAAATATTACCGCCGAGATGTTATTTTGGGTTAGGATAGGTTATATTACGTTATTGATGTATATAAATGTACCACGGGGACGTAGATGCCAACAAGCCAGGAATGTGGGCAAATATTACCGCCGAGATGTTATTTTGGGTTAGGATAGGTTATATTACGTTATTGATGTATATAAATGTACCACGGAGACGTAGATGCCAACTCGCCATGAATGTTTTCAGATATTACCGCCGAGATGTTAGGTTGGGTTAGGTTAGGTTATATTACGTTATGGATGTCTATAAAGGACCCACGGTGACGTAGAGGCCAACTCGCCAGGAATGTTTTCAAATATTACCGCCGAGATGTTAGGTTGGATTAGGTTAGATTATATCACGTTATGGATGTATATAAAGGTCCCGCGGAGACGTAGAGGCCAACAAGGCAGGAATGTGTTCAAATATTACCGCCGAGATGTTAGATTGAGTTAGGTTAGGTTATATTATGTTATTCATGTATATAAAAGTCCCACGGAGGCGTAGAGGCCAACTCGCCAGGAATGAGGTCATATATACCGCCGAGATGTTAGGTTGGGTTAGGTTAGGTTATATTTCGTTATTGATGTATATGAAGGTCCCACGGAGATGTAGAGGCCAACTCGCCAGGAATGTTGTCAAATATTACCGCCGAGATGATTGGTTGGGTTAGGTTAGGTTATATTTCGTTATTGATGTATATGAAGGTCCCACGGAGACGTAGAGGCCAACTCGCCAGGAATGTTGTCAAATATTACCGCCGAGATGATAGGTTGGGTTAGGTTAGGTTATATTACGTTATTGATGTATATAAAGGTCCCACGGAGACGTAGATGCCAGCAAGCCAGGAATGTAGTCAAATATTACCACCGAGATGTTATTTTGGGTTAGGATAGGTTATATTACGTTATTGATGTATATAAATGTACCACGGAGACGTAGAGGCCAACTCGCCATGAATGTTTTCAAATATTACCGCCGAGATGTAAGGTTGGGTTAGGTTAGGTTATATTACGTTATTGATGCATATAAAGGTCCCACGGATACGTAGAGGCCAACTCGCCAGAAATGAGGTCAAATATACCGGCGAGATGTTAGGTTGGGTTAGGTTAGGTTATACTTCGTTATTGATGTATATGAAGGTCCCACGGAGACGTAGAGGCCAACTCGCCAGGAATGTTGTCAAATATTACCGCCGAGATGATAGGTTGGGTTAGGTTAGGTTATATTACGTTATTGATGTATATAAAGGTCCCACGGAGACGTAGATGCCAGCAAGCCAGGAATGTGGTCAAATATTACCACCGAGATGTTATTTTGGGTTAGGATAGGTTATATTACGTTATTGATGTATATAAATGTACCACGGAGACGTAGAGGCCAACTCGCCAGGAATGTTTTCAAATATTGCCGCCGAGATGTGGGGTAGGGTTAGGTTAGGTTATATTACGTTATAGATGTATTTAAAGGTCCCGCGGAGACGTAGAGGCCAGCAAGCCAGGAATGTGATCAAATATTACCGCCGAAATGTTAGGTAGGGTTAGGTTAGGTTATATTACGTTATAGATGTATTTAAAGTTCCCGCGGAGACGTAGAGGCCAGCAAGCCAGGAATGTGATCAAATATTACCGCCGAGATGTTAGCTTGGGTTAGGTTAGGTTATATTACCTTATGCATGTCTATAAAGGTCCCACGGTGACGTAGAGGCCAACTCGCCAGGAATGTTTTCAAATATTACCGCCGAGATGTTAGGTTGGGTTAGGTTAGGTTATATCACGTTATAGATGTATATAAAGGTCCCGCGGAGACGTAGAGGCCAGCAAGCCAGGAATGTGATCAAATATTACCGCCCAGATGTTAGGTTGGGTTAGGTTAGGTTATATTACGTTATTGATGTATATAAAGGTCCCACGGAGACGTATAGGCCAACTCGCCGGGAATGAGGTCAAATATACCGGCGAGATGTTAGGTTGGGTTAGGTTAGGTTATATTACGTTATTGATGTATATAAAGGTCCCACGGAGACGTAGATGCCAACAAGCCAGGAATGTGGTCAAATATTAACGCCGAGATGATGGACAGGGTTAGCCTAGCTTATACTGTGTTATTGTTGTCTATAAAGGACCCACGGTGACGTAGAGGCCAACTCGCCAGGAATGTTTTCAAATATTACCGCCGAGATGTAAGGTTGGGTTAGGTTAGGTTATATTACGTTATTGATGTATATAAAGGTCCCACGGATACGTAGAGGCCAACTCGCCAGAAATGAAGTCAAATATACCGGCGAGATGTTAAGTTGGGTTAGGTTAGGTTATACTTCGTTATTGATGTATATGAAGGTCTCACGGAGACGTAGAGGCCAACTCGCCAGGAATGTTGTCAAATATTACCGCCGAGATGATAGGTTGGGTTAGGTTAGGTTATATTACGTTATTGATGTATATAAAGGTCCCACGGATACGTAGATGCCAGCAAGCCAGGAATGTGGTCAAATATTACCACCGAGATGTTATTTTGGGTTAGGATAGGTTATATTACGTTATTGATGTATATAAATGTACCACGGAGACGTAGAGGCCAACTCGCCATGAATGTTTTCAAATATTACCGCCGAGATGTTAGGTTGGGTTAGGTTAGGTTATATTACGTTATTGATGTATATAAAGGTCCCACGGAGACGTAGAGGCCAGCAAGCCAGGAATGTGATCAAATATTACCGCCCAGATGTTAGGTTGGGTTAGGTTAGGTTATATTACGTTATTGATGTATATAAAGGTCCCACGGAGACGTATAGGCCAACTCGCCGGGAATGTTGTCAAATATTACCGCCGAGATGTTAGCTTGGGTTAGGTTAGGTTATATTACGTTATGGATGTCTATAAAGGACCCACGGTGACGTAGAAGCCAACTCGCCAGGAATGTTTTCAAATATTACCGCCGAGATGTTAGGTTGGATTAGGTTAGATTATATCACGTTATAGATGTATATAAAGGTCCCGCGGAGACGTAGAGGCCAACAAGGCAGGAATGTGTTCAAATATTACCGCCGAGATGTTAGATTGAGTTAGGTTAGGTTATATTATGTTATTCATGTATATAAAAGTCCCACGGAGGCGTAGAGGCCAACTCGCCAGGAATGAGGTCAAATATACCGCCGAGATGTTAGGTTGGGTTAGGTTAGGTTATATTTCGTTATTGATGTATATGAAGGTCCCACGGAGATGTAGAGGCCAACTCGCCAGGAATGTTGTCAAATATTACCGCCGAGATGATTGGTTGGGTTAGGTTAGGTTATATTTCGTTATTGATGTATATGAAGGTCCCACGGAGACGTAGAGGCCAACTCGCCAGGAATGTTGTCAAATATTACCGCCGAGATGATAGGTTGGGTTAGGTTAGGTTATATTACGTTATTGATGTATATAAAGGTCCCACGGAGACGTAGATGCCAGCAAGCCAGGAATGTGGTCAAATATTACCACCGAGATGTTATTTTGGGTTAGGATAGGTTATATTACGTTATTGATGTATATAAATGTACCACGGAGACGTAGAGGCCAACTCGCCATGAATGTTTTCAAATATTACCGCCGAGATGTAAGGTTGGGTTAGGTTAGGTTATATTACGTTATTGATGCATATAAAGGTCCCACGGATACGTAGAGGCCAACTCGCCAGAAATGAGGTCAAATATACCGGCGAGATGTTAGGTTGGGTTAGGTTAGGTTATACTTCGTTATTGATGTATATGAAGGTCTCACGGAGACGTAGAGGCCAACTCGCCAGGAATGTTGTCAAATATTACCGCCGAGATGTTAGGTTGGATTAGGTTAGATTATATCACGTTATAGATGTATATAAAGGTCCCGCGGAGACGTAGAGGCCAGCAAGCCAGGAATGTGATCAAATATTACCGCCCAGATGTTAGGTTGGGTTAGGTTAGGTTATATTACGTTATTGATGTATATAAAGGTCCCACGGAGACGTATAGGCCAACTCGCCGGGAATGTTGTCAAATATTACCGCCGAGATGTTAGCTTGGGTTAGGTTAGGTTATATTACGTTATGGATGTCTATAAAGGACCCACGGTGACGTAGAAGCCAACTCGCCAGGAATGTTTTCAAATATTACCGCCGAGATGTTAGGTTGGATTAGGTTAGATTATATCACGTTATAGATGTATATAAAGGTCCCGCGGAGACGTAGAGGCCAACAAGGCAGGAATGTGTTCAAATATTACCGCCGAGATGTTAGATTGAGTTAGGTTAGGTTATATTATGTTATTCATGTATATAAAAGTCCCACGGAGGCGTAGAGGCCAACTCGCCAGGAATGAGGTCAAATATACCGCCGAGATGTTAGGTTGGGTTAGGTTAGGTTATATTTCGTTATTGATGTATATGAAGGTCCCACGGAGATGTAGAGGCCAACTCGCCAGGAATGTTGTCAAATATTACCGCCGAGATGATTGGTTGGGTTAGGTTAGGTTATATTTCGTTATTGATGTATATGAAGGTCCCACGGAGACGTAGAGGCCAACTCGCCAGGAATGTTGTCAAATATTACCGCCGAGATGATAGGTTGGGTTAGGTTAGGTTATATTACGTTATTGATGTATATAAAGGTCCCACGGAGACGTAGATGCCAGCAAGCCAGGAATGTGGTCAAATATTACCACCGAGATGTTATTTTGGGTTAGGATAGGTTATATTACGTTATTGATGTATATAAATGTACCACGGAGACGTAGAGGCCAACTCGCCATGAATGTTTTCAAATATTACCGCCGAGATGTAAGGTTGGGTTAGGTTAGGTTATATTACGTTATTGATGCATATAAAGGTCCCACGGATACGTAGAGGCCAACTCGCCAGAAATGAGGTCAAATATACCGGCGAGATGTTAGGTTGGGTTAGGTTAGGTTATACTTCGTTATTGATGTATATGAAGGTCTCACGGAGACGTAGAGGCCAACTCGCCAGGAATGTTTTCAAATATTACCGCCGAGATGTTAGGTTGGATTAGGTTAGATTATATCACGTTATAGATGTATATAAAGGTCCCGCGGAGACGTAGAGGCCAGCAAGCCAGGAATGTGATCAAATATTACCGCCCAGATGTTAGGTTGGGTTAGGTTAGGTTATATTACGTTATTGATGTATATAAAGGTCCCACGGAGACGTATAGGCCAACTCGCCGGGAATGTTGTCAAATATTACCGCCGAGATGTTAGCTTGGGTTAGGTTAGGTTATATTACGTTATGGATGTCTATAAAGGACCCACGGTGACGTAGAAGCCAACTCGCCAGGAATGTTTTCAAATATTACCGCCGAGATGTTAGGTTGGATTAGGTTAGATTATATCACGTTATAGATGTATATAAAGGTCCCGCGGAGACGTAGAGGCCAACAAGGCAGGAATGTGTTCAAATATTACCGCCGAGATGTTAGATTGAGTTAGGTTAGGTTATATTATGTTATTCATGTATATAAAAGTCCCACGGAGGCGTAGAGGCCAACTCGCCAGGAATGAGGTCAAATATACCGCCGAGATGTTAGGTTGGGTTAGGTTAGGTTATATTTCGTTATTGATGTATATGAAGGTCCCACGGAGATGTAGAGGCCAACTCGCCAGGAATGTTGTCAAATATTACCGCCGAGATGATTGGTTGGGTTAGGTTAGGTTATATTTCGTTATTGATGTATATGAAGGTCCCACGGAGACGTAGAGGCCAACTCGCCAGGAATGTTGTCAAATATTACCGCCGAGATGATAGGTTGGGTTAGGTTAGGTTATATTACGTTATTGATGTATATAAAGGTCCCACGGAGACGTAGATGCCAGCAAGCCAGGAATGTGGTCAAATATTACCACCGAGATGTTATTTTGGGTTAGGATAGGTTATATTACGTTATTGATGTATATAAATGTACCACGGAGACGTAGAGGCCAACTCGCCATGAATGTTTTCAAATATTACCGCCGAGATGTAAGGTTGTGTTAGGTTAGGTTATATTACGTTATTGATGCATATAAAGGTCCCACGGATACGTAGAGGCCAACTCGCCAGAAATGAGGTCAAATATACCGGCGAGATGTTAGGTTGGGTTAGGTTAGGTTATACTTCGTTATTGATGTATATGAAGGTCCCACGGAGACGTAGAGGCCAACTCGCCAGGAATGTTGTCAAATATTACCGCCGAGATGATAGGTTGGGTTAGGTTAGGTTATATTACGTTATTGATGTATATAAAGGTCCCACGGAGACGTAGATGCCAGCAAGCCAGGAATGTGGTCAAATATTACCACCGAGATGTTATTTTGGGTTAGGATAGGTTATATTACGTTATTGATGTATATAAATGTACCACGGAGACGTAGAGGCCAACTCGCCAGGAATGTTTTCAAATATTGCCGCCGAGATGTGGGGTAGGGTTAGGTTAGGTTATATTACGTTATAGATGTATTTAAAGGTCCCGCGGAGACGTAGAGGCCAGCAAGCCAGGAATGTGATCAAATATTACCGCCGAAATGTTAGGTTGGGTTAGGTTAGGTTATATTACGTTATAGATGTATTTAAAGTTCCCGCGGAGACGTAGAGGCCAGCAAGCCAGGAATGTGATCAAATATTACCGCCGAGATGTTAGCTTGGGTTAGGTTAGGTTATATTACGTTATTGATGTATATAAAGGTCCCACGGAGACGTAGAGGCCAACAAGCCAGGAATGTGATCAAATATTACCGCCGAGATGTAAGGTTGGGTTAGGTTAGGTTATATTACGTTATTGATGCATATAAAGGTCCCACGGATACGTAGAGGCCAACTCGCCAGAAATGAGGTCAAATATACCGGCGAGATGTTAGGTTGGGTTAGGTTAGGTTATACTTCGTTATTGATGTATATGAAGGTCCCACGGAGACGTAGAGGGCAACTCGCCAGGAATGTTGTCAAATATTACCGCCGAAATGATAGGTTGGGTTAGGTTAGGTTATATTACGTTATTGATGTATATAAAGGTCCCACGGAGACGTAGATGCCAGCAAGCCAGGAATGTGGTCAAATATTACCACCGAGATGTTATTTTGGGTTAGGATAGGTTATATTACGTTATTGATGTATATAAATGTACCACGGAGACGTAGAGGCCAACTCGCCATGAATGTTTTCAAATATTACCGCCGAGATGTTAGGTTGGGTTAGGTTAGGTTATATTACGTTATGGATGTCTATAAAGGACCCACGGTGACGTAGAAGCCAACTCGCCAGGAATGTTTTCAAATATTACCGCCGAGATGTTAGGTTGGATTAGGTTAGATTATATCACGTTATAGATGTATATAAAGGTCCCGCGGAGACGTAGAGGCCAACAAGGCAGGAATGTGTTCAAATATTACCGCCGAGATGTTAGATTGAGTTAGGTTAGGTTATATTATGTTATTCATGTATATAAAAGTCCCACGGAGGCGTAGAGGCCAACTCGCCAGGAATGAGGTCAAATATACCGCCGAGATGTTAGGTTGGGTTAGGTTAGGTTATATTTCGTTATTGATGTATATGAAGGTCCCACGGAGATGTAGAGGCCAACTCGCCAGGAATGTTGTCAAATATTACCGCCGAGATGATTGGTTGGGTTAGGTTAGGTTATATTTCGTTATTGATGTATATGAAGGTCCCACGGAGACGTAGAGGCCAACTCGCCAGGAATGTTGTCAAATATTACCGCCGAGATGATAGGTTGGGTTAGGTTAGGTTATATTACGTTATTGATGTATATAAAGGTCCCACGGAGACGTAGATGCCAGCAAGCCAGGAATGTGGTCAAATATTACCACCGAGATGTTATTTTGGGTTAGGATAGGTTATATTACGTTATTGATGTATATAAATGTACCACGGAGACGTAGAGGCCAACTCGCCATGAATGTTTTCAAATATTACCGCCGAGATGTAAGGTTGGGTTAGGTTAGGTTATATTACGTTATTGATGCATATAAAGGTCCCACGGATACGTAGAGGCCAACTCGCCAGAAATGAGGTCAAATATACCGGCGAGATGTTAGGTTGGGTTAGGTTAGGTTATACTTCGTTATTGATGTATATGAAGGTCCCACGGAGACGTAGAGGCCAACTCGCCAGGAATGTTGTCAAATATTACCGCCGAGATGATAGGTTGGGTTAGGTTAGGTTATATTACGTTATTGATGTATATAAAGGTCCCACGGAGACGTAGATGCCAGCAAGCCAGGAATGTGGTCAAATATTACCACCGAGATGTTATTTTGGGTTAGGATAGGTTATATTACGTTACTGATGTATATAAATGTACCACGGAGACGTAGAGGCCAACTCGCCAGGAATGTTTTCAAATATTGCCGCCGAGATGTGGGGTAGGGTTAGGTTAGGTTATATTACGTTATAGATGTATTTAAAGGTCCCGCGGAGACGTAGAGGCCAGCAAGCCAGGAATGTGATCAAATATTACCGCCGAAATGTTAGGTTGGGTTAGGTTAGGTTATATTACGTTATAGATGTAGTTAAAGTTCCCGCGGAGACGTAGAGGCCAGCAAGCCAGGAATGTGATCAAATATTACCGCCGAGATGTTAGCTTGGGTTAGGTTAGGTTATATTACCTTATGCATGTCTATAAAGGTCCCACGGTGACGTAGAGGCCAACTCGCCAGGAATGTTTTCAAATATTACCGCCGAGATGTTAGGTTGGGTTAGGTTAGGTTATATCACGTTATAGATGTATATAAAGGTCCCGCGGAGACGTAGAGGCCAGCAAGCCAGGAATGTGATCAAATATTACCGTCCAGATGTTAGGTTGGGTTAGGTTAGGTTATATTACGTTATTGATGTATATAAAGGTCCCACGGAGACGTATAGGCCAACTCGCCGGGAATGAGGTCAAATATACCGGCGAGATGTTAGGTTGGGTTAGGTTAGGTTATATTACGTTATTGATGTATATAAAGGTCCCACGGAGACGTAGATGCCAACAAGCCAGGAATGTGGTCAAATATTAACGCCGAGATGATGGACAGGGTTAGCCTAGCTTATACTGTGTTATTGTTGTCTATAAAGGACCCACGGTGACGTAGAGGCCAACTCGCCAGGAATGTTTTCAAATATTACCGCCGAGATGTTAGGTTGGATTAGGTTGGATTATATCACGTTATAGATGTATATAAAGGTCCCGCGGAGACGTAGAGGCCAACAAGGCAGGAATGTGTTCAAATATTACCGCCGAGATGTTAGATTGGTTTAGGTTAGGTTATATTACGTTATTGATGTATATAAAGGTCCAACGGAGACGTAGAGGCCAACAAGCCAGGAATGTGATCAAATATTACCGCCGAGATGTAAGGTTGGGTTAGGTTAGGTTATATTACGTTATTGATGCATATAAAGGTCCCACGGATACGTAGAGGCCAACTCGCCAGAAATGAGGTCAAATATACCGCCGAGATGTTAGGTTGGGTTAGGTTAGGTTATACTTCGTTATTGATGTATATGAAGGTCCCACGGAGACGTAGAGGGCAACTCGCCAGGAATGTTGTCAAATATTACCGCCGAGATGATAGGTTGGGTTAGGTTAGGTTATATTACGTTATTGATGTATATAAAGGTCCCACGGAGACGTAGATGCCAGCAAGCCAGGAATGTGGTCAAATATTACCACCGAGATGTTATTTTGGGTTAGGATAGGTTATATTACGTTATTGATGTATATAAATGTACCACGGAGACGTAGAGGCCAACTCGCCATGAATGTTTTCAAATATTACCGCCGAGATGTTAGGTTGGGTTAGGTTAGGTTATATTACGTTATTGATGTATATAAAGGTCCCACGGAGACGTAGAGGCCAACTCGCCAGGAATGTTTTCAAATATTGCCGCCGAGATGTGGGGTAGGGTTAGGTTAGGTTATATTACGTTATAGATGTATTTAAAGGTCCCACGGAGACGTAGAGGCCAGCAAGCCAGGAATGTGATCAAATATTACCGCCGAGATGTTAGGTTGGGTTAGGTTAGGTTATATTACGTTATTGATGTATATAAAGGTCCCACGGAGACGTAGAGGCCAACTCGCCAGGAATGTTTTCAAATATTACCGCCGAGATGATAGGTTGGTTTCGGTTATGTTATATTACGTTACTGATGTATATGAAGGTCAAACCGAGACGTAGAGGCCAACAAGCCAGGAATGTGATCAAATATTATCACCGAGATGTTAGGTTGGGTTAGGTCAGGTTATATTACGTTATTGATGTATATAAAGGTCCCACGGAGACGTAGATGCCAACAAGCCAGGAATGTGGTTAAATATTACCGCCGACATGTTATTTTGGGTTAGGATAGGTTATATTACGTTATTGATGTATATAAATGTACCACGGGGACGTAGATGCCAACAAGCCAGGAATGTCTGCAAATATTACCGCCGAGATGTTATTTTGGGTTAGGATAGGTTATATTACGTTATTGATGTATATAAATGTACCACGGAGACGTAGATGCCAACTCGCCATGAATGTTTTCAAATATTACCGCCGAGATGTTAGGTTGGGTTAGGTTAGGTTATATTACGTTATGGATGTCTATAAAGGACCCACGGTGACGTAGAGGCCAACTCGCCAGGAATGTTTTCAAATATTACCGCCGAGATGTTAGGTTGGATTAGGTTAGATTATATCACGTTATAGATGTATATAAAGGTCCCGCGGAGACGTAGAGGCCAGCAAGCCAGGAATGTGATCAAATATTACCGCCCAGATGTTAGGTTGGGTTAGGTTAGGTTATATTACGTTATTGATGTATATAAAGGTCCCACGGAGACGTATAGGCCAACTCGCCGGGAATGTTGTCAAATATTACCGCCGAGATGTTAGCTTGGGTTAGGTTAGGTTATATTACGTTATGGATGTCTATAAAGGACCCACGGTGACGTAGAAGCCAACTCGCCAGGAATGTTTTCAAATATTACCGCCGAGATGTTAGGTTGGATTAGGTTAGATTATATCACGTTATAGATGTATATAAAGGTCCCGCGGAGACGTAGAGGCCAACAAGGCAGGAATGTGTTCAAATAGTACCGCCGAGATGTTAGATTGAGTTAGGTTAGGTTATATTATGTTATTCATGTATATAAAAGTCCCACGGAGGCGTAGAGGCCAACTCGCCAGGAATGAGGTCAAATATACCGCCGAGATGTTAGGTTGGGTTAGGTTAGGTTATATTTCGTTATTGATGTATATGAAGGTCCCACGGTGATGTAGAGGCCAACTCGCCAGGAATGTTGTCAAATATTACCGCCGAGATGATTGGTTGGGTTAGGTTAGGTTATATTTCGTTATTGATGTATATGAAGGTCCCACGGAGACGTAGAGGCCAACTCGCCAGGAATGTTGTCAAATATTACCGCCGAGATGATAGGTTGGGTTAGGTTAGGTTATATTACGTTATTGATGTATATAAAGGTCCCACGGAGACGTAGATGCCAGCAAGCCAGGAATGTGGTCAAATATTACCACCGAGATGTTATTTTGGGTTAGGATAGGTTATATTACGTTATTGATGTATATAAATGTACCACGGAGACGTAGAGGCCAACTCGCCATGAATGTTTTCAAATATTACCGCCGAGATGTAAGGTTGGGTTAGGTTAGGTTATATTACGTTATTGATGCATATAAAGGTCCCACGGATACGTAGAGGCCAACTCGCCAGAAATGAGGTCAAATATACCGGCGAGATGTTAGGTTGGGTTAGGTTAGGTTATACTTCGTTATTGATGTATATGAAGGTCCCACGGAGACGTAGAGGCCAACTCGCCAGGAATGTTGTCAAATATTACCGCCGAGATGATAGGTTGGGTTAGGTTAGGTTATATTACGTTATTGATGCATATAAAGGTCCCACGGATACGTAGAGGCCAACTCGCCAGAAATGAGGTCAAATATACCGGCGAGATGTTAGGTTGGGTTAGGTTAGGTTATACTTCGTTATTGATGTATATGAAGGTCCCACGGAGACGTAGAGGCCAACTCGCCAGGAATGTTGTCAAATATTACCGCCGAGATGATAGGTTGGGTTAGGTTAGGTTATATTACGTTATTGATGTATATAAAGGTCCCACGGAGACGTAGATGCCAGCAAGCCAGGAATGTGGTCAAATATTACCACCGAGATGTTATTTTGGGTTAGGATAGGTTATATTACGTTATTGATGTATATAAATGTACCACGGAGACGTAGAGGCCAACTCGCCAGGAATGTTTTCAAATATTGCCGCCGAGATGTGGGGTAGGGTTAGGTTAGGTTATATTACGTTATAGATGTATTTAAAGGTCCCGCGGAGACGTAGAGGCCAGCAAGCCAGGAATGTGATCAAATATTACCGCCGAAATGTTAGGTTGGGTTAGGTTAGGTTATATTACGTTATAGATGTATTTAAAGTTCCCGCGGAGACGTAGAGGCCAGCAAGCCAGGAATGTGATCAAATATTACCGCCGAGATGTTAGCTTGGGTTAGGTTAGGTTATATTACCTTATGCATGTCTATAAAGGTCCCACGGTGACGTAGAGGCCAACTCGCCAGGAATGTTTTCAAATATTACCGCCGAGATGTTAGGTTGGGTTAGGTTAGGTTATATCACGTTATAGATGTATATAAAGGTCCCGCGGAGACGTAGAGGCCAGCAAGCCAGGAATGTGATCAAATATTACCGCCCAGATGTTAGGTTGGGTTAGGTTAGGTTATATTACGTTATTGATGTATATAAAGGTCCCACGGAGACGTATAGGCCAACTCGCCGGGAATGAGGTCAAATATACCGGCGAGATGTTAGGTTGGGTTAGGTTAGGTTATATTACGTTATTGATGTATATAAAGGTCCCACGGAGACGTAGATGCCAACAAGCCAGGAATGTGGTCAAATATTAACGCCGAGATGATGGACAGGGTTAGCCTAGCTTATACTGTGTTATTGTTGTCTATAAAGGACCCACGGTGACGTAGAGGCCAACTCGCCAGGAATGTTTTCAAATATTACCGCCGAGATGTTAGGTTGGATTAGGTTAGATTATATCACGTTATAGATGTATATAAAGGTCCCGCGGAGACGTAGAGGCCAACAAGGCAGGAATGTGTTCAAATATTACCGCCGAGATGTTAGATTGGTTTAGGTTAGGTTATATTACGTTATTGATGTATATAAAGGTCCCACGGAGACGTAGAGGCCAACAAGCCAGGAATGTGATCAAATATTACCGCCGAGATGTAAGGTTGGGTTAGGTTAGGTTATATTACGTTATTGATGCATATAAAGGTCCCACGGATACGTAGAGGCCAACTCGCCAGAAATGAGGTCAAATATACCGGCGAGATGTTAGGTTGGGTTAGGTTAGGTTATACTTCGTTATTGATGTATATGAAGGTCCCACGGAGACGTAGAGGGCAACTCGCCAGGAATGTTGTCAAATATTACCGCCGAGATGATAGGTTGGGTTAGGTTAGGTTATATTACGTTATTGATGTATATAAAGGTCCCACGGAGACGTAGATGCCAGCAAGCCAGGAATGTGGTCAAATATTACCACCGAGATGTTATTTTGGGTTAGGATAGGTTATATTACGTTATTGATGTATATAAATGTACCACGGAGACGTAGAGGCCAACTCGCCATGAATGTTTTCAAATATTACCGCCGAGATGTTAGGTTGGGTTAGGTTTGGTTATATTACGTTATTGATGTATATAAAGGTCCCACGGAGACGTAGAGGCCAACTCGCCAGGAATGTTTTCAAATATTGCCGCCGAGATGTGGGGTAGGGTTAGGTTAGGTTATATTACGTTGTAGATGTATTTAAAGGGCCCACGGAGACGTAGAGGCCAACTCGCCAGGAATGTTTTCAAATATTACCGCCGAGATGATAGGTTGGTTTCGGTTATGTTATATTACGTTACTGATGTATATGAAGGTCAAACCGAGACGTAGAGGACAACAAGCCAGGAATGTGATCAAATATTATCACCGAGATGTTAGGTTGGGTTAGGTCAGGTTATATTACGTTATTGATGTATATAAAGGTCCCACGGAGACGTAGATGCCAACAAGCCAGGAATGTGGTTAAATATTACCGCCGAGATGTTATTTTGGGTTAGGATAGGTTATATTACGTTATTGATGTATATAAATGTACCACGGGGACGTAGATGCCAACAAGCCAGGAATGTGGGCAAATATTACCGCCGAGATGTTATTTTGGGTTAGGATAGGTTATATTACGTTATTGATGTATATAAATGTACCACGGAGACGTAGATGCCAACTCGCCATGAATGTTTTCAAATATTACCGCCGAGATGTTAGGTTGGGTTAGGTTAGGTTATATTACGTTATGGATGTCTATAAAGGACCCACGGTGACGTAGAGGCCAACTCGCCAGGAATGTTTTCAAATATTACCGCCGAGATGTTAGGTTGGATTAGGTTAGATTATATCACGTTATAGATGTATATAAAGGTCCCGCGGAGACGTAGAGGCCAGCAAGCCAGGAATGTGATCAAATATTACCGCCCAGATGTTAGGTTGGGTTAGGTTAGGTTATATTACGTTATTGATGTATATAAAGGTCCCACGGAGACGTATAGGCCAACTGGCCGGGAATGTTGTCAAATATTACCGCCGAGATGTTAGCTTGGGTTAGGTTAGGTTATATTACGTTATGGATGTCTATAAAGGACCCACGGTGACGTAGAAGCCAACTCGCCAGGAATGTTTTCAAATATTACCGCCGAGATGTTAGGTTGGATTAGGTTAGATTATATCACGTTATAGATGTATATAAAGGTCCCGCGGAGACGTAGAGGCCAACAAGGCAGGAATGTTTTCAAATATTGCCGCCGAGATGTGGGGTAGGGTTAGGTTAGGTTATATTACGTTATAGATGTATTTAAAGGTCCCGCGGAGACGTAGAGGCCAGCAAGCCAGGAATGTGATCAAATATTACCGCCGAAATGTTAGGTTGGGTTAGGTTAGGTTATATTACGTTATAGATGTATTTAAAGTTCCCGCGGAGACGTAGAGGCCAGCAAGCCAGGAATGTGATCAAATATTACCGCCGAGATGTTAGCTTGGGTTAGGTTAGGTTATATTACCTTATGCATGTCTATAAAGGTCCCACGGTGACGTAGAGGCCAACTCGCCAGGAATGTTTTCAAATATTACCGCCGAGATGTTAGGTTGGGTTAGGTTAGGTTATATCACGTTATAGATGTATATAAAGGTCCCGCGGAGACGTAGAGGCCAGCAAGCCAGGAATGTGATCAAATATTACCGCCCAGATGTTAGGTTGGGTTAGGTTAGGTTATATTACGTTATTGATGTATATAAAGGTCCCACGGAGACGTATAGGCCAACTCGCCGGGAATGAGGTCAAATATACCGGCGAGATGTTAGGTTGGGTTAGGTTAGGTTATATTACGTTATTGATGTATATAAAGGTCCCACGGAGACGTAGATGCCAACAAGCCAGGATTGTGGTCAAATATTAACGCCGAGATGATGGACAGGGTTAGCCTAGCTTATACTGTGTTATTGTTGTCTATAAAGGACCCACGGTGACGTAGAGGCCAACTCGCCAGGAATGTTTTCAAATATTACCGCCGAGATGTTAGGTTGGATTAGGTTAGATTATATCACGTTATAGATGTATATAAAGGTCCCGCGGAGACGTAGAGGCCAACAAGGCAGGAATGTGTTCAAATATTACCGCCGAGATGTTAGATTGGTTTAGGTTAGGTTATATTACGTTATTGATGTATATAAAGGTCCCACGGAGACGTAGAGGCCAACAAGCCAGGAATGTGATCAAATATTACCGCCGAGATGTAAGGTTGGGTTAGGTTAGGTTATATTACGTTATTGATGCATATAAAGGTCCCACGGATACGTAGAGGCCAACTCGCCAGAAATGAGGTCAAATATACCGGCGAGATGTTAGGTTGGGTTAGGTTAGGTTATACTTCGTTATTGATGTATATGAAGGTACCACGGAGACGTAGAGGGCAACTCGCCAGGAATGTTGTCAAATATTACCGCCGAGATGATAGGTTGGGTTAGGTTAGGTTATATTACGTTATTGATGTATATAAAGGTCCCACGGAGACGTAGATGCCAGCAAGCCAGGAATGTGGTCAAATATTACCACCGAGATGTTATTTTGGGTTAGGATAGGTTATATTACGTTATTGATGTATATAAATGTACCACGGAGACGTAGAGGCCAACTCGCCATGAATGTTTTCAAATATTACCGCCGAGATGTTAGGTTGGGTTAGGTTAGGTTATATTACGTTATTGATGTATATAAAGGTCCCACGGAGACGTAGAGGCCAACTCGCCAGGAATGTTTTCAAATATTGCCGCCGAGATGTGGGGTAGGGTTAGGTTAGGTTATATTACGTTATAGATGTATTTAAAGGTCCCACGGAGACGTAGAGGCCAGCAAGCCAGGAATGTGATCAAATATTACCGCCGAGATGTTAGGTTGGGTTAGGTTAGGTTATATTACGTTATTGATGTATATAAAGGTCCCACGGAGACGTAGAGGCCAACTCGCCAGGAATGTTTTCAAATATTACCGCCGAGATGATAGGTTGGTTTCGGTTATGTTATATTACGTTACTGATGTATATGAAGGTCAAACCGAGACGTAGAGGCCAACAAGCCAGGAATGTGATCAAATATTATCACCGAGATGTTAGGTTGGGTTAGGTCAGGTTATATTACGTTATTGATGTATATAAAGGTCCCACGGAGACGTAGATGCCAACAAGCCAGGAATGTGGTTAAATATTACCGCCGAGATGTTATTTTGGGTTAGGATAGGTTATATTACGTTATTGATGTATATAAATGTACCACGGGGACGTAGATGCCAACAAGCCAGGAATGTGGGCAAATATTACCGCCGAGATGTTATTTTGGGTTAGGATAGGTTATATTACGTTATTGATGTATATAAATGTACCACGGAGACGTAGATGCCAACTCGCCATGAATGTTTTCAAATATTACCGCCGAGATGTTAGGTTGGGTTAGGTTAGGTTATATTACGTTATGGATGTCTATAAAGGACCCACGGTGACGTAGAGGCCAACTCGCCAGGAATGTTTTCAAATATTACCGCCGAGATGTTAGGTTGGATTAGGTTAGATTATATCACGTTATAGATGTATATAAAGGTCCCGCGGAGACGTAGAGGCCAACAAGGCAGGAATGTGTTCAAATATTACCGCCGAGATGTTAGATTGAGTTAGGTTAGGTTATATTATGTTATTCATGTATATAAAAGTCCCACGGAGGCGTAGAGGCCAACTCGCCAGGAATGAGGTCAAATATACCGCCGAGATGTTAGTTTGGGTTAGGTTAGGTTATATTTCGTTATTGATGTATATGAAGGTCCCACGGAGATGTAGAGGCCAACTCGCCAGGAATGTTGTCAAATATTACCGCCGAGATGATTGGTTGGGTTAGGTTAGGTTATATTTCGTTATTGATGTATATGAAGGTCCCACGGAGACGTAGAGGCCAACTCGCCAGGAATGTTGTCAAATATTACCGCCGAGATGATAGGTTGGGTTAGGTTAGGTTATATTACGTTATTGATGTATATAAAGGTCCCACGGAGACGTAGATGCCAGCAAGCCAGGAATGTGGTCAAATATTACCACCGAGATGTTATTTTGGGTTAGGATAGGTTATATTACGTTATTGATGTATATAAATGTACCACGGAGACGTAGAGGCCAACTCGCCATGAATGTTTTCAAATATTACCGCCGAGATGTAAGGTTGGGTTAGGTTAGGTTATATTACGTTATTGATGCATATAAAGGTCCCACGGATACGTAGAGGCCAACTCGCCAGAAATGGGGTCAAATATACCGGCGAGATGTTAGGTTGGGTTAGGTTAGGTTATACTTCGTTATTGATGTATATGAAGGTCCCACGGAGACGTAGAGGCCAACTCGCCAGGAATGTTGTCAAATATTACCGCCGAGATGATAGGTTGGGTTAGGTTAGGTTATATTACGTTATTGATGTATATAAAGGTCCCACGGAGACGTAGATGCCAGCAAGCCAGGAATGTGGTCAAATATTACCACCGAGATGTTATTTTGGGTTAGGATAGGTTATATTACGTTATTGATGTATATAAATGTACCACGGAGACGTAGAGGCCAACTCGCCAGGAATGTTTTCAAATATTGCCGCCGAGATGTGGGGTAGGGTTAGGTTAGGTTATATTACGTTATAGATGTATTTAAAGGTCCCGCGGAGACGTAGACGCCAGCAAGCCAGGAATGTGATCAAATATTACCGCCGAAATGTTAGGTTGGGTTAGGTTAGGTTATATTACGTTATAGATGTATTTAAAGTTCCCGCGGAGACGTAGAGGCCAGCAAGCCAGGAATGTGATCAAATATTACCGCCGAGATGTTAGCTTGGGTTAGGTTAGGTTGCATTACCTTATGCATGTCTATAAAGGTCCCACGGTGACGTAGAGGCCAACTCGCCAGGAATGTTTTCAAATATTACCGCCGAGATGTTAGGTTGGGTTAGGTTAGGTTATATCGCGTTATAGATGTATATAAAGGTCCCGCGGAGACGTAGAGGCCAGCAAGCCAGGAATGTGATCAAATATTACCGCCCAGATGTTAGGTTGGGTTAGGTTAGGTTATATTACGTTATTGATGTATATAAAGGTCCCACGGAGACGTATAGGCCAACTCGCCGGGAATGAGGTCAAATATACCGGCGAGATGTTAGGTTGGGTTAGGTTAGGTTATATTACGTTATTGATGTATATAAAGGTCCCACGGAGACGTAGATGCCAACAAGCCAGGAATGTGGTCAAATATTAACGCCGAGATGATGGACAGGGTTAGCCTAGCTTATACTGTGTTATTGTTGTCTATAAAGGACCCACGGTGACGTAGAGGCCAACTCGCCAGGAATGTTTTCAAATATTACCGCCGAGATGTTAGGTTGGATTAGGTTAGATTATATCACGTTATAGATGTATATAAAGGTCCCGCGGAGACGTAGAGGCCAACAAGGCAGGAATGTGTTCAAATATTACCGCCGAGATGTTAGATTGGTTTAGGTTAGGTTATATTACGTTATTGATGTATATAAAGGTCCCACGGAGACGTAGAGGCCAACAAGCCAGGAATGTGATCAAATATTACCGCCGAGATGTAAGGTTGGGTTAGGTTAGGTTATATTACGTTATTGATGCATATAAAGGTCCCACGGATACGTAGAGGCCAACTCGCCAGAAATGAGGTCAAATATACCGGCGAGATGTTAGGTTGGGTTAGGTTAGGTTATACTTCGTTATTGATGTATATGAAGGTCCCACGGAGACGTAGAGGGCAACTCGCCAGGAATGTTGTCAAATATTACCGCCGAGATGATAGGTTGGGTTAGGTTAGGTTATATTACGTTATTGATGTATATAAAGGTCCCACGGAGACGTAGATGCCAGCAAGCCAGGAATGTGGTCAAATATTACCACCGAGATGTTATTTTGGGTTAGGATAGGTTATATTACGTTATTGATGTATATAAATGTACCACGGAGACGTAGAAGCCAACAAGCCAGGAATGTGGGCAAATATTACCGCCGAGATGTTATTTTGGGTTAGGATAGGTTATATTACGTTATTGATGTATATAAATGTACCACGGAGACGTAGATGCCAACTCGCCATGAATGTTTTCAAATATTACCGCCGAGATGTTAGGTTGGGTTAGGTTAGGTTATATTACGTTATGGATGTCTATAAAGGACCCACGGTGACGTAGAGGCCAACTCGCCAGGAATGTTTTCAAATATTACCGCCGAGATGTTAGGTTGGATTAGGTTAGATTATATCACGTTATAGATGTATATAAAGGTCCCGCGGAGACGTAGAGGCCAGCAAGCCAGGAATGTGATCAAATATTACCGCCCAGATGTTAGGTTGGGTTAGGTTAGGTTATATTACGTTATTGATGTATATAAAGGTCCCACGGAGACGTATAGGCCAACTCGCCGGGAATGTTGTCAAATATTACCGCCGAGATGTTAGCTTGGGTTAGGTTAGGTTATATTACGTTATGGATGTCTATAAAGGACCCACGGTGACGTAGAAGCCAACTCGCCAGGAATGTTTTCAAATATTACCGCCGAGATGTTAGGTTGGATTAGGTTAGATTATATCACGTTATAGATGTATATAAAGGTCCCGCGGAGACGTAGAGGCCAACAAGGCAGGAATGTGTTCAAATATTACCGCCGAGATGTTAGATTGAGTTAGGTTAGGTTATATTATGTTATTCATGTATATAAAAGTCCCACGGAGGCGTAGAGGCCAACTCGCCAGGAATGAGGTCAAATATACCGCCGAGATGTTAGGTTGGGTTAGGTTAGGTTATATTTCGTTATTGATGTATATGAAGGTCCCACGGAGATGTAGAGGCCAACTCGCCAGGAATGTTGTCAAATATTACCGCCGAGATGATTGGTTGGGTTAGGTTAGGTTATATTTCGTTATTGATGTATATGAAGGTCCCACGGAGACGTAGAGGCCAACTCGCCAGGAATGTTGTCAAATATTACCGCCGAGATGATAGGTTGGGTTAGGTTAGGTTATATTACGTTATTGATGTATATAAAGGTCCCACGGAGACGTAGATGCCAGCAAGCCAGGAATGTGGTCAAATATTACCACCGAGATGTTATTTTGGGTTAGGATAGGTTATATTACGTTATTGATGTATATAAATGTACCACGGAGACGTAGAGGCCAACTCGCCATGAATGTTTTCAAATATTACCGCCGAGATGTAAGGTTGGGTTAGGTTAGGTTATATTACGTTATTGATGCATATAAAGGTCCCACGGATACGTAGAGGCCAACTCGCCAGAAATGAGGTCAAATATACCGGCGAGATGTTAGGTTGGGTTAGGTTAGGTTATACTTCGTTATTGATGTATATGAAGGTCCCACGGAGACGTAGAGGCCAACTCGCCAGGAATGTTGTCAAATATTACCGCCGAGATGATAGGTTGGGTTAGGTTAGGTTATATTACGTTATTGATGTATATAAAGGTCCCACGGAGACGTAGATGCCAGCAAGCCAGGAATGTGGTCAAATATTACCACCGAGATGTTATTTTGGGTTAGGATAGGTTATATTACGTTACTGATGTATATAAATGTACCACGGAGACGTAGAGGCCAACTCGCCAGGAATGTTTTCAAATATTGCCGCCGAGATGTGGGGTAGGGTTAGGTTAGGTTATATTACGTTATAGATGTATTTAAAGGTCCCGCGGAGACGTAGAGGCCAGCAAGCCAGGAATGTGATCAAATATTACCGCCGAAATGTTAGGTTGGGTTAGGTTAGGTTATATTACGTTATAGATGTATTTAAAGTTCCCGCGGAGACGTAGAGGCCAGCAAGCCAGGAATGTGATCAAATATTACCGCCGAGATGTTAGCTTGGGTTAGGTTAGGTTATATTACCTTATGCATGTCTATAAAGGTCCCACGGTGACGTAGAGGCCAACTCGCCAGGAATGTTTTCAAATATTACCGCCGAGATGTTAGGTTGGGTTAGGTTAGGTTATATCACGTTATAGATGTATATAAAGGTCCCGCGGAGACGTAGAGGCCAGCAAGCCAGGAATGTGATCAAATATTACCGCCCAGATGTTAGGTTGGGTTAGGTTAGGTTATATTACGTTATTGATGTATATAAAGGTCCCACGGAGACGTATAGGCCAACTCGCCGGGAATGAGGTCAAATATACCGGCGAGATGTTAGGTTGGGTTAGGTTAGGTTATATTACGTTATTGATGTATATAAAGGTCCCACGGAGACGTAGATGCCAACAAGCCAGGAATGTGGTCAAATATTAACGCCGAGATGATGGACAGGGTTAGCCTAGCTTATACTGTGTTATTGTTGTCTATAAAGGACCCACGGTGACGTAGAGGCCAACTCGCCAGGAATGTTTTCAAATATTACCGCCGAGATGTTAGGTTGGATTAGGTTAGATTATATCACGTTATAGATGTATATAAAGGTCCCGCGGAGACGTAGAGGCCAACAAGGCAGGAATGTGTTCAAATATTACCGCCGATATGTTAGATTGGTTTAGGTTAGGTTATATTACGTTATTGATGTATATAAAGGTCCCACGGAGACGTAGAGGCCAACAAGCCAGGAATGTGATCAAATATTACCGCCGAGATGTAAGGTTGGGTTAGGTTAGGTTATATTACGTTATTGATGCACATAAAGGTCCCACGGATACGTAGAGGCCAACTCGCCAGAAATGAGGTCAAATATACCGGCGAGATGTTAGGTTGGGTTAGGTTAGGTTATACTTCGTTATTGATGTATATGAAGGTCCCACGGAGACGTAGAGGGCAACTCGCCAGGAATGTTGTCAAATAT
Organism: Xylocopa violacea; assembly: GCA_963969225.1. Taxonomy (NCBI): domain Eukaryota; kingdom Metazoa; phylum Arthropoda; class Insecta; order Hymenoptera; family Apidae; genus Xylocopa; species Xylocopa violacea. The sequence continues at coordinate 5,230,297 of CAXAJV010000977.1, forward strand.
TACCGCCGAGATGATAGGTTGGGTTAGGTTAGGTTATATTACGTTATTGATGTATATAAAGGTCCCACGGAGACGTAGATGCCAGCAAGCCAGGAATGTGGTCAAATATTACCGCCGAGATGATAGGTTGGGTTAGGTTAGGTTATATTACGTTATTGATGTATATGAAGGTCAAACCGAGACGTAGAGGCCAACTCGCCAGGAATGTTGTCAAATATTACCGCCGAGATGTTAGGTTGGGTTAGGTTAGGTTATATTACGTTATTGATGTATATGAAGGTCAAACCGAGACGTAGAGGCCAACTCGCCAGGAATGTTGTCAAATATTACCGCCGAGATGTTAGGTTGGGTTAGGTTAGGTTATATTACGTTATTGATGTATATAAAGGTCCCACGGATACGTAGATGCCAGCAAGCCAGGAATGTGGTCAAATATTACCGCCGAGGTGTTAGGTTGGGTTAGGTTAGGTTATATTACGTTATAGATGTATTTAAAGTTCCCGCGGAGACGTAGAGGCCAGCAAGCCAGGAATGTGATCAAATATTACCGCCGAGATGTTAGGTTGGGTTAGGTTAGGTTATATTACGTTATTGATGTATATAAAGGTCCTACGGAGACGTATAGGCCAACTCGCCGGGAATGTTGTCAAATATTACCGCCGAGATGTTAGCTTGGGTTAGGTTAGGTTATATTACCTTATGCATGTCTATAAAGGTCCCACGGTGACGTAGAGGCCAACTCGCCAGGAATGTTTTCAAATATTACCGCCGAGATGTTAGGTTGGGTTAGGTTAGGTTATATCACGTTATAGATGTATATAAAGGTCCCGCGGAGACGTAGAGGCCAGCAAGCCAGGAATGTGATCAAATATTACCGCCGAGATGTTAGGTTGGGTTAGGTTAGGTTATATTACGTTATTGATGTATATAAAGGTCCCATGGAGACGTATAGGTCAAACTCGCCGGGAATGTTGTCAAATATTACCGCCGAGATGTTAGCTTGGGTTAGGTTAGGTTATATTACGTTATGGATGTCTATAAAGGACCCACGGTGACGTAGAGGCCAACTCGCCAGGAATGTTTTCAAATATTACCGCCGAGATGTTAGGTTAGGTTAGGTTAGGTTATATCACGTTATAGATGTATATAAAGGTCCCGCGGAGACGTAGAGGCCAGCAAGACAGGAATGTGATCAAATATTACCGCCGAGATGTTAGGTTGTGTTAGGTTAGGTTATATTACGTTATTGATGTATATAAAGGACCCACGGAGACGTGGATGCCAACTCGCCAGGAATGTTGTCAAATATTACCGCCGAGATGATAGGTTGGGTTAGGTTAGGTTATATTACGTTATTGATGTATATGAAGGTCAAACCGAAACGTAGAGGCCAACTCGCCAGGAATGTTGTCAAATATTACCGCCGAGATGTTAGGTTGGGTTAGGTTAGGTTATATTACGTTATTGATGTATATGAAGGTCAAACCGAGACGTAGAGGCCAACTCGCCAGGAATGTGATCAAATATTACCGCCGAGATGTAAGGTTGGGTTATGTTAGGTTATATTACGTTATTGATGTATATAAAGGTCCCACGGATACGTAGAGGCCAACTCGCCAGGAATGAGGTCATATATACCGCCGAAATGTTAGGTTGGGTTAGGTTAGGTTATATTTCGTTATTGATGTATATGAAGGTCCCACGGAGACGTAGAGGCCAACTCGCCAGGAATGTTGTCAAATATTACCGCCGAGATGATAGGTTGGGTTAGGTTAGGTTATATTACGTTATTGATGTATATAAAGGTCCCACGGAGACGTAGATGCCAACAAGCCAGGAATGTGGTCAAATATTACCGCCGAGATGATGGACAGGGTTAGCCTAGCTTATACTATGTTATTGTTGTATATAACGGTCCGACGGAGACGTATAGGCCAACTCGCCAGGAATGTTGTCAAATATTACCGCCGAGATGATAGGTTGGGTTAGGTTAGGTTATATTACGTTATTGATGTATATAAAGGTCCCACGGAGACGTAGAGGCCAACTCGCCAGGAATGAGGTCAAATATACAGGCGAGATGTTAGGTTGGGTTAGGTTAGGTTATATTTCGTTATTGATGTATATGAAGGTCCCACGGAGACGTAGAGGCCAACTCGCCAGGAATGTTGTCAAATATTACCGCCGAGATGATAGATTGGGTTAGGTTAGGTTATATTACGTTATTGATGTATATAAAGGTCCCATGGAGACGTAGATGCCAACAAGCCAGGAATGTGGTCAAATATTAACGCCGAGATGATGGACAGGGTTAGCCTAGCTTATACTGTGTTATTGTTGTATATAAAGGTCCGACGGAGACGTATAGGCCAACTCGCCAGGAATGTTGTCAAATATTACCGCCGAGATGATAGGTTGGGTTAGGTTAGGTTATATTACGTTATTGATGTATATGAAGGTCAAACCGAGACGTAGAGGCCAACTCGCCAGGAATGTTGTCAAATATTACCGCCGAGATGTTAGGTTGGGATAGGTTAGGTTATATCACGTTATAGATGTATATAAAGGTCCCGCGGAGACGTAGAGGCCAGCAAGCCAGGAATGTGATCAAATATTACCGCCGAGATGTTAGGTTGGGTTAGGTTAGGTTATATTACGTTATGGATGTCTATAAAGGACCCACGGTGACGTAGAGGCCAACTCGCCAGGAATGTTGTCAAATATTATCACCGAGATGTTAGGTTGGGTTAGGTCAGGTTATATTACGTTATTGATGTATATAAAGGTCCCACGGAGACGTTGATGCCAACAAGCCAGGAATGTGGTCAAATATTACCGCCGAGATGTTATTTTGGGTTAGGATAGGTTATATTACGTTATTGATGTATATAAATGTACCACGGAGACGTAGAGGCCAACTCGCCATGAATGTTTTCAAATATTACCGCCGAAATGTTAGGTTGGGTTAGGTTAGGTTATATTACGTTATAGATGAATATAAAGGTCCCACGGAGACGTAGAGGCCAACTCGCTAGGAATGTTTTCAAATATTACCGCCGAGATGTTAGGTTGGGTTAGGTTAGGTTATATTACGGTATTGATGTATATAAAGGTCCGACGGATACGTAGAGGCCAACTCGCCAGGTATGTTTTCAAATATTACCGCCGAGATGTTAGGTTGGGTTAGGTTAGGTTATATTACGTTATTGATGTATATAAAGGTCCCACGGATACGTAGAGGCCAACTCGCCAGGAATGAGGTCAAATATACCGCCGAAATGTTAGGTTGGGTTAGGTTAGGTTATATTTCGTTATTGATGTATATGAAGGTCCCACGGAGACGTAGAGGCCAACTCGCCATGAATGTTTTCAAATATTACCGCCGAGATGTTAGGTTGGGTTAGGTTAGGTTATATTACGTTATAGATGAATATAAAGGTCCCACGGAGACGTAGAGGCCAACTCGCTAGGAATGTTTTCAAATATTACCGCCGAGATGATAGGTTGGGTTAGGTTAGGTTATATTACGTTATTGATGTATATAAAGGTCCCACGGAGACGTAGATGCCAACAAGCCAGGAATGTGGTCAAATATTACCGCCGAGATGATGGACAGGGTTAGCCTAGCTTATACTATGTTATTGTTGTATATAACGGTCCGACGGAGACGTATAGGCCAACTCGCCAGGAATGTTGTCAAATATTACCGCCGAGATGATAGGTTGGGTTAGGTTAGGTTATATTACGTTATTGATGTATATAAAGGTCCCACGGAGACGTAGATGCCAGCAAGCCAGGAATGTGGTCAAATATTACCGCCGTGATGTTATTTTGGGTTAGGAGAGGTTATATTACGTTATTGATGTATATAAATGTACCACGGAGACGTAGAGGCCAACTCGCCATGAATGTTTTCAAATATTACCGCCGAGATGTTAGGTTGGTTTAGGTTAGGTTATATTACGTTATTGATGTATATAAAGGTCCCACGGAGACGTAGAGGCCAACTCGCCAGGAATGTTTTCAAATATTGCCGCCGAGATGTTAGGTAGGATTAGGTTAGGTTATATTACGTTATAGATGTATTTAAAGGTCCCGCGGGGACGTAGAGGCCAGCAAGCCAGGAATGAGATCAAATATTACCGCCCAAATGTTAGGTTGGGTTAGGTTAGGTTATATTACGTTATTGATGTTTATAAAGGACCCACGGAGACGTGGAGGCCACCTCGCCAGGAATGTTGTCAAATATTACCGCCGAGATGATAGGTTGGGTTAGGTTAGGTTATATTACGTTATTGATGTATATAAAGGTCCCACGGAGACGTAGATGCCAGCAAGCCAGGAATGTGGTCAAATATTACCGCCGAGATGTTATTTTAGGTTAGGATAGGTTATATTACGTTATTGATGTATATAAATGTACCACGGAGACGTAGATGCCAACTCGCCATGAATGTTTTCAAATGTTACCGCCGAGATGTTAGGTTGGGTTAGGTTAGGTTATATTACGTTATTGATGTATATAAAGGTCCCACGGAGACGTAGATGCCAGCAAGCCAGGAATGTGGTCAAATATTACCGCCGAGATGTTATTTTAGGTTAGGATAGGTTATATTACGTTATTGATGTATATAAATGTACCACGGAGACGTAGATGCCAACTCGCCATGAATGTTTTCAAATATTACCGCCGAGATGTTAGGTTGGGTTAGGTTAGGTTATATTACGTTATGGATGTCTATAAAGGACCCACGGTGACGTAGAGACCAACTCGCCAGGAATGTTGTCAAATATTATCACCGAGATGTTAGGTTGGGTTAGGTCAGGTTATATTACGTTATTGATGTATATAAAGGTCCCACGGAGACGTAGATGCCAACAAGCCAGGAATGTGGTCAAATATTACCGCCGAGATGTTATTTTGGGTTAGGATAGGTTATATTACGTTATTGATGTATATAAATGTACCACGGAGACGTAGAGGCCAACTCGCCATGAATGTTTTCAAATATTACCGCCGAGATGTTAGGTTGGGTTAGGTTAGGTTATATTACGTTATAGATGAATATAAAGGTCCCACGGAGACGTAGAGGCCAACTCGCTAGGAATGTTTTCAAATATTACCGCCGAGATGTTAGGTTGGGTTAGGTTACGTTATATTACGTTATAGATGTATTTAAAGGTCCCGCGGAGACGTAGAGGCCAACAAGCCAGGAATATGATCAAATATTACCGCCGAGATGTTAGGTTGGGTTAGGTTAGGTTATATTACGTTATTGATGTATATAAAGGTCCCACGGATACGTAGAGGCCAACTCGCCAGGTATGTTTTCAAATATTACCGCCGAGATGTTAGGTTGGGTTAGGTTAGGTTATATTACGTTATTGATGTATATAAAGGTCCCACGGAGACGTAGAGGCCAACAAGCCAGGAATGTGATCAAATATTACAGCCGAGATGTAAGGTTGGGTTAGGTTAGGTTATATTACGTTATTGATGTATATAAAGGTCCCACGGAGGCGTAGATGCCAGCAAGCCAGGAATGTGGTCAAATATTACCGCCGAGATGTTCTTTTAGGTTAGGATAGGTTATATTACGTTATTGATGTATATAAATGTACCACGGAGACGTAGATGCCAACTCGCCATGAATGTTTTCAAATATTACCGCCGAGATGTTAGGTTGGGTTAGGTTAGGTTATATTACGTTATGGATGAATATAAAGGTCCCACGGAGACGTAGAGGCCAACTCGCCAGGAATGTTTTCAAATATTGCCGCCGAGATGTTAGGTAGGATTAGGTTAGGTTATATTACGTTATAGATGTATTTAAAGGTCCCGCGGGGACGTAGAGGCCAGCAAGCCAGGAATGAGATCAAATATTACCGCCCAAATGTTAGGTTGGGTTAGGTTAGGTTATATTACGTTATTGATGTTTATAAAGGACCCACGGAGACGTGGAGGCCACCTCGCCAGGAATGTTGTCAAATATTACCGCCGAGATGATAGGTTGGGTTAGGTTAGGTTATATTACGTTATTGATGTATATAAAGGTCCCACGGAGACGTAGATGCCAGCAAGCCAGGAATGTGGTCAAATATTACCGCCGAGATGTTATTTTAGGTTAGGATAGGTTATATTACGTTATTGATGTATATAAATGTACCACGGAGACGTAGATGCCAACTCGCCATGAATGTTTTCAAATGTTACCGCCGAGATGTTAGGTTGGGTTAGGTTAGGTTATATTACGTTATTGATGTATATAAAGGTCCCACGGAGACGTAGATGCCAGCAAGCCAGGAATGTGGTCAAATATTACCGCCGAGATGTTATTTTAGGTTAGGATAGGTTATATTACGTTATTGATGTATATAAATGTACCACGGAGACGTAGATGCCAACTCGCCATGAATGTTTTCAAATATTACCGCCGAGATGTTAGGTTGGGTTAGGTTAGGTTATATTACGTTATGGATGTCTATAAAGGACCCACGGTGACGTAGAGACCAACTCGCCAGGAATGTTGTCAAATATTATCACCGAGATGTTAGGTTGGGTTAGGTCAGGTTATATTACGTTATTGATGTATATAAAGGTCCCACGGAGACGTAGATGCCAACAAGCCAGGAATGTGGTCAAATATTACCGCCGAGATGTTATTTTGGGTTAGGATAGGTTATATTACGTTATTGATGTATATAAATGTACCACGGAGACGTAGAGGCCAACTCGCCATGAATGTTTTCAAATATTACCGCCGAGATGTTAGGTTGGGTTAGGTTAGGTTATATTACGTTATAGATGAATATAAAGGTCCCACGGAGACGTAGAGGCCAACTCGCTAGGAATGTTTTCAAATATTACCGCCGAGATGTTAGGTTGGGTTAGGTTACGTTATATTACGTTATAGATGTATTTAAAGGTCCCGCGGAGACGTAGAGGCCAACAAGCCAGGAATATGATCAAATATTACCGCCGAGATGTTAGGTTGGGTTAGGTTAGGTTATATTACGTTATTGATGTATATAAAGGTCCCACGGATACGTAGAGGCCAACTCGCCAGGTATGTTTTCAAATATTACCGCCGAGATGTTAGGTTGGGTTAGGTTAGGTTATATTACGTTATTGATGTATATAAAGGTCCCACGGAGACGTAGAGGCCAACAAGCCAGGAATGTGATCAAATATTACAGCCGAGATGTAAGGTTGGGTTAGGTTAGGTTATATTACGTTATTGATGTATATAAAGGTCCCACGGAGGCGTAGATGCCAGCAAGCCAGGAATGTGGTCAAATATTACCGCCGAGATGTTCTTTTAGGTTAGGATAGGTTATATTACGTTATTGATGTATATAAATGTACCACGGAGACGTAGATGCCAACTCGCCATGAATGTTTTCAAATATTACCGCCGAGATGTTAGGTTGGGTTAGGTTAGGTTATATTACGTTATGGATGAATATAAAGGTCCCACGGAGACGTAGAGGCCAACTCGCCAGGTATGTTGTCAAATATTAGCGCCGACATGATAGATTGTGTTAGGTTAGGTTATATTTCGTTATTGATGTATATGAAGGTCCCACGGAGACGCAGAGGCCAACAAGCCAGGAATGTGGTCAAATATTACCGCCGAGATGATAGACTGGGTTAGCCTAGCTTATACTATGTTATTGTTGTATATAAAAGTCCGACGGAGACGTATAGGCCAACTCGCCAGGAATGTTGTCAAATATTACCGCCGAGATGATAGGTTGGGTTCGGTTAGGTTATATTACGTTATTGATGTATATGAAGGTCAAACCGAGACGTAGAGGCCAACTCGCCAGGAATGTTGTCAAATATAACCGCCGAGATGTTATTTTGGGTTAGGATAGGTTATATTACGTTATTGATGTATATAAAGGTCCCACGGAGACGTAGATGCCAACAAGCCAGGAATGTGTTCAAATATTACCGCCGAGATGTTAGATTGGGTTAGGTTAGGTTATATTACGTTATTGATGTATATAAAGGTCCCACGGAGACGTAGAGGCCAACAAGCCAGGAATGTGATCAAATATTACAGCCGAGATGTAAGGTTGGGTTAGGTTAGGTTATATTACGTTATTGATGTATATAAAGGTCCCACGGATACGTAGAGGCCAACTCGCCAGGAATGAGGTCAAATATACCGCCGAGATGTTAGGTTGGGTTAGGTTAGGTTATATTACGTTATTGATGTATATAAAGGTCCCACGGATACGTAGAGGCCAACTCGCCAGGTATGTTTTCAAATATTACCGCCGAGATGTTAGGTTGGGTTAGGTTAGGTTATATTACGTTATTGATGTATATAAAGGTCCCACGGAGACGTAGAGGCCAACAAGCCAGGAATGTGATCAAATATTACAGCCGAGATGTAAGGTTGGGTTAGGTTAGGTTATATTACGTTATGGATGTCTATAAAGGACCCACGGTGACGTAGAGACCAACTCGCCAGGAATGTTGTCAAATATTATCACCGAGATGTTAGGTTGGGTTAGGTCAGGTTATATTACGTTATTGATGTATATAAAGGTCCCACGGAGACGTAGATGCCAACAAGCCAGGAATGTGGTCAAATATTACCGCCGAGATGTTATTTTGGGTTAGGATAGGTTATATTACGTTATTGATGTATATAAATGTACCACGGAGACGTAGAGGCCAACTCGCCATGAATGTTTTCAAATATTACCGCCGAGATGTTAGGTTGGGTTAGGTTAGGTTATATTACGTTATAGATGAATATAAAGGTCCCACGGAGACGTAGAGGCCAACTCGCTAGGAATGTTTTCAAATATTACCGCCGAGATGTTAGGTTGGGTTAGGTTACGTTATATTACGTTATAGATGTATTTAAAGGTCCCGCGGAGACGTAGAGGCCAACAAGCCAGGAATATGATCAAATATTACCGCCGAGATGTTAGGTTGGGTTAGGTTAGGTTATATTACGTTATTGATGTATATAAAGGTCCCACGGATACGTAGAGGCCAACTCGCCAGGTATGTTTTCAAATATTACCGCCGAGATGTTAGGTTGGGTTAGGTTAGGTTATATTACGTTATTGATGTATATAAAGGTCCCACGGAGACGTAGAGGCCAACAAGCCAGGAATGTGATCAAATATTACAGCCGAGATGTAAGGTTGGGTTAGGTTAGGTTATATTACGTTATTGATGTATATAAAGGTCCCACGGAGGCGTAGATGCCAGCAAGCCAGGAATGTGGTCAAATATTACCGCCGAGATGTTCTTTTAGGTTAGGATAGGTTATATTACGTTATTGATGTATATAAATGTACCACGGAGACGTAGATGCCAACTCGCCATGAATGTTTTCAAATATTACCGCCGAGATGTTAGGTTGGGTTAGGTTAGGTTATATTACGTTATGGATGAATATAAAGGTCCCACGGAGACGTAGAGGCCAACTCGCCAGGAATGTTTTCAAATATTGCCGCCGAGATGTTAGGTAGGATTAGGTTAGGTTATATTACGTTATAGATGTATTTAAAGGTCCCGCGGGGACGTAGAGGCCAGCAAGCCAGGAATGAGATCAAATATTACCGCCCAAATGTTAGGTTGGGTTAGGTTAGGTTATATTACGTTATTGATGTTTATAAAGGACCCACGGAGACGTGGAGGCCACCTCGCCAGGAATGTTGTCAAATATTACCGCCGAGATGATAGGTTGGGTTAGGTTAGGTTATATTACGTTATTGATGTATATAAAGGTCCCACGGAGACGTAGATGCCAGCAAGCCAGGAATGTGGTCAAATATTACCGCCGAGATGTTATTTTAGGTTAGGATAGGTTATATTACGTTATTGATGTATATAAATGTACCACGGAGACGTAGATGCCAACTCGCCATGAATGTTTTCAAATGTTACCGCCGAGATGTTAGGTTGGGTTAGGTTAGGTTATATTACGTTATTGATGTATATAAAGGTCCCACGGAGACGTAGATGCCAGCAAGCCAGGAATGTGGTCAAATATTACCGCCGAGATGTTATTTTAGGTTAGGATAGGTTATATTACGTTATTGATGTATATAAATGTACCACGGAGACGTAGATGCCAACTCGCCATGAATGTTTTCAAATATTACCGCCGAGATGTTAGGTTGGGTTAGGTTAGGTTATATTACGTTATGGATGTCTATAAAGGACCCACGGTGACGTAGAGACCAACTCGCCAGGAATGTTGTCAAATATTATCACCGAGATGTTAGGTTGGGTTAGGTCAGGTTATATTACGTTATTGATGTATATAAAGGTCCCACGGAGACGTAGATGCCAACAAGCCAGGAATGTGGTCAAATATTACCGCCGAGATGTTATTTTGGGTTAGGATAGGTTATATTACGTTATTGATGTATATAAATGTACCACGGAGACGTAGAGGCCAACTCGCCATGAATGTTTTCAAATATTACCGCCGAGATGTTAGGTTGGGTTAGGTTAGGTTATATTACGTTATAGATGAATATAAAGGTCCCACGGAGACGTAGAGGCCAACTCGCTAGGAATGTTTTCAAATATTACCGCCGAGATGTTAGGTTGGGTTAGGTTACGTTATATTACGTTATAGATGTATTTAAAGGTCCCGCGGAGACGTAGAGGCCAACAAGCCAGGAATATGATCAAATATTACCGCCGAGATGTTAGGTTGGGTTAGGTTAGGTTATATTACGTTATTGATGTATATAAAGGTCCCACGGATACGTAGAGGCCAACTCGCCAGGTATGTTTTCAAATATTACCGCCGAGATGTTAGGTTGGGTTAGGTTAGGTTATATTACGTTATTGATGTATATAAAGGTCCCACGGAGACGTAGAGGCCAACAAGCCAGGAATGTGATCAAATATTACAGCCGAGATGTAAGGTTGGGTTAGGTTAGGTTATATTACGTTATTGATGTATATAAAGGTCCCACGGAGGCGTAGATGCCAGCAAGCCAGGAATGTGGTCAAATATTACCGCCGAGATGTTCTTTTAGGTTAGGATAGGTTATATTACGTTATTGATGTATATAAATGTACCACGGAGACGTAGATGCCAACTCGCCATGAATGTTTTCAAATATTACCGCCGAGATGTTAGGTTGGGTTAGGTTAGGTTATATTACGTTATGGATGAATATAAAGGTCCCACGGAGACGTAGAGGCCAACTCGCCAGGTATGTTGTCAAATATTAGCGCCGACATGATAGATTGTGTTAGGTTAGGTTATATTTCGTTATTGATGTATATGAAGGTCCCACGGAGACGCAGAGGCCAACAAGCCAGGAATGTGGTCAAATATTACCGCCGAGATGATAGACTGGGTTAGCCTAGCTTATACTATGTTATTGTTGTATATAAAAGTCCGACGGAGACGTATAGGCCAACTCGCCAGGAATGTTGTCAAATATTACCGCCGAGATGATAGGTTGGGTTCGGTTAGGTTATATTACGTTATTGATGTATATGAAGGTCAAACCGAGACGTAGAGGCCAACTCGCCAGGAATGTTGTCAAATATAACCGCCGAGATGTTATTTTGGGTTAGGATAGGTTATATTACGTTATTGATGTATATAAAGGTCCCACGGAGACGTAGATGCCAACAAGCCAGGAATGTGTTCAAATATTACCGCCGAGATGTTAGATTGGGTTAGGTTAGGTTATATTACGTTATTGATGTATATAAAGGTCCCACGGAGACGTAGAGGCCAACAAGCCAGGAATGTGATCAAATATTACAGCCGAGATGTAAGGTTGGGTTAGGTTAGGTTATATTACGTTATTGATGTATATAAAGGTCCCACGGATACGTAGAGGCCAACTCGCCAGGAATGAGGTCAAATATACCGCCGAAATGTTAGGTTGGGTTAGGTTAGGTTATATTTCGTTATTGATGTATATGAAGGTCCCACGGAGACGTAGAGGCCAACTCGCCAGGAATGTTGTCAAATATAACCGCCGAGATGTTATTTTGGGTTAGGATAGGTTATATTACGTTATTGATGTATATAAAGGTCCCACGGAGACGTAGATGCCAACAAGCCAGGAACGTGGGCAAATATTACCGCCGAGATGCTATTTTGGGTTAGGATAGGTTATATTACGTTATTGATGTATATAAATGTACCACGGAGACGTAGAGGCCAACTCGCCATGAATGTTTTCAAATATTACCGCCGAGATGTTAGGTTGGGTTAGGTTAGGTTATATTACGTTATAGATGAATATAAAGGTCCCACGGAGACGTAGAGGCCAACTCGCTAGGAATGTTTTCAAATATTACCGCCGAGATGTTAGGTTGGGTTAGGTTACGTTATATTACGTTATAGATGTATTTAAAGGTCCCGCGGAGACGTAGAGGCCAACAAGCCAGGAATGTGATCAAATATTACCGCCGAGATGTTAGGTTGGGTTAGGTTAGGTTATATTACGTTATTGATGTATATAAAGGTCCCACGGATACGTAGAGGCCAACTCGCCAGGTATGTTTTCAAATATTACCGCCGAGATGTTAGGTTGGGTTAGGTTAGGTTATATTACGTTATTGATGTATATAAAGGTCCCACGGAGACGTAGAGGCCAACAAGCCAGGAATGTGATCAAATATTACAGCCGAGATGTAAGGTTGGGTTAGGTTAGGTTATATTACGTTATTGATGTATATAAAGGTCCCACGGAGGCGTAGATGCCAGCAAGCCAGGAATGTGGTCAAATATTACCGCCGAGATGTTCTTTTAGGTTAGGATAGGTTATATTACGTTATTGATGTATATAAATGTACCACGGAGACGTAGATGCCAACTCGCCATGAATGTTTTCAAATATTACCGCCGAGATGTTAGGTTGGGTTAGGTTAGGTTATATTACGTTATGGATGAATATAAAGGTCCCACGGAGACGTAGAGGCCAACTCGCCAGGTATGTTGTCAAATATTAGCGCCGACATGATAGATTGTGTTAGGTTAGGTTATATTTCGTTATTGATGTATATGAAGGTCCCACGGAGACGCAGAGGCCAACAAGCCAGGAATGTGGTCAAATATTACCGCCGAGATGATAGACTGGGTTAGCCTAGCTTATACTATGTTATTGTTGTATATAAAAGTCCGACGGAGACGTATAGGCCAACTCGCCAGGAATGTTGTCAAATATTACCGCCGAGATGATAGGTTGGGTTCGGTTAGGTTATATTACGTTATTGATGTATATGAAGGTCAAACCGAGACGTAGAGGCCAACTCGCCAGGAATGTTGTCAAATATAACCGCCGAGATGTTATTTTGGGTTAGGATAGGTTATATTACGTTATTGATGTATATAAAGGTCCCACGGAGACGTAGATGCCAACAAGCCAGGAATGTGTTCAAATATTACCGCCGAGATGTTAGATTGGGTTAGGTTAGGTTATATTACGTTATTGATGTATATAAAGGTCCCACGGAGACGTAGAGGCCAACAAGCCAGGAATGTGATCAAATATTACAGCCGAGATGTAAGGTTGGGTTAGGTTAGGTTATATTACGTTATTGATGTATATAAAGGTCCCACGGATACGTAGAGGCCAACTCGCCAGGAATGAGGTCAAATATACCGCCGAAATGTTAGGTTAAGTTAGGTTAGGTTATATTTCGTTATTGATGTATATGAAGGTCCCACGGAGACGTAGAGGCCAACTCGCCAGGAATGTTGTCAAATATAACCGCCGAGATGTTATTTTGGGTTAGGATAGGTTATATTACGTTATTGATGTATATAAAGGTCCCACGGAGACGTAGATGCCAACAAGCCAGGAACGTGGGCAAATATTACCGCCGAGATGCTATTTTGGGTTAGGATAGGTTATATTACGTTATTGATGTATATAAATGTACCACGGAGACGTAGATGCCAACTCGCCATGAATGTTTTCAAATATTACCGCCGAGATGTTAGGTTGGGTTAGGTTAGGTTATATTACGTTATGGATGTCTATAAAGGACCCACGGTGACGTAGAGACCAACTCGCCAGGAATGTTGTCAAATATTATCACCGAGATGTTATGTTGGGTTAGGTCAGGTTATATTACGTTATTGATGTATATAAAGGACCCACGGAGACGTAGATGCCAACAAGCCAGGAATGTGGTCAAATATTACCGCCGAGATGTTATTTTGGGTTAGGATAGGTTATATTACGTTATTGATGTATATAAATGTACCACGGAGACGTAGAGGCCAACTCGCCATGAATGTTTTCAAATATTACCGCCGAGATGTTAGGTTGGGTTAGGTTAGGTTATATTACGTTATAGATGAATATAAAGGTCCCACGGAGACGTAGAGGCCAACTCGCTAGGAATGTTTTCAAATATTACCGCCGAGATGTTAGGTTGGGTTAGGTTACGTTATATTACGTTATAGATGTATTTAAAGGTCCCGCGGAGACGTAGAGGCCAACAAGCCAGGAATGTGATCAAATATTACCGCCGAGATGTTAGGTTGGGTTAGGTTAGGTTATATTACGTTATTGATGTATATAAAGGTCCCACGGATACGTAGAGGCCAACTCGCCAGGTATGTTTTCAAATATTACCGCCGAGATGTTAGGTTGGGTTAGGTTAGGTTATATTACGTTATTGATGTATATAAAGGTCCCACGGAGACGTAGAGGCCAACAAGCCAGGAATGTGATCAAATATTACAGCCGAGATGTAAGGTTGGGTTAGGTTAGGTTATATTACGTTATTGATGTATATAAAGGTCCCACGGAGGCGTAGATGCCAGCAAGCCAGGAATGTGGTCAAATATTACCGCCGAGATGTTCTTTTAGGTTAGGATAGGTTATATTACGTTATTGATGTATATAAATGTACCACGGAGACGTAGATGCCAACTCGCCATGAATGTTTTCAAATATTACCGCCGAGATGTTAGGTTGGGTTAGGTTAGGTTATATTACGTTATGGATGAATATAAAGGTCCCACGGAGACGTAGAGGCCAACTCGCCAGGTATGTTGTCAAATATTAGCGCCGACATGATAGATTGTGTTAGGTTAGGTTATATTTCGTTATTGATGTATATGAAGGTCCCACGGAGACGCAGAGGCCAACAAGCCAGGAATGTGGTCAAATATTACCGCCGAGATGATAGACTGGGTTAGCCTAGCTTATACTATGTTATTGTTGTATATAAAAGTCCGACGGAGACGTATAGGCCAACTCGCCAGGAATGTTGTCAAATATTACCGCCGAGATGATAGGTTGGGTTCGGTTAGGTTATATTACGTTATTGATGTATATGAAGGTCAAACCGAGACGTAGAGGCCAACTCGCCAGGAATGTTGTCAAATATAACCGCCGAGATGTTATTTTGGGTTAGGATAGGTTATATTACGTTATTGATGTATATAAAGGTCCCACGGAGACGTAGATGCCAACAAGCCAGGAATGTGTTCAAATATTACCGCCGAGATGTTAGATTGGGTTAGGTTAGGTTATATTACGTTATTGATGTATATAAAGGTCCCACGGAGACGTAGAGGCCAACAAGCCAGGAATGTGATCAAATATTACAGCCGAGATGTAAGGTTGGGTTAGGTTAGGTTATATTACGTTATTGATGTATATAAAGGTCCCACGGATACGTAGAGGCCAACTCGCCAGGAATGAGGTCAAATATACCGCCGAAATGTTAGGTTGGGTTAGGTTAGGTTATATTTCGTTATTGATGTATATGAAGGTCCCACGGAGACGTAGAGGCCAACTCGCCAGGAATGTTGTCAAATATAACCGCCGAGATGTTATTTTGGGTTAGGATAGGTTATATTACGTTATTGATGTATATAAAGGTCCCACGGAGACGTAGATGCCAACAAGCCAGGAACGTGGGCAAATATTACCGCCGAGATGCTATTTTGGGTTAGGATAGGTTATATTACGTTATTGATGTATATAAATGTACCACGGAGACGTAGAGGCCAACTCGCCATGAATGTTTTCAAATATTACCGCCGAGATGTTAGGTTGGGTTAGGTTAGGTTATATTACGTTATAGATGAATATAAAGGTCCCACGGAGACGTAGAGGCCAACTCGCTAGGAATGTTTTCAAATATTACCGCCGAGATGTTAGGTTGGGTTAGGTTACGTTATATTACGTTATAGATGTATTTAAAGGTCCCGCGGAGACGTAGAGGCCAACAAGCCAGGAATGTGATCAAATATTACCGCCGAGATGTTAGGTTGGGTTAGGTTAGGTTATATTACGTTATTGATGTATATAAAGGTCCCACGGATACGTAGAGGCCAACTCGCCAGGTATGTTTTCAAATATTACCGCCGAGATGTTAGGTTGGGTTAGGTTAGGTTATATTACCTTATTGATGTATATAAAGGTCCCACGGAGACGTAGAGGCCAACAAGCCAGGAATGTGATCAAATATTACAGCCGAGATGTAAGGTTGGGTTAGGTTAGGTTATATTACGTTATTGATGTATATAAAGGTCCCACGGAGGCGTAGATGCCAGCAAGCCAGGAATGTGGTCAAATATTACCGCCGAGATGTTCTTTTAGGTTAGGATAGGTTATATTACGTTATTGATGTATATAAATGTACCACGGAGACGTAGATGCCAACTCGCCATGAATGTTTTCAAATATTACCGCCGAGATGTTAGGTTGGGTTAGGTTAGGTTATATTACGTTATGGATGAATATAAAGGTCCCACGGAGACGTAGAGGCCAACTCGCCAGGTATGTTGTCAAATATTAGCGCCGACATGATAGATTGTGTTAGGTTAGGTTATATTTCGTTATTGATGTATATGAAGGTCCCACGGAGACGCAGAGGCCAACAAGCCAGGAATGTGGTCAAATATTACCGCCGAGATGATAGACTGGGTTAGCCTAGCTTATACTATGTTATTGTTGTATATAAAAGTCCGACGGAGACGTATAGGCCAACTCGCCAGGAATGTTGTCAAATATTACCGCCGAGATGATAGGTTGGGTTCGGTTAGGTTATATTACGTTATTGATGTATATGAAGGTCAAACCGAGACGTAGAGGCCAACTCGCCAGGAATGTTGTCAAATATAACCGCCGAGATGTTATTTTGGGTTAGGATAGGTTATATTACGTTATTGATGTATATAAAGGTCCCACGGAGACGTAGATGCCAACAAGCCAGGAATGTGTTCAAATATTACCGCCGAGATGTTAGATTGGGTTAGGTTAGGTTATATTACGTTATTGATGTATATAAAGGTCCCACGGAGACGTAGAGGCCAACAAGCCAGGAATGTGATCAAATATTACAGCCGAGATGTAAGGTTGGGTTAGGTTAGGTTATATTACGTTATTGATGTATATAAAGGTCCCACGGATACGTAGAGGCCAACTCGCCAGGAATGAGGTCAAATATACCGCCGAAATGTTAGGTTGGGTTAGGTTAGGTTATATTTCGTTATTGATGTATATGAAGGTCCCACGGAGACGTAGAGGCCAACTCGCCAGGAATGTTGTCAAATATAACCGCCGAGATGTTATTTTGGGTTAGGATAGGTTATATTACGTTATTGATGTATATAAAGGTCCCACGGAGACGTAGATGCCAACAAGCCAGGAACGTGGGCAAATATTACCGCCGAGATGCTATTTTGGGTTAGGATAGGTTATATTACGTTATTGATGTATATAAATGTACCACGGAGACGTAGATGCCAACTCGCCATGAATGTTTTCAAATATTATCGCCGAGATGTTAGGTTGGGTTAGGTTAGGTTATATTACGTTATGGATGTCTATAAAGGACCCACGGTGACGTAGAGGCCAACTCGCCAGGAATGTTTTCAAATATTACCGCCGAGATGTTAGGTTGGGTTAGGTTAGGTTATATTACGTTATTGATGTATATAAAGGTCCCACGGAGACGTAGAGGCCAACTCGCCAGGTATGTTGTCAAATATTAGCGCCGACATGATAGGTTGTGTTAGGTTAGGTTATATTTCGTTATTGATGTATATGAAGGTCCCACGGAGACACAGAGGCCAACAAGCCAGGAATGTGGTCAAATATTACCGCCGAGATGATAGACTGGGTTAGCCTAGCTTATACTATGTTATTGTTGTATATAAAAGTCCGACGGAGACGTATAGGCCAACTCGCCAGGAATGTTGTCAAATATTACCGCCGAGATGATAGGTTGGGTTCGGTTAGTTTATATTACGTTATTGATGTATATGAAGGTCAAACCGAGACGTAGAGGCCAACTCGCCAGGAATGTTGTCAAATATTACCGCCGAGATGATAGGTTGGGTTAGGTTACGTTATATTACGTTATAGATGTATTTAAAGGTCCCGCGGAGACGTAGAGGCCAACAAGCCAGGAATGTGATCAAATATTACCGCCGAGATGTTAGGTTGGGTTAGGTTAGGTTATATTACGTTATTGATGTATATAAAGGTCCCACGGAGACGTAGATGCCAACAAGCCAGGAATGTGTTCAAATATTACCGCCGAGATGTTAGATTGGGTTAGGTTAGGTTATATTACGTTATTGATGTATATAAAGGTCCCACGGAGACGTAGAGGCCAACAAGCCAGGAATGTGATCAAATATAACAGCCGAGATGTAAGGTTGGGTTAGGTTAGGTTATATTACGTTATTGATGTATATAAAGGTCCCACGGAGGCGTAGATGCCAGCAAGCCAGGAATGTGGTCAAATATTACCGCCGAGATGATAGACTGGGTTAGCCTAGCTTATACTATGTTATTGTTGTATATAAAAGTCCGACGGAGACGTATAGGCCAACTCGCCAGGAATGTTGTCAAATATTACCGCCGAGATGATAGGTTGGGTTCGGTTAGTTTATATTACGTTATTGATGTATATGAAGGTCAAACCGAGACGCAGAGGCCAACTCGCCAGGAATGTTGTCAAATATTACCGCCGAGATGATAGGTTGGGTTAGGTTACGTTATATTACGTTATAGATGTATTTAAAGGTCCCGCGGAGACGTAGAGGCCAACAAGCCAGGAATGTGATCAAATATTACCGCCGAGATGTTAGGTTGGGTTAGGTTAGGTTATATTACGTTATTGATGTATATAAAGGTCCCACGGAGACGTAGATGCCAACAAGCCAGGAATGTGTTCAAATATTACCGCCGAGATGTTAGATTGGGTTAGGTTAGGTTATATTACGTTATTGATGTATATAAAGGTCCCACGGAGACGTAGAGGCCAACAAGCCAGGAATGTGATCAAATATTACAGCCGAGATGTAAGGTTGGGTTAGGTTAGGTTATATTACGTTATTGATGTATATAAAGGTCCCACGGATACGTAGAGGCCAACTCGCCAGGAATGAGGTCAAATATACCGCCGAAATGTTAGGTTGGGTTAGGTTAGGTTATATTTCGTTATTGATGTATATGAAGGTCCCACGGAGACGTAGAGGCCAACTCGCCAGGAATGTTGTCAAATATAACCGCCGAGATGTTATTTTGGGTTAGGATAGGTT
Organism: Xylocopa violacea; assembly: GCA_963969225.1. Classification (NCBI taxonomy): domain Eukaryota; kingdom Metazoa; phylum Arthropoda; class Insecta; order Hymenoptera; family Apidae; genus Xylocopa; species Xylocopa violacea. Next base: position 5,249,835 of record CAXAJV010000977.1, read on the forward strand.
ATATTACGTTATTGATGTATATAAAGGTCCCACGGAGACGTAGATGCCAACAAGCCAGGAACGTGGGCAAATATTACCGCCGAGATGCTATTTTCGGTTAGGATAGGTTATATTACGTTATTGATGTATATAAATGTACCACGGAGACGTAGATGCCAACTCGCCATGAATGTTTTCAAATATTATCGCCGAGATGTTAGGTTGGGTTAGGTTAGGTTATATTACGTTATGGATGTCTATAAAGGACCCACGGTGACGTAGAGGCCAACTCGCCAGGAATGTTTTCAAATATTACCGCCGAGATGTTAGGTTGGGTTAGGTTAGGTTATATTACGTTATTGATGTATATAAAGGTCCCACGGAGACATAGATGCCAGCAAGCCAGGAATGTGGTCAAATATTACCGCCGAGATGTTATTTTAGGTTAGGATAGGTTATATTACGTTATTGATGTATATAAATGTACCACGGAGACGTAGATGCCAACTCGCCATGAATGTTTTCAAACATTACCGCCGAGATGTTAGGTTGGGTTAGGTTAGGTTATATTACGTTATGGATGTCTATAAAGGACCCACGGTGACGTAGAGACCAACTCGCCAGGAATGTTGTCAAATATTATCACCGAGATGTTAGGTTGGGATAGGTCAGGTTATATTACGTTATTGATGTATATAAAGGTCCCACGGAGACGTAGATGCCAACAAGCCAGGAATGTGGTCAAATATTACCGCCGAGATGTTATTTTGGGTTAGGATAGGTTATATTACGTTATTGATGTATATAAATGTACCACGGAGACGTAGAGGCCAACTTGCCATGAATGTTTTCAAATATTACCGCCGAGATGTTAGATTGGGTCAGGTTAGGTTATATTACGTTATTGATGTATATAAAGGTCCCACGGAGACGTAGAGGCCAACAAGCCAGGAATGTGATCAAATATTACCGCCGAGATGTTAGGTTGGTTTAGGTTACGTTATATTACGTTATTGATGTATATAAAGGTCCCACGGAGGCGTAGATGCCAGCAAGCCAGGAATGTGGTCAAATATTACCGCCGAGATGTTCTTTTAGGTTAGGATAGGTTATATTACGTTATTGATGTATATAAATGTACCACGGAGACGTAGATGCCAACTCGCCATGAATGTTTTCAAATATTACCGCCGAGATGTTAGGTTGGGTTAGGTTAGGTTATATTACGTTATTGATGTATATAAAGGTCCCACGGAGACGTAGAGGCCAACTCGCCAGGTATGTTGTCAAATATTAGCGCCGACATGATAGGTTGTGTTAGGTTAGGTTATATTTCGTTATTGATGTATATGAAGGTCCCACGGAGACGCAGAGGCCAACAAGCCAGGAATGTGGTCAAATATAACCGCCGAGATGTTATTTTGGGTTAGGATAGCTTATATTACGTTATTGATGTATATAAATGTCCCACGGAGACGTAGATGCCAACAAGCCAGGAACGTGGGCAAATATTACCGCCGAGATGCTATTTTCGGTTAGGATAGGTTATATTACGTTATTGATGTATATAAATGTACCACGGAGACGTAGATGCCAACTCGCCATGAATGTTTTCAAATATTATCGCCGAGATGTTAGGTTGGGTTAGGTTAGGTTATATTACGTTATGGATGTCTATAAAGGACCCACGGTGACGTAGAGGCCAACTCGCCAGGAATGTTTTCAAATATTACCGCCGAGATGTTAGGTTGGGTTAGGTTAGGTTATATTACGTTATTGATGTATATAAAGGTCCCGCGGAGACGTAGATGCCAGCAAGCCAGGAATGTGGTCAAATATTACCGCCGAGATGTTCTTTTAGGTTAGGATAGGTTATATTACGTTATTGATGTATATAAATGTACCACGGAGACGTAGATGCCAACAAGCCAGGAATGTGGTCAAATATTACCGCCGAGATGTTATTTTGGGTTAGGATAGGTTATATTACGTTATTGATGTATATAAATGTACCACGGAGACGTAGAGGCCAACTCGCCATGAATGTTTTCAAATATTACCGCCGAGATGTTAGGTTGGGTTAGGTTAGGTTATATTATGTTATAGATGAATATAAAGGTCCCACGGAGACGTAGAGGCCAACTCGCTAGGAATGTTTTCAAATATTACCGCCGAGATGTTAGGTTGGGTTGGGTTACGTTATATTACGTTATAGATGTATTTAAAGGTCCCGCGGAGACGTAGAGGCCAACAAGCCAGGAATGTGATCAAATATTACCGCCAAGATGTTAGGTTGGGTTAGGTTAGGTTATATTACGTTATTGATGTATATAAAGGTCCCACGGATACGTAGAGGCCAACTCGCCAGGTATGTTTTCAAATATTACCGCCGAGATGTTAGGTTGGGTTCGGTTAGGTTATATTACGTTATTGATGTATATAAAGGTCCCACGGAGACGTAGAGGCCAACTCGCCAGGAATGTTGTCAAATATTACCGCCGAGATGATAGGTTGGGTTAGGTTACGTTATATTACGTTATAGATGTATTTAAAGGTCCCGCGGAGACGTAGAGGCCAACAAGCCAGGAATGTGATCAAATATTACCGCCGAGATGTTAGGTTGGGTTAGGTTAGGTTATATTACGTTATTGATGTATATAAAGGTCCCACGGAGACGTAGATGCCAACAAGCCAGGAATGTGTTCAAATATTACCGCCGAGATGTTAGATTGGGTTAGGTTAGGTTATATTACGTTATTGATGTATATAAAGGTCCCACGGAGACGTAGAGGCCAACAAGCCAGGAATGTTTTCAAATATTACCGCCGAGATGTTAGGTTGGGTTAGGTTAGGTTATATCACGTTATAGATGTATATAAAGGTCCCGCGGAGACGTAGAGGCCAGCAAGCCAGGAATGTGATCAAATATTACCGCCGAGATGTTAGGTTGGGTTAGGTTAGGTTATATTACGTTATTGATGTATATAAAGGTCCCATGGAGACGTATAGGTCAAACTCGCCGGGAATGTTGTCAAATATTACCGCCGAGATGTTAGCTTGGGTTAGGTTAGGTTATATTACGTTATGGATGTCTATAAAGGACCCACGGTGACGTAGAGGCCAACTCGCCAGGAATGTTTTCAAATATTACCGCCGAGATGTTAGGTTAGGTTAGGTTAGGTTATATCACGTTATAGATGTATATAAAGGTCCCGCGGAGACGTAGAGGCCAGCAAGACAGGAATGTGATCAAATATTACCGCCGAGATGTTAGGTTGTGTTAGGTTAGGTTATATTACGTTATTGATGTATATAAAGGACCCACGGAGACGTGGATGCCAACTCGCCAGGAATGTTGTCAAATATTACCGCCGAGATGATAGGTTGGGTTAGGTTAGGTTATATTACGTTATTGATGTATATGAAGGTCAAACCGAAACGTAGAGGCCAACTCGCCAGGAATGTTGTCAAATATTACCGCCGAGATGTTAGGTTGGGTTAGGTTAGGTTATATTACGTTATTGATGTATATGAAGGTCAAACCGAGACGTAGAGGCCAACTCGCCAGGAATGTGATCAAATATTACCGCCGAGATGTAAGGTTGGGTTATGTTAGGTTATATTACGTTATTGATGTATATAAAGGTCCCACGGATACGTAGAGGCCAACTCGCCAGGAATGAGGTCATATATACCGCCGAAATGTTAGGTTGGGTTAGGTTAGGTTATATTTCGTTATTGATGTATATGAAGGTCCCACGGAGACGTAGAGGCCAACTCGCCAGGAATGTTGTCAAATATTACCGCCGAGATGATAGGTTGGGTTAGGTTAGGTTATATTACGTTATTGATGTATATAAAGGTCCCACGGAGACGTAGATGCCAACAAGCCAGGAATGTGGTCAAATATTACCGCCGAGATGATGGACAGGGTTAGCCTAGCTTATACTATGTTATTGTTGTATATAACGGTCCGACGGAGACGTATAGGCCAACTCGCCAGGAATGTTGTCATATATTACCGCCGAGATGATAGGTTGGGTTAGGTTAGGTTATATTACGTTATTGATGTATATAAAGGTCCCACGGAGACGTAGAGGCCAACTCGCCAGGAATGAGGTCAAATATACAGGCGAGATGTTAGGTTGGGTTAGGTTAGGTTATATTTCGTTATTGATGTATATGAAGGTCCCACGGAGACGTAGAGGCCAACTCGCCAGGAATGTTGTCAAATATTACCGCCGAGATGATAGATTGGGTTAGGTTAGGTTATATTACGTTATTGATGTATATAAAGGTCCCATGGAGACGTAGATGCCAACAAGCCAGGAATGTGGTCAAATATTAACGCCGAGATGATGGACAGGGTTAGCCTAGCTTATACTGTGTTATTGTTGTATATAAAGGTCCGACGGAGACGTATAGGCCAACTCGCCAGGAATGTTGTCAAATATTACCGCCGAGATGATAGGTTGGGTTAGGTTAGGTTATATTACGTTATTGATGTATATGAAGGTCAAACCGAGACGTAGAGGCCAACTCGCCAGGAATGTTGTCAAATATTACCGCCGAGATGTTAGGTTGGGATAGGTTAGGTTATATCACGTTATAGATGTATATAAAGGTCCCGCGGAGACGTAGAGGCCAGCAAGCCAGGAATGTGATCAAATATTACCGCCGAGATGTTAGGTTGGGTTAGGTTAGGTTATATTACGTTATGGATGTCTATAAAGGACCCACGGTGACGTAGAGGCCAACTCGCCAGGAATGTTGTCAAATATTATCACCGAGATGTTAGGTTGGGTTAGGTCAGGTTATATTACGTTATTGATGTATATAAAGGTCCCACGGAGACGTTGATGCCAACAAGCCAGGAATGTGGTCAAATATTACCGCCGAGATGTTATTTTGGGTTAGGATAGGTTATATTACGTTATTGATGTATATAAATGTACCACGGAGACGTAGAGGCCAACTCGCCATGAATGTTTTCAAATATTACCGCCGAAATGTTAGGTTGGGTTAGGTTAGGTTATATTACGTTATAGATGAATATAAAGGTCCCACGGAGACGTAGAGGCCAACTCGCTAGGAATGTTTTCAAATATTACCGCCGAGATGTTAGGTTGGGTTAGGTTAGGTTATATTACGGTATTGATGTATATAAAGGTCCGACGGATACGTAGAGGCCAACTCGCCAGGTATGTTTTCAAATATTACCGCCGAGATGTTAGGTTGGGTTAGGTTAGGTTATATTACGTTATTGATGTATATAAAGGTCCCACGGATACGTAGAGGCCAACTCGCCAGGAATGAGGTCAAATATACCGCCGAAATGTTAGGTTGGGTTAGGTTAGGTTATATTTCGTTATTGATGTATATGAAGGTCCCACGGAGACGTAGAGGCCAACTCGCCATGAATGTTTTCAAATATTACCGCCGAGATGTTAGGTTGGGTTAGGTTAGGTTATATTACGTTATAGATGAATATAAAGGTCCCACGGAGACGTAGAGGCCAACTCGCTAGGAATGTTTTCAAATATTACCGCCGAGATGATAGGTTGGGTTAGGTTAGGTTATATTACGTTATTGATGTATATAAAGGTCCCACGGAGACGTAGATGCCAACAAGCCAGGAATGTGGTCAAATATTACCGCCGAGATGATGGACAGGGTTAGCCTAGCTTATACTATGTTATTGTTGTATATAACGGTCCGACGGAGACGTATAGGCCAACTCGCCAGGAATGTTGTCAAATATTACCGCCGAGATGATAGGTTGGGTTAGGTTAGGTTATATTACGTTATTGATGTATATAAAGGTCCCACGGAGACGTAGATGCCAGCAAGCCAGGAATGTGGTCAAATATTACCGCCGAGATGTTATTTTAGGTTAGGATAGGTTATATTACGTTATTGATGTATATAAATGTACCACGGAGACGTAGATGCCAACTCGCCATGAATGTTTTCAAATGTTACCGCCGAGATGTTAGGTTGGGTTAGGTTAGGTTATATTACGTTATTGATGTATATAAAGGTCCCACGGAGACGTAGATGCCAGCAAGCCAGGAATGTGGTCAAATATTACCGCCGAGATGTTATTTTAGGTTAGGATAGGTTATATTACGTTATTGATGTATATAAATGTACCACGGAGACGTAGATGCCAACTCGCCATGAATGTTTTCAAATATTACCGCCGAGATGTTAGGTTGGGTTAGGTTAGGTTATATTACGTTATGGATGTCTATAAAGGACCCACGGTGACGTAGAGACCAACTCGCCAGGAATGTTGTCAAATATTATCACCGAGATGTTAGGTTGGGTTAGGTCAGGTTATATTACGTTATTGATGTATATAAAGGTCCCACGGAGACGTAGATGCCAACAAGCCAGGAATGTGGTCAAATATTACCGCCGAGATGTTATTTTGGGTTAGGATAGGTTATATTACGTTATTGATGTATATAAATGTACCACGGAGACGTAGAGGCCAACTCGCCATGAATGTTTTCAAATATTACCGCCGAGATGTTAGGTTGGGTTAGGTTAGGTTATATTACGTTATAGATGAATATAAAGGTCCCACGGAGACGTAGAGGCCAACTCGCTAGGAATGTTTTCAAATATTACCGCCGAGATGTTAGGTTGGGTTAGGTTACGTTATATTACGTTATAGATGTATTTAAAGGTCCCGCGGAGACGTAGAGGCCAACAAGCCAGGAATATGATCAAATATTACCGCCGAGATGTTAGGTTGGGTTAGGTTAGGTTATATTACGTTATTGATGTATATAAAGGTCCCACGGATACGTAGAGGCCAACTCGCCAGGTATGTTTTCAAATATTACCGCCGAGATGTTAGGTTGGGTTAGGTTAGGTTATATTACGTTATTGATGTATATAAAGGTCCCACGGAGACGTAGAGGCCAACTCGCCAGGTATGTTGTCAAATATTAGCGCCGACATGATAGGTTGTGTTAGGTTAGGTTATATTTCGTTATTGATGTATATGAAGGTCCCACGGAGACGCAGAGGCCAACAAGCCAGGAATGTGGTCAAATATAACCGCCGAGATGTTATTTTGGGTTAGGATAGGTTATATTACGTTATTGATGTATATAAATGTCCCACGGAGACGTAGATGCCAACAAGCCAGGAACGTGGGCAAATATTACCGCCGAGATGCTATTTTGGGTTAGGATAGGTTATATTACGTTATTGATGTATATAAATGTACCACGGAGACGTAGATGCCAACTCGCCATGAATGTTTTCAAATATTATCGCCGAGATGTTAGGTTGGGTTAGGTTAGGTTATATTACGTTATGGATGTCTATAAAGGACCCACGGTGACGTAGAGGCCAACTCGCCAGGAATGTTTTCAAATATTACCGCCGAGATGTTAGGTTGGGTTAGGTTAGGTTATATTACGTTATTGATGTATATAAAGGTCCCACGGAGACGTAGATGCCAGCAAGCCAGGAATGTGGTCAAATATTACCGCCGAGATGTTCTTTTAGGTTAGGATAGGTTATATTACGTTATTGATGTATATAAATGTACCACGGAGACGTAGATGCCAACTCGCCATGAATGTTTTCAAATATTACCGCCGAGATGTTAGGTTGGGTTAGGTTAGGTTATATTACGTTATGGATGTCTATAAAGGACCCACGGTGACGTAGAGACCAACTCGCCAGGAATGTTGTCAAATATTATCACCGAGATGTTATGTTGGGTTAGGTCAGGTTATATTACGTTATTGATGTATATAAAGGACCCACGGAGACGTAGATGCCAACAAGCCAGGAATGTGGTCAAATATTACCGCCGAGATGTTATTTTGGGTTAGGATAGGTTATATTACGTTATTGATGTATATAAATGTACCACGGAGACGTAGAGGCCAACTCGCCATGAATGTTTTCAAATATTACCGCCGAGATGTTAGGTTGGGTTAGGTTAGGTTATATTACGTTATAGATGAATATAAAGGTCCCACGGAGACGTAGAGGCCAACTCGCTAGGAATGTTTTCAAATATTACCGCCGAGATGTTAGGTTGGGTTAGGTTACGTTATATTACGTTATAGATGTATTTAAAGGTCCCGCGGAGACGTAGAGGCCAACAAGCCAGGAATGTGATCAAATATTACCGCCGAGATGTTAGGTTGGGTTAGGTTAGGTTATATTACGTTATTGATGTATATAAAGGTCCCACGGATACGTAGAGGCCAACTCGCCAGGTATGTTTTCAAATATTACCGCCGAGATGTTAGGTTGGGTTAGGTTAGGTTATATTACGTTATTGATGTATATAAAGGTCCCACGGAGACGTAGAGGCCAACAAGCCAGGAATGTGATCAAATATTACAGCCGAGATGTAAGGTTGGGTTAGGTTAGGTTATATTACGTTATTGATGTATATAAAGGTCCCACGGAGGCGTAGATGCCAGCAAGCCAGGAATGTGGTCAAATATTACCGCCGAGATGTTCTTTTAGGTTAGGATAGGTTATATTACGTTATTGATGTATATAAATGTACCACGGAGACGTAGATGCCAACTCGCCATGAATGTTTTCAAATATTACCGCCGAGATGTTAGGTTGGGTTAGGTTAGGTTATATTACGTTATGGATGAATATAAAGGTCCCACGGAGACGTAGAGGCCAACTCGCCAGGTATGTTGTCAAATATTAGCGCCGACATGATAGATTGTGTTAGGTTAGGTTATATTTCGTTATTGATGTATATGAAGGTCCCACGGAGACGCAGAGGCCAACAAGCCAGGAATGTGGTCAAATATTACCGCCGAGATGATAGACTGGGTTAGCCTAGCTTATACTATGTTATTGTTGTATATAAAAGTCCGACGGAGACGTATAGGCCAACTCGCCAGGAATGTTGTCAAATATTACCGCCGAGATGATAGGTTGGGTTCGGTTAGGTTATATTACGTTATTGATGTATATGAAGGTCAAACCGAGACGTAGAGGCCAACTCGCCAGGAATGTTGTCAAATATAACCGCCGAGATGTTATTTTGGGTTAGGATAGGTTATATTACGTTATTGATGTATATAAAGGTCCCACGGAGACGTAGATGCCAACAAGCCAGGAATGTGTTCAAATATTACCGCCGAGATGTTAGATTGGGTTAGGTTAGGTTATATTACGTTATTGATGTATATAAAGGTCCCACGGAGACGTAGAGGCCAACAAGCCAGGAATGTGATCAAATATTACAGCCGAGATGTAAGGTTGGGTTAGGTTAGGTTATATTACGTTATTGATGTATATAAAGGTCCCACGGATACGTAGAGGCCAACTCGCCAGGAATGAGGTCAAATATACCGCCGAAATGTTAGGTTGGGTTAGGTTAGGTTATATTTCGTTATTGATGTATATGAAGGTCCCACGGAGACGTAGAGGCCAACTCGCCAGGAATGTTGTCAAATATAACCGCCGAGATGTTATTTTGGGTTAGGATAGGTTATATTACGTTATTGATGTATATAAAGGTCCCACGGAGACGTAGATGCCAACAAGCCAGGAACGTGGGCAAATATTACCGCCGAGATGCTATTTTGGGTTAGGATAGGTTATATTACGTTATTGATGTATATAAATGTACCACGGAGACGTAGATGCCAACTCGCCATGAATGTTTTCAAATATTATCGCCGAGATGTTAGGTTGGGTTAGGTTAGGTTATATTACGTTATGGATGTCTATAAAGGACCCACGGTGACGTAGAGGCCAACTCGCCAGGAATGTTTTCAAATATTACCGCCGAGATGTTAGGTTGGGTTAGGTTAGGTTATATTACGTTATTGATGTATATAAAGGTCCCACGGAGACGTAGAGGCCAACTCGCCAGGTATGTTGTCAAATATTAGCGCCGACATGATAGGTTGTGTTAGGTTAGGTTATATTTCGTTATTGATGTATATGAAGGTCCCACGGAGACACAGAGGCCAACAAGCCAGGAATGTGGTCAAATATTACCGCCGAGATGATAGACTGGGTTAGCCTAGCTTATACTATGTTATTGTTGTATATAAAAGTCCGACGGAGACGTATAGGCCAACTCGCCAGGAATGTTGTCAAATATTACCGCCGAGATGATAGGTTGGGTTCGGTTAGTTTATATTACGTTATTGATGTATATGAAGGTCAAACCGAGACGTAGAGGCCAACTCGCCAGGAATGTTGTCAAATATTACCGCCGAGATGATAGGTTGGGTTAGGTTACGTTATATTACGTTATAGATGTATTTAAAGGTCCCGCGGAGACGTAGAGGCCAACAAGCCAGGAATGTGATCAAATATTACCGCCGAGATGTTAGGTTGGGTTAGGTTAGGTTATATTACGTTATTGATGTATATAAAGGTCCCACGGAGACGTAGATGCCAACAAGCCAGGAATGTGTTCAAATATTACCGCCGAGATGTTAGATTGGGTTAGGTTAGGTTATATTACGTTATTGATGTATATAAAGGTCCCACGGAGACGTAGAGGCCAACAAGCCAGGAATGTGATCAAATATAACAGCCGAGATGTAAGGTTGGGTTAGGTTAGGTTATATTACGTTATTGATGTATATAAAGGTCCCATGGAGGCGTAGATGCCAGCAAGCCAGGAATGTGGTCAAATATTACCGCCGAGATGATAGACTGGGTTAGCCTAGCTTATACTATGTTATTGTTGTATATAAAAGTCCGACGGAGACGTATAGGCCAACTCGCCAGGAATGTTGTCAAATATTACCGCCGAGATGATAGGTTGGGTTCGGTTAGTTTATATTACGTTATTGATGTATATGAAGGTCAAACCGAGACGCAGAGGCCAACTCGCCAGGAATGTTGTCAAATATTACCGCCGAGATGATAGGTTGGGTTAGGTTACGTTATATTACGTTATAGATGTATTTAAAGGTCCCGCGGAGACGTAGAGGCCAACAAGCCAGGAATGTGATCAAATATTACCGCCGAGATGTTAGGTTGGGTTAGGTTAGGTTATATTACGTTATTGATGTATATAAAGGTCCCACGGAGACGTAGATGCCAACAAGCCAGGAATGTGTTCAAATATTACCGCCGAGATGTTAGATTGGGTTAGGTTAGGTTATATTACGTTATTGATGTATATAAAGGTCCCACGGAGACGTAGAGGCCAACAAGCCAGGAATGTGATCAAATATTACAGCCGAGATGTAAGGTTGGGTTAGGTTAGGTTATATTACGTTATTGATGTATATAAAGGTCCCACGGATACGTAGAGGCCAACTCGCCAGGAATGAGGTCAAATATACCGCCGAAATGTTAGGTTGGGTTAGGTTAGGTTATATTTCGTTATTGATGTATATGAAGGTCCCACGGAGACGTAGAGGCCAACTCGCCAGGAATGTTGTCAAATATAACCGCCGAGATGTTATTTTGGGTTAGGATAGGTTATATTACGTTATTGATGTATATAAAGGTCCCACGGAGACGTAGATGCCAACAAGCCAGGAACGTGGGCAAATATTACCGCCGAGATGCTATTTTCGGTTAGGATAGGTTATATTACGTTATTGATGTATATAAATGTACCACGGAGACGTAGATGCCAACTCGCCATGAATGTTTTCAAATATTATCGCCGAGATGTTAGGTTGGGTTAGGTTAGGTTATATTACGTTATGGATGTCTATAAAGGACCCACGGTGACGTAGAGGCCAACTCGCCAGGAATGTTTTCAAATATTACCGCCGAGATGTTAGGTTGGGTTAGGTTAGGTTATATTACGTTATTGATGTATATAAAGGTCCCACGGAGACATAGATGCCAGCAAGCCAGGAATGTGGTCAAATATTACCGCCGAGATGTTATTTTAGGTTAGGATAGGTTATATTACGTTATTGATGTATATAAATGTACCACGGAGACGTAGATGCCAACTCGCCATGAATGTTTTCAAACATTACCGCCGAGATGTTAGGTTGGGTTAGGTTAGGTTATATTACGTTATGGATGTCTATAAAGGACCCACGGTGACGTAGAGACCAACTCGCCAGGAATGTTGTCAAATATTATCACCGAGATGTTAGGTTGGGATAGGTCAGGTTATATTACGTTATTGATGTATATAAAGGTCCCACGGAGACGTAGATGCCAACAAGCCAGGAATGTGGTCAAATATTACCGCCGAGATGTTATTTTGGGTTAGGATAGGTTATATTACGTTATTGATGTATATAAATGTACCACGGAGACGTAGAGGCCAACTTGCCATGAATGTTTTCAAATATTACCGCCGAGATGTTAGATTGGGTCAGGTTAGGTTATATTACGTTATTGATGTATATAAAGGTCCCACGGAGACGTAGAGGCCAACAAGCCAGGAATGTGATCAAATATTACCGCCGAGATGTTAGGTTGGTTTAGGTTACGTTATATTACGTTATTGATGTATATAAAGGTCCCACGGAGGCGTAGATGCCAGCAAGCCAGGAATGTGGTCAAATATTACCGCCGAGATGTTCTTTTAGGTTAGGATAGGTTATATTACGTTATTGATGTATATAAATGTACCACGGAGACGTAGATGCCAACTCGCCATGAATGTTTTCAAATATTACCGCCGAGATGTTAGGTTGGGTTAGGTTAGGTTATATTACGTTATTGATGTATATAAAGGTCCCACGGAGACGTAGAGGCCAACTCGCCAGGTATGTTGTCAAATATTAGCGCCGACATGATAGGTTGTGTTAGGTTAGGTTATATTTCGTTATTGATGTATATGAAGGTCCCACGGAGACGCAGAGGCCAACAAGCCAGGAATGTGGTCAAATATAACCGCCGAGATGTTATTTTGGGTTAGGATAGGTTATATTACGTTATTGATGTATATAAATGTCCCACGGAGACGTAGATGCCAACAAGCCAGGAACGTGGGCAAATATTACCGCCGAGATGCTATTTTCGGTTAGGATAGGTTATATTACGTTATTGATGTATATAAATGTACCACGGAGACGTAGATGCCAACTCGCCATGAATGTTTTCAAATATTATCGCCGAGATGTTAGGTTGGGTTAGGTTAGGTTATATTACGTTATGGATGTCTATAAAGGACCCACGGTGACGTAGAGGCCAACTCGCCAGGAATGTTTTCAAATATTACCGCCGAGATGATAGACTGGGTTAGCCTAGCTTATACTATGTTATTGTTGTATATAAAAGTCCGACGGAGACGTATAGGCCAACTCGCCAGGAATGTTGTCAAATATTACCGCCGAGATGATAGGTTGGGTTCGGTTAGTTTATATTACGTTATTGATGTATATGAAGGTCAAACCGAGACGCAGAGGCCAACTCGCCAGGAATGTTGTCAAATATTACCGCCGAGATGATAGGTTGGGTTAGGTTACGTTATATTACGTTATAGATGTATTTAAAGGTCCCGCGGAGACGTAGAGGCCAACAAGCCAGGAATGTGATCAAATATTACCGCCGAGATGTTAGGTTGGGTTAGGTTAGGTTATATTACGTTATTGATGTATATAAAGGTCCCACGGAGACGTAGATGCCAACAAGCCAGGAATGTGTTCAAATATTACCGCCGAGATGTTAGATTGGGTTAGGTTAGGTTATATTACGTTATTGATGTATATAAAGGTCCCACGGAGACGTAGAGGCCAACAAGCCAGGAATGTGATCAAATATTACAGCCGAGATGTAAGGTTGGGTTAGGTTAGGTTATATTACGTTATTGATGTATATAAAGGTCCCACGGATACGTAGAGGCCAACTCGCCAGGAATGAGGTCAAATATACCGCCGAAATGTTAGGTTGGGTTAGGTTAGGTTATATTTCGTTATTGATGTATATGAAGGTCCCACGGAGACGTAGAGGCCAACTCGCCAGGAATGTTGTCAAATATAACCGCCGAGATGTTATTTTGGGTTAGGATAGGTTATATTACGTTATTGATGTATATAAAGGTCCCACGGAGACGTAGATGCCAACAAGCCAGGAACGTGGGCAAATATTACCGCCGAGATGCTATTTTCGGTTAGGATAGGTTATATTACGTTATTGATGTATATAAATGTACCACGGAGACGTAGATGCCAACTCGCCATGAATGTTTTCAAATATTATCGCCGAGATGTTAGGTTGGGTTAGGTTAGGTTATATTACGTTATGGATGTCTATAAAGGACCCACGGTGACGTAGAGGCCAACTCGCCAGGAATGTTTTCAAATATTACCGCCGAGATGTTAGGTTGGGTTAGGTTAGGTTATATTACGTTATTGATGTATATAAAGGTCCCACGGAGACATAGATGCCAGCAAGCCAGGAATGTGGTCAAATATTACCGCCGAGATGTTATTTTAGGTTAGGATAGGTTATATTACGTTATTGATGTATATAAATGTACCACGGAGACGTAGATGCCAACTCGCCATGAATGTTTTCAAACATTACCGCCGAGATGTTAGGTTGGGTTAGGTTAGGTTATATTACGTTATGGATGTCTATAAAGGACCCACGGTGACGTAGAGACCAACTCGCCAGGAATGTTGTCAAATATTATCACCGAGATGTTAGGTTGGGATAGGTCAGGTTATATTACGTTATTGATGTATATAAAGGTCCCACGGAGACGTAGATGCCAACAAGCCAGGAATGTGGTCAAATATTACCGCCGAGATGTTATTTTGGGTTAGGATAGGTTATATTACGTTATTGATGTATATAAATGTACCACGGAGACGTAGAGGCCAACTTGCCATGAATGTTTTCAAATATTACCGCCGAGATGTTAGATTGGGTCAGGTTAGGTTATATTACGTTATTGATGTATATAAAGGTCCCACGGAGACGTAGAGGCCAACAAGCCAGGAATGTGATCAAATATTACCGCCGAGATGTTAGGTTGGTTTAGGTTACGTTATATTACGTTATTGATGTATATAAAGGTCCCACGGAGGCGTAGATGCCAGCAAGCCAGGAATGTGGTCAAATATTACCGCCGAGATGTTCTTTTAGGTTAGGATAGGTTATATTACGTTATTGATGTATATAAATGTACCACGGAGACGTAGATGCCAACTCGCCATGAATGTTTTCAAATATTACCGCCGAGATGTTAGGTTGGGTTAGGTTAGGTTATATTACGTTATTGATGTATATAAAGGTCCCACGGAGACGTAGAGGCCAACTCGCCAGGTATGTTGTCAAATATTAGCGCCGACATGATAGGTTGTGTTAGGTTAGGTTATATTTCGTTATTGATGTATATGAAGGTCCCACGGAGACGCAGAGGCCAACAAGCCAGGAATGTGGTCAAATATAACCGCCGAGATGTTATTTTGGGTTAGGATAGGTTATATTACGTTATTGATGTATATAAATGTCCCACGGAGACGTAGATGCCAACAAGCCAGGAACGTGGGCAAATATTACCGCCGAGATGCTATTTTCGGTTAGGATAGGTTATATTACGTTATTGATGTATATAAATGTACCACGGAGACGTAGATGCCAACTCGCCATGAATGTTTTCAAATATTATCGCCGAGATGTTAGGTTGGGTTAGGTTAGGTTATATTACGTTATGGATGTCTATAAAGGACCCACGGTGACGTAGAGGCCAACTCGCCAGGAATGTTTTCAAATATTACCGCCGAGATGTTAGGTTGGGTTAGGTTAGGTTATATTACGTTATTGATGTATATAAAGGTCCCGCGGAGACGTAGATGCCAGCAAGCCAGGAATGTGGTCAAATATTACCGCCGAGATGTTCTTTTAGGTTAGGATAGGTTATATTACGTTATTGATGTATATAAATGTACCACGGAGACGTAGATGCCAACAAGCCAGGAATGTGGTCAAATATTACCGCCGAGATGTTATTTTGGGTTAGGATAGGTTATATTACGTTATTGATGTATATAAATGTACCACGGAGACGTAGAGGCCAACTCGCCATGAATGTTTTCAAATATTACCGCCGAGATGTTAGGTTGGGTTAGGTTAGGTTATATTATGTTATAGATGAATATAAAGGTCCCACGGAGACGTAGAGGCCAACTCGCTAGGAATGTTTTCAAATATTACCGCCGAGATGTTAGGTTGGGTTGGGTTACGTTATATTACGTTATAGATGTATTTAAAGGTCCCGCGGAGACGTAGAGGCCAACAAGCCAGGAATGTGATCAAATATTACCGCCAAGATGTTAGGTTGGGTTAGGTTAGGTTATATTACGTTATTGATGTATATAAAGGTCCCACGGATACGTAGAGGCCAACTCGCCAGGTATGTTTTCAAATATTACCGCCGAGATGTTAGGTTGGGTTCGGTTAGGTTATATTACGTTATTGATGTATATAAAGGTCCCACGGAGACGTAGAGGCCAACTCGCCAGGAATGTTGTCAAATATTACCGCCGAGATGATAGGTTGGGTTAGGTTACGTTATATTACGTTATAGATGTATTTAAAGGTCCCGCGGAGACGTAGAGGCCAACAAGCCAGGAATGTGATCAAATATTACCGCCGAGATGTTAGGTTGGGTTAGGTTAGGTTATATTACGTTATTGATGTATATAAAGGTCCCACGGAGACGTAGATGCCAACAAGCCAGGAATGTGTTCAAATATTACCGCCGAGATGTTAGATTGGGTTAGGTTAGGTTATATTACGTTATTGATGTATATAAAGGTCCCACGGAGACGTAGAGGCCAACAAGCCAGGAATGTGATCAAATATTACAGCCGAGATGTAAGGTTGGGTTAGGTTAGGTTATATTACGTTATTGATGTATATAAAGGTCCCACGGAGGCGTAGATGCCAGCAAGCCAGGAATGTGGTCAAATATTACCGCCGAGATGTTCTTTTAGGTTAGGATAGGTTATATTACGTTATTGATGTATATAAATGTACCACGGAGACGTAGATGCCAACTCGCCATGAATGTTTTCAAATATTACCGCCGAGATGTTAGGTTGGGTTAGGTTAGGTTATATTACGTTATTGATGTATATAAAGGTCCCACGGAGACGTAGAGGCCAACTCGCCAGGTATGTTGTCAAATATTAGCGCCGACATGATAGGTTGTGTTAGGTTAGGTTATATTTCGTTATTGATGTATATGAAGGTCCCACGGAGACGCAGAGGCCAACAAGCCAGGAATGTGGTCAAATATAACCGCCGAGATGTTATTTTGGGTTAGGATAGGTTATATTACGTTATTGATGTATATAAATGTCCCACGGAGACGTAGATGCCAACAAGCCAGGAACGTGGGCAAATATTACCGCCGAGATGCTATTTTGGGTTAGGATAGGTTATATTACGTTATTGATGTATATAAATGTACCACGGAGACGTAGATGCCAACTCGCCATGAATGTTTTCAAATATTATCGCCGAGATGTTAGGTTGGGTTAGGTTAGGTTATATTACGTTATGGATGTCTATAAAGGACCCACGGTGACGTAGAGGCCAACTCGCCAGGAATGTTTTCAAATATTACCGCCGAGATGTTAGGTTGGGTTAGGTTAGGTTATATTACGTTATTGATGTATATAAAGGTCCCACGGAGACGTAGATGCCAACAAGCCAGGAATGTGTTCAAATATTACCGCCGAGATGTTAGATTGGGTTAGGTTAGGTTATATTACGTTATTGATGTATATAAAGGTCCCACGGAGACGTAGAGGCCAACAAGCCAGGAATGTGATCAAATATTACAGCCGAGATGTAAGGTTGGGTTAGGTTAGGTTATATTACGTTATTGATGTATATAAAGGTCCCACGGAGGCGTAGATGCCAGCAAGCCAGGAATGTGGTCAAATATTACCGCCGAGATGTTCTTTTAGGTTAGGATAGGTTATATTACGTTATTGATGTATATAAATGTACCACGGAGACGTAGATGCCAACTCGCCATGAATGTTTTCAAATATTACCGCCGAGATGTTAGGTTGGGTTAGGTTAGGTTATATTACGTTATGGATGAATATAAAGGTCCCACGGAGACGTAGAGGCCAACTCGCCAGGTATGTTGTCAAATATTAGCGCCGACATGATAGGTTGTGTTAGGTTAGGTTATATTTCGTTATTGATGTATATGAAGGTCCCACGGAGACGCAGAGGCCAACAAGCCAGGAATGTGGTCAAATATTACCGCCGAGATGATAGACTGGGTTAGCCTAGCTTATACTATGTTATTGTTGTATATAAAAGTCCGACGGAGACGTATAGGCCAACTCGCCAGGAATGTTGTCAAATATTACCGCCGAGATGATAGGTTGGGTTCGGTTAGTTTATATTACGTTATTGATGTATATGAAGGTCAAACCGAGACGTAGAGGCCAACTCGCCAGGAATGTTGTCAAATATTACCGCCGAGATGATAGGTTGGGTTAGGTTACGTTATATTACGTTATAGATGTATTTAAAGGTCCCGCGGAGACGTAGAGGCCAACAAGCCAGGAATGTGATCAAATATTACCGCCGAGATGTTAGGTTGGGTTAGGTTAGGTTATATTACGTTATTGATGTATATAAAGGTCCCACGGAGACGTAGATGCCAACAAGCCAGGAATGTGTTCAAATATTACCGCCGAGATGTTAGATTGGGTTAGGTTAGGTTATATTACGTTATTGATGTATATAAAGGTCCCACGGAGACGTAGAGGCCAACAAGCCAGGAATGTGATCAAATATTACAGCCGAGATGTAAGGTTGGGTTAGGTTAGGTTATATTACGTTATTGATGTATATAAAGGTCCCACGGAGGCGTAGATGCCAGCAAGCCAGGAATGTGGTCAAATATTACCGCCGAGATGTTCTTTTAGGTTAGGATAGGTTATATTACGTTATTGATGTATATAAATGTACCACGGAGACGTAGATGCCAACTCGCCATGAATGTTTTCAAATATTACCGCCGAGATGTTAGGTTGGGTTAGGTTAGGTTATATTACGTTATTGATCATATAAAGGTCCCACGGAGACGTAGAGGCCAACTCGCCAGGTATGTTGTCAAATATTAGCGCCGACATGATAGGTTGTGTTAGGTTAGGTTATATTTCGTTATTGATGTATATGAAGGTCCCACGGAGACGCAGAGGCCAACAAGCCAGGAATGTGGTCAAATATAACCGCCGAGATGTTATTTTGGGTTAGGATAGGTTATATTACGTTATTGATGTATATAAATGTCCCACGGAGACGTAGATGCCAACAAGCCAGGAACGTGGGCAAATATTACCGCCGAGATGCTATTTTGGGTTAGGATAGGTTATATTACGTTATTGATGTATATAAATGTACCACGGAGACGTAGATGCCAACTCGCCATGAATGTTTTCAAATATTATCGCCGAGATGTTAGGTTGGGTTAGGTTAGGTTATATTACGTTATGGACGTCTATAAAGGACCCACGGTGACGTAGAGGCCAACTCGCCAGGAATGTTTTCAAATATTACCGCCGAGATGTTAGGTTGGGTTAGGTTAGGTTATATTACGTTATTGATGTATATAAAGGTCCCACGGAGACGTAGATGCCAGCAAGCCAGGAATGTGGTCAAATATTACCGCCGAGATGTTCTTTTAGGTTAGGATAGGTTATATTACGTTATTGATGTATATAAATGTACCACGGAGACGTAGATGCCAACTCGCCATGAATGTTTTCAAATATTACCGCCGAGATGTTAGGTTGGGTTAGGTTAGGTTATATTACGTTATGGATGTCTATAAAGGACCCACGGTGACGTAGAGACCAACTCGCCAGGAATGTTGTCAAATATTATCACCGAGATGTTATGTTGGGTTAGGTCAGGTTATATTACGTTATTGATGTATATAAAGGACCCACGGAGACGTAGATGCCAACAAGCCAGGAATGTGGTCAAATATTACCGCCGAGATGTTATTTTGGGTTAGGATAGGTTATATTACGTTATTGATGTATATAAATGTACCACGGAGACGTAGAGGCCAACTCGCCATGAATGTTTTCAAATATTACCGCCGAGATGTTAGGTTGGGTTAGGTTAGGTTATATTACGTTATAGATGAATATAAAGGTCCCACGGAGACGTAGAGGCCAACAAGCCAGGAATGTGATCAAATATTACCGCCGAGATGTTAGGTTGGGTTATGTTAGGTTATATTACGTTATGGATGTCTATAAAGGACCCACGGTGACGTAGAGGCCAACTCGCCAGGAATGTTTTCAAATATTACCGCCGAGATGTTAGGTTGGGTTAGGTTAGGTTATATTACGTTATTGATGTATATAAAGGTCCCACGGAGACGTAGATGCCAGCAAGCCAGGAATGTGGTCAAATATTACCGCCGAGATGTTCTTTTAGGTTAGGATAGGTTATATTACGTTATTGATGTATATAAATGTACCACGGAGACGTAGATGCCAACTCGCCATGAATGTTTTCAAATATTACCGCCGAGATGTTAGGTTGGGTTAGGTTAGGTTATATTACGTTATGGATGTCTATAAAGGACCCACGGTGACGTAGAGACCAACTCGCCAGGAATGTTGTCAAATATTATCACCGAGATGTTATGTTGGGTTAGGTCAGGTTATATTACGTTATTGATGTATATGAAGGTCCCACGGAGACGCAGAGGCCAACAAGCCAGGAATGTGGTCAAATATTACCGCCGAGATGATAGACTGGGTTAGCCTAGCTTATACTATGTTATTGTTGTATATAAAAGTCCGACGGAGACGTATAGGCCAACTCGCCAGGAATGTTGTCAAATATTACCGCCGAGATGATAGGTTGGGTTCGGTTAGTTTATATTACGTTATAGATGAATATAAAGGTCCCACGGAGACGTAGAGGCCAACTCGCTAGGAATGTTTTCAAATATTACCGCCGAGATGTTAGGTTGGGTTAGGTTACGTTATATTACGTTATAGATGTATTTAAAGGTCCCGCGGAGACGTAGAGGCCAACAAGCCAGGAATGTGATCAAATATTACCGCCGAGATGTTAGGTTGGGTTAGGTTAGGTTATATTACGTTATTGATGTATATAAAGGTCCCACGTATACGTAGAGGCCAACTCGCCAGGTATGTTTTCAAATATTACCGCCGAGATGTTAGGTTGGGTTAGGTTAGGTTATATTACGTTATTGATGTATATAAAGGTCCTACGGAGACGTAGAGGCCAACTCGCCAGGTATGTTGTCAAATATTAGCGCCGACATGATAGGTTGTGTTAGGTTAGGTTATATTACGTTATTGATGTATATAAAGGTCCCACGGATACGTAGAGGCCAACTCGCCGGGAATGAGGTCAAATATACCGCCGAAATGTTAGGTTGGGTTAGGTTAGGTTATATTTCGTTATTGATGTATATGAAGGTCCCACGGAGACGTAGAGGCCAACTCGCCAGGAATGTTGTCAAATATAACCGCCGAGATGTTATTTTGGGTTAGGATAGGTTATATTACGTTATTGATGTATATAAAGGTCCCACGGAGACGTAGATGCCAACAAGCCAGGAACGTGGGCAAATATTACCGCCGAGATGCTATTTTGGGTTAGGATAGGTTATATTACGTTATTGATGTATATAAATGTACCACGGAGACGTAGATGCCAACTCGCCATGAATGTTTTCAAATATTATCGCCGAGATGTTAGGTTGGGTTAGGTTAGGTTATATTACGTTATGGATGTCTATAAAGGACCCACGGTGACGTAGAGGCCAACTCGCCAGGAATGTTTTCAAATATTACCGCCGAGATGTTAGGTTGGGTTAGGTTAGGTTATATTACGTTATTGATGTATATAAAGGTCCCACGGAGACATAGATGCCAGCATGCCAGGAATGTGGTCAAATATTACCGCCGAGATGATATTTTAGGTTAGGATAGGTTATATTACGTTATTGATGTATATAAATGTACCACGGAGACGTAGATGCCAACTCGCCATGAATGTTTTCAAATATTACCGCCGAGATGTTAGGTTGGGTTAGGTTAGGTTATATTACGTTATGGATGTCTATAAAGGACCCACGGTGACGTAGAGACCAACTCGCCAGGAATGTTGTCAAATATTATCACCGAGATGTTAGGTTGGGTTAGGTCAGGTTATATTACGTTATTGATGTATATAAAGGTCCCACGGAGACGTAGATGCCAACAAGCCAGGAATGTGGTCAAATATTACCGCCGAGATGTTATTTTGGGTTAGGATAGGTTATATTACGTTATTGATGTATATAAATGTACCACGGAGACGTAGAGGCCAACTCGCCATGAATGTTTTCAAATATTACCGCCGAGATGTTAGGTTGGGTTAGGTTAGGTTATATTACGTTATAGATGAATATAAAGGTCCCACGGAGACGTAGAGGCCAACTCGCTAGGAATGTTTTCAAATATTACCGCCGAGATGTTAGGTTGGGTTAGGTTACGTTATATTACGTTATAGATGTATTTAAAGGTCCCGCGGAGACGTAGAGGCCAACAAGCCAGGAATATGATCAAATATTACCGTCGAGATGTTAGGTTGGGTTAGGTTAGGTTATATTACGTTATTGATGTATATAAAGGTCCCACGGATACGTAGAGGCCAACTCGCCAGGTATGTTTTCAAATATTACCGCCGAGATGTTAGGTTGGGTTAGGTTAGGTTATATTACGTTATTGATGTATATAAAGGTCCCACGGAGACGTAGAGGCCAACTCGCCAGGTATGTTGTCAAATATTACCGCCGAAATGTTAGGTTGGGTTAGGTTAGGTTATATAACGTTATTGATGTATATAAAGGTCCCACGGAGACGTAGATGCCAGCAAGCCAGGAATGTGGTCAAATATTACCGCCGAGATGTTCTTTTAGGTTAGGATAGGTTATATTACGTTATTGATGTATATAAATGTACCACGGAGACGTAGATGCCAACTCGCCATGAATGTTTTCAAATATTACCGCCGAGATGTTAGGTTGGGTTAGGTTAGGTTATATTACGTTATGGATGTCTATAAAGGACCCACGGTGACGTAGAGACCAACTCGCCAGGAATGTTGTCAAATATTATCACCGAGATGTTAGGTTGGGTTAGGTCAGGTTATATTACGTTATTGATGTATATAAAGGTCCCACGGAGACGTAGATGCCAACAAGCCAGGAATGTGGTCAAATATTACCGCCGAGATGTTATTTTGGGTTAGGATAGGTTATATTACGTTATTGATGTATATAAATGTACCACGGAGACGTAGAGGCCAACTCGCCATGAATGTTTTCAAATATTACCGCCGAGATGTTAGGTTGGGTTAGGTTAGGTTATATTACGTTATAGATGAATATAAAGGTCCCACGGAGACGTAGAGGCCAACTCGCTAGGAATGTTTTCAAATATTACCGCCGAGATGTTAGGTTGGGTTAGGTTACGTTATATTACGTTATAGATGTATTTAAAGGTCCCGCGGAGACGTAGAGGCCAACAAGCCAGGAATATGATCAAATATTACCGTCGAGATGTTAGGTTGGGTTAGGTTAGGTTATATTACGTTATTGATGTATATAAAGGTCCCACGGATACGTAGAGGCCAACTCGCCAGGTATGTTTTTAAATATTACCGCCGAGATGTTAGGTTGGGTTAGGTTAGGTTATATTACGTTATTGATGTATATAAAGGTCCCACGGAGACGTAGAGGCCAACTCGCCAGGTATGTTGTCAAATATTACCGCCGAGATGTTAGGTTGGGTTAGGTTAGGTTATATTACGTTATTGATGTATATAAAGGTCCCACGGAGACGTAGATGCCAGCAAGCCAGGAATGTGGTCAAATATTACCGCCGAGATGTTCTTTTAGGTTAGGATAGGTTATATTACGTTATTGATGTATATAAATGTACCACGGAGACGTAGATGCCAACTCGCCATGAATGTTTTCAAATATTACCGCCGAGATGTTAGGTTGGGTTAGGTTAGGTTATATTACGTTATGGATGTCTATAAAGGACCCACGGTGACGTAGAGACCAACTCGCCAGGAATGTTGTCAAATATTATCACCGAGATGTTATGTTGGGTTAGGTCAGGTTATATTACGTTATTGATGTATATAAAGGACCCACGGAGACGTAGATGCCAACAAGCCAGGAATGTGGTCAAATATTACCGCCGAGATGTTATTTTGGGTTAGGATAGGTTATATTACGTTATTGATGTATATAAATGTACCACGGAGACGTAGAGGCCAACTCGCCATGAATGTTTTCAAATATTACCGCCGAGATGTTAGGTTGGGTTAGGTTAGGTTATATTACGTTATAGATGAATATAAAGGTCCCACGGAGACGTAGAGGCCAAGTCGCTAGGAATGTTTTCAAATATTACCGCCGAGATGTTAGGTTGGGTTAGGTTACGTTATATTACGTTATAGATGTATTTAAAGGTCCCGCGGAGACGTAGAGGCCAACAAGCCAGGAATGTGATCAAATATTACCGCCGAGATGTTAGGTTGGGTTAGGTTAGGTTATATTACGTTATTGATGTATATAAAGGTCCCACGGATACGTAGAGGCCAACTCGCCAGGTATGTTTTCAAATATTACCGCCGAGATGTTAGGTTGGGTTAGGTTAGGTTATATTACGTTATTGATGTATATAAAGGTCCCACGGAGACGTAGAGGCCAACTCGCCAGGTATGTTGTCAAATATTAGCGCCGACATGATAGGTTGTGTTAGGTTAGGTTATATTTCGTTATTGATGTATATGAAGGTCCCACGGAGACGCAGAGGCCAACAAGCCAGGAATGTGGTCAAATATTACCGCCGAGATGATAGACTGGGTTAGCCTAGCTTATACTATGTTATTGTTGTATATAAAAGTCCGACGGAGACGTATAGGCCAACTCGCCAGGAATGTTGTCAAATATTACCGCCGAGATGATAGGTTGGGTTAGGTTACGTTATATTACGTTATAGATGTATTTAAAGGTCCCGCGGAGACGTAGAGGCCAACAAGCCAGGAATGTGATCAAATATTACCGCCGAGATGTTAGGTTGGGTTAGGTTAGGTTATATTACGTTATTGATGTATATAAAGGTCCCACGGAGACGTAGATGCCAACAAGCCAGGAATGTGTTCAAATATTACCGCCGAGATGTTAGATTGGGTTAGGTTAGGTTATATTACGTTATTGATGTATATAAAGGTCCCACGG
Source organism: Xylocopa violacea (assembly GCA_963969225.1). Classification (NCBI taxonomy): domain Eukaryota; kingdom Metazoa; phylum Arthropoda; class Insecta; order Hymenoptera; family Apidae; genus Xylocopa; species Xylocopa violacea. The sequence continues at coordinate 5,275,042 of CAXAJV010000977.1, forward strand.
AGACGTAGAGGCCAACAAGCCAGGAATGTGATCAAATATTACAGCCGAGATGTAAGGATGGGTTAGGTTAGGTTATATTACGTTATTGATGTATATAAAGGTCCCACGGATACGTAGAGGCCAACTCGCCAGGAATGAGGTCAAATATACCGCCGAAATGTTAGGTTGGGTTAGGTTAGGTTATATTTCGTTATTGATGTATATGAAGGTCCCACGGAGACGTAGAGGCCAACTCGCCAGGAATGTTGTCAAATATAACCGCCGAGATGTTATTTTGGGTTAGGATAGGTTATATTACGTTATTGATGTATATAAAGGTCCCACGGAGACGTAGATGCCAACAAGCCAGGAACGTGGGCAAATATTACCGCCGAGATGCTATTTTGGGTTAGGATAGGTTATATTACGTTATTGATGTATATAAATGTACCACGGAGACGTAGATGCCAACTCGCCATGAATGTTTTCAAATATTATCGCCGAGATGTTAGGTTGGGTTAGGTTAGGTTATATTACGTTATGGATGTCTATAAAGGACCCACGGTGACGTAGAGGCCAACTCGCCAGGAATGTTTTCAAATATTACCGCCGAGATGTTAGGTTGGGTTAGGTTAGGTTATATTACGTTATTGATGTATATAAAGGTCCCACGGAGACATAGATGCCAGCAAGCCAGGAATGTGGTCAAATATTACCGCCGAGATGTTATTTTAGGTTAGGATAGGTTATATTACGATATTGATGTATATAAATGTTCCACGGAGACGTAGATGCCAACTCGCCATGAATGTTTTCAAATATTACCGCCGAGATGTTAGGTTGGGTTAGGTTAGGTTATATTACGTTATGGATGTCTATAAAGGACCCACGGTGACGTAGAGACCAACTCGCCAGGAATGTTGTCAAATATTATCACCGAGATGTTAGGTTGGGTTAGGTCAGGTTATATTACGTTATTGATGTATATAAAGGTCCCACGGAGACGTAGATGCCAACAAGCCAGGAATGTGGTCAAATATTACCGCCGAGATGTTATTTTGGGTTAGGATAGGTTATATTACGTTATTGATGTATATAAATGTACCACGGAGACGTAGAGGCCAACTCGCCATGAATGTTTTCAAATATTACCGCCGAGATGTTAGGTTGGGTTAGGTTAGGTTATATTACGTTATTGATGTATATAAAGGTCCCACGGAGACGTAGATGCCAGCAAGCCAGGAATGTGGTCAAATATTACCGCCGAGATGTTCTTTTAGGTTAGGATAGGTTATATTACGTTATTGATGTATATAAATGTACCACGGAGACGTAGATGCCAACTCGCCATGAATGTTTTCAAATATTACCGCCGAGATGTTAGGTTGGGTTAGGTTAGGTTATATTACGTTATGGATGTCTATAAAGGACCCACGGTGACGTAGAGACCAACTCGCCAGGAATGTTGTCAAATATTATCACCGAGATGTTATGTTGGGTTAGGTCAGGTTATATTACGTTATTGATGTATATAAAGGACCCACGGAGACGTAGATGCCAACAAGCCAGGAATGTGGTCAAATATTACCGCCGAGATGTTATTTTGGGTTAGGATAGGTTATATTACGTTATTGATGTATATAAATGTACCACGGAGACGTAGAGGCCAACTCGCCATGAATGTTTTCAAATATTACCGCCGAGATGTTAGGTTGGGTTAGGTTAGGTTATATTACGTTATAGATGAATATAAAGGTCCCACGGAGACGTAGAGGCCAAGTCGCTAGGAATGATTTCAAATATTACCGCCGAGATGTTAGGTTGGGTTAGGTTACGTTATATTACGTTATAGATGTATTTAAAGGTCCCGCGGAGACGTAGAGGCCAACAAGCCAGGAATGTGATCAAATATTACCGCCGAGATGTTAGGTTGGGTTAGGTTAGGTTATATTACGTTATTGATGTATATAAAGGTCCCACGGATACGTAGAGGCCAACTCGCCAGGTATGTTTTCAAATATTACCGCCGAGATGTTAGGTTGGGTTAGGTTAGGTTATATTACGTTATTGATGTATATAAAGGTCCCACGGAGACGTAGAGGCCAACTCGCCAGGTATGTTGTCAAATATTACCGCCGAGATGATAGGTTGGGTTAGGTTACGTTATATTACGTTATAGATGTATTTCAAGGTCCCGCGGAGACGTAGAGGCCAACAAGCCAGGAATGTGATCAAATATTACCGCCGAGATGTTAGGTTGGGTTAGGTTAGGTTATATTACGTTATTGATGTATATAAAGGTCCCACGGAGACGTAGATGCCAACAAGCCAGGAATGTGTTCAAATATTACCGCCGAGATGTTAGATTGGGTTAGGTTAGGTTATATTACGTTATTGATGTATATAAATGTACCACGGAGACGTAGAGGCCAACTCGCCATGAATGTTTTCAAATATTACCGCCGAGATGTTAGGTTGGGTTAGGTTAGGTTATATTACGTTATAGATGAATATAAAGGTCCCACGGAGACGTATAGGCCAACTCGCCAGGAATGTTGTCAAATATTACCGCCGAGATGATAGGTTGGGTTAGGTTACGTTATATTACGTTATAGATGTATTTAAAGGTCCCGCGGAGACGTAGAGGCCAACAAGCCAGGAATGTGATCAAATATTACCGCCGAGATGTTAGGTTGGGTTAGGTTAGGTTATATTACGTTATTGATGTATATAAAGGTCCCACGGAGACGTAGATGCCAACAAGCCAGGAATGTGTTCAAATATTACCGCCGAGATGTTAGATTGGGTTAGGTTAGGTTATATTACGTTATTGATGTATATAAATGTACCACGGAGACGTAGAGGCCAACTCGCCATGAATGTTTTCAAATATTACCGCCGAGATGTTAGGTTGGGTTAGGTTAGGTTATATTACGTTATAGATGAATATAAAGGTCCCACGGAGACGTAGAGGCCAACTCGCTAGGAATGTTTTCAAATATTACCACCGAGATGTTAGGTTGGGTTAGGTTACGTTATATTACGTTATAGATGTATTTAAAGGTCCCGCGGAGACGTAGAGGCCAACAAGCCAGGAATATGATCAAATATTACCGCCGAGATGTTAGGTTGGGTTAGGTTAGGTTATATTACGTTATTGATGTATATAAAGGTCCCACGGATACGTAGAGGCCAACTCGCCAGGTATGTTTTCAAATATTACCGCCGAGATGTTAGGTTGGGTTAGGTTAGGTTATATTACGTTATTGATGTATATAAAGGTCCCACGGAGACGTAGAGGCCAACTCGCCAGGTATGTTGTCAAATATTAGCGCCGACATGATAGGTTGTGTTAGGTTAGGTTATATTTCGTTATTGATGTATATGAAGGTCCCACGGAGACGCAGAGGCCAACAAGCCAGGAATGTGGTCAAATATAACCGCCGAGATGTTATTTTGGGTTAGGATAGGTTATATTACGTTATTGATGTATATAAATGTCCCACGGAGACGTAGATGCCAACAAGCCAGGAACGTGGTCAAATATTACCGCCGAGATGCTATTTTGGGTTAGGATAGGTTATATTACGTTATTGATGTATATAAATGTACCACGGAGACGTAGATGCCAACTCGCCATGAATGTTTTCAAATATTATCGCCGAGATGTTAGGTTGGGTTAGGTTAGGTTATATAACGTTATGGATGTCTATAAAGGACCCACGGTGACGTAGAGGCCAACTCGCCAGGAATGTTTTCAAATATTACCGCCGAGATGTTAGGTTGGGTTAGGTTAGGTTATATTACGTTATTGATGTATATAAAGGTCCCACGGAGACGTAGATGCCAGCAAGCCAGGAATGTGGTCAATTATTACCGCCGAGATGTTCTTTTAGGTTAGGATAGGTTATATTACGTTATTGATGTATATAAATGTACCACGGAGACGTAGATGCCAACTCGCCATGAATGTTTTCAAATATTACCGCCGAGATGTTAGGTTGGGTTAGGTTAGGTTATATTACGTTATGGATGTCTATAAAGGACCCACGGTGACGTAGAGACCAACTCGCCAGGAATGTTGTCAAATATTATCACCGAGATGTTATGTTGGGTTAGGTCAGGTTATATTACGTTATTGATGTATATAAAGGTCCCACGGAGACGTAGATGCCAACAAGCCAGGAATGTGGTCAAATATTACCGCCGAGATGATAGACTGGGTTAGCCTAGCTTATACTATGTTATTGTTGTATATAAAAGTCCGACGGAGACGTATAGGCCAACTCGCCAGGAATGTTGTCAAATATTACCGCCGAGATGATAGGTTGGGTTCGGTTAGTTTATATTACGTTATTGATGTATATGAAGGTCAAACCGAGACGTAGAGGCCAACTCGCCAGGAATGTTGTCAAATATTACCGCCGAGATGATAGGTTGGGTTCGGTTAGGTTATATTACGTTATTGATGTATATGAAGGTCAAACCGAGACGTAGAGGCCAATTCGCCAGGAATGTTGTCAAATGTAACCGCCGAGATGTTATTTTGGGTTAGGATAGGTTATATTACGTTATTGATGTATATAAAGGTCCCACGGAGACGTAGATGCCAACAAGCCAGGAATGTGTTCAAATATTACCGCCGAGATGTTAGATTGGGTTAGGTTAGGTTATATCACGTTATAGATGTATATAAAGGTCCCGCGGAGACGTAGAGGCCAACAAGGCAGGAATGTGTTCAAATATTACCGCCGATATGTTAGATTGGGTTAGGTTAGGTTATATTACGTTATTGATGTATATAAAGGTCCCACGGAGACGTAGAGGCCAACAAGCCAGGAATGTGATCAAATATTACCGCCGAGATGTAAGGTTGGGTTATGTTAGGTTATATTACGTTATTGATGTATATAAAGCTCCCACGGATACGTAGAGGCCAACTCGCCGGGAATGAGGTCATATATACCGCCGAAATGTTAGGTTGAGTTAGGTTAGGTTATATTTCGTTATTGATGTATATGAAGGTCCCACGGAGACGTAGAGGCCAACTCGCCAGGAATGTTGTCAAATATTACCGCCGAGATGATAGGTTGGATTAGGTTAGGTTATATTACGTTATTGATGTATATAAAGGTCCCACGGAGACGTAGATGCCAACAAGCCAGGAATGTGGTCAAATATTACCGCCGAGATGATGGACAGGGTTAGCCTAGCTTATACTATGTTATTGTTGTATATAACGGTCCGACGGAGACGTATAGGCCAACTCGCCAGGAATGTTGTCAAATATTACCGCCGAGATGATAGGTTGGGTTAGGTTAGGTTATATTACGTTATTGATGTATATAAAGGTCCCACGGAGACGTAGATGCCAGCAAGCCAGGAATGTGGTCAAATATTACCGCCGAGATGTTATTTTGGGTTAGGATAGGTTATATTACGTTATGGATGTATTTAAAGGTCCCGCGGAGACGTAGAGGCCAGCAAGCCAGGAATGTGATCAAATATTACCGCCGAGATGTTAGGTTGGGTTAGGTTAGGTTATATTACGTTATTGATGTATATAAAGGTCCCACGGAGACGTAGATGCCAACAAGCCAGGAATGTGTTCAAATATTACCGCCGAGATGTTAGATTGGGTTAGGTTAGGTTATATTACGTTATTGATGTATATAAATGTACCACGGAGACGTAGAGGCCAACTCGCCATGAATGTTTTCAAATATTACCGCCGAGATGTTAGGTTGGGTTAGGTTAGGTTATATTACGTTATAGATGAATATAAAGGTCCCACGGAGACGTAGAGGCCAACTCGCTAGGAATGTTTTCAAATATTACCACCGAGATGTTAGGTTGGGTTAGGTTACGTTATATTACGTTATAGATGTATTTAAAGGTCCCGCGGAGACGTAGAGGCCAACAAGCCAGGAATATGATCAAATATTACCGCCGAGATGTTAGGTTGGGTTAGGTTAGGTTATATTACGTTATTGATGTATATAAAGGTCCCACGGATACGTAGAGGCCAACTCGCCAGGTATGTTTTCAAATATTACCGCCGAGATGTTAGGTTGGGTTAGGTTAGGTTATATTACGTTATTGATGTATATAAAGGTCCCACGGAGACGTAGAGGCCAACTCGCCAGGTATGTTGTCAAATATTAGCGCCGACATGATAGGTTGTGTTAGGTTAGGTTATATTTCGTTATTGATGTATATGAAGGTCCCACGGAGACGCAGAGGCCAACAAGCCAGGAATGTGGTCAAATATAACCGCCGAGATGTTATTTTGGGTTAGGATAGGTTATATTACGTTATTGATGTATATAAATGTCCCACGGAGACGTAGATGCCAACAAGCCAGGAACGTGGTCAAATATTACCGCCGAGATGCTATTTTGGGTTAGGATAGGTTATATTACGTTATTGATGTATATAAATGTACCACGGAGACGTAGATGCCAACTCGCCATGAATGTTTTCAAATATTATCGCCGAGATGTTAGGTTGGGTTAGGTTAGGTTATATAACGTTATGGATGTCTATAAAGGACCCACGGTGACGTAGAGGCCAACTCGCCAGGAATGTTTTCAAATATTACCGCCGAGATGTTAGGTTGGGTTAGGTTAGGTTATATTACGTTATTGATGTATATAAAGGTCCCACGGAGACGTAGATGCCAGCAAGCCAGGAATGTGGTCAATTATTACCGCCGAGATGTTCTTTTAGGTTAGGATAGGTTATATTACGTTATTGATGTATATAAATGTACCACGGAGACGTAGATGCCAACTCGCCATGAATGTTTTCAAATATTACCGCCGAGATGTTAGGTTGGGTTAGGTTAGGTTATATTACGTTATGGATGTCTATAAAGGACCCACGGTGACGTAGAGACCAACTCGCCAGGAATGTTGTCAAATATTATCACCGAGATGTTATGTTGGGTTAGGTCAGGTTATATTACGTTATTGATGTATATAAAGGTCCCACGGAGACGTAGATGCCAACAAGCCAGGAATGTGGTCAAATATTACCGCCGAGATGATAGACTGGGTTAGCCTAGCTTATACTATGTTATTGTTGTATATAAAAGTCCGACGGAGACGTATAGGCCAACTCGCCAGGAATGTTGTCAAATATTACCGCCGAGATGATAGGTTGGGTTCGGTTAGTTTATATTACGTTATTGATGTATATGAAGGTCAAACCGAGACGTAGAGGCCAACTCGCCAGGAATGTTGTCAAATATTACCGCCGAGATGATAGGTTGGGTTCGGTTAGGTTATATTACGTTATTGATGTATATGAAGGTCAAACCGAGACGTAGAGGCCAATTCGCCAGGAATGTTGTCAAATGTAACCGCCGAGATGTTATTTTGGGTTAGGATAGGTTATATTACGTTATTGATGTATATAAAGGTCCCACGGAGACGTAGATGCCAACAAGCCAGGAATGTGTTCAAATATTACCGCCGAGATGTTAGATTGGGTTAGGTTAGGTTATATCACGTTATAGATGTATATAAAGGTCCCGCGGAGACGTAGAGGCCAACAAGGCAGGAATGTGTTCAAATATTACCGCCGATATGTTAGATTGGGTTAGGTTAGGTTATATTACGTTATTGATGTATATAAAGGTCCCACGGAGACGTAGAGGCCAACAAGCCAGGAATGTGATCAAATATTACCGCCGAGATGTAAGGTTGGGTTATGTTAGGTTATATTACGTTATTGATGTATATAAAGCTCCCACGGATACGTAGAGGCCAACTCGCCGGGAATGAGGTCATATATACCGCCGAAATGTTAGGTTGAGTTAGGTTAGGTTATATTTCGTTATTGATGTATATGAAGGTCCCACGGAGACGTAGAGGCCAACTCGCCAGGAATGTTGTCAAATATTACCGCCGAGATGATAGGTTGGATTAGGTTAGGTTATATTACGTTATTGATGTATATAAAGGTCCCACGGAGACGTAGATGCCAACAAGCCAGGAATGTGGTCAAATATTACCGCCGAGATGATGGACAGGGTTAGCCTAGCTTATACTATGTTATTGTTGTATATAACGGTCCGACGGAGACGTATAGGCCAACTCGCCAGGAATGTTGTCAAATATTACCGCCGAGATGATAGGTTGGGTTAGGTTAGGTTATATTACGTTATTGATGTATATAAAGGTCCCACGGAGACGTAGATGCCAGCAAGCCAGGAATGTGGTCAAATATTACCGCCGAGATGTTATTTTGGGTTAGGATAGGTTATATTACGTTATGGATGTATTTAAAGGTCCCGCGGAGACGTAGAGGCCAGCAAGCCAGGAATGTGATCAAATATTACCGCCGAGATGTTAGGTTGGGTTAGGTTAGGTTATATTACGTTATTGATGTATATAAAGGTCCCACGGAGTCGTAGATGTCAGCAAGCCAGGAATGTGGTCAAATATTACCGCCGAGATGTTAGGTTGGTTTAGGTTAGGTTATATTACGTTATGGATGTATATAAATGTACCACGGAGACGTAGATGCCAACTCGCCATGAATGTTTTCAAATATTACCGCCGAGATGATAGGTTGGGTTAGGTTAGGTTATATTACGTTATTGATGTATATAAAGGTCCCACGGAGACGTAGAGGCCAACTCGCCAGGAATGTTGTCAAATATTACCGCCGAGATGCTATTTTGGGTTAGGATAGGTTATATTACGTTATTGATGTATATAAATGTACCACGGAGACGTAGATGCCAACTCGCCATGAATGTTTTCAAATATTACCGCCGAGATGTTAGGTTGGGTTAGGTTAGGTTATATTACGTTATGGATGTCTATAAAGGACCCACGGTGACGTAGAGGCCAACTCGCCAGGAATGTTTTCAAATATTACCGACGAGATGTTAGGTTGGGTTCGGTTAGATTATATCACGTTATAGATGTATATAAAGGTCCCGCGGAGACGTAGAGGCCAACAAGGCAGGAATGTGTTCAAATATTACCGCCGAGATGTTAGATTGGGTTAGGTTAGGTTATATTACGTTATTGATGTATATAAAGGTCCCACGGAGACGTAGAGGCCAACAAGCCAGGAATGTGATCAAATATTACCGCCGAGATGTAAGGTTGGGTTAGGTTAGGTTATATTACGTTATGGATGTATTTAAAGGTCCCGCGGAGACGTAGAGGCCAGCAAGCCAGGAATGTGATCAAATATTACCGCCGAGATGTTAGGTTGGGTTAGGTTAGGTTATATTACGTTATTGATGTATATAAAGGTCCCACGGAGTCGTAGATGTCAGCAAGCCAGGAATGTGGTCAAATATTACCGCCGAGATGTTAGGTTGGTTTAGGTTAGGTTATATTACGTTATGGATGTATATAAATGTACCACGGAGACGTAGATGCCAACTCGCCATGAATGTTTTCAAATATTACCGCCAAGATGATAGGTTGGGTTAGGTTAGGTTATATTACGTTATTGATGTATATAAAGGTCCCACGGAGACGTAGAGGCCAACTCGCCAGGAATGTTGTCAAATATTACCGCCGAGATGCTATTTTGGGTTAGGATAGGTTATATTACGTTATTGATGTATATAAATGTACCACGGAGACGTAGATGTCAACTCGCCATGAATGTTTTCAAATATTACCGCCGAGATGTTAGGTTGGGTTAGGTTAGGTTATATTACGTTATGGATGTCTATAAAGGACCCACGGTGACGTAGAGGCCAACTCGCCAGGAATGTTTTCAAATATTACCGCCGAGATGTTAGGTTGGGTTCGGTTAGATTATATCACGTTATAGATGTATATAAAGGTCCCGCGGAGACGTAGAGGCCAACAAGGCAGGAATGTGTTCAAATATTACCGCCGAGATGTTAGATTGGGTTAGGTTAGGTTATATTACGTTATTGATGTATATAAAGGTCCCACGGAGACGTAGAGGCCAACAAGCCAGGAATGTGATCAAATATTACCGCCGAGATGTAAGGTTGGGTTAGGTTAGGTTATATTACGTTATGGATGTATTTAAAGGTCCCGCGGAGACGTAGAGGCCAGCAAGCCAGGAATGTGATCAAATATTACCGCCGAGATGTTAGGTTGGGTTAGGTTAGGTTATATTACGTTATTGATGTATATAAAGGTCCCACGGAGACGTAGAGGCCAACTCGCCAGGTATGTTGTCAAATATTACCGCCGAGATGCTATTTTGGGTTAGGATAGGTTATATTACGTTATTGATGTATATAAATGTACCACGGAGACGTAGATGCCAACTCGCCATGAATGTTTTCAAATATTACCGCCGAGATGTTAGGTTGGGTTAGGTTAGGTTATATTACGTTATGGATGTCTATAAAGGACCCACGGTGACGTAGAGGCCAACTCGCCAGGAATGTTTTCAAATATTACCGCCGAGATGTTAGGTTGGGTTCGGTTAGATTATATCACGTTATAGATGTATATAAAGGTCCCGCGGAGACGTAGAGGCCAACAAGGCAGGAATGTGTTCAAATATTACCGCCGAGATGTTAGATTGGGTTAGGTTAGGTTATATTACGTTATTGATGTATATAAAGGTCCCACGGAGACGTAGAGGCCAACAAGCCAGGAATGTGATCAAATATTACCGCCGAGATGTAAGGTTGGGTTAGGTTAGGTTATATTTCGTTATTGATGTATATGAAGGTCCCACGGAGACGTAGAGGCCAACTCGCCAGGAATGTTGTCAAATATTACCGCCGAGATGATAGGTTGGGTTAGGTTAGGTTATATTACGTTATTGATGTATATAAAGGTCCCACGGAGACGTAGATGCCAACAAGCCAGGAATGTGGTCAAATATTACCGCCGAGATGATGGACAGGGTTAGCCTAGCTTATACTATGTTATTGTTGTATATAACGGTCCGACGGAGACGTATAGGCCAACTCGCCACGAATGTTGTCAAATATTACCGCCGAGATGATAGGTTGGGTTAGGTTAGGTTATATTACGTTATTGATGTATATAAAGGTCCCACGGAGACGTAGATGCCAGCAAGCCAGGAATGTGGTCAAATATTACCGCCGAGATGTTATTTTGGGTTAGGATAGGTTATATTACGTTATTGATGTATATAAATGTACCACGGAGACGTAGATGCCAACTCGCCATGAATGTTTTCAAATATTACCGCCGAGATGTTAGGTTGGGTTAGGTTAGGTTATATTCCGTTATGGATGTCTATAAAGGTCCCACGGTGACGTAGAGGCCAACCCGCCAGGAATGTTGTCAAATATTATCACCGAGATGTTAGGTTGGGTTAGGTCAGGTTATATTACGTTATTGATGTATATAAAGGTCCCACGGAGACGTAGATGCCAACAAGCCAGGAACGTGGGCAAATATTACCGCCGAGATGCTATTTTGGGTTAGGATAGGTTATATTACGTTATTGATGTATATAAATGTACCACGGAGACGTAGATGCCAACTCGCCATGAATGTTTTCAAATATTACCGCCGAGATGTTAGGTTGGGTTAGGTTAGGTTATATTACGTTATGGATGTCTATATAGGACCCACGGTGACGTAGAGGCCAACTCGCCAGGAATGTTTTCAAATATTACCGCCGAGATGTTAGGTTGGGTTAGGTTAGATTATATCACGTTATAGATGTATATAAAGGTCCCGCGGAGACGTAGAGGCCAACAAGGCAGGAATGTGTTCAAATATTACCGCCGAGATGTTAGATTGGGTTAGGTTAGGTTATATTACGTTATTGATGTATATAAAGGTCCCACGGAGACGTAGAGGCCAACAAGCCAGGAATGTGATCAAATATTACCGCCGAGATGTAAGGTTGGGTTAGGTTAGGTTATATTACGTTATTGATGTATATAAAGGTCCCACGGATACGTAGAGGCCAACTCGCCAGGAATGAGGTCATATATACCGCCGAAATGTTAGGTTGGGTTAGGTTAGGTTACATTTCGTTATTGATGTATATGAAGGTCCCACGGAGACGTAGAGGCCAACTCGACAGGAATGTTGTCAAATACTACCGCCGAGATGATAGGTTGGGTTAGGTTAGGTTATATTACGTTATTGATGTATATAAAGGTCCCACGGAGACGTAGATGCCAACAAGCCAGGAATGTGGTCAAATATTACCGCCGAGATGATGGACAGGATTAGCCTAGCTTATACTATGTTATTGTTGTATATAACGGTCCGACGGAGACGTATAGGCCAACTCGCCACGAATGTTGTCAAATATTACCGCCGAGATGATAGGTTGGGTTAGGTTAGGTTATATTACGTTATTGATGTATATAAAGGTCCCACGGGGACGTAGATGCCAGCAAGCCAGGAATGTGGTCAAATATTACCGCCGAGATGTTATTTTGGGTTAGGATAGGTTATATTACGTTATTGATGTATATAAATGTACCACGGAGACGTAGAGGCCAACTCGCCATGAATGTTTTCAAATATTACCGCCGAGATGTTAGGTTGGGTTAGGTTAGGTTATATTACGTTATTGATGTATATAAAGGTCCCACGGAGACGTAGAGGCCAACTCGCCAGGAATGTTTTCAAATATTGCCGCCGAGATGTTAGGTAGGGTTAGGTTAGGTTATATTACGTTATTGATGTATATAAAGGTCCCACGGAGACGTAGAGGCCAACTCGCCAGGTATGTTTTCAAATATTACCGCCGAGATGTTAGGTTGGGTTAGGTTAGGTTATATTACGTTATTGATGTATATAAAGGTCCCACGGAGACGTATAGGCCAACTCGCCACGAATGTTGTCAAATATTACCGCCGAGATGATAGGTTGGGTTAGGTTAGGTTATATTACGTTATTGATGTATATAAAGGTCCCGCGGAGACGTAGATGCCAGCAAGCCAGGAATGTGGTCAAATATTACCGCCGAGATGTTATTTTAGGTTAGGATAGGTTATATTACGTTATTGATGTATATAAATGTACCACGGAGACGTAGAGGCCAACTCGCCATGAATGTTTTCAAATATTACCGCCGAGATGTTAGGTTGGGTTAGGTTAGGTTATATTACGTTATTGATGTATATAAAGGTCCCACGGATACGTAGAGGCCAACTCGCCAGGTATGTTTTCAAATATTACCGCCGAGATGTTAGGTTGGGTTAGGTTAGGTTATATTACGTTATTGATGTATATAAAGGTCCCACGGAGACGTAGAGGCCAACTCGCCAGGTATGTTGTCAAATATTAGCGCCGAGATGATAGGTTGTGTTAGGTTAGGTTATATTTCGTTATTGATGTATATGAAGGTCCCACGGAGACGCAGAGGCCAACAAGCCAGGAATGTGGTCAAATATTACCGCCGAGATGATAGACTGGGTTAGCCTAGCTTATACTATGTTATTGTTGTATATAAAAGTCCGACGGAGACGTAGATGCCAACTCGCCATGAATGTTTTCAAATATTACCGCCGAGATGTTAGGTTGAGTTAGGTTAGGTTATATTACGTTAAGGATGTCTATAAAGGACCCACGGTGACGTAGAGGCCAACTCGCCAGGAATGTTGTCAAATATTATCACCGAGATGTTAGGTTGGGTTAGGTCAGGTTATATTACGTTATTGATGTATATAAAGGTCCCACGGAGACGTAGATGCCAACAAGCCAGGAACGTGGGCAAATATTACCGCCGAGATGCTATTTTGGGTTAGGATAGGTTATATTACGTTATTGATGTATATAAATGTACCACGGAGACGTAGATGCCAACTCGCCATGAATGTTTTCAAATATTACCGCCGAGATGTTAGGTTGGGTTAGGTTAGGTTATATTCCGTTATGGATGTCTATAAAGGACCCACGGTGACGTAGAGGCCAACCCGCCAGGAATGTTGTCAAATATTATCACCGAGATGTTAGGTTGGGTTAGGTCAGGTTATATTACGTTATTGATGTATATAAAGGTCCCACGGAGACGTAGATGCCAACAAGCCAGGAACGTGGGCAAATATTACCGCCGAGATGCTATTTTGGGTTAGGATAGGTTATATTACGTTATTGATGTATATAAATGTACCACGGAGACGTAGATGCCAACTCGCCATGAATGTTTTCAAATATTACCGCCGAGATGTTAGGTTGGGTTAGGTTAGGTTATATTACGTTATGGATGTCTATAAAGGACCCACGGTGACGTAGAGGCCAACTCGCCAGGAATGTTTTCAAATATTACCGCCGAGATGTTAGGTTGGGTTAGGTTAGATTATATCACGTTATAGATGTATATAAAGGTCCCGCGGAGACGTAGAGGCCAACAAGGCAGGAATGTGTTCAAATATTACCGCCGAGATGTTAGATTGGGTTAGGTTAGGTTATATTACGTTATTGATGTATATAAAGGTCCCACGGAGACGTAGAGGCCAACAAGCCAGGAATGTGATCAAATATTACCGCCGAGATGTAAGGTTGGGTTAGGTTAGGTTATATTACGTTATTGATGTATATAAAGTTCCCACGGATACGTAGAGGCCAACTCGCCAGGAATGAGGTCATATATACCGCCGAAATGTTAGGTTGGGTTAGGTTAGGTTATATTTCGTTATTGATGTATATGAAGGTCCCACGGAGACGTAGAGGCCAATTCGCCAGGAATGTTGTCAAATACTACCGCCGAGATGATAGGTTGGCTTAGGTTAGGTTATATTACGTTATTGATGTATATAAAGGTCCCACGGAGACGTAGATACCAACAAGCCAGGAATGTGGTCAAATATTACCGCCGAGATGATGGACAGGGTTAGCCTAGCTTATACTATGTTATTGTTGTATATAACGGTCCGACGGAGACGTATAGGCCAACTCGCCACGAATGTTGTCAAATATTACCGCCGAGATGATAGGTTGGGTTAGGTTAGGTTATATTACGTTATTGATGTATATAAAGGTCCCACGGGGACGTAGATGCCAGCAAGCCAGGAATGTGGTCAAATATTACCGCCGAGATGTTATTTTGGGTTAGGATAGGTTATATTACGTTATTGATGTATATAAATGTACCACGGAGACGTAGAGGCCAACTCGCCATGAATGTTTTCAAATATTACCGCCGAGATGTTAGGTTGGGTTAGGTTAGGTTATATTACGTTATTGATGTATATAAAGGTCCCACGGATACGTAGAGGCCAACTCGCCAGGTATGTTTTCAAATATTACCGCCGAGATGTTAGGTTGGGTTAGGTTAGGTTATATTACGTTATTGATGTATATAAAGGTCCCACGGAGACGTAGAGGCCAACTCGCCAGGTATGTTGTCAAATATTAGCGCCGAGATGATAGGTTGTGTTAGGTTAGGTTATATTTCGTTATTGATGTATATGAAGGTCCCACGGAGACGCAGAGGCCAACAAGCCAGGAATGTGGTCAAATATTACCGCCGAGATGATAGACTGGGTTAGCCTAGCTTATACTATGTTATTGTTGTATATAAAAGTCCGACGGAGACGTAGATGCCAACTCGCCATGAATGTTTTCAAATATTACCGCCGAGATGTTAGGTTGAGTTAGGTTAGGTTATATTACGTTAAGGATGTCTATAAAGGACCCACGGTGACGTAGAGGCCAACTCGCCAGGAATGTTGTCAAATATTATCACCGAGATGTTAGGTTGGGTTAGGTCAGGTTATATTACGTTATTGATGTATATAAAGGTCCCACGGAGACGTAGATGCCAACAAGCCAGGAACGTGGGCAAATATTACCGCCGAGATGCTATTTTGGGTTAGGATAGGTTATATTACGTTATTGATGTATATAAATGTACCACGGAGACGTAGATGCCAACTCGCCATGAATGTTTTCAAATATTACCGCCGAGATGTTAGGTTGGGTTAGGTTAGGTTATATTCCGTTATGGATGTCTATAAAGGACCCACGGTGACGTAGAGGCCAACCCGCCAGGAATGTTGTCAAATATTATCACCGAGATGTTAGGTTGGGTTAGGTCAGGTTATATTACGTTATTGATGTATATAAAGGTCCCACGGAGACGTAGATGCCAACAAGCCAGGAACGTGGGCAAATATTACCGCCGAGATGCTATTTTGGGTTAGGATAGGTTATATTACGTTATTGATGTATATAAATGTACCACGGAGACGTAGATGCCAACTCGCCATGAATGTTTTCAAATATTACCGCCGAGATGTTAGGTTGGGTTAGGTTAGGTTATATTACGTTATGGATGTCTATAAAGGACCCACGGTGACGTAGAGGCCAACTCGCCAGGAATGTTTTCAAATATTACCGCCGAGATGTTAGGTTGGGTTAGGTTAGATTATATCACGTTATAGATGTATATAAAGGTCCCGCGGAGACGTAGAGGCCAACAAGGCAGGAATGTGTTCAAATATTACCGCCGAGATGTTAGATTGGGTTAGGTTAGGTTATATTACGTTATTGATGTATATAAAGGTCCCACGGAGACGTAGAGGCCAACAAGCCAGGAATGTGATCAAATATTACCGCCGAGATGTAAGGTTGGGTTAGGTTAGGTTATATTACGTTATTGATGTATATAAAGTTCCCACGGATACGTAGAGGCCAACTCGCCAGGAATGAGGTCATATATACCGCCGAAATGTTAGGTTGGGTTAGGTTAGGTTATATTTCGTTATTGATGTATATGAAGGTCCCACGGAGACGTAGAGGCCAACTCGCCAGGAATGTTGTCAAATACTACCGCCGAGATGATAGGTTGGCTTAGGTTAGGTTATATTACGTTATTGATGTATATAAAGGTCCCACGGAGACGTAGATACCAACAAGCCAGGAATGTGGTCAAATATTACCGCCGAGATGATGGACAGGGTTAGCCTAGCTTATACTATGTTATTGTTGTATATAACGGTCCGACGGAGACGTATAGGCCAACTCGCCACGAATGTTGTCAAATATTACCGCCGAGATGATAGGTTGGGTTAGGTTAGGTTATATTACGTTATTGATGTATATAAAGGTCCCACGGGGACGTAGATGCCAGCAAGCCAGGAATGTGGTCAAATATTACCGCCGAGATGTTATTTTGGGTTAGGATAGGTTATATTACGTTATTGATGTATATAAATGTACCACGGAGACGTAGAGGCCAACTCGCCATGAATGTTTTCAAATATTACCGCCGAGATGTTAGGTTGGGTTAGGTTAGGTTATATTACGTTATTGATGTATATAAAGGTCCCGCGGAGACGTAGAGGCCAACTCGCCAGGAATGTTTTCAAATATTGCCGCCGAGATGTTAGGTAGGGTTAGGTTAGGTTATATTACGTTATAGATGTATTTAAAGGGCCCGCGGGGACGTAGAGGCCAGCAAGCCAGGAATGTGATCAAATATTACCGCCGAAATGTTAGGTTGGGTTAGGTTAGGTTATATTACGTTATTGATGTTTATAAAGGACCCACGGAGACGTGGAGGCCAACTCGCCAGGAATGTTGTCAAATATTACCGCCGAGATGATAGGTTGGGTTAGGTTAGGTTATATTACGTTATTGATGTATATAAAGGTCCCACGGAGACGCAGATGCCAGCAAGCCAGGAATGTGGTCAAATATTACCGCCGAGATGTTATTTTAGGTTAGGATAGGTTATATTACGTGATTGATGTATATAAATGTACCACGGAGACGTAGAGGCCAACTCGCCATGAATGTTTTCAAATATTACCGCCGAGATGATAGGTTGGGTTAGGTTAGGTTATATTACGTTATTGATGTATATAAAGGTCCCACGGATACGTAGAGGCCAACTCGCCAGGTATGTTTTCAAATATTACCGCCGAGATGTTAGGTTGGGTTAGGTTAGGTTATATTACGTTATTGATGTATATAAAGGTCCCACGGAGACGTAGAGGCCAACTCGCCAGGTATGTTGTCAAATATTAGCGCCGAGATGATAGGTTGTGTTAGGTTAGGTTATATTTCGTTATTGATGTATATGAAGGTCCCACGGAGACGCAGAGGCCAACAAGCCAGGAATGTGGTCAAATATTACCGCCGAGATGATAGACTGGGTTAGCCTAGCTTATACTATGTTATTGTTGTATATAAAAGTCCGACGGAGACGTAGATGCCAACTCGCCATGAATGTTTTCAAATATTACCGCCGAGATGTTAGGTTGAGTTAGGTTAGGTTATATTACGTTAAGGATGTCTATAAAGGACCCACGGTGACGTAGAGGCCAACTCGCCAGGAATGTTGTCAAATATTATCACCGAGATGTTAGGTTGGGTTAGGTCAGGTTATATTACGTTATTGATGTATATAAAGGTCCCACGGAGACGTAGATGCCAACAAGCCAGGAATGTGGTCAAATATTACCGCCGAGATGTTATTTTGGGTTAGGATAGGTTATATTACGTTATTGATGTATATAAATGTACCACGGAGACGTAGAGGCCAACTCGCCATGAATGTTTTCAAATATTACCGCCGAAATGTTAGGTTGGGTTAGGTTAGGTTATATTACGTTATTGATGTATATAAAGGTCCCACGGATACGTAGAGGCCAACTCGCCAGGTATGTTTTCAAATATTACCGCCGAGATGTTAGGTTGGGTTAGGTTAGGTTATATTACGTTATTGATGTATATAAAGGTCCCACGGAGACGTAGAGGCCAACTCGCCAGGTATGTTGTCAAATATTAGCGCCGAGATGATAGGTTGTGTTAGGTTAGGTTATATTTCGTTATTGATGTATATGAAGGTCCCACGGAGACGCAGAGGCCAACAAGCCAGGAATGTGGTCAAATATTACCGCCGAGATGATAGACTGGGTTAGCCTAGCTTATACTATGTTATTGTTGTATATAAAAGTCCGACGGAGACGTAGATGCCAACTCGCCATGAATGTTTTCAAATATTACCGCCGAGATGTTAGGTTGAGTTAGGTTAGGTTATATTACGTTAAGGATGTCTATAAAGGACCCACGGTGACGTAGAGGCCAACTCGCCAGGAATGTTGTCAAATATTATCACCGAGATGTTAGGTTGGGTTAGGTCAGGTTATATTACGTTATTGATGTATATAAAGGTCCCACGGAGACGTAGATGCCAACAAGCCAGGAACGTGGGCAAATATTACCGCCGAGATGCTATTTTGGGTTAGGATAGGTTATATTACGTTATTGATGTATATAAATGTACCACGGAGACGTAGATGCCAACTCGCCATGAATGTTTTCAAATATTACCGCCGAGATGTTAGGTTGGGTTAGGTTAGGTTATATTCCGTTATGGATGTCTATAAAGGACCCACGGTGACGTAGAGGCCAACCCGCCAGGAATGTTGTCAAATATTATCACCGAGATGTTAGGTTGGGTTAGGTCAGGTTATATTACGTTATTGATGTATATAAAGGTCCCACGGAGACGTAGATGCCAACAAGCCAGGAACGTGGGCAAATATTACCGCCGAGATGCTATTTTGGGTTAGGATAGGTTATATTACGTTATTGATGTATATAAATGTACCACGGAGACGTAGATGCCAACTCGCCATGAATGTTTTCAAATATTACCGCCGAGATGTTAGGTTGGGTTAGGTTAGGTTATATTACGTTATGGATGTCTATAAAGGACCCACGGTGACGTAGAGGCCAACTCGCCAGGAATGTTTTCAAATATTACCGCCGAGATGTTAGGTTGGGTTAGGTTAGATTATATCACGTTATAGATGTATATAAAGGTCCCGCGGAGACGTAGAGGCCAACAAGGCAGGAATGTGTTCAAATATTACCGCCGAGATGTTAGATTGGGTTAGGTTAGGTTATATTACGTTATTGATGTATATAAAGGTCCCACGGAGACGTAGAGGCCAACAAGCCAGGAATGTGATCAAATATTACCGCCGAGATGTAAGGTTGGGTTAGGTTAGGTTATATTACGTTATTGATGTATATAAAGTTCCCACGGATACGTAGAGGCCAACTCGCCAGGAATGAGGTCATATATACCGCCGAAATGTTAGGTTGGGTTAGGTTAGGTTATATTTCGTTATTGATGTATATGAAGGTCCCACGGAGACGTAGAGGCCAACTCGCCAGGAATGTTGTCAAATACTACCGCCGAGATGATAGGTTGGGTTAGGTTAGGTTATATTACGTTATTGATGTATATAAAGGTCCCACGGAGACGTAGATACCAACAAGCCAGGAATGTGGTCAAATATTACCGCCGAGATGATGGACAGGGTTAGCCTAGCTTATACTATGTTATTGTTGTATATAACGGTCCGACGGAGACGTATAGGCCAACTCGCCACGAATGTTGTCAAATATTACCGCCGAGATGATAGGTTGGGTTAGGTTAGGTTATATTACGTTATTGATGTATATAAAGGTCCCACGGGGACGTAGATGCCAGCAAGCCAGGAATGTGGTCAAATATTACCGCCGAGATGTTATTTTGGGTTAGGATAGGTTATATTACGTTATTGATGTATATAAATGTACCACGGAGACGTAGAGGCCAACTCGCCATGAATGTTTTCAAATATTACCGCCGAGATGTTAGGTTGGGTTAGGTTAGGTTATATTACGTTATTGATGTATATAAAGGTCCCACGGAGACGTAGAGGCCAACTCGCCAGGAATGTTTTCAAATATTGCCGCCGAGATGTTAGGTAGGGTTAGGTTAGGTTATATTACGTTATAGATGTATTTAAAGGTCCCGCGGGGACGTAGAGGCCAGCAAGCCAGGAATGTGATCAAATATTACCGCCGAAATGTTAGGTTGGGTTAGGTTAGGTTATATTACGTTATTGATGTTTATAAAGGACCCACGGAGACGTGGAGGCCAACTCGCCAGGAATGTTGTCAAATATTACCGCCGAGATGATAGGTTGGGTTAGGTTAGGTTATATTACGTTATTGATGTATATAAAGGTCCCACGGAGACGCAGATGCCAGCAAGCCAGGAATGTGGTCAAATATTACCGCCGAGATGTTATTTTAGGTTAGGATAGGTTATATTACGTGATTGATGTATATAAATGTACCACGGAGACGTAGAGGCCAACTCGCCATGAATGTTTTCAAATATTACCGCCGAGATGATAGGTTGGGTTAGGTTAGGTTATATTACGTTATTGATGTATATAAAGGTCCCACGGATACGTAGAGGCCAACTCGCCAGGTATGTTTTCAAATATTACCGCCGAGATGTTAGGTTGGGTTAGGTTAGGTTATATTACGTTATTGATGTATATAAAGGTCCCACGGAGACGTAGAGGCCAACTCGCCAGGTATGTTGTCAAATATTAGCGCCGAGATGATAGGTTGTGTTAGGTTAGGTTATATTTCGTTATTGATGTATATGAAGGTCCCACGGAGACGCAGAGGCCAACAAGCCAGGAATGTGGTCAAATATTACCGCCGAGATGATAGACTGGGTTAGCCTAGCTTATACTATGTTATTGTTGTATATAAAAGTCCGACGGAGACGTAGATGCCAACTCGCCATGAATGTTTTCAAATATTACCGCCGAGATGTTAGGTTGAGTTAGGTTAGGTTATATTACGTTAAGGATGTCTATAAAGGACCCACGGTGACGTAGAGGCCAACTCGCCAGGAATGTTGTCAAATATTATCACCGAGATGTTAGGTTGGGTTAGGTCAGGTTATATTACGTTATTGATGTATATAAAGGTCCCACGGAGACGTAGATGCCAACAAGCCAGGAATGTGGTCAAATATTACCGCCGAGATGTTATTTTGGGTTAGGATAGGTTATATTACGTTATTGATGTATATAAATGTACCACGGAGACGTAGAGGCCAACTCGCCATGAATGTTTTCAAATATTACCGCCGAAATGTTAGGTTGGGTTAGGTTAGGTTATATTACGTTATTGATGTATATAAAGGTCCCACGGATACGTAGAGGCCAACTCGCCAGGTATGTTTTCAAATATTACCGCCGAGATGTTAGGTTGGGTTAGGTTAGGTTATATTACGTTATTGATGTATATAAAGGTCCCACGGAGACGTAGAGGCCAACTCGCCAGGTATGTTGTCAAATATTAGCGCCGAGATGATAGGTTGTGTTAGGTTAGGTTATATTTCGTTATTGATGTATATGAAGGTCCCACGGAGACGCAGAGGCCAACAAGCCAGGAATGTGGTCAAATATTACCGCCGAGATGATAGACTGGGTTAGCCTAGCTTATACTATGTTATTGTTGTATATAAAAGTCCGACGGAGACGTATAGGCCAACTCGCCAGGAATGTTGTCAAATATAACCGCCGAGATGTTATTTTGGGTTAGGATAGGTTATATTACGTTATTGATGTATATAAAGGTCCCACGGAGACGTAGATGCCAACAAGCCAGGAATGTGGTCAAATATTACCGCCGAGATGTTATTTTGGGTTAGGATAGGTTATATTACGTTATTGATGTATATAAATGTACCACGGAGACGTAGAGGCCAACTCGCCATGAATGTTTTCAAATATTACCGCCGAGATGTTAGGTTGGGTTAGGTTAGGTTATATTACGTTATAGATGAATATAAAGGTCCCACGGAGACGTAGAGGCCAACTCACTAGGAATGTTTTCAAATATTACCGCCGAGATGTTAGGTTGGGTTAGGTTACGTTATATTACGTTATAGATGTATTTAAAGGTCCCGCGGAGACGTAGAGGCCAACAAGCCAGGAATGTGATCAAATATTACCGCCGAGATGTTAGGTTGGGTTAGGTTAGGTTATATTACGTTATTGATGTATATAAAGGTCCCACGGATACGTAGAGGCCAACTCGACAGGTATGTTTTCAAATATTACCGCCGAGATGTTAGGTTGGGTTAGGTTAGGTTATATTACGTTGAGATTAGAAGAGAAGCGAGACGCTTCACTTTCTCTAAATGGAAGGAGAAACTCGCACCTGCGACCAATCACAGGATCGTGGGAGCGATTCTACCCATCTTGGAAAACTGGGTAGAAAACAGGAGAGGGCAGCTCACCTTCAGAGTGACGCAGGTGCTGACTGGACATGGATGCTTCGGTCAGTACCTCTGCAAGATCGGAAAAGAGGCCACGGCTGAATGTCACCATTGCGGAGACGGAGACGACTCTGCGCAGCACACGTTGGAACGCTGTCCAGCGTGGCAAACGCTGCGCCACGCTCTCGTGGCAGAGATCGGACGGGATCTCTCGCCGACCAGCATCCTGCCGAAGATGCTGGAAGGGGAGAGATACTGGCGAGCCGTTACCTTGTTTTGCGACAAAGTGATGGCTGCGAAGGAAGCCGCCGAGCGCGAAAGAGAGCGCACGCTTTCTGCTCGACGAGCCTTACGTGGTCGGCGTTGTAGACGTTTGCCACGTTCCACTCCAAGGTAGGGGACTCTCGTCCGTCAGGGCGCGAGAGTCGCTCCAAAGTACCCACCGGGGAGCGGAGCTTCGCCGCCGCCGTCCATCTCAAACGCCGCAAGCGGGAGAAGAGGAAGACGACTTCGAAGATTGAAGACAGGCGCAAGAAATTCGACAAAGAGGTACGCGTGAGGAATGCATGCATTCGCACACAAGCGTAATAGAAAAGATTGCGCAAAGAAAAAGTAAATAAGAAAAAACAGAAAGAGCAGCCGAGCGCCGGCTAGACAGGATTTGGGTCAAGTCTATCCGGCACGCGCTCGACAGAGGAGAGGCAAACGACTGTGGTGGTTGCAGTCGTTGCCAATCTAAAGTATGAACTCGCACGCCAGCTATGAACAGAGAGTTCAAAGAACTCAGACACGAGGCGGGATGCTGGACGCGTTCGAAAGAGTTCCCGGCTACCCGCTACAAGTGTAGGAAGACCACCGCAGGGTTTTAGTCGGTAAGAGTCCGACATAACCGCGGATTTCCCAAAAAATCCACGGTATCCATGAGGATTTCCCTGCGAAAAAAAAAAAAAAAAAGGTTATATTACGTTATTGATGTATATAAAGGTCCCACGGAGACGTAGAGGCCAACTCGCCAGGTATGTTGTCAAATATTAGCGCCGAGATGATAGACTGGGTTAGCCTAGCTTATACTATGTTATTGTTGTATATAAAAGTCCGACGGAGACGTATAGGCCAACTCGCCAGGAATGTTGTCAAATATTACCGCCGAGATGATAGGTTGGGTTCGGTTAGTTTATATTACGTTATTGATGTATATGAAGTTCAAACCGAGACGTAGAGGCCAACTCGCCAGGAATGTTGTCAAATATTACCGCCGAGATGATAGGTTGGGTTCCGTTAGGTTATATTACGTTATTGATGTATATGAAGGTCAATCCGAGACGTAGAGGCCAACTCGCCAGGAATGTTGTCAAATATAACCGCCGAGATGTTATTTTGGGTTAGGATAGGTTATATTACGTTATTGATGTATATAAAGGTCCCACGGAGACGTAGATGCCAACAAGCCAGGAATGTGTTCAAATATAACCGCCGAAATGTTAGGTTGGGTTAGGTTAGGTTATATTTCGTTATTGATGTATATGAAGGTCCCACGGAGACGTAGATGCCAACAAGCCAGGAATGTGGTCAAATATTACCGCCGAGATGATGGACAGGGTTAGCCTAGCTTATACTATGTTATTGCTGTATACAACGGTCCGACGGAGACGTATAGGCCAACTCGCCAGGAATGTTGTCAAATATTACCGCCGAAATGTTAGGTTGGGTTAGGTTAGGTTATATTACGTTATTGATGTTTATAAAGGACCCACGGAGACGTGGAGGCCAACTCGCAAGGAATGTTGTCAAATATTACCGCCGAGATGATAGGTTGGGTTAGGTTAGGTTATATTACGTTATTGATGTATATAAAGGTCCCACGGAGACGTAGATGCCAGCAAGCCAGGAATGTGGTCAAATATTACCGCCGAGATGTTATTTTGGGTTAGGATAGGTTATATTACGTTATTGATGTATATAAATGTACCACGGAGACGTAGATGCCAACTCGCCATGAATGTTTTCAAATATTACCGCCGAGATGTTAGGTTGGGTTAGGTTAGGTTATATTACGTTATTGATGTATATAATGGTCCCACGGAGACGTAGAGGCCAACTCGCCAGGTATGTTGTCAAATATAAGCGCCGAGATGATAGGTTGTGTTAGGTTAGGTTATATTTCGTTATTGATGTATATGAAGGTCCCACGGAGACGCAGAGGCCAACAAGCCAGGAATGTGGTCAAATATTAGCGCCGACATGATAGGTTGTGTTAGGTTAGGTTATATTTCGTTATTGATGTATATGAAGGTCCCACGGAGACGCAGAGGCCAACAAGCCAGGAATGTGGTCAAATATTACCGCCGAGATGATAGACTGGGTTAGCCTAGCTTATACTATGTTATTGTTGTATATAAAAGTCCGACGGAGACGTATAGGCCAACTCGCCAGGAATGTTGTCAAATATTACCGCCGAGATGATAGGTTGGGTTAGGTTACGTTATATTACGTTATAGATGTATTTAAAGGTCCCGCGGAGACGTAGAGGCCAACAAGCCAGGAATGTGATCAAATATTACCGCCGAGATGTTAGGTTGGGTTAGGTTAGGTTATATTACGTTATTGATGTATATAAAGGTCCCACGGAGACGTAGATGCCAACAAGCCAGGAATGTGTTCAAATATTACCGCCGAGATGTTAGATTGGGTTAGGTTAGGTTATATTACGTTATTGATGTATATAAATGTACCACGGAGACGTAGAGGCCAACTCGCCATGAATGTTTTCAAATATTACCGCCGAGATGTTAGGTTGGGTTAGGTTAGGTTATATTACGTTATAGATGAATATAAAGGTCCCACGGAGACGTAGAGGCCAACTCGCTAGAAATGTTTTCAAATATTACCACCGAGATGTTAGGTTGGGTTAGGTTACGTTATATTACGTTATAGATGTATTTAAAGGTCCCGCGGAGACGTAGAGGCCAACAAGCCAGGAATATGATCAAATATTACCGCCGAGATGTTAGGTTGGGTTAGGTTAGGTTATATTACGTTATTGATGTATATAAAGGTCCCACGGATACGTAGAGGCCAACTCGCCAGGTATGTTTTCAAATATTACCGCCGAGATGTTAGGTTGGGTTAGGTTAGGTTATATTACGTTATTGATGTATATAAAGGTCCCACGGAGACGTAGAGGCCAACTCGCCAGGTATGTTGTCAAATATTAGCGCCGACATGATAGGTTGTGTTAGGTTAGGTTATATTTCGTTATTGATGTATATGAAGGTCCCACGGAGACGCAGAGGCCAACAAGCCAGGAATGTGGTCAAATATAACCGCCGAGATGTTATTTTGGGTTAGGATAGGTTATATTACGTTATTGATGTATATAAATGTCCCACGGAGACGTAGATGCCAACAAGCCAGGAACGTGGTCAAATATTACCGCCGAGATGCTATTTTGGGTTAGGATAGGTTATATTACGTTATTGATGTATATAAATGTACCACGGAGACGTAGATGCCAACTCGCCATGAATGTTTTCAAATATTATCGCCGAGATGTTAGGTTGGGTTAGGTTAGGTTATATTACGTTATGGATGTCTATAAAGGACCCACGGTGACGTAGAGGCCAACTCGCCAGGAATGTTTTCAAATATTACCGCCGAGATGTTAGGTTGGGTTAGGTTAGGTTATATTACGTTATTGATGTATATAAAGGTCCCACGGAGACGTAGATGCCAGCAAGCCAGGAATGTGGTCAATTATTACCGCCGAGATGTTCTTTTAGGTTAGGATAGGTTATATTACGTTATTGATGTATATAAATGTACCACGGAGACGTAGATGCCAACTCGCCATGAATGTTTTCAAATATTACCGCCGAGATGTTAGGTTGGGTTAGGTTAGGTTATATTACGTTATGGATGTCTATAAAGGACCCACGGTGACGTAGAGACCAACTCGCCAGGAATGTTGTCAAATATTATCACCGAGATGTTATGTTGGGTTAGGTCAGGTTATATTACGTTATTGATGTATATGAAGGTCCCACGGAGACGCAGAGGCCAACAAGCCAGGAATGTGGTCAAATATTACCGCCGAGATGATAGACTGGGTTAGCCTAGCTTATACTATGTTATTGTTGTATATAAAAGTCCGACGGAGACGTATAGGCCAACTCGCCAGGAATGTTGTCAAATATTACCGCCGAGATGATAGGTTGGGTTCGGTTAGTTTATATTACGTTATAGATGAATATAAAGGTCCCACGGAGACGTAGAGGCCAACTCGCTAGGAATGTTTTCAAATATTACCGCCGAGATGTTAGGTTGGGTTAGGTTACGTTATATTACGTTATAGATGTATTTAAAGGTCCCGCGGAGACGTAGAGGCCAACAAGCCAGGAATGTGATCAAATATTACCGCCGAGATGTTAGGTTGGGTTAGGTTAGGTTATATTACGTTATTGATGTATATAAAGGTCCCACGGATACGTAGAGGCCAACTCGCCAGGTATGTTTTCAAATATTACCGCCGAGATGTTAGGTTGGGTTAGGTTAGGTTATATTACGTTATTGATGTATATAAAGGTCCCACGGAGACGTAGAGGCCAACTCGCCAGGTATGTTGTCAAATATTAGCGCCGACATGATAGGTTGTGTTAGGTTAGGTTATATTTCGTTATTGATGTATATGAAGGTCCCACGGAGACGCAGAGGCCAACAAGCCAGGAATGTGGTCAAATATTACCGCCGAGATGATAGACTGGGTTAGCCTAGCTTATACTATGTTATTGTTGTATATAAAAGTCCGACGGAGACGTATAGGCCAACTCGCCAGGAATGTTGTCAAATATTACCGCCGAGATGATAGGTTGGGTTCGGTTAGTTTATATTACGTTATTGATGTATATGAAGGTCAAACCGAGACGTAGAGGCCAACTCGCCAGGAATGTTGTCAAATATTACCGCCGAGATGATAGGTTGGGTTCGGTTAGGTTATATTACGTTATTGATGTATATGAAGGTCAAACCGAGACGTAGAGGCCAATTCGCCAGGAATGTTGTCAAATGTAACCGCCGAGATGTTATTTTGGGTTAGGATAGGTTATATTACGTTATTGATGTATATAAAGGTCCCACGGAGACGTAGATGCCAACAAGCCAGGAATGTGTTCAAATATTACCGCCGAGATGTTAGATTGGGTTAGGTTAGGTTATATCACGTTATAGATGTATATAAAGGTCCCGCGGAGACGTAGAGGCCAACAAGGCAGGAATGTGTTCAAATATTACCGCCGATATGTTAGATTGGGTTAGGTTAGGTTATATTACGTTATTGATGTATATAAAGGTCCCACGGAGACGTAGAGGCCAACAAGCCAGGAATGTGATCAAATATTACCGCCGAGATGTAAGGTTGGGTTATGTTAGGTTATATTACGTTATTGATGTATATAAAGCTCCCACGGATACGTAGAGGCCAACTCGCCGGGAATGAGGTCATATATACCGCCGAAATGTTAGGTTGAGTTAGGTTAGGTTATATTTCGTTATTGATGTATATGAAGGTCCCACGGAGACGTAGAGGCCAACTCGCCAGGAATGTTGTCAAATATTACCGCCGAGATGATAGGTTGGATTAGGTTAGGTTATATTACGTTATTGATGTATATAAAGGTCCCACGGAGACGTAGATGCCAACAAGCCAGGAATGTGGTCAAATATTACCGCCGAGATGATGGACAGGGTTAGCCTAGCTTATACTATGTTATTGTTGTATATAACGGTCCGACGGAGACGTATAGGCCAACTCGCCAGGAATGTTGTCAAATATTACCGCCGAGATGATAGGTTGGGTTAGGTTAGGTTATATTACGTTATTGATGTATATAAAGGTCCCACGGAGACGTAGATGCCAGCAAGCCAGGAATGTGGTCAAATATTACCGCCGAGATGTTATTTTGGGTTAGGATAGGTTATATTACGTTATGGATGTATTTAAAGGTCCCGCGGAGACGTAGAGGCCAGCAAGCCAGGAATGTGATCAAATATTACCGCCGAGATGTTAGGTTGGGTTAGGTTAGGTTATATTACGTTATTGATGTATATAAAGGTCCCACGGAGTCGTAGATGTCAGCAAGCCAGGAATGTGGTCAAATATTACCGCCGAGATGTTAGGTTGGTTTAGGTTAGGTTATATTACGTTATGGATGTATATAAATGTACCACGGAGACGTAGATGCCAACTCGCCATGAATGTTTTCAAATATTACCGCCGAGATGATAGGTTGGGTTAGGTTAGGTTATATTACGTTATTGATGTATATAAAGGTCCCACGGAGACGTAGAGGCCAACTCGCCAGGAATGTTGTCAAATATTACCGCCGAGATGCTATTTTGGGTTAGGATAGGTTATATTACGTTATTGATGTATATAAATGTACCACGGAGACGTAGATGCCAACTCGCCATGAATGTTTTCAAATATTACCGCCGAGATGTTAGGTTGGGTTAGGTTAGGTTATATTACGTTATGGATGTCTATAAAGGACCCACGGTGACGTAGAGGCCAACTCGCCAGGAATGTTTTCAAATATTACCGACGAGATGTTAGGTTGGGTTCGGTTAGATTATATCACGTTATAGATGTATATAAAGGTCCCGCGGAGACGTAGAGGCCAACAAGGCAGGAATGTGTTCAAATATTACCGCCGAGATGTTAGATTGGGTTAGGTTAGGTTATATTACGTTATTGATGTATATAAAGGTCCCACGGAGACGTAGAGGCCAACAAGCCAGGAATGTGATCAAATATTACCGCCGAGATGTAAGGTTGGGTTAGGTTAGGTTATATTACGTTATGGATGTATTTAAAGGTCCCGCGGAGACGTAGAGGCCAGCAAGCCAGGAATGTGATCAAATATTACCGCCGAGATGTTAGGTTGGGTTAGGTTAGGTTATATTACGTTATTGATGTATATAAAGGTCCCACGGAGTCGTAGATGTCAGCAAGCCAGGAATGTGGTCAAATATTACCGCCGAGATGTTAGGTTGGTTTAGGTTAGGTTATATTACGTTATGGATGTATATAAATGTACCACGGAGACGTAGATGCCAACTCGCCATGAATGTTTTCAAATATTACCGCCGAGATGATAGGTTGGGTTAGGTTAGGTTATATTACGTTATTGATGTATATAAAGGTCCCACGGAGACGTAGAGGCCAACTCGCCAGGAATGTTGTCAAATATTACCGCCGAGATGCTATTTTGGGTTAGGATAGGTTATATTACGTTATTGATGTATATAAATGTACCACGGAGACGTAGATGCCAACTCGCCATGAATGTTTTCAAATATTACCGCCGAGATGTTAGGTTGGGTTAGGTTAGGTTATATTACGTTATGGATGTCTATAAAGGACCCACGGTGACGTAGAGGCCAACTCGCCAGGAATGTTTTCAAATATTACCGCCGAGATGTTAGGTTGGGTTCGGTTAGATTATATCACGTTATAGATGTATATAAAGGTCCCGCGGAGACGTAGAGGCCAACAAGGCAGGAATGTGTTCAAATATTACCGCCGAGATGTTAGATTGGGTTAGGTTAGGTTATATTACGTTATTGATGTATATAAAGGTCCCACGGAGACGTAGAGGCCAACAAGCCAGGAATGTGATCAAATATTACCGCCGAGATGTAAGGTTGGGTTAGGTTAGGTTATATTTCGTTATTGATGTATATGAAGGTCCCACGGAGACGTAGAGGCCAACTCGCCAGGAATGTTGTCAAATATTACCGCCGAGATGATAGGTTGGGTTAGGTTAGGTTATATTACGTTATTGATGTATATAAAGGTCCCACGGAGACGTAGATGCCAACAAGCCAGGAATGTGGTCAAATATTACCGCCGAGATGATGGACAGGGTTAGCCTAGCTTATACTATGTTATTGTTGTATATAACGGTCCGACGGAGACGTATAGGCCAACTCGCCACGAATGTTGTCAAATATTACCGCCGAGATGATAGGTTGGGTTAGGTTAGGTTATATTACGTTATTGATGTATATAAAGGTCCCACGGAGACGTAGATGCCAGCAAGCCAGGAATGTGGTCAAATATTACCGCCGAGATGTTATTTTGGGTTAGGATAGGTTATATTACGTTATTGATGTATATAAATGTACCACGGAGACGTAGATGCCAACTCGCCATGAATGTTTTCAAATATTACCGCCGAGATGTTAGGTTGGGTTAGGTTAGGTTATATTCCGTTATGGATGTCTATAAAGGACCCACGGTGACGTAGAGGCCAACCCGCCAGGAATGTTGTCAAATATTATCACCGAGATGTTAGGTTGGGTTAGGTCAGGTTATATTACGTTATTGATGTATATAAAGGTCCCACGGAGACGTAGATGCCAACAAGCCAGGAACGTGGGCAAATATTACCGCCGAGATGCTATTTTGGGTTAGGATAGGTTATATTACGTTATTGATGTATATAAATGTACCACGGAGACGTAGATGCCAACTCGCCATGAATGTTTTCAAATATTACCGCCGAGATGTTAGGTTGGGTTAGGTTAGGTTATATTACGTTATGGATGTCTATAAAGGACCCACGGTGACGTAGAGGCCAACTCGCCAGGAATGTTTTCAAATATTACCGCCGAGATGTTAGGTTGGGTTAGGTTAGATTATATCACGTTATAGATGTATATAAAGGTCCCGCGGAGACGTAGAGGCCAACAAGGCAGGAATGTGTTCAAATATTACCGCCGAGATGTTAGATTGGGTTAGGTTAGGTTATATTACGTTATTGATGTATATAAAGGTCCCACGGAGACGTAGAGGCCAACAAGCCAGGAATGTGATCAAATATTACCGCCGAGATGTAAGGTTGGGTTAGGTTAGGTTATATTACGTTATTGATGTATATAAAGGTCCCACGGATACGTAGAGGCCAACTCGCCAGGAATGAGGTCATATATACCGCCGAAATGTTAGGTTGGGTTAGGTTAGGTTACATTTCGTTATTGATGTATATGAAGGTCCCACGGAGACGTAGAGGCCAACTCGCCAGGAATGTTGTCAAATACTACCGCCGAGATGATAGGTTGGGTTAGGTTAGGTTATATTACGTTATTGATGTATATAAAGGTCCCACGGAGACGTAGATGCCAACAAGCCAGGAATGTGGTCAAATATTACCGCCGAGATGATGGACAGGATTAGCCTAGCTTATACTATGTTATTGTTGTATATAACGGTCCGACGGAGACGTATAGGCCAACTCGCCACGAATGTTGTCAAATATTACCGCCGAGATGATAGGTTGGGTTAGGTTAGGTTATATTACGTTATTGATGTATATAAAGGTCCCACGGGGACGTAGATGCCAGCAAGCCAGGAATGTGGTCAAATATTACCGCCGAGATGTTATTTTGGGTTAGGATAGGTTATATTACGTTATTGATGTATATAAATGTACCACGGAGACGTAGAGGCCAACTCGCCATGAATGTTTTCAAATATTACCGCCGAGATGTTAGGTTGGGTTAGGTTAGGTTATATTACGTTATTGATGTATATAAAGGTCCCACGGAGACGTAGAGGCCAACTCGCCAGGAATGTTTTCAAATATTGCCGCCGAGATGTTAGGTAGGGTTAGGTTAGGTTATATTACGTTATTGATGTATATAAAGGTCCCACGGATACGTAGAGGCCAACTCGCCAGGTATGTTTTCAAATATTACCGCCGAGATGTTAGGTTGGGTTAGGTTAGGTTATATTACGTTATTGATGTATATAAAGGTCCCACGGAGACGTAGAGGCCAACTCGCCACGAATGTTGTCAAATATTACCGCCGAGATGATAGGTTGGGTTAGGTTAGGTTATATTTCGTTATTGATGTATATGAAGGTCCCACGGAGACGCAGAGGCCAACAAGCCAGGAATGTGGTCAAATATTACCGCCGAGATGATAGACTGGGTTAGCCTAGCTTATACTATGTTATTGTTGTATATAAAAGTCCGACGGAGACGTAGATGCCAACTCGCCATGAATGTTTTCAAATATTACCGCCGAGATGTTAGGTTGGGTTAGGTTAGGTTATATTCCGTTATGGATGTCTATAAAGGACCCACGGTGACGTAGAGGCCAACCCGCCAGGAATGTTGTCAAATATTTTCACCGAGATGTTAGGTTGGGTTAGGTCAGGTTATATTACGTTATTGATGTATATAAAGGTCCCACGGAGACGTAGATGCCAACAAGCCAGGAACGTGGGCAAATATTACCGCCGAGATGCTATTTTGGGTTAGGATAGGTTATATTACGTTATTGATGTATATAAATGTACCACGGAGACGTAGATGCCAACTCGCCATGAATGTTTTCAAATATTACCGCCGAGATGTTAGGTTGGGTTAGGTTAGGTTATATTACGTTATGGATGTCTATAAAGGACCCACGGTGACGTAGAGGCCAACTCGCCAGGAATGTTTTCAAATATTACCGCCGAGATGTTAGGTTGGGTTAGGTTAGATTATATCACGTTATAGATGTATATAAAGGTCCCGCGGAGACGTAGAGGCCAACAAGGCAGGAATGTGTTCAAATATTACCGCCGAGATGTTAGATTGGGTTAGGTTAGGTTATATTACGTTATTGATGTATATAAAGGTCCCACGGAGACGTAGAGGCCAACAAGCCAGGAATGTGATCAAATATTACCGCCGAGATGTAAGGTTGGGTTAGGTTAGGTTATATTACGTTATTGATGTATATAAAGTTCCCACGGATACGTAGAGGCCAACTCGCCAGGAATGAGGTCATATATACCGCCGAAATGTTAGGTTGGGTTAGGTTAGGTTATATTTCGTTATTGATGTATATGAAGGTCCCACGGAGACGTAGAGGCCAACTCGCCAGGAATGTTGTCAAATACTACCGCCGAGATGATAGGTTGGGTTAGGTTAGGTTATATTACGTTATTGATGTATATAAAGGTCCCACGGAGACGTAGATACCAACAAGCCAGGAATGTGGTCAAATATTACCGCCGAGATGATGGACAGGGTTAGCCTAGCTTATACTATGTTATTGTTGTATATAACGGTCCGACGGAGACGTATAGGCCAACTCGCCACGAATGTTGTCAAATATTACCGCCGAGATGATAGGTTGGGTTAGGTTAGGTTATATTACGTTATTGATGTATATAAAGGTCCCACGGGGACGTAGATGCCAGCAAGCCAGGAATGTGGTCAAATATTACCGCCGAGATGTTATTTTGGGTTAGGATAGGTTATATTACGTTATTGATGTATATAAATGTACCACGGAGACGTAGAGGCCAACTCGCCATGAATGTTTTCAAATATTACCGCCGAGATGTTAGGTTGGGTTAGGTTAGGTTATATTACGTTATTGATGTATATAAAGGTCCCACGGAGACGTAGAGGCCAACTCGCCAGGAATGTTTTCAAATATTGCCGCCGAGATGTTAGGTAGGGTTAGGTTAGGTTATATTACGTTATAGATGTATTTAAAGGGCCCGCGGGGACGTAGAGGCCAGCAAGCCAGGAATGTGATCAAATATTACCGCCGAAATGTTAGGTTGGGTTAGGTTAGGTTATATTACGTTATTGATGTTTATAAAGGACCCACGGAGACGTGGAGGCCAACTCGCCAGGAATGTTGTCAAATATTACCGCCGAGATGATAGGTTGGGTTAGGTTAGGTTATATTACGTTATTGATGTATATAAAGGTCCCACGGAGACGCAGATGCCAGCAAGCCAGGAATGTGGTCAAATATTACCGCCGAGATGTTATTTTAGGTTAGGATAGGTTATATTACGTGATTGATGTATATAAATGTACCACGGAGACGTAGAGGCCAACTCGCCATGAATGTTTTCAAATATTACCGCCGAAATGTTAGGTTGGGTTAGGTTAGGTTATATTACGTTATTGATGTATATAAAGGTCCCACGGATACGTAGAGGCCAACTCGCCAGGTATGTTTTCAAATATTACCGCCGAGATGTTAGGTTGGGTTAGGTTAGGTTATATTACGTTATTGATGTATATAAAGGTCCCACGGAGACGTAGAGGCCAACTCGCCAGGTATGTTGTCAAATATTAGCGCCGAGATGATAGGTTGTGTTAGGTTAGGTTATATTTCGTTATTGATGTATATGAAGGTCCCACGGAGACGCAGAGGCCAACAAGCCAGGAATGTGGTCAAATATTACCGCCGAGATGATAGACTGGGTTAGCCTAGCTTATACTATGTTATTGTTGTATATAAAAGTCCGACGGAGACGTAGATGCCAACTCGCCATGAATGTTTTCAAATATTACCGCCGAGATGTTAGGTTGAGTTAGGTTAGGTTATATTACGTTAAGGATGTCTATAAAGGACCCACGGTGACGTAGAGGCCAACTCGCCAGGAATGTTGTCAAATATTATCACCGAGATGTTAGGTTGGGTTAGGTCAGGTTATATTACGTTATTGATGTATATAAAGGTCCCACGGAGACGTAGATGCCAACAAGCCAGGAACGTGGGCAAATATTACCGCCGAGATGCTATTTTGGGTTAGGATGCGTTATATTACGTTATTGATGTATATAAATGTACCACGGAGACGTAGATGCCAACTCGCCATGAATGTTTTCAAATATTACCGCCGAGATGTTAGGTTGGGTTAGGTTAGGTTATATTCCGTTATGGATGTCTATAAAGGACCCACGGTGACGTAGAGGCCAACCCGCCAGGAATGTTGTCAAATATTATCACCGAGATGTTAGGTTGGGTTAGGTCAGGTTATATTACGTTATTGATGTATATAAAGGTCCCACGGAGACGTAGATGCCAACAAGCCAGGAACGTGGGCAAATATTACCGCCGAGATGCTATTTTGGGTTAGGATAGGTTATATTACGTTATTGATGTATATAAATGTACCACGGAGACGTAGATGCCAACTCGCCATGAATGTTTTCAAATATTACCGCCGAGATGTTAGGTTGGGTTAGGTTAGGTTATATTACGTTATGGATGTCTATAAAGGACCCACGGTGACGTAGAGGCCAACTCGCCAGGAATGTTTTCAAATATTACCGCCGAGATGTTAGGTTGGGTTAGGTTAGATTATATCACGTTATAGATGTATATAAAGGTCCCGCGGAGACGTAGAGGCCAACAAGGCAGGAATGTGTTCAAATATTACCGCCGAGATGTTAGATTGGGTTAGGTTAGGTTATATTACGTTATTGATGTATATAAAGGTCCCACGGAGACGTAGAGGCCAACAAGCCAGGAATGTGATCAAATATTACCGCCGAGATGTAAGGATGGGTTAGGTTAGGTTATATTACGTTATTGATGTATATAAAGTTCCCACGGATACGTAGAGGCCAACTCGCCAGGAATGAGGTCATATATACCGCCGAAATGTTAGGTTGGGTTAGGTTAGGTTATATTTCGTTATTGATGTATATGAAGGTCCCACGGAGACGTAGAGGCCAACTCGCCAGGAATGTTGTCAAATACTACCGCCGAGATGATAGGTTGGGTTAGGTTAGGTTATATTACGTTATTGATGTATATAAAGGTCCCACGGAGACGTAGATACCAACAAGCCAGGAATGTGGTCAAATATTACCGCCGAGATGATGGACAGGGTTAGCCTAGCTTATACTATGTTATTGTTGTATATAACGGTCCGACGGAGACGTATAGGCCAACTCGCCACGAATGTTGTCAAATATTACCGCCGAGATGATAGGTTGGGTTAGGTTAGGTTATATTACGTTATTGATGTATATAAAGGTCCCACGGGGACGTAGATGCCAGCAAGCCAGGAATGTGGTCAAATATTACCGCCGAGATGTTATTTTGGGTTAGGATAGGTTATATTACGTTATTGATGTATATAAATGTACCACGGAGACGTAGAGGCCAACTCGCCATGAATGTTTTCAAATATTACCGCCGAGATGTTAGGTTGGGTTAGGTTAGGTTATATTACGTTATTGATGTATATAAAGGTCCCACGGAGACGTAGAGGCCAACTCGCCAGGAATGTTTTCAAATATTGCCGCCGAGATGTTAGGTAGGGTTAGGTTAGGTTATATTACGTTATAGGTGTATTTAAAGGTCCCGCGGGGACGTAGAGGCCAGCAAGCCAGGAATGTGATCAAATATTACCGCCGAAATGTTAGGTTGGGTTAGGTTAGGTTATATTACGTTATTGATGTTTATAAAGGACCCACGGAGACGTGGAGGCCAACTCGCCAGGAATGTTGTCAAATATTACCGCCGAGATGATAGGTTGGGTTAGGTTAGGTTATATTACGTTATTGATGTATATAAAGGTCCCACGGAGACGCAGATGCCAGCAAGCCAGGAATGTGGTCAAATATTACCGCCGAGATGTTATTTTAGGTTAGGATAGGTTATATTACGTGATTGATGTATATAAATGTACCACGGAGACGTAGAGGCCAACTCGCCATGAATGTTTTCAAATATTACCGCCGAGATGATAGGTTGGGTTAGGTTAGGTTATATTACGTTATTGATGTATATAAAGGTCCCACGGATACGTAGAGGCCAACTCGCCAGGTATGTTTTCAAATATTACCGCCGAGATGTTAGGTTGGGTTAGGTTAGGTTATATTACGTTATTGATGTATATAAAGGTCCCACGGAGACGTAGAGGCCAACTCGCCAGGTATGTTGTCAAATATTAGCGCC
This sequence comes from Xylocopa violacea, assembly GCA_963969225.1. NCBI lineage: Eukaryota > Metazoa > Arthropoda > Insecta > Hymenoptera > Apidae > Xylocopa > Xylocopa violacea. The sequence goes on from CAXAJV010000977.1 coordinate 5,312,785, forward strand.
GAGATGATAGGTTGTGTTAGGTTAGGTTATATTTCGTTATTGATGTATATGAAGGTCCCACGGAGACGCAGAGGCCAACAAGCCAGGAATGTGGTCAAATATTACCGCCGAGATGATAGACTGGGTTAGCCTAGCTTATACTATGTTATTGTTGTATATAAAAGTCCGACGGAGACGTAGATGCCAACTCGCCATGAATGTTTTCAAATATTACCGCCGAGATGTTAGGTTGAGTTAGGTTAGGTTATATTACGTTAAGGATGTCTATAAAGGACCCACGGTGACGTAGAGGCCAACTCGCCAGGAATGTTGTCAAATATTATCACCGAGATGTTAGGTTGGGTTAGGTCAGGTTATATTACGTTATTGATGTATATAAAGGTCCCACGGAGACGTAGATGCCAACAAGCCAGGAATGTGGTCAAATATTACCGCCGAGATGTTATTTTGGGTTAGGATAGGTTATATTACGTTATTGATGTATATAAATGTACCACGGAGACGTAGAGGCCAACTCGCCATGAATGTTTTCAAATATTACCGCCGAAATGTTAGGTTGGGTTAGGTTAGGTTATATTACGTTATTGATGTATATAAAGGTCCCACGGATACGTAGAGGCCAACTCGCCAGGTATGTTTTCAAATATTACCGCCGAGATGTTAGGTTGGGTTAGGTTAGGTTATATTACGTTATTGATGTATATAAAGGTCCCACGGAGACGTAGAGGCCAACTCGCCAGGTATGTTGTCAAATATTAGCGCCGAGATGATAGGTTGTGTTAGGTTAGGTTATATTTCGTTATTGATGTATATGAAGGTCCCACGGAGACGCAGAGGCCAACAAGCCAGGAATGTGGTCAAATATTACCGCCGAGATGATAGACTGGGTTAGCCTAGCTTATACTATGTTATTGTTGTATATAAAAGTCCGACGGAGACGTAGAGGCCAACAAGCCAGGAATGTGATCAAATATTACCGCCGAGATGTTAGGTTGGGTTAGGTTAGGTTATATTACGTTATTGATGTATATAAAGGTCCCACGGATACGTAGAGGCCAACTCGACAGGTATGTTTTCAAATATTACCGCCGAGATGTTAGGTTGGGTTAGGTTAGGTTATATTACGTTGAGATTAGAAGAGAAGCGAGACGCTTCACTTTCTCTAAATGGAAGGAGAAACTCGCACCTGCGACCAATCACAGGATCGTGGGAGCGATTCTACCCATCTTGGAAAACTGGGTAGAAAACAGGAGAGGGCAGCTCACCTTCAGAGTGACGCAGGTGCTGACTGGACATGGATGCTTCGGTCAGTACCTCTGCAAGATCGGAAAAGAGGCCACGGCTGAATGTCACCATTGCGGAGACGGAGACGACTCTGCGCAGCACACGTTGGAACGCTGTCCAGCGTGGCAAACGCTGCGCCACGCTCTCGTGGCAGAGATCGGACGGGATCTCTCGCCGACCAGCATCCTGCCGAAGATGCTGGAAGGGGAGAGATACTGGCGAGCCGTTACCTTGTTTTGCGACAAAGTGATGGCTGCGAAGGAAGCCGCCGAGCGCGAAAGAGAGCGCACGCTTTCTGCTCGACGAGCCTTACGTGGTCGGCGTTGTAGACGTTTGCCACGTTCCACTCCAAGGTAGGGGACTCTCGTCCGTCAGGGCGCGAGAGTCGCTCCAAAGTACCCACCGGGGAGCGGAGCTTCGCCGCCGCCGTCCATCTCAAACGCCGCAAGCGGGAGAAGAGGAAGACGACTTCGAAGATTGAAGACAGGCGCAAGAAATTCGACAAAGAGGTACGCGTGAGGAATGCATGCATTCGCACACAAGCGTAATAGAAAAGATTGCGCAAAGAAAAAGTAAATAAGAAAAAACAGAAAGAGCAGCCGAGCGCCGGCTAGACAGGATTTGGGTCAAGTCTATCCGGCACGCGCTCGACAGAGGAGAGGCAAACGACTGTGGTGGTTGCAGTCGTTGCCAATCTAAAGTATGAACTCGCACGCCAGCTATGAACAGAGAGTTCAAAGAACTCAGACACGAGGCGGGATGCTGGACGCGTTCGAAAGAGTTCCCGGCTACCCGCTACAAGTGTAGGAAGACCACCGCAGGGTTTTAGTCGGTAAGAGTCCGACATAACCGCGGATTTCCCAAAAAATCCACGGTATCCATGAGGATTTCCCTGCGAAAAAAAAAAAAAAAGGTTATATTACGTTATTGATGTATATAAAGGTCCCACGGAGACGTAGAGGCCAACTCGCCAGGTATGTTGTCAAATATTAGCGCCGAGATGATAGACTGGGTTAGCCTAGCTTATACTATGTTATTGTTGTATATAAAAGTCCGACGGAGACGTATAGGCCAACTCGCCAGGAATGTTGTCAAATATTACCGCCGAGATGATAGGTTGGGTTCGGTTAGTTTATATTACGTTATTGATGTATATGAAGTTCAAACCGAGACGTAGAGGCCAACTCGCCAGGAATGTTGTCAAATATTACCGCCGAGATGATAGGTTGGGTTCCGTTAGGTTATATTACGTTATTGATGTATATGAAGGTCAATCCGAGACGTAGAGGCCAACTCGCCAGGAATGTTGTCAAATATAACCGCCGAGATGTTATTTTGGGTTAGGATAGGTTATATTACGTTATTGATGTATATAAAGGTCCCACGGAGACGTAGATGCCAACAAGCCAGGAATGTGTTCAAATATAACCGCCGAGATGTTATTTTGGGTTAGGTTAGGTTATATTACGTTATTGATGTATATAAAGGTCCCACGGAGACGTAGATGCCAACAAGCCAGGAATGTGTTCAAATATTACCGCCGAGATGTTAGATTGGGTTAGGTTAGGTTATATTACGTTATTGATGTATATAAAGGTCCCACGGAGACGTAGAGGCCAACAAGCCAGGAATGTGATCAAATATTACAGCCGAGATGTAAGGTTGGGTTAGGTTAGGTTATATTACGTTATTGATGTATATAAAGGTCCCACGGATACGTAGAGGCCAACTCGCCAGGAATGAGGTCAAATATACCGCCGAAATGTTAGGTTGGGTTAGGTTAGGTTATATTTCGTTATTGATGTATATGAAGGTCCCACGGAGACGTAGAGGCCAACTCGCCAGGAATTTTGTCAAATATAACCGCCGAGATGTTATTTTGGGTTAGGATAGGTTATATTACGTTATTGATGTATATAAAGGTCCCACGTAGACGTAGATGCCAACAAGCCAGGAACGTGGGCAAATATTACCGCCGAGATGCTATTTTGGGTTAGGATAGGTTATATTACGTTATTGATGTATATAAATGTACCACGGAGACGTAGATGCCAACTCGCCATGAATGTTTTCAAATATTATCGCCGAGATGTTAGGTTTGGTTAGGTTAGGTTATATTACGTTATGGATGTCTATAAAGGACCCACGGTGACGTAGAGGCCAACTCGCCAGGAATGTTTTCAAATATTACCGCCGAGATGTTAGGTTGTGTTCGGTTAGGTTATATTACGTTATTGATGTATATAAAGGTCCCACGGAGACGTAGAGGCCAACAAGCCAGGAATGTGATCAAATATTACCGCCGAGATGTAAGGTTGGGTTAGGTTAGGTTATATTACGTTATTGATGTATATAAAGGTCCCACGGATACGTAGAGGCCAACTCGCCAGGAATGAGGTCATATATACCGCCGAAATGTTAGGTTGGGTTAGGTTAGGTTATATTTCGTTATTGATGTATATGAAGGTCCCACGGAGACGTAGATGCCAACAAGCCAGGAATGTGGTCAAATATTACCGCCGAGATGATGGACAGGGTTAGCCTAGCTTATACTATGTTATTGCTGTATACAACGGTCCGACGGAGACGTATAGGCCAACTCGCCAGGAATGTTGTCAAATATTACCGCCGAAATGTTAGGTTGGGTTAGGTTAGGTTATATTACGTTATTGATGTTTATAAAGGACCCACGGAGACGTGGAGGCCAACTCGCAAGGAATGTTGTCAAATATTACCGCCGAGATGATAGGTTGGGTTAGGTTAGGTTATATTACGTTATTGATGTATATAAAGGTCCCACGGAGACGTAGATGCCAGCAAGCCAGGAATGTGGTCAAATATTACCGCCGAGATGTTATTTTGGGTTAGGATAGGTTATATTACGTTATTGATGTATATAAATGTACCACGGAGACGTAGATGCCAACTCGCCATGAATGTTTTCAAATATTACCGCCGAGATGTTAGGTTGGGTTAGGTTAGGTTATATTACGTTATTGATGTATATAAAGGTCCCACGGAGACGTAGAGGCCAACTCGCCAGGTATGTTGTCAAATATAAGCGCCGAGATGATAGGTTGTGTTAGGTTAGGTTATATTTCGTTATTGATGTATATGAAGGTCCCACGGAGACGCAGAGGCCAACAAGCCAGGAATGTGGTCAAATATTACCGCCGAGATGATAGAGTGGGTTAGCCTAGCTTATACTATGTTATTGTTGTATATAAAAGTCCGACGGAGACGTATAGGCCAACTCGCCAGGAATGTTTTCAAATATTACCGCCGAGATGTTAGGTTGGGTTAGGTTAGATTATATCACGTTATAGATGTATATAAAGGTCCCGCGGAGACGTAGAGGCCAACAAGGCAGGAATGTGTTCAAATATTACCGCCGAGATGTTAGATTGGATTAGGTTAGGTTATATTACGTTATTGATGTATATAAAGTTCCCACGGAGACGTAGAGGCCAACAAGCCAGGAATGTGATCAAATATTACCGCCGAGAAGTAAGGTTGGGTTAGGTTAGGTTATATTACGTTATTGATGTATATAAAGGTCCCACGGATACGTAGAGGCCAACTCGCCAGGAATGAGGTCATATATACCGCCGAAATGTTAGGTTGGGTTAGGTTAGGTTATATTTCGTTATTGATGTATATGAAGGTGCCACGGAGACGTAGAGGCCAACTCGCCAGGAATGTTGTCAAATATTACCGCCGAGATGATAGGTTGGGTTAGGTTAGGTTATATTACGTTATAGATGTATTTAAAGGTCCCGCGGAGACGTAGAGGCCAGCAAGCCAGGAATGTGATCAAATATTACCGCCGAAATGTTAGGTTGGGTTAGGTTAGGTTATATTACGTTATTGATGTTTATAAAGTACCCACGGAGACGTGGAGGCCAACTCGCCAGGAATGTTGTCAAATATTACCGCCGAGATGATAGGTTGGGTTAGGTTAGGTTATATTACGTTATTGATGTATATAAAGGTCCCACGGAGACGTAGATGCCAGCAAGCCAGGAATGTGGTCAAATATTACCGCCGAAATGTTATTTTGGGTTAGGATAGGTTATATTGCGTTATTGATGTATATAAATGTACCACGGAGACGTAGATGCCAACTCGCCATGAATGTTTTCAAATATTACCGCCGAGATGTTAGGTTGGGTTAGGTTAGGTTATATTACGTTATTGATGTATATAAAGGTCCCACGGAGACGTAGAGGCCAACTCGCCAGGAATGTTTTCAAATATTGCCGCCGAGATGTTAGGTAGGGTTAGGTTAGGTTATATTACGTTATAGATGTATTTAAAGGTCCCGCGGAGACGTAGAGGCCAGCAAGCCAGGAATGTGATCAAATATTACCGCCGAAATGTTAGGTTGGGTTAGGTTAGGTTATATTACGTTATTGATGTTTATAAAGGACCCACGGAGACGTGGAGGCCAACTCGCCAGGAATGTTGTCAAATATTACCGCCGAGATGATAGGTTGGGTTAGGTTAGGTTATATTACGTTATTGATGTATATAAAGGTCCCACGGAGACGTAGATGCCAGCAAGCCAGGAATGTGGTCAAATATTACCGCCGAGATGTTATTTTGGGTTAGGATAGGTTATATTACGTTATTGATGTATATAAATGTACCACGGAGACGTAAATGCCAACTCGCCATGAATGTTTTCAAATATTACCGCCGAGATGTTAGGTTGGGTTAGGTTAGGTTATATTACGTTATGGATGTCTATAAAGGACCCACGGTGACGTAGAGCCCAACTCGCCAGGAATGTTGTCAAATATTATCACCGCGATGTTAGGTTGGGTTAGGTCAGGTTATATTACGTTATTGATGTATATAAAGGTCCCACGGAGACGTAGATGCCAACAAGCCAGGAATGTGGTCAAATATTACCGCCGAGATGTTATTTTGGGTTAGGATAGGTTATATTACGTTATTGATGTATATAAATGTACCACGGAGACGTAGAGGCCAACTCGCCATGAATGTTTTCAAATATTACCGCCGAGATGTTAGGTTGGGTTAGGTTAGGTTATATTACGTTATAGATGAATATAAAGGTCCCACGGAGACGTAGAGGCCAACTCGCTAGGAATGTTTTCAAATATTACCGCCGAGATGTTAGGTTGGGTTAGGTTACGTTATATTACGTTATAGATGTATTTAAAGGACCCGCGGAGACGTAGAGGCCAACAAGCCAGGAATGTGATCAAATATTACCGCCGAGATGTTAGGTTGGGTTAGGTTAGGTTATATTACGTTATTGATGTATATAAAGGTCCCACGGATACGTAGAGGCCAACTCGCCAGGTATGTTTTCAAATATTACCGCCGAGATGTTAGGTTGGGTTAGGTTAGGTTATATTACGTTATTGATGTATATAAAGGTCCCACGGAGACGTAGAGGCCAACTCGCCAGGTATGTTGCAAATATTAGCGCCGAGATGATAGGTTGTGTTAGGTTAGGTTATATTTCGTTATTGATGTATATGAAGGTCCCACGGAGACGCAGAGGCCAACAAGCCAGGAATGTGGTCAAATATTACCGCCGAGATGATAGAGTGGGTTAGCCTAGCTTATACTATGTTATTGTTGTATATAAAAGTCCGACGGAGACGTATAGGCCAACTCGCCAGGAATGTTGTCAAATATTACCGCCGAGATGATAGGTTGGGTTCGGTTAGTTTATATTACGTTATTGATGTATATGAAGGTCAAACCGAGACGTAGAGGCCAACTCGCCAGGAATGTTGTCAAATATTACCGCCGAGATGATAGGTTGGGTTCGGTTAGGTTATATTACGTTATTGATGTATATGAAGGTCAAACCGAGACGTAGAGGCCAACTAGCCAGGAATGTTGTCAAATATAACCGCCGAGATGTTATTTTGGGTTAGGATAGGTTATATTACGTTATTGATGTATATAAAGGTCCCACGGAGACGTAGATGCCAACAAGCCAGGAACGTGGGCAAATATTATCGCCGAGATGCTATTTTGGGTTAGGATAGGTTATATTACGTTATTGATGTATATAAATGTACCACGGAGACGTAAATGCCAACTCGCCATGAATGTTTTCAAATATTACCGCCGAGATGTTAGGTTGGGTTAGGTTAGGTTATATTACGTTATGGATGTCTATAAAGGACCCACGGTGACGTAGAGGCCAACTCGCCAGGAATGTTTTCAAATATTACCGCCGAGATGTTAGGTTGGGTTAGGTTAGATTATATCACGTTATAGATGTATATAAAGGTCCCGCGGAGACGTAGAGGCCAACAAGGCAGGAATGTGTTCAAATATTACCGCCGAGATGTTAGATTGGGTTAGGTTAGGTTATATTACGTTATTGATGTATATAAAGGTCCCACGGAGACGTAGAGGCCAACAAGCCAGGAATGTGAGCAAATATTACCGCCGAGATGTAAGGTTGGGTTAGGTTAGGTTATATTACGTTATTGATGTATATAAAGGTCCCACGGATACGTAGAGGCCAACTCGCCAGGAATGAGGTCATATATACCGCCGAAATGTTAGATAGGGTTAGGTTAGGTTATATTACGTTATTGATGTATATAAAGGTCCCACGGAGACGTAGAGGCCAACAAGCCAGGAATGTGATCAAATATTACCGCCGAGATGTAAGGTTGGGTTAGGTTAGGTTATATTACGTTATTGATGTATATAAAGGTCCCACGGATACGTAGAGGCCAACTCGCCAGGAATGAGGTCATATATACCGCCGAAATGTTAGGTTGGGTTAGGTTAGGTCATATGTCGTTATTGATGTATATGAAGGTCCCACGGAGACGTAGAGGCCAACTCGCCAGGAATGTTGTCAAATATTACCGCCGAGATGATAGGTTGAGTTAGGTTAGGTTATATTACGTTATTGATGTATATAAAGGTCCCACGGAGACGTAGATGCCAGCAAGCCAGGAATGTGGTCAAATATTACCGCCGAGATGTTATTTTGGGTTAGGATAGGTTATATTACGTTATTGATGTATATAAATGTACCACGGAGACGTAGATGCCAACTCGCCATGAATGTTTTCAAATATTACCGCCGAGATGCTATTTTGGGATAGGATAGGTTATATTACGTTATTGATGTATATAAATGTACCACGGAGACGTAGATGCCAACTCGCCATGAATGTTTTCAAATATTATCGCCGAGATGTTAGGTTTGGTTAGGTTAGGTTATATTACGTTATGGATGTCTATAAAGGACCCACGGTGACGTAGAGGCCAACTCGCAAGGAATGTTGTCAAATATTACCGCCGAGATGATAGGTTGGGTTAGGTTAGGTTATATTACGTTATTGATGTATATAAAGGTCCCACGGAGACGTAGATGCCAGCAAGCCAGGAATGTGGTCAAATATTACCGCCGAGATGTTATTTTGGGTTAGGATAGGTTATATTACGTTATTGATGTATATAAATGTACCACGGAGACGTAGATGCCAACTCGCCATGAATGTTTTCAAATATTACCGCCGAGATGTTAGGTTGGGTTAGGTTAGGTTATATTACGTTATGGATGTCTATAAAGGACCCACGGTGACGTAGAGGCCAACTCGCCAGGAATGTTGTCAAATATTATCACCGCGATGTTAGGTTGGGTTATGTCAGGTTATATTACGTTATTGATGTATATAAAGGTCCCACGGAGACGTAGAGGCCAACTCGCCAGGTATGTTGTCAAATATTAGCGCCGAGATGATAGGTTGTGTTAGGTTAGGTTATATTTCGTTATTGATGTATATGAAGGTCCCACGGAGACGCAGAGGCCAACAAGCCAGGAATGTGGTCAAATATTACCGCCGAGATGATAGACTGGGTTAGCCTAGCTTATACTATGTTATTGTTGTATATAAAAGTCCGACGGAGACGTATAGCCCAACTCGCCAGGAATGTTGTCAAATATTACCGCCGAGATGATAGGTTGGGTTCGGTTAGTTTATATTACGTTATTGATGTATATGAAGGTCAAACCGAGACGTAGAGGCCAACTCGCCAGGAATGTTGTCAAATATTACCGCCGAGATGACAGGTTGGGTTCGGTTAGGTTATATTACGTTATTGATGTATATGAAGGTCAAACCGAGACGTAGAGGCCAACTCGCCAGGAATGTTGTCAAATATAACCGCCGAGATGTTATTTTGGGTTAGGATAGGTTATATTACGTTATTGATGTATATAAAGGTCCCACGGAGACGTAGATGCCAACAAGCCAGGAATGTGTTCAAATATTACCGGCGAGATGTTAGATTGGGTTAGGTTAGGTTATATTACGTTATTGATGTATATAAAGGTCCCACGGAGACGTAGAGGCCAACAAGCCAGGAATGTGATCAAATATTACAGCCGAGATGTAAGGTTGGGTTAGGTTAGGTTATATTACGTTATTGATGTATATAAAGGTCCCACGGATACGTAGAGGCCAACTCGCCAGGAATGAGGTCAAATATACCGCCGAAATGTTAGGTTGGGTTAGGTTAGGTTATATTTCGTTATTGATGTATATGAAGGTCCCACGGAGACGTAGAGGCCAACTCGCCAGGAATGTTGTCAAATATAACAGCCCAGATGTTATTTTGGGTTAGGATAGGTTATATTACGTTATTGATGTATATAAAGGTCCCACGGAGACGTAGATGCCAACAAGCCAGGAACGTGGGCAAATATTACCGCCGAGATGTTATTTTGGGTTAGGATAGGTTATATTACGTTATTGATGTATATAAATGTACCACGGAGACGTAGAGGCCAACTCGCCATGAATGTTTTCAAATATTACCGCCGAGATGTTAGGTTGGGTTAGGTTAGGTTATATTACGTTATAGATGAATATAAAGGTCCCACGGAGACGTAGAGGCCAACTCGCTAGGAATGTTTTCAAATATTACCGCCGAGATGTTAGGTTGGGTTAGGTTACGTTATATTACGTTATAGATGTATTTAAAGGTCCCGCGGAGACGTAGAGGCCAACAAGCCAGGAATGTGATCAAATATTACCGCCGAGATGTTAGGTTGGGTTAGGTTAGGTTATATTACGTTATTGATGTATATAAAGGTCCCACGGATACGTAGAGGCCAACTCGACAGGTATGTTTTCAAATATTACCGCCGAGATGTTAGGTTGGGTTAGGTTAGGTTATATTACGTTATTGATGTATATAAAGGTCCCACGGAGACGTAGAGGCCAACTCGCCAGGTATGTTGTCAAATATTAGCGCCGAGATGATAGGTTGTGTTAGGTTAGGTTATATTTCGTTATTGATGTATATGAAGGTCCCACGGAGACGCAGAGGCCAACAAGCCAGGAATGTGGTCAAATATTACCGCCGAGATGATAGACTGGGTTAGCCTAGCTTATACTATGTTATTGTTGTATATAAAAGTCCGACGGAGACGTATAGGCCAACTCGCCAGGAATGTTGTCAAATATTACCGCCGAGATGATAGGTTGGGTTCGGTTAGTTTATATTACGTTATTGATGTATATGAAGGTCAAACCGAGACGTAGAGGCCAACTCGCCAGGAATGTTGTCAAATATTACCGCCGAGATGACAGGTTGGGTTCGGTTAGGTTATATTACGTTATTGATGTATATGAAGGTCAAACCGAGACGTAGAGGCCAACTCGCCAGGAATGTTGTCAAATATTACCGCCGAGATGATAGGTTGGGTTCGGTTAGGTTATATTACGTTATGGATGTATATGAAGGTCAAACCGAGACGTAGAGGCCAACTCGCCAGGAATGTTGTCAAATATAACCGCCGAGATGTTATTTTGGGTTAGGATAGGTTATATTACGTTATTGATGTATATAAAGGTCCCACGGAGACGTAGATGCCAACAAGCCAGGAATGTGTTCAAATATTACCGCCGAGATGTTAGATTGGGTTAGGTTAGGTTATATTACGTTATTGATGTATATAAAGGTCCCACGGAGACGTAGAGGCCAACAAGCCAGGAATGTGATCAAATATTACAGCCGAGATGTAAGGTTGGGTTAGGTTAGGTTATATTACGTTATTGATGTATATAAAGGTCCCACGGATACGTACAGGCCAACTCGCCAGGAATGAGGTCAAATATACCGCCGAAATGTTAGGTTGGGTTAGGTTAGGTTATATTTCGTTATTGATGTATATGAAGGTCCCACGGAGACGTAGAGGCCAACTCGCCAGGAATGTTGTCAAGTATAACCGCCGAGATGTTATTTTGGGTTAGGATAGGTTATATTACGTTATTGATGTATATAAAGGTCCCACGGAGACGTAGATGCCAACAAGCCAGGAACGTGGGCAAATATTATCGCCGAGATGCTATTTTGGGTTAGGATAGGTTATATTACGTTATTGATGTATATAAATGTACCACGGAGACGTAAATGCCAACTCGCCATGAATGTTTTCAAATATTACCGCCGAGATGTTAGGTTGGGTTAGGTTAGGTTATATTACGTTATGGATGTCTATAAAGGACCCACGGTGACGTAGAGGCCAACTCGCCAGGAATGTTTTCAAATATTACCGCCGAGATGTTAGGTTGGGTTAGGTTAGATTATATCACGTTATAGATGTATATAAAGGTCCCGCGGAGACGTAGAGGCCAACAAGGCAGGAATGTGTTCAAATATTACCGCCGAGATGTTAGATTGGGTTAGGTTAGGTTATATTACGTTATTGATGTATATAAAGGTCCCACGGAGACGTAGAGGCCAACAAGCCAGGAATGTGATCAAATATTACCGCCGAGATGTAAGGTTGGGTTAGGTTAGGTTATATTACGTTATTGATGTATATAAAGGTCCCACGGATACGTAGAGGCCAACTCGCCAGGAATGAGGTCATATATACCGCCGAAATGTTAGATTGGGTTAGGTTAGGTTATATTACGTTATTGATGTATATAAAGGTCCCACGGAGACGTAGAGGCCAACAAGCCAGGAATGTGATCAAATATTACCGCCGAGATGTAAGGTTGGGTTAGGTTAGGTTATATTACGTTATTGATGTATATAAAGGTCCCACGGATACGTAGAGGCCAACTCGCCAGGAATGAGGTCATATATACCGCCGAAATGTTAGGTTGGGTTAGGTTAGGTTATATGTCGTTATTGATGTATATGAAGGTCCCACGGAGACGTAGAGGCCAACTCGCCAGGAATGTTGTCAAATATTACCGCCGAGATGATAGGTTGGGTTAGGTTAGGTTATATTACGTTATTGATGTATATAAAGGTCCCACGGAGACGTAGATGCCAGCAAGCCAGGAATTTGGTCAAATATTACCGCCGAGATGTTATTTTGGGTTAGGATAGGTTATATTACGTTATTGATGTATATAAATGTACCACGGAGACGTAGATGCCAACTCGCCATGAATGTTTTCAAATATTACCGCCGAGATGTTAGGTTGGGTTAGGTTAGGTTATATTCCGTTAGGGATGTCTATAAAGGACCCACGGTGACGTAGAGGCCAACTCGCCAGGAATGTTGTCAAATATTATCACCGAGATGTTAGGTTGGGTTAGGTCAGGTTATATTACGTTATTGATGTATATAAAGGTCCCACGGAGACGTAGATGCCAACAAGCCAGGAATGTGGTCAAATATTACCGCCGAGATGTTATTTTGGGTTAGGATAGGTTATATTACGTTATTGATGTATATAAATGTACCACGGAGACGTAGAGGCCAACTCGCCATGAATGTTTTCAAATATTACCGCCGAGATGTTAGGTTGGGTTAGGTTAGGTTATATTACGTTATTGATGTATATAAAGGTCCCACGGAGACGTAGATGCAAGCAAGCCAGGAATGTGGTCAAATATTACCGCCGAGATGTTATTTTGGGTTAGGATAGGTTATATTACGTTATTGATGTATATAAATGTACCACGGAGACGTAGAGGCCAACTCGCCATGAATGTTTTCAAATATTACCGCCGAGATGTTAGGTTGGGTTAGGTTAGGTTATATTACGTTATTGATGTATATGAAGGGCAAACCGAGACGTAGAGGCCAACTCGCCAGGAATGTTGTCAAGTATAACAGCCGAGATGTTATTTTGGGTTAGGATAGGTTATATTACGTTATTGATGTATATAAAGGTCCCACGGAGACGTAGATGCCAACAAGCCAGGAACGTGGGCAAATATTACCGCCGAGATGCTATTTTGGGTTAGGATAGGTTATACTACGTTATTGATGTATATAAATGTACCACGGAGACGTAGAGGCCAACTCGCCAGGAATGTTTTCAAATATTACCGCCGAGATGTTAGGTTGGGTTAGGTTAGATTATATGAGGTTATAGATGTATATAAAGGTCCCGCGGAGACGTAGAGGCCAACAAGGCAGGAATGTGTTCAAATATTACCGCCGAGATGTAAGGTTGGGTTAGGTTAGGTTATATTACGTTATTGATGTATATAAAGGTCCCACGGATACGTAGAGGCCAACTCGCCAGGAATGAGGTCATATATACCGCCGAAATGTTAGGTTGGGTTAGGTTAGGTTATATTTCGTTATTGATGTATATGATGGTCCCACGGAGACGTAGAGGCCAACTCGCCAGGAATGTTGTCAAATATTACCGCCGAGATGATAGGTTGGGTTAGGTTAGGTTATATTACGTTATAGATGTATATAAAGGTCCCACGGAGACGTAGATGCCAACAAGCCAGGATTGTGGTCAAATATTACCGCCGAGATGATGGACAGGGTTAGCCTAGCTTATACTATGTTATTGTTGTATATAACGGTCCGACGGAGACGTATAGGCCAACTCGCCACGAATGTTGTCAAATATTACCGCCGAGATGATAGGTTGGGTTAGGTTAGGTTATATTACGTTATTGATGTATATAAAGGTCCCACGGAGACGTAGATGCCAGCAAGCCAGGAATGTGGTCAAATATTACCGCCGAGATGTTATTTTGGGTTAGGATAGGTTATATTACGTTATTGATGTATATAAATGTACCACGGAGACGTAGAGGCCAACTCGCCATGAATGTTTTCAAATATTACCGCCGAGATGTTAGATTGGGTTAGGTTAGGTTATATTACGTTATTGATGTATATAAAGGTCCCACGGAGACGTAGAGGCCAACAAGCCAGGAATGTGATCAAATATTACCGCCGATATGTAAGGTTGGGTTAGGTTAGGTTATATTACGTTATTGATGTATATAAAGGTCCCACGGATACGTAGAGGCCAACTCGCCAGGAATGAGGTCATATATACCGCCGAAATGTTAGATTGGGTTAGGTTAGGTTATATTACGTTATTGATGTATATAAAGGTCCCACGGAGACGTAGAGGCCAACAAGCCAGGAATGTGATCAAATATTACCGCCGAGATGTAAGGTTGGGTTAGGTTAGGTTATATTACGTTATTGATGTATATAAAGGTCCCACGGATACGTAGAGGCCAACTCGCCAGGAATGAGGTCATATATACCGCCGAAATGTTAGGTTGGGTTAGGTTAGGTTATATTTCGTTATTGATGTATATGAAGGTCCCACGGAGACGTAGAGGCCAACTCGCCAGGAATGTTGTCAAATATTACCGCCGAGATGATAGGTTGGGTTAGGTTAGGTTATATTACGTTATTGATGTATATAAAGGTCCCACGGAGACGTAGATGCCAGCAAGCCAGGAATGTGGTCAAATATTACCGCCGAGATGTTATTTTGGGTTAGGATAGGTTATATTACGTTATTGATGTATATAAATGTACCACGGAGACGTAGATGCCAACTCGCCATGAATGTTTTCAAATATTACCGCCGAGATGTTAGGTTGGGTTAGGTTAGGTTATATTACGTTATGGATGTCTATAAAGGACCCACGGTGACGTAGAGGCCAACTCGCCAGGAATGTTTTCAAATATTACCGCCGAGATGTTAGGTTGGGTTAGGTTAGATTATATGAGGTTATAGATGTATATAAAGGTCCCGCGGAAACGTAGAGGCCAACAAGGCAGGAATGTGTTCAAATATTACCGCCGAGATGTAAGGTTGGGTTAGGTTAGGTTATATTACGTTATTGATGTATATAAAGGTCCCACGGATACGTAGAGGCCAACTCGCCAGGAATGAGGTCATATATACCGCCGAAATGTTAGGTTGGGTTAGGTTAGGTTATATTTCGTTATTGATGTATATGAAGGTCCCACGGAGACGTAGAGGCCAACTCGCCAGGAATGTTGTCAAATATTACCGCCGAGATAATAGGTTGGGTTAGGTTAGGTTATATTACGTTATTGATGTATATAAAGGTCCCACGGAGACGTAGATGCCAACAAGCCAGGAATGTGGTCAAATATTACCGCCGAGATGATGGACAGGGTTAGCCTAGCTTATACTATGTTATTGTTGTATATAACGGTCCGACGGAGACGTATAGGCCAACTCGCCACGAATGTTGTCAAATATTACCGCCGAGATGATAGGTTGGGTTAGGTTAGGTTATATTACGTTATTGATGTATATAAAGGTCCCACGGAGACGTAGATGCCAGCAAGCCAGGAATGTGGTCAAATATTACCGCCGAGATGTTATTTTGGGTTAGCATAGGTTATATTACGTTATTGATGTATATAAATGTACCACGGAGACGTAGAGGCCAACTCGCCATGAATGTTTTCAAATATTACCGCCGAGATGTTAGGTTGGGTTAGGTTAGGTTATATTACGTTATGGATGTCTATAAAGGACCCACGGTGACGTAGAGGCCAACTCGCCAGGAATGTTTTCAAATATTACCGCCGAGATGTTAGGTTGGGTTAGGTTAGATTATATCACGTTATAGATGTATATAAAGGTCCCGCGGAGACGTAGAGGCCAACAAGGCAGGAATGTGTTCAAATATTACCGCCGAGATGTAAGGTTGGGTTAGGTTAGGTTATATTACGTTATTGATGTATATAAAGGTCCCACGGATACGTAGAGGCCAACTCGCCAGGAATGAGGTCATATATACCGCCGAAATGTTAGGTTGGGTTAGGTTAGGTTATATTTCGTTATTGATGTATATGAAGGTCCCACGGAGACGTAGAGGCCAACTCGCCAGGAATGTTGTCAAATATTACCGCCGAGATAATAGGTTGGGTTAGGTTAGGTTATATTACGTTATTGATGTATATAAAGGTCCCACGGAGACGTAGATGCCAACAAGCCAGGAATGTGGTCAAATATTACCGCCGAGATGATGGACAGGGTTAGCCTAGCTTATACTATGTTATTGTTGTATATAACGGTCCGACGGAGACGTATAGGCCAACTCGCCACGAATGTTGTCAAATATTACCGCCGAGATGATAGGTTGGGTTAGGTTAGGTTATATTACGTTATTGATGTATATAAAGGTCCCACGGAGACGTAGATGCCAGCAAGCCAGGAATGTGGTCAAATATTACCGCCGAGATGTTATTTTGGGTTAGGATAGGTTATATTACGTTATTGATGTATATAAATGTACCACGGAGACGTAGAGGCCAACTCGCCATGAATGTTTTCAAATATTACCGCCGAGATGTTAGGTTGGGTTAGGTTAGGTTATATTACGTTATTGATGTATATAAAGGTCCCACGGAGACGTAGAGGCCAACTCGACAGGAATGTTTTCAAATATTGCCGCCGAGATGTTAGGTAGGGTTAGGTTAGGTTATATTACGTTAAAGATGTATTTAAAGGTCCCGCGGGGACGTAGAGGCCAACTCGCCAGGAATGTTGTCAAATATTACCGCCGAAATGTTAGGTTGGGTTAGGTTAGGTTATATTACGTTATTGATGTTTATAAAGGACCCACGGAGACGTGGAGGCCAACTCGCCAGGAATGTTGTCAAATATTACCGCCGAGATGATAGGTTGGGTTAGGTTAGGTTATATTACGTTATTGATGTATATAAAGGTCCCACGGAGACGTAGAGGCCAACAAGCCAGGAATGTGATCAAATATTACCGCCGAGATGTAAGGTTGGGTTAGGTTAGGTTATATTACGTTATTGATGTATATAAAGGTCCCACGGATACGTAGAGGCCAACTCGCCAGGAATGAGGTCATATATACCGCCGAAATGTTAGGTTGGGTTAGGTTAGGTTATATTTCGTTATTGATGTATATGAAGGTCCCACGGAGACGTAGAGGCCAACTCGCCAGGAATGTTGTCAAATATTACCGCCGAGATGATAGGTTGGGTTAGGTTAGGTTATATTACGTTATTGATGTATATAAAGGTCCCACGGAGACGTAGATGCCAGCAAGCCAGGAATGTGGTCAAATATTACCGCCGAGATGTTATTTTGGGTTAGGATAGGTTATATTACGTTATTGATGTATATAAATGTACCACGGAGACGTAGATGCCAACTCGCCATGAATGTTTTCAAATATTACCGCCGAGATGTTAGGTTGGGTTAGGTTAGGTTATATTACGTTATTGATGTATATAAAGGTCCCACGGAGACGTAGATGCCAGCAAGCCAGGAATGTGGTCAAATATTACCGCCGAGATGTTAGGTTGGGTTAGGTTAGGTTATATTACGTTATTGATGTATATGAAGGGCAAACCGAGACGTAGAGGCCAACTCGCCAGGAATGTTGTCAAATATAACAGCCGAGATGTTATTTTGGGTTAGGATAGGTTATATTACGTTATTGATGTATATAAAGGTCCCACGGAGACGTAGATGCCAACATGCCAGGAACGTGGGCAAATATTACCGCCGAGATGCTATTTTGGGTTAGGATAGGTTATATTACGTTATTGATGTATATAAATGTACCACGGAGACGTAGATGCCAACTCGCCATGAATGTTTTCAAATATTACCGCCGAGATGTTAGGTTGGGTTAGGTTAGGTTATATTACGTTATGGATGTCTATAAAGGACCCACGGTGACGTAGAGGCCAACTCGCCAGGAATGTTTTCAAATATTACCGCCGAGATGTTAGGTTGGGTTAGGTTAGATTATATCACGTTATAGATGTATATAAAGGTCCCGCGGAGACGTAGAGGCCAACAAGGCAGGAATGTGTTCAAATATTACCGCCGAGATGTAAGGTTGGGTTAGGTTAGGTTATATTACGTTATTGATGTATATAAAGGTCCCACGGATACGTAGAGGCCAACTCGCCAGGAATGAGGTCATATATACCGCCGAAATGTTAGGTTGGGTTAGGTTAGGTTATATTTCGTTATTGATGTATATGAAGGTCCCACGGAGACGTAGAGGCCAACTCGCCAGGAATGTTGTCAAATATTACCGCCGAGATAATAGGTTGGGTTAGGTTAGGTTATATTACGTTATTGATGTATATAAAGGTCCCACGGAGACGTAGATGCCAACAAGCCAGGAATGTGGTCAAATATTACCGCCGAGATGATGGACAGGGTTAGCCTAGCTTATACTATGTTATTGTTGTATATAACGGTCCGACGGAGACGTATAGGCCAACTCGCCACGAATGTTGTCAAATATTACCGCCGAGATGATAGGTTGGGTTAGGTTAGGTTATATTACGTTATTGATGTATATAAAGGTCCCACGGAGACGTAGATGCCAGCAAGCCAGGAATGTGGTCAAATATTACCGCCGAGATGTTATTTTGGGTTAGGATAGGTTATATTACGTTATTGATGTATATAAATGTACCACGGAGACGTAGAGGCCAACTCGCCATGAATGTTTTCAAATATTACCGCCGAGATGTTAGGTTGGGTTAGGTTAGGTTATATTACGTTATTGATGTATATAAAGGTCCCACGGAGACGTAGAGGCCAACTCGACAGGAATGTTTTCAAATATTGCCGCCGAGATGTTAGGTAGGGTTAGGTTAGGTTATATTACGTTAAAGATGTATTTAAAGGTCCCGCGGGGACGTAGAGGCCAACTCGCCAGGAATGTTGTCAAATATTACCGCCGAAATGTTAGGTTGGGTTAGGTTAGGTTATATTACGTTATTGATGTTTATAAAGGACCCACGGAGACGTGGAGGCCAACTCGCCAGGAATGTTGTCAAATATTACCGCCGAGATGATAGGTTGGGTTAGGTTAGGTTATATTACGTTATTGATGTATATAAAGGTCCCACGGAGACGTAGAGGCCAACAAGCCAGGAATGTGATCAAATATTACCGCCGAGATGTAAGGTTGGGTTAGGTTAGGTTATATTACGTTATTGATGTATATAAAGGTCCCACGGATACGTAGAGGCCAACTCGCCAGGAATGAGGTCATATATACCGCCGAAATGTTAGATTGGGTTAGGTTAGGTTATATTACGTTATTGATGTATATAAAGGTCCCACGGAGACGTAGAGGCCAACAAGCCAGGAATGTGATCAAATATTACCGCCGAGATGTAAGGTTGGGTTAGGTTATGTTATATTACGTTATAGATGTATTTAAAGGTCCCGCGGGGACGTAGAGGCCAACTCGCCAGGAATGTTGTCAAATATTACCGCCGAAATGTTAGGTTGGCTTAGGTTAGGTTATATTACGTTATTGATGTTTATCAAGGACCCACGGAGACGTGGAGGCCAACTCGCCAGGAATGTTGTCAAATATTACCGCCGAGATGTTAGGTTGGGTTAGGTTAGGTTATATTACGTTATTGATGTATATAAAGGTCCCACGGATACGTAGAGACCAACTCGCCAGGTATGTTTTCAAATATTACCGCCGAGATGTTAGGTTGGGTTAGGTTAGGTTATATTACGTTATTGATGTATATAAAGGTCCCACGGAGACGTAGAGGCCAACTCGCCAGGTATGTTGTCAAATATTAGCGCCGAGATGATAGGTTGTGTTAGGTTAGGTTATATTTCGTTATTGATGTATATGAAGGTCCCACGGAGACGCAGAGGCCAACAAGCCAGGAATGTGGTCAAATATTACCGCCGAGATGATAGAGTGGGTTAGCCTAGCTTATACTATGTTATTGTTGTATATAAAAGTCCGACGGAGACGTATAGGCCAACTCGCCAGGAATGTTGTCAAATATTACCGCCGAGATGATAGGTTGGGTTCGGTTAGTTTATATTACGTTATTGATGTATATGAAGGTCAAACCGAGACGTAGAGGCCAACTCGCCAGGAATGTTGTCAAATATTACCGCCGAGATGATAGGTTGGGTTCGGTTAGGTTATATTACGTTATTGATGTATATGAAGGTCAAACCGAGACGTAGAGGCCAGCTCGCCAGGAATGTTGTCAAATATAACCGCCGAGATGTTATTTTGGGTTAGGATAGGTTATATTACGTTATTGATGTATATAAAGGTCCCACGGAGACGTAGATGCCAACAAGCCAGGAATGTGTTCAAATATTACCGCCGAGATGTTAGATTGGGTTAGGTTAGGTTATATTACGTTATTGATGTATATAAAGGTCCCACGGAGACGTAGAGGCCAACAAGCCAGGAATGTGATCAAATATTACAGCCGAGATGTAAGGTTGGGTTAGGTTAGGTTATATTACGTTATTGATGTATATAAAGGTCCCACGGATACGTACAGGCCAACTCGCCAGGAATGAGGTCAAATATACCGCCGAAATGTTAGGTTGGGTTAGGTTAGGTTATATTTCGTTATTGATGTATATGAAGGTCCCACGGAGACGTAGAGGCCAACTCGCCAGGAATGTTGTCAAGTATAACCGCCGAGATGTTATTTTAGGTTAGGATAGGTTATATTACGTTATTGATGTATATAAAGGTCCCACGGAGACGTAGATGCCAACAAGCCAGGAACGTGGGCAAATATTATCGCCGAGATGCTATTTTGGGTTAGGATAGGTTATATTACGTTATTGATGTATATAAATGTACCACGGAGACGTAAATGCCAACTCGCCATGAATGTTTTCAAATATTACCGCCGAGATGTTAGGTTGGGTTAGGTTAGGTTATATTACGTTATGGATGTCTATAAAGGACCCACGGTGACGTAGAGGCCAACTCGCCAGGAATGTTTTCAAATATTACCGCCGAGATGTTAGGTTGGGTTAGGTTAGATTATATCACGTTATATATGTATATAAAGGTCCCGCGGAGACGTAGAGGCCAACAAGGCAGGAATGTGTTCAAATATTACCGCCGAGATGTTAGATTGGGTTAGGTTAGGTTATATTACGTTATTGATGTATATAAAGGTCCCACGGAGACGTAGAGGCCAACAAGCCAGGAATGTGATCAAATATTACCGCCGAGATGTAAGGTTGGGTTAGGTTAGGTTATATTACGTTATTGATGTATATAAAGGTCCCACGGATACGTAGAGGCCAACTCGCCAGGAATGAGGTCATATATACCGCCGAAATGTTAGATTGGGTTAGGTTAGGTTATATTACGTTACTGATGTATATAAAGGTCCCACGGAGACGTAGAGGCCAACAAGCCAGGAATGTGATCAAATATTACCGCCGAGATGTAAGGTTGGGTTAGGTTAGGTTATATTACGTTATTGATGTATATAAAGGTCCCACGGATACGTAGAGGCCAACTCGCCAGGAATGAGGTCATATATACCGCCGAAATGTTAGGTTGGGTTAGGTTAGGTTATATGTCGTTATTGATGTATATGAAGGTCCCACGGAGACGTAGAGGCCAACTCGCCAGGAATGTTGTCAAATATTACCGCCGAGATGATAGGTTGGGTTAGGTTAGGTTATATTACGTTATTGATGTATATAAAGGTCCCACGGAGACGTAGATGCCAGCAAGCCAGGAATGTGGTCAAATATTACCGCCGAGATGTTATTTTGGGTTAGGATAGGTTATATTACGTTATTGATGTATATAAATGTACCACGGAGACGTAGATGCCAACTCGCCATGAATGTTTTCAAATATTACCGCCGAGATGTTAGGTTGGGTTAGGTTAGGTTATATTCCGTTATGGATGTCTATAAAGGACCCACGGTGACGTAGAGGCCAACTCGCCAGGAATGTTTTCAAATATTATCACCGAGATGTTAGGTTGGGTTAGGTCAGGTTATATTACGTTATTGATGTATATAAAGGTCCCACGGAGACGTAGATGCCAACAAGCCAGGAATGTGGTCAAATATTACCGCCGAGATGTTATTTTGGGTTAGGATAGGTTATATTACGTTATTGATGTATATAAATGTACCACGGAGACGTAGAGGCCAACTCGCCATGAATGTTTTCAAATATTACCGCCGAGATGTTAGGTTGGGTTAGGTTAGGTTATATTACGTTATTGATGTATATAAAGGTCCCACGGAGACGTAGATGCAAGCAAGCCAGGAATGTGGTCAAATATTACCGCCGAGATGTTATTTTGGGTTAGGATAGGTTATATTACGTTATTGATGTATATAAATGTACCACGGGGACGTAGAGGCCAACTCGCCATCAATGTTTTCAACTATTACCGCCGAGATGTTAGGTTGGGTTAGGTTAGGTTATATTACGTTATTGATGTATATGAAGGGCAAACCGAGACGTAGAGGCCAACTCGCCAGGAATGTTGTCAAGTATAACAGCCGAGATGTTATTTTGGGTTAGGATAGGTTATATTACGTTATTGATGTATATAAAGGTCCCACGGAGACGTAGATGCCAACAAGCCAGGAACGTGGGCAAATATTACCGCCGAGATGCTATTTTGGGTTAGGATAGGTTATACTACGTTATTGATGTATATAAATGTACCACGGAGACGTAGAGGCCAACTCGCCAGGAATGTTTTCAAATATTACCGCCGAGATGTTAGGTTGGGTTAGGTTAGATTATATGAGGTTATAGATGTATATAAAGGTCCCGCGGAGACGTAGAGGCCAACAAGGCAGGAATGTGTTCAAATATTACCGCCGAGATGTAAGGTTGGGTTAGGTTAGGTTATATTACGTTATTGATGTATATAAAGGTCCCACGGATACGTAGAGGCCAACTCGCCAGGAATGAGGTCATATATACCGCCGAAATGTTAGGTTGGGTTAGGTTAGGTTATATTTCGTTATTGATGTATATGATGGTCCCACGGAGACGTAGAGGCCAACTCGCCAGGAATGTTGTCAAATATTACCGCCGAGATGATAGGTTGGGTTAGGTTAGGTTATATTACGTTATTGATGTATATAAAGGTCCCACGGAGACGTAGATGCCAACAAGCCAGGATTGTGGTCAAATATTACCGCCGAGATGATGGACAGGGTTAGCCTAGCTTATACTATGTTATTGTTGTATATAACGGTCCGACGGAGACGTATAGGCCAACTCGCCACGAATGTTGTCAAATATTACCGCCGAGATGATAGGTTGGGTTAGGTTAGGTTATATTACGTTATTGATGTATATAAAGGTCCCACGGAGACGTAGATGCCAGCAAGCCAGGAATGTGGTCAAATATTACCGCCGAGATGTTATTTTGGGTTAGGATAGGTTATATTACGTTATTGATGTATATAAATGTACCACGGAGACGTAGAGGCCAACTCGCCATGAATGTTTTCAAATATTACCGCCGAGATGTTAGATTGGGTTAGGTTAGGTTATATTACGTTATTGATGTATATAAAGGTCCCACGGAGACGTAGAGGCCAACAAGCCAGGAATGTGATCAAATATTACCGCCGAGATGTAAGGTTGGGTTAGGTTAGGTTATATTACGTTATTGATGTATATAAAGGTCCCACGGATACGTAGAGGCCAACTCGCCAGGAATGAGGTCATATATACCGCCGAAATGTTAGGTTGGGTTAGGTTAGGTTATATTTCGTTATTGATGTATATGAAGGTCCCACGGAGACGTAGAGGCCAACTCGCCAGGAATGTTGTCAAATATTACCGCCGAGATGATAGGTTGGGTTAGGTTAGGTTATATTACGTTATTGATGTATATAAAGGTCCCACGGAGACGTAGATGCCAGCAAGCCAGGAATGTGGTCAAATATTACCGCCGAGATGTTATTTTGAGTTAGGATAGGTTATATTACTTTATTGATGTATATAAATGTACCACGGAGACGTAGATGCCAACTCGCCATGAATGTTTTCAAATATTACCGCCGAGATGTTAGGTTGGGTTAGGTTAGGTTATATTACGTTATTGATGTATATAAAGGTCCCACGGAGACGTAGATGCCAGCAAGCCAGGAATGTGGTCAAATATTACCGCCGAGATGTTATTTTGGGTTAGGATAGGTTATATTACGTTATTGATGTATATAAATGTACCACGGAGACGTAGATGCCAACTCGCCATGAATGTTTTCAAATATTACCGCCGAGATGTTAGGTTGGGTTAGGTTAGGTTATATTCCGTTATGGATGTCTATAAAGGACCCACGGTGACGTAGAGGCCAACTCGCCAGGAATGTTTTCAAATATTATCACCGAGATGTTAGGTTGGGTTAGGTCAGGTTATATTACGTTATTGATGTATATAAAGGTCCCACGGAGACGTAGATGCCAACAAGCCAGGAATGTGGTCAAATATTACCGCCGAGATGTTATTTTGGGTTAGGATAGGTTATATTACGTTATTGATGTATATAAATGTACCACGGAGACGTAGAGGCCAACTCGCCATGAATGTTTTCAAATATTACCGCCGAGATGTTAGGTTGGGTTAGGTTAGGTTATATTACGTTATTGATGTATATAAAGGTCCCACGGAGACGTAGATGCAAGCAAGCCAGGAATGTGGTCAAATATTACCGCCGAGATGTTATTTTGGGTTAGGATAGGTTATATTACGTTATTGATGTATATAAATGTACCACGGGGACGTAGAGGCCAACTCGCCATCAATGTTTTCAAATATTACCGCCGAGATGTTAGGTTGGGTTAGGTTAGGTTATATTACGTTATTGATGTATATGAAGGGCAAACCGAGACGTAGAGGCCAACTCGCCAGGAATGTTGTCAAGTATAACAGCCGAGATGTTATTTTGGGTTAGGATAGGTTATATTACGTTATTGATGTATATAAAGGTCCCACGGAGACGTAGATGCCAACAAGCCAGGAACGTGGGCAAATATTACCGCCGAGATGCTATTTTGGGTTAGGATAGGTTATACTACGTTATTGATGTATATAAATGTACCACGGAGACGTAGAGGCCAACTCGCCAGGAATGTTTTCAAATATTACCGCCGAGATGTTAGGTTGGGTTAGGTTAGATTATATGAGGTTATAGATGTATATAAAGGTCCCGCGGAGACGTAGAGGCCAACAAGGCAGGAATGTGTTCAAATATTACCGCCGAGATGTAAGGTTGGGTTAGGTTAGGTTATATTACGTTATTGATGTATATAAAGGTCCCACGGATACGTAGAGGCCAACTCGCCAGGAATGAGGTCATATATACCGCCGAAATGTTAGGTTGGGTTAGGTTAGGTTATATTTCGTTATTGATGTATATGATGGTCCCACGGAGACGTAGAGGCCAACTCGCCAGGAATGTTGTCAAATATTACCGCCGAGATGATAGGTTGGGTTAGGTTAGGTTATATTACGTTATTGATGTATATAAAGGTCCCACGGAGACGTAGATGCCAACAAGCCAGGATTGTGGTCAAATATTACCGCCGAGATGATGGACAGGGTTAGCCTAGCTTATACTATGTTATTGTTGTATATAACGGTCCGACGGAGACGTATAGGCCAACTCGCCACGAATGTTGTCAAATATTACCGCCGAGATGATAGGTTGGGTTAGGTTAGGTTATATTACGTTATTGATGTATATAAAGGTCCCACGGAGACGTAGATGCCAGCAAGCCAGGAATGTGGTCAAATATTACCGCCGAGATGTTATTTTGGGTTAGGATAGGTTATATTACGTTATTGATGTATATAAATGTACCACGGAGACGTAGAGGCCAACTCGCCATGAATGTTTTCAAATATTACCGCCGAGATGTTAGATTGGGTTAGGTTAGGTTATATTACGTTATTGATGTATATAAAGGTCCCACGGAGACGTAGAGGCCAACAAGCCAGGAATGTGATCAAATATTACCGCCGAGATGTAAGGTTGGGTTAGGTTAGGTTATATTACGTTATTGATGTATATAAAGGTCCCACGGATACGTAGAGGCCAACTCGCCAGGAATGAGGTCATATATACCGCCGAAATGTTAGGTTGGGTTAGGTTAGGTTATATTTCGTTATTGATGTATATGAAGGTCCCACGGAGACGTAGAGGCCAACTCGCCAGGAATGTTGTCAAATATTACCGCCGAGATGATAGGTTGGGTTAGGTTAGGTTATATTACGTTATTGATGTATATAAAGGTCCCACGGAGACGTAGATGCCAGCAAGCCAGGAATGTGGTCAAATATTACCGCCGAGATGTTATTTTGAGTTAGGATAGGTTATATTACTTTATTGATGTATATAAATGTACCACGGAGACGTAGATGCCAACTCGCCATGAATGTTTTCAAATATTACCGCCGAGATGTTAGGTTGGGTTAGGTTAGGTTATATTACGTTATTGATGTATATAAAGGTCCCACGGAGACGTAGATGCCAGCAAGCCAGGAATGTGGTCAAATATTACCGCCGAGATGTTATTTTGGGTTAGGATAGGTTATATTACGTTATTGATGTATATAAATGTACCACGGAGACGTAGAGGCCAACTCGCCATGAATGTTTTCAAATATTACCGCCGAGATGTTAGGTTGGGTTAGGTTAGGTTATATTACGTTATTGATGTATATAAAGGTCCCACGGAGACGTAGAGGCCAACTCGACAGGAATGTTTTCAAATATTGCCGCCGAGATGTTAGGTAGGGTTAGGTTAGGTTATATTACGTTATTGATGTATATAAAGGTCCCACGGAGACGTAGATGCCAACATGCCAGGAACGTGGGCAAATATTACCGCCGAGATGCTATTTTGGGTTAGGATAGGTTATATTACGTTATTGATGTATATAAATGTACCACGGAGACGTAGAGGCCAACTCGCCATGAATGTTTTCAAATATTACCGCCGAGATGTTAGATTGGGTTAGGTTAGGTTATATTACGTTATTGATGTATATAAAGGTCCCACGGAGACGTAGAGGCCAACAAGCCAGGAATGTGATCAAATATTACCGCCGAGATGTAAGGTTGGGTTAGGTTAGGTTATATTACGTTATTGATGTATATAAAGGTCCCACGGATACGTAGAGGCCAACTCGCCAGGAATGAGGTCATATATACCGCCGAAATGTTAGATTGGGTTAGGTTAGGTTATATTACGTTATTGATGTATATAAAGGTCCCACGGAGACGTAGAGGCCAACAAGCCAGGAATGTGATCAAATATTACCGCCGAGATGTAAGGTTGGGTTAGGTTAGGTTATATTACGTTATTGATGTATATAAAGGTCCCACGGATACGTAGAGGCCAACTCGCCAGGAATGAGGTCATATATACCGCCGAAATGTTAGGTTGGGTTAGGTTAGGTTATATTTGGTTATTGATGTATATGAAGGTCCCACGGAGACGTAGAGGCCAACTCGCCAGGAATGTTGTCAAATATTACCGCCGAGATGATAGGTTGGGTTAGGTTAGGTTATATTACGTTATTGATGTATATAAAGGTCCCACGGAGACGTAGATGCCAGCAAGCCAGGAATGTGGTCAAATATTACCGCCGAGATGTTATTTTGGGTTAGGATAGGTTATATTACGTTATTGATGTATATAAATGTACCACGGAGACGTAGATGCCAACTCGCCATGAATGTTTTCAAATATTACAGCCGAGATGTTAGGTTGGGTTAGGTTAGGTTATATTACGTTATTGATGTATATAAAGGTCCCACGGAGACGTAGAGGCCAACAAGCCAGGAATGTGATCAAATATTACCGCCGAGATGTAAGGTTGGGTTAGGTTAGGTTATATTACGTTATTGATGTATATAAAGGTCCCACGGATACGTAGAGGCCAACTCGCCAGGAATGAGGTCATATATACCGCCGAAATGTTAGATTGGGTTAGGTTAGGTTATATTACGTTATTGATGTATATAAAGGTCCCACGGAGACGTAGAGGCCAACAAGCCAGGAATGTGATCAAATATTACCGCCGAGATGTAAGGTTGGGTTAGGTTAGGTTATATTACGTTATTGATGTATATAAAGGTCCCACGGATACGTAGAGGCCAACTCGCCAGGAATGAGGTCATATATACCGCCGAAATGTTAGGTTGGGTTAGGTTAGGTTATATTTGGTTATTGATGTATATGAAGGTCCCACGGAGACGTAGAGGCCAACTCGCCAGGAATGTTGTCAAATATTACCGCCGAGATGATAGGTTGGGTTAGGTTAGGTTATATTACGTTATTGATGTATATAAAGGTCCCACAGAGACGTAGATGCCAGCAAGCCAGGAATGTGGTCAAATATTACCGCCGAGATGTTATTTTGGGTTAGGATAGGTTATATTACGTTATTGATGTATATAAATGTACCACGGAGACGTAGATGCCAACTCGCCATGAATGTTTTCAAATATTACCGCCGAGATGTTAGGTTGGGTTAGGTTAGGTTATATTACGTTATTGATGTATATAAAGGTCCCACGGAGACGTAGATGCCAGCAAGCCAGGAATGTGGTCAAATATTACCGCCGAGATGTTATTTTGGGTTAGGATAGGTTATATTACGTTATTGATGTATATAAATGTACCACGGAGACGTAGAGGCCAACTCGCCATGAATGTTTTCAAATATTACCGCCGAGATGTTAGGTTGGGTTAGGTTAGGTTATATTACGTTATTGATGTATATAAAGGTCCCACGGAGACGTAGAGGCCAACTCGACAGGAATGTTTTCAAATATTGCCGCCGAGATGTTAGGTAGGGTTAGGTTAGGTTATATTACGTTATTGATGTATATAAAGGTCCCACGGAGACGTAGATGCCAACATGCCAGGAACGTGGGCAAATATTACCGCCGAGATGCTATTTTGGGTTAGGATAGGTTATATTACGTTATTGATGTATATAAATGTACCACGGAGACGTAGATGCCAACTCGCCATGAATGTTTTCAAATATTACCGCCGAGATGTTAGGTTGGGTTAGGTTAGGTTATATTACGTTATGGATGTCTATAAAGGACCCACGGTGATGTAGAGGCCAACTCGCCAGGAATGTTTTCAAATATTACCGCCGAGATGTTAGGTTGGGTTAGGTTAGATTATATCACGTTATAGATGTATATAAAGGTCCCGCGGAGACGTAGAGGCCAACAAGGCAGGAATGTGTTCAAATATTACCGCCGAGATGTAAGGTTGGGTTAGGTTAGGTTATATTACGTTATTGATGTATATAAAGGTCCCACGGATACGTAGAGGCCAACTCGCCAGGAATGAGGTCATATATACCGCCGAAATGTTAGATTGGGTTAGGTTAGGTTATATTACGTTATTGATGTATATAAAGGTCCCACGGAGACGTAGAGGCCAACAAGCCAGGAATGTGATCAAATATTACCGCCGAGATGTAAGGTTGGGTTAGGTTAGGTTATATTACGTTATTGATGTATATAAAGGTCCCACGGATACGTAGAGGCCAACTCGCCAGGAATGAGGTCATATATACCGCCGAAATGTTAGGTTGGGTTAGGTTAGGTTATATTTGGTTATTGATGTATATGAAGGTCCCACGGAGACGTAGAGGCCAACTCGCCAGGAATGTTGTCAAATATTACCGCCGAGATGATAGGTTGGGTTAGGTTAGGTTATATTACGTTATTGATGTATATAAAGGTCCCACGGAGACGTAGATGCCAGCAAGCCAGGAATGTGGTCAAATATTACCGCCGAGATGTTATTTTGGGTTAGGATAGGTTATATTACGTTATTGATGTATATAAATGTACCACGGAGACGTAGATGCCAACTCGCCATGAATGTTTTCAAATATTACAGCCGAGATGTTAGGTTGGGTTAGGTTAGGTTATATTACGTTATTGATGTATATAAAGGTCCCACGGAGACGTAGAGGCCAACAAGCCAGGAATGTGATCAAATATTACCGCCGAGATGTAAGGTTGGGTTAGGTTAGGTTATATTACGTTATTGATGTATATAAAGGTCCCACGGATACGTAGAGGCCAACTCGCCAGGAATGAGGTCATATATACCGCCGAAATGTTAGATTGGGTTAGGTTAGGTTATATTACGTTATTGATGTATATAAAGGTCCCACGGAGACGTAGAGGCCAACAAGCCAGGAATGTGATCAAATATTACCGCCGAGATGTAAGGTTGGGTTAGGTTAGGTTATATTACGTTATTGATGTATATAAAGGTCCCACGGATACGTAGAGGCCAACTCGCCAGGAATGAGGTCATATATACCGCCGAAATGTTAGGTTGGGTTAGGTTAGGTTATATTTGGTTATTGATGTATATGAAGGTCCCACGGAGACGTAGAGGCCAACTCGCCAGGAATGTTGTCAAATATTACCGCCGAGATGATAGGTTGGGTTAGGTTAGGTTATATTACGTTATTGATGTATATAAAGGTCCCACGGAGACGTAGATGCCAGCAAGCCAGGAATGTGGTCAAATATTACCGCCGAGATGTTATTTTGGGTTAGGATAGGTTATATTACGTTATTGATGTATATAAATGTACCACGGAGACGTAGATGCCAACTCGCCATGAATGTTTTCAAATATTACCGCCGAGATGTTAGGTTGGGTTAGGTTAGGTTATATTACGTTATTGATGTATATAAAGGTCCCACGGAGACGTAGATGCCAGCAAGCCAGGAATGTGGTCAAATATTACCGCCGAGATGTTATTTTGGGTTAGGATAGGTTATATTACGTTATTGATGTATATAAATGTACCACGGAGACGTAGAGGCCAACTCGACAGGAATGTTTTCAAATATTGCCGCCGAGATGTTAGGTAGGGTTAGGTTAGGTTATATTACGTTATTGATGTATATAAAGGTCCCACGGAGACGTAGATGCCAACATGCCAGGAACGTGGGCAAATATTACCGCCGAGATGCTATTTTGGGTTAGGATAGGTTATATTACGTTATTGATGTATATAAATGTACCACGGAGACGTAGATGCCAACTCGCCATGAATGTTTTCAAATATTACCGCCGAGATGTTAGGTTGGGTTAGGTTAGGTTATATTACGTTATGGATGTCTATAAAGGACCCACGGTGATGTAGAGGCCAACTCGCCAGGAATGTTTTCAAATATTACCGCCGAGATGTTAGGTTGGGTTAGGTTAGATTATATCACGTTATAGATGTATATAAAGGTCCCGCGGAGACGTAGAGGCCAACAAGGCAGGAATGTGTTCAAATATTACCGCCGAGATGTAAGGTTGGGTTAGGTTAGGTTATATTACGTTATTGATGTATATAAAGGTCCCACGGATACGTAGAGGCCAACTCGCCAGGAATGAGGTCATATATACCGCCGAAATGTTAGGTTGGGTTAGGTTAGGTTATATTTCGTTATTGATGTATATGAAGGTCCCACGGAGACGTAGAGGCCAACTCGCCAGGAATGTTGTCAAATATTACCGCCGAGATAATAGGTTGGGTTAGGTTAGGTTATATTACGTTATTGATGTATATAAAGGTCCCACGGAGACGTAGATGCCAACAAGCCAGGAATGTGGTCAAATATTACCGCCGAGATGATGGACAGGGTTAGCCTAGCTTATACTATGTTATTGTTGTATATAACGGTCCGACGGAGACGTATAGGCCAACTCGCCACGAATGTTGTCAAATATTACCGCCGAGATGATAGGTTGGGTTAGGTTAGGTTATATTACGTTATTGATGTATATAAAGGTCCCACGGAGACGTAGATGCCAGCAAGCCAGGAATGTGGTCAAATATTACCGCCGAGATGTTATTTTGGGTTAGGATAGGTTATATTACGTTATTGATGTATATAAATGTACCACGGAGACGTAGAGGCCAACTCGCCATGAATGTTTTCAAATATTACCGCCGAGATGTTAGGTTGGGTTAGGTTAGGTTATATTACGTTATTGATGTATATAAAGGTCCCACGGAGACGTAGAGGCCAACTCGACAGGAATGTTTTCAAATATTGCCGCCGAGATGTTAGGTAGGGTTAGGTTAGGTTATATTACGTTAAAGATGTATTTAAAGGTCCCGCGGGGACGTAGAGGCCAACTCGCCAGGAATGTTTTCAAATATTACCGCCGAAATGTTAGGTTGGGTTAGGTTAGGTTATATTACGTTATTGATGTTTATAAAGGACCCACGGAGACGTGGAGGCCAACTCGCCAGGAATGTTGTCAAATATTACCGCCGAGATGATAGGTTGGGTTAGGTTAGGTTATATTACGTTATTGATGTATATAAAGGTCCCACGGCGACGTAGATGCTAGCAAGCCAGGAATGTGGTCAAATATTACCGCCGAGATGTTATTTTAGGTTAGGATAGGTTATATTACGTTATTGATGTATATAAATGTACCACGGAGACGTAGATGCCAACTCGCCATGAATGTTTTCAAATATTACCGCCGAGATGTTAGGTTGAGTTAGGTTAGGTTATATTACGTTAAGGATGTCTATAAAGGACCCACGGTGACGTAGAGGCCAACTCGCCAGGAATGTTGTCAAATATTATCACCGAGATGTTAGGTTGGGTTAGGTCAGGTTATATTACGTTATTGATGTATATAAAGGTCCCACGGAGGCGTAGATGCCAACAAGCCAGGAATGTGGTCAAATATTACCGCCGAGATGTTATTTTGGGTTAGGATAGGTTATATTACGTTATTGATGTATATAAATGTACCCCGGAGACGTAGAGGCCAACTCGCCATGAATGTTTTCAAATATTACCGCCGAGATGTTAGGTTGGGTTAGGTTAGGTTATATTACGTTATTGATGTATATAAAGGTCCCACGGATACGTAGAGGCCAACTCGCCAGGTATGTTTTCAAATATTACCGCCGAGATGTTAGGTTGGGTTAGGTTAGGTTATATTACGTTATTGATGTATATAAAGGTCCCACGGAGACGTAGAGGCCAACTCGCCAGGTATGTTGTCAAATATTAGCGCCGAGATGATAGGTTGTGTTAGGTTAGGTTATATTTCGTTATTGATGTATATGAAGGTCCCACGGAGACGCAGAGGCCAACAAGCCAGGAATGTGGTCAAATATTACCGCCGAGATGATAGACTGGGTTAGCCTAGCTTATACTATGTTATTGTTGTATATAAAAGTCCGACGGAGACGTATAGGCCAACTCGCCAGGAATGTTGTCAAATATAACCGCCGAGATGTTATTTTGGGTTAGGATAGGTTATATTACGTTATTGATGTATATAAAGGTCCCACGGAGACGTAGATGCCAACAAGCCAGGAACGTGGGCAAATATTACCTTCGAGATGCTATTTTGGGTTAGGATAGGTTATATTACGTTATTGATGTATATAAATGTACCACGGAGACGTAGATGCCAACTCGCCACGAATGTTTTCAAATATTATCGCCGAGATGTTAGGTTTGGTTAGGTTAGGTTATATTACGTTATGGATGTCTATAAAGGACCCACGGTGACGTAGAGGCCAACTCGCCAGGAATGTTTTCAAATATTACCGCCGAGATGTTAGGTTGGGTTCGGTTAGGTTATATTACGTTATTGATGTATATAAAGGTCCCACGGAGACGTAGAGGCCAACTCGCCAGGAATGTTGTCAAATATTACCGCCGAGATGATAGGTTGGGTTAGGTTAGGTTATATTACGTTATTGATGTATATAAAGGTCCCACGGAGACGTAGATGCCAACAAGCCAGGATTGTGGTCAAATATTACCGCCGAGATGATGGACACGGTTAGCCTAGCTTATACTATGTTATTGTTGTATATAACGGTCCGACGGAGACGTATAGGCCAACTCGCCACGAATGTTGTCAAATATTACCGCCGAGATGATAGGTTGGGTTAGGTTAGGTTATATTACGTTATTGATATATATAAAGGTCCCACGGAGACGTAGATGCCAGCAAGCCAGGAATGTGGTCAAATATTACCGCCGAGATGTTATTTTGGATTAGGATAGGTTATATTACGTTATTGATGTATATAAATGTACCACGGAGACGTAGAGGCCAACTCGCCATGAATGTTTTCAAATATTACCGCCGAGATGTTAGATTGGGTTAGGTTAGGTTATATTACGTTATTGATGTATATAAAGGTCCCACGGAGACGTAGAGGCCAACAAGCCAGGAATGTGATCAAATATTACCGCCGAGATGTAAGGTTGGGTTAGGTTAGGTTATATTACGTTATTGATGTATATAAAGGTCCCACGGATACGTAGAGGCCAACTAGCCAGGAATGAGGTCATATATACCGCCGAAATGTTAGATTGGGTTAGGTTAGGTTATATTACGTTATTGATGTATATAAAGGTCCCACGGAGACGTAGAGGCCAACAAGCCAGGAATGTGATCAAATATTACCGCCGAGATGTAAGGTTGGGTTAGGTTAGGTTATATTACGTTATTGATGTATATAAAGGTCCCACGGATACGTAGAGGCCAACTCGCCAGGAATGAGGTCATATATACCGCCGAAATGTTAGGTTGGGTTAGGTTAGGTTATATTTCGTTATTGATGTATATGAAGGTCCCACGGAGACGTAGATGCAAGCAAGCCAGGAATGTGGTCAAATATTACCGCCGAGATGTTATTTTGGGTTAGGATAGGTTATATTACGTTATTGATGTATATAAATGTACCACGGAGACGTAGAGGCCAACTCGCCATGAATGTTTTCAAATATTACCGCCGAGATGTTAGGTTGGGTTAGGTTAGGTTATATTACGTTATTGATGTATATGAAGGGCAAACCGAGACGTAGAGGCCAACTCGCCAGGAATGTTGTCAAATATAACAGCCGAGATGTTATTTTGGGTTAGGATAGGTTATATTACGTTATTGATGTATATAAAGGTCCCACGGAGACGTAGATGCCAACAAGCCAGGAACGTGGGCAAATATTACCGCCGAGATGCTATTTTGGGTTAGGATAGGTTATATTACGTTATTGATGTATATAAATGTACCATGGAGACGTAGATGCCAACTCGCCATGAATGTTTTCAAATATTACCGCCGAGATGTTAGGTTGGGTTAGGTTAGGTTATATTACGTTATGGATGTCTATAAAGGACCCACGGTGACGTAGAGGCCAACTCCCCAGGAATGTTTTCAAATATTACCGCCGAGATGTTAGGTTGGGTTAGGTTAGATTATATCACGTTATAGATGTATATAAAGGTCCCGCGGAGACGTAGAGGCCAACAAGGCAGGAATGTGTTCAAATATTACCGCCGAGATGATAGGTTGGGTTAGGTTAGGTTATATTACGTTATTGATGTATATAAAGGTCCCACGGATACGTAGAGGCCAACTCGCCAGGAATGAGGTCATATATACCGCCGAAATGTTAGGTTGGGTTAGGTTAGGTTATATTTCGTTATTGATGTATATGAAGGTCCCACGGAGACGTAGAGGCCAACTCGCCAGGAATGTTGTCAAATATTACCGCCGAGATGATAGGTTGGGTTAGGTTAGGTTATATTACGTTATTGATGTATATAAAGGTCCCACGGAGACGTAGATGCCAACAAGCCAGGAATGTGGTCAAATATTACCGCCGAGATGATGGACAGGGTTAGCCTAGCTTATACTATGTTATTGTTGTATATAACGGTCCGACGGAGACGTATAGGCCAACTCGCCACGAATGTTGTCAAATATTACCGCCGAGATGATAGGTTGGGTTAGGTTAGGTTATATTACGTTATTGATGTATATAAAGGTCCCACAGAGACGTAGATGCCAGCAAGCCAGGAATGTGGTCAAATATTACCGCCGAGATGTTATTTTGGGTTAGGATAGGTTATATTACGTTATTGATGTATATAAATGTACCACGGAGACGTAGAGGCCAACTCGCCATGAATGTTTTCAAATATTACCACCGAGATGTTAGGTTGGGTTAGGTTAGGTTATATTACGTTATTGATGTATATAAAGGTCCCACGGAGACGTAGAGGCCAACTCGCCAGGAATGTTTTCAAATATTGCCGCCGAGATGTTAGGTAGGGTTAGGTTAGGTTATATTACGTTAAAGATGTATTTAAAGGTCCCGCGGGGACGTAGAGGCCAACTCGCCAGGAATGTTGTCAAATATTACCGCCGAAATGTTAGGTTGGGTTAGGTTAGGTTATATTACGTTATTGATGTTTATAAAGGACCCACGGAGACGTGGAGGCCAACTCGCCAGGAATGTTGTCAAATATTACCGCCGAGATGATAGGTTGGGTTAGGTTAGGTTATATTACGTTATTGATGTATATAAAGGTCCCACGGCGACGTAGATGCCAGCAAGCCAGGAATGTGGTCAAATATTACCGCCGAGATGTTATTTTAGGTTAGGATAGGTTATATTACGTTATTGATGTATATAACTGTACCACGGAGACGTAGATGCCAACTCGCCATGAATGTTTTCAAATATTACCGCCGAGATGTTAGGTTGAGTTAGGTTAGGTTATATTACGTTAAGGATGTCTATAAAGGACCCACGGTGACGTAGAGGCCAACTCGCCAGGAATGTTGTCAAATATTATCACCGAGATGTTAGGTTGGGTTAGGTCAGGTTATATTACGTTATTGATGTATATAAAGGTCCCACGGAGACGTAGATGCCAACAAGCCAGGAATGTGGTCAAATATTACCGCCGAGATGTTATTTTGGGTTAGGATAGGTTATATTACGTTATTGATGTATATAAATGTACCGCGGAGACATAGAGGCCAACTCGCCATGAATGTTTTCAAATATTACCGCCGAGATGTTAGGTTGGGTTAGGTTAGGTTATATTACGTTATTGATGTATATAAAGGTCCCACGGAGACGTAGAGGCCAACTCGCCAGGAATGTTTTCAAATATTGCCGCCGAGATGTTAGGTAGGGTTAGGTTAGGTTATATTACGTTATAGATGTATTTAAAGGTCCCGCGGAGACGTAGAGGCCAGCAAGCCAGGAACGTGGGCAAATATTACCGCCGAGATGCTATTTTGGGTTAGGATAGGTTATATTACGTTATTGATGTATATAAATGTACCATGGAGACGTAGATGCCAACTCGCCATGAATGTTTTCAAATATTACCGCCGAGATGTTAGGTTGGGTTAGGTTAGGTTATATTACGTTATGGATGTCTATAAAGGACCCACGGTGACGTAGAGGCCAACTCGCCAGGAATGTTTTCAAATATTACCGCCGAGATGTTAGGTTGGGTTAGGTTAGATTATATCACGTTATAGATGTATATAAAGGTCCCGCGGAGACGTAGAGGCCAACAAGGCAGGAATGTGTTCAAATATTACCGCCGAGATGATAGGTTGGGTTAGGTTAGGTTATATTACGTTATTGATGTATATAAAGGTCCCACGGATACGTAGAGGCCAACTCGCCAGGAATGAGGTCATATATACCGCCGAAATGTTAGGTTGGGTTAGGTTAGGTTATATTTCGTTATTGATGTATATGAAGGTCCCACGGAGACGTAGAGGCCAACTCGCCATGAATGTTTTCAAATATTACCGCCGAGATGTTAGGTTGGGTTAGGTTAGGTTATATTACGTTATTGATGTATATAAAGGTCCCACGGAGACGTAGAGGCCAACTCGCCAGGAATGTTTTCAAATATTGCCGCCGAGATGTTAGGTAGGGTTAGGTTAGGTTATATTACGTTATAGATGTATTTAAAGGTCCCGCGGAGACGTAGAGGCCAGCAAGCCAGGAATGTGATCAAATATTACCGCCGAAATGTTAGGTTGGGTTAGGTTAGGTTATATTACGTTATTGATGTTTATAAAGGACCCACGGAGACGTGGAGGCCAACTCGCCAGGAATGTTGTCAAATATTACCGCCGAGATGATAGGTTGGGTTAGGTCAGGTTATATTACGTTATTGATGTATATAAAGGTCCCACGGAGACGTAGATGCCAACAAGCCAGGAATGTGGTCAAATATTACCGCCGAGATGTTATTTTGGGTTAGTATAGGTTATATTACGTTATTGATGTATATAAATGTACCACGGAGACGTAGATGCCAACTCGCCATGAATGTTTTCAAATATTACCGCCGAGATGTTAGGTTGAGTTAGGTTAGGTTATATTACGTTAAGGATGTCTATAAAGGACCCACGGTGACGTAGAGGCCAACTCGCCAGGAATGTTGTCAAATATTATCACCGAGATGTTAGGTTGGGTTAGGTCAGGTTATATTACGTTATTGATGTATATAAAGGTCCCACGGAGACGTAGATGCCAACAAGCCAGGAATGTGGTCAAATATTACCGCCGAGATGTTATTTTGGGTTAGGATAGGTTATATTACGTTATTGATGTATATAAATGTACCCCGGAGACGTAGAGGCCAACTCGCCATGAATGTTTTCAAATATTACCGCCGAGATGTTAGGTTGGGTTAGGTTAGGTTATATTACGTTATTGATGTATATAAAGGTCCCACGGATACGTAGAGGCCAACTCGCCAGGTATGTTTTCAAATATTACCGCCGAGATGTTAGGTTGGGTTAGGTTAGGTTATATTACGTTATTGATGTATATAAAGGTCCCACGGAGACGTAGAGGCCAACTCGCCAGGTATGTTGTCAAATATTAGCGCCGAGATGATAGGTTGTGTTAGGTTAGGTTATATTTCGTTATTGATGTATATGAAGGTCCCACGGAGACGCAGAGGCCAACAAGCCAGGAATGTGGTCAAATATTACCGCCGAGATGATAGACTGGGTTAGCCTAGCTTATACTATGTTATTGTTGTATATAAAAGTCCGACGGAGACGTATAGGCCAACTCGCCAGGAATGTTGTCAAATATAACCGCCGAGATGTTATTTTGGGTTAGGATAGGTTATATTACGTTATTGATGTATATAAAGGTCCCACGGAGACGTAGATGCCAACAAGCCAGGAACGTGGGCAAATATTACCTTCGAGATGCTATTTTGGGTTAGGATAGGTTATATTACGTTATTGATGTATATAAATGTACCACGGAGACGTAGATGCCAACTCGCCACGAATGTTTTCAAATATTATCGCCGAGATGTTAGGTTTGGTTAGGTTAGGTTATATTACGTTATGGATGTCTATAAAGGACCCACGGTGACGTAGAGGCCAACTCGCCAGGAATGTTTTCAAATATTACCGCCGAGATGTTAGGTTGGGTTCGGTTAGGTTATATTACGTTATTGATGTATATAAAGGTCCCACGGAGACGTAGAGGCCAACTCGCCAGGAATGTTGTCAAATATTACCGCCGAGATGATAGGTTGGGTTAGGTTAGGTTATATTACGTTATTGATGTATATAAAGGTCCCACGGAGACGTAGATGCCAACAAGCCAGGATTGTGGTCAAATATTACCGCCGAGATGATGGACACGGTTAGCCTAGCTTATACTATGTTATTGTTGTATATAACGGTCCGACGGAGACGTATAGGCCAACTCGCCACGAATGTTGTCAAATATTACCGCCGAGATGATAGGTTGGGTTAGGTTAGGTTATATTACGTTATTGATATATATAAAGGTCCCACGGAGACGTAGATGCCAGCAAGCCAGGAATGTGGTCAAATATTACCGCCGAGATGTTATTTTGGATTAGGATAGGTTATATTACGTTATTGATGTATATAAATGTACCACGGAGACGTAGAGGCCAACTCGCCATGAATGTTTTCAAATATTACCGCCGAGATGTTAGATTGGGTTAGGTTAGGTTATATTACGTTATTGATGTATATAAAGGTCCCACGGAGACGTAGAGGCCAACAAGCCAGGAATGTGATCAAATATTACCGCCGAGATGTAAGGTTGGGTTAGGTTAGGTTATATTACGTTATTGATGTATATAAAGGTCCCACGGATACGTAGAGGCCAACTAGCCAGGAATGAGGTCATATATACCGCCGAAATGTTAGATTGGGTTAGGTTAGGTTATATTACGTTATTGATGTATATAAAGGTCCCACGGAGACGTAGAGGCCAACAAGCCAGGAATGTGATCAAATATTACCGCCGAGATGTAAGGTTGGGTTAGGTTAGGTTATATTACGTTATTGATGTATATAAAGGTCCCACGGATACGTAGAGGCCAACTCGCCAGGAATGAGGTCATATATACCGCCGAAATGTTAGGTTGGGTTAGGTTAGGTTATATTTCGTTATTGATGTATATGAAGGTCCCACGGAGACGTAGATGCAAGCAAGCCAGGAATGTGGTCAAATATTACCGCCGAGATGTTATTTTGGGTTAGGATAGGTTATATTACGTTATTGATGTATATAAATGTACCACGGAGACGTAGAGGCCAACTCGCCATGAATGTTTTCAAATATTACCGCCGAGATGTTAGGTTGGGTTAGGTTAGGTTATATTACGTTATTGATGTATATGAAGGGCAAACCGAGACGTAGAGGCCAACTCGCCAGGAATGTTGTCAAATATAACAGCCGAGATGTTATTTTGGGTTAGGATAGGTTATATTACGTTATTGATGTATATAAAGGTCCCACGGAGACGTAGATGCCAACAAGCCAGTAACGTGGGCAAATATTACCGCCGAGATGCTATTTTGGGTTAGGATAGGTTATATTACGTTATTGATGTATATAAATGTACCATGGAGACGTAGATGCCAACTCGCCATGAATGTTTTCAAATATTACCGCCGAGATGTTAGGTTGGGTTAGGTTAGGTTATATTACGTTATGGATGTCTATAAAGGACCCACGGTGACGTAGAGGCCAACTCCCCAGGAATGTTTTCAAATATTACCGCCGAGATGTTAGGTTGGGTTAGGTTAGATTATATCACGTTATAGATGTATATAAAGGTCCCGCGGAGACGTAGAGGCCAACAAGGCAGGAATGTGTTCAAATATTACCGCCGAGATGATAGGTTGGGTTAGGTTAGGTTATATTACGTTATTGATGTATATAAAGGTCCCACGGATACGTAGAGGCCAACTCGCCAGGAATGAGGTCATATATACCGCCGAAATGTTAGGTTGGGTTAGGTTAGGTTATATTTCGTTATTGATGTATATGAAGGTCCCACGGAGACGTAGAGGCCAACTCGCCAGGAATGTTGTCAAATATTACCGCCGAGATGATAGGTTGGGTTAGGTTAGGTTATATTACGTTATTGATGTATATAAAGGTCCCACGGAGACGTAGATGCCAACAAGCCAGGAATGTGGTCAAATATTACCGCCGAGATGATGGACAGGGTTAGCCTAGCTTATACTATGTTATTGTTGTATATAACGGTCCGACGGAGACGTATAGGCCAACTCGCCACGAATGTTGTCAAATATTACCGCCGAGATGATAGGTTGGGTTAGGTTAGGTTATATTACGTTATTGATGTATATAAAGGTCCCACAGAGACGTAGATGCCAGCAAGCCAGGAATGTTGTCAAATATTACCGCCGAGATGATAGGTTGGGTTAGGTTAGGTTATATTACGTTATTGATGTATATAAAGGTCCCACGGAGACGTAGATGCCAACAAGCCAGGAATGTGGTCAAATATTACCGCCGAGATGATGGACAGGGTTAGCCTAGCTTATACTATGTTATTGTTGTATATAACGGTCCGACGGAGACGTATAGGCCAACTCGCCACGAATGTTGTCAAATATTACCGCCGAGATGATAGGTTGGGTTAGGTTAGGTTATATTACGTTATTGATGTATATAAAGGTCCCACAGAGACGTAGATGCCAGCAAGCCAGGAATGTGGTCAAATATTACCGCCGAGATGTTATTTTGGGTTAGGATAGGTTATATTACGTTATTGATGTATATAAATGTACCACGGAGACGTAGAGGCCAACTCGCCATGAATGTTTTCAAATATTACCACCGAGATGTTAGGTTGGGTTAGGTTAGGTTATATTACGTT
Source organism: Xylocopa violacea (assembly GCA_963969225.1). NCBI lineage: Eukaryota > Metazoa > Arthropoda > Insecta > Hymenoptera > Apidae > Xylocopa > Xylocopa violacea. The sequence goes on from CAXAJV010000977.1 coordinate 5,355,175, forward strand.
ATTGATGTATATAAAGGTCCCACGGAGACGTAGAGGCCAACTCGCCAGGAATGTTTTCAAATATTGCCGCCGAGATGTTAGGTAGGGTTAGGTTAGGTTATATTACGTTAAAGATGTATTTAAAGGTCCCGCGGGGACGTAGAGGCCAACTCGCCAGGAATGTTGTCAAATATTACCGCCGAAATGTTAGGTTGGGTTAGGTTAGGTTATATTACGTTATTGATGTTTATAAAGGACCCACGGAGACGTGGAGGCCAACTCGCCAGGAATGTTGTCAAATATTACCGCCGAGATGATAGGTTGGGTTAGGTTAGGTTATATTACGTTATTGATGTATATAAAGGTCCCACGGCGACGTAGATGCCAGCAAGCCAGGAATGTGGTCAAATATTACCGCCGAGATGTTATTTTAGGTTAGGATAGGTTATATTACGTTATTGATGTATATAAATGTACCACGGAGACGTAGATGCCAACTCGCCATGAATGTTTTCAAATATTACCGCCGAGATGTTAGGTTGAGTTAGGTTAGGTTATATTACGTTAAGGATGTCTATAAAGGACCCACGGTGACGTAGAGGCCAACTCGCCAGGAATGTTGTCAAATATTATCACCGAGATGTTAGGTTGGGTTAGGTCAGGTTATATTACGTTATTGATGTATATAAAGGTCCCACGGAGACGTAGATGCCAACAAGCCAGGAATGTGGTCAAATATTACCGCCGAGATGTTATTTTGGGTTAGGATAGGTTATATTACGTTATTGATGTATATAAATGTACCGCGGAGACATAGAGGCCAACTCGCCATGAATGTTTTCAAATATTACCGCCGAGATGTTAGGTTGGGTTAGGTTAGGTTATATTACGTTATTGATGTATATAAAGGTCCCACGGAGACGTAGAGGCCAACTCGCCAGGAATGTTTTCAAATATTGCCGCCGAGATGTTAGGTAGGGTTAGGTTAGGTTATATTACGTTATAGATGTATTTAAAGGTCCCGCGGAGACGTAGAGGCCAGCAAGCCAGGAACGTGGGCAAATATTACCGCCGAGATGCTATTTTGGGTTAGGATAGGTTATATTACGTTATTGATGTATATAAATGTACCATGGAGACGTAGATGCCAACTCGCCATGAATGTTTTCAAATATTACCGCCGAGATGTTAGGTTGGGTTAGGTTAGGTTATATTACGTTATGGATGTCTATAAAGGACCCACGGTGACGTAGAGGCCAACTCGCCAGGAATGTTTTCAAATATTACCGCCGAGATGTTAGGTTGGGTTAGGTTAGATTATATCACGTTATAGATGTATATAAAGGTCCCGCGGAGACGTAGAGGCCAACAAGGCAGGAATGTGTTCAAATATTACCGCCGAGATGATAGGTTGGGTTAGGTTAGGTTATATTACGTTATTGATGTATATAAAGGTCCCACGGATACGTAGAGGCCAACTCGCCAGGAATGAGGTCATATATACCGCCGAAATGTTAGGTTGGGTTAGGTTAGGTTATATTTCGTTATTGATGTATATGAAGGTCCCACGGAGACGTAGAGGCCAACTCGCCATGAATGTTTTCAAATATTACCGCCGAGATGTTAGGTTGGGTTAGGTTAGGTTATATTACGTTATTGATGTATATAAAGGTCCCACGGAGACGTAGAGGCCAACTCGCCAGGAATGTTTTCAAATATTGCCGCCGAGATGTTAGGTAGGGTTAGGTTAGGTTATATTACGTTATAGATGTATTTAAAGGTCCCGCGGAGACGTAGAGGCCAGCAAGCCAGGAATGTGATCAAATATTACCGCCGAAATGTTAGGTTGGGTTAGGTTAGGTTATATTACGTTATTGATGTTTATAAAGGACCCACGGAGACGTGGAGGCCAACTCGCCAGGAATGAGGTCATATATACCGCCGAAATGTTAGGTTGGGTTAGGTTAGGTTATATTTCGTTATTGATGTATATAAAGGTCCCACGGATACGTAGAGGCCAACTCGCCAGGAATGAGGTCATATATACCGCCGAAATGTTAGGTTGGGTTAGGTTAGGTTATATTTCGTTATTGATGTATATGAAGGTCCCACGGAGACGTAGAGGCCAACTCGCCAGGAATGTTGTCAAATATTACCGCCGAGATGATAGGTTGGGTTAGGTTAGGTTATATTACGTTATTGATGTATATAAAGGTCCCACGGAGACGTAGATGCCAACAAGCCAGGAATGTGGTCAAATATTACCGCCGAGATGATGGACAGGGTTAGCCTAGCTTATACTATGTTATTGTTGTATATAACGGTCCGACGGAGACGTATAGGCCAACTCGCCACGAATGTTGTCAAATATTACCGCCGAGATGATAGGTTGGGTTAGGTTAGGTTATATTACGTTATTGATGTATATAAAGGTCCCACAGAGACGTAGATGCCAGCAAGCCAGGAATGTTGTCAAATATTACCGCCGAGATGATAGGTTGGGTTAGGTTAGGTTATATTACGTTATTGATGTATATAAAGGTCCCACGGAGACGTAGATGCCAACAAGCCAGGAATGTGGTCAAATATTACCGCCGAGATGATGGACAGGGTTAGCCTAGCTTATACTATGTTATTGTTGTATATAACGGTCCGACGGAGACGTATAGGCCAACTCGCCACGAATGTTGTCAAATATTACCGCCGAGATGATAGGTTGGGTTAGGTTAGGTTATATTACGTTATTGATGTATATAAAGGTCCCACAGAGACGTAGATGCCAGCAAGCCAGGAATGTGGTCAAATATTACCGCCGAGATGTTATTTTGGGTTAGGATAGGTTATATTACGTTATTGATGTATATAAATGTACCACGGAGACGTAGAGGCCAACTCGCCATGAATGTTTTCAAATATTACCACCGAGATGTTAGGTTGGGTTAGGTTAGGTTATATTACGTTATTGATGTATATAAAGGTCCCACGGAGACGTAGAGGCCAACTCGCCAGGAATGTTTTCAAATATTGCCGCCGAGATGTTAGGTAGGGTTAGGTTAGGTTATATTACGTTAAAGATGTATTTAAAGGTCCCGCGGGGACGTAGAGGCCAACTCGCCAGGAATGTTGTCAAATATTACCGCCGAAATGTTAGGTTGGGTTAGGTTAGGTTATATTACGTTATTGATGTTTATAAAGGACCCACGGAGACGTGGAGGCCAACTCGCCAGGAATGTTGTCAAATATTACCGCCGAGATGATAGGTTGGGTTAGGTTAGGTTATATTACGTTATTGATGTATATAAAGGTCCCACGGCGACGTAGATGCCAGCAAGCCAGGAATGTGGTCAAATATTACCGCCGAGATGTTATTTTAGGTTAGGATAGGTTATATTACGTTATTGATGTATATAAATGTACCACGGAGACGTAGATGCCAACTCGCCATGAATGTTTTCAAATATTACCGCCGAGATGTTAGGTTGAGTTAGGTTAGGTTATATTACGTTAAGGATGTCTATAAAGGACCCACGGTGACGTAGAGGCCAACTCGCCAGGAATGTTGTCAAATATTATCACCGAGATGTTAGGTTGGGTTAGGTCAGGTTATATTACGTTATTGATGTATATAAAGGTCCCACGGAGACGTAGATGCCAACAAGCCAGGAATGTGGTCAAATATTACCGCCGAGATGTTATTTTGGGTTAGGATAGGTTATATTACGTTATTGATGTATATAAATGTACCGCGGAGACATAGAGGCCAACTCGCCATGAATGTTTTCAAATATTACCGCCGAGATGTTAGGTTGGGTTAGGTTAGGTTATATTACGTTATTGATGTATATAAAGGTCCCACGGAGACGTAGAGGCCAACTCGCCAGGAATGTTTTCAAATATTGCCGCCGAGATGTTAGGTAGGGTTAGGTTAGGTTATATTACGTTATAGATGTATTTAAAGGTCCCGCGGAGACGTAGAGGCCAGCAAGCCAGGAACGTGGGCAAATATTACCGCCGAGATGCTATTTTGGGTTAGGATAGGTTATATTACGTTATTGATGTATATAAATGTACCATGGAGACGTAGATGCCAACTCGCCATGAATGTTTTCAAATATTACCGCCGAGATGTTAGGTTGGGTTAGGTTAGGTTATATTACGTTATGGATGTCTATAAAGGACCCACGGTGACGTAGAGGCCAACTCGCCAGGAATGTTTTCAAATATTACCGCCGAGATGTTAGGTTGGGTTAGGTTAGATTATATCACGTTATAGATGTATATAAAGGTCCCGCGGAGACGTAGAGGCCAACAAGGCAGGAATGTGTTCAAATATTACCGCCGAGATGATAGGTTGGGTTAGGTTAGGTTATATTACGTTATTGATGTATATAAAGGTCCCACGGATACGTAGAGGCCAACTCGCCAGGAATGAGGTCATATATACCGCCGAAATGTTAGGTTGGGTTAGGTTAGGTTATATTTCGTTATTGATGTATATGAAGGTCCCACGGAGACGTAGAGGCCAACTCGCCATGAATGTTTTCAAATATTACCGCCGAGATGTTAGGTTGGGTTAGGTTAGGTTATATTACGTTATTGATGTATATAAAGGTCCCACGGAGACGTAGAGGCCAACTCGCCAGGAATGTTTTCAAATATTGCCGCCGAGATGTTAGGTAGGGTTAGGTTAGGTTATATTACGTTATAGATGTATTTAAAGGTCCCGCGGAGACGTAGAGGCCAGCAAGCCAGGAATGTGATCAAATATTACCGCCGAAATGTTAGGTTGGGTTAGGTTAGGTTATATTACGTTATTGATGTTTATAAAGGACCCACGGAGACGTGGAGGCCAACTCGCCAGGAATGTTGTCAAATATTACCGCCGAGATGATAGGTTGGGTTAGGTCAGGTTATATTACGTTATTGATGTATATAAAGGTCCCACGGAGACGTAGATGCCAACAAGCCAGGAATGTGGTCAAATATTACCGCCGAGATGTTATTTTGGGTTAGTATAGGTTATATTACGTTATTGATGTATATAAATGGACCACGGAGACGTAGAGGCCAACTCGCCATGAATGTTTTCAAATATTACCGCCGAGATGTTAGGTTGGGTTAGGTTAGGTTATATTACGTTATAGATGAATATAAAGGTCCCACGGAGACGTAGAGGCCAACTCGCTAGGAATGTTTTCAAATATTACCGCCGAGATGTTAGGTTGGGTTAGGTTACGTTATATTACGTTACAGATGTATTTAAAGGTCCCGCGGAGACGTAGAGGCCAACAAGCCAGGAATGTGATCAAATATTACCGCCGAGATGTTAGGTTGGGTTAGGTTAGGTTATATTACGTTATTGATGTATATAAAGGTCCCACGGATACGTAGAGGCCAACTCGCCAGGTATGTTTTCAAATATTACCGCCGAGAAGTTAGGTTGGGTTAGGTTAGGTTATATTACGTTATTGATGTATATAAAGGTCCCACGGAGACGTAGAGGCCAACTCGCCAGGTATGTTGTCAAATATTACCGCCGAGATGATAGGTTGGGTTAGGTTAGGTTATATTACGTTATTGATGCATATAAAGGTCCCACGGAGACGTAGATGCCAGCAAGCCAGGAATGAGGTCAAATATTACCGCCGAGATGTTATTTTGGGTTAGGATAGGTTATATTACGTTATTGATGTATATAAATGTACCACGGAGACGTAGATGCCAACTCGCCATGAATGTTTTCAAATATTACCGCCGAGATGTTAGGTTGGGTTAGGTTAGGTTATATTACGTTATTGATGTATATAAATGTACCACGGAGACGTAGAGGCCAACTCGCCATGAATGTTTTCAAATATTACCGCCGAGATGTTAGGTTGGGTTAGGTTAGGTTATATTACGTTATTGATGTATATAAAGGTCCCACGGAGACGTAGATGCAAGCAAGCCAGGAATGTGGTCAAATATTACCGCCGAGATGTTATTTTGGGTTAGGATAGGTTATATTACGTTATTGATGTATATAAATGTACCACGGAGACGTAGAGGCCAACTCGCCATGAATGTTTTCAAATATTACCGCCGAGATGTTAGGTTGGGTTAGGTTAGGTTATATTACGTTATTGATGTATATGAAGGGCAAACCGAGACGTAGAGGCCAACTCGCCAGGAATGTTGTCAAATATAACAGCCGAGATGTTATTTTGGGTTAGGATAGGTTATATTACGTTATTGATGTATATAAAGGTCCCACGGAGACGTAGATGCCAACAAGCCAGGAACGTGGGCAAATATTACCGCCGAGATGCTATTTTGGGTTAGGATAGGTTATATTACGTTATTGATGTATATAAATGTACCACGGAGACGTAGATGCCAACTCGCCATGAATGTTTTCAAATATTACCGCCGAGATGTTAGGTTGGGTTAGGTTAGGTTATATTACGTTATGGATGTCTATAAAGGACCCACGGTGACGTAGAGGCCAACTCGCCAGGAATGTTTTCAAATATTACCGCCGAGATGTTAGGTTGGGTTAGGTTAGATTATATCACGTTATAGATGTATATAAAGGTCCCGCGGAGACGTAGAGGCCAACAAGGCAGGAATGTGTTCAAATATTACCGCCGAGATGTAACGTTGGGTTAGGTTAGGTTATATTACGTTATTGATGTATATAAAGGTCCCACGGATACGTAGAGGCCAACTCGCCAGGAATGAGGTCATATATACCGCCGAAATGTTAGGTTGGGTTAGGTTAGGTTATATTTCGTTATTGATGTATATGAAGGTCCCACGGAGACGTAGAGGCCAACTCGCCAGGAATGTTGTCAAATATTACCGCCGAGATGATAGGTTGGGTTAGGTTAGGTTATATTACGTTATTGATGTATATAAAGGTCCCACGGAGACGTAGATGCCAACAAGCCAGGAATGTGGTCAAATATTACCGCCGAGATGATGGACAGGGTTAGCCTAGCTTATACTATGTTATTGTTGTATATAACGGTCCGACGGAGACGTATAGGCCAACTCGCCACGAATGTTGTCAAATATTACCGCCGAGATGATAGGTTGGGTTAGGTTAGGTTATATTACGTTATTGATGTATATAAAGGTCCCACAGAGACGTAGATGCCAGCAAGCCAGGAATGTGGTCAAATATTACCGCCGAGATGTTATTTTGGGTTAGGATAGGTTATATTACGTTATTGATGTATATAAATGTACCACGGAGACGTAGAGGCCAACTCGCCATGAATGTTTTCAAATATTACCACCGAGATGTTAGGTTGGGTTAGGTTAGGTTATATTACGTTATTGATGTATATAAAGGTCCCACGGAGACGTAGAGGCCAACTCGCCACGAATGTTTTCAAATATTGCCGCCGAGATGTTAGGTAGGGTTAGGTTAGGTTATATTACGTTAAAGATGTATTTAAAGGTCCCGCGGGGACGTAGAGGCCAACTCGCCAGGAATGTTATCAAATATTACCGCCGAAATGTTAGGTTGGGTTAGGTTAGGTTATATTACGTTATTGATGTTTATAAAGGACCCACGGAGACGTGGAGGCCAACTCGCCAGGAATGTTGTCAAATATTACCGCCGAGATGATAGGTTGGGTTAGGTTAGGTTATATTACGTTATTGATGTATATAAAGGTCCCACGGCGACGTAGATGCCAGCAAGCCAGGAATGTGGTCAAATATTACCGCCGAGATGTTATTTTAGGTTAGGATAGGTTATATTACGTTATTGATGTATATAAATGTACCACGGAGACGTAGATGCCAACTCGCCATGAATGTTTTCAAATATTACCGCCGAGATGTTAGGTTGAGTTAGGTTAGGTTATATTACGTTAAGGATGTCTATAAAGGACCCACGGTGACGTAGAGGCCAACTCGCCAGGAATGTTGTCAAATATTATCACCGAGATGTTAGGTTGGGTTAGGTCAGGTTATATTACGTTATTGATGTATATAAAGGTCCCACGGAGACGTAGATGCCAACAAGCCAGGAATGTGGTCAAATATTACCGCCGAGATGTTATTTTGGGTTAGGATAGGTTGTATTACGTTATTGATGTATATACAGGTCCCACGGAGACGTAGATGCCAACAAGCCAGGAACGTGGGCAAATATTACCTTCGAGATGCTATTTTGGGTTAGGATAGGTTATATTACGTTATTGATGTATATAAATGTACCACGGAGACGTAGATGCCAACTCGCCACGAATGTTTTCAAATATTATCGCCGAGATGTTAGGTTTGGTTAGGTTAGGTTATATTACGTTATGGATGTCTATAAAGGACCCACGGTGACGTAGAGGCCAACTCGCCAGGAATGTTTTCAAATATTACCGCCGAGATGTTAGGTTGGGTTCGGTTAGGTTATATTACGTTATTGATGTATATAAAGGTCCCACGGAGACGTAGAGGCCAACAAGCCAGGAATGTGATCAAATATTACCGCCGAGATGTAAGGTTGGGTTAGGTTAGGTTATATTACGTTATTGATGTATATAAAGGTCCCACGGATACGTAGAGGCCAACTCGCCAGGAATGAGGTCATATATACCGCCGAAATGTTAGGTTGGGTTAGGTTAGGTTATATTACGTTATTGATGTTTATAAAGGACCCACGGAGACGTGGAGGCCAACTCGCCAGGAATGTTGTCAAATATTACCGCCGAGATGATAGGTTGGGTTAGGTCAGGTTATATTACGTTATTGATGTATATAAAGGTCCCACGGAGACGTAGATGCCAACAAGCCAGGAATGTGGTCAAATATTACCGCCGAGATGTTATTTTGGGTTAGGATAGGTTATATTACGTTATTGATGTATATAAATGTACCGCGGAGACGTAGAGGCCAACTCGCCATGAATGTTTTCAAATATTACCGCCGAGATGTTAGGTTGGGTTAGGTTAGGTTATATTACGTTATTGATGTATATAAAGGTCCCACGGAGACGTAGAGGCCAACTCGCCAGGAATGTTTTCAAATATTGCCGCCGAGATGTTAGGTAGGGTTAGGTTAGGTTATATTACGTTATAGATGTATTTAAAGGTCCCGCGGAGACGTAGAGGCCAGCAAGCCAGGAATGTGATCAAATATTACCGCCGAAATGTTAGGTTGGGTTAGGTTAGGTTATATTACGTTATTGATGTTTATAAAGGACCCACGGAGACGTGGAGGCCAACTCGCCAGGAATGTTGTCAAATATTACCGCCGAGATGATAGGTTGGGTTAGGTCAGGTTATATTACGTTATTGATGTATATAAAGGTCCCACGGAGACGTAGATGCCAACAAGCCAGGAATGTGGTCAAATATTACCGCCGAGATGTTATTTTGGGTTAGTATAGGTTATATTACGTTATAGATGAATATAAAGGTCCCACGGATACGTAGAGGCCAACTCGCTAGGAATGTTTTCAAATATTACCGCCGAGATGTTAGGTTGGGTTAGGTTACGTTATATTACGTTACAGATGTATTTAAAGGTCCCGCGGAGACGTAGAGGCCAACAAGCCAGGAATGTGATCAAATATTACCGCCGAGATGTTAGGTTGGGTTAGGTTAGGTTATATTACGTTATTGATGTATATAAAGGTCCCACGGATACGTAGAGGCCAACTCGCCAGGTATGTTTTCAAATATTACCGCCGAGAAGTTAGGTTGGGTTAGGTTAGGTTATATTACGTTATTGATGTATATAAAGGTCCCACGGAGACGTAGAGGCCAACTCGCCATGAATGTTTTCAAATATTACCGCCGAGATGTTAGGTTGGGTTAGGTTAGGTTATATTACGTTATTGATGTATATAAAGGTCCCACGGAGACGTAGAGGCCAACTCGCCAGGAATGTTTTCAAATATTGCCGCCGAGATGTTAGGTAGGGTTAGGTTAGGTTATATTACGTTATAGATGTATTTAAAGGTCCCGCGGAGACGTAGAGGCCAGCAAGCCAGGAATGTGATCAAATATTACCGCCGAAATGTTAGGTTGGGTTAGGTTAGGTTATATTACGTTATTGATGTTTATAAAGGACCCACGGAGACGTGGAGGCCAACTCGCCAGGAATGTTGTCAAATATTACCGCCGAGATGATAGGTTGGGTTAGGTCAGGTTATATTACGTTATTGATGTATATAAAGGTCCCACGGAGACGTAGATGCCAACAAGCCAGGAATGTGGTCAAATATTACCGCCGAGATGTTATTTTGGGTTAGTATAGGTTATATTACGTTATTGATGTATATAAATGTACCACGGAGACGTAGAGGCCAACTCGCCATGAATGTTTTCAAATATTACCGCCGAGATGTTAGGTTGGGTTAGGTTAGGTTATATTACGTTATAGATGAATATAAAGGTCCCACGGAGACGTAGAGGCCAACTCGCTAGGAATGTTTTCAAATATTACCGCCGAGATGTTAGGTTGGGTTAGGTTACGTTATATTACGTTACAGATGTATTTAAAGGTCCCGCGGAGACGTAGAGGCCAACAAGCCAGGAATGTGATCAAATATTACCGCCGAGATGTTAGGTTGGGTTAGGTTAGGTTATATTACGTTATTGATGTATATAAAGGTCCCACGGATACGTAGAGGCCAACTCGCCAGGTATGTTTTCAAATATTACCGCCGAGAAGTTAGGTTGGGTTAGGTTAGGTTATATTACGTTATTGATGTATATAAAGGTCCCACGGAGACGTAGAGGCCAACTCGCCAGGTATGTTGTCAAATATTACCGCCGAGATGATAGGTTGGGTTAGGTTAGGTTATATTACGTTATTGATGCATATAAAGGTCCCACGGAGACGTAGATGCCAGCAAGCCAGGAATGAGGTCAAATATTACCGCCGAGATGTTATTTTGGGTTAGGATAGGTTATATTACGTTATTGATGTATATAAATGTACCACGGAGACGTAGATGCCAACTCGCCATGAATGTTTTCAAATATTACCGCCGAGATGTTAGGTTGGGTTAGGTTAGGTTATATTACGTTATTGATGTATATAAATGTACCACGGAGACGTAGAGGCCAACTCGCCATGAATGTTTTCAAATATTACCGCCGAGATGTTAGGTTGGGTTAGGTTAGGTTATATTACGTTATTGATGTATATAAAGGTCCCACGGAGACGTAGATGCAAGCAAGCCAGGAATGTGGTCAAATATTACCGCCGAGATGTTATTTTGGGTTAGGATAGGTTATATTACGTTATTGATGTATATAAATGTACCACGGAGACGTAGAGGCCAACTCGCCATGAATGTTTTCAAATATTACCGCCGAGATGTTAGGTTGGGTTAGGTTAGGTTATATTACGTTATTGATGTATATGAAGGGCAAACCGAGACGTAGAGGCCAACTCGCCAGGAATGTTGTCAAATATAACAGCCGAGATGTTATTTTGGGTTAGGATAGGTTATATTACGTTATTGATGTATATAAAGGTCCCACGGAGACGTAGATGCCAACAAGCCAGGAACGTGGGCAAATATTACCGCCGAGATGCTATTTTGGGTTAGGATAGGTTATATTACGTTATTGATGTATATAAATGTACCACGGAGACGTAGATGCCAACTCGCCATGAATGTTTTCAAATATTACCGCCGAGATGTTAGGTTGGGTTAGGTTAGGTTATATTACGTTATGGATGTCTATAAAGGACCCACGGTGACGTAGAGGCCAACTCGCCAGGAATGTTTTCAAATATTACCGCCGAGATGTTAGGTTGGGTTAGGTTAGATTATATCACGTTATAGATGTATATAAAGGTCCCGCGGAGACGTAGAGGCCAACAAGGCAGGAATGTGTTCAAATATTACCGCCGAGATGTAAGGTTGGGTTAGGTTAGGTTATATTACGTTATTGATGTATATAAAGGTCCCACGGATACGTAGAGGCCAACTCGCCAGGAATGAGGTCATATATACCGCCGAAATGTTAGGTTGGGTTAGGTTAGGTTATATTTCGTTATTGATGTATATGAAGGTCCCACGGAGACGTAGAGGCCAACTCGCCAGGAATGTTGTCAAATATTACCGCCGAGATGATAGGTTGGGTTAGGTTAGGTTATATTACGTTATTGATGTATATAAAGGTGCCACGGAGACGTAGATGCCAACAAGCCAGGAATGTGGTCAAATATTACCGCCGAGATGATGGACAGGGTTAGCCTAGCTTATACTATGTTATTGTTGTATATAACGGTCCGCGGAGACGTATAGGCCAACTCGCCAGGAATGTTGTCAAATATTACCGCCGAGATGATAGGTTGGGTTAGGTTAGGTTATATTACGTTATTGATGTATATAAAGGTCCCACGGACACGTAGATGCCAGCAAGCCAGGAATGTGGTCAAATATTACCGCCGAGATGTTATTTTGGGTTAGGATAGGTTATATTACGTTATTGATGTATGTAAATGTACCACGGAGACGTAGAGGCCAACTCGCCATGAATGTTTTCAAATATTACCGCCGAGATGTTAGGTTGGGTTAGGTTAGGTTATATTACGTTATTGATGTATATAAAGTTCCCACGGAGACGTAGCGGCCAACTCGCCAGGAATGTTTTCAAATATTGCCGCCGAGATGTTAGGTAGGGTTAGGTTAGGTTATATTACGTTATAGATGTATTTAAAGGTCCCGCGGGGACGTAGAGGCCAACTCGCCAGGAATGTTGTCAAATATTACCGCCGAAATGTTAGGTTGGGTTAGGTTAGGTTATATTACGTTATTGATGTTTATAAAGGACCCACGGAGACGTGGAGGCCAACTCGCCAGGAATGTTGTCAAATATTACCGCCGAGATGATAAGTTGGGCTAGGTTAGGTTATATTACGTTATTGATGTATATAAAGGTCCCACGGAGACGTAGATGCCAGCAAGCCAGGAATGTGGTCAAATATTACCGCCGAGATGTTATTTTAGGTTAGGATAGGTTATATTACGTTATTGATGTATATAAATGTACCACGGAGACGTAGATGCCAACTCGCCATGAATGTTTTCAAATATTACCGCCGAGATGTTAGGTTGAGTTAGGTTAGGTTATATTACGTTAAGGATGTCTATAAAGGACCCACGGTGACGTAGAGGCCAACTCGCCAGGAATGTTGTCAAATATTATCACCGAGATGTTAGGTTGGGTTAGGTCAGGTTATATTACGTTATTGATGTATATAAAGGTCCCACGGAGACGTAGATGCCAACAAGCCAGGAATGTGGTCAAATATTACCGCCGAGATGTTATTTTGGGTTAGGATAGGTTATATTACGTTATTGATGTATATAAAGGTCCCACGGAGACGTAGATGCCAACAAGCCAGGAACGTGGGCAAATATTACCGCCGAGATGCTATTTTGGGTTAGGATAGGTTATATTACGTTATTGATGTATATAAATGTACCACGGAGACGTAGATGCCAACTCGCCACGAATGTTTTCAAATATTATCGCCGAGATGTTAGGTTGGGTTAGGTTAGGTTATATTACGTTATTGATGTATATAAAGGTCCCACGGATACGTAGAGGCCAACTCGCCAGGTATGTTTTCAAATATTACCGCCGAGATGTTAGGTTGGGTTAGGTTAGGTTATATTACGTTATTGATGTATATAAAGGTCCCACGGATACGTAGAGGCCAACTCGCCAGGAATGAGGTCAAATATACCGCCGAAATGTTAGGTTGGGTTAGGTTAGGTTATATTTCGTTATTGATGTATATGAAGGTCCCACGGAGACGTAGAGGCCAACTCGCCAGGAATGTTGTTAAATATAACCGCCGAGATGTTATTTTGGGTTAGGATAGGTTATATTACGTTATTGATGTATATAAAGGTCCCACGGAGACGTAGATGCCAACAAGCCAGGAACGTGGGCAAATATTACCTTCGAGATGCTATTTTGGGTTAGGATAGGTTATATTACGTTATTGATGTATATAAATGTACCACGGAGACGTAGATGCCAACTCGCCATGAATGTTTTCAAATATTATCGCCGAGATGTTAGGTTTGGTTAGGTTAGGTTATATTACGTTATTGATGTATATAAAGGTCCCACGGAGACGTAGAGGCCAACAAGCCAGGAATGTGATCAAATATTACCGCCGAGATGTAAGGTTGGGTTAGGTTAGGTTATATTACGTTATTGATGTATATAAAGGTCCCACGGATACGTAGAGGCCAACTCGCCAGGAATGAGGTCATATATACCGGCGAAATGTTAGGTTGGGTTAGGTTAGGTTATATTTCGTTATTGATGTATATGAAGGTTCCACGGAGACGTAGATGCCAACAAGCCAGGAATGTGGTCAAATATTACCGCCGAGATGATGAACAGGGTTAGCCTAGCTTATACTATGTTATTGTTGTATATAACGGTCCGACGGAGACGTATAGGCCAACTCGCCAGGAATGTTGTCAAATATTACCGCCGAAATGTTAGGTTGGGTTAGGTTAGGTTATATTACGTTATTGATGTTTATAAAGGACCCACGGAGACGTGGAGGCCAACTCGCCAGGAATGTTGTCAAATATTACCGCCGAGATGATAGGTTGGGTTAGGTCAGGTTATATTACGTTATTGATGTATATAAAGGTCCCACGGAGACGTAGATGCCAACAAGCCAGGAATGTGGTCAAATATTACCGCCGAGATGTTAGGTTGGGTTAGGTTAGGTTATATTACGTTATAGATGAATATAAAGGTCCCACGGAGACGTAGAGGCCAACTCGCTAGGAATGTTTTCAAATATTACCGCCGAGATGTTAGGTTGGGTTAGGTTACGTTATATTACGTTATAGATGTATTTAAAGGTCCCGCGGAGACGTAGAGGCCAACAAGCCAGGAATGTGATCAAATATTACCGCCGAGATGTTAGGTTGGGTTAGGTTAGGTTATATTACGTTATTGATGTATATAAAGGTCCCACGGATACGTGGAGGCCAACTCGCCAGGTATGTTTTCAAATATTACCGCCGAGATGTTAGGTTGGGTTAGGTTAGGTTATATTACGTTATTGATGTATATAAAGGTCCCACGGAGACGTAGAGGCCAACTCGCCAGATATGTTGTCAAATATTAGCGCCGAAATGTTAGGTTGGGTTAGGTTAGGTTATATTTCGTTATTGATGTATATGAAGGTCCCACGGAGACGTAGAGGCCAACTCGCCAGGAATGTTGTCAAATATTACCGCCGAGATGATAGGTTGGGTTAGGTTAGGTTATATTACGTTATTGATGTATATAAAGGTGCCACGGAGACGTAGATGCCAACAAGCCAGGAATGTGGTCAAATATTACCGCCGAGATGATGGACAGGGTTAGCCTAGCTTATACTATGTTATTGTTGTATATAACGGTCCCACGGAGACGTATAGGCCAACTCGCCAGGAATGTTGTCAAATATTACCGCCGAGATGATAGGTTGGGTTAGGTTAGGTTATATTACGTTATTGATGTATATAAAGGTCCCACGGAGACGTAGATGCCAGCAAGCCAGGAATGTGGTCAAATATTACCGCCGAGATGTTATTTTGGGTTAGGATAGGTTATATTACGTTATTGATGTATATAAATGTACCACGGAGACGTAGATGCCAACTCGCCATGAATGTTTTCAAATATTACCGCCGAGATGTTAGGTTGAGTTAGGTTAGGTTATATTACGTTAAGGATGTCTATAAAGGACCCACGGTGACGTAGAGGCCAACTCGCCAGGAATGTTGTCAAATATTATCACCGAGATGTTAGGTTGGGTTAGATCAGGTTATATTACGTTATTGATGTATATAAAGGTCCCACGGAGACGTAGATGCCAACAAGCCAGGAATGTGGTCAAATATTACCGCCGAGATGTTATTTTGGGTTAGGATAGGTTATATTACGTTATTGATGTATATAAATGTACCCCGGAGACGTAGAGGCCAACTCGCCATGAATGTTTTCAAATATTACCGCCGAGATGTTAGGTTGGGTTAGGTTAGGTTATATTACGTTATTGATGTATATAAAGGTCCCACGGATACGTAGAGGCCAAGTCGCCAGGTATGTTTTCAAATATTACCGCCGAGATGTTAGGTTGGGTTAGGTTAGGTTATATTACGTTATTGATGTATATAAAGGTCCCACGGATACGTAGAGGCCAACTCGCCAGGTATGTTTTCAAATATTACCGCCGAGATGTTAGGTTGGGTTAGGTTAGGTTATATTACGTTATTGATGTATATAAAGGTCCCACGGATACGTAGAGGCCAACTCGCCAGGAATGAGGTCAAATATACCGCCGAAATGTTAGGTTGGGTTAGGTTAGGTTATATTTCGTTATTGATGTATATGAAGGTCCCACGGAGACGTAGAGGCCAACTCGCCAGGAATGTTGTTAAATATAACCGCCGAGATGTTATTTTGGGTTAGGATAGGTTATATTACGTTATTGATGTATATAAAGGTCCCACGGAGACGTAGATGCCAACAAGCCAGGAACGTGGGCAAATATTACCTTCGAGATGCTATTTTGGGTTAGGATAGGTTATATTACGTTATTGATGTATATAAATGTACCACGGAGACGTAGATGCCAACTCGCCATGAATGTTTTCAAATATTATCGCCGAGATGTTAGGTTTGGTTAGGTTAGGTTATATTACGTTATTGATGTATATAAAGGTCCCACGGAGACGTAGAGGCCAACAAGCCAGGAATGTGATCAAATATTACCGCCGAGATGTAAGGTTGGGTTAGGTTAGGTTATATTACGTTATTGATGTATATAAAGGTCACACGGATACGTAGAGGCCAACTCGCCAGGAATGAGGTCATATATACCGCCGAAATGTTAGGTTGGCTTAGGTTAGGTTATATTTCGTTATTGATGTATATGAAGGTCCCACGGAGACGTAGATGCCAACAAGCCAGGAATGTGGTCAAATATTACCGCCGAGATGATGGACAGGGTTAGCCTAGCTTATACTATGTTATTGTTGTATATAACGGTCCGACGGAGACGTATAGGCCAACTCGCCAGGAATGTTGTCAAATATTACCGCCGAAATGTTAGGTTGGGTTAGGTTAGGTTATATTACGTTATTGATGTTTATAAAGGACCCACGGAGACGTGGAGGCCAACTCGCCAGGAATGTTGTCAAATATTACCGCCGAGATGATAGGTTGGGTTAGGTCAGGTTGTATTACGTTATTGATGTATATAAAGGTCCCACGGAGACGTAGATGCCAACAAGCCAGGAATGTGGTCAAATATTACCGCCGAGATGTTAGGTTGGGTTAGGTTAGGTTATATTACGTTATAGATGAATATAAAGGTCCCACGGAGACGTAGAGGCCAACTCGCTAGGAATGTTTTCAAATATTACCGCCGAGATGTTAGGTTGGGTTAGGTTACGTTATGTTACGTTATAGATGTATTTAAAGGTCCCGCGGAGACGTAGAGGCCAACAAGCCAGGAATGTGATCAAATATTACCGCCGAGATGTTAGGTTGGGTTAGGTTAGGTTATATTACGTTATTGATGTATATAAAGGTCCCACGGATACGTAGAGGCCAACTCGCCAGGTATGTTTTCAAATATTACCGCCGAGATGTTAGGTTGGGTTAGGTTAGGTTATATTACGTTATTGATGTATATAAAGGTCCCACGGAGACGTAGAGGCCAACTCGCCAGATATGTTGTCAAATATTAGCGCCGAGATGATAGGTTGTGTTAGGTTAGGTTATATTTCGTTATTGATGTATATGAAGGTCCCACGGAGACGCAGAGGCCAACAAGCCAGGAATGTGGTCAAATATTACCGCCGAGATGATAGACTGGGTTAGCCTAGCTTATACTATGTTATTGTTGTATATAAAAGTCCGACGGAGACGTATAGGCCAACTCGCCAGGAATGTTGCCAAATATTACCGCCGAGATGATAGGTTGGATTCGGTTAGTTTATATTACGTTATTGATGTATATGAAGGTCAAACCGAGACGTAGAGGCCAACTCGCCAGGAATGTTGTCAAATATTACCGCCGAGATGATAGGTTGGGTTCGGTTAGGTTATATTACGTTATTGATGTATATGAAGGTCAAACCGAGACGTAGAGGCCAACTCGCCAGGAATGTGGTCAAATATTACCGCCGAGATGTTATTTTGGGTTAGGATAGGTTATATTACGTTATTGATGTATATAAAGGTCCCACGGAGACGTAGATGCCAACAAGCCAGGAACGTGGGCAAATATTACCGCCGAGATGCTATTTTGGGTTAGGATAGGTTATATTACGTTATTGATGTATATAAATGTACCACGGAGACGTAGATGCCAACTCGCCACGAATGTTTTCAAATATTATCGCCGAGATGTTAGGTTGGGTTAGGTTAGGTTATATTACGTTATTGATGTATATAAAGGTCCCACGGATACGTAGAGGCCAACTCGCCAGGTATGTTTTCAAATATTACCGCCGAGATGTTAGGTTGGGTTAGGTTAGGTTATATTACGTTATTGATGTATATAAAGGTCCCACGGATACGTAGAGGCCAACTCGCCAGGAATGAGGTCAAATATACCGCCGAAATGTTAGGTTGGGTTAGGTTAGGTTATATTTCGTTATTGATGTATATGAAGGTCCCACGGAGACGTAGAGGCCAACTCGCCAGGAATGTTGTTAAATATAACCGCCGAGATGTTATTTTGGGTTAGGATAGGTTATATTACGTTATTGATGTATATAAAGGTCCCACGGAGACGTAGATGCCAACAAGCCAGGAACGTGGGCAAATATTACCTTCGAGATGCTATTTTGGGTTAGGATAGGTTATATTACGTTATTGATGTATATAAATGTACCACGGAGACGTAGATGCCAACTCGCCATGAATGTTTTCAAATATTATCGCCGAGATGTTAGGTTTGGTTAGGTTAGGTTATATTACGTTATTGATGTATATAAAGGTCCCACGGAGACGTAGAGGCCAACAAGCCAGGAATGTGATCAAATATTACCGCCGAGATGTAAGGTTGGGTTAGGTTAGGTTATATTACGTTATTGATGTATATAAAGGTCCCACGGATACGTAGAGGCCAACTCGCCAGGAATGAGGTCATATATACCGCCGAAATGTTAGGTTGGGTTAGGTTAGGTTATATTTCGTTATTGATGTATATGAAGGTTCCACGGAGACGTAGATGCCAACAAGCCAGGAATGTGGTCAAATATTACCGCCGAGATGATGAACAGGGTTAGCCTAGCTTATACTATGTTATTGTTGTATATAACGGTCCGACGGAGACGTATAGGCCAACTCGCCAGGAATGTTGTCAAATATTACCGCCGAGATGATAGGTTGGGTTAGGTCAGGTTATATTACGTTATTGATGTATATAAAGGTCCCACGGAGACGTAGATGCCAACAAGCCAGGAATGTGGTCAAATATTACCGCCGAGATGTTAGGTTGGGTTAGGTTAGGTTATATTACGTTATAGATGAATATAAAGGTCCCACGGAGACGTAGAGGCCAACTCGCTAGGAATGTTTTCAAATATTACCGCCGAGATGTTAGGTTGGGTTAGGTTACGTTATATTACGTTATAGATGTATTTAAAGGTCCCGCGGAGACGTAGAGGCCAACAAGCCAGGAATGTGATCAAATATTACCGCCGAGATGTTAGGTTGGGTTAGGTTAGGTTATATTTCGTTATTGATGTATATGAAGGTCCCACGGAGACGTAGAGGCCAACTCGCCAGGAATGTTGTCAAATATTACCGCCGAGATGATAGGTTGGGTTAGGTTAGGTTATATTACGTTATTGATGTATATAAAGGTGCCACGGAGACGTAGATGCCAACAAGCCAGGAATGTGGTCAAATATTACCGCCGAGATGATGGACAGGGTTAGCCTAGCTTATACTATGTTATTGTTGTATATAACGGTCCGACGGAGACGTATAGGCCAACTCGCCAGGAATGTTGTCAAATATTACCGCCGAGATGATAGGTTGGGTTAGGTTAGGTTATATTACGTTATTGATGTATATAAAGGTCCCACGGAGACGTAGATGCCAGCAAGCCAGGAATGTGGTCAAATATTACCGCCGAGATGTTATTTTGGGTTAGGATAGGTTATATTACGTTATTGATGTATATAAATGTACCACGGAGACGTAGAGGCCAACTCGCCATGAATGTTTTCAAATATTACCGCCGAGATGTTAGGTTGGGTTAGGTTAGGTTATATTACGTTATTGATGTATATAAAGTTCCCACGGAGACGTAGCGGCCAACTCGCCAGGAATGTTTTCAAATATTGCCGCCGAGATGTTAGGTAGGGTTAGGTTAGGTTATATTACGTTATAGATGTATTTAAAGGTCCCGCGGGGACGTAGAGGCCAACTCGCCAGGAATGTTGTCAGATATTACCGCCGAAATGTTAGGTTGGCTTAGGTTAGGTTATATTACGTTATTGATGTTTATCAAGGACCCACGGAGACGTGGAGGCCAACTCGCCAGGAATGTTGTCAAATATTACCGCCGAGATGATAGGTTGGGTTAGGTTAGGTTATATTACGTTATTGATGTATATAAAGGTCCCACGGAGACGTAGATGCCAGCAAGCCAGGAATGTGGTCAAATATTACCGCCGAGATGTTATTTTAGGTTAGGATAGGTTATATTACGTTATTGATGTATATAAATGTACCACGGAGACGTAGATGCCAACTCGCCATGAATGTTTTCAAATATTACCGCCGAGATGTTAGGTTGAGTTAGGTTAGGTTATATTACGTTAAGGATGTCTATAAAGGACCCACGGTGACGTAGAGGCCAACTCGCCAGGAATGTTGTCAAATATTATCACCGAGATGTTAGGTTGGGTTAGATCAGGTTATATTACGTTATTGATGTATATAAAGGTCCCACGGAGACGTAGATGCCAACAAGCCAGGAATGTGGTCAAATATTACCGCCGAGATGTTATTTTGGGTTAGGATAGGTTATATTACGTTATTGATGTATATAAATGTACCCCGGAGACGTAGAGGCCAACTCGCCATGAATGTTTTCAAATATTACCGCCGAGATGTTAGGTTGGGTTAGGTTAGGTTATATTACGTCATTGATGTATATAAAGGTCCCACGGATACGTAGAGGCCAAGTCGCCAGGTATGTTTTCAAATATTACCGCCGAGATGTTAGGTTGGGTTAGGTTAGGTTATATTACGTTATTGATGTATATAAAGGTCCCACGGATACGTAGAGGCCAACTCGCCAGGTATGTTTTCAAATATTACCGCCGAGATGTTAGGTTGGGTTAGGTTAGGTTATATTACGTTATTGATGTATATAAAGGTCCCACGGATACGTAGAGGCCAACTCGCCATGAATGTTTTCAAATATTATCGCCGAGATGTTAGGTTTGGTTAGGTTAGGTTATATTACGTTATTGATGTATATAAAGGTCCCACGGAGACGTAGAGGCCAACAAGCCAGGAATGTGATCAAATATTACCGCCGAGATGTAAGGTTGGGTTAGGTTAGGTTATATTACGTTATTGATGTATATAAAGGTCACACGGATACGTAGAGGCCAACTCGCCAGGAATGAGGTCATATATACCGCCGAAATGTTAGGTTGGCTTAGGTTAGGTTATATTTCGTTATTGATGTATATGAAGGTCCCACGGAGACGTAGATGCCAACAAGCCAGGAATGTGGTCAAATATTACCGCCGAGATGATGGACAGGGTTAGCCTAGCTTATACTATGTTATTGTTGTATATAACGGTCCGACGGAGACGTATAGGCCAACTCGCCAGGAATGTTGTCAAATATTACCGCCGAAATGTTAGGTTGGGTTAGGTTAGGTTATATTACGTTATTGATGTTTATAAAGGACCCACGGAGACGTGGAGGCCAACTCGCCAGGAATGTTGTCAAATATTACCGCCGAGATGATAGGTTGGGTTAGGTCAGGTTGTATTACGTTATTGATGTATATAAAGGTCCCACGGAGACGTAGATGCCAACAAGCCAGGAATGTGGTCAAATATTACCGCCGAGATGTTAGGTTGGGTTAGGTTAGGTTATATTACGTTATAGATGAATATAAAGGTCCCACGGAGACGTAGAGGCCAACTCGCTAGGAATGTTTTCAAATATTACCGCCGAGATGTTAGGTTGGGTTAGGTTACGTTATATTACGTTATAGATGTATTTAAAGGTCCCGCGGAGACGTAGAGGCCAACAAGCCAGGAATGTGATCAAATATTACCGCCGAGATGTTAGGTTGGGTTAGGTTAGGTTATATTACGTTATTGATGTATATAAAGGTCCCACGGATACGTAGAGGCCAACTCGCCAGGTATGTTTTCAAATATTACCGCCGAGATGTTAGGTTGGGTTAGGTTAGGTTATATTACGTTATTGATGTATATAAAGGTCCCACGGAGACGTAGAGGCCAACTCGCCAGATATGTTGTCAAATATTAGCGCCGAGATGATAGGTTGTGTTAGGTTAGGTTATATTTCGTTATTGATGTATATGAAGGTCCCACGGAGACGCAGAGGCCAACAAGCCAGGAATGTGGTCAAATATTACCGCCGAGATGATAGACTGGGTTAGCCTAGCTTATACTATGTTATTGTTGTATATAAAAGTCCGACGGAGACGTATAGGCCAACTCGCCAGGAATGTTGTCAAATATTACCGCCGAGATGATAGGTTGGATTCGGTTAGTTTATATTACGTTATTGATGTATATGAAGGTCAAACCGAGACGTAGAGGCCAACTCGCCAGGAATGTTGTCAAATATTACCGCCGAGATGATAGGTTGGGTTCGGTTAGGTTATATTACGTTATTGATGTATATGAAGGTCAAACCGAGACGTAGAGGCCAACTCGCCAGGAATGTTGTCAAATATTACCGCCGAGATGATAGGTTGGGTTCGGTTAGGTTATATTACGTTATTGATGTATATAAAGGTCCCACGGAGACGTAGATGCCAGCAAGCCAGGAATGTGGTCAAATATTACCGCCGAGATGTTATTTTGGGTTAGGATAGGTTATATTACGTTATTGATGTATATAAATGTACCACGGAGACGCAGAGGCCAACTCGCCATGAATGTTTTCAAATATTACCGCCGAGATGTTAGGTTGGGTTAGGTTAGGTTATATTACGTTATTGATGTATATAAAGGTCCCACGGAGACGTAGAGGCCAACTCGCCAGGAATGTTTTCAAATATTGCCGCCGAGATGTTAGGTAGGGTTAGGTTAGGTTACATTACGTTATAGATGTATTTAAAGGTCCCGCGGAGACGTAGAGGCCAGCAAGCCAGGAATGTGATCAAATATTACCGCCGAAATGTTAGGTTGGGTTAGGTTAGGTTATATTACGTTATTGCTGTTTATAAAGGACCCACGGAGACGTGGAGGCCAACTCGCCAGGAATGTTGTCAAATATTACCGCCGATATGATAGGTTGGGTTAGGTCAGGTTATATTACGTTATTGATGTATATAAAGGTCCCACGGAGACGTAGATGCCAACAAGCCACGAATGTGGTCAAATATTAGTGCCGAGATGTTATTTTGGGTTAGGATAGGTTATATTACGTTATTGATGTATATAAATGTACCACGGAGACGTAGAGGCCAACTCGCCATGAATGTTTTCAAATATTACCGCCGAGATGTTAGGTTGGGTTAGGTTAGGTTATATTACGTTATGGATGTCTATAAAGGACCCACGGTGACGTAGAGGCCAACTCGCCAGGAATGTTGTCAAATATTATCACCGCGATGTTAGGTTGGGTTAGGTCAGGTTATATTACGTTATTGATGTATATAAAGGTCCCACGGAGACGTAGATGCCAACAAGCCAGGAATGTGGTCAAATATTACCGCCGAGATGATGGACAGGGTTAGCCTAGCTTATACTATGTTATTGTTGTATATAACGGTCCGACGGAGACGTATAGGCCAACTCGCCAGGAATGTTGTCAAATATTACCGCCGAAATGTTAGGTTGGGTTAGGTTAGGTTATATTACGTTATTGATGTTTATAAAGGACCCACGGAGACGTGGAGGCCAACTCGCCAGGAATGTTGTCAAATATTACCGCCGAGATGATAGGTTGGGTTAGGTTAGGTTATATTACGTTATTGATGTATATAAAGGTCCCACGGAGATGTAGATGCCAGCAAGCCAGGAATGTGGTCAAATATTACCGCCGAGATGTTATTTTGGGTTAGGATAGGTTATATTACGTTATTGATGTATATAAATGTACCACGGAGACGTAGAGGCCAACTCGCCATGAATGTTTTCAAATTTTACCGCCGAGATGTTAGGTTGGGTTAGGTTAGGTTATATTACGTTATTGATGTATATAAAGGTCCCACGGAGACGTAGAGGCCAACTCGCCAGGAATGTTTTCAAATATTGCCGCCGAGATGTTAGGTAGGGTTAGGTTAGGTTATATTACGTTATAGATGTATTTAAAGGTCCCGCGGAGACGTAGAGGCCAGCAAGCCAGGAATGTGATCAAATATTACCGCCGAAATGTTAGGTTGGGTTAGGTTAGGTTATATTACGTTATTGATGTTTATAAAGGACCCACGGAGACGTGGAGGCCAACTCGCCAGGAATGTTGTCAAATATTACCGCCGAGATGATAGGTTGGGTTAGGTCAGGTTATATTACGTTATTGATGTATATAAAGGTCCCACGGAGACGTAGATGCCAACAAGCCAGGAATGTGGTCAAATATTACCGCCGAGATGTTATTTTGGGTTAGGATAGGTTATATTACGTTATTGATGTATATAAATGTACCACGGAGACGTAGAGGCCAACTCGCCATGAATGTTTTCAAATATTACCGCCGAGATGTTAGGTTGGGTTAGGTTAGGTTATATTACGTTATAGATGAATACAAAGGTCCCACGGAGACGTAGAGGCCAACTCGCTAGGAATGTTTTCAAATATTACCGCCGAGATGTTAGGTTGGGTTAGGTTACGTTATATTACGTTATAGATGTATTTAAAGGTCCCGCGGAGACGTAGAGGCCAACAAGCCAGGAATGTGATCAAATATTACCGCCGAGATGTTAGGTTGGGTTAGGTTAGGTTATATTACGTTATTGATGTATATAAAGGTCCCACGGATACGTAGAGGCCAACTCGCCAGGTATGTTTTCAAATATTACCGCCGAGATGTTAGGTTGGGTTAGGTTAGGTTATATTACGTTATTGATGTATATAAAGGTCCCACGGAGACGTAGAGGCCAACTCGCCAGGTATGTTGTCAAATATTAGCGCCGAGATGATAGGTTGTGTTAGGTTAGGTTATATTTCGTTATTGATGTATATGAAGGTCCCACGGAGACGCAGAGGCCAACAAGCCAGGAATGTGGTCAAATATTACCGCCGAGATGATAGACTGGGTTAGCCTAGCTTATACTATGTTATTGTTGTATATAAAAGTCCGACGGGGACGTATAGGCCAACTCGCCAGGAATGTTGTCAAATATTACCGCCGAGATGATAGGTTGGGTTCGGTTAGTTTATATTACGTTATTGATGTATATGAAGGTCAAACCGAGACGTAGAGGCCAACTCGCCAGGAATGTTGTCAAATATTAAAGCCGAGATGATAGGTTGGGTTCGGTTAGGTTATATTACGTTATTGATGTATATGAAGGTCAAACCGAGACGTAGAGGCCAACTCGCCAGGAATGTTGTCAAATATAACCGCCGAGATGTTATTTTGGGTTAGGATAGGTTATATTACGTTATTGATGTATATAAAGGTCCCACGGAGACGTAGATGCCAACAAGCCAGGAATGTGGTCAAATATTACCGCCGAGATGTTAGATTGGGTTAGGTTAGGTTATATTACGTTATTGATGTATATAAAGGTCCCACGGAGACGTAGAGGCCAACAAGCCAGGAATGTGATCAAATATTACAGCCGAGATGTAAGGTTGGGTTAGGTTAGGTTATATTACGTTATTGATGTATATAAAGGTCCCACGGATACGTAGAGGCCAACTCGCCAGGAATGAGGTCAAATATACCGCCCAAATGTTAGGTTGGGTTAGGTTAGGTTATATTTCGTTATTGATGTATATGAAGGTCCCACGGAGACGTAGAGGCCAACTCGCCAGGAATGTTGTCAAATATAACCGCCGAGATGTTATTTTGGGTTAGGATAGGTTATATTACGTTATTGATGTATATAAAGGTCCCACGGAGACGTAGATGCCAACAAGCCAGGAACGTGGGCAAATATTATCGCCGAGATGCTATTTTGGGTTAGGATAGGTTATATTACGTTATTGATGTATATAAATGTACCACGGAGACGTAAATGCCAACTCGCCATGAATGTTTTCAAATATTACCGCCGAGATGTTAGGTTGGGTTAGGTTAGGTTATATTAGGTTATGGATGTCTATAAAGGACCCACGGTGACGTAGAGGCCAACTCGCCAGGAATGTTTTCAAATATTACCGCCGAGATGTTAGGTTGGGTTAGGTTAGATTATATCACGTTATAGATGTATATAAAGGTCCCGCGGAGACGTAGAGGCCAACAAGGCAGGAATGTGTTCAAATATTACCGCCGAGATGTTAGATTGGGTTAGGTCAGGTTATATTACGTTATTGATGTATATAAAGGTCCCACGGAGACGTAGATGCCAACAAGCCAGGAATGTGGTCAAATATTACCGCCGAGATGATGGACAGGGTTAGCCTAGCTTATACTATGTTATTGTTGTATATAACGGTCCGACGGAGACGTATAGGCCTTCTCGCCAGGAATGTTGTCAAATATTACCGCCGAAATGTTAGGTTGGGTTAGGTTAGGTTATATTACGTTATTGATGTTTATAAAGGACCCACGGAGACGTGGAGGCCAACTCGCCAGGAATGTTGTCAAATATTACCGCCGAGATGATAGGTTGGGTTAGGTTAGGTTATATTACGTTATTGATGTATATAAAGGTCCCACGGAGATGTAGATGCCAGCAAGCCAGGAATGTGGTCAAATATTACCGCCGAGATGTTATTTTGGGTTAGGATAGGTTATATTACGTTATTGATGTATATAAATGTACCACGGAGACGTAGAGGCCAACTCGCCATGAATGTTTTCAAATTTTACCGCCGAGATGTTAGGTTGGGTTAGGTTAGGTTATATTACGTTATTGATGTATATAAAGGTCCCACGGAGACGTAGAGGCCAACTCGCCAGGAATGTTTTCAAATATTGCCGCCGATATGTTAGGTAGGGTTAGGTTAGGTTATATTACGTTATAGATGTATTTAAAGGTCCCGCGGAGACGTAGAGGCCAGCAAGCCAGGAATGTGATCAAATATTACCGCCGAAATGTTAGGTTGGGTTAGGTTAGGTTATATTACGTTATTGATGTTTATAAAGGACCCACGGAGACGTGGAGGCCAACTCGCCAGGAATGTTGTCAAATATTACCGCCGAGATGATAGGTTGGGTTAGGTCAGGTTATATTACGTTATTGATGTATATAAAGGTCCCACGGAGACGTAGATGCCAACAAGCCAGGAATGTGGTCAAATATTACCGCCGAGATGTTATTTTGGGTTAGGATAGGTTATATTACGTTATTGATGTATATAAATGTACCACGGAGACGTAGAGGCCAACTCGCCATGAATGTTTTCAAATATTACCGCCGAGATGTTAGGTTGGGTTAGGTTAGGTTATATTACGTTATAGATGAATACAAAGGTCCCACGGAGACGTAGAGGCCAACTCGCTAGGAATGTTTTCAAATATTACCGCCGAGATGTTAGGTTGGGTTAGGTTACGTTATATTACGTTATAGATGTATTTAAAGGTCCCGCGGAGACGTAGAGGCCAACAAGCCAGGAATGTGATCAAATATTACCGCCGAGATGTTAGGTTGGGTTAGGTTAGGTTATATTACGTTATTGATGTATATAAAGGTCCCACGGATACGTAGAGGCCAACTCGCCAGGTATGTTTTCAAATATTACCGCCGAGATGTTAGGTTGGGTTAGGTTAGGTTATATTACGTTATTGATGTATATAAAGGTCCCACGGAGACGTAGAGGCCAACTCGCCAGGTATGTTGTCAAATATTAGCGCCGAGATGATAGGTTGTGTTAGGTTAGGTTATATTTCGTTATTGATGTATATGAAGGTCCCACGGAGACGCAGAGGCCAACAAGCCAGGAATGTGGTCCAATATTACCGCCGAGATGATAGACTGGGTTAGCCTAGCTTATACTATGTTATTGTTGTATATAAAAGTCCGACGGGGACGTATAGGCCAACTCGCCAGGAATGTTGTCAAATATTACCGCCGAGATGATAGGTTGGGTTCGGTTAGTTTATATTACGTTATTGATGTATATGAAGGTCAAACCGAGACGTAGAGGCCAACTCGCCAGGAATGTTGTCAAATATTAAAGCCGAGATGATAGGTTGGGTTCGGTTAGGTTATATTACGTTATTGATGTATATGAAGGTCAAACCGAGACGTAGAGGCCAACTCGCCAGGAATGTTGTCAAATATAACCGCCGAGATGTTATTTTGGGTTAGGATAGGTTATATTACGTTATTGATGTATATAAAGGTCCCACGGAGACGTAGATGCCAACAAGCCAGGAATGTGGTCAAATATTACCGCCGAGATGTTAGATTGGGTTAGGTTAGGTTATATTACGTTATTGATGTATATAAAGGTCCCACGGAGACGTAGAGGCCAACAAGCCAGGAATGTGATCAAATATTACAGCCGAGATGTAAGGTTGGGTTAGGTTAGGTTATATTACGTTATTGATGTATATAAAGGTCCCACGGATACGTAGAGGCCAACTCGCCAGGAATGAGGTCAAATATACCGCCCAAATGTTAGGTTGGGTTAGGTTAGGTTATATTTCGTTATTGATGTATATGAAGGTCCCACGGAGACGTAGAGGCCAACTCGCCAGGAATGTTGTCAAATATAACCGCCGAGATGTTATTTTGGGTTAGGATAGGTTATATTACGTTATTGATGTATATAAAGGTCCCACGGAGACGTAGATGCCAACAAGCCAGGAACGTGGGCAAATATTATCGCCGAGATGCTATTTTGGGTTAGGATAGGTTATATTACGTTATTGATGTATATAAATGTACCACGGAGACGTAAATGCCAACTCGCCATGAATGTTTTCAAATATTACCGCCGAGATGTTAGGTTGGGTTAGGTTAGGTTATATTACGTTATGGATGTCTATAAAGGACCCACGGTGACGTAGAGGCCAACTCGCCAGGAATGTTTTCAAATATTACCGCCGAGATGTTAGGTTGGGTTAGGTTAGATTATATCACGTTATAGATGTATATAAAGGTCCCGCGGAGACGTAGAGGCCAACAAGGCAGGAATGTGTTCAAATATTACCGCCGAGATGTTAGATTGGGTTAGGTTAGGTTATATTACGTTATTGATGTATATAAAGGTCCCACGGAGACGTAGAGGCCAACAAGCCAGGAATGTGATCAAATATTACCGCCGAGATGTAAGTTTGTGTTAGGTTAGGTTATATTACGTTATTGATGTATATAAAGGTCCCACGGATACGTAGAGGCCAACTCGCCAGGAATGAGGTCATATATACCGCCGAAATGTTAGGTTGGGTTAGGTTAGGTTATATTTCGTTATTGATGTATATGAAGGTCCCACGGAGACGTAGAGGCCAACTCGCCAGGAATGTTTTCAAATATTGCCGCCGAGATGTTAGGTAGGGTTAGGTTAGGTTATATTACGTTATAGATGTATTTAAAGGTCCCGCGGAGACGTAGAGGCCAGCAAGCCAGGAATGTGATCAAATATTACCGCCGAAATGTTAGGTTGGGTTAGGTTAGGTTATATTACGTTATTGATGTTTATAAAGGACCCACGGAGACGTGGAGGCCAACTCGCCAGGAATGTTGTCAAATATTACCGCCGAGATGATAGGTTGGGTTAGGTTAGGTTATATTACGTTATTGATGTATATAAAGGTCCCACGGAGATGTAGATGCCAGCAAGCCAGGAATGTGGTCAAATATTACCGCCGAGATGTTATTTTGGGTTAGGATAGGTTATATTACGTTATTGATGTATATAAATGTACCACGGAGACGTAGAGGCCAACTCGCCATGAATGTTTTCAAATTTTACCGCCGAGATGTTAGGTTGGGTTAGGTTAGGTTATATTACGTTATTGATGTATATAAAGGTCCCACGGAGACGTAGAGGCCAACTCGCCAGGAATGTTTTCAAATATTGCCGCCGAGATGTTAGGTAGGGTTAGGTTAGGTTATATTACGTTATAGATGTATTTAAAGGTCCCGCGGAGACGTAGAGGCCAGCAAGCCAGGAATGTGATCAAATATTACCGCCGAAATGTTAGGTTGGGTTAGGTTAGGTTATATTACGTTATTGATGTTTATAAAGGACCCACGGAGACGTGGAGGCCAACTCGCCAGGAATGTTGTCAAATATTACCGCCGAGATGATAGGTTGGGTTAGGTCAGGTTATATTACGTTATTGATGTATATAAAGGTCCCACGGAGACGTAGATGCCAACAAGCCAGGAATGTGGTCAAATATTACCGCCGAGATGTTATTTTGGGTTAGGATAGGTTATATTACGTTATTGATGTATATAAATGTACCACGGAGACGTAGAGGCCAACTCGCCATGAATGTTTTCAAATATTACCGCCGAGATGTTAGGTTGGGTTAGGTTAGGTTATATTACGTTATAGATGAATACAAAGGTCCCACGGAGACGTAGAGGCCAACTCGCTAGGAATGTTTTCAAATATTACCGCCGAGATGTTAGGTTGGGTTAGGTTACGTTATATTACGTTATAGATGTATTTAAAGGTCCCGCGGAGACGTAGAGGCCAACAAGCCAGGAATGTGATCAAATATTACCGCCGAGATGTTAGGTTGGGTTAGGTTAGGTTATATTACGTTATTGATGTATATAAAGGTCCCACGGATACGTAGAGGCCAACTCGCCAGGTATGTTTTCAAATATTACCGCCGAGATGTTAGGTTGGGTTAGGTTAGGTTATATTACGTTATTGATGTATATAAAGGTCCCACGGAGACGTAGAGGCCAACTCGCCAGGTATGTTGTCAAATATTAGCGCCGAGATGATAGGTTGTGTTAGGTTAGGTTATATTTCGTTATTGATGTATATGAAGGTCCCACGGAGACGCAGAGGCCAACAAGCCAGGAATGTGGTCAAATATTACCGCCGAGATGATAGACTGGGTTAGCCTAGCTTATACTATGTTATTGTTGTATATAAAAGTCCGACGGGGACGTATAGGCCAACTCGCCAGGAATGTTGTCAAATATTACCGCCGAGATGATAGGTTGGGTTCGGTTAGTTTATATTACGTTATTGATGTATATGAAGGTCAAACCGAGACGTAGAGGCCAACTCGCCAGGAATGTTGTCAAATATTAAAGCCGAGATGATAGGTTGGGTTCGGTTAGGTTATATTACGTTATTGATGTATATGAAGGTCAAACCGAGACGTAGAGGCCAACTCGCCAGGAATGTTGTCAAATATAACCGCCGAGATGTTATTTTGGGTTAGGATAGGTTATATTACGTTATTGATGTATATAAAGGTCCCACGGAGACGTAGATGCCAACAAGCCAGGAATGTGGTCAAATATTACCGCCGAGATGTTAGATTGGGTTAGGTTAGGTTATATTACGTTATTGATGTATATAAAGGTCCCACGGAGACGTAGAGGCCAACAAGCCAGGAATGTGATCAAATATTACAGCCGAGATGTAAGGTTGGGTTAGGTTAGGTTATATTACGTTATTGATGTATATAAAGGTCCCACGGATACGTAGAGGCCAACTCGCCAGGAATGAGGTCAAATATACCGCCCAAATGTTAGGTTGGGTTAGGTTAGGTTATATTTCGTTATTGATGTATATGAAGGTCCCACGGAGACGTAGAGGCCAACTCGCCAGGAATGTTGTCAAATATAACCGCCGAGATGTTATTTTGGGTTAGGATAGGTTATATTACGTTATTGATGTATATAAAGGTCCCACGGAGACGTAGATGCCAACAAGCCAGGAACGTGGGCAAATATTATCGCCGAGATGCTATTTTGGGTTAGGATAGGTTATATTACGTTATTGATGTATATAAATGTACCACGGAGACGTAAATGCCAACTCGCCATGAATGTTTTCAAATATTACCGCCGAGATGTTAGGTTGGGTTAGGTTAGGTTATATTAGGTTATGGATGTCTATAAAGGACCCACGGTGACGTAGAGGCCAACTCGCCAGGAATGTTTTCAAATATTACCGCCGAGATGTTAGGTTGGGTTAGGTTAGATTATATCACGTTATAGATGTATATAAAGGTCCCGCGGAGACGTAGAGGCCAACAAGGCAGGAATGTGTTCAAATATTACCGCCGAGATGTTAGATTGGGTTAGGTCAGGTTATATTACGTTATTGATGTATATAAAGGTCCCACGGAGACGTAGATGCCAACAAGCCAGGAATGTGGTCAAATATTACCGCCGAGATGATGGACAGGGTTAGCCTAGCTTATACTATGTTATTGTTGTATATAACGGTCCGACGGAGACGTATAGGCCTTCTCGCCAGGAATGTTGTCAAATATTACCGCCGAAATGTTAGGTTGGGTTAGGTTAGGTTATATTACGTTATTGATGTTTATAAAGGACCCACGGAGACGTGGAGGCCAACTCGCCAGGAATGTTGTCAAATATTACCGCCGAGATGATAGGTTGGGTTAGGTTAGGTTATATTACGTTATTGATGTATATAAAGGTCCCACGGAGATGTAGATGCCAGCAAGCCAGGAATGTGGTCAAATATTACCGCCGAGATGTTATTTTGGGTTAGGATAGGTTATATTACGTTATTGATGTATATAAATGTACCACGGAGACGTAGAGGCCAACTCGCCATGAATGTTTTCAAATTTTACCGCCGAGATGTTAGGTTGGGTTAGGTTAGGTTATATTACGTTATTGATGTATATAAAGGTCCCACGGAGACGTAGAGGCCAACTCGCCAGGAATGTTTTCAAATATTGCCGCCGATATGTTAGGTAGGGTTAGGTTAGGTTATATTACGTTATAGATGTATTTAAAGGTCCCGCGGAGACGTAGAGGCCAGCAAGCCAGGAATGTGATCAAATATTACCGCCGAAATGTTAGGTTGGGTTAGGTTAGGTTATATTACGTTATTGATGTTTATAAAGGACCCACGGAGACGTGGAGGCCAACTCGCCAGGAATGTTGTCAAATATTACCGCCGAGATGATAGGTTGGGTTAGGTCAGGTTATATTACGTTATTGATGTATATAAAGGTCCCACGGAGACGTAGATGCCAACAAGCCAGGAATGTGGTCAAATATTACCGCCGAGATGTTATTTTGGGTTAGGATAGGTTATATTACGTTATTGATGTATATAAATGTACCACGGAGACGTAGAGGCCAACTCGCCATGAATGTTTTCAAATATTACCGCCGAGATGTTAGGTTGGGTTAGGTTAGGTTATATTACGTTATAGATGAATACAAAGGTCCCACGGAGACGTAGAGGCCAACTCGCTAGGAATGTTTTCAAATATTACCGCCGAGATGTTAGGTTGGGTTAGGTTACGTTATATTACGTTATAGATGTATTTAAAGGTCCCGCGGAGACGTAGAGGCCAACAAGCCAGGAATGTGATCAAATATTACCGCCGAGATGTTAGGTTGGGTTAGGTTAGGTTATATTACGTTATTGATGTATATAAAGGTCCCACGGATACGTAGAGGCCAACTCGCCAGGTATGTTTTCAAATATTACCGCCGAGATGTTAGGTTGGGTTAGGTTAGGTTATATTACGTTATTGATGTATATAAAGGTCCCACGGAGACGTAGAGGCCAACTCGCCAGGTATGTTGTCAAATATTAGCGCCGAGATGATAGGTTGTGTTAGGTTAGGTTATATTTCGTTATTGATGTATATGAAGGTCCCACGGAGACGCAGAGGCCAACAAGCCAGGAATGTGGTCCAATATTACCGCCGAGATGATAGACTGGGTTAGCCTAGCTTATACTATGTTATTGTTGTATATAAAAGTCCGACGGGGACGTATAGGCCAACTCGCCAGGAATGTTGTCAAATATTACCGCCGAGATGATAGGTTGGGTTCGGTTAGTTTATATTACGTTATTGATGTATATGAAGGTCAAACCGAGACGTAGAGGCCAACTCGCCAGGAATGTTGTCAAATATTAAAGCCGAGATGATAGGTTGGGTTCGGTTAGGTTATATTACGTTATTGATGTATATGAAGGTCAAACCGAGACGTAGAGGCCAACTCGCCAGGAATGTTGTCAAATATAACCGCCGAGATGTTATTTTGGGTTAGGATAGGTTATATTACGTTATTGATGTATATAAAGGTCCCACGGAGACGTAGATGCCAACAAGCCAGGAATGTGGTCAAATATTACCGCCGAGATGTTAGATTGGGTTAGGTTAGGTTATATTACGTTATTGATGTATATAAAGGTCCCACGGAGACGTAGAGGCCAACAAGCCAGGAATGTGATCAAATATTACAGCCGAGATGTAAGGTTGGGTTAGGTTAGGTTATATTACGTTATTGATGTATATAAAGGTCCCACGGATACGTAGAGGCCAACTCGCCAGGAATGAGGTCAAATATACCGCCCAAATGTTAGGTTGGGTTAGGTTAGGTTATATTTCGTTATTGATGTATATGAAGGTCCCACGGAGACGTAGAGGCCAACTCGCCAGGAATGTTGTCAAATATAACCGCCGAGATGTTATTTTGGGTTAGGATAGGTTATATTACGTTATTGATGTATATAAAGGTCCCACGGAGACGTAGATGCCAACAAGCCAGGAACGTGGGCAAATATTATCGCCGAGATGCTATTTTGGGTTAGGATAGGTTATATTACGTTATTGATGTATATAAATGTACCACGGAGACGTAAATGCCAACTCGCCATGAATGTTTTCAAATATTACCGCCGAGATGTTAGGTTGGGTTAGGTTAGGTTATATTACGTTATGGATGTCTATAAAGGACCCACGGTGACGTAGAGGCCAACTCGCCAGGAATGTTTTCAAATATTACCGCCGAGATGTTAGGTTGGGTTAGGTTAGATTATATCACGTTATAGATGTATATAAAGGTCCCGCGGAGACGTAGAGGCCAACAAGGCAGGAATGTGTTCAAATATTACCGCCGAGATGTTAGATTGGGTTAGGTTAGGTTATATTACGTTATTGATGTATATAAAGGTCCCACGGAGACGTAGAGGCCAACAAGCCAGGAATGTGATCAAATATTACCGCCGAGATGTAAGTTTGTGTTAGGTTAGGTTATATTACGTTATTGATGTATATAAAGGTCCCACGGATACGTAGAGGCCAACTCGCCAGGAATGAGGTCATATATACCGCCGAAATGTTAGGTTGGGTTAGGTTAGGTTATATTTCGTTATTGATGTATATGAAGGTCCCACGGAGACGTAGAGGCCAACTCGCCAGGAATGTTTTCAAATATTGCCGCCGAGATGTTAGGTAGGGTTAGGTTAGGTTATATTACGTTATAGATGTATTTAAAGGTCCCGCGGAGACGTAGAGGCCAGCAAGCCAGGAATGTGATCAAATATTACCGCCGAAATGTTAGGTTGGGTTAGGTTAGGTTATATTACGTTATTGATGTTTATAAAGGACCCACGGAGACGTGGAGGCCAACTCGCCAGGAATGTTGTCAAATATTACCGCCGAGATGATAGGTTGGGTTAGGTTAGGTTATATTACGTTATTGATGTATATAAAGGTCCCACGGAGATGTAGATGCCAGCAAGCCAGGAATGTGGTCAAATATTACCGCCGAGATGTTATTTTGGGTTAGGATAGGTTATATTACGTTATTGATGTATATAAATGTACCACGGAGACGTAGAGGCCAACTCGCCATGAATGTTTTCAAATTTTACCGCCGAGATGTTAGGTTGGGTTAGGTTAGGTTATATTACGTTATTGATGTATATAAAGGTCCCACGGAGACGTAGAGGCCAACTCGCCAGGAATGTTTTCAAATATTGCCGCCGATATGTTAGGTAGGGTTAGGTTAGGTTATATTACGTTATAGATGTATTTAAAGGTCCCGCGGAGACGTAGAGGCCAGCAAGCCAGGAATGTGATCAAATATTACCGCCGAAATGTTAGGTTGGGTTAGGTTAGGTTATATTACGTTATTGATGTTTATAAAGGACCCACGGAGACGTGGAGGCCAACTCGCCAGGAATGTTGTCAAATATTACCGCCGAGATGATAGGTTGGGTTA
This sequence comes from Xylocopa violacea, assembly GCA_963969225.1. NCBI lineage: Eukaryota > Metazoa > Arthropoda > Insecta > Hymenoptera > Apidae > Xylocopa > Xylocopa violacea. The sequence continues at coordinate 5,391,650 of CAXAJV010000977.1, forward strand.
GGTCAGGTTATATTACGTTATTGATGTATATAAAGGTCCCACGGAGACGTAGATGCCAACAAGCCAGGAATGTGGTCAAATATTACCGCCGAGATGTTATTTTGGGTTAGGATAGGTTATATTACGTTATTGATGTATATAAATGTACCACGGAGACGTAGAGGCCAACTCGCCATGAATGTTTTCAAATATTACCGCCGAGATGTTAGGTTGGGTTAGGTTAGGTTATATTACGTTATAGATGAATACAAAGGTCCCACGGAGACGTAGAGGCCAACTCGCTAGGAATGTTTTCAAATATTACCGCCGAGATGTTAGGTTGGGTTAGGTTACGTTATATTACGTTATAGATGTATTTAAAGGTCCCGCGGAGACGTAGAGGCCAACAAGCCAGGAATGTGATCAAATATTACCGCCGAGATGTTAGGTTGGGTTAGGTTAGGTTATATTACGTTATTGATGTATATAAAGGTCCCACGGATACGTAGAGGCCAACTCGCCAGGTATGTTTTCAAATATTACCGCCGAGATGTTAGGTTGGGTTAGGTTAGGTTATATTACGTTATTGATGTATATAAAGGTCCCACGGAGACGTAGAGGCCAACTCGCCAGGTATGTTGTCAAATATTAGCGCCGAGATGATAGGTTGTGTTAGGTTAGGTTATATTTCGTTATTGATGTATATGAAGGTCCCACGGAGACGCAGAGGCCAACAAGCCAGGAATGTGGTCCAATATTACCGCCGAGATGATAGACTGGGTTAGCCTAGCTTATACTATGTTATTGTTGTATATAAAAGTCCGACGGGGACGTATAGGCCAACTCGCCAGGAATGTTGTCAAATATTACCGCCGAGATGATAGGTTGGGTTCGGTTAGTTTATATTACGTTATTGATGTATATGAAGGTCAAACCGAGACGTAGAGGCCAACTCGCCAGGAATGTTGTCAAATATTAAAGCCGAGATGATAGGTTGGGTTCGGTTAGGTTATATTACGTTATTGATGTATATGAAGGTCAAACCGAGACGTAGAGGCCAACTCGCCAGGAATGTTGTCAAATATAACCGCCGAGATGTTATTTTGGGTTAGGATAGGTTATATTACGTTATTGATGTATATAAAGGTCCCACGGAGACGTAGATGCCAACAAGCCAGGAATGTGGTCAAATATTACCGCCGAGATGTTAGATTGGGTTAGGTTAGGTTATATTACGTTATTGATGTATATAAAGGTCCCACGGAGACGTAGAGGCCAACAAGCCAGGAATGTGATCAAATATTACAGCCGAGATGTAAGGTTGGGTTAGGTTAGGTTATATTACGTTATTGATGTATATAAAGGTCCCACGGATACGTAGAGGCCAACTCGCCAGGAATGAGGTCAAATATACCGCCCAAATGTTAGGTTGGGTTAGGTTAGGTTATATTTCGTTATTGATGTATATGAAGGTCCCACGGAGACGTAGAGGCCAACTCGCCAGGAATGTTGTCAAATATAACCGCCGAGATGTTATTTTGGGTTAGGATAGGTTATATTACGTTATTGATGTATATAAAGGTCCCACGGAGACGTAGATGCCAACAAGCCAGGAACGTGGGCAAATATTATCGCCGAGATGCTATTTTGGGTTAGGATAGGTTATATTACGTTATTGATGTATATAAATGTACCACGGAGACGTAAATGCCAACTCGCCATGAATGTTTTCAAATATTACCGCCGAGATGTTAGGTTGGGTTAGGTTAGGTTATATTACGTTATGGATGTCTATAAAGGACCCACGGTGACGTAGAGGCCAACTCGCCAGGAATGTTTTCAAATATTACCGCCGAGATGTTAGGTTGGGTTAGGTTAGATTATATCACGTTATAGATGTATATAAAGGTCCCGCGGAGACGTAGAGGCCAACAAGGCAGGAATGTGTTCAAATATTACCGCCGAGATGTTAGATTGGGTTAGGTTAGGTTATATTACGTTATTGATGTATATAAAGGTCGCACGGAGACGTAGAGGCCAACAAGCCAGGAATGTGATCAAATATTACCGCCGAGATGTAAGTTTGTGTTAGGTTAGGTTATATTACGTTATTGATGTATATAAAGGTCCCACGGATACGTAGAGGCCAACTCGCCAGGAATGAGGTCATATATACCGCCGAAATGTTAGGTTGGGTTAGGTTAGGTTATATTTCGTTATTGATGTATATGAAGGTCCCACGGAGACGTAGAGGCCAACTCGCCAGGAATGTTTTCAAATATTGCCGCCGAGATGTTAGGTAGGGTTAGGTTAGGTTATATTACGTTATAGATGTATTTAAAGGTCCCGCGGAGACGTAGAGGCCAGCAAGCCAGGAATGTGATCAAATATTACCGCCGAAATGTTAGGTTGGGTTAGGTTAGGTTATATTACGTTATTGATGTTTATAAAGGACCCACGGAGACGTGGAGGCCAACTCGCCAGGAATGTTGTCAAATATTACCGCCGAGATGATAGGTTGGGTTAGGTCAGGTTATATTACGTTATTGATGTATATAAAGGTCCCACGGAGACGTAGATGCCAACAAGCCAGGAATGTGGTCAAATATTACCGCCGAGATGTTATTTTGGGTTAGGATAGGTTATATTACGTTATTGATGTATATAAATGTACCACGGAGACGTAGAGGCCAACTCGCCATGAATGTTTTCAAATATTACCGCCGAGATGTTAGGTTGGGTTAGGTTAGGTTATATTACGTTATAGATGAATATAAAGGTCCCACGGAGACGTAGAGGCCAACTCGCTAGGAATGTTTTCAAATATTACCGCCGAGATGTTAGGTTGGGTTAGGTTACGTTATATTACGTTATAGATGTATTTAAAGGTCCCGCGGAGACGTAGAGGCCAACAAGCCAGGAATGTGATCAAATATTACCGCCGAGATGTTAGGTTGGGTTAGGTTAGGTTATATTACGTTATTGATGTATATAAAGGTCCCACGGATACGTAGAGGCCAACTCGCCAGGTATGTTTTCAAATATTACCGCCGAGATGTTAGGTTGGGTTAGGTTAGGTTATATTACGTTATTGATGTATATAAAGGTCCCACGGAGACGTAGAGGCCAACTCGCCAGGTATGTTGTCAAATATTAGCGCCGAGATGATAGGTTGTGTTAGGTTAGGTTATATTTCGTTATTGATGTATATGAAGGTCCCACGGAGACGCAGAGGCCAACAAGCCAGGAATGTGGTCAAATATTACCGCCGAGATGATAGACTGGGTTAGCCTAGCTTATACTATGTTATTGTTGTATATAAAAGTCCGACGGGGACGTATAGGCCAACTCGCCAGGAATGTTGTCAAATATTACCGCCGAGATGATAGGTTGGGTTCGGTTAGTTTATATTACGTTATTGATGTATATGAAGGTCAAACCGAGACGTAGAGGCCAACTCGCCAGGAATGTTGTCAAATATTAAAGCCGAGATGATAGGTTGGGTTCGGTTAGGTTATATTACGTTATTGATGTATATGAAGGTCAAACCGAGACGTAGAGGCCAACTCGCCAGGAATGTTGTCAAATATAACCGCCGAGATGTTATTTTGGGTTAGGATAGGTTATATTACGTTATTGATGTATATAAAGGTCCCACGGAGACGTAGATGCCAACAAGCCAGGAATGTGGTCAAATATTACCGCCGAGATGTTAGATTGGGTTAGGTTAGGTTATATTACGTTATTGATGTATATAAAGGTCCCACGGAGACGTAGAGGCCAACAAGCCAGGAATGTGATCAAATATTACAGCCGAGATGTAAGGTTGGGTTAGGTTAGGTTATATTACGTTATTGATGTATATAAAGGTCCCACGGATACGTAGAGGCCAACTCGCCAGGAATGAGGTCAAATATACCGCCCAAATGTTAGGTTGGGTTAGGTTAGGTTATATTTCGTTATTGATGTATATGAAGGTCCCACGGAGACGTAGAGGCCAACTCGCCAGGAATGTTGTCAAATATAACCGCCGAGATGTTATTTTGGGTTAGGATAGATTATATTACGTTATTGATGTATATAAAGGTCCCACGGAGACGTAGATGCCAACAAGCCAGGAACGTGGGCAAATATTATCGCCGAGATGCTATTTTGGGTTAGGATAGGTTATATTACGTTATTGATGTATATAAATGTACCACGGAGACGTAAATGCCAACTCGCCATGAATGTTTTCAAATATTACCGCCGAGATGTTAGGTTGGGTTAGGTTAGGTTATATTACGTTATGGATGTCTATAAAGGACCCACGGTGACGTAGAGGCCAACTCGCCAGGAATGTTTTCAAATATTACCGCCGAGATGTTAGGTTGGGTTAGGTTAGATTATATCACGTTATTGATGTATATAAAGGTCCCGCGGAGACGTAGAGGCCAACAAGGCAGGAATGTGTTCAAATATTACCGCCGAGATGTTAGATTGGGTTAGGTTAGGTTATATTACGTTATTGATGTATATAAAGGTCCCACGGAGACGTAGAGGCCAACAAGCCAGGAATGTGATCAAATATTACCGCCGAGATGTAAGTTTGTGTTAGGTTAGGTTATATTACGTTATTGATGTATATAAAGGTCCCACGGATACGTAGAGGCCAACTCGCCAGGAATGAGGTCATATATACCGCCGAAATGTTAGGTTGGGTTAGGTTACGTTATATTACGTTATAGATGTATTTAAAGGTCCCGCGGAGACGTAGAGGCCAACAAGCCAGGAATGTGATCAAATATTACCGCCGAGATGTTAGGTTGGGTTAGGTTAGGTTATATTACGTTATTGATGTATATAAAGGTCCCACGGATACGTAGAGGCCAACTCGCCAGGTATGTTTTCAAATATTACCGCCGAGATGTTAGGTTGGGTTAGGTTAGGTTATATTACGTTATTGATGTATATAAAGGTCCCACGGAGACGTAGAGGCCAACTCGCCAGGTATGTTGTCAAATATTAGCGCCGAGATGATAGGTTGTTTTAGGTTAGGTTATATTTCGTTATTGATGTATATGAAGGTCCCACGGAGACGCAGAGGCCAACAAGCCAGGAATGTGGTCAAATATTACCGCCGAGATGATAGACTGGGTTAGCCTAGCTTATACTATGTTATTGTTGTATATAAAAGTCCGACGGGGACGTATAGGCCAACTCGCCAGGAATGTTGTCAAATATTACCGCCGAGATGATAGGTTGGGTTCGGTTAGTTTATATTACGTTATTGATGTATATGAAGGTCAAACCGAGACGTAGAGGCCAACTCGCCAGGAATGTTGTCAAATATTAAAGCCGAGATGATAGGTTGGGTTCGGTTAGGTTATATTACGTTATTGATGTATATGAAGGTCAAACCGAGACGTAGAGGCCAACTCGCCAGGAATGTTGTCAAATATAACCGCCGAGATGTTATTTTGGGTTAGGATAGGTTATATTACGTTATTGATGTATATAAAGGTCCCACGGAGACGTAGATGCCAACAAGCCAGGAATGTGGTCAAATATTACCGCCGAGATGTTAGATTGGGTTAGGTTAGGTTATATTACGTTATTGATGTATATAAAGGTCCCACGGAGACGTAGAGGCCAACAAGCCAGGAATGTGATCAAATATTACAGCCGAGATGTAAGGTTGGGTTAGGTTAGGTTATATTACGTTATTGATGTATATAAAGGTCCCACGGATACGTAGAGGCCAACTCGCCAGGAATGAGGTCAAATATACCGCCCAAATGTTAGGTTGGGTTAGGTTAGGTTATATTTCGTTATTGATGTATATGAAGGTCCCACGGAGACGTAGAGGCCTACTCGCCAGGAATGTTGTCAAATATAACCGCCGAGATGTTATTTTGGGTTAGGATAGGTTATATTACGTTATTGATGTATATAAAGGTCCCACGGAGACGTAGATGCCAACAAGCCAGGAACGTGGGCAAATATTATCGCCGAGATGCTATTTTGGGTTAGGATAGGTTATATTACGTTATTGATGTATATAAATGTACCACGGAGACGTAAATGCCAACTCGCCATGAATGTTTTCAAATATTACCGCCGAGATGTTAGGTTGGGTTAGGTTAGGTTATATTACGTTATGGATGTCTATAAAGGACCCACGGTGACGTAGAGGCCAACTCGCCAGGAATGTTTTCAAATATTACCGCCGAGATGTTAGGTTGGGTTAGGTTAGATTATATCACGTTATAGATGTATATAAAAGTCCCGCGGAGACGTAGAGGCCAACTCGCCAGGAATGTTGTCAAATATTACCGCCGAGATGATAGGTTGGGTTAGGTTAGGTTATATTACGTTATAGATGTATTTAAAGGTCCCGCGGAGACGTAGAGGCCAGCAAGCCAGGAATGTGATCAAATATTAACGCCGAAATGTTAGGTTGGGTTAGGTTAGGTTATATTACGTTATTGATGTTTATAAAGGACCCACGGAGACGTGGAGGCCAACTCGCCAGGAATGTTGTCAAATATAACCGCCGAAATGATAGGTTGGGTTAGGTTAGGTTATATTACGTTATTGATGTATATAAAGGTCCCACGGAGACGTAGATGCCAGCAAGCCAGGAATGTGGTCAAATATTACCGCCGAGATGTTATTTTGGGTTAGGATAGGTTATATTACGTTATTGATGTATATAAATGTACCACGGAGACGTAGATGCCAACTCGCCATGAATGTTTTCAAATATTACCGCCGAGATGTTAGGTTGGGTTAGGTTAGGTTATATTACGTTATTGATGTATATAAAGGTCCCACGGAGACGTAGAGGCCAACTCGCCAGGTATGTTGTCAAATATTAGCGCCGAGATGATAGGTTGTGTTAGGTTAGGTTATATTTCGTTATTGATGTATATGAAGGTCCCACGGAGACGCAGAGGCCAACAAGCCAGGAATGTGGTCAAATATTACCGCCGAGATGATAGACTGGGTTAGCCTAGCTTATACTATGTTATTGTTGTATATAAAAGTCCGACGGGGACGTATAGGCCAACTCGCCAGGAATGTTGTCAAATATTACCGCCGAGATGATAGGTTGGGTTCGGTTAGTTTATATTACGTTATTGATGTATATGAAGGTCAAACCGAGACGTAGAGGCCAACTCGCCAGGAATGTTGTCAAATATTAAAGCCGAGATGATAGGTTGGGTTCGGTTAGGTTATATTACGTTATTGATGTATATGAAGGTCAAACCGAGACGTAGAGGCCAACTCGCCAGGAATGTTGTCAAATATAACCGCCGAGATGTTATTTTGGGTTAGGATAGGTTATATTACGTTATTGATGTATATAAAGGTCCCACGGAGACGTAGATGCCAACAAGCCAGGAATGTGGTCAAATATTACCGCCGAGATGTTAGATTGGGTTAGGTTAGGTTATATTACGTTATTGATGTATATAAAGGTCCCACGGAGACGTAGAGGCCAACAAGCCAGGAATGTGATCAAATATTACAGCCGAGATGTAAGGTTGGGTTAGGTTAGGTTATATTACGTTATTGATGTATATAAAGGTCCCACGGATACGTAGAGGCCAACTCGCCAGGAATGAGGTCAAATATACCGCCCAAATGTTAGGTTGGGTTAGGTTAGGTTATATTTCGTTATTGATGTATATGAAGGTCCCACGGAGACGTAGAGGCCTACTCGCCAGGAATGTTGTCAAATATAACCGCCGAGATGTTATTTTGGGTTAGGATAGGTTATATTACGTTATTGATGTATATAAAGGTCCCACGGAGACGTAGATGCCAACAAGCCAGGAACGTGGGCAAATATTATCGCCGAGATGCTATTTTGGGTTAGGATAGGTTATATTACGTTATTGATGTATATAAATGTACCACGGAGACGTAAATGCCAACTCGCCATGAATGTTTTCAAATATTACCGCCGAGATGTTAGGTTGGGTTAGGTTAGGTTATATTACGTTATGGATGTCTATAAAGGACCCACGGTGACGTAGAGGCCAACTCGCCAGGAATGTTTTCAAATATTACCGCCGAGATGTTAGGTTGGGTTAGGTTAGATTATATCACGTTATAGATGTATATAAAAGTCCCGCGGAGACGTAGAGGCCAACAAGGCAGGAATGTGTTCAAATATTACCGCCGAGATGTTAGATTGGGTTAGGTTAGGTTATATTACGTTATTGATGTATATAAAGGTCCCACGGAGACGTAGAGGCCAACAAGCCATGAATGTTTTCAAATATTACCGCCGAGATGTTAGGTTGGGTTAGGTTAGGTTATATTACGTTATTGATGTATATAAAGGTCCCACGGAGACGTAGAGGCCAACTCGCCAGGAATGTTTTCAAATATTGCCGCCGAGATGTTAGGTAGGGTTAGGTTAGGTTATATTACGTTATAGATGTATTTAAAGGTCCCGCGGAGACGTAGAGGCCAGCAAGCCAGGAATGTGATCAAATATTACCGCCGAAATGTTAGGTTGGGTTAGGTTAGGTTATATTACGTTATTGATGTTTATAAAGGACCCACGGAGACGTGGAGGCCAACTCGCCAGGAATGTTGTCAAATATTACCGCCGAGATGATAGGTTGGGTTAGGTTAGGTTATATTACGTTATAGATGTATTTAAAGGTCCCGCGGAGACGTAGAGGCCAACAAGCCAGGAATGTGATCAAATATTACCGCCGAGATGTTAGGTTGGGTTAGGTTAGGTTATATTACGTTATTGATGTATATAAAGGTCCCACGGAGACGTAGATGCCAACAAGTCAGGAATGTGTTCAAATATTACCGCCGAGATGTTAGATTGGGTTAGGTTAGGTTATATTACGTTATTGATGTATATAAAGGTCCCACGGAGACGTAGAGGCCAACAAGCCAGGAATGTGATCAAATATTACAGCCGAGATGTAAGGTTGGGTTAGGTTAGGTTATATTACGTTATTGATGTATATAAAGGTCCCACGGATACGTAGAGGCCAACTCGCCAGGAATGAGGTCAAATATACCGCCGAAATGTTAGGTTGGGTTAGGTTAGGTTATATTTCGTTATTGATGTATATGAAGGTCCCACGGAGCCGTAGAGGCCAACTCGCCAGGAATGTTGTCAAATATAACCGCCGAGATGTTATTTTGGGTTAGGATAGGTTATATTACGTTATTGATGTATATAAAGGTCCCACGGAGACGTAGATGCCAACAAGCCAGGAACGTGGGCAAATATTATCGCCGAGATGCTATTTTGGGTTAGGATAGGTTATATTACGTTATTGATGTATATAAATGTACCACGGTGACGTAGAGGCCAACTCGCCAGGAATGTTTTCAAATATTACCGCCGAGATGTTAGGTTGGGTTAGGTTAGATTATATCACGTTATAGATGTATATAAAGGTCCCGCGGAGACGTAGAGGCCAACAAGGCAGGAATGTGTTCAAATATTACCGCCGAGATGTTAGATTGGGTTAGGTTAGGTTATATTACGTTATTGATGTATATAAAGGTCCCACGGAGACGTAGAGGCCAACAAGCCAGGAATGTGATCAAATATTACCGCCGAGAGGTAAGTTTGGGTTAGGTTAGGTTATATTACGTTATTGATGTATATAAAGGTCCCACGGATACGTAGAGGCCAACTCGCCAGGAATGAGGTCATATATACCGCCGAAATGTTAGGTTGGGTTAGGTTAGGTTATATTTCGTTATTGATGTATATGAAGGTCCCACGGAGACGTAGAGGCCAACTCGCCAGGAATGTTGTCAAATATTACCGCCGAGATGATAGGTTGGGTTAGGTTAGGTTATATTACGTTATAGATGTATTTAAAGGTCCCGCGGAGACGTAGAGGCCAGCAAGCCAGGAATGTGATCAAATATTACCGCCGAAATGTTAGGTTGGGTTAGGTTAGGTTATATTACGTTATTGATGTTTATAAAGGACCCACGGAGACGTGGAGGCCAACTCGCCAGGAATGTTGTCAAATATAACCGCCGAGATGATAGGTTGGGTTAGGTTAGGTTATATTACGTTATTGATGTATATAAAGGTCCCACGGAGACGTAGATGCCAGCAAGCCAGGAATGTGGTCAAATATTACCGCCGAGATGTTATTTTGGGTTAGGATAGGTTATATTACGTTATTGATGTATATAAATGTACCACGGAGACGTAGATGCCAACTCGCCATGAATGTTTTCAAATATTACCGCCGAGATGTTAGGTTGGGTTAGGTTAGGTTATATTACGTTATTGATGTATATAAAGGTCCCACGGAGACGTAGAGGCCAACTCGCCAGGAATGTTTTCAAATATTGCCGCCGAGATGTTAGGTAGGGTTAGGTTAGGTTATATTACGTTATAGATGTATTTAAAGGTCCCGCGGAGACGTAGAGGCCAGCAAGCCAGGAATGTGATCAAATATTACCGCCGAAATGTTAGGTTGGATTAGGTTAGGTTATATTACGTTATTGATGTTTATAAAGGACCCACGGAGACGTGGAGGCCAACTGGCCAGGAATGTTGTCAAATATTACCGCCGAGATGATAGGTTGGGTTAGGTTAGGTTATATTACGTTATTGATGTATATAAAGGTCCCACGGAGACGTAGATGCCAGCAAGCCAGGAATGTGGTCAAATATTACCGCCGAAATGTTATTTTGGGTTAGGATAGGTTATATTACGTTATTGATGTATATAAATGTACCACGGAGACGTAGAGGCCAACTCGCTAGGAATGTTTTCAAATATTACCGCCGAGATGTTAGGTTGGGTTAGGTTACGTTATATTACGTTATAGATGTATTTAAAGGTCCCGCGGAGACGTAGAGGCCAACAAGCCAGGAATGTGATCAAATATTACCGCCGAGATGTTAGGTTGGGTTAGGTTAGGTTATATTACGTTATTGATGTATATAAAGGTCCCACGGATACGTAGAGGCCAACTCGCCAGGTATGTTTTCAAATATTACCGCCGAGATGTTAGGTTGGGTTAGGTTAGGTTATATTACGTTATTGATGTATATAAAGGTCCCACGGAGACGTAGAGGCCAACTCGCCAGGTATGTTGTCAAATATTAGCGCCGAGATGATAGGCTGTGTGAGGTTAGGTTATATTTCGTTATTGATGTATATGAAGGTCCCTCGGAGACGCAGAGGCCAACAAGCCAGGAAAGTGGTCAAATATTACCGCCGAGATGATAGACTGGGTTAGCCTAGCTTATACTATGTTATTGTTGTATATAAAAGTCCGACGGAGACGTATAGGCCAACTCGCCAGGAATGTTGTCAAATATTACCGCCGAGATGATAGGTTGGGTTCGGTTAGTTTATATTACGTTATTGATGTATATGAAGGTCAAACCGAGACGTAGAGGCCAACTCGCCAGGAATGTTGTCAAATATTACCGCCGAGATGATAGGTTGGGTTCGGTTAGGTTATATTACGTTATTGATGTATATGAAGGTCAAACCGAGACGTAGAGGCCAACTCGCCAGGAATGTTGTCAAATATAACCGCCGAGATGTTATTTTGGGTTAGGATAGGTTATATTACGTTATTGATGTATATAAAGGTCCCACGGAGACGTAGATGCCAACAAGCCAGGAATGTGTTCAAATATTACCGCCGAGATGTTAGATTGGGTTAGGTTAGGTTATATTACGTTATTGATGTATATAAAGGTCCCACGGAGACGTAGAGGCCAACAAGCCAGGAATGTGATCAAATATTACAGCCGAGATGTAAGGTTGGGTTAGGTTAGGTTATATTACGTTATTGATGTATATAAAGGTCCCACGGATACGTAGAGGCCAACTCGCCAGGAATGAGGTCATATATACCGCCGAGATGATAGACTGGGTTAGCCTAGCTTATACTATGTTATTGTTGTACATAAAAGTCCGACAGAGACGTATAGGCCAACTCGCCAGGAATGTTGTCAAATATTACCGCCGAGATGATAGGTTGGGTTAGGTTAGGTTATATTACGTTATTGATGTATATAAAGGTCCCACGGAGACGTAGATGCCAGCAAGCCAGGAATGTGGTCAAATATTACCGCCGAGATGTTATTTTGGGTTAGGATAGGTTATATTACGTTATTGATGTATATAAATGTACCACGGAGACGTAGATGCCAACTCGCCATGAATGTTTTCAAATATTACCGCCGAGATGTTAGGTTGGGTTAGGTTAGGTTATATTACGTTATTGATGTATATAAAGGTCCCACGGAGACGTAGAGGCCAACTCGCCAGGAATGTTTTCAAATATTGCCGCCGAGATGTTAGGTAGGGTTAGGTTAGGTTATATTACGTTATAGATGTATTTAAAGGTCCCGCGGAAACGTAGAGGCCAGCAAGCCAGGAATGTGATCAAATATTACCGCCGAAATGTTAGGTTGGGTTAGGTTAGGTTATATTACGTTATTGATGTTTATAAGGGACCCACGGAGACGTGGAGGCCAACTCGCCAGGAATGTTTTCAAATATTACCGCCGAGATGATAGTTTGGGTTAGGTTAGGTTATATTACGTTATTGATGTATATAAAGGTCCCACGGAGACGTAGATGCCAACAAGCCAGGAATGTGGTCAAATATTACCGCCGAGATGTTATTTTGGGTTAGGATAGGTTATATTACGTTATTGATGTATATAAATGTACCACGGAGACATAGAGGCCAACTCGCCATGAATGTTGTCAAATATAACCGCCGAGATGTTGTTTTTGGTTAGGATAGGTTATATTACGTTATTGATGTATATAAAGGTCCCACGGAGACGTAGATGCCAACAAGCCAGGAACGTGGGCAAATATTATCGCCGAGATGCTATTTTGGGTTAGGATAGGTTATATTACGTTATTGATGTATATAAATGTACCACGGAGACGTAAATGCCAACTCGCCATGAATGTTTTCAAATATTACCGCCGAGATGTTAGGTTGGGTTAGGTTAGGTTATATTACGTTATGGATGTCTATAAAGGACCCACGGTGACGTAGAGGCCAACTCGCCAGGAATGTTTTCAAATATTACCGCCGAGATGTTAGGTTGGGTTAGGTTAGATTACATCACGTTATAGATGTATATAAAGGTCCCGCGGAGACGTAGAGGCCAACAAGGCAGGAATGTTTTCAAATATTACCGCCGAGATGTTAGATTGGGTTAGGTTAGGTTATTTTACGTTATTGATGTATATAAAGGTCCCACGGAGACGTAGAGGCCAACAAGCCAGGAATGTGATCAAATATTACCGCCGAGATGTAAGGTTGGGTTAGGTTAGGTTATATTACGTTATTGATGTATATAAAGGTCCCACGGATACGTAGAGGCCAACTCGCCAGGAATGTTGTCAAATATTACCGCCGAGATGATAGGTTGGGTTAGGTTAGGTTATATTACGTTATTGATGTATATAAAGGTCCCACGGAGACGTAGATGCCAACAAGCCAGGAATGTGGTCAAATATTACCGCCGAGATGATGGACAGGGTTAGCCTAGCTTATACTATGTTATTGTTGTATATAACGGTCCGACGGAGACGTATAGGCCAACTCGCCAGGAATGTTGTCAAATATTACCGCCGAGATGATAGGTTGGGTTAGGTTAGGTTATATTCCGTTATGGATGTATTTAAAGGTCCCGCGGAGACGTAGAGGCCAGCAAGCCAGGAATGTGATCAAATATTACCGCCGAAATGTTAGGTTGGGTTAGGTTAGGTTATATTACGTTATTGATGTTTATAAAGGACCCACGGAGACGTGGAGGCCAACTCGCCAGGAATGTTGTCAAATATTACCGCCGAGATGATAGGTTGGGTTAGGTTAGGTTATATTACGTTATTGATGTATATAAAGGTCCCACGGAGACGTAGATGCCAGCAAGCCAGGAATGTGGTCAAATATTACCGCCGAGATGTTATTTTGGGTTAGGATAGGTTATATTACGTTATTGATGTATATAAATGTACCACGGAGACGTAGATGCCAACTCGCCATGAATGTTTTCAAATATTACCGCCGAGATGTTAGGTTGGGTTAGGTTAGGTTATATTACGTTATTGATGTATATAAAGGTCCCACGGAGACGTAGAGGCCAACTCGCCAGGAATGTTTTCATATATTGCCGCCGAGATGTTAGGTAGGGTTAGGTTAGGTTATATTACGTTATAGATGTATTTAAAGGTCCCGCGGAGACGTAGAGGCCAGCAAGCCAGGAATGTGATCAAATTTTACCGCCGAAATGTTAGGTTGGGTTAGGTTAGGTTACATTACGTTATTGCTGTTTATAAAGGACCCACGGAGACGTGGAGGCCAACTCGCCAGGAATGTTGTCAAATATTACCGCCGAGATGATAGTTTGGGTTAGGTTAGGTTATATTACGTTATTGATGTATATAAAGGTCCCACGGAGACGTAGATGCCAGCAAGCCAGGAATGTGGCAAATATTACCGCCGAGATGTTATTTTGGGTTAGGATAGGTTATATTACGTTATTGATGTATATAAATGTACCACGGAGACGTAGATGCCAACTCGCCATGAATGTTTTCAAATATTACCGCCGAGATGTTAGGTTGGGTTAGGTTAGGTTATATTACGTTATGGATGTCTATAAAGGACCCACGGTGACGTAGAGGCCAACTCGCCAGGAATGTTTTCAAATATTACCGCCGAGATGTTAGGTTGGGTTAGGTTAGATTATATCACGTTATAGATGTATATAAAGGTCCCGCGGAGACGTAGAGGCCAACAAGGCAGGAATGTGTTCAAATATTACCGCCGAGATGTTAGATTGGGTTAGGTTAGGTTATATTACGTTATTGATGTATATAAAGGTCCCACGGAGACGTAGATGCCAACTCGCCATGAATGTTTTCAAATATTACCGCCGAGATGTTAGGTTGGGTTAGGTTAGGTTATATTCCGTTATGGATGTCTATAAAGGACCCACGGTGACGTAGAGGCCAACAAGCCAGGAATGTGGTCAAATATTACCGCCGAGATGTTATTTTGGGTTAGGATAGGTTATATTACGTTATTGATGTATATAAATGTACCACGGAGACATAGAGGCCAACTCGCCATGAATGTTGTCAAATATAACCGCCGAGATGTTATTTTTGGTTAGGATAGGTTATATTACGTTATTGATGTATATAAAGGTCCCACGGAGACGTAGATGCCAACAAGCCAGGTACGTGGGCAAATATTATCGCCGAGATGCTATTTTGGGTTAGGATAGGTTATATTACGTTATTGATGTATATAAATGTACCACGGAGACGTAAATGCCAACTCGCCATGAATGTTTTCAAATATTACCGCCGAGATGTTAGGTTGGGTTAGGTTAGGTTATATTACGTTATGGATGTCTATAAAGGACCCACGGTGACGTAGAGGCCAACTCGCCAGGAATGTTTTCAAATATTACCGCCGAGATGTTAGGTTGGGTTAGGTTAGATTATATCACGTTATAGATGTATATAAAGGTCCCGCGGAGACGTAGAGGCCAACAAGGCAGGAATGTTTTCAAATATTACCGCCGAGATGTTAGATTGGGTTAGGTTAGGTTATATTACGTTATTGATGTATATAAAGGTCCCACGGAGACGTAGATGCCAACAAGCCAGGAATGTGGTCAAATATTACCGCCGAGATGATGGACAGGGTTAGCCTAGCTTATACTATGTTATTGTTGTATATAACGGTCCGACGGAGACGTATAGGCCAACTCGCCAGGAATGTTGTCAAATATTACCGCCGAGATGATAGGTTGGGTTAGGTTAGGTTATATTACGTTATTGATGTATATAAAGGTCCCACGGAGACGTAGATGTCAGCAAGCCAGGAATGTGGTCAAATATTACCGCCGAGATGTTATTTTGGGTTAGGATAGGTTATATTACGTTATTGATATATATAAATGTACCACGGAGACGTAGAGGCCAACTCGCCATGATTGTTTTCAAATATTACCGCCGAGATGTTAGGTTGGGTTAGGTTAGGTTATATTACGTTATTGATGTATATAAAGGTCCCACGGAGACGTAGAGGCCAACTCGCCAGGAATGTTTTCAAATATTGCCGCCGAGATGTTAGGTAGGGTTAGGTTAGGTTATATTACGTTATAGATGTATTTAAAGGTCCCGCGGAGACGTAAAGGCCAGCAAGCCAGGAATGTGATCAAATATTACCGCCGAAATGTTAGGTTGGGTTAGGTTAGGTTATATTACGTTATTGATGTTTATAAAGGACCCACGGAGACGTGGAGGCCAACTCGCCATGAATGTTTTCAAATATTACCGCCGAGATGTTTGGTTTGGGTTAGGTTAGGTTATATTACGTTATTGATGTATATAAAGGTCCCACGGAGACGTAGAGGCCAACTCGCCAGGAATGTTTTCAAATATTGCCGCCGAGATGTTAGGTAGGGTTAGGTTAGGTTATATTACGTTATAGATGTATTTAAAGGTCCCGCGGAGACGTAGAGGCCAGCAAGCCAGGAATGTGATCAAATATTACCGCCGAAATGTTAGGTTGGGTTAGGTTAGGTTATATTACGTTATTGATGTTTATAAAGGACCCACGGAGACGTGGAGGCCAACTCGCCAGGAATGTTGTCAAATATTACCGCCGAGATGATAGGTTGGGTTAGGTTAGGTTATATTACGTTATTGATGTATATAAAGGTCCCACGGAGACGTAGATGCCAGCAAGCCAGGAATGTGGTCAAATATTACCGCCGAGATGTTATTTTGGGTTAGGTTAGGTTATGTTACGTTATAGATGTATTTAAAGGTCCCGCGGAGACGTAGAGGCCAGCAAGCCAGGAATGTGATCAAATATTACCGCCGAAATGTTAGGTTGGGTTAGGTTAGGTTATATTACGTTATTGATGTTTATAAAGGACCCACGGAGACGTGGAGGCCAACTCGCCAGGAATGTTGTCAAATATTACCGCCGAGATGATAGGTTGGGTTAGGTTAGGTTATATTACGTTATTGATGTATATAAAGGTCCCACGGAGACGTAGATGCCAGCAAGCCAGGAATGTGATCAAATATTACCGCCGAGATGTTATTTTGGGTTAGGTTAGGTTATATTACGTTATAGATGTATTTAAAGGTCCCGCGGAGACGTAGAGGCCAGCAAGCCAGGAATGTGATCAAATATTACCGCCGAAATGTTAGGTTGGGTTAGGTTAGGTTATATTACGTTATTGATGTTTATAAAGGACCCACGGAGACGTGGAGGCCAACTCGCCAGGAATGTTGTCAAATATTACCGCCGAGATGATAGTTTGGGTTAGGTTAGGTTATATTACGTTATTGATGTATATAAAGGTCCCACGGAGACGTAGATGCCAGCAAGCCAGGAATGTGGTCAAATATTACCGCCGAGATGTTATTTTGGGTTAGGATAGGTTATATTACGTTATTGATGTATATAAAGGTCCCACGGAGACGTAGAGGCCAACTCGCCAAGAATGTTTTCAAATATTGCCGCCGAGATGTTAGGTAGGGTTAGGTTAGGTTATATTACGTTATAGATGTATTTAAAGGTCCCGCGGAGACGTAGAGGCCAACAAGGCAGGAATGTGTTCAAATATTACCGCCGAGATGTTAGATTGGGTTAGGTTAGGTTATATTACGTTATTGATGTATATAAAGGTCCCACGGATACGTAGAGGCCAACTCGCCAGGAATGAGGTCATATATACCGCCGAAATGTTAGGTTGGGTTAGGTTAGGTTATATTTCGTTATTGATGTATATGAAGGTCCCACGGAGACGTAGAGGCCAACTCGCCAGGAATGTTGTCAAATATTACCGCCGAGATGATAGGTTGGGTTAGGTTAGGTTATATTACGTTATTGATGTATATAAAGGTCCCACGGAGACGTAGATGCCAACAAGCCAGGAATGTGGTCAAATATTACCGCCGAGATGATGGACAGGGTTAGCCTAGCTTATACTATGTTATTGTTGTATATAACGGTCCGACGGAGACGTATGGGCCAACTCGCCAGGAATGTTGTCAAATATTACCGCCGAGATGATAGGTTGGGTTAGGTTAGGTTATATTACGTTATTGATGTATATAAAGGTCCCACGGAGACGTAGATGCCAGCAAGCCAGGAATGTGGTCAAATATTACCGCCGAGATGTTATTTTGGGTTAGGATAGGTTATATTACGTTATTGATGTATATAAATGTACCACGGAGACGTAGATGCCAACTCGCCATGAATGTTTTCAAATATTACCGCCGAGATGTTAGGTTGGGTTAGGTTAGGTTATATTACGTTATGGATATCTATAAAGGACCCACGGTGACGTAGAGGCCAACTCGCCAGGAATGTTTTCAAATATTACCGCCGAGATGTTAGGTTGGGTTAGGTTAGATTATATCACGTTATAGATGTATATAAAGGTCCCGCGGAGACGTAGAGGCCAACAAGGCAGGAATGTGTTCAAATATTACCGCCGAGATGTTAGATTGGGTTAGGTTAGGTTATATTACGTTATTGATGTATATAAAGGTCCCACGGATACGTAGAGGCCAACTCGCCAGGAATGAGGTCATATATACCGCCGAAATGTTAGGTTGGGTTAGGTTAGATTATATTTCGTTATTGATGTATATGAAGGTCCCACGGAGACGTAGAGGCCAACTCGCCAGGAATGTTGTCAAATATTACCGCCGAGATGATAGGTTGGGTTAGGTTAGGTTATATTACGTTATTGATGTATATAAAGGTCCCACGGAGACGTAGATGCCAACAAGCCAGGAATGTGGTCAAATATTACCGCCGAGATGATGGACAGGGTTAGCCTAGCTTATACTATGTTATTGTTGTATATAACGGTCCGACGGAGACGTATAGGCCAACTCGCCAGGAATGTTGTCAAATATTACCGCCGAGATGATAGGTTGGGTTAGGTTAGGTTATATTACGTTATTGATGTATTTAAAGGTCCCACGGAGACGTAGATGCCAGCAAGCCAGGAATGTGGTCAAATATTACCGCCGAGATGTTATTTTGGGTTAGGATAGGTTATATTACGTTATTGATGTATATAAATGTACCACGGAGACGTAGAGGCCACCTCGCCATGAATGTTGTCAAATATTACCGCCGAGATGATAGTTTGGGTTAGGTTAGGTTATATTACGTTATTGATGTATATAAAGGTCCCACGGAGACGTAGATGCCAGCAAGCCAGGAATGTGGTCAAATATTACCGCCGAGATGTTATTTTGGGTTAGGATAGGTTATATTACGTTATTGATGTATATAAAGGTCCCACGGAGACGTAGATGCCAACAAGCCAGGAATGTGGTCAAATATTACCGCCGAGATGATGGACAGGGTTAGCCTAGCTTATACTATGTTATTGTTGTATATAACGGTCCGACGGAGACGTATAGGCCAACTCGCCAGGAATGTTGTCAAATATTACCGCCGAGATGATAGGTTGGGTTAGGTTAGGTTATATTACGTTATTGATGTATATAAAGGTCCCACGGAGACGTAGATGCCAGCAAGCCAGGAATGTGGTCAAATATTACCGCCGAGATGTTATTTTGGGTTAGGATAGGTTATATTACGTTATTGATGTATATAAATGTACCACGGAGACGTAGAGGCCAACTCGCCATGAATGTTGTCAAATATTACCGCCGAGATGATAGTTTGGGTTAGGTTAGGTTATATTACGTTATTGATGTATATAAAGGTCCCACGGAGACGTAGATGCCAACAAGCCAGGAACGTGGGCAAATATTATCGCCGAGATGCTATTTTGGTTTAGGATAGGTTATATTACGTTATTGATGTATATAAATGTACCACGGAGACGTAGATGCCAACTCGCCATGAATGTTTTCAAATATTACCGCCGAGATGTTAGGTTGGGTTAGGTTAGGTTATATTACGTTATTGATGTTTATAAAGGACCCACGGAGACGTGGAGGCCAACTCGCCAGGAATGTTGTCAAATATTACCGCCGAGATGATAGTTTGGGTTAGGTTAGGTTATATTACGTTATTGATGTATATAAAGGTCCCACGGAGACGTAGATGCCAGCAAGCCAGGAATGTGGCAAATATTACCGCCGAGATGTTATTTTGGGTTAGGATAGGTTATATTACGTTATTGATGTATATAAATGTACCACGGAGACGTAGATGCCAACTCGCCATGAATGTTTTCAAATATTACCGCCGAGATGTTAGGTTGGGTTAGGTTAGGTTATATTACGTTATTGATGTATATAAAGGTCCCACGGAGACGTAGAGGCCAACTCGCCAGGAATGTTTTCAAATATTGCCGCCGAGATGTTAGGTAGGGTTAGGTTAGGTTATATTACGTTATAGATGTATTTAAAGGTCCCGCGGAGACGTAGAGGCCAGCAAGCCAGGAATGTGATCAAATATTACCGCCGAAATGTTAGGTTGGGTTAGGTTAGGTTACATTACGTTATTGCTGTTTATAAAGGACCCACGGAGACGTGGAGGCCAACTCGCCAGGAATGTTGTCAAATATTACCGCCGAGATGATAGTTTGGGTTAGGTTAGGTTATATTACGTTATTGATGTATATAAAGGTCCCACGGAGACGTAGATGCCAGCAAGACAGGAATGTGGCAAATATTACCGCCGAGATGTTATTTTGGGTTAGGATAGGTTATATTACGTTATTGATGTATATAAATGTACCACGGAGACGTAGATGCCAACTCGCCATGAATGTTTTCAAATATTACCGCCGAGATGTTAGGTTGGGTTAGGTTAGGTTATATTACGTTATGGATGTCTATAAAGGACCCACGGTGACGTAGAGGCCAACTCGCCAGGAATGTTTTCAAATATTACCGCCGAGATGTTAGGTTGGGTTAGGTTAGATTATATCACGTTATAGATGTATATAAAGGTCCCGCGGAGACGTAGAGGCCAACAAGGCAGGAATGTTTTCAAATATTACCGCCGAGATGTTAGATTGGGTTAGGTTAGGTTATATTACGTTATTGATGTATATAAAGGTCCCACGGAGACGTAGAGGCCAACAAGCCAGGAATGTGATCAAATATTACCGCCGAGATGTAAGGTTGGGTTAGGTTAGGTTATATTACGTTATTGATGTATATAAAGGTCCCACGGATACGTAGAGGCCAACTCGCCAGGAATGTTGTCAAATATTACCGCCGAGATGATAGGTTGGGTTAGGTTAGGTTATATTACGTTATTGATGTATATAAAGGTCCCACGGAGACGTAGATGCCAACAAGCCAGGAATGTGGTCAAATATTACCGCCGAGATGATGGACAGGGTTAGCCTAGCTTATACTATGTTATTGTTGTATATAACGGTCCGACGGAGACGTATAGGCCAACTCGCCAGGAATGTTGTCAAATATTACCGCCGAGATGATAGGTTGGGTTAGGTTAGGTTATATTACGTTATTGATGTATATAAAGGTCCCACGGAGACGTAGATGTCAGCAAGCCAGGAATGTGGTCAAATATTACCGCCGAGATGTTATTTTGGGTTAGGATAGGTTATATTACGTTATTGATATATATAAATGTACCACGGAGACGTAGAGGCCAACTCGCCATGATTGTTTTCAAATATTACCGCCGAGATGTTAGGTTGGGTTAGGTTAGGTTATATTACGTTATTGATGTATATAAAGGTCCCACGGAGACGTAGAGGCCAACTCGCCAGAAATGTTTTCAAATATTGCCGCCGAGATGTTAGGTAGGGTTAGGTTAGGTTATATTACGTTATAGATGTATTTAAAGGTCCCGCGGAGACGTAGAGGCCAGCAAGCCAGGAATGTGATCAAATATTACCGCCGAAATGTTAGGTTGGGTTAGGTTAGGTTATATTACGTTATTGATGTTTATAAAGGACCCACGGAGACGTGGAGGCCAACTCGCCAGGAATGTTGTCAAATATTACCGCCGAGATGATAGGTTGGGTTAGGTTAGGTTATATTACGTTATTGATGTATATAAAGGTCCCACGGAGACGTAGATGCCAACAAGCCAGGAACGTGGGCAAATATTATCGCCGAGATGCTATTTTGGTTTAGGATAGGTTATATTACGTTATTGATGTATATAAATGTACCACGGAGACGTAGATGCCAACTCGCCATGAATGTTTTCAAATATTACCGCCGAGATGTTAGGTTGGGTTAGGTTAGGTTACATTACGTTATTGCTGTTTATAAAGGACCCACGGAGACGTGGAGGCCAACTCGCCAGGAATGTTGTCAAATATTACCGCCGAGATGATAGTTTGGGTTAGGTTAGGTTATATTACGTTATTGATGTATATAAAGGTCCCACGGAGACGTAGATGCCAGCAAGACAGGAATGTGGCAAATATTACCGCCGAGATGTTATTTTGGGTTAGGATAGGTTATATTACGTTATTGATGTATATAAATGTACCACGGAGACGTAGATGCCAACTCGCCATGAATGTTTTCAAATATTACCGCCGAGATGTTAGGTTGGGTTAGGTTAGGTTATATTACGTTATGGATGTCTATAAAGGACCCACGGTGACGTAGAGGCCAACTCGCCAGGAATGTTTTCAAATATTACCGCCGAGATGTTAGGTTGGGTTAGGTTAGATTATATCACGTTATAGATGTATATAAAGGTCCCGCGGAGACGTAGAGGCCAACAAGGCAGGAATGTTTTCAAATATTACCGCCGAGATGTTAGATTGGGTTAGGTTAGGTTATATTACGTTATTGATGTATATAAAGGTCCCACGGAGACGTAGAGGCCAACAAGCCAGGAATGTGATCAAATATTACCGCCGAGATGTAAGGTTGGGTTAGGTTAGGTTATATTACGTTATTGATGTATATAAAGGTCCCACGGATACGTAGAGGCCAACTCGCCAGGAATGTTGTCAAATATTACCGCCGAGATGATAGGTTGGGTTAGGTTAGGTTATATTACGTTATTGATGTATATAAAGGTCCCACGGAGACGTAGATGCCAACAAGCCAGGAATGTGGTCAAATATTACCGCCGAGATGATGGACAGGGTTAGCCTAGCTTATACTATGTTATTGTTGTATATAACGGTCCGACGGAGACGTATAGGCCAACTCGCCAGGAATGTTGTCAAATATTACCGCCGAGATGATAGGTTGGGTTAGGTTAGGTTATATTACGTTATTGATGTATATAAAGGTCCCACGGAGACGTAGATGTCAGCAAGCCAGGAATGTGGTCAAATATTACCGCCGAGATGTTATTTTGGGTTAGGATAGGTTATATTACGTTATTGATATATATAAATGTACCACGGAGACGTAGAGGCCAACTCGCCATGATTGTTTTCAAATATTACCGCCGAGATGTTAGGTTGGGTTAGGTTAGGTTATATTACGTTATTGATGTATATAAAGGTCCCACGGAGACGTAGAGGCCAACTCGCCAGAAATGTTTTCAAATATTGCCGCCGAGATGTTAGGTAGGGTTAGGTTAGGTTATATTACGTTATAGATGTATTTAAAGGTCCCGCGGAGACGTAGAGGCCAGCAAGCCAGGAATGTGATCAAATATTACCGCCGAAATGTTAGGTTGGGTTAGGTTAGGTTATATTACGTTATTGATGTTTATAAAGGACCCACGGAGACGTGGAGGCCAACTCGCCAGGAATGTTGTCAAATATTACCGCCGAGATGATAGGTTGGGTTAGGTTAGGTTATATTACGTTATTGATGTATATAAAGGTCCCACGGAGACGTAGATGCCAACAAGCCAGGAACGTGGGCAAATATTATCGCCGAGATGCTATTTTGGTTTAGGATAGGTTATATTACGTTATTGATGTATATAAATGTACCACGGAGACGTAGATGCCAACTCGCCATGAATGTTTTCAAATATTACCGCCGAGATGTTAGGTTGGGTTAGGTTAGGTTATATTACGTTATTGATGTTTATAAAGGACCCACGGAGACGTGGAGGCCAACTCGCCAGGAATGTTGTCAAATATTACCGCCGAGATGATAGTTTGGGTTAGGTTAGGTTATATTACGTTATTGATGTATATAAAGGTCCCACGGAGACGTAGATGCCAGCAAGCCAGGAATGTGGCAAATATTACCGCCGAGATGTTATTTTGGGTTAGGATAGGTTATATTACGTTATTGATGTATATAAATGTACCACGGAGACGTAGATGCCAACTCGCCATGAATGTTTTCAAATATTACCGCCGAGATGTTAGGTTGGGTTAGGTTAGGTTATATTACGTTATGGATGTCTATAAAGGACCCACGGTGACGTAGAGGCCAACTCGCCAGGAATGTTTTCAAATATTACCGCCGAGATGTTAGGTTGGGTTAGGTTAGATTATATCACGTTATAGATGTATATAAAGGTCCCGCGGAGACGTAGAGGCCAACAAGGCAGGAATGTGTTCAAATATTACCGCCGAGATGTTAGATTGGGTTAGGTTAGGTTATATTACGTTATTGATGTATATAAAGGTCCCACGGAGACGTAGATGCCAACTCGCCATGAATGTTTTCAAATATTACCGCCGAGATGTTAGGTTGGGTTAGGTTAGGTTATATTCCGTTATGGATGTCTATAAAGGACCCACGGTGACGTAGAGGCCAACTCGCCAGGAATGTTTTCAAATATTACCGCCGAGATGTTAGGTTGGGTTAGGTTAGATTATATCACGTTATAGATGTATATAAAGGTCCCGCGGAGACGTAGAGGCCAACAAGGCAGGAATGTTTTCAAATATTACCGCCGAGATGTTAGATTGGGTTAGGTTAGGTTATATTACGTTATTGATGTATATAAAGGTCCCACGGAGACGTAGAGGCCAACAAGCCAGGAATGTGATCAAATATTACCGCCGAGATGTAAGGTTGGGTTAGGTTAGGTTATATTACGTTATTGATGTATATAAAGGTCCCACGGATACGTAGAGGCCAACTCGCCAGGAATGTTGTCAAATATTACCGCCGAGATGATAGGTTGGGTTAGGTTAGGTTATATTACGTTATTGATGTATATAAAGGTCCCACGGAGACGTAGATGCCAACAAGCCAGGAATGTGGTCAAATATTACCGCCGAGATGATGGACAGGGTTAGCCTAGCTTATACTATGTTATTGTTGTATATAACGGTCCGACGGAGACGTATAGGCCAACTCGCCAGGAATGTTGTCAAATATTACCGCCGAGATGATAGGTTGGGTTAGGTTAGGTTATATTACGTTATTGATGTATATAAAGGTCCCACGGAGACGTAGATGTCAGCAAGCCAGGAATGTGGTCAAATATTACCGCCGAGATGTTATTTTGGGTTAGGATAGGTTATATTACGTTATTGATATATATAAATGTACCACGGAGACGTAGAGGCCAACTCGCCATGATTGTTTTCAAATATTACCGCCGAGATGTTAGGTTGGGTTAGGTTAGGTTATATTACGTTATTGATGTATATAAAGGTCCCACGGAGACGTAGAGGCCAACTCGCCAGGAATGTTTTCAAATATTGCCGCCGAGATGTTAGGTAGGGTTAGGTTAGGTTATATTACGTTATAGATGTATTTAAAGGTCCCGCGGAGACGTAGAGGCCAGCAAGCCAGGAATGTGATCAAATATTACCGCCGAAATGTTAGGTTGGGTTAGGTTAGGTTATATTACGTTATTGATGTTTATAAAGGACCCACGGAGACGTGGAGGCCAACTCGCCAGGAATGTTGTCAAATATTACCGCCGAGATGATAGGTTGGGTTAGGTTAGGTTATATTACGTTATTGATGTATATAAAGGTCCCACGGAGACGTAGATGCCAGCAAGCCAGGAATGTGGTCAAATATTACCGCCGAGATGTTATTTTGGGTTAGGATAGGTTATATTACGTTATTGATGTATATAAATGTACCACGGAGACGTAGATGCCAACTCGCCATGAATGTTTTCAAATATTACCGCCGAGATGTTTGGTTTGGGTTAGGTTAGGTTATATTACGTTATTGATGTATATAAAGGTCCCACGGAGACGTAGAGGCCAACTCGCCAGGAATGTTTTCAAATATTGCCGCCGAGATGTTAGGTAGGGTTAGGTTAGGTTATATTACGTTATAGATGTATTTAAAGGTCCCGCGGAGACGTAGAGGCCAGCAAGCCAGGAATGTGATCAAGTATTACCGCCGAAATGTTAGGTTGGGTTAGGTTAGGTTATATTACGTTATTGATGTTTATAAAGGACCCACGGAGACGTGGAGGCCAACTCGCCAGGAATGTTGTCAAATATTACCGCCGAGATGATAGGTTGGGTTAGGTTAGGTTATATTACGTTATTGATGTATATAAAGGTCCCACGGAGACGTAGATGCCAGCAAGCCAGGAATGTGGTCAAATATTACCGCCGAGATGTTATTTTGGGTTAGGTTAGGTTATATTACGTTATAGATGTATTTAAAGGTCCCGCGGAGACGTAGAGGCCAGCAAGCCAGGAATGTGATCAAATATTACCGCCGAAATGTTAGGTTGGGTTAGGTTAGGTTATATTACGTTATTGATGTTTATAAAGGACCCACGGAGACGTGGAGGCCAACTCGCCAGGAATGTTGTCAAATATTACCGCCGAGATGATAGGTTGGGTTAGGTTAGGTTATATTACGTTATTGATGTATATAAATGTACTACGGAGACGTAGATGCCAACTCGCCATGAATGTTTTCAAATATTACCGCCGAGATGTTAGGTTGGGTTAGGTTAGGTTATATTACGTTATGGATGTCTATAAAGGACCCACGGTGACGTAGAGGCCAACTCGCCAGGAATGTTTTCAAATATTACCGCCGAGATGTTAGGTTGGGTTAGGTTAGATTATATCACGTTATAGATGTATATAAAGGTCCCGCGGAGACGTAGAGGCCAACAAGGCAGGAATGTGTTCAAATATTACCGCCGAGATGTTAGATTGGGTTAGGTTAGGTTATATTACGTTATTGATGTATATGAAGGTCCCACGGAGACGTAGAGGCCAACTCGCCAGGAATGTTGTCAAATATTACCGCCGAGATGATAGGTTGGGTTAGGTTAGGTTATATTACGTTATTGATGTATATAAAGGTCCCACGGAGACGTAGATGCCAACAAGCCAGGAATGTGGTCAAATATTACCGGCGAGATGATGGACAGGGTTAGCCTAGCTTATACTATGTTATTGTTGTATATAACGGTCCGACGGAGACGTATGGGCCAACTCGCCAGGAATGTTGTCAAATATTACCGCCGAGATGATAGGTTGGGTTAGGTTAGGTTATATTACGTTATTGATGTATATAAAGGTCCCACGGAGACGTAGATGCCAGCAAGCCAGGAATGTGGTCAAATATTACCGCCGAGATGTTATTTTGGGTTAGGATAGGTTATATTACGTTATTGATGTATATAAATGTACCACGGAGACGTAGATGCCAACTCGCCATGAATGTTTTCAAATATTACCGCCGAGATGTTAGGTTGGGTTAGGTTAGGTTATATTACGTTATGGATGTCTATAAAGGACCCACGGTGACGTAGAGGCCAACTCGCCAGGAATGTTTTCAAATATTACCGCCGAGATGTTAGGTTGGGTTAGGTTAGATTATATCACGTTATAGATGTCTATAAAGGACCCACGGTGACGTAGAGGCCAACTCGCCAGGAATGTTTTCAAATATTACCGCCGAGATGTTAGGTTGGGTTAGGTTAGATTATATCACGTTATAGATGTATATAAAGGTCCCGCGGAGACGTAGAGGCCAACAAGGCAGGAATGTATTCAAATATTACCGCCGAGATGTTAGATTGGGTTAGGTTAGGTTATATTACGTTATTGATGTATATAAAGGTCCCACGGATACGTAGAGGCCAACTCGCCAGGAATGAGGTCATATATACCGCCGAAATGTTAGGTTGGGTTAGGTTAGGTTATATTTCGTTATTGATGTATATGAAGGTCCCACGGAGACGTAGAGGCCAACTCGCCAGGAATGTTGTCAAATATTACCGCCGAGATGATAGGTTGGGTTAGGTTAGGTTATATTACGTTATTGATGTATATAAAGGTCCCACGGAGACGTAGATGCCAACAAGCCAGGAATGTGGTCAAATATTACCGCCGAGATGATGGACAGGGTTAGCCTAGCTTATACTATGTTATTGTTGTATATAACGGTCCGACGGAGACGTATAGGCCAACTCGCCAGGAATGTTGTCAAATATTACCGCCGAGATGATAGGTTGGGTTAGGTTAGGTTATATTACGTTATTGATGTATTTAAAGGTCCCGCGGAGACGTAGAGGCCAGCAAGCCAGGAATGTGATCAAATATTACCGCCGAAATGTTAGGTTGGGTTAGGTTAGGTTATATTACGTTATTGATGTATATAAAGGTCCCACGGAGACGTAGAGGCCAACTCGCCAGGAATGTTTTCAAATATTGCCGCCGAGATGTTAGGTAGGGTTAGGTTAGGTTATATTACGTTATAGATGTATTTAAAGGTCCCGCGGAGACGTAGAGGCCAGCAAGCCAGGAATGTGATCAAATATTACCGCCGAGATGTTAGGTTGGGTTAGGTTAGGTTATATTACGTTATTGATGTATATAAAGGTCCCACGGAGACGTAGAGGCCAACTCGCCAGGAATGTTTTCAAATATTGCCGCCGAGATGTTAGGTAGGGTTAGGTTAGGTTATATTACGTTATAGATGTATTTAAAGGTCCCGCGGAGACGTGGAGGCCAACTCGCCAGGAATGTTGTCAAATATTACCGCCGAGATGATAGGTTGGGTTAGGTTAGGTTATATTACGTTATTGATGTATATAAAGGTCCCACGGAGACGTAGATGCCAGCAAGCCAGGAATGTGGTCAAATATTACCGCCGAGATGTTATTTTGGGTTAGGATAGGTTATATTACGTTATTGATGTATATAAATGTACCACGGAGACGTAGATGCCAACTCGCCATGAATGTTTTCAAATATTACCGCCGAGATGTTAGGTTGGGTTAGGTTAGGTTATATTACGTTATTGATGTATATAAAGGTCCCACGGAGACGTAGATGCCAACAAGCCAGGAACGTGGGCAAATATTATCGCCGAGATGCTATTTTGGTTTAGGATAGGTTATATTACGTTATTGATGTATATAAATGTACCACGGAGACGTAGATGCCAACTCGCCATGAATGTTTTCAAATATTACCGCCGAGATGTTAGGTTGGGTTAGGTTAGGTTATATTACGTTATTGATGTTTATAAAGGACCCACGGAGACGTGGAGGCCAACTCGCCAGGAATGTTGTCAAATATTACCGCCGAGATGATAGGTTGGGTTAGGTTAGGTTATATTACGTTATTGATGTATATAAAGGTCCCACGGAGACGTAGATGCCAGCAAGCCAGGAATGTGGTCAAATATTACCGCCGAGATGTTATTTTGGGTTAGGATAGGTTATATTACGTTATTGATGTATATAAATGTACCACGGAGACGTAGATGCCAACTCGCCATGAATGTTTTCAAATATTACCGCCGAGATGTTAGGTTGGGTTAGGTTAGGTTATATTACGTTATTGATGTATATAAAGGTCCCACGGAGACGTAGAGGCCAACTCGCCAGGAATGTTTTCAAATATTGCCGCCGAGATGTTAGGTAGGGTTAGGTTAGGTTATATTACGTTATAGATGTATTTAAAGGTCCCGCGGAGACGTAGAGGCCAGCAAGCCAGGAATGTGATCAAATATTACCGCCGAGATGTTAGGTTGGGTTAGGTTAGGTTATATTACGTTATTGATGTATATAAAGGTCCCACGGAGACGTAGAGGCCAACTCGCCAGGAATGTTTTCAAATATTGCCGCCGAGATGTTAGGTAGGGTTAGGTTAGGTTATATTACGTTATAGATGTATTTAAAGGTCCCGCGGAGACGTGGAGGCCAACTCGCCAGGAATGTTGTCAAATATTACCGCCGAGATGATAGGTTGGGTTAGGTTAGGTTATATTACGTTATTGATGTATATAAAGGTCCCACGGAGACGTAGATGCCAGCAAGCCAGGAATGTGGTCAAATATTACCGCCGAGATGTTATTTTGGGTTAGGATAGGTTATATTACGTTATTGATGTATATAAATGTACCACGGAGACGTAGATGCCAACTCGCCATGAATGTTTTCAAATATTACCGCCGAGATGTTAGGTTGGGTTAGGTTAGGTTATATTACGCTATTGATGTATATAAAGGTCCCACGGAGACGTAGAGGCCAACTCGCCAGGAATGTTTTCAAATATTGCCGCCGAGATGTTAGGTAGGGTTAGGTTAGGTTATATTACGTTATAGATGTATTTAAAGTTCCCGCGGAGACGTAGAGGCCAGCAAGCCAGGAATGTGATCAAATATTACCGCCGAAATGTTAGGTTGGGTTAGGTTAGGTTATATTACGTTATTGATGTTTATAAAGGACCCACGGAGACGTGGAGGCCAACTCGCCAGGAATGTTGTCAAATATTACCGCCGAGATGATAGTTTGGGTTAGGTTAGGTTATATTACGTTATTGATGTATATAAAGGTCGCACGGAGACGTAGATGCCAGCAAGCCAGGAATGTGGTCAAATATTACCGCCGAGATGTTATTTTGGGTTAGGATAGGTTATATTACGTTATTGATGTATATAAAGGTCCCACGGAGACGTAGAGGCCAGCAAGCCAGGAATGTGGTCAAATATTACCGCCGAGATGATAGTTTGGGTTAGGTTAGGTTATATTACGTTATTGATGTATATAAAGGTCGCACGGAGACGTAGATGCCAGCAAGCCAGGAATGTGGTCAAATATTACCGCCGAGATGTTATTTTGGGTTAGGATAGGTTATATTACGTTATTGATGTATATAAAGGTCCCACGGAGACGTAGAGGCCAACTCGCCAGGAATGTTTTCAAATATTGCCGCCGAGATGTTAGGTAGAGTTAGGTTAGGTTATATTACGTTATAGATGTATTTAAAGGTCCCGCGGAGACGTAGAGGCCAGCAAGCCAGGAATGTGATCAAATATTACCGCCGAAATGTTAGGTTGGGTTAGGTTAGGTTATATTACGTTATTGCTGTTTATAAAGGACCCACGGAGACGTGGAGGCCAACTCGCCAGGAATGTTGTCAAATATTACCGCCGAGATGATAGTTTGGGTTAGGTTAGGTTATATTACGTTATTGATGTATATAAAGGTCCCACGGAGACGTAGATGCCAGCAAGCCAGGAATGTGGTCAAATATTACCGCCGAGATGTTATTTTGGGTTAGGATAGGTTATATTACGTTATTGATGTATATAAATGTACCACGGAGACGTAGATGCCAACTCGCCATGAATGTTTTCAAATATTACCGCCGAGATGTTAGGTTGGGTTAGGTTAGGTTATATTACGTTATGGATGTCTATATAGGACCCACGGTGACGTAGAGGCCAACTCGCCAGGAATGTTTTCAAATATTACCGCCGAGATGTTAGGTTGGGTTAGGTTAGATTATATCACGTTATAGATGTATATAAAGGTCCCGCGGAGACGTAGAGGCCAACAAGGCAGGAATGTGTTCAAATATTACCGCCGAGATGTTAGATTGGGTTAGGTTAGGTTATATTACGTTATTGATGTATATAAAGGTCCCACGGATACGTAGAGGCCAACTCGCCAGGAATGAGGTCATATATACCGCCGAAATGTTAGGTTGGGTTAGGTTAGGTTATATTTCGTTATTGATGTATATGAAGGTCCCACGGAGACGTAGAGGCCAACTCGCCAGGAATGTTGTCAAATATTACCGCCGAGATGATAGGTTGGGTTAGGTTAGGTTATATTACGTTATTGATGTATATAAAGGTCCCACGGAGACGTAGATGCCAACAAGCCAGGAATGTGGTCAAATATTACCGCCGAGATGATGGACAGGGTTAGCCTAGCTTATACTATGTTATTGTTGTATATAACGGTCCGACGGAGACGTATAGGCCAACTCGCCAGGAATGTTGTCAAATATTACCGCCGAGATGATAGGTTGGGTTAGGTTAGGTTATATTACGTTATTGATGTATTTAAAGGTCCCGCGGAGACGTAGAGGCCAGCAAGCCAGGAATGTGATCAAATATTACCGCCGAAATGTTAGGTTGGGTTAGGTTAGGTTATATTACGTTATTGATGTTTATAAAGGACCCACGGAGACGTGGAGGCCAACTCGCCAGGAATGTTGTCAAATATTACCGCCGAGATGATAGGTTGGGTTAGGTTAGGTTATATTACGTTATTGATGTATATAAAGGTCCCACGGAGACGTAGATGCCAGCAAGCCAGGAATGTGGTCAAATATTACCGCCGATATGTTATTTTGGGTTAGGATAGGTTATATTACGTTATTGATGTATATAAATGTACCACGGAGACGTAGATGCCAACTCGCCATGAATGTTTTCAAATATTACCGCCGAGATGTTAGGTTGGGTTAGGTTAGGTTATATTACGTTATTGATGTATATAAAGGTCCCACGGAGACGTAGATGCCAGCAAGCCAGGAATGTGGTCAAATATTACCGCCGAGATGTTATTTTGGGTTAGGATAGGTTATATTACGTTATTGATGTATATAAATGTACCACGGAAACGTAGAGGCCAACTCGCCATGAATGTTGTCAAATATTACCGCCGAGATTATAGTTTGGGTTAGGTTAGGTTATATTACGTTATTGATGTATATAAAGGTCCCACGGAGACGTAGATGCCAGCAAGCCAGGAATGTGGTCAAATATTACCGCCGAGATGTTATTTTGGGTTAGGATAGGTTATATTACGTTATTGATGTATATAAATGTACCACGGAGACGTAGATGCCAACTCGCCATGAATGTTTTCAAATATTACCGCCGAGATGTTATTTTGGGTTAGGATAGGTTATATTACGTTATTGATGTATATAAATGTACCACGGAGACGTAGAGGCCAACTCGCCATGAATGTTGTCAAATATAACCGCCGAGATGTTATTTTGGGTTAGGATAGGTTATATTACGTTATTGATGTATATAAAGGTCCCACGGAGACGTAGATGCCAACAAGCCAGGAACGTGGGCAAATATTATCGCCGAGATGCTATTTTGGGTTAGGATAGGTTATATTACGTTATTGATGTATATAAATGTACCACGGAGACGTAGATGCCAACTCGCCAGGAATGTTTTCAAATATTACCGCCGAGATGTTAGGTTGGGTTAGGTTAGATTATATCACGTTATAGATGTATATAAAGGTCCCGCGGAGACGTAGAGGCCAACAAGGCAGGAATGTGTTCAAATATTACCGCCGAGATGTTAGATTGGGTTAGGTTAGGTTATATTACGTTATTGATGTATATAAAGGTCCCACGGATACGTAGAGGCCAACTCGCCAGGAATGAGGTCATATATACCGCCGAAATGTTAGGTTGGGTTAGGTTAGGTTATATTTCGTTATTGATGTATATGAAGGTCCCACGGAGACGTAGAGGCCAACTCGCCAGGAATGTTGTCAAATATTACCGCCGAGATGATAGGTTGGGTTAGGTTAGGTTATATTACGTTATTGATGTATATAAAGGTCCCACGGAGACGTAGATGCCAACAAGCCAGGAATGTGGTCAAATATTACCGCCGAGATGATGGACAGGGTTAGCCTAGCTTATACTATGTTATTGTTGTATATAACGGTCCGACGGAGACGTATAGGCCAACTCGCCAGGAATGTTGTCAAATATTACCGCCGAGATGATAGGTTGGGTTAGGTTAGGTTATATTACGTTATTGATGTATATAAAGGTCCCACGGAGACGTAGATGCCAGCAAGCCAGGAATGTGGTCAAATATTACCGCCGAGATGTTATTTTGGGTTAGGATAGGTTATATTACGTTATTGATGTATAGAAATGTACCACGGAGACGTAGAGGCCAACTCGCCATGAATGTTGTCAAATATTACCGCCGAGATGATAGTTTGGGTTAGGTTAGGTTATATTACGTTATTGATGTATATAAAGGTCCCACGGAGACGTAGATGCCAGCAAGCCAGGAATGTGGTCAAATATTACCGCCGAGATGTTATTTTGGGTTAGGATAGGTTATATTACGTTATTGATGTATATAAATGTACCACGGAGACGTAGATGCCAACTCGCCATGAATGTTTTCAAATATTACCGCCGAGATGTTATTTTGGGTTAGGATAGGTTATATTACGTTATTGATGTATATAAATGTACCACGGAGACGTAGAGGCCAACTCGCCATGAATGTTGTCAAATATAACCGCCGAGATGTTATTTTGGGTTAGGATAGGTTATATTACGTTATTGATGTATATAAAGGTCCCACGGAGACGTAGATGCCAACAAGCCAGGAACGTGGGCAAATATTATAGCCGAGATGCTATTTTGGGTTAGGATAGGTTATATTACGTTATTGATGTATATAAATGTACCACGGAGACGTAGATGCCAACTCGCCAGGAATGTTTTCAAATATTACCGCCGAGATGTTAGGTTGGGTTAGGTTAGATTATATCACGTTATAGATGTATATAAAGGTCCCGCGGAGACGTAGAGGCCAACAAGGCAGGAATGTGTTCAAATATTACCGCCGAGATGTTAGATTGGGTTAGGTTAGGTTATATTACGTTATTGATGTATATAAAGGTCCCACGGATACGTAGAGGCCAACTCGCCAGGAATGAGGTCATATATACCGCCGAAATGTTAGGTTGGGTTAGGTTAGGTTATATTTCGTTATTGATGTATATGAAGGTCCCACGGAGACGTAGAGGCCAACTCGCCAGGAATGTTGTCAAATATTACCGCCGAGATGATAGGTTGGGTTAGGTTAGGTTATATTACGTTATTGATGTATATAAAGGTCCCACGGAGACGTAGATGCCAACAAGCCAGGAATGTGGTCAAATATTACCGCCGAGATGATGGACAGGGTTAGCCTAGCTTATACTATGTTATTGTTGTATATAACGGTCCGACGGAGACGTATAGGCCAACTCGCCAGGAATGTTGTCAAATATTACCGCCGAGATGATAGGTTGGGTTAGGTTAGGTTATATTACGTTATTGATGTATATAAAGGTCCCACGGAGACGTAGATGCCAGCAAGCCAGGAATGTGGTCAAATATTACCGCCGAGATGTTATTTTGGGTTAGGATAGGTTATATTACGTTATTGATGTATATAAATGTACCACGGAGACGTAGAGGCCAACTCGCCATGAATGTTGTCAAATATTACCGCCGAGATGATAGTTTGGGTTAGGTTAGGTTATATTACGTTATTGATGTATATAAATGTACCACGGAGACGTAGAGGCCAACTCGCCATGAATGTTGTCAAATATAACCGCTGAGATGTTATTTTGGGTTAGGATAGGTTATATTACGTTATTGATGTATATAAAGGTCCCACGGAGACGTAGATGCCAACAAGCCAGGAACGTGGGCAAATATTATCGCCGAGATGCTATTTTGGTTTAGGATAGGTTATATTACGTTATTGATGTATATAAATGTACCACGGAGACGTAGATGCCAACTCGCCATGAATGTTTTCAAATATTACCGCCGAGATGTTAGGTTGGGTTAGGTTAGGTTATATTACGTTATGGATGTCTATAAAGGCCCCACGGTGACGTAGAGGCCAACTCGCCAGGAATGTTTTCAAATATTACCGCCGAGATGTTAGGTTGGGTTAGGTTAGATTATATCACGTTATAGATGTATATAAAGGTCCCGCGGAGACGTAGAGGCCAACAAGGCAGGAATGTGTTCAAATATTACCGCCGAGATGTTAGATTGGGTTAGGTTAGGTTATATTACGTTACTGATGTATATAAAGGTCCCACGGATACGTAGAGGCCAACTCGCCAGGAATGAGGTCATATATACCGCCGAAATGTTAGGTTGGGTTAGGTTAGGTTATATTTCGTTATTGATGTATATGAAGGTCCCACGGAGACGTAGAGGCCAACTCGCCAGGAATGTTGTCAAATATTACCGCCGAGATGATAGGTTGGGTTAGGTTAGGTTATATTACGTTATTGATGTATATAAAGGTCCCACGGAGACGTAGATGCCAACAAGCCAGGAATGTGGTCAAATATTACCGCCGAGATGATGGACAGGGTTAGCCTAGCTTATACTATGTTATTGTTGTATATAACGGTCCGACGGAGACGTATAGGCCAACCCGCCAGGAATGTTGTCAAATATTACCGCCGAGATGATAGGTTGGGTTAGGTTAGGTTATATTACGTTATTGATGTATATAAAGGTCCCACGGAGACGTAGATGCCAGCAAGCCAGGAATGTGGTCAAATATTACCGCCGAGATGTTATTTTGGGTTAGGATAGGTTATATTACGTTATTGATGTATATAAATGTACCACGGAGACGTAGAGGCCAACTCGACATGAATGTTGTCAAATATTATCGCCGAGATGATAGTTTGGGTTAGGTTAGGTTATATTACGTTATTGATGTATATAAAGGTCCCACGGAGACGTAGATGCCAACAAGCAGGAACGTGGGCAAATATTATCGCCGAGATGCTATTTTGGGTTAGGATAGGTTATATTACGTTATTGATGTATATAAATGTACCACGGAGACGTAGATGCCAACTCGCCATGAATGTTTTCAAATATTACCGCCGAGATGTTAGGTTGGGTTAGGTTAGGTTATATTACGTTATTGATGTATATAAAGGTCCCACGGAGACGTAGAGGCCAACTCGCCAGGAATGTTGTCAAATATTACCGCCGAGATGATAGGTTGGGTTAGGTTAGGTTATATTACGTTATTGATGTATATGAAGGGCAAACCGAGACGTAGAGGCCAACTCGCCAGGAATGTTGTCAAATATTACCGCCGAGATGTTAGGTTGGGTTAGGTTAGGTTATATCACGTTATAGATGTATATAAAGGTCCCGCGGAGACGTAGAGGCCAGCAAGCCAGGAATGTGATCAAATATTACCGCCGAGATGTTAGGTTGGGTTAGGTTAGGTTATATTACGTTATTGATGTATATAAAGGTCCCACGGAGACGTGGAGTCCAACTCGCCAGGAATGTTGTCAAATATTACCGCCGAGATGATAGGTTGGGTTAGGTTAGGTTATATTACGTTATTGATGTATATAAAGGTCCCACGGAGACGTAGATGCCAGCAAGCCAGGAATGTGGTCAAATATTACCGCCGAGATGTTATTTTGGGTTAGGATAGGTTATATTACGTTATTGATGTATATAAATGTACCACGGAGACGTAGATGCCAACTCGCCATGAATGTTTTCAAATATTACCGCCGAGATGTTAGGTTGGGTTAGGTTAGGTTATATTACGTTATGGATGTCTATAAAGGACCCACGGTGACGTAGAGGCCAACTCGCCAGGAATGTTTTCAAATATTACCGCCGAGATGTTAGGTTGGGTTAGGTTAGATTATATCACGTTATAGATGTATATAAAGGTCCCGCGGAGACGTAGAGGCCAACAAGGCAGGAATGTGTTCAAATATTACCGCCGAGATGTTAGATTGGGTTAGGTTAGGTTATATTACGTTATTGATGTATATAAAGGTCCCACGGATACGTAGAGGCCAACTCGCCAGGAATGAGGTCATATATACCGCCGAAATGTTAGGTTGGGTTAGGTTAGGTTATATTTCGTTATTGATGTATATGAAGGTCCCACGGAGACGTAGAGGCCAACTCGCCAGGAATGTTGTCAAATATTACCGCCGAGATGATAGGTTGGGTTAGGTTAGGTTATATTACGTTATTGATGTATATAAAGGTGCCACGGAGACGTAGATGCCAACAAGCCAGGAATGTGGTCAAATATTACCGCCGAGATGTTATTTTGGGTTAGGATAGGTTATATTACGTTATTGATGTATATAAAGGTCCCACGGAGACGTAGATGCCAGCAAGCCAGGAATGTGGTCAAATATTACCGCCGAGATGTTAGTTTGGGTTAGGATAGGTTATATTACGTTATTGATGTATATAAATGTACCACGGAGACGTAGATGCCAACTCGCCATGAATGTTTTCAAATATTACCGCCGAGATGTTAGGTTGGGTTAGGTTAGGTTATATTCCGTTATGGATGTCTATAAAGGACCCACGGTGACGTAGAGGCCAACTCGCCAGGAATGTTGTCAAATATTATCACCGAGATGTTATGTTGGGTTAGGTCAGGTTATATTACGTTATTGATGTATATAAAGGTCCCACGGATACGTAGATGCCAACAAGCCAGGAATGTGGTCAAATATTATCGCCGAGATGCTATTTTGGGTTAGGATAGGTTATATTACGTTATTGATGTATATAAATGTACCACGGAGACGTAGATGCCAACTCGCCATGAATGTTTTCAAATATTACCGCCGAGATGTTAGGTTGGGTTAGGTTAGGTTATATTACGTTATTGATGTATATAAAGGTCCCACGGAGACGTAGATGCCAACAAGCCAGGAACGTGGGCAAATATTATCGCCGAGATGCTATTTTGGGTTAGGATAGGTTATATTACGTTATTGATGTATATAAATGTACCGCGGAGACGTAGATGCCAACTCGCCATGAATGTTTTCAAATATTACCGCCGAGATGTTAGGTTGGGTTAGGTTAGGTTATATTACGTTATGGATGTCTATAAAGGACCCACGGTGACGTAGAGGCCAACTCGCCAGGAATGTTTTCAAATATTACCGCCGAGATGTTAGGTTGGGTTAGGTTAGATTATATCACGTTATAGATGTATATAAAGGTCCCGCGGAGACGTAGAGGCCAACAAGGCAGGAATGTGTTCAAATATTACCGCCGAGATGTTAGATTGGGTTAGGTTAGGTTATATTACGTTATTGATGTATAAAAAGGTCCCACGGATACGTAGAGGCCAACTCGCCAGGAATGAGGTCATATATACCGCCGAAATGTTAGGTTGGGTTAGGTTAGGTTATATTTCGTTATTGATGTATATGAAGGTCCCACGGAGACGTAGAGGCCAACTCGCCAGGAATGTTGTCAAATATTACCGCCGAGATGATAGGTTGGGTTAGGTTAGGTTATATTACGTTATTGATGTATATAAAGGTCCCACGGAGACGTAGATGCCAACAAGCCAGGAATGTGGTCAAATATTACCGCCGAGATGATGGACAGGGTTAGCCTAGCTTATACTATGTTATTGTTGTATATAACGGTCCGACGGAGACGTATAGGCCAACTCGCCAGGAATGTTGTCAAATATTACCGCCGAGATGATAGGTTGGGTTAGGTTAGGTTATATTACGTTATTGATGTATATAAAGGTCCCACGGAGACGTAGATGCCAGCAAGCCAGGAATGTGGTCAAATATTACCGCCGAGATGTTAGTTTGGGTTAGGATAGGTTATATTACGTTATTGATGTATATAAATGTACCACGGAGACGTAGATGCCAACTCGCCATGAATGTTTTCAAATATTACCGCCGAGATGTTAGGTTGGGTTAGGTTAGGTTATATTCCGTTATGGATGTCTATAAAGGACCCACGGTGACGTAGAGGCCAACTCGCCAGGAATGTTGTCAAATATTATCACCGAGATGTTAGGTTGGGTTAGGTCAGGTTATATTACGTTATTGATGTATATAAAGGTCCCACGGAGACGTAGATGCCAACAAGCCAGGAATGTGGTCAAATATTACCGCCGAGATGTTATTTTGGGTTAGGATAGGTTATATTACGTTATTGATGTATATAAATGTACCACGGAGACGTAGAGGCCAACTCGCCATGAATGTTGTCAAATATAACCGCCGAGATGTTATTTTGGGTTAGGATAGGTTATATTACGTTATTGATGTATATAAAGGTCCCACGGAGACGTAGATGCCAACAAGCCAGGAACGTGGGCAAATATTATCGCCGAGATGCTATTTTGGGTTGGGATAGGTTATATTACGTTATTGATGTATATAAATGTACCGCGGAGACGTAGATGCCAACTCGCCATGAATGTTTTCAAATATTACCGCCGAGATGTTAGGTTGGGTTAGGTTAGGTTATATTACGTTATGGATGTCTATAAAGGACCCACGGTGACGTAGAGGCCAACTCGCCAGGAATGTTTTCAAATATTACCGCCGAGATGTTAGGTTGGGTTAGGTTAGATTATATCACGTTATAGATGTATATGAAGGTCCCGCGGAGACGTAGAGGCCAACAAGGCAGGAATGTGTTCAAATATTACCGCCGAGATGTTAGATTGGGTTAGGTTAGGTTATATTACGTTATTGATGTATATAAAGGTCCCACGGATACGTAGAGGCCAACTCGCCAGGAATGAGGTCATATATACCGCCGAAATGTTAGGTTGGGTTAGGTTAGGTTATATTTCGTTATTGATGTATATGAAGGTCCCACGGAGACGTAGAGGCCAACTCGCCAGGAATGTTGTCAAATATTACCGCCGAGATGATAGGTTGGGTTAGGTTAGGTTATATTACGTTATTGATGTATATAAAGGTCCCACGGAGACGTAGATGCCAGCAAGCCAGGAATGTGGTCAAATATTACCGCCGAGATGTTATTTTGGGTTAGGATAGGTTATATTACGTTATTGATGTATAGAAATGTACCACGGAGACGTAGAGGCCAACTCGCCATGAATGTTGTCAAATATTACCGCCGAGATGATAGTTTGGGTTAGGTTAGGTTATATTACGTTATTGATGTATATAAAGGTCCCACGGAGACGTAGATGCCAGCAAGCCAGGAATGTGGTCAAATATTACCGCCGAGATGTTATTTTGGGTTAGGATAGGTTATATTACGTTATTGATGTATATAAATGTACCACGGAGACGTAGATGCCAACTCGCCATGAATGTTTTCAAATATTACCGCCGAGATGTTATTTTGGGTTAGGATAGGTTATATTACGTTATTGATGTATATAAATGTACCACGGAGACGTAGAGGCCAACTCGCCATGAATGTTGTCAAATATAACCGCCGAGATGTTATTTTGGGTTAGGATAGGTTATATTACGTTATTGATGTATATAAAGGTCCCACGGAGACGTAGATGCCAACAAGCCAGGAACGTGGGCAAATATTATAGCCGAGATGCTATTTTGGGTTAGGATAGGTTATATTACGTTATTGATGTATATAAATGTACCACGGAGACGTAGATGCCAACTCGCCAGGAATGTTTTCAAATATTACCGCCGAGATGTTAGGTTGGGTTAGGTTAGATTATATCACGTTATAGATGTATATAAAGGTCCCGCGGAGACGTAGAGGCCAACAAGGCAGGAATGTGTTCAAATATTACCGCCGAGATGTTAGATTGGGTTAGGTTAGGTTATATTACGTTATTGATGTATATAAAGGTCCCACGGATACGTAGAGGCCAACTCGCCAGGAATGAGGTCATATATACCGCCGAAATGTTAGGTTGGGTTAGGTTAGGTTATATTTCGTTATTGATGTATATGAAGGTCCCACGGAGACGTAGAGGCCAACTCGCCAGGAATGTTGTCAAATATTACCGCCGAGATGATAGGTTGGGTTAGGTTAGGTTATATTACGTTATTGATGTATATAAAGGTCCCACGGAGACGTAGATGCCAACAAGCCAGGAATGTGGTCAAATATTACCGCCGAGATGATGGACAGGGTTAGCCTAGCTTATACTATGTTATTGTTGTATATAACGGTCCGACGGAGACGTATAGGCCAACTCGCCAGGAATGTTGTCAAATATTACCGCCGAGATGATAGGTTGGGTTAGGTTAGGTTATATTACGTTATTGATGTATATAAAGGTCCCACGGAGACGTAGATGCCAGCAAGCCAGGAATGTGGTCAAATATTACCGCCGAGATGTTATTTTGGGTTAGGATAGGTTATATTACGTTATTGATGTATATAAATGTACCACGGAGACGTAGAGGCCAACTCGCCATGAATGTTGTCAAATATTACCGCCGAGATGATAGTTTGGGTTAGGTTAGGTTATATTACGTTATTGATGTATATAAATGTACCACGGAGACGTAGAGGCCAACTCGCCATGAATGTTGTCAAATATAACCGCTGAGATGTTATTTTGGGTTAGGATAGGTTATATTACGTTATTGATGTATATAAAGGTCCCACGGAGACGTAGATGCCAACAAGCCAGGAACGTGGGCAAATATTATCGCCGAGATGCTATTTTGGTTTAGGATAGGTTATATTACGTTATTGATGTATATAAATGTACCACGGAGACGTAGATGCCAACTCGCCATGAATGTTTTCAAATATTACCGCCGAGATGTTAGGTTGGGTTAGGTTAGGTTATATTACGTTATGGATGTCTATAAAGGCCCCACGGTGACGTAGAGGCCAACTCGCCAGGAATGTTTTCAAATATTACCGCCGAGATGTTAGGTTGGGTTAGGTTAGATTATATCACGTTATAGATGTATATAAAGGTCCCGCGGAGACGTAGAGGCCAACAAGGCAGGAATGTGTTCAAATATTACCGCCGAGATGTTAGATTGGGTTAGGTTAGGTTATATTACGTTACTGATGTATATAAAGGTCCCACGGATACGTAGAGGCCAACTCGCCAGGAATGAGGTCATATATACCGCCGAAATGTTAGGTTGGGTTAGGTTAGGTTATATTTCGTTATTGATGTATATGAAGGTCCCACGGAGACGTAGAGGCCAACTCGCCAGGAATGTTGTCAAATATTACCGCCGAGATGATAGGTTGGGTTAGGTTAGGTTATATTACGTTATTGATGTATATAAAGGTCCCACGGAGACGTAGATGCCAACAAGCCAGGAATGTGGTCAAATATTACC
Organism: Xylocopa violacea; assembly: GCA_963969225.1. Classification (NCBI taxonomy): domain Eukaryota; kingdom Metazoa; phylum Arthropoda; class Insecta; order Hymenoptera; family Apidae; genus Xylocopa; species Xylocopa violacea. The sequence continues at coordinate 5,434,658 of CAXAJV010000977.1, forward strand.
GCCGAGATGATGGACAGGGTTAGCCTAGCTTATACTATGTTATTGTTGTATATAACGGTCCGACGGAGACGTATAGGCCAACCCGCCAGGAATGTTGTCAAATATTACCGCCGAGATGATAGGTTGGGTTAGGTTAGGTTATATTACGTTATTGATGTATATAAAGGTCCCACGGAGACGTAGATGCCAGCAAGCCAGGAATGTGGTCAAATATTACCGCCGAGATGTTATTTTGGGTTAGGATAGGTTATATTACGTTATTGATGTATATAAATGTACCACGGAGACGTAGAGGCCAACTCGACATGAATGTTGTCAAATATTATCGCCGAGATGATAGTTTGGGTTAGGTTAGGTTATATTACGTTATTGATGTATATAAAGGTCCCACGGAGACGTAGATGCCAACAAGCAGGAACGTGGGCAAATATTATCGCCGAGATGCTATTTTGGGTTAGGATAGGTTATATTACGTTATTGATGTATATAAATGTACCACGGAGACGTAGATGCCAACTCGCCATGAATGTTTTCAAATATTACCGCCGAGATGTTAGGTTGGGTTAGGTTAGGTTATATTACGTTATTGATGTATATAAAGGTCCCACGGAGACGTAGAGGCCAACTCGCCAGGAATGTTGTCAAATATTACCGCCGAGATGATAGGTTGGGTTAGGTTAGGTTATATTACGTTATTGATGTATATGAAGGGCAAACCGAGACGTAGAGGCCAACTCGCCAGGAATGTTGTCAAATATTACCGCCGAGATGTTAGGTTGGGTTAGGTTAGGTTATATCACGTTATAGATGTATATAAAGGTCCCGCGGAGACGTAGAGGCCAGCAAGCCAGGAATGTGATCAAATATTACCGCCGAGATGTTAGGTTGGGTTAGGTTAGGTTATATTACGTTATTGATGTATATAAAGGTCCCACGGAGACGTGGAGTCCAACTCGCCAGGAATGTTGTCAAATATTACCGCCGAGATGATAGGTTGGGTTAGGTTAGGTTATATTACGTTATTGATGTATATAAAGGTCCCACGGAGACGTAGATGCCAGCAAGCCAGGAATGTGGTCAAATATTACCGCCGAGATGTTATTTTGGGTTAGGATAGGTTATATTACGTTATTGATGTATATAAATGTACCACGGAGACGTAGATGCCAACTCGCCATGAATGTTTTCAAATATTACCGCCGAGATGTTAGGTTGGGTTAGGTTAGGTTATATTACGTTATGGATGTCTATAAAGGACCCACGGTGACGTAGAGGCCAACTCGCCAGGAATGTTTTCAAATATTACCGCCGAGATGTTAGGTTGGGTTAGGTTAGATTATATCACGTTATAGATGTATATAAAGGTCCCGCGGAGACGTAGAGGCCAACAAGGCAGGAATGTGTTCAAATATTACCGCCGAGATGTTAGATTGGGTTAGGTTAGGTTATATTACGTTATTGATGTATATAAAGGTCCCACGGATACGTAGAGGCCAACTCGCCAGGAATGAGGTCATATATACCGCCGAAATGTTAGGTTGGGTTAGGTTAGGTTATATTTCGTTATTGATGTATATGAAGGTCCCACGGAGACGTAGAGGCCAACTCGCCAGGAATGTTGTCAAATATTACCGCCGAGATGATAGGTTGGGTTAGGTTAGGTTATATTACGTTATTGATGTATATAAAGGTGCCACGGAGACGTAGATGCCAACAAGCCAGGAATGTGGTCAAATATTACCGCCGAGATGTTATTTTGGGTTAGGATAGGTTATATTACGTTATTGATGTATATAAAGGTCCCACGGAGACGTAGATGCCAGCAAGCCAGGAATGTGGTCAAATATTACCGCCGAGATGTTAGTTTGGGTTAGGATAGGTTATATTACGTTATTGATGTATATAAATGTACCACGGAGACGTAGATGCCAACTCGCCATGAATGTTTTCAAATATTACCGCCGAGATGTTAGGTTGGGTTAGGTTAGGTTATATTCCGTTATGGATGTCTATAAAGGACCCACGGTGACGTAGAGGCCAACTCGCCAGGAATGTTGTCAAATATTATCACCGAGATGTTATGTTGGGTTAGGTCAGGTTATATTACGTTATTGATGTATATAAAGGTCCCACGGATACGTAGATGCCAACAAGCCAGGAATGTGGTCAAATATTATCGCCGAGATGCTATTTTGGGTTAGGATAGGTTATATTACGTTATTGATGTATATAAATGTACCACGGAGACGTAGATGCCAACTCGCCATGAATGTTTTCAAATATTACCGCCGAGATGTTAGGTTGGGTTAGGTTAGGTTATATTACGTTATTGATGTATATAAAGGTCCCACGGAGACGTAGATGCCAACAAGCCAGGAACGTGGGCAAATATTATCGCCGAGATGCTATTTTGGGTTAGGATAGGTTATATTACGTTATTGATGTATATAAATGTACCGCGGAGACGTAGATGCCAACTCGCCATGAATGTTTTCAAATATTACCGCCGAGATGTTAGGTTGGGTTAGGTTAGGTTATATTACGTTATGGATGTCTATAAAGGACCCACGGTGACGTAGAGGCCAACTCGCCAGGAATGTTTTCAAATATTACCGCCGAGATGTTAGGTTGGGTTAGGTTAGATTATATCACGTTATAGATGTATATAAAGGTCCCGCGGAGACGTAGAGGCCAACAAGGCAGGAATGTGTTCAAATATTACCGCCGAGATGTTAGATTGGGTTAGGTTAGGTTATATTACGTTATTGATGTATAAAAAGGTCCCACGGATACGTAGAGGCCAACTCGCCAGGAATGAGGTCATATATACCGCCGAAATGTTAGGTTGGGTTAGGTTAGGTTATATTTCGTTATTGATGTATATGAAGGTCCCACGGAGACGTAGAGGCCAACTCGCCAGGAATGTTGTCAAATATTACCGCCGAGATGATAGGTTGGGTTAGGTTAGGTTATATTACGTTATTGATGTATATAAAGGTCCCACGGAGACGTAGATGCCAACAAGCCAGGAATGTGGTCAAATATTACCGCCGAGATGATGGACAGGGTTAGCCTAGCTTATACTATGTTATTGTTGTATATAACGGTCCGACGGAGACGTATAGGCCAACTCGCCAGGAATGTTGTCAAATATTACCGCCGAGATGATAGGTTGGGTTAGGTTAGGTTATATTACGTTATTGATGTATATAAAGGTCCCACGGAGACGTAGATGCCAGCAAGCCAGGAATGTGGTCAAATATTACCGCCGAGATGTTAGTTTGGGTTAGGATAGGTTATATTACGTTATTGATGTATATAAATGTACCACGGAGACGTAGATGCCAACTCGCCATGAATGTTTTCAAATATTACCGCCGAGATGTTAGGTTGGGTTAGGTTAGGTTATATTCCGTTATGGATGTCTATAAAGGACCCACGGTGACGTAGAGGCCAACTCGCCAGGAATGTTGTCAAATATTATCACCGAGATGTTAGGTTGGGTTAGGTCAGGTTATATTACGTTATTGATGTATATAAAGGTCCCACGGAGACGTAGATGCCAACAAGCCAGGAATGTGGTCAAATATTACCGCCGAGATGTTATTTTGGGTTAGGATAGGTTATATTACGTTATTGATGTATATAAATGTACCACGGAGACGTAGAGGCCAACTCGCCATGAATGTTGTCAAATATAACCGCCGAGATGTTATTTTGGGTTAGGATACTCTGAGATAGCGCGTTGATGTATATAAAGGTCCCACGGAGACGTAGATGCCAACAAGCCAGGAACGTGGGCAAATATTATCGCCGAGATGCTATTTTGGGTTGGGATAGGTTATATTACGTTATTGATGTATATAAATGTACCGCGGAGACGTAGATGCCAACTCGCCATGAATGTTTTCAAATATTACCGCCGAGATGTTAGGTTGGGTTAGGTTAGGTTATATTACGTTATGGATGTCTATAAAGGACCCACGGTGACGTAGAGGCCAACTCGCCAGGAATGTTTTCAAATATTACCGCCGAGATGTTAGGTTGGGTTAGGTTAGATTATATCACGTTATAGATGTATATGAAGGTCCCGCGGAGACGTAGAGGCCAACAAGGCAGGAATGTGTTCAAATATTACCGCCGAGATGTTAGATTGGGTTAGGTTAGGTTATATTACGTTATTGATGTATATAAAGGTCCCACGGATACGTAGAGGCCAACTCGCCAGGAATGAGGTCATATATACCGCCGAAATGTTAGGTTGGGTTAGGTTAGGTTATATTTCGTTATTGATGTATATGAAGGTCCCACGGAGACGTAGAGGCCAACTCGCCAGGAATGTTGTCAAATATTACCGCCGAGATGATAGGTTGGGTTAGGTTAGGTTATATTACGTTATTGATGTATATAAAGGTCCCACGGAGACGTAGATGCCAGCAAGCCAGGAATGTGGTCAAATATTACCGCCGAGATGTTATTTTGGGTTAGGATAGGTTATATTACGTTATTGATGTATAGAAATGTACCACGGAGACGTAGAGGCCAACTCGCCATGAATGTTGTCAAATATTACCGCCGAGATGATAGTTTGGGTTAGGTTAGGTTATATTACGTTATTGATGTATATAAAGGTCCCACGGAGACGTAGATGCCAGCAAGCCAGGAATGTGGTCAAATATTACCGCCGAGATGTTATTTTGGGTTAGGATAGGTTATATTACGTTATTGATGTATATAAATGTACCACGGAGACGTAGATGCCAACTCGCCATGAATGTTTTCAAATATTACCGCCGAGATGTTATTTTGGGTTAGGATAGGTTATATTACGTTATTGATGTATATAAATGTACCACGGAGACGTAGAGGCCAACTCGCCATGAATGTTGTCAAATATAACCGCCGAGATGTTATTTTGGGTTAGGATAGGTTATATTACGTTATTGATGTATATAAAGGTCCCACGGAGACGTAGATGCCAACAAGCCAGGAACGTGGGCAAATATTATAGCCGAGATGCTATTTTGGGTTAGGATAGGTTATATTACGTTATTGATGTATATAAATGTACCACGGAGACGTAGATGCCAACTCGCCAGGAATGTTTTCAAATATTACCGCCGAGATGTTAGGTTGGGTTAGGTTAGATTATATCACGTTATAGATGTATATAAAGGTCCCGCGGAGACGTAGAGGCCAACAAGGCAGGAATGTGTTCAAATATTACCGCCGAGATGTTAGATTGGGTTAGGTTAGGTTATATTACGTTATTGATGTATATAAAGGTCCCACGGATACGTAGAGGCCAACTCGCCAGGTATGTTTTCAAATATTACCGCCGAGATGTTAGGTTGGGTTAGGTTAGGTTATATTACGTTATTGATGTATATAAAGGTCCCACGGAGACGTAGAGTCCAACTCGCCAGGTATGTTGTCAAATATTAGCGCCGAGATGATAGGTTGTGTTAGGTTAGGTTATATTTCGTTATTGATGTATATGAAGGTCCCACGGAGACGCAGAAGCCAACAAGCCAGGAATGTGGTCAAATATTACCGCCGAGATCATAGACTGGGTTAGCCTAGCTTATACTATGTTATTGTTGTATATAAAAGTCCGACGGAGACGTATAGGCCAACTCGCCAGGAATGTTGTCAAATATTACCGCCGAGATGATAGGTTGGGTTCGGTTAGGTTATATTACGTTATTGATGTATATGAAGGTCAAACCGAGACGTAGAGGCCAACTCGCCAGGAATGTTGTCAAATATTACCGCCGAGATGTTAGGTTGGGTTAGGTTAGGTTATATTACGTTATGGATGTCTATAAAGGACCCACGGTGACGTAGAGGCCAACTCGCCAGGAATGTTTTCAAATATTACCGCCGAGATGTTAGGTTGGGTTAGGTTAGATTATATCACGTTACAGATGTATATAAAGGTCCCGCGGAGACGTAGAGGCCAACAGGGCAGGAATGTGTTCAAATATTACCGCCGAGATGTTAGATTGGATTAGGTTAGGTTATATTACGATATTGATGTATATAAAGGTCCCACGGAGACGTAGAGGCCAACAAGCCAGGAATGTGATCAAATATTAGCGCCGAGATGTAAGGTTGGGTTAGGTTAGGTTATATTACGTTATTGATGTATATAAAGGTCCCACGGATACGTAGAGGCCAACTCGCCAGGAATGAGGTCAAATATACCGGCGAGATGTTAGTTGGGTTAGGTTAGGTTATATTTCGTTATTGATGTATATGAAGGTCCCACGGAGACGTAGAAGCCAACTCGCCAGGAATGTTGTCAAATATTACCGCCGAGATGATAGGTTGGGTTAGGTTAGGTTATATTACGTTATAGATGAATATAAAGGTCCCGCGGAGACGTAGAGGCCAACAAGGCAGGAATGTGTTCAAATATTACCGCCGAGATGTTAGATTGGGTTAGGTTAGGTTATATTACGTTATTGATGTATAAAAAGGTCCCACGGATACGTAGAGGCCAACTCGCCAGGAATGAGGTCATATATACCGCCGAAATGTTAGGTTGGGTTAGGTTAGGTTATATTTCGTTATTGATGTATATGAAGGTCCCACGGAGACGTAGAGGCCAACTCGCCAGGAATGTTGTCAAATATTACCGCCGAGATGATAGGTTGGGTTAGGTTAGGTTATATTACGTTATTGATGTATATAAAGGTCCCACGGAGACGTAGATGCCAACAAGCCAGGAATGTGGTCAAATATTACCGCCGAGATGATGGACAGGGTTAGCCTAGCTTATACTATGTTATTGTTGTATATAACGGTCCGACGGAGACGTATAGGCCAACTCGCCAGGAATGTTGTCAAATATTACCGCCGAGATGATAGGTTGGGTTAGGTTAGGTTATATTACGTTATTGATGTATATAAAGGTCCCACGGAGACGTAGATGCCAGCAAGCCAGGAATGTGGTCAAATATTACCGCCGAGATGTTATTTTGTGTTAGGATAGGTTATATTACGTTATTGATGTATATAAATGTACCACGGAGACGTAGAGGCCAACTCGCCATGAATGTTGTCAAATATTACCGCCGAGATGATAGTTTGGGTTAGGTTAGGTTATATTACGTTATTGATGTATATAAAGGTCCCACGGAGACGTAGATGCCAACTCGCCAGGAATGTTGTCAAATATTATCACCGAGATGTTAGGTTGTGTTAGGTCAGGTTATATTCCGTTATGGATGTCTATAAAGGACCCACGGAGACGTGGAGGCCAACTCGCCAGGAATGTGGTCAAATATTACCGCCGAGATGATAGTTTGGGTTAGGTTAGGTTATATTACGTTATTGATGTATATAAAGGTCCCACGGAGACGTAGATGCCAGCAAGCCAGGAATGTGGTCAAATATTACCGCCGAGATGTTAGTTTGGGTTAGGATAGGTTATATTACGTTATTGATGTATATAAATGTACCACGGAGACGTAGATGCCAACTCGCCATGAATGTTTTCAAATATTACCGCCGAGATGTTAGGTTGGGTTAGGTTAGGTTATATTCCGTTATGGATGTCTATAAAGGACCCACGGTGACGTAGAGGCCAACTCGCCAGGAATGTTGTCAAATATTATCACCGAGATGTTAGGTTGGGTTAGGTCAGGTTATATTACGTTATTGATGTATATAAAGGTCCCACGGAGACGTAGATGCCAACAAGCCAGGAATGTGGTCAAATACTACCGCCGAGATGTTAGGTTGGTTTAGGTTAGGTTATATTACGTTATTGATGTGTAAAAAGATCCCACGGAGACGGAGAAGCCACCTCGCCAGGAATGTTGTCAAATATTACCGCCGAGATGTTAGGTTGGGTTAGGTTAGGTTATATCACGTTATAGATGTATATAAAGGTCCCGCGGAGACGTAGAGGCCAGCAAGCCAGGAATGTGATCAAATATTACCGCCGAGATGTTAGGTTGGGTTAGGTTAGGTTATATTACGTTATTGATGTATATAAAGGTCCCACGGAGACGTGGAGTCCAACTCGCCAGGAATGTTGTCAAATATTACCGCCGAGATGATAGGTTGGGTTAGGTTAGGTTATATTACGTTATTGATGTATATAAAGGTCCCACGGAGACGTAGATGCCAGCAAGCCAGGAATGTGGTCAAATATTACCGCCGAGATGTTATTTTGGGTTAGGATAGGTTATATTACGTTATTGATGTATATAAATGTACCACGGAGACGTAGATGCCAACTCGCCATGAATGTTTTCAAATATTACCGCCGAGATGTTAGGTTGGGTTAGGTTAGGTTATATTACGTTATGGATGTCTATAAAGGACCCACGGTGACGTAGAGGCCAACTCGCCAGGAATGTTTTCAAATATTACCGCCGAGATGTTAGGTTGGGTTAGGTTAGATTATATCACGTTATAGATGTATATAAAGGTCCCGCGGAGACGTAGAGGCCAACAAGGCAGGAATGTGTTCAAATATTACCGCCGAGATGTTAGATTGGGTTAGGTTAGGTTATATTACGTTATTGATGTATATAAAGGTCCCACGGATACGTAGAGGCCAACTCGCCAGGAATGAGGTCATATATACCGCCGAAATGTTAGGTTGGGTTAGGTTAGGTTATATTTCGTTATTGATGTATATGAAGGTCCCACGGAGACGTAGAGGCCAACTCGCCAGGAATGTTGTCAAATATTACCGCCGAGATGATAGGTTGGGTTAGGTTAGGTTATATTACGTTATTGATGTATATAAAGGTGCCACGGAGACGTAGATGCCAACAAGCCAGGAATGTGGTCAAATATTACCGCCGAGATGTTATTTTGGGTTAGGATAGGTTATATTACGTTATTGATGTATATAAAGGTCCCACGGAGACGTAGATGCCAGCAAGCCAGGAATGTGGTCAAATATTACCGCCGAGATGTTAGTTTGGGTTAGGATAGGTTATATTACGTTATTGATGTATATAAATGTACCACGGAGACGTAGATGCCAACTCGCCATGAATGTTTTCAAATATTACCGCCGAGATGTTAGGTTGGGTTAGGTTAGGTTATATTCCGTTATGGATGTCTATAAAGGACCCACGGTGACGTAGAGGCCAACTCGCCAGGAATGTTGTCAAATATTATCACCGAGATGTTATGTTGGGTTAGGTCAGGTTATATTACGTTATTGATGTATATAAAGGTCCCACGGATACGTAGATGCCAACAAGCCAGGAATGTGGTCAAATATTATCGCCGAGATGCTATTTTGGGTTAGGATAGGTTATATTACGTTATTGATGTATATAAATGTACCACGGAGACGTAGATGCCAACTCGCCATGAATGTTTTCAAATATTACCGCCGAGATGTTAGGTTGGGTTAGGTTAGGTTATATTACGTTATTGATGTATATAAAGGTCCCACGGAGACGTAGATGCCAACAAGCCAGGAACGTGGGCAAATATTATCGCCGAGATGCTATTTTGGGTTAGGATAGGTTATATTACGTTATTGATGTATATAAATGTACCGCGGAGACGTAGATGCCAACTCGCCATGAATGTTTTCAAATATTACCGCCGAGATGTTAGGTTGGGTTAGGTTAGGTTATATTACGTTATGGATGTCTATAAAGGACCCACGGTGACGTAGAGGCCAACTCGCCAGGAATGTTTTCAAATATTACCGCCGAGATGTTAGGTTGGGTTAGGTTAGATTATATCACGTTATAGATGTATATAAAGGTCCCGCGGAGACGTAGAGGCCAACAAGGCAGGAATGTGTTCAAATATTACCGCCGAGATGTTAGATTGGGTTAGGTTAGGTTATATTACGTTATTGATGTATAAAAAGGTCCCACGGATACGTAGAGGCCAACTCGCCAGGAATGAGGTCATATATACCGCCGAAATGTTAGGTTGGGTTAGGTTAGGTTATATTTCGTTATTGATGTATATGAAGGTCCCACGGAGACGTAGAGGCCAACTCGCCAGGAATGTTGTCAAATATTACCGCCGAGATGATAGGTTGGGTTAGGTTAGGTTATATTACGTTATTGATGTATATAAAGGTCCCACGGAGACGTAGATGCCAACAAGCCAGGAATGTGGTCAAATATTACCGCCGAGATGATGGACAGGGTTAGCCTAGCTTATACTATGTTATTGTTGTATATAACGGTCCGACGGAGACGTATAGGCCAACTCGCCAGGAATGTTGTCAAATATTACCGCCGAGATGATAGGTTGGGTTAGGTTAGGTTATATTACGTTATTGATGTATATAAAGGTCCCACGGAGACGTAGATGCCAGCAAGCCAGGAATGTGGTCAAATATTACCGCCGAGATGTTATTTTGTGTTAGGATAGGTTATATTACGTTATTGATGTATATAAATGTACCACGGAGACGTAGAGGCCAACTCGCCATGAATGTTGTCAAATATTACCGCCGAGATGATAGTTTGGGTTAGGTTAGGTTATATTACGTTATTGATGTATATAAAGGTCCCACGGAGACGTAGATGCCAACTCGCCAGGAATGTTGTCAAATATTATCACCGAGATGTTAGGTTGGGTTAGGTCAGGTTATATTCCGTTATGGATGTCTATAAAGGACCCACGGAGACGTGGAGGCCAACTCGCCAGGAATGTGGTCAAATATTACCGCCGAGATGATAGTTTGGGTTAGGTTAGGTTATATTACGTTATTGATGTATATAAAGGTCCCACGGAGACGTAGATGCCAGCAAGCCAGGAATGTGGTGAAATATTACCGCCGAGATGTTAGTTTGGGTTAGGATAGGTTATATTACGTTATTGATGTATATAAATGTACCACGGAGACGTAGATGCCAACTCGCCATGAATGTTTTCAAATATTACCGCCGAGATGTTAGGTTGGGTTAGGTTAGGTTATATTCCGTTATGGATGTCTATAAAGGACCCACGGTGACGTAGAGGCCAACTCGCCAGGAATGTTGTCAAATATTATCACCGAGATGTTAGGTTGGGTTAGGTCAGGTTATATTACGTTATTGATGTATATAAAGGTCCCACGGAGACGTAGATGCCAACAAGCCAGGAATGTGGTCAAATATTACCGCCGAGATGTTATTTTGGGTTAGGATAGGTTATATTACGTTATTGATGTATATAAATGTACCACGGAGACGTAGAGGCCAACTCGCCATGAATGTTGTCAAATATAACCGCCGAGATGTTATTTTGGGTTAGGATAGGTTATATTACGTTATTGATGTATATAAAGGTCCCACGGAGACGTAGATGCCAACAAGCCAGGAACGTGGGCAAATATTATCGCCGAGATGCTATTTTGGGTTGGGATAGGTTATATTACGTTATTGATGTATATAAATGTACCGCGGAGACGTAGATGCCAACTCGCCATGAATGTTTTCAAATATTACCGCCGAGATGTTAGGTTGGGTTAGGTTAGGTTATATTACGTTATGGATGTCTATAAAGGACCCACGGTGACGTAGAGGCCAACTCGCCAGGAATGTTTTCAAATATTACCGCCGAGATGTTAGGTTGGGTTAGGTTAGATTATATCACGTTATAGATGTATATGAAGGTCCCGCGGAGACGTAGAGGCCAACAAGGCAGGAATGTGTTCAAATATTACCGCCGAGATGTTAGATTGGGTTAGGTTAGGTTATATTACGTTATTGATGTATATAAAGGTCCCACGGATACGTAGAGGCCAACTCGCCAGGAATGAGGTCATATATACCGCCGAAATGTTAGGTTGGGTTAGGTTAGGTTATATTTCGTTATTGATGTATATGAAGGTCCCACGGAGACGTAGAGGCCAACTCGCCAGGAATGTTGTCAAATATTACCGCCGAGATGATAGGTTGGGTTAGGTTAGGTTATATTACGTTATTGATGTATATAAAGGTCCCACGGAGACGTAGATGCCAGCAAGCCAGGAATGTGGTCAAATATTACCGCCGAGATGTTATTTTGGGTTAGGATAGGTTATATTACGTTATTGATGTATAGAAATGTACCACGGAGACGTAGAGGCCAACTCGCCATGAATGTTGTCAAATATTACCGCCGAGATGATAGTTTGGGTTAGGTTAGGTTATATTACGTTATTGATGTATATAAAGGTCCCACGGAGACGTAGATGCCAGCAAGCCAGGAATGTGGTCAAATATTACCGCCGAGATGTTATTTTGGGTTAGGATAGGTTATATTACGTTATTGATGTATATAAATGTACCACGGAGACGTAGATGCCAACTCGCCATGAATGTTTTCAAATATTACCGCCGAGATGTTATTTTGGGTTAGGATAGGTTATATTACGTTATTGATGTATATAAATGTACCACGGAGACGTAGATGCCAACTCGCCATGAATGTTTTCAAATATTACCGCCGAGATGTTATTTTGGGTTAGGATAGGTTATATTACGTTATTGATGTATATAAATGTACCACGGAGACGTAGAGGCCAACTCGCCATGAATGTTGTCAAATATAACCGCCGAGATGTTATTTTGGGTTAGGATAGGTTATATTACGTTATTGATGTATATAAAGGTCCCACGGAGACGTAGATGCCAACAAGCCAGGAACGTGGGCAAATATTATAGCCGAGATGCTATTTTGGGTTAGGATAGGTTATATTACGTTATTGATGTATATAAATGTACCACGGAGACGTAGATGCCAACTCGCCAGGAATGTTTTCAAATATTACCGCCGAGATGTTAGGTTGGGTTAGGTTAGATTATATCACGTTATAGATGTATATAAAGGTCCCGCGGAGACGTAGAGGCCAACAAGGCAGGAATGTGTTCAAATATTACCGCCGAGATGTTAGATTGGGTTAGGTTAGGTTATATTACGTTATTGATGTATATAAAGGTCCCACGGATACGTAGAGGCCAACTCGCCAGGTATGTTTTCAAATATTACCGCCGAGATGTTAGGTTGGGTTAGGTTAGGTTATATTACGTTATTGATGTATATAAAGGTCCCACGGAGACGTAGAGTCCAACTCGCCAGGTATGTTGTCAAATATTAGCGCCGAGATGATAGGTTGTGTTAGGTTAGGTTATATTTCGTTATTGATGTATATGAAGGTCCCACGGAGACGCAGAAGCCAACAAGCCAGGAATGTGGTCAAATATTACCGCCGACATCATAGACTGGGTTAGCCTAGCTTATACTATGTTATTGTTGTATATAAAAGTCCGACGGAGACGTATAGGCCAACTCGCCAGGAATGTTGTCAAATATTACCGCCGAGATGATAGGTTGGGTTCGGTTAGGTTATATTACGTTATTGATGTATATGAAGGTCAAACCGAGACGTAGAGGCCAACTCGCCAGGAATGTTGTCAAATATAACCGCCGAGATGTTATTTTGGATTAGGATAGGTTATATTACGTTATTGATGTATATAAAGGTCCCACGGAGACGTATAGGCCAACTCGCCAGGAATGTTGTCAAATATTACCGCCGAGATGATAGGTTGGGTTAGGTTAGGTTATATTACGTTATTCATGTATATAAATGTACCACGGAGACGTAGATGCCAACTCGCCGTGAATGTTTTCAAATATTACCGCCGAGATGTTAGGTTGGGTTAGGTTAGGTTATATTACGTTATGGATGTCTATAAAGGACCCACGGTGACGTAGAGGCCAACTCGCCAGGAATGTTTTCAAATATTACCGCCGAGATGTTAGGTTGGGTTAGGTTAGATTATATCACGTTACAGATGTATATAAAGGTCCCGCGGAGACGTAGAGGCCAACAGGGCAGGAATGTGTTCAAATATTACCGCCGAGATGTTAGATTGGATTAGGTTAGGTTATATTACGATATTGATGTATATAAAGGTCCCACGGAGACGTAGAGGCCAACAAGCCAGGAATGTGATCAAATATTAGCGCCGAGATGTAAGGTTGGGTTAGGTTAGGTTATATTACGTTATTGATGTATATAAAGGTCCCACGGATACGTAGAGGCCAACTCGCCAGGAATGAGGTCAAATATACCGGCGAGATGTTAGTTGGGTTAGGTTAGGTTATATTTCGTTATTGATGTATATGAAGGTCCCACGGAGACGTAGAAGCCAACTCGCCAGGAATGTTGTCAAATATTACCGCCGAGATGATAGGTTGGGTTAGGTTAGGTTATATTACGTTATAGATGAATATAAAGGTCCCGCGGAGACGTAGAGGCCAACAAGGCAGGAATGTGTTCAAATATTACCGCCGAGATGTTAGATTGGGTTAGGTTAGGTTATATTACGTTATTGATGTATAAAAAGGTCCCACGGATACGTAGAGGCCAACTCGCCAGGAATGAGGTCATATATACCGCCGAAATGTTAGGTTGGGTTAGGTTAGGTTATATTTCGTTATTGATGTATATGAAGGTCCCACGGAGACGTAGAGGCCAACTCGCCAGGAATGTTGTCAAATATTACCGCCGAGATGATAGGTTGGGTTAGGTTAGGTTATATTACGTTATTGATGTATATAAAGGTCCCACGGAGACGTAGATGCCAACAAGCCAGGAATGTGGTCAAATATTACCGCCGAGATGATGGACAGGGTTAGCCTAGCTTATACTATGTTATTGTTGTATATAACGGTCCGACGGAGACGTATAGGCCAACTCGCCAGGAATGTTGTCAAATATTACCGCCGAGATGATAGGTTGGGTTAGGTTAGGTTATATTACGTTATTGATGTATATAAAGGTCCCACGGAGACGTAGATGCCAGCAAGCCAGGAATGTGGTCAAATATTACCGCCGAGATGTTATTTTGTGTTAGGATAGGTTATATTACGTTATTGATGTATATAAATGTACCACGGAGACGTAGAGGCCAACTCGCCATGAATGTTGTCAAATATTACCGCCGAGATGATAGTTTGGGTTAGGTTAGGTTATATTACGTTATTGATGTATATAAAGGTCCCACGGAGACGTAGATGCCAACTCGCCAGGAATGTTGTCAAATATTATCACCGAGATGTTAGGTTGTGTTAGGTCAGGTTATATTCCGTTATGGATGTCTATAAAGGACCCACGGAGACGTGGAGGCCAACTCGCCAGGAATGTGGTCAAATATTACCGCCGAGATGATAGTTTGGGTTAGGTTAGGTTATATTACGTTATTGATGTATATAAAGGTCCCACGGAGACGTAGATGCCAGCAAGCCAGGAATGTGGTCAAATATTACCGCCGAGATGTTAGTTTGGGTTAGGATAGGTTATATTACGTTATTGATGTATATAAATGTACCACGGAGACGTAGATGCCAACTCGCCATGAATGTTTTCAAATATTACCGCCGAGATGTTAGGTTGGGTTAGGTTAGGTTATATTCCGTTATGGATGTCTATAAAGGACCCACGGTGACGTAGAGGCCAACTCGCCAGGAATGTTGTCAAATATTATCACCGAGATGTTAGGTTGGGTTAGGTCAGGTTATATTACGTTATTGATGTATATAAAGGTCCCACGGAGACGTAGATGCCAACAAGCCAGGAATGTGGTCAAATATTACCGCCGAGATGTTATTTTGGGTTAGGATAGGTTATATTACGTTATTGATGTATATAAATGTACCACGGAGACGTAGAGGCCAACAAGCCAGGAATGTGATCAAATATTACAGCCGAGATGTAAGGTTGGGTTAGGTTAGGTTATATTACGTTATTGATGTATATAAAGGTCCCACGGATACGTAGAGGCCAACTCGCCAGGAATGAGGTCAAATAAACCGCCGAAATGTTAGGTTGGGTTAGGTTAGGTTATATTACGTTATGGATGTCTATAAAGGACCCACGGTGACGTAGAGGCCAACTCGCCAGGAATGTTTTCAAATATTACCGACGAGATGTTTGTTTGGGTTAGGTTAGATTATATCACGTTATAGATGTATATAAAGGTCCCGCGGAGACGTAGAGGCCAACAAGGCAGGAATGTGTTCAAATATTACCGCCGAGATGTTAGATTGGGTTAGGTTAGGTTATATTACGTTATTGATGTATATAAAGGTCCCACGGAGACGTAGAGGCCAACAAGCCAGGAATGTGTTCAAATATTACCGCCGAGATGTTAGATTGGGTTAGGTTAGGTTATATTACGTTATTGATGTATATAAAGGTCCCACGGATACGTAGAGGCCAACTCGCCAGGAATGAGGTCATATATACCGCCGAAATGTTAGGTTGGGTTAGGTTAGGTTATATTTCGTTATTGATGTATATGAAGGTCCCACGGAGACGTAGAGGCCAACTCGCCAGGAATGTTGTCAAATATTACCGCCGAGATGATAGGTTGGGTTAGGTTAGGTTATATTACGTTATTGATGTATATAAAGGTCCCACGGAGACGTAGATGCCAGCAAGCCAGGAATGTGGTCAAATATTACCGCCGAGATGTTATTTTGGGTTAGGATAGGTTATATTACGTTATTGATGTATAGAAATGTACCACGGAGACGTAGAGGCCAACTCGCCATGAATGTTGTCAAATATTACCGCCGAGATGATAGTTTGGGTTAGGTTAGGTTATATTACGTTATTGATGTATATAAAGGTCCCACGGAGACGTAGATGCCAGCAAGCCAGGAATGTGGTCAAATATTACCGCCGAGATGTTATTTTGGGTTAGGATAGGTTATATTACGTTATTGATGTATATAAATGTACCACGGAGACGTAGATGCCAACTCGCCATGAATGTTTTCAAATATTACCGCCGAGATGTTATTTTGGGTTAGGATAGGTTATATTACGTTATTGATGTATATAAATGTACCACGGAGACGTAGATGCCAACTCGCCATGAATGTTTTCAAATATTACCGCCGAGATGTTATTTTGGGTTAGGATAGGTTATATTACGTTATTGATGTATATAAATGTACCACGGAGACGTAGAGGCCAACTCGCCATGAATGTTGTCAAATATAACCGCCGAGATGTTATTTTGGGTTAGGATAGGTTATATTACGTTATTGATGTATATAAAGGTCCCACGGAGACGTAGATGCCAACAAGCCAGGAACGTGCGCAAATATTATAGCCGAGATGCTATTTTGGGTTAGGATAGGTTATATTACGTTATTGATGTATATAAATGTACCACGGAGACGTAGATGCCAACTCGCCAGGAATGTTTTCAAATATTACCGCCGAGATGTTAGGTTGGGTTAGGTTAGATTATATCACGTTATAGATGTATATAAAGGTCCCGCGGAGACGTAGAGGCCAACAAGGCAGGAATGTGTTCAAATATTACCGCCGAGATGTTAGATTGGGTTAGGTTAGGTTATATTACGTTATTCATGTATATAAATGTACCACGGAGACGTAGATGCCAACTCGCCGTGAATGTTTTCAAATATTACCGCCGAGATGTTAGGTTGGGTTAGGTTAGGTTATATTACGTTATGGATGTCTATAAAGGACCCACGGTGACGTAGAGGCCAACTCGCCAGGAATGTTTTCAAATATTACCGCCGAGATGTTAGGTTGGGTTAGGTTAGATTATATCACGTTACAGATGTATATAAAGGTCCCGCGGAGACGTAGAGGCCAACAGGGCAGGAATGTGTTCAAATATTACCGCCGAGATGTTAGATTGGATTAGGTTAGGTTATATTACGATATTGATGTATATAAAGGTCCCACGGAGACGTAGAGGCCAACAAGCCAGGAATGTGATCAAATATTAGCGCCGAGATGTAAGGTTGGGTTAGGTTAGGTTATATTACGTTATTGATGTATATAAAGGTCCCACGGATACGTAGAGGCCAACTCGCCAGGAATGAGGTCAAATATACCGGCGAGATGTTAGTTGGGTTAGGTTAGGTTATATTTCGTTATTGATGTATATGAAGGTCCCACGGAGACGTAGAAGCCAACTCGCCAGGAATGTTGTCAAATATTACCGCCGAGATGATAGGTTGGGTTAGGTTAGGTTATATTACGTTATAGATGAATATAAAGGTCCCGCGGAGACGTAGAGGCCAACAAGGCAGGAATGTGTTCAAATATTACCGCCGAGATGTTAGATTGGGTTAGGTTAGGTTATATTACGTTATTGATGTATAAAAAGGTCCCACGGATACGTAGAGGCCAACTCGCCAGGAATGAGGTCATATATACCGCCGAAATGTTAGGTTGGGTTAGGTTAGGTTATATTTCGTTATTGATGTATATGAAGGTCCCACGGAGACGTAGAGGCCAACTCGCCAGGAATGTTGTCAAATATTACCGCCGAGATGATAGGTTGGGTTAGGTTAGGTTATATTACGTTATTGATGTATATAAAGGTCCCACGGAGACGTAGATGCCAACAAGCCAGGAATGTGGTCAAATATTACCGCCGAGATGATGGACAGGGTTAGCCTAGCTTATACTATGTTATTGTTGTATATAACGGTCCGACGGAGACGTATAGGCCAACTCGCCAGGAATGTTGTCAAATATTACCGCCGAGATGATAGGTTGGGTTAGGTTAGGTTATATTACGTTATTGATGTATATAAAGGTCCCACGGAGACGTAGATGCCAGCAAGCCAGGAATGTGGTCAAATATTACCGCCGAGATGTTATTTTGTGTTAGGATAGGTTATATTACGTTATTGATGTATATAAATGTACCACGGAGACGTAGAGGCCAACTCGCCATGAATGTTGTCAAATATTACCGCCGAGATGATAGTTTGGGTTAGGTTAGGTTATATTACGTTATTGATGTATATAAAGGTCCCACGGAGACGTAGATGCCAACTCGCCAGGAATGTTGTCAAATATTATCACCGAGATGTTAGGTTGTGTTAGGTCAGGTTATATTCCGTTATGGATGTCTATAAAGGACCCACGGAGACGTGGAGGCCAACTCGCCAGGAATGTGGTCAAATATTACCGCCGAGATGATAGTTTGGGTTAGGTTAGGTTATATTACGTTATTGATGTATATAAAGGTCCCACGGAGACGTAGATGCCAGCAAGCCAGGAATGTGGTCAAATATTACCGCCGAGATGTTAGTTTGGGTTAGGATAGGTTATATTACGTTATTGATGTATATAAATGTACCACGGAGACGTAGATGCCAACTCGCCATGAATGTTTTCAAATATTACCGCCGAGATGTTAGGTTGGGTTAGGTTAGGTTATATTCCGTTATGGATGTCTATAAAGGACCCACGGTGACGTAGAGGCCAACTCGCCAGGAATGTTGTCAAATATTATCACCGAGATGTTAGGTTGGGTTAGGTCAGGTTATATTACGTTATTGATGTATATAAAGGTCCCACGGAGACGTAGATGCCAACAAGCCAGGAATGTGGTCAAATATTACCGCCGAGATGTTATTTTGGGTTAGGATAGGTTATATTACGTTATTGATGTATATAAATGTACCACGGAGACGTAGAGGCCAACAAGCCAGGAATGTGATCAAATATTACAGCCGAGATGTAAGGTTGGGTTAGGTTAGGTTATATTACGTTATTGATGTATATAAAGGTCCCACGGATACGTAGAGGCCAACTCGCCAGGAATGAGGTCAAATAAACCGCCGAAATGTTAGGTTGGGTTAGGTTAGGTTATATTACGTTATGGATGTCTATAAAGGACCCACGGTGACGTAGAGGCCAACTCGCCAGGAATGTTTTCAAATATTACCGCCGAGATGTTTGTTTGGGTTAGGTTAGATTATATCACGTTATAGATGTATATAAAGGTCCCGCGGAGACGTAGAGGCCAACAAGGCAGGAATGTGTTCAAATATTACCGCCGAGATGTTAGATTGGGTTAGGTTAGGTTATATTACGTTATTGATGTATATAAAGGTCCCACGGAGACGTAGAGGCCAACAAGCCAGGAATGTGTTCAAATATTACCGCCGAGATGTTAGATTGGGTTAGGTTAGGTTATATTACGTTATTGATGTATATAAAGGTCCCACGGATACGTAGAGGCCAACTCGCCAGGAATGAGGTCATATATACCGCCGAAATGTTAGGTTGGGTTAGGTTAGGTTATATTTCGTTATTGATGTATATGAAGGTCCCACGGAGACGTAGAGGCCAACTCGCCAGGAATGTTGTCAAATATTACCGCCGAGATGATAGGTTGGGTTAGGTTAGGTTATATTACGTTATTGATGTATATAAAGGTCCCACGGAGACGTAGATGCCAACAAGCCAGGAATGTGGTCAAATATTACCGCCGAGATGATGGACAGGGTTAGCCTAGCTTATACTATGTTATTGTTGTATATAACGGTCCGACGGAGACGTATAGGCCAACTCGCCAGGAATGTTGTCAAATATTACCGCCGAGATGATAGGTTGGGTTAGGTTAGGTTATATTACGTTATTGATGTATATAAAGGTCCCACGGAGACGTAGATGCCAGCAAGCCAGGAATGTGGTCAAATATTACCGCCGAGATGTTATTTTGGGTTAGGATAGGTTATATTACGTTATTGATGTATATAAATGTACCACGGAGACGTAGAGGCCAACTCGCCATGAATGTTGTCAAATATAACCGCCGAGATGTTATTTTGGGTTAGGATAGGTTATATTACGTTATTGATGTATATAAAGGTCCCACGGAGACGTAGATGCCAACAAGCCAGGAACGTGGGCAAATATTATAGCCGAGATGCTATTTTGGGTTAGGATAGGTTATATTACGTTATTGATGTATATAAATGTACCACGGAGACGTAGATGCCAACTCGCCAGGAATGTTTTCAAATATTACCGCCGAGATGTTAGGTTGGGTTAGGTTAGATTATATCACGTTATAGATGTATATACAGGTCCCGCGGAGACGTAGAGGCCAACAAGGCAGGAATGTGTTCAAATATTACCGCCGAGATGTTAGATTGGGTTAGGTTAGGTTATATTACGTTATTGATGTATATAAAGGTCCCACGGATACGTAGAGGCCAACTCGCCAGGAATGTTGTCAAATATTACCGCCGAGATGATAGGTTGGGTTAGGTTAGGTTATATTACGTTATTGATGTATATAAAGGTCCCACGGAGACGTAGATGCCAACAAGCCAGGAATGTGGTCAAATATTACCGCCGAGATGATGGACAGGGTTAGCCTAGCTTATACTATGTTATTGTTGTATATAACGGTCCGACGGAGACGTATAGGCCAACTCGCCAGGAATGTTGTCAAATATTACCGCCGAGATGATAGGTTGGGTTAGGTTAGGTTATATTACGTTATTGATGTATATAAAGGTCCCACGGAGACGTAGATGCCAGCAAGCCAGGAATGTGGTCAAATATTACCGCCGAGATGTTATTTTGGGTTAGGATAGGTTATATTACGTTATTGATGTATATAAATGTACCACGGAGACGTAGAGGCCAACTCGCCATGAATGTTGTCAAATATTACCGCCGAGATGATAGTTTGGGTTAGGTTAGGTTATATCACGTTATTGATGTATATAAAGGTCCCACGGAGACGTAGATGCCAGCAAGCCAGGAATGTGGTCAAATATTACCGCCGAGATGGTATTTTGGGTTAGGATAGGTTATATTACGTTATTGATGTATATAAATGTACCACGGAGACGTAGATGCCAACTCGCCATGAATGTTTTCAAATATTACCGCCGACATGTTAGGTTGGGTTAGGTTAGGTTATATTACGTTATTGATGTGTATAAATGTACCACGGAGACGTAGAGGCCAACTCGCCATGAATGTTTTCAAATATTACCGCCGAGATGTTAGGTTGGGTTAGGTTAGGTTATATCACGTTATAGATGTATATAAAGGTCCCGCGGAGACGTAGAGGCCAGCAAGCCAGGAATGTGATCAAATATTACCGCCGAGATGTTAGTTGGGTTAGGTTAGGTTATATTTCGTTATTGATGTATATGAAGGTCCCACGGAGACGTAGAAGCCAACTCGCCAGGAATGTTGTCAAATATTACCGCCGAGATGATAGGTTGGGTTAGGTT
This sequence comes from Xylocopa violacea, assembly GCA_963969225.1. NCBI lineage: Eukaryota > Metazoa > Arthropoda > Insecta > Hymenoptera > Apidae > Xylocopa > Xylocopa violacea. The sequence continues at coordinate 5,456,681 of CAXAJV010000977.1, forward strand.
AGGTTATATTACGTTATAGATGAATATAAAGGTCCCACGGAGACGTAGAGGCCAACTCGCCAGGTATGTTTTCAAATATTACCGCCGAGATGTTAGGTTGTGTTAGGTTAGGTTATATTTCGTTATTGATGTATATGAAGGTCCCACGGAGACGCAGAGGCCAACAAGCCAGGAATGTGGTCAAATATTACCGCCGAGATGATAGACTGGGTTAGCCTAGCTTATACTATGTTATTGTTGTATATAAAAGTCCGACGGAGACGTATAGGCCAACTCGCCAGGAATGTTGTCAAATATAACCGCCGAGATGTTATTTTGGGTTAGGATAGGTTATATTACGTTATTGATGTATATAAAGGTCCCACGGAGACGTAGATGCCAACAAGCCAGGAATGTGTTCAAATATTACCGCCGAGATGTTAGATTGGGTTAGGTTAGGTTATATTACGTTATTGATGTATATAAAGGTCCCACGGAGACGTAGATGCCAACTCGCCAGGAATGTGTTCAAATATTACCGCCGAGATGTTAGATTGGGTTAGGTTAGGTTATATTACGTTATGATGTATATAAAGGTCCCACGGAGACGTAGAGGCCAACAAGCCAGGAATGTGATCAAATATTACAGCCGAGATGTAAGGTTGGGTTAGGTTAGGTTATATTACGTTATTGATGTATATAAAGGTCCCACGGATACGTAGAGGCCAACTCGCCAGGAATGAGGTCAAATAAACCGCCGAAATGTTAGGTTGGGTTAGGTTAGGTTATATTTCGTTATAGATGTATATGAAGGTCCCACGGAGACGTAGAGGCCAACTCGCCAGGAATGTTGTCAAATATAACCGCCGAGATGTTATTTTGGGTTAGGATAGGTTATATTACGTTATTGATGTATATAAAGGTCCCACGGAGACGTAGATGCCAACAAGCCAGGAACGTGGGCAAATATTATCGCCGAGATGCTATTTTGGGTTAGGATAGGTTATATTACGTTATTGATGTATATAAATGTACCACGGAGACGTAAATGCCAACTCGCCATGAATGTTTTCAAATATTACCGCCGAGATGTTAGGTTGGGTTAGGTTAGGTTATATTACGTTATGGATGTCTATAAAGGACCCACGGTGACGTAGAGGCCAACTCGCCAGGAATGTTTTCAAATATTACCGCCGAGATGTTTGTTTGGGTTAGGTTAGATTATATCACGTTATAGATGTATATAAAGGTCCCGCGGAGACGTAGAGGCCAACAAGGCAGGAATGTGTTCAAATATTACCGCCGAGATGTTAGATTGGGTTAGGTTAGGTTATATTACGTTATTGATGTATATAAAGGTCCCACGGAGACGTAGAGGCCAACAAGCCAGGAATGTGATCAAATATTACCGCCGAGATGTAAGGTTGGGTTAGGTTAGGTTATATTACGTTATTGATGTATATAAAGGTCCCACGGATACGTAGAGGCCAACTCGCCAGGAATGAGGTCATATATACCGCCGAAATGTTAGGTTGGGTTAGGTTAGGTTATATTTCGTTATTGATGTATATGAAGGTCCCACGGAGACGTAGATGCCAACTCGCCATGAATGTTTTCAAATATTACCGCCGAGATGTTAGGTTGGGTTAGGTTAGGTTATATTACGTTATGGATGTCTATAAAGGACCCACGGTGACGTAGAGGCCAACAAGCCAGGAATGTGGTCAAATATTACAGCCGAGATGTAAGGTTGGGTTAGGTTAGGTTATATTACGTTATTGATGTATATAAAGGTCCCACGGATACATAGAGGCCAACTCGCCAGGAATGAAGTCATATATACCGCCGAAATGTTAGGTTGGGTTAGGTTAGGTTATATTTCGTTATTGATGTATATGAAGGTCCCACGGAGACGTAGAGGCCAACTCGCCAGGAATGTTGTCAAATATAACCGCCGAGATGTTATTTTGGGTTAGGATAGGTTATATTACGTTATTGATGTATATAAAGGTCCCACGGAGACGTAGATGCCAACAAGCCAGGAACGTGGGCAAATATTATCGCCGAGATGCTATTTTGGGTTAGGATAGGTTATATTACGTTATTGATGTATATAAATGTACCACGGAGACGTAAATGCCAACTCGCCATGAATGTTTTCAAATATTACCGCCGAGATGTTAGGTTGCGTTAGGTTAGGTTATATTACGTTATGGATGTCTATAAAGGACCCACGGTGACGTAGAGGCCAACTCGCCAGGAATGTTTTCAAATATTACCGCCGAGATGTTTGGTTGTGTTAGGTTAGATTATATTACGTTCTTGATGTATATAAAGGTCCCACGGATACGTAGAGGCCAACTCGCCAGGAATGAGGTCATATATACCGCCGAAATGTTAGGTTGGGTTAGGTTAGGTTATATTTCGTTATTGATGTATATGAAGGTCCCACGGAGACGTAGAGGCCAACTCGCCAGGAATGTTGTCAAATATTACCGCCGAGATGATAGGTTGGGTTAGGTTAGGTTATATTACGTTATTGATGTATATAAAGGTCCCACGGAGACGCAGATGCCAGCAAACCAGGAATGTGGTCAAATATTACCGCCGAGATGTTATTTTGGGTTAGGATAGGTTATATTACGTTATTGATGTATATAAATGTACCACGGAGACGTAGAGGCCAACTCGCCAAGAATGTTTTCAAATATTACCGCCGAGATGTTAGGTTGGGTAAGGTTAGGTTATATTACGTTATTGATGTATATAAAGGTCCCACGGAGACGTAGAGGCCAACTCGCCAGGAATGTTTTCAAATATTGCCGCCGAGATGTTAGGTAGGGTTAGGTTAGGTTATATTACGTTATAGATGTATTTAAAGGTCCCGCGGAGACGTAGAGGCCAGCAAGCCAGGAATGTGATCAAATATTACCGCCGAAATGTTAGGTTGGGTTAGGTTAGGTTATATTACGTTATTGATGTTTATAAAGGACCCACGGAGACGTGGAGGCCAACTCGCCAGGAATGTAGTCAAATATTACCGCCGAGATGATAGGTTGGTTTAGGTTGGGTTATATTACGTTATTGATGTATATAAAGGTCCCACGGAGACGTAGAGTCCAACTCGCCAGGTATGTTGTCAAATATTAGCGCCGAGATGATAGGTTGTGTTAGGTTAGGTTATATTTCGTTATTGATGTATATGAAGGTCCCACGGAGACGCAGAAGCCAACAAGCCAGGAATGTGGTCAAATATTACCGCCGAGATCATAGACTGGGTTAGCCTAGCTTATACTATGTTATTGTTGTATATAAAAGTCCGACGGAGACGTATAGGCCAACTCGCCAGGAATGTTGTCAAATATTACCGCCGAGATGATAGGTTGGGTTCGGTTAGGTTATATTACGTTATTGATGTATATGAAGGTCAAACCGAGACGTAGAGGCCAACTCGCCAGGAATGTTGTCAAATATAACCGCCGAGATGTTATTTTGGATTAGGATAGGTTATATTACGTTATTGATGTATATAAAGGTCCCACGGAGACGTATAGGCCAACTCGCCAGGAATGTTGTCAAATATTACCGCCGAGATGATAGGTTGGGTTAGGTTAGGTTATATTACGTTATTCATGTATATAAATGTACCACGGAGACGTAGATGCCAACTCGCCGTGAATGTTTTCAAATATTACCGCCGAGATGTTAGGTTGGGTTAGGTTAGGTTATATTACGTTATGGATGTCTATAAAGGACCCACGGTGACGTAGAGGCCAACTCGCCAGGAATGTTTTCAAATATTACCGCCGAGATGTTAGGTTGGGTTAGGTTAGATTATATCACGTTACAGATGTATATAAAGATCCCGCGGAGACGTAGAGGCCAACAGGGCAGGAATGTGTTCAAATATTACCGCCGAGATGTTAGATTGGATTAGGTTAGGTTATATTACGATATTGATGTATATAAAGGTCCCACGGAGACGTAGAGGCCAACAAGCCAGGAATGTGATCAAATATTACCGCCGAGATGTAAGGTTGGGTTAGGTTAGGTTATATTACGTTATTGATGTATATAAAGGTCCCACGGATACGTAGAGGCCAACTCGCCAGGAATGAGGTCAAATATACCGGCGAGATGTTAGTTGGGTTAGGTTAGGTTATATTTCGTTATTGATGTATATGAAGGTCCCACGGAGACGTAGAAGCCAACTCGCCAGGAATGTTGTCAAATATTACCGCCGAGATGATAGGTTGGGTTAGGTTAGGTTATATTACGTTATAGATGAATATAAAGGTCCCACGGAGACGTAGAGGCCAACTCGCCAGGTATGTTTTCAAATATTACCGCCGAGATGTTAGGTTGTGTTAGGTTAGGTTATATTTCGTTATTGATGTATATGAAGGTCCCACGGAGACGCAGAGGCCAACAAGCCAGGAATGTGGTCAAATATTACCGCCGAGATGATAGACTGGGTTAGCCTAGCTTATACTATGTTATTGTTGTATATAAAAGTCCGACGGAGACGTATAGGCCAACTCGCCAGGAATGTTGTCAAATATAACCGCCGAGATGTTATTTTGGGTTAGGATAGGTTATATTACGTTATTGATGTATATAAAGGTCCCACGGAGACGTAGATGCCAACAAGCCAGGAATGTGTTCAAATATTACCGCCGAGATGTTAGATTGGGTTAGGTTAGGTTATATTACGTTATTGATGTATATAAAGGTCCCACGGAGACGTAGATGCCAACTCGCCAGGAATGTGTTCAAATATTACCGCCGAGATGTTAGATTGGGTTAGGTTAGGTTATATTACGTTATGATGTATATAAAGGTCCCACGGAGACGTAGAGGCCAACAAGCCAGGAATGTGATCAAATATTACCGCCGAGATGTTAGATTGGGTTAGGTTAGGTTATATTACGTTATTGATGTATATAAAGGTCCCACGGAGACGTAGATGCCAACTCGCCAGGAATGTGTTCAAATATTACCGCCGAGATGTTAGATTGGGTTAGGTTAGGTTATATTACGTTATGATGTATATAAAGGTCCCACGGAGACGTAGAGGCCAACAAGCCAGGAATGTGATCAAATATTACAGCCGAGATGTAAGGTTGGGTTAGGTTAGGTTATATTACGTTATTGATGTATATAAAGGTCCCACGGATACGTAGAGGCCAACTCGCCAGGAATGAGGTCAAATAAACCGCCGAAATGTTAGGTTGGGTTAGGTTAGGTTATATTACGTTATGGATGTCTATAAAGGACCCACGGTGACGTAGAGGCCAACTCGCCAGGAATGTTTTCAAATATTACCGCCGAGATGTTTGTTTGGGTTAGGTTAGATTATATCACGTTATAGATGTATATAAAGGTCCCGCGGAGACGTAGAGGCCAACAAGGCAGGAATGTGTTCAAATATTACCGCCGAGATGTTAGATTGGGTTAGGTTAGGTTATATTACGTTATTGATGTATATAAAGGTCCCACGGAGACGTAGAGGCCAACAAGCCAGGAATGTGAACAAATATTACAGCCGAGATGTAAGGTTGGGTTAGGTTAGGTTATATTACGTTATTGATGTATATAAAGGTCCCACGGATACGTAGAGGCCAACTCGCCAGGAATGAGGTCATATATACCGCCGAAATGTTAGGTTGGGTTAGGTTAGGTTATATTTCGTTATTGATGTATATGAAGGTCCCACGGAGACGTAGAGGCCAACTCGCCAGGAATGTTGTCAAATATAACCGCCGAGATGTTATTTTGGGTTAGGATAGGTTATATTACGTTATTGATGTATATAAAGGTCCCACGGAGACGTAGATGCCAACAAGCCAGGAACGTGGGCAAATATTATCGCCGAGATGCTATTTTGGGTTAGGATAGGTTATATTACGTTATTGATGTATATAAATGTACCACGGAGACGTAAATGCCAACTCGCCATGAATGTTTTCAAATATTACCGCCGAGATGTTAGGTTGGGTTAGGTTAGGTTATATTACGTTATGGATGTCTATAAAGGACCCACGGTGACGTAGAGGCCAACTCGCCAGGAATGTTTTCAAATATTACCGCCGAGATGTTTGGTTGGGTTAGGTTAGATTATATCACGTTATAGATGTATATAAAGGTCCCGCGGAGACGTAGAGGCCAACAAGGCAGGAATGTGTTCAAATATTACCGCCGAGATGTTAGATTGGGTTAGGTTAGGTTATATTACGTTATTGATGTATATAAAGGTCCCACGGAGACGTAGAGGCCAACAAGCCAGGAATGTGATCAAATATTACCGCCGAGATGTAAGGTTGGGTTAGGTTAGGTTATATTACGTTATTGATGTATATAAAGGTCCCACGGATACGTAGAGGCCAACTCGCCAGGAATGAGGTCATATATACCGCCGAAATGTTAGGTTGGGTTAGGTTAGGTTATATTTCGTTATTGATGTATATGAAGGTCCCACGGAGACGTAGATGCCAACTCGCCATGAATGTTTTCAAATATTACCGCCGAGATGTTAGGTTGGGTTAGGTTAGGTTATATTACGTTATGGATGTCTATAAAGGACCCACGGTGACGTAGAGGCCAACAAGCCAGGAATGTGGTCAAATATTACAGCCGAGATGTAAGGTTGGGTTAGGTTAGGTTATATTACGTTATTGATGTATATAAAGGTCCCACGGATACGTAGAGGCCAACTCGCCAGGAATGAAGTCATATATACCGCCGAAATGTTAGGTTGGGTTAGGTTAGGTTATATTTCGTTATTGATGTATATGAAGGTCCCACGGAGACGTAGAGGCCAACTCGCCAGGAATGTTGTCAAATATAACCGCCGAGATGTTATTTTGGGTTAGGATAGGTTATATTACGTTATTGATGTATATAAAGGTCCCACGGAGACGTAGATGCCAACAAGCCAGGAACGTGGGCAAATATTATCGCCGAGATGCTATTTTGGGTTAGGATAGGTTATATTACGTTATTGATGTATATAAATGTACCACGGAGACGTAGAGGCCAACTCGCCAAGAATGTTTTCAAATATTACCGCCGAGATGTTAGGTTGGGTTAGGTTAGGTTATATTACGTTATTGATGTATATAAAGGTCCCACGGAGACGTAGAGGCCAACTCGCCAGGAATGTTTTCAAATATTGCCGCCGAGATGTTAGGTAGGGTTAGGTTAGGTTATATTACGTTATAGATGTATTTAAAGGTCCCGCGGAGACGTAGAGGCCAGCAAGCCAGGAATGTGATCAAATATTACCGCCGAAATGTTAGGTTGGGTTAGGTTAGGTTATATTACGTTATTGATGTTTATAAAGGACCCACGGAGACGTGGAGGCCAACTCGCCAGGAATGTAGTCAAATATTACCGCCGAGATGATAGGTTGGTTTAGGTTGGGTTATATTACGTTATTGATGTATATAAAGGTCCCACGGAGACGTAGATGCCAGCAAGCCAGGAATGTGATCAAATATTACCGCCGAGATGTTATTTTGGGTTAGGATAGGTTATATTACGTTATTGATGTATATAAATGTACCACGGAGACGTAGATGCCAACTCGCCATGAATGTTTTCAAATATTACCGCCGAGATGTTAGGTTGGGTTAGGTTAGGTTATATTACGTTATTGATGTATATAAAGGTCCCACGGAGACCTAGAGGCCAACTCGCCAGGAATGTTTTCAAATATTGCCGCCGAGATGTTAGGTAGGGTTAGGTTAGGTTATATTACGTTATAGATGTATTTAAAGGTCCCGCGGAGACGTAGAGGCCAGCAAGCCAGGAATGTGATCAAATATTACCGCCGAAATGTTAGGTTGGGTTAGGTTAGGTTATATTACGTTATTGATGTTTATAGAGGACCCACGGAGACGTGGAGGCCAACTCGCCAGGAATGTTGTCAAATATTACCGCCGAGATGATAGGTTGGGTTAGGTTAGGTTATATTACGTTATTGATGTATATAAAGGTCCCACGGAGACGTAGATGCCAGCAAGCCAGGAAGGTGGTCAAATATTACCGCCGAGATGTTATTTTGGGTTAGGATAGGTTATATTACGTTATTGATGTATATAAATGTACCACGGAGACGTAGATGCCAACTCGCCATGAATGTTATCAAATATTACCGCCGAGATGTTAGGTTGGGTTAGATTAGGTTATATTACGTTATGGATGTCTATAAAGGACCCACGGTGACGTAGAGGCCAACTCGCCAGGAATGTTGTCAAATATTATCACCGCGATGTTAGGTTGGGTTAGGTCAGGTTATATTACGTTATTGATGTATACAAAGGTCCCACGGAGACGTAGATGCCAACAAGCCAGGAATGTGGTCAAATATTACCGCCGAGATGTTATTTTGGGTTAGGATAGGTTATATTACGTTATTGATGTATATAAATGTACCACGGAGACGTAGAGGCCAACTCGCCATGAATGTTTTCAAATATTACCGCCGAGATGTTAGGTTGGGTTAGGTTAGGTTATATTACGTTATAGATGGATATAAAGGTCCCACGGAGACGTAGAGGCCAACTCGCTAGGAATGTTTTCAAATATTACCGCCGGGATGTTAGGTTGGGTTAGGTTACGTTATATTACGTTATAGATGTATTTAAAGGTCCCGCGGAGACGTAGAGGCCAACAAGCCAGGAATGTGATCAAATATTACCGCCGAGATGTTAGGTTGGGTTAGGTTAGGTTATATTACGTTATTGATGTATATAAAGGTCCCACGGATACGTAGAGGCCAACTCGCCAGGTATGTTTTCAAATATTACCGCCGAGATGTTAGGTTGGGTTAGGTTAGGTTATATTACGTTATTGATGTATATAAAGGTCCCACGGAGACGTAGAGGCCAACTCGCCAGGTATGTTGTCAAATATTAGCGCCGAGATGATAGGTTGTGTTAGGTTAGGTTATATTTCGTTATTGATGTATATGAAGGTCCCACGGAGACGCAGAGGCCAACAAGCCAGGAATGTGGTCAAATATTACCGCCGAGATGATAGACTGGGTTAGCCTAGCTTATACTATGTTATTGTTGTATATAAAAGTCCGACGGAGACGTATAGGCCAACTCGCCAGGAATGTTGTCAAATATTACCGCCGAGATGATAGGTTGGGTTCGGTTAGTTTATATTACGTTATTGATGTATATGAAGGTCAAACCGAGACGTAGAGGCCAACTCGCCAGGAATGTTGTCAAATATTACCGCCGAGATGATAGGTTGGGTTCGGTTAGGTTATATTACGTTATTGATGTATATGAAGGTCAAACCGAGACGTAGAGGCCAACTCGCCAGGAATGTTTTCAAATATTACCGCCGAGATGTTTGTTTGGGTTAGGTTAGGTTATATCACGTTATAGATGTATATAAAGGTCCCGCGGAGACGTAGAGGCCAACAAGGCAGGAATGTGTTCAAATATTACCGCCGAGATGTTAGATTGGGTTAGGTTAGGTTATATTACGTTATTGATGTATATAAAGGTCCCACGGAGACGTAGAGGCCAACAAGCCAGGAATGTGAACAAATATTACAGCCGAGATGTAAGGTTGGGTTAGGTTAGGTTATATTACGTTATTGATGTATATAAAGGTCCCACGGATACGTAGAGGCCAACTCGCCAGGAATGAGGTCATATATACCGCCGAAATGTTAGGTTGGGTTAGGTTAGGTTATATTTCGTTATTGATGTATATAAAGGTCCCACGGAGACGTAGATGCCAACAAGCCAGGAACGTGGGCAAATATTATCGCCGAGATGCTATTTTGGGTTAGGATAGGTTATATTACGTTATTGATGTATATAAATGTACCACGGAGACGTAGAGGCCAACTCGCCAAGAATGTTTTCAAATATTACCGCCGAGATGTTAGGTTGGGTTAGGTTAGGTTATATTACGTTATTGATGTATATAAAGGTCCCACGGAGACGTAGAGGCCAACTCGCCAGGAATGTTTTCAAATATTGCCGCCGAGATGTTAGGTAGGGTTAGGTTAGGTTATATTACGTTATAGATGTATTTAAAGGTCCCGCGGAGACGTAGAGGCCAGCAAGCCAGGAATGTGATCAAATATTACCGCCGAAATGTTAGGTTGGGTTAGGTTAGGTTATATTACGTTATTGATGTTTATAAAGGACCCACGGAGACGTGGAGGCCAACTCGCCAGGAATGTAGTCAAATATTACCGCCGAGATGATAGGTTGGTTTAGGTTGGGTTATATTACGTTATTGATGTATATAAAGGTCCCACGGAGACGTAGATGCCAGCAAGCCAGGAATGTGATCAAATATTACCGCCGAGATGTAAGGTTGGGTTAGGTTAGGTTATATTACGTTATTGATGTATATAAAGGTCCCACGGATACGTAGAGGCCAACTCGCCAGGAATGAGGTCATATATACCGCCGAAATGTTAGGTTGGGTTAGGTTAGGTTATATTTCGTTATTGATGTATATGAAGGTCCCACGGAGACGTAGATGCCAACTCGCCAGGAATGTTGTCAAATATTACCGCCGAGATGATAGGTTGGGTTCGGTTAGTTTATATTACGTTATTGATGTATATGAAGGTCAAACCGAGACGTAGAGGCCAACTCGCCAGGAATGTTGTCAAATATTACCGCCGAGATGATAGGTTGGGTTCGGTTAGGTTATATTACGTTATTGATGTATATGAAGGTCAAACCGAGACGTAGAGGCCAACTCGCCAGGAATGTTTTCAAATATTACCGCCGAGATGTTTGTTTGGGTTAGGTTAGGTTATATCACGTTATAGATGTATATAAAGGTCCCGCGGAGACGTAGAGGCCAACAAGGCAGGAATGTGTTCAAATATTACCGCCGAGATGTTAGATTGGGTTAGGTTAGGTTATATTACGTTATTGATGTATATAAAGGTCCCACGGAGACGTAGAGGCCAACAAGCCAGGAATGTGAACAAATATTACAGCCGAGATGTAAGGTTGGGTTAGGTTAGGTTATATTACGTTATTGATGTATATAAAGGTCCCACGGATACGTAGAGGCCAACTCGCCAGGAATGAGGTCATATATACCGCCGAAATGTTAGGTTGGGTTAGGTTAGGTTATATTTCGTTATTGATGTATATAAAGGTCCCACGGAGACGTAGATGCCAACAAGCCAGGAACGTGGGCAAATATTATCGCCGAGATGCTATTTTGGGTTAGGATAGGTTATATTACGTTATTGATGTATATAAATGTACCACGGAGACGTAGAGGCCAACTCGCCAAGAATGTTTTCAAATATTACCGCCGAGATGTTAGGTTGGGTTAGGTTAGGTTATATTACGTTATTGATGTATATAAAGGTCCCACGGAGACGTAGAGGCCAACTCGCCAGGAATGTTTTCAAATATTGCCGCCGAGATGTTAGGTAGGGTTAGGTTAGGTTATATTACGTTATAGATGTATTTAAAGGTCCCGCGGAGACGTAGAGGCCAGCAAGCCAGGAATGTGATCAAATATTACCGCCGAAATGTTAGGTTGGGTTAGGTTAGGTTATATTACGTTATTGATGTTTATAAAGGACCCACGGAGACGTGGAGGCCAACTCGCCAGGAATGTAGTCAAATATTACCGCCGAGATGATAGGTTGGTTTAGGTTGGGTTATATTACGTTATTGATGTATATAAAGGTCCCACGGAGACGTAGATGCCAGCAAGCCAGGAATGTGATCAAATATTACCGCCGAGATGTAAGGTTGGGTTAGGTTAGGTTATATTACGTTATTGATGTATATAAAGGTCCCACGGATACGTAGAGGCCAACTCGCCAGGAATGAGGTCATATATACCGCCGAAATGTTAGGTTGGGTTAGGTTAGGTTATATTTCGTTATTGATGTATATGAAGGTCCCACGGAGACGTAGATGCCAACTCGCCATGAATGTTTTCAAATATTACCGCCGAGATGTTAGGTTGGGTTAGGTTAGGTTATATTACGTTATGGATGTCTATAAAGGACCCACGGTGACGTAGAGGCCAACAAGCCAGGAATGTGGTCAAATATTACAGCCGAGATGTAAGGTTGGGTTAGGTTAGGTTATATTACGTTATTGATGTATATAAAGGTCCCACGGATACGTAGAGGCCAACTCGCCAGGAATGAAGTCATATATACCGCCGAAATGTTAGGTTGGGTTAGGTTAGGTTATATTTCGTTATTGATGTATATGAAGGTCCCACGGAGACGTAGAGGCCAACTCGCCAGGAATGTTGTCAAATATAACCGCCGAGATGTTATTTTGGGTTAGGATAGGTTATATTACGTTATTGATGTATATAAAGGTCCCACGGAGACGTAGATGCCAACAAGCCAGGAACGTGGGCAAATATTATCGCCGAGATGCTATTTTGGGTTAGGATAGGTTATATTACGTTATTGATGTATATAAATGTACCACGGAGACGTAAATGCCAACTCGCCATGAATGTTTTCAAATATTACCGCCGAGATGTTAGGTTGGGTTAGGTTAGGTTATATTACGTTATGGATGTCTATAAAGGACCCACGGTGACGTAGAGGCCAACTCGCCAGGAATGTTTTCAAATATTACCGCCGAGATGTTTGGTTGGGTTAGGTTAGATTATATCACGTTATAGATGTATATAAAGGTCCCGCGGAGACGTAGAGGCCAACAAGGCAGGAATGTGTTCAAATATTACCGCCGAGATGTTAGATTGGGTTAGGTTAGGTTATATTACGTTATTGATGTATATAAAGGTCCCACGGAGACGTAGAGGCCAACAAGCCAGGAATGTGATCAAATATTACCGCCGAGATGTAAGGTTGGGTTAGGTTAGGTTATATTACGTTATTGATGTATATAAAGGTCCCACGGATACGTAGAGGCCAACTCGCCAGGAATGAGGTCATATATACCGCCGAAATGTTAGGTTGGGTTAGGTTAGGTTATATTACGTTATTGATGTATATGAAGGTCCCACGGAGACGTAGATGCCAACTCGCCATGAATGTTTTCAAATATTACCGCCGAGATGTTAGGTTGGGTTAGGTTAGGTTATATTACGTTATGGATGTCTATAAAGGACCCACGGTGACGTAGAGGCCAACAAGCCAGGAATGTGGTCAAATATTACAGCCGAGATGTTTGGTTGTGTTAGGTTAGATTATATTACGTTCTTGATGTATATAAAGGTCCCACGGTTACGTAGAGGCCAACTCGCCAGGAATGAGGTCATATATACCGCCGAAATGTTAGGTTGGGTTAGGTTAGGTTATATTTCGTTATTGATGTATATGAAGGTCCCACGGAGACGTAGAGGCCAACTCGCCAGGAATGTTGTCAAATATTACCGCCGAGATGATAGGTTGGGTTAGGTTAGGTTATATTACGTTATTGATGTATATAAAGGTCCCACGGAGACGCAGATGCCAGCAAACCAGGAATGTGGTCAAATATTACCGCCGAGATGTTATTTTGGGTTAGGATAGGTTATATTACGTTATTGATGTATATAAATGTACCACGGAGACGTAGAGGCCAACTCGCCAAGAATGTTTTCAAATATTACCGCCGAGATGTTAGGTTGGGTTAGGTTAGGTTATATTACGTTATTGATGTATATAAAGGTCCCACGGAGACGTAGAGGCCAACTCGCCAGGAATGTTTTCAAATATTGCCGCCGAGATGTTAGGTAGGGTTAGGTTAGGTTATATTACGTTATAGATGTATTTAAAGGTCCCGCGGAGACGTAGAGGCCAGCAAGCCAGGAATGTGATCAAATATTACCGCCGAAATGTTAGGTTGGGTTAGGTTAGGTTATATTACGTTATTGATGTTTATAAAGGACCCACGGAGACGTGGAGGCCAACTCGCCAGGAATGTAGTCAAATATTACCGCCGAGATGTTAGGTTGGGTTAGGTTAGGTTATATTACGTTATTGATGTATATAAAGGTCCCACGGATACGTAGAGGCCAACTCGCCAGGTATGTTTTCAAATATTACCGCCGAAATGTTAGGTTGGGTTAGGTTAGGTTATATTACGTTATTGATGTATATAAAGGTCCCACGGAGACGTAGAGGCCAACTCGCCAGGTATGTTGTCAAATATTAGCGCCGAGATGATAGGTTGTGTTAGGTTAGGTTATATTTCGTTATTGATGTATATGAAGGTCCCACGGAGACGCAGAGGCCAACAAGCCAGGAATGTGGTCAAATATTACCGCCGAGATGATAGACTGGGTTAGCCTAGCTTATACTATGTTATTGTTGTATATAAAAGTCCGACGGAGACGTATAGGCCAACTCGCCAGGAATGTTGTCAAATATTACCGCCGAGATGATAGGTTGGGTTCGGTTAGTTTATATTACGTTATTGATGTATATGAAGGTCAAACCGAGACGTAGAGGCCAACTCGCCAGGAATGTTGTCAAATATTACCGCCGAGATGATAGGTTGGGTTCGGTTAGGTTATATTACGTTATTGATGTATATGAAGGTCAAACCGAGACGTAGAGGCCAACTCGCCAGGAATGTTTTCAAATATTACCGCCGAGATGTTTGTTTGGGTTAGGTTAGATTATATCACGTTATAGATGTATATAAAGGTCCCGCGGAGACGTAGAGGCCAACAAGGCAGGAATGTGTTCAAATATTACCGCCGAGATGTTAGATTGGGTTAGGTTAGGTTATATTACGTTATTGATGTATATAAAGGTCCCACGGAGACGTAGAGGCCAACAAGCCAGGAATGTGAACAAATATTACAGCCGAGATGTAAGGTTGGGTTAGGTTAGGTTATATTACGTTATTGATGTATATAAAGGTCCCACGGATACGTAGAGGCCAACTCGCCAGGAATGAGGTCATATATACCGCCGAAATGTTAGGTTGGGTTAGGTTAGGTTATATTTCGTTATTGATGTATATGAAGGTCCCACGGAGACGTAGAGGCCAACTCGCCAGGAATGTTGTCAAATATAACCGCCGAGATGTTATTTTGGGTTAGGATAGGTTATATTACGTTATTGATGTATATAAAGGTCCCACGGAGACGTAGATGCCAACAAGCCAGGAACGTGGGCAAATATTATCGCCGAGATGCTATTTTGGGTTAGGATAGGTTATATTACGTTATTGATGTATATAAATGTACCACGGAGACGTAAATGCCAACTCGCCATGAATGTTTTCAAATATTACCGCCGAGATGTTAGGTTGGGTTAGGTTAGGTTATATTACGTTATGGATGTCTATAAAGGACCCACGGTGACGTAGAGGCCAACTCGCCAGGAATGTTTTCAAATATTACCGCCGAGATGTTTGGTTGGGTTAGGTTAGATTATATCACGTTATAGATGTATATAAAGGTCCCGCGGAGACGTAGAGGCCAACAAGGCAGGAATGTGTTCAAATATTACCGCCGAGATGTTAGATTGGGTTAGGTTAGGTTATATTACGTTATTGATGTATATAAAGGTCCCACGGAGACGTAGAGGCCAACAAGCCAGGAATGTGATCAAATATTACCGCCGAGATGTAAGGTTGGGTTAGGTTAGGTTATATTACGTTATTGATGTATATAAAGGTCCCACGGATACGTAGAGGCCAACTCGCCAGGAATGAGGTCATATATACCGCCGAAATGTTAGGTTGGGTTAGGTTAGGTTATATTTCGTTATTGATGTATATGAAGGTCCCACGGAGACGTAGATGCCAACTCGCCATGAATGTTTTCAAATATTACCGCCGAGATGTTAGGTTGGGTTAGGTTAGGTTATATTACGTTATGGATGTCTATAAAGGACCCACGGTGACGTAGAGGCCAACAAGCCAGGAATGTGGTCAAATATTACAGCCGAGATGTAAGGTTGGGTTAGGTTAGGTTATATTACGTTATTGATGTATATAAAGGTCCCACGGATACGTAGAGGCCAACTCGCCAGGAATGAAGTCATATATACCGCCGAAATGTTAGGTTGGGTTAGGTTAGGTTATATTTCGTTATTGATGTATATGAAGGTCCCACGGAGACGTAGAGGCCAACTCGCCAGGAATGTTGTCAAATATAACCGCCGAGATGTTATTTTGGGTTAGGATAGGTTATATTACGTTATTGATGTATATAAAGGTCCCACGGAGACGTAGATGCCAACAAGCCAGGAACGTGGGCAAATATTATCGCCGAGATGCTATTTTGGGTTAGGATAGGTTATATTACGTTATTGATGTATATAAATGTACCACGGAGACGTAAATGCCAACTCGCCATGAATGTTTTCAAATATTACCGCCGAGATGTTAGGTTGCGTTAGGTTAGGTTATATTACGTTATGGATGTCTATAAAGGACCCACTGTGACGTAGAGGCCAACTCGCCAGGAATGTTTTCAAATATTACCGCCGAGATGTTTGGTTGTGTTAGGTTAGATTATATTACGTTCTTGATGTATATAAAGGTCCCACGGTTACGTAGAGGCCAACTCGCCAGGAATGAGGTCATATATACCGCCGAAATGTTAGGTTGGGTTAGGTTAGGTTATATTTCGTTATTGATGTATATGAAGGTCCCACGGAGACGTAGAGGCCAACTCGCCAGGAATGTTGTCAAATATTACCGCCGAGATGATAGGTTGGGTTAGGTTAGGTTATATTACGTTATTGATGTATATAAAGGTCCCACGGAGACGCAGATGCCAGCAAACCAGGAATGTGGTCAAATATTACCGCCGAGATGTTATTTTGGGTTAGGATAGGTTATATTACGTTATTGATGTATATAAATGTACCACGGAGACGTAGAGGCCAACTCGCCAAGAATGTTTTCAAATATTACCGCCGAGATGTTAGGTTGGGTTAGGTTAGGTTATATTACGTTATTGATGTATATAAAGGTCCCACGGAGACGTAGAGGCCAACTCGCCAGGAATGTTTTCAAATATTGCCGCCGAGATGTTAGGTAGGGTTAGGTTAGGTTATATTACGTTATAGATGTATTTAAAGGTCCCGCGGAGACGTAGAGGCCAGCAAGCCAGGAATGTTGTCAAATATAACCGCCGAGATGTTATTTTGGGTTAGGATAGGTTATATTACGTTATTGATGTATATAAAGGTCCCACGGAGACGTAGATGCCAACAAGCCAGGAACGTGGGCAAATATTATCGCCGAGATGCTATTTTGGGTTAGGATAGGTTATATTACGTTATTGATGTATATAAATGTACCACGGAGACGTAAATGCCAACTCGCCATGAATGTTTTCAAATATTACCGCCGAGATGTTAGGTTGGGTTAGGTTAGGTTATATTACGTTATGGATGTCTATAAAGGACCCACGGTGACGTAGAGGCCAACTCGCCAGGAATGTTTTCAAATATTACCGCCGAGATGTTTGGTTGGGTTAGGTTAGATTATATCACGTTATAGATGTATATAAAGGTCCCGCGGAGACGTAGAGGCCAACAAGGCAGGAATGTGTTCAAATATTACCGCCGAGATGTTAGATTGGGTTAGGTTAGGTTATATTACGTTATTGATGTATATAAAGGTCCCACGGAGACGTAGAGGCCAACAAGCCAGGAATGTGATCAAATATTACCGCCGAGATGTAAGGTTGGGTTAGGTTAGGTTATATTACGTTATTGATGTATATAAAGGTCCCACGGATACGTAGAGGCCAACTCGCCAGGAATGAGGTCATATATACCGCCGAAATGTTAGGTTGGGTTAGGTTAGGTTATATTACGTTATTGATGTATATGAAGGTCCCACGGAGACGTAGATGCCAACTCGCCATGAATGTTTTCAAATATTACCGCCGAGATGTTAGGTTGGGTTAGGTTAGGTTATATTACGTTATGGATGTCTATAAAGGACCCACGGTGACGTAGAGGCCAACAAGCCAGGAATGTGGTCAAATATTACAGCCGAGATGTTTGGTTGTGTTAGGTTAGATTATATTACGTTCTTGATGTATATAAAGGTCCCACGGTTACGTAGAGGCCAACTCGCCAGGAATGAGGTCATATATACCGCCGAAATGTTAGGTTGGGTTAGGTTAGGTTATATTTCGTTATTGATGTATATGAAGGTCCCACGGAGACGTAGAGGCCAACTCGCCAGGAATGTTGTCAAATATTACCGCCGAGATGATAGGTTGGGTTAGGTTAGGTTATATTACGTTATTGATGTATATAAAGGTCCCACGGAGACGCAGATGCCAGCAAACCAGGAATGTGGTCAAATATTACCGCCGAGATGTTATTTTGGGTTAGGATAGGTTATATTACGTTATTGATGTATATAAATGTACCACGGAGACGTAGAGGCCAACTCGCCAAGAATGTTTTCAAATATTACCGCCGAGATGTTAGGTTGGGTTAGGTTAGGTTATATTACGTTATTGATGTATATAAAGGTCCCACGGAGACGTAGAGGCCAACTCGCCAGGAATGTTTTCAAATATTGCCGCCGAGATGTTAGGTAGGGTTAGGTTAGGTTATATTACGTTATAGATGTATTTAAAGGTCCCGCGGAGACGTAGAGGCCAGCAAGCCAGGAATGTGATCAAATATTACCGCCGAAATGTTAGGTTGGGTTAGGTTAGGTTATATTACGTTATTGATGTTTATAAAGGACCCACGGAGACGTGGAGGCCAACTCGCCAGGAATGTAGTCAAATATTACCGCCGAGATGTTAGGTTGGGTTAGGTTAGGTTATATTACGTTATTGATGTATATAAAGGTCCCACGGATACGTAGAGGCCAACTCGCCAGGTATGTTTTCAAATATTACCGCCGAAATGTTAGGTTGGGTTAGGTTAGGTTATATTACGTTATTGATGTATATAAAGGTCCCACGGAGACGTAGAGGCCAACTCGCCAGGTATGTTGTCAAATATTAGCGCCGAGATGATAGGTTGTGTTAGGTTAGGTTATATTTCGTTATTGATGTATATGAAGGTCCCACGGAGACGCAGAGGCCAACAAGCCAGGAATGTGGTCAAATATTACCGCCGAGATGATAGACTGGGTTAGCCTAGCTTATACTATGTTATTGTTGTATATAAAAGTCCGACGGAGACGTATAGGCCAACTCGCCAGGAATGTTGTCAAATATTACCGCCGAGATGATAGGTTGGGTTCGGTTAGTTTATATTACGTTATTGATGTATATGAAGGTCAAACCGAGACGTAGAGGCCAACTCGCCAGGAATGTTGTCAAATATTACCGCCGAGATGATAGGTTGGGTTCGGTTAGGTTATATTACGTTATTGATGTATATGAAGGTCAAACCGAGACGTAGAGGCCAACTCGCCAGGAATGTTTTCAAATATTACCGCCGAGATGTTTGTTTGGGTTAGGTTAGATTATATCACGTTATAGATGTATATAAAGGTCCCGCGGAGACGTAGAGGCCAACAAGGCAGGAATGTGTTCAAATATTACCGCCGAGATGTTAGATTGGGTTAGGTTAGGTTATATTACGTTATTGATGTATATAAAGGTCCCACGGAGACGTAGAGGCCAACAAGCCAGGAATGTGAACAAATATTACAGCCGAGATGTAAGGTTGGGTTAGGTTAGGTTATATTACGTTATTGATGTATATAAAGGTCCCACGGATACGTAGAGGCCAACTCGCCAGGAATGAGGTCATATATACCGCCGAAATGTTAGGTTGGGTTAGGTTAGGTTATATTTCGTTATTGATGTATATGAAGGTCCCACGGAGACGTAGAGGCCAACTCGCCAGGAATGTTGTCAAATATAACCGCCGAGATGTTATTTTGGGTTAGGATAGGTTATATTACGTTATTGATGTATATAAAGGTCCCACGGAGACGTAGATGCCAACAAGCCAGGAACGTGGGCAAATATTATCGCCGAGATGCTATTTTGGGTTAGGATAGGTTATATTACGTTATTGATGTATATAAATGTACCACGGAGACGTAAATGCCAACTCGCCATGAATGTTTTCAAATATTACCGCCGAGATGTTAGGTTGGGTTAGGTTAGGTTATATTACGTTATGGATGTCTATAAAGGACCCACGGTGACGTAGAGGCCAACTCGCCAGGAATGTTTTCAAATATTACCGCCGAGATGTTTGGTTGGGTTAGGTTAGATTATATCACGTTATAGATGTATATAAAGGTCCCGCGGAGACGTAGAGGCCAACAAGGCAGGAATGTGTTCAAATATTACCGCCGAGATGTTAGATTGGGTTAGGTTAGGTTATATTACGTTATTGATGTATATAAAGGTCCCACGGAGACGTAGAGGCCAACAAGCCAGGAATGTGATCAAATATTACCGCCGAGATGTAAGGTTGGGTTAGGTTAGGTTATATTACGTTATTGATGTATATAAAGGTCCCACGGATACGTAGAGGCCAACTCGCCAGGAATGAGGTCATATATACCGCCGAAATGTTAGGTTGGGTTAGGTTAGGTTATATTTCGTTATTGATGTATATGAAGGTCCCACGGAGACGTAGATGCCAACTCGCCATGAATGTTTTCAAATATTACCGCCGAGATGTTAGGTTGGGTTAGGTTAGGTTATATTACGTTATGGATGTCTATAAAGGACCCACGGTGACGTAGAGGCCAACAAGCCAGGAATGTGGTCAAATATTACAGCCGAGATGTAAGGTTGGGTTAGGTTAGGTTATATTACGTTATTGATGTATATAAAGGTCCCACGGATACGTAGAGGCCAACTCGCCAGGAATGAAGTCATATATACCGCCGAAATGTTAGGTTGGGTTAGGTTAGGTTATATTTCGTTATTGATGTATATGAAGGTCCCACGGAGACGTAGAGGCCAACTCGCCAGGAATGTTGTCAAATATAACCGCCGAGATGTTATTTTGGGTTAGGATAGGTTATATTACGTTATTGATGTATATAAAGGTCCCACGGAGACGTAGATGCCAACAAGCCAGGAACGTGGGCAAATATTATCGCCGAGATGCTATTTTGGGTTAGGATAGGTTATATTACGTTATTGATGTATATAAATGTACCACGGAGACGTAAATGCCAACTCGCCATGAATGTTTTCAAATATTACCGCCGAGATGTTAGGTTGCGTTAGGTTAGGTTATATTACGTTATGGATGTCTATAAAGGACCCACTGTGACGTAGAGGCCAACTCGCCAGGAATGTTTTCAAATATTACCGCCGAGATGTTTGGTTGTGTTAGGTTAGATTATATTACGTTCTTGATGTATATAAAGGTCCCACGGTTACGTAGAGGCCAACTCGCCAGGAATGAGGTCATATATACCGCCGAAATGTTAGGTTGGGTTAGGTTAGGTTATATTTCGTTATTGATGTATATGAAGGTCCCACGGAGACGTAGAGGCCAACTCGCCAGGAATGTTGTCAAATATTACCGCCGAGATGATAGGTTGGGTTAGGTTAGGTTATATTACGTTATTGATGTATATAAAGGTCCCACGGAGACGCAGATGCCAGCAAACCAGGAATGTGGTCAAATATTACCGCCGAGATGTTATTTTGGGTTAGGATAGGTTATATTACGTTATTGATGTATATAAATGTACCACGGAGACGTAGAGGCCAACTCGCCAAGAATGTTTTCAAATATTACCGCCGAGATGTTAGGTTGGGTTAGGTTAGGTTATATTACGTTATTGATGTATATAAAGGTCCCACGGAGACGTAGAGGCCAACTCGCCAGGAATGTTTTCAAATATTGCCGCCGAGATGTTAGGTAGGGTTAGGTTAGGTTATATTACGTTATAGATGTATTTAAAGGTCCCGCGGAGACGTAGAGGCCAGCAAGCCAGGAATGTGATCAAATATTACCGCCGAAATGTTAGGTTGGGTTAGGTTAGGTTATATTACGTTATTGATGTTTATAAAGGACCCACGGAGACGTGGAGGCCAACTCGCCAGGAATGTAGTCAAATATTACCGCCGAGATGATAGGTTGGTTTAGGTTGGGTTATATTACGTTATTGATGTATATAAAGGTCCCACGGAGACGTAGATGCCAGCAAGCCAGGAATGTGATCAAATATTACCGCCGAGATGTTATTTTGGGTTAGGATAGGTTATATTACGTTATTGATGTATATAAATGTACCACGGAGACGTAGATGCCAACTCGCCATGAATGTTATCAAATATTACCGCCGAGATGTTAGGTTGGGTTAGGTTAGGTTATATTACGTTATGGATGTCTATAAAGGACCCACGGTGACGTAGAGGCCAACTCGCCAGGAATGTTGTCAAATATTATCACCGCGATGTTAGGTTGGGTTAGGTCAGGTTATATTACGTTATTGATGTATACAAAGGTCCCACGGAGACGTAGATGCCAACAAGCCAGGAATGTGGTCAAATATTACCGCCGAGATGTTATTTTGGGTTAGGATAGGTTATATTACGTTATTGATGTATATAAATGTACCACGGAGACGTAGAGGCCAACTCGCCATGAATGTTTTCAAATATTACCGCCGAGATGTTAGGTTGGGTTAGGTTAGGTTATATTACGTTATAGATGGATATAAAGGTCCCACGGAGACGTAGAGGCCAACTCGCTAGGAATGTTTTCAAATATTACCGCCGGGATGTTAGGTTGGGTTAGGTTACGTTATATTACGTTATAGATGTATTTAAAGGTCCCGCGGAGACGTAGAGGCCAACAAGCCAGGAATGTGATCAAATATTACCGCCGAGATGTTAGGTTGGGTTAGGTTAGGTTATATTACGTTATTGATGTATATAAAGGTCCCACGGATACGTAGAGGCCAACTCGCCAGGTATGTTTTCAAATATTACCGCCGAGATGTTAGGTTGGGTTAGGTTAGGTTATATTACGTTATTGATGTATATAAAGGTCCCACGGAGACGTAGAGGCCAACTCGCCAGGTATGTTGTCAAATATTAGCGCCGAGATGATAGGTTGTGTTAGGTTAGGTTATATTTCGTTATTGATGTATATGAAGGTCCCACGGAGACGCAGAGGCCAACAAGCCAGGAATGTGGTCAAATATTACCGCCGAGATGATAGACTGGGTTAGCCTAGCTTATACTATGTTATTGTTGTATATAAAAGTCCGACGGAGACGTATAGGCCAACTCGCCAGGAATGTTGTCAAATATTACCGCCGAGATGATAGGTTGGGTTCGGTTAGTTTATATTACGTTATTGATGTATATGAAGGTCAAACCGAGACGTAGAGGCCAACTCGCCAGGAATGTTGTCAAATATTACCGCCGAGATGATAGGTTGGGTTCGGTTAGGTTATATTACGTTATTGATGTATATGAAGGTCAAACCGAGACGTAGAGGCCAACTCGCCAGGAATGTTGTCAAATATAACCGCCGAGATGTTATTTTGGGTTAGGATAGGTTATATTACGTTATTGATGTATATAAAGGTCCCACGGAGACGTAGATGCCAACAAGCCAGGAATGTGTTCAAATATTACCGCCGAGATGTTAGATTGGGTTAGGTTAGGTTATATTACGTTATTGATGTATATAAAGGTCCCACGGAGACGCAGAGGCCAACAAGCCAGGAATGTGATCAAATATTACAGCCGAGATGTAAGGTTGGGTTAGGATAGGTTATATTACGTTATTGATGTATATAAAGGTCCCACGGAGACGTAGATGCCAACAAGCCAGGAACGTGGGCAAATATTATCGCCGAGATGTAAGGTTGGGTTAGGATAGGTTATATTACGTTATTGATGTATATAAATGTACCACGGAGACGTAAATGCCAACTCGCCATGAATGTTTTCAAATATTACCGCCGAGATGTTAGGTTGGGTTAGATTAGGTTATATTACGTTATGGATGTCTATAAAGGACCCACGGTGACGTAGAGGCCAACTCCCCAGGAATGTTTTCAAATATTACCGCCGAGATGTTAGGTTGGGTTAGGTTAGATTATATCACGTTATAGATGTATATAAAGGTCCCGCGGAGACGTAGAGGCCAACAAGGCAGGAATGTGTTCAAATATTACCGCCGAGATGTTAGATTGGGTTAGGTTAGGTTATATTACGTTATTGATGTATATAAAGGTCCCACGGAGACGTAGAGGCCAACAAGCCAGGAATGTGATCAAATATTACCGCCGAGATGTAAGGTTGGGTTAGGTTAGGTTAGATTACGTTATTGATGTATATAAAGGTCCCACGGATACGTAGAGGCCAACTCGCCAGGAATGAGGTCATATATACCGCCGAAATGTTAGGTTGGGTTAGGTTAGGTTATATTTCGTTATTGATGTATATGAAGGTCCCACGGAGACGTAGAGGCCAACTCGCCAGGAATGTTGTCAAATATTACCGCCGAGATGATAGGTTGGGTTAGGTTAGGTTATATTACGTTATTGATGTATATAAAGGTCCCACGGAGACGTAGATGCCAACAAGCCAGGAATGTGGTCAAATATTACCGCCGAGATGATGGACAGGGTTAGCCTAGCTTATACTATGTTATTGTTGTATATAACGGTCCGACGGAGACGTATAGGCCAACAAGCCAGGAATGTAGTCAAATATTACCGCCGAGATGATAGACTGGGTTAGCCTAGCTTATACTATGTTATTGTTGTATATAAAAGTCCGACGGAGACGTATAGGCCAACTCGCCAGGAATGTTGTCAAATATTACCGCCGAGATGATAGGTTGGGTTCGGTTAGTTTATATTACGTTATTGATGTATATGAAGGTCAAACCGAGACGTAGAGGCCAACTCGCCAGGAATGTTGTCAAATATTACCGCCGAGATGATAGGTTGGGTTCGGTTAGGTTATATTACGTTATTGATGTATATGAAGGTCAAACCGAGACGTAGAGGCCAACTCGCCAGGAATGTTGTCAAATATAACCGCCGAGATGTTATTTTGGGTTAGGATAGGTTATATTACGTTATTGATGTATATAAAGGTCCCACGGAGACGTAGATGCCAACAAGCCAGGAATGTGTTCAAATATTACCGCCGAGATGTTAGATTGGGTTAGGTTAGGTTATATTACGTTATTGATGTATATAAAGGTCCCACGGAGACGTAGAGGCCAACAAGCCAGGAATGTGATCAAATATTACAGCCGAGATGTAAGGTTGGGTTAGGATAGGTTATATTACGTTATTGATGTATATAAAGGTCCCACGGAGACGTAGATGCCAACAAGCCAGGAACGTGGGCAAATATTATCGCCGAGATGTAAGGTTGGGTTAGGATAGGTTATATTACGTTATTGATGTATATAAATGTACCACGGAGACGTAAATGCCAACTCGCCATGAATGTTTTCAAATATTACCGCCGAGATGTTAGGTTGGGTTAGATTAGGTTATATTACGTTATGGATGTCTATAAAGGACCCACGGTGACGTAGAGGCCAACTCCCCAGGAATGTTTTCAAATATTACCGCCGAGATGTTAGGTTGGGTTAGGTTAGATTATATCACGTTATAGATGTATATAAAGGTCCCGCGGAGACGTAGAGGCCAACAAGGCAGGAATGTGTTCAAATATTACCGCCGAGATGTTAGATTGGGTTAGGTTAGGTTATATTACGTTATTGATGTATATAAAGGTCCCACGGAGACGTAGAGGCCAACAAGCCAGGAATGTGATCAAATATTACCGCCGAGATGTAAGGTTGGGTTAGGTTAGGTTAGATTACGTTATTGATGTATATAAAGGTCCCACGGATACGTAGAGGCCAACTCGCCAGGAATGAGGTCATATATACCGCCGAAATGTTAGGTTGGGTTAGGTTAGGTTATATTTCGTTATTGATGTATATGAAGGTCCCACGGAGACGTAGAGGCCAACTCGCCAGGAATGTTGTCAAATATTATCACCGCGATGTTAGGTTGGGTTAGGTCAGGTTATATTACGTTATTGATGTATACAAAGGTCCCACGGAGACGTAGATGCCAACAAGCCAGGAATGTGGTCAAATATTACCGCCGAGATGTTATTTTGGGTTAGGATAGGTTATATTACGTTATTGATGTATATAAATGTACCACGGAGACGTAGAGGCCAACTCGCCATGAATGTTTTCAAATATTACCGCCGAGATGTTAGGTTGGGTTAGGTTAGGTTATATTACGTTATAGATGGATATAAAGGTCCCACGGAGACGTAGAGGCCAACTCGCTAGGAATGTTTTCAAATATTACCGCCGGGATGTTAGGTTGGGTTAGGTTACGTTATATTACGTTATAGATGTATTTAAAGGTCCCGCGGAGACGTAGAGGCCAACAAGCCAGGAATGTGATCAAATATTACCGCCGAGATGTTAGGTTGGGTTAGGTTAGGTTATATTACGTTATTGATGTATATAAAGGTCCCACGGATACGTAGAGGCCAACTCGCCAGGAATGTTGTCAAATATTACCGCCGAGATGATAGGTTGGGTTAGGTTAGGTTATATTACGTTATTGATGTATATAAAGGTCCCACGGAGACGTAGATGCCAACAAGCCAGGAATGTGGTCAAATATTACCGCCGAGATGATGGACAGGGTTAGCCTAGCTTATACTATGTTATTGTTGTATATAACGGTCCGACGGAGACGTATAGGCCAACAAGCCAGGAATGTGGTCAAATATTACCGCCGAGATGATAGACTGGGTTAGCCTAGCTTATACTATGTTATTGTTGTATATAAAAGTCCGACGGAGACGTATAGGCCAACTCGCCAGGAATGTTGTCAAATATTACCGCCGAGATGATAGGTTGGGTTCGGTTAGTTTATATTACGTTATTGATGTATATGAAGGTCAAACCGAGACGTAGAGGCCAACTCGCCAGGAATGTTGTCAAATATTACCGCCGAGATGATAGGTTGGGTTCGGTTAGGTTATATTACGTTATTGATGTATATGAAGGTCAAACCGAGACGTAGAGGCCAACTCGCCAGGAATGTTGTCAAATATAACCGCCGAGATGTTATTTTGGGTTAGGATAGGTTATATTACGTTATTGATGTATATAAAGGTCCCACGGAGACGTAGATGCCAACAAGCCAGGAATGTGTTCAAATATTACCGCCGAGATGTTAGATTGGGTTAGGTTAGGTTATATTACGTTATTGATGTATATAAAGGTCCCACGGAGACGTAGAGGCCAACAAGCCAGGAATGTGATCAAATATTACAGCCGAGATGTAAGGTTGGGTTAGGATAGGTTATATTACGTTATTGATGTATATAAAGGTCCCACGGAGACGTAGATGCCAACAAGCCAGGAACGTGGGCAAATATTATCGCCGAGATGTAAGGTTGGGTTAGGATAGGTTATATTACGTTATTGATGTATATAAATGTACCACGGAGACGTAAATGCCAACTCGCCATGAATGTTTTCAAATATTACCGCCGAGATGTTAGGTTGGGTTAGATTAGGTTATATTACGTTATGGATGTCTATAAAGGACCCACGGTGACGTAGAGGCCAACTCCCCAGGAATGTTTTCAAATATTACCGCCGAGATGTTAGGTTGGGTTAGGTTAGATTATATCACGTTATAGATGTATATAAAGGTCCCGCGGAGACGTAGAGGCCAACAAGGCAGGAATGTGTTCAAATATTACCGCCGAGATGTTAGATTGGGTTAGGTTAGGTTATATTACGTTATTGATGTATATAAAGGTCCCACGGAGACGTAGAGGCCAACAAGCCAGGAATGTGATCAAATATTACCGCCGAGATGTAAGGTTGGGTTAGGTTAGGTTAGATTACGTTATTGATGTATATAAAGGTCCCACGGATACGTAGAGGCCAACTCGCCAGGAATGAGGTCATATATACCGCCGAAATGTTAGGTTGGGTTAGGTTAGGTTATATTTCGTTATTGATGTATATGAAGGTCCCACGGAGACGTAGAGGCCAACTCGCCAGGAATGTTGTCAAATATTACCGCCGAGATGATAGGTTGGGTTAGGTTAGGTTATATTACGTTATTGATGTATATAAAGGTCCCACGGAGACGTAGATGCCAACAAGCCAGGAATGTGGTCAAATATTACCGCCGAGATGATGGACAGGGTTAGCCTAGCTTATAGTATGTTATTGTTGTATATAACGGTCCGACGGAGACGTATAGGCCAACTCGCCAGGAATGTTGTCAAATATTACCGCCGAGATGATAGGTTGGGTTAGGTTAGGTTATATTACGTTATTGATGTATATAAAGGTCCCACGGAGACGTAGATGCCAGCAAGCCAGGAATGTGGTCAAATATTACCGCCGAGATGTTATTTTGGGTTAGGATAGGTTATATTACGTTATTGATGTATATAAATGTACCACGGAGACGTAGATGCCAACTCGCCATGAATGTTTTCAAATATTACCGCCGAGATGATAGGTTGGGTTAGGTTGGGTTATATTACGTTATTGATGTATATAAAGGTCCCACGGAGACGTAGAGGCCAACTCGCCAGGAATGTTTTCAAAAATTGCCGCCGAGATGTTAGGTAGGGTTAGGTTAGGTTATATTACGTTATAGATGTATTTAAAGGTCCCGCGGAGACGTAGAGGCCAGCAAGCCAGGAATGTGATCAAATATTACCGCCGAAATGTTAGGTTGGGTTAGGTTAGGTTATATTACGTTATTGATGTTTATAAAGGACCCACGGAGACGTGGAGGCCAACTCGCCAGGAATGTTGTCAAATATTACCGCCGAGATGATAGGTTGGGTTAGATTGGGTTATATTACGTTATTGATGTATATAAAGGTCCCACGGAGACGTAGATGCCAGCAAGCCAGGAATGTGGTCAAATATTACCGCCGAGATGTTATTTTGGGTTAGGATAGGTTATATTACGTTATTGATGTATATAAAGGTCCCACGGAGACGTAGAGGCCAACTCACCAGGTATGTTGTCAAATATTACCGCCGAGATGATAGGTTGTGTTAGGTTAGGTTATATTTCGTTATTGATGTATATGAAGGTCCCACGGAGACGCAGAGGCCAACAAGCCAGGAATGTGGTCAAATATTACCGCCGAGATGATAGACTGGGTTAGCCTAGCTTATACTATGTTATTGTTGTATATAAAAGTCCGACGGAGACGTATAGGCAAACTCGCCAGGAATGTTGTCAAATATTACCGCCGAGATCATAGACTGGGTTAGCCTAGCTTATACTATGTTATTGTTGTATATAAAAGTCCGACGAAGACGTATAGGCCAACTCGCCAGGAATGTTGTCAAATATTACCGCCGAGATGATAGGTTGGGTTCGGTTAGGTTATATTACGTTATTGATGTATATGAAGGTCAAACCGAGACGTAGAGGCCAACTCGCCAGGAATGTTGTCAAATATTACCGCCGAGATGTTATTTTGGGTTAGGATAGGTTATATTACGTTATTGATGTATATAAATGTACCACGGAGACGTAGAGGCCAACTCGCCATGAATGTTTTCAAATATTACCGCCGAGATGTTAGGTTGGGTTAGGTTAGGTTATATTACGTTATAGATGAATATAAAGGTCCCACGGAGACGTAGAGGCCAACTCGCTAGGAATGTTCTCAAATATTACCGCCGAGATGTTAGGTTGGGTTAGGTTAGGTTATATTACGTTATGGATGTCTATAAAGGACCCACGGTGACGTAGAGGCCAACTCGCCAGGAATGTTTTCAAATATTACCGCCGAGATGTTAGGTTGGGTTAGGTTAGATTATATCACGTTACAGATGTATATAAAGGTCCCGCGGAGACGTAGAGGCCAACAAGGCAGGAATGTGTTCAAATATTACCGCCGAGATGTTAGATTGGGTTAGGTTAGGTTATATTACGTTATTGATGTATATAAAGGTCCCACGGAGACGTAGAGGCCAACAAGCCAGGAATGTGATCAAATATTACCGCCGAGATGTAAGGTTGGGTTAGGTTAGGTTATATTACGTTATTGATGTATATAAAGGTCCCACGGATACGTAGAGGCCAACTCGCCAGGAATGAGGTCATATATACCGCCGAAATGTTAGGTTGGGTTAGGTTAGGTTATATTTCGTTATTGATGTATATGAAGGTCCCACGGAGACGTAGAGGCCAACTCGCCAGGAATGTTGTCAAATATTACCGCCGAGATGATAGGTTGGGTTAGGTTAGGTTATATTACGTTATTGATGTATATAAAGGTCCCACGGAGACGTAGATGCCAGCAAGCCAGGAATGTGGTCAAATATTACCGCCGAGATGTTAGGTTGGGTTAGGATAGGTTATATTACGTTATTGATGTATATGAAGGTCCCGCGCAGACGTAGAAGCCAACTCGCCAGGAATGTGATCAAATATTACCGCCGAGATGTTAGGTTGGGTTAGGTTAGGTTATATTACGTTATTGATGTATATAAAGGTCCCACGGATACGTAGAGGCCAACTCGCCAGGTATGTTTTCAAATATTACCGCCGAGATGTTAGGTTGGGTTAGGTTAGGTTATACTACGTTATTGATGTATATAAAGGTCCCACGGAGACGTAGAGGCCAACTCACCAGGTATGTTGTCAAATATTACCGCCGAGATGATAGGTTGTGTTAGGTTAGGTTATATTTCGTTATTGATGTATATGAAGGTCCCACGGAGACGCAGAGGCCAACAAGCCAGGAATGTGGTCAAATATTACCGCCGAGATGATAGACTGGGTTAGCCTAGCTTATACTATGTTATTGTTGTATATAAAAGTCCGACGGAGGCGTATAGGCAAACTCGCCAGGAATGTTGTCAAATATTACCGCCGAGATCATAGACTGGGTTAGCCTAGCTTATACTATGTTATTGTTGTATATAAAAGTCCGACGGAGACGTATAGGCCAACTCGCCAGGAATGTTGTCAAATATTACCGCCGAGATGATAGGTTGGGTTCGGTTAGGTTATATTACGTTATTGATGTATATGAAGGTCAAACCGAGACGTAGAGGCCAACTCGCCAGGAATGTTGTCAAATATTACCGCCGAGATGTTATTTTGGGTTAGGATAGGTTATATTACGTTATTGATGTATATAAATGTACCACGGAGACGTAGAGGCCAACTCGCCATGAATGTTTTCAAATATTACCGCCGAGATGTTAGGTTGGGTTAGGTTAGGTTATATTACGTTATAGATGAATATAAAGGTCCCACGGAGACGTAGAGGCCAACTCGCTAGGAATGTTCTCAAATATTACCGCCGAGATGTTAGGTTGGGTTAGGTTAGGTTATATTACGTTATGGATGTCTATAAAGGACCCACGGTGACGTAGAGGCCAACTCGCCAGGAATGTTTTCAAATATTACCGCCGAGATGTTAGGTTGGGTTAGGTTAGATTATATCACGTTACAGATGTATATAAAGGTCCCGCGGAGACGTAGAGGCCAACAAGGCAGGAATGTGTTCAAATATTACCGCCGAGATGTTAGATTGGGTTAGGTTAGGTTATATTACGTTATTGATGTATATAAAGGTCCCACGGAGACGTAGAGGCCAACAAGCCAGGAATGTGATCAAATATTACCGCCGAGATGTAAGGTTGGGTTAGGTTAGGTTATATTACGTTATTGATGTATATAAAGGTCCCACGGATACGTAGAGGCCAACTCGCCAGGAATGAGGTCAAATATACCGCCGAAATGTTAGGTTGGGTTAGGTTAGGTTATATTTCGTTATTGATGTATATGAAGGTCCCACGGAGACGTAGAGGCCAACTCGCCAGGAATGTTGTCAAATATAACCGCCGAGATGTTATTTTGGGTTAGGATAGGTTATATTACGTTATTGATGTATATAAAGGTCCCACGGAGACGTAGATGCCAACAAGACAGGAATGTGGGCAAATATTACCGCCGAGATGTTATTTTGGGTTAGGATAGGTTATATTAAGTTATTGATGTATATAAATGTACCACGGAGACGTAGATGCCAACTCGCCATGAATGTTTTCAAATATTACCGCCGAGATGTTAGGTTGGGTTAGGTTAGGTTATATTACGTTATGGATGTCTATAAAGGACCCACGGTGACGTAGAGGCCAACTCGCCAGGAATGTTTTCAAATATTACCGCCGAGATGTTAGGTTGGGTTAGGTTAGGTTATACTACGTTATTGATGTATATAAAGGTCCCACGGAGACGTAGAGGCCAACTCACCAGGTATGTTGTCAAATATTACCGCCGAGATGATAGGTTGTGTTAGGTTAGGTTATATTTCGTTATTGATGTATATGAAGGTCCCACGGAGACGCAGAGGCCAACAAGCCAGGAATGTGGTCAAATATTACCGCCGAGATGATAGACTGGGTTAGCCTAGCTTATACTATGTTATTGTTGTATATAAAAGTCCGACGGAGACGTATAGGCAAACTCGCCAGGAATGTTGTCAAATATTACCGCCGAGATCATAGACTGGGTTAGCCTAGCTTATACTATGTTATTGTTGTATATAAAAGTCCGACGGAGACGTATAGGCCAACTCGCCAGGAATGTTGTCAAATATTACCGCCGAGATGATAGGTTGGGTTCGGTTAGGTTATATTACGTTATTGATGTATATGAAGGTCAAACCGAGACGTAGAGGCCAACTCGCCAGGAATGTTGTCAAATATTACCGCCGAGATGTTATTTTGGGTTAGGATAGGTTATATTACGTTATTGATGTATATAAATGTACCACGGAGACGTAGAGGCCAACTCGCCATGAATGTTTTCAAATATTACCGCCGAGATGTTAGGTTGGGTTAGGTTAGGTTATATTACGTTATAGATGAATATAAAGGTCCCACGGAGACGTAGAGGCCAACTCGCTAGGAATGTTCTCAAATATTACCGCCGAGATGTTAGGTTGGGTTAGGTTAGGTTATATTACGTTATGGATGTCTATAAAGGACCCACGGTGACGTAGAGGCCAACTCGCCAGGAATGTTTTCAAATATTACCGCCGAGATGTTAGGTTGGGTTAGGTTAGATTATATCACGTTACAGATGTATATAAAGGTCCCGCGGAGACGTAGAGGCCAACAAGGCAGGAATGTGTTCAAATATTACCGCCGAGATGTTAGATTGGGTTAGGTTAGGTTATATTACGTTATTGATGTATATAAAGGTCCCACGGAGACGTAGAGGCCAACAAGCCAGGAATGTGATCAAATATTACCGCCGAGATGTAAGGTTGGGTTAGGTTAGGTTATATTACGTTATTGATGTATATAAAGGTCCCACGGATACGTAGAGGCCAACTCGCCAGGAATGAGGTCAAATATACCGCCGAAATGTTAGGTTGGGTTAGGTTAGGTTATATTTCGTTATTGATGTATATGAAGGTCCCACGGAGACGTAGAGGCCAACTCGCCAGGAATGTTGTCAAATATAACCGCCGAGATGTTATTTTGGGTTAGGATAGGTTATATTACGTTATTGATGTATATAAAGGTCCCACGGAGACGTAGATGCCAACAAGACAGGAATGTGGGCAAATATTACCGCCGAGATGTTATTTTGGGTTAGGATAGGTTATATTAAGTTATTGATGTATATAAATGTACCACGGAGACGTAGATGCCAACTCGCCATGAATGTTTTCAAATATTACCGCCGAGATGTTAGGTTGGGTTAGGTTAGGTTATATTACGTTATGGATGTCTATAAAGGACCCACGGTGACGTAGAGGCCAACTCGCCAGGAATGTTTTCAAATATTACCGCCGAGATGTTAGGTTGGGTTAGGTTAGATTATATCACGTTACAGATGTATATAAAGGTCCCGCGGAGACGTAGAGGCCAACAAGGCAGGAATGTGATCAAATATTACCGCCGAAATGTTAGGTTGGGTTAGGTTAGGTTATATTACGTTATTGATGTTTATAAAGGACCCACGGAGACGTGGAGGCCAACTCGCCAGGAATGTTGTCAAATATTACCGCCGAGATGATAGGTTGGGTTAGATTGGGTTATATTACGTTATTGATGTATATAAAGGTCCCACGGAGACGTAGATGCCAGCAAGCCAGGAATGTGGTCAAATATTACCGCCGAGATGTTATTTTGGGTTAGGATAGGTTATATTACGTTATTGATGTATATAAATGTACCACGGAGACGTAGATGCCAACTCGCCATGAATGTTTTCAAATATTACCGCCGAGATGTTAGGTTAGGTTAGGTTAGGTTATATTACGTTATTGATGTATATAAATGTACCACGGAGACGTAGATGCCAACTCGCCATGAATGTTTTCAAATATTACCGCCGAGATGTTAGGTTGGGTTAGGTTAGGTTATATTACGTTATTGATGTATATAAAGGTCCCACGGAGACGTAGAGGCCAACTCGCCAGGAATGTTTTCAAATATTGCCGCCGAGATGTTAGGTAGGGTTAGGTTAGGTTATATTACGTTATAGATGTATTTAAAGGTCCCGCGGAGACGTAGAGGCCAGCAAGCCAGGAATGTGATCAAATATTACCGCCGAAATGTTAGGTTGGGTTAGGTTAGGTTATATTACGTTATTGATGTTTATAGAGGCCCCACGGAGACGTGGAGGCCAACTCGCCAGGAATGTTGTCAAATATTACCGCCGAGATGATAGGTTGGGTTAGGTTAGGTTATATTACGTTATTGATGTATATAAAGGTCCCACGGAGACGTAGATGCCAGCAAGCCAGGAAGGTGGTCAAATATTACCGCCGAGATGTTATTTTGGGTTAGGATAGGTTATATTAAGTTATTGATGTATATAAATGTACCACGGAGACGTAGATGCCAACTCGCCATGAATGTTTTCAAATATTACCGCCGAGATGTTAGGTTGGGTTAGGTTAGGTTATATTACGTTATGGATGTCTATAAAGGACCCACGGTGACGTAGAGGCCAACTCGCCAGGAATGTTTTCAAATATTACCGCCGAGATGTTAGGTTGGGTTAGGTTAGATTATATCACGTTACAGATGTATATAAAGGTCCCGCGGAGACGTAGAGGCCAACAAGGCAGGAATGTGATCAAATATTACCGCCGAAATGTTAGGTTGGGTTAGGTTAGGTTATATTACGTTATTGATGTTTATAAAGGACCCACGGAGACGTGGAGGCCAACTCGCCAGGAATGTTGTCAAATATTACCGCCGAGATGATAGGTTGGGTTAGATTGGGTTATATTACGTTATTGATGTATATAAAGGTCCCACGGAGACGTAGATGCCAGCAAGCCAGGAATGTGGTCAAATATTACCGCCGAGATGTTATTTTGGGTTAGGATAGGTTATATTACGTTATTGATGTATATAAATGTACCACGGAGACGTAGATGCCAACTCGCCATGAATGTTGTCAGATATTACCGCCGAGATGATAGGTTGGGTTCGGTTAGGTTATATTACGTTATTGATGTATATGAAGGTCAAACCGAGACGTAGAGGCCAACTCGCCAGGAATGTTGTCAAATATAACCGCCGAGATGTTATTTTGGGTTAGGATAGGTTATATTACGTTATTGATGTATATAAATGTACCACGGAGACGTAAATGCCAACTCGCCATGAATGTTTTCAAATATTACCGCCGAGATGTTAGGTTGGGTTAGGTTAGGTTATATTACGTTATGGATGTCTATAAAGGACCCACGGTGACGTAGAGGCCAACTCCCCAGGAATGTTTTCAAATATTACCGCCGAGATGTTAGGTTGGGTTAGGTTAGATTATATCACGTTATAGATGTATATAAAGGTCCCGCGGAGACGTAGAGGCCAACAAGGCAGGAATGTGTTCAAATATTACCGCCGAGATGTTAGATTGGGTTAGGTTAGGTTATATTACGTTATTGATGTATATAAAGGTCCCACGGAGACGTAGAGGCCAACAAGCCAGGAATGTGATCAAATATTACCGCCGAGATGTAAGGTTGGGTTAGGTTAGGTTATATTACGTTATTGATGTATATAAAGGTCCCACGGATACGTAGAGGCCAACTCGCCAGGAATGAGGTCATATATACCGCCGAAATGTTAGGTTGGGTTAGGTTAGGTTATATTTCGTTATTGATGTATATGAAGGTCCCACGGAGACGTAGAGGCCAACTCGCCAGGAATGTTGTCAAATATTACCGCCGAGATGATAGGTTGGGTTCGGTTAGGTTATATTACGTTATTGATGTATATGAAGGTCAAACCGAGACGTAGAGGCCAACTCGCCAGGAATGTTGTCAAATATTACCGCCGAGATGTTATTTTGGGTTAGGATAGGTTATATTACGTTATTGATGTATATAAATGTACCACGGAGACGTAGAGGCCAACTCGCCATGAATGTTCTCAAATATTACCGCCGAGATGTTAGGTTGGGTTAGGTTAGGTTATATTACGTTATAGATGAATATAAAGGTCCCACGGAGACGTAGAGGCCAACTCGCTAGGAATGTTCTCAAATATTACCGCCGAGATGTTAGGTTGGGTTAGGTTAGGTTATATTACGTTATGGATGTCTATAAAGGACCCACGGTGACGTAGAGGCCAACTCGCCAGGAATGTTTTCAAATATTACCGCCGAGATGTTAGGTTGGGTTAGGTTAGATTATATCACGTTACAGATGTATATAAAGGTCCCGCGGAGACGTAGAGGCCAACAAGGCAGGAATGTGTTCAAATATTACCGCCGAGATGTTAGATTGGGTTAGGTTAGGTTATATTACGTTATTGATGTATATAAAGGTCCCACGGAGACGTAGAGGCCAACAAGCCAGGAATGTGATCAAATATTACCGCCGAGATGTAAGGTTGGGTTAGGTTAGGTTATATTACGTTATTGATGTATATAAAGGTCCCACGGATACGTAGAGGCCAACTCGCCAGGAATGAGGTCAAATATACCGCCGAAATGTTAGGTTGGGTTAGGTTAGGTTATATTTCGTTATTGATGTATATGAAGGTCCCACGGAGACGTAGAGGCCAACTCGCCAGGAATGTTGTCAAATATAACCGCCGAGATGTTATTTTGGGTTAGGATAGGTTATATTACGTTATTGATGTATATAAAGGTCCCACGGAGACGTAGATGCCAACAAGACAGGAATGTGGGCAAATATTACCGCCGAGATGTTATTTTGGGTTAGGATAGGTTATATTAAGTTATTGATGTATATAAATGTACCACGGAGACGTAGATGCCAACTCGCCATGAATGTTTTCAAATATTACCGCCGAGATGTTAGGTTGGGTTAGGTTAGGTTATATTACGTTATGGATGTCTATAAAGGACCCACGGTGACGTAGAGGCCAACTCGCCAGGAATGTTTTCAAATATTACCGCCGAGATGTTAGGTTGGGTTAGGTTAGATTATATCACGTTACAGATGTATATAAAGGTCCCGCGGAGACGTAGAGGCCAACAAGGCAGGAATGTGTTCAAATATTACCGCCGAGATGTTAGATTGGGTTAGGTTAGGATATATTACGTTATTGATGTATATAAAGGTCCCACGGAGACGTAGAGGCCAACAAGCCAGGAATGTGATCAAATATTACCGCCGAGATGTAAGGTTGGGTTAGGTTAGGTTATATTACGTTATTGATGTATATAAAGGTCCCACGGATACGTAGAGGCCAACTCGCCAGGAATGAGGTCAAATATTACCGCCGAGATGATAGGTTGGGTTAGGTTAGGTTATATTACGTTATTGATGTAAATAAAGGTCCCACGGAGACGTAGATGCCAACAAGCCAGGAATGTTGTCAAATATTAACGCCGAGATGATGGACAGGGTTAGCCTAGCTTATACTGTGTTATTGTTGTATATAAAGGTCCGACGGAGACGTATAGGCCAACTCGCCAGGAATGTTGTCAAATATTACCGCCGAGATGATAGGTTGGGTTAGGTTAGGATATATTACGTTATTGATGTATATGAAGGTCAAACCGAGACGTAGAGGCCAACTCGCCAGGAATGTTGTCAAATATTACCGCCGAGATGGTAGGTTGGGTTAGGTTAGGTTATATCACGTTATAGATGTATATAAAGGTCCCGCGGAGACGTAGAGGCCAGCAAGCCAGGAATGTGATCAAATATTACCGCCGAGATGTTAGGTTGGGTTAGGTTAGGTTATATTACGTTATGGATGTCTATAAAGGACCCACGTTGACGTAGAGGCCAACTCGCCAGGAATGTTGTCAAATATTATCACCGAGATGTTAGGTTGGGTTAGGTCAGGTTATATTACGTTATTGATGTATATAAAGGTCCCACGGAGACGTAGATGCCAACAAGCCAGGAATGTGGTCAAATATTACCGCCGAGATGTTATTTTGGGTTAGGATAGGTTATATTACGTTATTGATGTATATAAATGTACCACGGATACGTAGAGGCCAACTCGCCATGAATGTTTTCAAATATTACCGCCGAGATGTTAGGTTGGGTTAGGTTAGGTTATATTACGTTATAGATGAATATAAAGGTCCCACGGAGACGTAGAGGCCAACTCGCTAGGAATGTTTTCAAATATTACCGCCGAGATGTTAGGTTGGGTTAGGTTACGTTATATTACGTTATAGATGTATTTAAAGGTCCCGCGGAGACGTAGAGGCCAACTCGCCAGGTATGTTTTCAAATATTACCGCCGAGATGTTAGGTTGGGTTAGGTTAGGTTATATTACGTTATTGATGTATATAAAGGTCCCACGGAGACGTAGAGGCCAACTCGCCAGGTATGTTGTCAAATATTAGCGCCGAGATGATAGGTTGTGTTAGGTTAGGTTATATTTCGTTATTGATGTATATGAAGGTCCCACGGAGACGCAGAAGCCAACAAGCCAGGAATGTGGTCAAATATTACCGCCGAGATCATAGACTGGGTTAGCCTAGCTTATACTATGTTATTGTTGTATATAAAAGTCCGACGGAGACGTATAGGACAACTCGCCAGGAATGTTGTCAAATATTACCGCCGAGATGATAGGTTGGGTTCGGTTAGGTTATATTACGTTATTGATGTATATGAAGGTCAAACCGAGACGTAGAGGCCAACTCGCCAGGAATGTTGTCAAATATAACCGCCGATATGTTATTTTGGGTTAGGATAGGTTATATTACGTTATTGATGTATATAAAGGTCCCACGGAGACGTATAAGCCAACTCGCCAGGAATGTTGTCAAATATTACCGCCGAGATGATAGGTTGGGTTAGGTTAGGTTATATTACGTTATTCATGTATATAAATGTACCACGGAGACGTAGATGCCAACTCGCCGTGAATGTTTTCAAATATTACCGCCGAGATGTTAGGTTGGGTTAGGTTAGGT
The DNA here is from genome assembly GCA_963969225.1 of Xylocopa violacea. Classification (NCBI taxonomy): domain Eukaryota; kingdom Metazoa; phylum Arthropoda; class Insecta; order Hymenoptera; family Apidae; genus Xylocopa; species Xylocopa violacea. The sequence goes on from CAXAJV010000977.1 coordinate 5,495,996, forward strand.
TAGATATATTACTTTATGGATGTCTATAAAGGACCCACGGTGACGTAGAGGCCAACTCGCCAGGAATGTTTTCAAATATTACCGCCGAGATGTTAGGTTGGGTTAGGTTAGATTATATCACGTTACAGATTGTATATAAAGGTCCCGCGGAGACGCAGAGGCCAACAAGGCAGGAATGTGTTCAAATATTACCGCCGAGATGTTAGATTGGGTTAGGTTAGGATATATTACGTTATTGATGTATATAAAGGTCCCACGGAGACGTAGAGGCCAACAAGCCAGGAATGGGGTCAAATATTACCGCCGAGATGTTATTTTGGGTTAGGATAGGTTATATTACGTTATTGATGTATATAAATGTACCACGGATACGTAGAGGCCAACTCGCCATGAATGTTTTCAAATATTACCCGCCGAGATGTTAGGTTGGGTTAGGTTAGATTATATCACGTTACAGATGTATATAAAGGTCCCACGGATACGTAGAGGCCAACTCGCCAGGTATGTTGTCAAATATTAGCGCCGAGATGATAGGTTGTGTTAGGTTAGGTTATATTTCGTTATTGATGTATATGAAGGTCCCACGGAGACGCAGAAGCCAACAAGCCAAGAATGTGGTCAAATATTACCGCCGAGATCATAGACTTGGGTTAGCCTAGCTTATACTATGTTATTGTTGTATATAAAAGTCCGACGGAGACGTATAGGCCAACTCGCCAGGAATGTTGTCAAATATTACCGCCGAGATGATAGGTTGGGTTCGGTTAGGTTATATTACGTTATTGATGTATATGAAGGTCAAACCGAGACGTAGAGGCCAACTCGCCAGGAATGTTGTCAAATATAACCGCCGATATGTTATTTTGGGTTAGGATAGGTTATATTACGTTATTGATGTATATAAAGGTCCCACGGAGACGTATAGGCCAACTCGCCAGGAATGTTTTCAAATATTACCGCCGAGATGATAGGTTGGGTTAGGTTAGGTTATATTACGTTATTCATGTATATAAATGTACCACGGAGAAGTAGATGCCAACTCGCCAGGAATGTTTTCAAATATTACCGCCGAGATGTTAGGTTGGGTTAGGTTAGATTATATCACGTTACAGATGTATATAAAGGTCCCGCGGAGACGTAGAGGCCAACAAGGCAGGAATGTGTTCAAATATTACCGCCGAGATGTTAGATTGGGTTAGGTTAGGATATATTACGTTATTGATGTATATAAAGGTCCCACGGAGACGTAGAGGCCAACAAGCCAGGAATGTGATCAAATATTACCGCCGAGATGTAAGGTTGGGTTAGGTTAGGTTATATTACGTTATTGATGTATATAAAGGTCCCACGGAGACGTAGAGGGCCAACAAGCCAGGAATGTGATCAAATATTACCGCCGAGATGTAAGGTTGGGTTAGGTTAGGTTATATTACGTTATTGATGTATATAAAGGTCCCACGGATACGTAGAGGCCAACTCGCCAGGAATGAGGTCAAATATTACCGCCGAGATGATAGGTTGGGTTAGGTTAGGTTATATTACGTTATTGATGTAAATAAAGGTCCCACGGAGACGTAGATGCCAACAAGCCAGGAATGTTGTCAAATATTAACGCCGAGATGATGGACAGGGTTAGCCTAGCTTATACTGTGTTATTGTTGTATATAAAGGGTCCGACGGAGACGTATAGGCCAACTCGCCAGGAATGTTGTCAAATATTACCGCCGAGATGATAGGTTGGGTTAGGTTAGGATATATTACGTTATTGATGTATATGAAGGTCAAACCGAGACGTAGAGGCCAACTCGCCAGGAATGTTGTCAAATATTACCGCCGAGATGGTAGGTTGGGTTAGGTTAGGTTATATCACGTTATAGATGTATATAAAGGTCCCGCGGAGACGTAGAGGCCAGCAAGCCAGGAATGTGATCAAATATTACCGCCGAGATGTTAGGTTGGGTTAGGTTAGGTTATATTACGTTATGGATGTCTATAAAAGGACCCACGTTGACGTAGAGGCCAACTCGCCAGGAATGTTGTCAAATATTATCACCGAGATGTTAGGTAGGGTTAGGTCAGGTTATATTACGTTATTGATGTATATAAAGGTCCCACGGAGACGTAGATGCCAACAAGCCAGGAATGTGGTCAAATATTACCGCCGAGATGTTATTTTGGGTTAGGATAGGTTATATTACGTTATTGATGTATATAAATGTACCACGGATACGTAGAGGCCAACTCGCCATGAATGTTTTCAAATATTACCGCCGAGATGTTAGGTTGGGTTAGGTTAGGTTATATTACGTTATAGATGAATATAAAGGTCCCACGGAGACGTAGAGGCCAACTCGCTAGGAATGTTTTCAAATATTACCGCCGAGATGTTAGGTTGGGTTAGGTTACGTTATATTACGTTATAGATGTATTTAAAGGTCCCGCGGAGACGTAGAGGCCAACTCGCCAGGTATGTTTTCAAATATTACCGCCGAGATGTTAGGTTGGGGTTAGGTTAGGTTATATTACGTTATTGATGTATATAAAGGTCCCACGGAGACGTAGAGGCCAACTCGCCAGGTATGTTGTCAAATATTAGCGCCGAGATGATAACTCTGAGATAGCGCGTTATTGATGTATATGAAGGTCCCACGGAGACGCAGAAGCCAACAAGCCAGGAATGTGGTCAAATATTACCGCCGAGATCATAGACTGGGTTAGCCTAGCTTATACTATGTTATTGTTGTATATAAAAGTCCGACGGAGACGTATAGGCCAACTCGCCAGGAATGTTGTCAAATATTACCGCCGAGATGATAGGTTGGGTTCGGTTAGGTTATATTACGTTATTGATGTATATGAAGGTCAAACCGAGACGTAGAGGCCAACTCGCCAGGAATGTTGTCAAATATAACCGCCGATATGTTATTTTGGGTTAGGATAGGTTATATTACGTTATTGATGTATATAAAGGTCCCACGGAGACGTATAAGCCAACTCGCCAGGAATGTTGTCAAATATTACCGCCGAGATGATAGGTTGGGTTAGGTTAGGTTATATTACGTTATTCATGTATATAAATGTACCACGGAGACGTAGATGCCAACTCGCCGTGAATGTTTTCAAATATTACCGCCGAGATGTTAGGTTGGGTTAGGTTAGGTTATATTACGTTATGGATGTCTATAAAGGACCCACGGTGACGTAGAGGCCAACTCGCCAGGAATGTTTTCAAATATTACCGCCGAGATGTTAGGTTGGGTTAGGTTAGATTATATCACGTTACAGATGTATATAAAGGTCCCGCGGAGACGCAGAGGCCAACAAGGCAGGAATGTGTTCAAATATTACCGCCGAGATGTTAGATTGGGTTAGGTTAGGATATATTACGTTATTGATGTATATAAAGGTCCCACGGAGACGTAGAGGCCAACAAGCCAGGAATGGGGTCAAATATTACCGCCGAGATGTTATTTTGGGTTAGGATAGGTTATATTACGTTATTGATGTATATAAATGTACCACGGATACGTAGAGGCCAACTCGCCATGAATGTTTTCAAATATTACCGCCGAGATGTTAGGTTGGGTTAGGTTAGATTATATCACGTTACAGATGTATATAAAGGTCCCACGGATACGTAGAGGCCAACTCGCCAGGTATGTTGTCAAATATTAGCGCCGAGATGATAGGTTGTGTTAGGTTAGGTTATATTTCGTTATTGATGTATATGAAGGTCCCACGGAGACGCAGAAGCCAACAAGCCAAGAATGTGGTCAAATATTACCGCCGAGATCATAGACTGGGTTAGCCTAGCTTATACTATGTTATTGTTGTATATAAAAGTCCGACGGAGACGTATAGGCCAACTCGCCAGGAATGTTGTCAAATATTACCGCCGAGATGATAGGTTGGGTTCGGTTAGGTTATATTACGTTATTGATGTATATGAAGGTCAAACCGAGACGTAGAGGCCAACTCGCCAGGAATGTTGTCAAATATAACCGCCGATATGTTATTTTGGGTTAGGATAGGTTATATTACGTTATTGATGTATATAAAGGTCCCACGGAGACGTATAGGCCAACTCGCCAGGAATGTTTTCAAATATTACCGCCGAGATGATAGGTTGGGTTAGGTTAGGTTATATTACGTTATTCATGTATATAAATGTACCACGGAGAAGTAGATGCCAACTCGCCAGGAATGTTTTCAAATATTACCGCCGAGATGTTAGGTTGGGTTAGGTTAGATTATATCACGTTACAGATGTATATAAAGGTCCCGCGGAGACGTAGAGGCCAACAAGGCAGGAATGTGTTCAAATATTACCGCCGAGATGTTAGATTGGGTTAGGTTAGGATATATTACGTTATTGATGTATATAAAGGTCCCACGGAGACGTAGAGGCCAACAAGCCAGGAATGTGATCAAATATTACCGCCGAGATGTAAGGTTGGGTTAGGTTAGGTTATATTACGTTATTGATGTATATAAAGGTCCCACGGATACGTAGAGGCCAACTCGCCAGGAATGAGGTCAAATATACCGGCGAGATGTTAGTTGGGTTAGGTTAGGTTATATTTCGTTATTGATGTATATGAAGGTCCCACGGAGACGTAGAAGCCAACTCGCCAGAAATGTTGTCAAATATTACCGCCGAGATGATAGGTTGGGTTAGGTTAGGTTATATTACGTTATTGATGTAAATAAAGGTCCCACGGAGACGTAGATGCCAACAAGCCAGGAATGTTGTCAAATATTAACGCCGAGATGATGGACAGGGTTAGCCTAGCTTATACTGTGTTATTGTTGTATATAAAGGTCCGACGGAGACGTATAGGCCAACTCGCCAGGAATGTTGTCAAATATTACCGCCGAGATGATAGGTTGGGTTAGGTTAGGTTATATTACGTTATTGATGTATATGAAGGTCAAACCGAGACGTAGAGGCCAACTCGCCAGGAATGTTGTCAAATATTACCGCCGAGATGGTAGGTTGGGTTAGGTTAGGTTATATCACGTTATAGATGTATATAAAGGTCCCGCGGAGACGTAGAGGCCAGCAAGCCAGGAATGTGATCAAATATTACCGCCGAGATGTTAGGTTGGGTTAGGTTAGGTTATATTACGTTATGGATGTCTATAAAGGACCCACGGTGACGTAGAGGCCAACTCGCCAGGAATGTTGTCAAATATTATCACCGAGATGTTAGGTTGGGTTAGGTCAGGTTATATTACGTTATTGATGTATATGAAGGTCAAACCGAGACGTAGAGGCCAACTCGCCAGGAATGTTGTCAAATATTACCGCCGAGATGTTATTTTGGGTTAGGATAGGTTATATTACGTTATTGATGTATATAAATGTACCACGGAGACGTAGAGGCCAACTCGCCATGAATGTTTTCAAATATTACCGCCGAGATGTTAGGTTGGGTTAGGTTAGGTTATATTACGTTATAGGTGAATATAAAGGTCCCACGGAGACGTAGAGGCCAACTCGCTAGGAATGTTTTCAAATATTACCGCCGAGATGTTAGGTTGGGTTAGGTTAGGTTATATCACGTTATTGATGTACATAAAGGTCCCACGGAGACGTAGATGCCAACAAGCCAGGAATGTGGTCAAATATTACTGCCGAGATGATGGACAGGGTTAGCCTAGCTTATACTATGTTATTGTTGTATATAAAGGTCCGACGGAGACGTATAGGACAACTCGCCAGGAATGTTGTCAAATATTACCGCCGAGATGATAGTTTGGGTTAGGTTAGGTTATATTACGTTATTGATGTATATGAAGGGCAAACCGAGACGTAGAGGCCAACTCGCCAGGAATGTTGTCAAATATTACCGCCGAGATGTAAGGTTGGGTTAGGTTAGGTTATATTACGTTGTTGATGTATATAAAGGTCCCACGGATACGTAGAGGCCAACTCGCCAGGAATGAGGTCAAATATACCGCCGAAATGTTAGGTTGGGTTAGGTTAGATTATATCACGTTACAGATGTATATAAAGGTCCCGCGGAGACGTAGAGGCCAACAAGGCAGGAATGTGTTCAAATATTACCGCCGAGATGTTAGATTGGGTTAGGTTAGGTTATATCACGTTATTGATGTACATAAAGGTCCCACGGAGACGTAGATGCCAACAAGCCAGGAATGTGGTCAAATATTACTGCCGAGATGATGGACAGGGTTAGCCTAGCTTATACTATGTTATTGTTGTATATAAAGGTCCGACGGAGACGTATAGGACAACTCGCCAGGAATGTTGTCAAATATTACCGCCGAGATGATAGTTTGGGTTAGGTTAGGTTATATTACGTTATTGATGTATATGAAGGGCAAACCGAGACGTAGAGGCCAACTCGCCAGGAATGTTGTCAAATATTACCGCCGAGATGTAAGGTTGGGTTAGGTTAGGTTATATTACGTTGTTGATGTATATAAAGGTCCCACGGATACGCAGAGGCCAACTCGCAAGGAATGAGGTCAAATATACCGCCGAAATGTTAGGTTGGGTTAGGTTAGGTTATATTTCGTTATTGATGTATATGAAGGTCCCACGGAGACGTAGAGGCCAACTCGCCAGGAATGTTGTCAAATATAACCGCCGAGATGTTATTATGGGTTAGGATAGGTTATATTACGTTATTGATGTATATAAAGATCCCACGGAGACGTAGATGCCAACAAGCCAGGAATGTGGGCAAATATTACCGCCGAGATGTTATTTTGGGTTAGGATAGGTTATATTACGTTATTGATGTATATAAATGTACCACGGAGACGTAGATGCCAACTCGCCAGGTATGTTTTCAAATATTACCGCCGAGATGTTAGGTTGGGTTAGGTTAGGTTATATTACGTTATTGATGTATATAAAGGTCCCACGGAGACGTAGAGGCCAACTCGCCAGGAATGTTGTCAAATATTAACGCCGAGATGATGGACAGGGTTAGCCTAGCTTATACTGTGTTATTGTTGTATATAAAGGTCCGACGGAGACGTATAGGCCAACTCGCCAGGAATGTTGTCAAATATTACCGCCGAGATGATAGGTTGGGTTAGGTTAGGTTATATTACGTTATTGATGTATATGAAGGTCAAACCGAGACGTAGAGGCCAACTCGCCAGGAATGTTGTCAAATATTACCGCCGAGATGGTAGGTTGGGTTAGGTTAGGTTATATCACGTTATAGATGTATATAAAGGTCCCGCGGAGACGTAGAGGCCAGCAAGCCAGGAATGTGATCAAATATTACCGCCGAGATGTTAGGTTGGGTTAGGTTAAGTTATATTACGTTATGGATGTCTATAAAGGACCCACGGTGACGTAGAGGCCAACTCGCCGGGAATGTTGTCAAATATTATCACCGAGATGTTAGGTTGGGTTAGGTCAGGTTATATTACGTTATTGATGTATATAAAGGTCCCACGGAGACGTAGATGCCAACAAGCCAGGAATGTGGTCAAATATTACCGCCGAGATGTTATTTTGGGTTAGGATAGGTTATATTACGTTATTGATGTATATAAATGTACCACGGAGACGTAGAGGCCAACTCGCCATGAATGTTTTCAAATATTACCGCCGAGATGTTAGGTTGGGTTAGGTTAGGTTATATTACGTTATAGATGAATATAAAGGTCCCACGGAGACGTAGAGGCCAACTCGCTAGGAATGTTTTCAAATATTACCGCCGAGATGTTAGGTTGGGTTAGGTTACGTTATATTACGTTATAGATGTATTTAAAGGTCCCGCGGAGACGTAGAGGCCAACTCGCCAGGAATGTTGTCAAATATTACCGCCGAGATGATAGGTTGTGTTAGGTTAGGTTATATTTCGTTATTGATGTATATGAAGGTCCCACGGAGACGCAGAGGCCATCAAGCCAGGAATGTGGTCAAATATTACCGCCGAGATGATAGACTGGGTTAGCCTAGCTTATACTATGTTATTGTTGTATATAAAAGTCCGACGGAGACGTATAGGCCAACTCGCCAGGAATGTTGTCAAATATTACCGCCGAGATCATAGACTGGGTTAGCCTAGCTTATACTATGTTATTGTTGTATATAAAAGTCCGACGGAGACGTATAGGCCAACTCGCCAGGAATGTTGTCAAATATTACCGCCGAGATGATAGGTTGGTTTCGGTTAGGTTATATTACGTTATTGATGTATATGAAGGTCAAACCGAGACGTAGAGGCCAACTCGCCAGGAATGTTGTCAAATATTACCACCGAGATGTTATTTTGGGTTAGGATAGGTTATATTACGTTATTGATGTATATAAATGTACCACGGAGACGTAGAGGCCAACTCGCCATGAATGTTTTCAAATATTACCGCCGAGATGTTAGGTTGGGTTAGGTTAGCTTATATTACGTTATAGGTGAATATAAAGGTCCCACGGAGACGTAGAGGCCAACTCGCTAGGAATGTTTTCAAATATTACCGCCGAGATGTTAGGTTGGGTTAGGTTAGGTTATATTACGTTATGGATGTCTATAAAGGACCCACGGTGACGTAGAGGCCAACTCGCCAGGAATGTTTTCAAATATTACCGCCGAGATGTTAGGTTGGGTTAGGTTAGATTATATCACGTTACAGATGTATATAAAGGTCCCGCGGAGACGTAGAGGCCAACAAGGCAGGAATGTGTTCAAATATTACCGCCGAGATGTTAGATTGGGTTAGGTTAGGTTATATTACGTTATTGATGTACATAAAGGTCCCACGGAGACGTAGATGTCAACAAGCCAGGAATGTGGTCAAATATTACTGCCGAGATGATGGACAGGGTTAGCCTAGCTTATACTATGTTATTGTTGTATATAAAGGTCCGACGGAGACGTATAGGACAACTCGCCAGGAATGTTGTCAAATATTACCGCCGAGGTGATAGTTTGGGTTAGGTTAGGTTATATTACGTTATTGATGTATATGAAGGGCAAACCGAGACGTAGAGGCCAACTCGCCAGGAATGTTGTCAAATATTACCGCCGAGATGTAAGGTTGGGTTGGGTTAGGTTATATTACGTTATTGATGTATATAAAGGTCCCACGGATACGTAGAGGCCAACTCGCCAGGAATGAGGTCAAATATACCGCCGAAATGTTAGGTTGGGTTAGGTTAGGTTATATTTCGTTATTGATGTATATGAAGGTCCCACGGAGACGTAGAGGCCAACTCGCCAGGAATGTTGTCAAATATAACCGCCGAGATGTTATTTTGGGTTAGGATAGGTTATATTACGTTATTGATGTACATAAAGGTCCCACGGAGACGTAGATGCCAACAAGCCAGGAATGTGGGCAAATATTACCGCCGAGATGTTATTTTGGGTTAGGATAGGTTATATTACGTTATTGATGTATATAAATGTACCCCGGAGACGTAGATGCCAACTCGCCAGGAATGTTGTCAAATATTACCGCCGAGATGGTAGGTTGGGTTAGGTTAGGTTATATCACGTTATAGATGTATATAAAGGTCCCGCGGAGACGTAGAGGCCAGCAAGCCAGGAATGTGATCAAATATTACCGCCGAGATGTTAGGTTGGGTTAGGTTAGGTTATATTACGTTATGGATGTCTATAAAGGACCCACGGTGACGTAGAGGCCAACTCGCCAGGAATGTTGTCAAATATTATCACCGAGATGTTAGGTTGGGTTAGGTCAGGTTATATTACGTTATTGATGTATATGAAGGTCAAACCGAGACGTAGAGGCCAACTCGCCAGGAATGTTGTCAAATATTACCGCCGAGATGTTATTTTGGGTTAGGATAGGTTATATTACGTTATTGATGTATATAAATGTACCACGGAGACGTAGAGGCCAACTCGCCATGAATGTTTTCAAATATTACCGCCGAGATGTTAGGTTGGGTTAGGTTAGGTTATATTACGTTATAGGTGAATATAAAGGTCCCACGGAGACGTAGAGGCCAACTCGCTAGGAATGTTTTCAAATATTACCGCCGAGATGTTAGGTTGGGTTAGGTTAGGTTATATCACGTTATTGATGTACATAAAGGTCCCACGGAGACGTAGATGCCAACAAGCCAGGAATGTGGTCAAATATTACTGCCGAGATGATGGACAGGGTTAGCCTAGCTTATACTATGTTATTGTTGTATATAAAGGTCCGACGGAGACGTATAGGACAACTCGCCAGGAATGTTGTCAAATATTACCGCCGAGATGATAGTTTGGGTTAGGTTAGGTTATATTACGTTATTGATGTATATGAAGGGCAAACCGAGACGTAGAGGCCAACTCGCCAGGAATGTTGTCAAATATTACCGCCGAGATGTAAGGTTGGGTTAGGTTAGGTTATATTACGTTGTTGATGTATATAAAGGTCCCACGGATACGTAGAGGCCAACTCGCCAGGAATGAGGTCAAATATACCGCCGAAATGTTAGGTTGGGTTAGGTTAGATTATATCACGTTACAGATGTATATAAAGGTCCCGCGGAGACGTAGAGGCCAACAAGGCAGGAATGTGTTCAAATATTACCGCCGAGATGTTAGATTGGGTTAGGTTAGGTTATATCACGTTATTGATGTACATAAAGGTCCCACGGAGACGTAGATGCCAACAAGCCAGGAATGTGGTCAAATATTACTGCCGAGATGATGGACAGGGTTAGCCTAGCTTATACTATGTTATTGTTGTATATAAAGGTCCGACGGAGACGTATAGGACAACTCGCCAGGAATGTTGTCAAATATTACCGCCGAGATGATAGTTTGGGTTAGGTTAGGTTATATTACGTTATTGATGTATATGAAGGGCAAACCGAGACGTAGAGGCCAACTCGCCAGGAATGTTGTCAAATATTACCGCCGAGATGTAAGGTTGGGTTAGGTTAGGTTATATTACGTTGTTGATGTATATAAAGGTCCCACGGATACGTAGAGGCCAACTCGCAAGGAATGAGGTCAAATATACCGCCGAAATGTTAGGTTGGGTTAGGTTAGGTTATATTTCGTTATTGATGTATATGAAGGTCCCACGGAGACGTAGAGGCCAACTCGCCAGGAATGTTGTCAAATATAACCGCCGAGATGTTATTTTGGGTTAGGATAGGTTATATTACGTTATTGATGTATATAAAGATCCCACGGAGACGTAGATGCCAACAAGCCAGGAATGTGGGCAAATATTACCGCCGAGATGTTATTTTGGGTTAGGATAGGTTATATTACGTTATTGATGTATATAAATGTACCACGGAGACGTAGATGCCAACTCGCCAGGTATGTTTTCAAATATTACCGCCGAGATGTTAGGTTGGGTTAGGTTAGGTTATATTACGTTATTGATGTATATAAAGGTCCCACGGAGACGTAGAGGCCAACTCGCCAGGAATGTTGTCAAATATTAACGCCGAGATGATGGACAGGGTTAGCCTAGCTTATACTGTGTTATTGTTGTATATAAAGGTCCGACGGAGACGTATAGGCCAACTCGCCAGGAATGTTGTCAAATATTACCGCCGAGATGATAGGTTGGGTTAGGTTAGGTTATATTACGTTATTGATGTATATGAAGGTCAAACCGAGACGTAGAGGCCAACTCGCCAGGAATGTTGTCAAATATTACCGCCGAGATGGTAGGTTGGGTTAGGTTAGGTTATATCACGTTATAGATGTATATAAAGGTCCCGCGGAGACGTAGAGGCCAGCAAGCCAGGAATGTGATCAAATATTACCGCCGAGATGTTAGGTTGGGTTAGGTTAGGTTATATTACGTTATGGATGTCTATAAAGGACCCACGGTGACGTAGAGGCCAACTCGCCGGGAATGTTGTCAAATATTATCACCGAGATGTTAGGTTGGGTTAGGTCAGGTTATATTACGTTATTGATGTATATAAAGGTCCCACGGAGACGTAGATGCCAACAAGCCAGGAATGTGGTCAAATATTACCGCCGAGATGTTATTTTGGGTTAGGATAGGTTATATTACGTTATTGATGTATATAAATGTACCACGGAGACGTAGAGGCCAACTCGCCATGAATGTTTTCAAATATTACCGCCGAGATGTTAGGTTGGGTTAGGTTAGGTTATATTACGTTATAGATGAATATAAAGGTCCCACGGAGACGTAGAGGCCAACTCGCTAGGAATGTTTTCAAATATTACCGCCGAGATGTTAGGTTGGGTTAGGTTACGTTATATTACGTTATAGATGTATTTAAAGGTCCCGCGGAGACGTAGAGGCCAACTCGCCAGGAATGTTGTCAAATATTACCGCCGAGATGATAGGTTGTGTTAGGTTAGGTTATATTTCGTTATTGATGTATATGAAGGTCCCACGGAGACGCAGAGGCCATCAAGCCAGGAATGTGGTCAAATATTACCGCCGAGATGATAGACTGGGTTAGCCTAGCTTATACTATGTTATTGTTGTATATAAAAGTCCGACGGAGACGTATAGGCCAACTCGCCAGGAATGTTGTCAAATATTACCGCCGAGATCATAGACTGGGTTAGCCTAGCTTATACTATGTTATTGTTGTATATAAAAGTCCGACGGAGACGTATAGGCCAACTCGCCAGGAATGTTGTCAAATATTACCGCCGAGATGATAGGTTGGTTTCGGTTAGGTTATATTACGTTATTGATGTATATGAAGGTCAAACCGAGACGTAGAGGCCAACTCGCCAGGAATGTTGTCAAATATTACCACCGAGATGTTATTTTGGGTTAGGATAGGTTATATTACGTTATTGATGTATATAAATGTACCACGGAGACGTAGAGGCCAACTCGCCATGAATGTTTTCAAATATTACCGCCGAGATGTTAGGTTGGGTTAGGTTAGCTTATATTACGTTATAGGTGAATATAAAGGTCCCACGGAGACGTAGAGGCCAACTCGCTAGGAATGTTTTCAAATATTACCGCCGAGATGTTAGGTTGGGTTAGGTTAGGTTATATTACGTTATGGATGTCTATAAAGGACCCACGGTGACGTAGAGGCCAACTCGCCAGGAATGTTTTCAAATATTACCGCCGAGATGTTAGGTTGGGTTAGGTTAGATTATATCACGTTACAGATGTATATAAAGGTCCCGCGGAGACGTAGAGGCCAACAAGGCAGGAATGTGTTCAAATATTACCGCCGAGATGTTAGATTGGGTTAGGTTAGGTTATATTACGTTATTGATGTACATAAAGGTCCCACGGAGACGTAGATGTCAACAAGCCAGGAATGTGGTCAAATATTACTGCCGAGATGATGGACAGGGTTAGCCTAGCTTATACTATGTTATTGTTGTATATAAAGGTCCGACGGAGACGTATAGGACAACTCGCCAGGAATGTTGTCAAATATTACCGCCGAGGTGATAGTTTGGGTTAGGTTAGGTTATATTACGTTATTGATGTATATGAAGGGCAAACCGAGACGTAGAGGCCAACTCGCCAGGAATGTTGTCAAATATTACCGCCGAGATGTAAGGTTGGGTTAGGTTAGGTTATATTACGTTATTGATGTATATAAAGGTCCCACGGATACGTAGAGGCCAACTCGCCAGGAATGAGGTCAAATATACCGCCGAAATGTTAGGTTGGGTTAGGTTAGGTTATATTTCGTTATTGATGTATATGAAGGTCCCACGGAGACGTAGAGGCCAACTCGCCAGGAATGTTGTCAAATATAACCGCCGAGATGTTATTTTGGGTTAGGATAGGTTATATTACGTTATTGATGTACATAAAGGTCCCACGGAGACGTAGATGCCAACAAGCCAGGAATGTGGGCAAATATTACCGCCGAGATGTTATTTTGGGTTAGGATAGGTTATATTACGTTATTGATGTATATAAATGTACCCCGGAGACGTAGATGCCAACTCGCCAGGTATGTTTTCAAATATTACCGCCGAGATGTTAGGTTGGGTTAGGTTAGGTTATATTACGTTATTGATGTATATAAAGGTCCCACGGAGACGTAGAGGCCAACTCGCCAGGTATGTTGTCAAATATTAGCGCCGAGATGATAGGTTGTGTTAGGTTAGGTTATATTTCGTTATTGATGTATATGAAGGTCCCACGGAGACGTATAGGCCAACTCGCCAGGAATGTTGTCAAATATTACCGCCGAGATGATAGGTTGGGTTAGGTTAGGTTATATTACGTTATTCATGTATATAAATGTACCACGGAGACGTAGATGCCAACTGGCCGTGAATGTTTTCAAATATTACCGCCGAGATGTTAGGTTGGGTTAGGTTAGGTTATATTACGTTATGGATGTCTATAAAGGACCCACGGTGACGTAGAGGCCAACTCGCCAGGAATGTTTTCAAATATTACCGCCGAGATGTTAGGTTGGGTTAGGTTAGATTATATCACGTTACAGATGTATATAAAGGTCCCGCGGAGACGTAGAGGCCAACAAGGCAGGAATGTGTTCAAATATTACCGCCGAGATGTTAGATTGGGTTAGGTTAGGATATATTACGTTATTGATGTATATAAAGGTCCCACGGAGACGTAGAGGCCAACAAGCCAGGAATGTGATCAAATATTACCGCCGAGATGTAAGGTTGGGTTAGGTTAGGTTATATTACGTTATTGATGTATATAAAGGTCCCACGGATACGTAGAGGCCAACTCGCCAGGAATGAGGTCAAATATACCGCCGAAATGTTAGGTTGGGTTAGGTTAGGTTATATTTCGTTATTGATGTATATGAAGGTCCCACGGAGACGTAGAGGCCAACTCGCCAGGAATGTTGTCAAATATAACCGCCGAGATGTTATTTTGGGTTAGGATAGGTTATATTACGTTATTGATGTATATAAAGGTCCCACGGAGACGTAGATGCCAACAAGCCAGGAATGTGGGCAAATATTACCGCCGAGATGTTATTTTGGGTTAGGATAGGTTATATTACGTTATTGATGTATATAAATGTACCACGGAGACGTAGATGCCAACTCGCCATGAATGTTTTCAAATATTACCGCCGAGATGTTAGGTTGGGTTAGGTTAGGTTATATTACGTTATGGATGTCTATAAAGGACCCACGGTGACGTAGAGGCCAACTCGCCAGTAATGTTTTCAAATATTACCGCCGAGATGTTAGGTTGGGTTAGGTTAGATTATATCACGTTATAGATGTATATAAAGGTCCCGCGGAGACGTAGAGGCCAACAAGGCAGGAATGTGTTCAAATATTACCGCCGAGATGTTAGATTGGGTTAGGTTAGGTTATACTACGTTATTGATGTATATAAAGGTCCCACGGAGACGTAGAGGCCAACTCGCCAGGAATGTTTTCAAATATTGCCGCCGAGATGTTAGGTAGGGTTAGGTTAGGTTATATTACGTTATAGATGTATTTAAAGGTCCCGCGGAGACGTAGATGCCAGCATGCCAGGAATGTGGTCAAATATTTCCGCCGAGATGTTATTTTGGGTTAGGATAGGTTATATTACGTTATTGATGTATATAAAGGTCCCACGGAGACGTAGAGGCCAACAAGCCAGGAATGTGATCAAATATTACCGCCGAGATGTAAGGTTGGGTTAGGTTAGGTTGTATTACGTTATTGATGTATATAAAGGTCCCACGGATACGTAGAGGCCAACTCGCCAGGAATGAGGTCAAATATACCGGCGAGATGTTAGGTTGGGTTAGGTTAGGTTATATTTCGTTATTGATGTATATGAAGGTCCCACGGAGACGTAGAGGCCAACTCGCCAGGAATGTTGTCAAATATTACCGCCGAGATGATAGGTTGGGTTAGGTTAGGTTATATTACGTTATTGATGTATATAAAGGTCCCACGGAGACGTAGATGCCAACAAGCCAGGAATGTGGTCAAATATTAACGCCGAGATGATGGACAGGGTTAGCCTAGCTTATACCATGTTATTGTTGTATATAAAGGTCCGACGGAGACGTATAGGCCAACTCGCCAGGAATGTTGTCAAATATTACCGCCGAGATGATAGGTTGGGTTAGGTTAGGTTATATTACGTTATTGATGTATATGAAGGTCAAACCGAGACGTAGAGGCCAACTCGCCAGGAATGTTGTCAAATATTACCGCCGAGATGTTAGGTTGGGTTAGGTTAGATTATATCACGTTACAGATGTATATAAAGGTCCCGCGGAGACGTAGAGGCCAACAAGGCAGGAATGTGTTCAAATATTACCGCCGAGATGTAAGGTTGGGTTAGGTTAGGTTATATTACGTTATTGATGTATATAAAGGTCCCACGGATACGTAGAGGCCAACTCGCCAGGAATGAGGTCAAATTTACCGGCGAGATGTTAGGTTGGGTTAGGTTAGGTTATATTTCGTTATTGATGTATATGAAGGTCCCACGGAGACGTAGATGCCAACAAGCCAGGAATGTGGGCAAATATTACCGCCGAGATGTTATTTTGGGTTGGGATAGGTTATATTAAGTTATTGATGTATATAAATGTACCACGGAGATGTAGATGCCAACTCGCCATGAATGTTTTCAAATATTACCGCCGTGATGTTAGGTTGGGTTAGGTTAGGCTATATTACGTTATGGATGTCTATAAAGGACCCACGGTGACGTAGAGGCCAACTCGCCAGGAATGTTTTCAAATATTACCGCCGAGATGTTAGGTTGGGTTAGGTTAGATTATATCACGTTATAGATGTATATAAAGGTCCGGCGGAGACGTAGAGGCCAACAAGGCAGGAATGTGTTCAAATATTACCGCCGAGATGTTAGATTGGGTTAGGTTAGGTTATATTACGTTATTGATGTATATAAAGGTCCCACGGAGACGCAGAGGCCAACAAGCCAGGAATGTGATCAAATATTACCGCCGAGATGTAAGGTTGGGTTAGGTTAGGTTATATTACGTTATTGATGTATATGAAGGTCCCACGGATACGTAGAGGCCAACTCGCCAGGAATGAGGTCACATATACCGCCGAAATGTTAGGTTGGGTTAGGTTAGGTTATATTTCGTTATTGATGTATATGAAGGTCCCACGGAGACGTAGAGGCCAACTCGCCAGGAATGTTGTCATATATTACCGCCGAGATGATAGGTTGGGTTAGGTTAGGTTATATTACGTTATTGATGTATATAAAGGTCCCACGGAGACGTAGATGCCAACAAGCCAGGAATGTGGTCAAATATTACTGCCGAGATGATGGACAGGGTTAGGTTAGGTTATATTACGTTATTGATGTATATAAAGGTCCCACGGATACGTAGAGGCCAACTCGCCAGGAATGAGGTCAAATATACCGCCGAAATGTTAGGTTGGGTTAGGTTAGGTTATATTACGTTATTGATGTATATGAAGGGCAAACCGAGACGTCAGAGGCCAACTCGCCAGGAATGTTGTCAAATATTACCGCCGAGATGTTAGGTTGGGTTAGGTTAGGTTATATCACGTTATAGATGTATATAAAGGTCCCGCGGAGACGTAGAGGCCAGCAAGCCAGGAATGTGATCAAATATTACCGCCGAGATGTTAGGTTGGGTTAGGTTAGGTTATATTACGTTATTGATGTATATAAAGGTCCCACGGAGACGTAGATGCCAGCAAGCCAGGAATGTGGTCAAATATTACCGCCGAGATGTTATTTTGGGTTAGGATAGGTTATATTACGTTATTGATGTATATAAATTTACCACGGAGACGTAGAGGCCAACTCGCCATGAATGTTTTCAAATATTACCGCCGAGATGTTATTTTGGGTTAGGATAGGTTATATTACGTTATTGATGTATATAAATGTACCACGGAGACGTAGAGGCCAACTCGCCATGAATGTATTCAAATATTACCGCCGAGATGTTAGATTGGGTTAGGTTAGGATATATTACGTTATTGATGTATATAAAGGTCCCACGGAGACGTAGAGGCCAACAAGCCAGGAATGTGATCAAATATTACCGCCGAGATGTAAGGTTGGGTTAGGTTAGGTTATATTACGTTATTGATGTATATAAAGGTCCCACGGATACGTAGAGGCCAACTCGCCAGGAATGAGGTCAAATATACCGCCGAAATGTTAGGTTGGGTTAGGTTAGGTTATATTTCGTTATTGATGTATATGAAGGGCAAACCGAGACGTAGAGGCCAACTCGCCAGGAATGTTGTCAAATATTACCGCCGAGATGTTAGGTTGGGTTAGGTTAGGTTATATCACGTTATAGATGTATATAAAGGTCCCGCGGAGACGTAGAGGCCAGCAAGCCAGGAATGTGATCAAATATTACCGCCGAGATGTTAGGTTGGGTTAGGTTAGGTTATATTACGTTATTGATGTATATAAAGGTCCCACGGAGACGTAGATGCCAGCAAGCCAGGAATGTGGTCAAATATTACCGCCGAGATGTTATTTTGGGTTAGGATAGGTTATATTACGTTATTGATGTATATAAATGTACCACGGAGACGTAGAGGCCAACTCGCCATGAATGTTTTCAAATATTACCGCCGAGATGTTAGGTTGGGTTAGGTTAGGTTATATTACGTTATTGATGTATATAAAGGTCCCACGGAGACGTAGAGGCCAACTCGCCAGGAATGTTGTCAAATATTACCGCCGAGATGATAGGTTTGGTTAGGTTAGGTTATATTACGTTCTTGATGTATATGAAGGGCAAACCGAGACGTAGAGGCCAACTCGCCAGGAATGTTGTCAAATATTACCGCCGAGATGTTAGGTTGGGTTAGGTTAGGTTATATTACGTTATGGATGTCTATAAAGGACCCACGGTGACGTAGAGGCCAACTCGTCAGGAATGTTGTCAAATATTATCACCGAGATGTTAGGTTGGGTTAGGTCAGGTTATATTACGTTATTGATGTATATAAAGGTCCCACGGAGACGTAGATGCCAACAAGCCAGGAATGTGGTCGAATATTACCGCCGAGATGTTATTTTGGGTTAGGATAGGTTATATTACGTTATTGATGTATATAAATGTACCACGGAGACGTAGAGGCCAACTCGCCATGAATGTATTCAAATATTACCGCCGAGATGTTAGATTGGGTTTGGTTAGGTTATATTACGTTATTGATGTATATAAAGGTCCCACGGAGACGTAGAGGCCAACAAGCCAGGAATGTGATCAAATATTACCGCCGAGATGTAAGGTTGGGTTAGGTTAGGTTATATTACGTTATTGATGTATATAAAGGTCCCACGGATACGTAGAGGCCAACTCGCCAGGAATGAGGTCAAATATACCGCCGAAATGTTAGGTTGGGTTAGGTTAGGTTATATTTCGTTATTGATGTATATGAAGGGCAAACCGAGACGTAGAGGCCAACTCGCCAGGAATGTTGTCAAATATTACCGCCGAGATGTTAGGTTGGGTTAGGTTAGGTTATATCACGTTATAGATGTATATAAAGGTCCCGCGGAGACGTAGAGGCCAGCAAGCCAGGAATGTGATCAAATATTACCGCCGAGATGTTAGGTTGGGTTAGGTTAGGTTATATTACGTTATTGATGTATATAAAGGTCCCACGGAGACGTAGATGCCAGCAAGCCAGGAATGTGGTCAAATATTACCGCCGAGATGTTATTTTGGGTTAGGATAGGTTATATTACGTTATTGATGTACATAAATGTACCACGGAGACGTAGAGGCCAACTCGCCATGAATGTTTTCAAATATTACCGCCGAGATGTTAGGTTGGGTTAGGTTAGGTTATATTACGTTATTGATGTATATAAAGGTCCCACGGAGACGTAGAGGCCAACTCGCCAGGAATGTTGTCAAATATTACCGCCGAGATGTTAGGTTGGGTTAGGTTAGGTTATATTACGTTATGGATGTCTATAAAGGACCCACGGTGACGTAGAGGCCAACTCGCCAGGAATGTTGTCAAATATTATCACCGAGATGTTAGGTTGGGTTAGGTCAGGTTATATTACGTTATTGATGTATATAAAGGTCCCACGGAGACGTAGATGCCAACAAGCCAGGAATGTGGTCGAATATTACCGCCGAGATGTTATTTTGGGTTAGGATAGGTTATATTACGTTATTGATGTATATAAATGTACCACGGAGACGTAGAGGCCAACTCGCCATGAATGTATTCAAATATTACCGCCGAGATGTTAGATTGGGTTAGGTTAGGTTATATTACGTTATTGATGTATATGAAGGGCAAACCGAGACGTAGAGGCCAACTCGCCAGGAATGTTGTCAAATATTACCGCCGAGATGTAAGGTTGGGTTAGGTTAGGTTATATTACGTTATTGATGTATATAAAGGTCCCACGGATACGTAGAGGCCAACTCGCCAGGAATGAGGTCAAATATACCGCCGAAATGTTAGGTTGGGTTAGGTTAGGTTATATTTCGTTATTGATGTATATGAAGGTCCCACGGAGACGTAGAGGCCAACTCGCCAGGAATGTTGTCAAATATAACCGCCGAGATGTTATTTTGGGTTAGGATAGGTTATATTACGTTATTGATGTATATAAAGGTCCCACGGAGACGTAGATGCCAACAAGCCAGGAATGTGGGCAAATATTACCGCCGAGATGTTATTTTGGGTTAGGATAGGTTATATTACGTTATTGATGTATATAAATGTACCACGGAGACGTAGATGCCAACTCGCCATGAATGTTTTCAAATATTACCGCCGAGATGTTAGGTTGGGTTAGGTTAGGTTATATTACGTTATGGATGTCTATAAAGGACCCACGGTGACGTAGAGGCCAACTCGCCAGTAATGTTTTCAAATATTACCGCCGAGATGTTAGGTTGGGTTAGGTTAGATTATATCACGTTATAGATGTATATAAAGGTCCCGCGGAGACGTAGAGGCCAACAAGGCAGGAATGTGTTCAAATATTACCGCCGAGATGTTAGATTGGGTTAGGTTAGGTTATACTACGTTATTGATGTATATAAAGGTCCCACGGAGACGTAGAGGCCAACTCGCCAGGAATGTTTTCAAATATTGCCGCCGAGATGTTAGGTAGGGTTAGGTTAGGTTATATTACGTTATAGATGTATTTAAAGGTCCCGCGGAGACGTAGATGCCAGCATGCCAGGAATGTGGTCAAATATTTCCGCCGAGATGTTATTTTGGGTTAGGATAGGTTATATTACGTTATTGATGTATATAAAGGTCCCACGGAGACGTAGAGGCCAACAAGCCAGGAATGTGATCAAATATTACCGCCGAGATGTAAGGTTGGGTTAGGTTAGGTTGTATTACGTTATTGATGTATATAAAGGTCCCACGGATACGTAGAGGCCAACTCGCCAGGAATGAGGTCAAATATACCGGCGAGATGTTAGGTTGGGTTAGGTTAGGTTATATTTCGTTATTGATGTATATGAAGGTCCCACGGAGACGTAGAGGCCAACTCGCCAGGAATGTTGTCAAATATTACCGCCGAGATGATAGGTTGGGTTAGGTTAGGTTATATTACGTTATTGATGTATATAAAGGTCCCACGGAGACGTAGATGCCAACAAGCCAGGAATGTGGTCAAATATTAACGCCGAGATGATGGACAGGGTTAGCCTAGCTTATACCATGTTATTGTTGTATATAAAGGTCCGACGGAGACGTATAGGCCAACTCGCCAGGAATGTTGTCAAATATTACCGCCGAGATGATAGGTTGGGTTAGGTTAGGTTATATTACGTTATTGATGTATATGAAGGTCAAACCGAGACGTAGAGGCCAACTCGCCAGGAATGTTGTCAAATATTACCGCCGAGATGTTAGGTTGGGTTAGGTTAGATTATATCACGTTACAGATGTATATAAAGGTCCCGCGGAGACGTAGAGGCCAACAAGGCAGGAATGTGTTCAAATATTACCGCCGAGATGTAAGGTTGGGTTAGGTTAGGTTATATTACGTTATTGATGTATATAAAGGTCCCACGGATACGTAGAGGCCAACTCGCCAGGAATGAGGTCAAATTTACCGGCGAGATGTTAGGTTGGGTTAGGTTAGGTTATATTTCGTTATTGATGTATATGAAGGTCCCACGGAGACGTAGATGCCAACAAGCCAGGAATGTGGGCAAATATTACCGCCGAGATGTTATTTTGGGTTGGGATAGGTTATATTAAGTTATTGATGTATATAAATGTACCACGGAGATGTAGATGCCAACTCGCCATGAATGTTTTCAAATATTACCGCCGTGATGTTAGGTTGGGTTAGGTTAGGCTATATTACGTTATGGATGTCTATAAAGGACCCACGGTGACGTAGAGGCCAACTCGCCAGGAATGTTTTCAAATATTACCGCCGAGATGTTAGGTTGGGTTAGGTTAGATTATATCACGTTATAGATGTATATAAAGGTCCGGCGGAGACGTAGAGGCCAACAAGGCAGGAATGTGTTCAAATATTACCGCCGAGATGTTAGATTGGGTTAGGTTAGGTTATATTACGTTATTGATGTATATAAAGGTCCCACGGAGACGCAGAGGCCAACAAGCCAGGAATGTGATCAAATATTACCGCCGAGATGTAAGGTTGGGTTAGGTTAGGTTATATTACGTTATTGATGTATATGAAGGTCCCACGGATACGTAGAGGCCAACTCGCCAGGAATGAGGTCACATATACCGCCGAAATGTTAGGTTGGGTTAGGTTAGGTTATATTTCGTTATTGATGTATATGAAGGTCCCACGGAGACGTAGAGGCCAACTCGCCAGGAATGTTGTCATATATTACCGCCGAGATGATAGGTTGGGTTAGGTTAGGTTATATTACGTTATTGATGTATATAAAGGTCCCACGGAGACGTAGATGCCAACAAGCCAGGAATGTGGTCAAATATTACTGCCGAGATGATGGACAGGGTTAGGTTAGGTTATATTACGTTATTGATGTATATAAAGGTCCCACGGATACGTAGAGGCCAACTCGCCAGGAATGAGGTCAAATATACCGCCGAAATGTTAGGTTGGGTTAGGTTAGGTTATATTACGTTATTGATGTATATGAAGGGCAAACCGAGACGTCAGAGGCCAACTCGCCAGGAATGTTGTCAAATATTACCGCCGAGATGTTAGGTTGGGTTAGGTTAGGTTATATCACGTTATAGATGTATATAAAGGTCCCGCGGAGACGTAGAGGCCAGCAAGCCAGGAATGTGATCAAATATTACCGCCGAGATGTTAGGTTGGGTTAGGTTAGGTTATATTACGTTATTGATGTATATAAAGGTCCCACGGATACGTAGAGGCCAACTCGCCAGGAATGAGGTCAAATATACCGCCGAAATGTTAGGTTGGGTTAGGTTAGGTTATATTTCGTTATTGATGTATATGAAGGGCAAACCGAGACGTAGAGGCCAACTCGCCAGGAATGTTGTCAAATATTACCGCCGAGATGTTAGGTTGGGTTAGGTTAGGTTATATCACGTTATAGATGTATATAAAGGTCCCGCGGAGACGTAGAGGCCAGCAAGCCAGGAATGTGATCAAATATTACCGCCGAGATGTTAGGTTGGGTTAGGTTAGGTTATATTACGTTATTGATGTATATAAAGGTCCCACGGAGACGTAGATGCCAGCAAGCCAGGAATGTGGTCAAATATTACCGCCGAGATGTTATTTTGGGTTAGGATAGGTTATATTACGTTATTGATGTATATAAATGTACCACGGAGACGTAGAGGCCAACTCGCCATGAATGTTTTCAAATATTACCGCCGAGATGTTAGGTTGGCTTAGGTTAGGTTATATTACGTTATTGATGTATATAAAGGTCCCACGGAGACGTAGAGGCCAACTCGCCAGGAATGTTGTCAAATATTACCGCCGAGATGATAGGTTTGGTTAGGTTAGGTTATATTACGTTCTTGATGTATATGAAGGGCAAACCGAGACGTAGAGGCCAACTCGCCAGGAATGTTGTCAAATATTACCGCCGAGATGTTAGGTTGGGTTAGGTTAGGTTATATTACGTTATGGATGTCTATAAAGGACCCACGGTGACGTAGAGGCCAACTCGTCAGGAATGTTGTCAAATATTATCACCGAGATGTTAGGTTGGGTTAGGTCAGGTTATATTACGTTATTGATGTATATAAAGGTCCCACGGAGACGTAGATGCCAACAAGCCAGGAATGTGGTCGAATATTACCGCCGAGATGTTATTTTGGGTTAGGATAGGTTATATTACGTTATTGATGTATATAAATGTACCACGGAGACGTAGAGGCCAACTCGCCATGAATGTATTCAAATATTACCGCCGAGATGTTAGATTGGGTTTGGTTAGGTTATATTACGTTATTGATGTATATAAAGGTCCCACGGAGACGTAGAGGCCAACAAGCCAGGAATGTGATCAAATATTACCGCCGAGATGTAAGGTTGGGTTAGGTTAGGTTATATTACGTTATTGATGTATATAAAGGTCCCACGGATACGTAGAGGCCAACTCGCCAGGAATGAGGTCAAATATACCGCCGAAATGTTAGGTTGGGTTAGGTTAGGTTATATTTCGTTATTGATGTATATGAAGGGCAAACCGAGACGTAGAGGCCAACTCGCCAGGAATGTTGTCAAATATTACCGCCGAGATGTTAGGTTGGGTTAGGTTAGGTTATATCACGTTATAGATGTATATAAAGGTCCCGCGGAGACGTAGAGGCCAGCAAGCCAGGAATGTGATCAAATATTACCGCCGAGATGTTAGGTTGGGTTAGGTTAGGTTATATTACGTTATTGATGTATATAAAGGTCCCACGGAGACGTAGATGCCAGCAAGCCAGGAATGTGGTCAAATATTACCGCCGAGATGTTATTTTGGGTTAGGATAGGTTATATTACGTTATTGATGTACATAAATGTACCACGGAGACGTAGAGGCCAACTCGCCATGAATGTTTTCAAATATTACCGCCGAGATGTTAGGTTGGGTTAGGTTAGGTTATATTACGTTATTGATGTATATAAAGGTCCCACGGAGACGTAGAGGCCAACTCGCCAGGAATGTTGTCAAATATTACCGCCGAGATGTTAGGTTGGGTTAGGTTAGGTTATATTACGTTATGGATGTCTATAAAGGACCCACGGTGACGTAGAGGCCAACTCGCCAGGAATGTTGTCAAATATTATCACCGAGATGTTAGGTTGGGTTAGGTCAGGTTATATTACGTTATTGATGTATATAAAGGTCCCACGGAGACGTAGATGCCAACAAGCCAGGAATGTGGTCGAATATTACCGCCGAGATGTTATTTTGGGTTAGGATAGGTTATATTACGTTATTGATGTATATAAATGTACCACGGAGACGTAGAGGCCAACTCGCCATGAATGTATTCAAATATTACCGCCGAGATGTTAGATTGGGTTAGGTTAGGTTATATTACGTTATTGATGTATATGAAGGGCAAACCGAGACGTAGAGGCCAACTCGCCAGGAATGTTGTCAAATATTACCGCCGAGATGTAAGGTTGGGTTAGGTTAGGTTATATTACGTTATTGATGTATATAAAGGTCCCACGGATACGTAGAGGCCAACTCGCCAGGAATGAGGTCAAATATACCGCCGAAATGTTAGGTTGGGTTAGGTTAGGTTATATTTCGTTATTGATGTATATGGAGGTCCCACGGAGACGTAGAGGCCAACTCGCCAGGAATGTTGTCAAATATAACCGCCGAGATGTTATTTTGGGTTAGGATAGGTTATATTACGTTATTGATGTACATAAAGGTCCCACGGAGACGTAGATGCCAACAAGCCAGGAATGTGGGCAAATATTACCGCCGAGATGTTATTTTGGGTTAGGATAGGTTATATTACGTTATTGATGTATATAAATGTACCCCGGAGACGTAGATGCCAACTCGCCAGGTATGTTTTCAAATATTACCGCCGAGATGTTAGGTTGGGTTAGGTTAGGTTATATTACGTTATTGATGTATATAAAGGTCCCACGGAGACGTAGAGGCCAACTCGCCAGGTATGTTGTCAAATATTAGCGCCGAGATGATAGGTTGTGTTAGGATAGGTTATATTTCGTTATTGATGTATATGAAGGTCCCACGGAGACGCAGAAGCCAACAAGCCAGGAATGTGGTCAAATATTACCGCCGAGATCATAGACTGGGTTAGCCTAGCTTATACTATGTTATTGTTGTATATAAAAGTCCGACGGAGACGTATAGGCCAACTCGCCAGGAATGTTGTCAAATATTACCGCCGAGATGATAGGTTGGGTTCGGTTAGGTTATATTACGTTATTGATGTATATGAAGGTCAAACCGAGACGTAGAGGCCAACTCGCCAGGAATGTTTTCAAATATTACCGCCGAGATGTTAGGTTGGGTTAGGTTAGATTATATCACGTTACAGATGTATATAAAGGTCCCGCGGAGACGTAGAGGCCAACAAGGCAGGAATGTGTTCAAATATTACCGCCGAGATGTTAGATTTTGGTTAGGTTAGGATATATTACGTTATTGATGTATATAAAGGTCCCACGGAGACGTAGAGGCCAACAAGCCAGGAATGTGATCAAATATTACCGCCGAGATGTAAGGTTGGGTTAGGTTAGGTTATATTACGTTATTGATGTATATAAAGGTCCCACGGATACGTAGAGGCCAACTCGCCAGGAATGAGGTCAAATATACCGGCGAGATGTTAGTTGGGTTAGGTTAGGTTATATTTCGTTATTGATGTATATGAAGGTCCCACGGAGACGTAGAGGCCAGCAAGCCAGGAATGTGATCAAATATTACCGCCGAGATGTTAGGTTGGGTTAGGTTAGGTTATATTACGTTATTGATGTATATAAAGGTCCCACGGAGACGTAGATGCCAGCAAGCCAGGAATGTGGACAAATATTACCGCCGAGATGTTATTTTGGGTTAGGGTAGGTTATATTACGTTATTGATGTATATAAATGTACCACGGAGACGTAGAGGCCAACTCGCCATGAATGTATTCAAATATTACCGCCGAGATGTTAGGTAGGGTTAGGTTAGGTTATATTACGTTATTGATGTATATAAAGGTCCCACGGAGACGCAGAGGCCAACAAGCCAGGAATGTGATCAAATATTACCGCCGAGATGTAAGGTTGGGTTAGGTTAGGTTATATTACGTTATAGATGTATATAAAGGTCCACGGATACGTAGAGGCCAACTCGCCAGGAATGTTGTCAAATATTATCACCGAGATGTTAGGTTGGGTTAGGTCAGGTTATATTACGTTATTGATGTATATAAAGGTCCCACGGAGACGTAGATGCCAACAAGCCAGGAATGTGGTCAAATATTACCGCCGAGATGTTATTTTGGGTTAGGATAGGTTATATTACGTTATTGATGTATATAAATGTACCACGGAGACGTAGAGGCCAACTCGCCATGAATGTATTCAAATATTACCGCCGAGATGTTAGGTAGGGTTAGGTTAGGTTATATTACGTTATAGATGAATATAAAGGTCCCACGGAGACGTAGATGCCAGCAAGCCAGGAATGTGGTCAAATATTACCGCCGAGATGTTATTTTGGGTTAGGATAGGTTATATTACGTTATTGATGTATATAAAGGTCCCACGGAGACGTAGAGGCCAACAAGCCAGGAATGTGATCAAATATTACCGCCGAGATGTAAGGTTGGGTTAGGTTAGGTTGTATTACGTTATTGATGTATATAAAGGTCCCACGGATACGTAGAGGCCAACTCGCCAGGAATGAGGTCAAATATACCGGCGAGATGTTAGGTTGGGTTAGGTTAGGTTATATTTCGTTATTGATGTATATGAAGGTCCCACGGAGACGTAGAGGCCAACTCGCCAGGAATGTTGTCAAATATTACCGCCGAGATGATAGGTTTGGGTTAGGTTAGGTTATATTACGTTATTGATGTATATAAAGGTCCCACGGAGACGTAGATGCCAACAAGCCAGGAATGTGGTCAAATATTAACGCCGAGATGATGGACAGGGTTAGCCTAGCTTATACCATGTTATTGTTGTATATAAAGATCCGACGGAGACGTATAGGCCAACTCGCCAGGAATGTTGTCAAATATTACCGCCGAGATGATAGGTTGGGTTAGGTTAGGTTATATTACGTTATTGATGTATATGATGGTCAAACCGAGACGTAGAGGCCAACTCGCCATGAATGTTTTCAAATATTACCGCCGAGATGTTAGGTTGGGTTAGGTTAGATTATATCACGTTACAGATGTATATAAAGGTCCCGCGGAGACGTAGAGGCCAACAAGGCAGGAATGTGTTCAAATATTACCGCCGAGATGTAAGGTTGGGTTAGGTTAGGTTATATTACGTTATTGATGTATATGAAGGTCAAACCGAGACGTAGAGGCCAACTCGCCATGAATGTTTTCAAATATTACCGCCGAGATGTTAGGTTGGGTTAGGTTAGATTATATCACGTTACAGATGTATATAAAGGTCCCGCGGAGACGTAGAGGCCAACAAGGCAGGAATGTGTTCAAATATTACCGCCGAGATGTAAGGTTGGGTTAGGTTAGGTTATATTACGTTATTGATGTATATAAAGGTCCCACGGATACGTAGAGGCCAACTCGCCAGGAATGAGGTCAAATATACCGGCGAGATGTTAGGTTGGGTTAGGTTAGGTTATATTTCGTTATTGATGTATATGAAGGTCCCACGGAGACGTAGATGCCAACAAGCCAGGAATGTGGGCAAATATTACCGCCGAGATGTTATTTTGGGTTAGGATAGGTTATATTAAGTTATTGATGTATATAAAGGTCCCACGGAGACGTAGAGGCCAACTCGCCAGGAATGTTGTCAAATATTACCGCCGAGATGTTAGGTTGGGTTAGGTTAGGTTATATTACGTTATTGATGTATATAAAGGTCCCACGGAGACGTAGAGGCCAACTCGCCAGGAATGTTGTCAAATATTACCGCCGAGATGATAGGTTGGGTTAGGTTAGGTTATATTACGTTATTGATGTATATGAAGGGCAAACCGAGACGTAGAGGCCAACTCGCCAGGAATGTTGTCAAATATTACCGCCGAGATGTTAGGTTGGGTTAGGTTAGGTTATATTACATTATGGATGTCTATAAAGGACCCACGGTGACGTAGAGGCCAACTCGCCAGGAATGTTGTCAAATATTATCACCGAGATGTTAGGTTGGGTTAGGTCAGGTTATATTACGTTATTGATGTATATAAAGGTCCCACGGAGACGTAGATGCCAACAAGCCAGGAATGTGGTCGAATATTACCGCCGAGATGTTATTTTGGGTTAGGATAGGTTATATTACGTTATTGATGTATATAAATGTACCACGGAGACGTAGAGGCCAACTCGCCATGAATGTATTCAAATATTACCGCCGAGATGTTAGATTGGGTTAGGTTAAGTTATATTACGTTATTGATGTATATAAAGGTCCCACGGAGACGTAGAGGCCAACAAGCCAGGAATGTGATCAAATATTACCGCCGAGATGTAAGGTTGGGTTAGGTTAGGTTATATTACGTTATTGATGTATATAAAGGTCCCACGGATACGTAGAGGCCAACTCGCCAGGAATGAGGTCAAATATACCGCCGAAATGTTAGGTTGGGTTAGGTTAGGTTATATTTCGTTATTGATGTATATGAAGGTCCCACGGAGACGTAGAGGCCAACTCGCCAGGAATGTTGTCAAATATAACCGCCGAGATGTTATTTTGGGTTAGGATAGGTTATATTACGTTATTGATGTATATAAAGGTCCCACGGAGACGTAGATGCCAACAAGCCAGGAATGTGGGCAAATGTTACCGCCGAGATGTTATTTTGGGTTAGGATAGGTTATATTACGTTATTGATGTATATAAATGTACCACGGAGACGTAGATGCCAACTCGCCATGAATGTTTTCAAATATTACCGCCGAGATGTTAGGTTGGGTTAGGTCAGGTTATATTACGTTATGGATGTCTATAAAGGACCCACGGTGACGTAGAGGCCAACTCGCCAGGAATGTTTTCAAATATTACCGCCGAGATGTTAGGTTGGGTTAGGTTAGATTATATCACGTTATAGATGTATATAAAGGTCCCGCGGAGACGTAGAGGCCAACAAGGCAGGAATGTGTTCAAATATTACCGCCGAGATGTTAGATTGGGTTAGGTTAGGTTATATTACGTTATTGATGTATATAAAGGTCCCACGGAGACGCAGAGGCCAACAAGCCAGGAATGTGATCAAATATTACCGCCGAGATGTTATTTTGGGTTAGGATAGGTTATATTACGTTATTGATGTATATAAATGTACCCCGGAGACGTAGATGCCAACTCGCCAGGTATGTTTTCAAATATTACCGCCGAGATGTTATTTTGGGTTAGGATAGGTTATATTACGTTATTGATGTATATAAATGTACCACGGAGACGTAGAGGCCAACTCGCCATGAATGTATTCAAATATTACCGCCGAGATGTTAGGTAGGGTTAGGTTAGGTTATATTACGTTATAGATGAATATAAAGGTCCCACGGAGACGTAGATGCCAGCAAGCCAGGAATGTGGTCAAATATTACCGCCGAGATGTTATTTTGGGTTAGGATAGGTTATATTACGTTATTGATGTATATAAAGGTCCCACGGAGACGTAGAGGCCAACAAGCCAGGAATGTGATCAAATATTACCGCCGAGATGTAAGGTTGGGTTAGGTTAGGTTGTATTACGTTATTGATGTATATAAAGGTCCCACGGATACGTAGAGGCCAACTCGCCAGGAATGAGGTCAAATATACCGGCGAGATGTTAGGTTGGGTTAGGTTAGGTTATATTTCGTTATTGATGTATATGAAGGTCCCACGGAGACGTAGAGGCCAACTCGCCAGGAATGTTGTCAAATATTACCGCCGAGATGATAGGTTTGGGTTAGGTTAGGTTATATTACGTTATTGATGTATATAAAGGTCCCACGGAGACGTAGATGCCAACAAGCCAGGAATGTGGTCAAATATTAACGCCGAGATGATGGACAGGCTTAGCCTAGCTTATACCATGTTATTGTTGTATATAAAGATCCGACGGAGACGTATAGGCCAACTCGCCAGGAATGTTGTCAAATATTACCGCCGAGATGATAGGTTGGGTTAGGTTAGGTTATATTACGTTATTGATGTATATGAAGGTCAAACCGAGACGTAGAGGCCAACTCGCCATGAATGTTTTCAAATATTACCGCCGAGATGTTAGGTTGGGTTAGGTTAGATTATATCACGTTACAGATGTATATAAAGGTCCCGCGGAGACGTAGAGGCCAACAAGGCAGGAATGTGTTCAAATATTACCGCCGAGATGTAAGGTTGGGTTAGGTTAGGTTATATTACGTTATTGATGTATATGAAGGTCAAACCGAGACGTAGAGGCCAACTCGCCATGAATGTTTTCAAATATTACCGCCGAGATGTTAGGTTGGGTTAGGTTAGATTATATCACGTTACAGATGTATATAAAGGTCCCGCGGAGACGTAGAGGCCAACAAGGCAGGACTGTGTTCAAATATTACCGCCGAGATGTAAGGTTGGGTTAGGTTAGGTTATATTACGTTATTGATGTATATAAAGGTCCCACGGATACGTAGAGGCCAACTCGCCAGGAATGAGGTCAAATATACCGGCGAGATGTTAGGTTGGGTTAGGTTAGGTTATATTTCGTTATTGATGTATATGAAGGTCCCACGGAGACGTAGATGCCAACAAGCCAGGAATGTGGGCAAATATTACCGCCGAGATGTTATTTTGGGTTAGGATAGGTTATATTAAGTTATTGATGTATATAAAGGTCCCACGGAGACGTAGAGGCCAACTCGCCAGGAATGTTGTCAAATATTACCGCCGAGATGTTAGGTTGGGTTAGGTTAGGTTATATTACGTTATTGATGTATATAAAGGTCCCACGGAGACGTAGAGGCCAACTCGCCAGGAATGTTGTCAAATATTACCGCCGAGATGATAGGTTGGGTTAGGTTAGGTTATATTACGTTATTGATGTATATGAAGGGCAAACCGAGACGTAGAGGCCAACTCGCCAGGAATGTTGTCAAATATTACCGCCGAGATGTTAGGTTGGGTTAGGTTAGGTTATATTACATTATGGATGTCTATAAAGGACCCACGGTGACGTAGAGGCCAAATCGCCAGGAATGTTGTCAAATATTATCACCGAGATGTAAGGTTGGGTTAGGTCAGGTTATATTACGTTATTGATGTATATAAAGGTCCCACGGAGACGTAGATGCCAACAAGCCAGGAATGTGGTCGAATATTACCGCCGAGATGTTATTTTGGGTTAGGATAGGTTATATTACGTTATTGATGTATATAAATGTACCACGGAGACGTAGAGGCCAACTCGCCATGAATGTATTCAAATTATACCGCCGAGATGTTAGATTGGGTTAGGTTAAGTTATATTACGTTATTGATGTATATAAAGGTCCCACGGAGACGTAGAGGCCAACAAGCCAGGAATGTGATCAAATATTACCGCCGAGATGTAAGGTTGGGTTAGGTTAGGTTATATTACGTTATTGATGTATATAAAGGTCCCACGGATACGTAGAGGCCAACTCGCCAGGAATGAGGTCAAGTATACCGCCGAAATGTTAGGTTGGGTTAGGTTAGGTTATATTTCGTTATTGATGTATATGAAGGTCCCA
This sequence comes from Xylocopa violacea, assembly GCA_963969225.1. Lineage (NCBI taxonomy): Eukaryota > Metazoa > Arthropoda > Insecta > Hymenoptera > Apidae > Xylocopa > Xylocopa violacea. Next base: position 5,528,702 of record CAXAJV010000977.1, read on the forward strand.
CGGAGACGTAGAGGCCAACTCGCCAGGAATGTTGTCAAATATAACCGCCGAGATGTTATTTTGGGTTAGGATAGGTTATATTACGTTATTGATGTATATAAAGGTCCCACGGAGACGTAGATGCCAACAAGCCAGGAATGTGGGCAAATGTTACCGCCGAGATGTTATTTTGGGTTAGGATAGGTTATATTACGTTATTGATGTATATAAATGTACCACGGAGACGTAGATGCCAACTCGCCATGAATGTTTTCAAATATTACCGCCGAGATGTTAGGTTGGGTTAGGTCAGGTTATATTACGTTATGGATGTCTATAAAGGACCCACGGTGACGTAGAGGCCAACTCGCCAGGAATGTTTTCAAATATTACCGCCGAGATGTTAGGTTGGGTTAGGTTAGATTATATCACGTTATAGATGTATATAAAGGTCCCGCGGAGACGTAGAGGCCAACAAGGCAGGAATGTGTTCAAATATTACCGCCGAGATGTTAGATTGGGTTAGGTTAGGTTATATTACGTTATTGATGTATATAAAGGTCCCACGGAGACGCAGAGGCCAACAAGCCAGGAATGTGATCAAATATTACCGCCGAGATGTAAGGTTGGGTTAGGTTAGGTTATATTACGTTATTGATGTATATAAAGGTCCCACGGATACGTAGAGGCCAACTCGCCAGGAATGAGGTCAAATATACCGCCGAAATGTTATTTTGGGTTAGGATAGGTTATATTACGTTATTGATGTATATAAAGGTCCCACGTAGACGTAGATGCCAACAAGCCAGGAATGTGGGCAAATGTTACCGCCGAGATGTTATTTTGGGTTAGGATAGGTTATATTACGTTATTGATGTATATAAAGGTCCCACGGAGACGTAGATGCCAACTCGCCATGAATGTTTTCAAATATTACCGCCGAGATGTTAGGTTGGGTTAGGTTAGGTTATATTACGTTATGGATGTCTGTAAAGGACCCACGGTGACGTAGAGGCCAACTCGCGAGGAATGTTTTCAAATATTACCGCCGAGATGTTAGGTTGGGTTAGGTTAGATTATATAACGTTATAGATGTATATAAAGGTCCCGCGGAGACGTAGAGGCCAACAAGGCAGGAATGTGTTCAAGTATTACCGCCGAGATGTTAGATTGGTTTAGGTTAGGTTATATTACGTTATTGATGTATATAAAGGTCCCACGGAGACGTAGAGGCCAACAAGCCAGGAATGTGATCAAATATTACCGCCGAGATGTAAGGTTGGGTTAGGTTAGGTTGTATTACGTTATTGATGTATATAAAGGTCCCACGGATACGTAGAGGCCAACTCGCCAGGAATGAGGTCAAATATACCGGCGAGATGTTAGGTTGGGTTAGGTTAGGTTATATTTCGTTATTGATGTATATGAAGGTCCCACGGAGACGTAGAGGCCAACTCGCCAGGAATGTTGTCAAATATTACCGCCGAGATGATAGGTTGGGTTAGGTTAGGTTATATTACGTTATTGATGTATATAAAGGTCCCACGGAGACGTAGATACCAACAAGCCAGGAATGTGGTCAAATATTAACGCCGAGATGATGGACAGGGTTAGCCTAGCTTATACCATGTTATTGTTGTATATAAAGGTCCGACGTACACGTATAGGCCAACTCGCCAGGAATGTTGTCAAATATTACCGCCGAGATGATAGGTTGGGTTAGGTTAGGTTATATTACGTTATTGATGTATATGAAGGTCAAACCGAGACGTAGAGGCCAACTCGCCAGGAATGTTGTCAAATATTACCGCCGAGATGTTAGGTTGGGTTAGGTTAGGTTATATCACGTTATAGATGTATATAAAGGTCCCGCGGAGACGTAGAGGCCAGCAAGCCAGGAATGTGATCAAATATTACCGCCGAGATGTTAGGTTGGGTTAGGTTAGGTTATATTACGTTATGGATGTCTATAAAGGACCCACGGTGACGTAGAGGCCAACTCGCCAGTAATGTTGTCAAATATTATCACCGAGATGTTAGGTTGGGTTAGGTCAGGTTATATTACGTTATTGATGTATATAAAGGTCCCACGGAGACGTAGATGCCAACAAGCCAGGAATGTGGTCAAATATTACCGCCGAGATGTTATTATGGGTTAGGATACGTTATATTACGTTATAGATGTATATAAATGTACCACGAAGACGTAGAGGCCAACTCGCCATGAATGTTTTCAAATATTACCGCCGAGATGTTAGGTTGGGTTAGGTTAGGTTATATTACGTTATAGATGAATATAAAGGTCCCACGGAGACGTAGAGGCCAACTCGCTAGGAATGTTTTCAAATATTACCGCCGAGATGTGAGGTTGGGTTAGGTTACGTTATATTACGTTATAGATGTATTTAAAGGTCCCGCGGAGACGTAGAGGCCAACTCGCTAGGAATGTTTTCAAATATTACCGCCGAGATGTTAGGTTGGGTTAGGTTAGGTTATATTACGTTATTGATGTATATAAAGGTCCCACGGAGACGTAGAGGCCAACTCGCCAGGTATGTTGTCAAATATTAGCGCCGAGATGATAGGTTGGGTTAGGTTAGGTTATATTTCGTTATTGATGTATATGAAGGTCCCACGGAGACGTAGAGGCCAACTCGCCAGGAATGTTGTCAAATATTACCGCCGAGATGATAGGTTGGGTGAGGTTAGATTATATCACGTTATAGATGTATATAAAGGTCCCGCGGAGACGTAGAGGCCAACAAGGCAGGAATGTGTTCAAATATTACCGCCGAGATGTTAGATTGGGTTAGGTTAGGTTATATTACGTTATTGACGTATATAAAGGTCCCACGGAGACGTAGAGGCCAACAAGCCAGGAACGTGATCAAATATTACCGCCGAGATGTAAGGTTGGGTTAGGTTAGGTTATATTGCGTTATTGATGTATATAAAGGTCCCACGGATACGTAGAGGCCAACTCGCCAGGAATGAGGTCAAATATACCGCCGAAATGTTAGGTTGGGTTAGGTTAGGTTATATTTCGTTATTGATGTATATGAAGGTCCCACGGAGACGTAGAGGCCAACTCGCCAGGAATGTTGTCAAATATAACCGCCGAGATGTTATTTTGGGTTAGGATAGGTTATATTACGTTATTGATGTATATAAAGGTCCCACGAAACGTAGATGCCAACAAGCCAGGAATGTGGGCAAATATTACCGCCGTGATGTTATTTTGGGTTAGGATAGGTTATATTACGTTATTGATGTATATAAATGTACCACGGAGACGTAGATGCCAACTCGCCATGAATGTTTTCAAATATTACCGCCGAGATGTTAGGTTGGGTTAGGTTAGGTTATATTACGTTATGGATGTCTATAAAGGACCCACGGTGACGTAGAGGCCAACTCGCCAGGAATGTTTTCAAATATTACCGCCGAGATGTTAGGTTGGGTTAGGTTAGATTATATAACGTTATAGATGTATATAAAGGTCCCACGGAGACGTAGAGGCCAACAAGCCAGGAATGTGATCAAATATTACCGCCGAGATGTAAGGTTGGGTTAGGTTAGGTTATATTACGTTATTGATGTATATAAAGGTCCCACGGATACGTAGAGGCCAACTCGCCAGGAATGAGGTCAAATATACCGGCGAGATGTTAGGTTGGGTTAGGTTAGGTTATATTTCGTTATTGATGTATATGAAGGTCCCACGGAGACGTAGATGCCAACAAGCCAGGAATGTGGGCAAATATTACCGCCGAGATGTTATTTTCGGTTAGGATAGGTTATATTACGTTATTGATGTATATAAATGTACCACGGAGACGTAGAGGCCAACTCGCCATGAATGTTTCCAAATATTACCGCCGAGATGTTAGGTTGGGTTAGGTTAGGTTATATTACGTTCTTGATGTATATAAAGGTCCCACGGAGACGTAGAGGCCAACTCGCCAGGAATGTTGTCAAATATTACCGCCGAGATGATAGGTTGGGTTAGGTTAGGTTATATTAGGTTATTGATGTATATGAAGGGCAAACCGAGACGTAGAGGCCAACTCGCCAGGAATGTTGTCAAATATTACCGCCGAGATGTTAGGTTGGGTTAGGTTAGGTTATATCACGTTATAGATGTATATAAAGGTCCCGCGGAGACGTAGATGCCAGCAAGCCAGGAATGTGGTCAAATATTACCGCCGAGATGTTATTTTGGGTTAGGATAGGTTATATTACGTTATTGATGTATATAAATGTACCACGGAGACGTAGAGGCCAACTCGCCATGAATGTTGTCAAATATTACCGCCGAGATGATAGGTTGGGTTAGGTTAGGTTATATTAGGTTATTGATGTATATGAAGGGCAAACCGAGACGTAGAGGCCAACTCGCCAGGAATGTTGTCAAATATTACCGCCGAGATGTTAGGTTGGGTTAGGTTAGGTTATATCACGTTATAGATGTATATAAAGGTCCCGCGGAGACGTAGGGGCCAGCAAGCCAGGAATGTGATCAAATATTACCGCCAAGATGTTAGGTTGGGTTAGGTTAGGTTATATTACGTTATTGATGTATATAAAGGTCCCACGGAGACGTAGATGCCAACTCGCCATGAATGTTTTCAAATATTACCGCCGAGATGTTATGTTGGGTTAGGTTAGGTTATATTACGTTATGGATGTCTATAAAGGACCCACGGTGACGTAGGGGCCAACTCGCCAGGAATGTTTTCAAATATTACCGCCGAGATGTTAGGTTGGGTTAGGTTAGATTATATAACGTTATAGATGTATATAAAGGTCCCACGAAACGTAGATGCCAACAAGCCAGGAATGTGGGCAAATATTACCGCCGTGATGTTATTTTGGGTTAGGATAGGTTATATTACGTTATTGATGTATATAAATGTACCACGGAGACGTAGATGCCAACTCGCCATGAATGTTTTCAAATATTACCGCCGAGATGTTAGGTTGGGTTAGGTTAGGTTATATTACGTTATGGATGTCTATAAATGACCCACGGTGACGTAGAGGCCAACTCGCCAGGAATGTTTTCAAATATTACCGCCGAAATGTTAGGTTGGGTTAGGTTAGATTATATCACGTTATAGATGTATATAAAGATCCCGCGGAGACGTAGAGGCCAACAAGGCTGGAATGTGTTCAAATATTACCGCCGAGATGTTAGATTGGGTTAGGTTAGGTTATATTACGTTATTGATGTATATAAAGGTCCAACGGAGACGTAGAGGCCAACAAGCCAGGAATGTGATCAAATATTACCGCCGAGATGTAAGGTTGGGTTAGGTTAGGTTATATTACGTTATGGATGTCTATAAAGGAACCACGGTGACGTAGAGGCCAACTCGCCAGGAATGTTTTCAAATATTACCGCCGAGATGTTAGGTTGGGTTAGGTTAGATTATATAACGTTATAGATGTATATAAAGGTCCCGCGGAGACGTAGAGGCCAACTCGCTAGGAATGTTTTCAAATATTACCGCCGAGATGTTATTTTGGGTTAGGATAGGTTATATTACGTTATTGATGTATATAAAGGTCCCACGGAGACGTAGAGGCCAACAAGCCAGGAATGTGATCAAATATTACCGCCGAGATGTAAGGTTGGGTTAGGTTAGGTTGTATTACGTTATTGATGTATATAAAGGTCCCACGGATACGTAGAGGCCAACTCGCCAGGAATGAGGTCAAATATACCGGCGAGATGTTAGGTTGGGTTAGGTTAGGTTATATTTCGTTATTGATGTATATGAAGGTCCCACGGAGACGTAGAGGCCAACTCGCCAGGAATGTTGTCAAATATTACCGCCGAGATGATAGGTTTGGGTTAGGTTAGGTTATATTACGTTATTGATGTATATAAAGGTCCCACGGAGACGTAGATGCCAACAAGCCAGGAATGTGGTCAAATATTAACGCCGAGATGATGGACAGGGTTAGCCTAGCTTATACCATGTTATTGTTGTATATAAAGATCCGACGGAGACGTATAGGCCAACTCGCCAGGAATGTTGTCAAATATTACCGCCGAGATGATAGGTTGGGTTAGGTTAGGTTATATTACGTTATTGATGTATATGAAGGTCAAACCGAGACGTAGAGGCCAACTCGCCATGAATGTTTTCAAATATTACCGCCGAGATGTTAGGTTGGGTTAGGTTAGATTATATCACGTTACAGATGTATATAAAGGTCCCGCGGAGACGTAGAGGCCAACAAGGCAGGACTGTGTTCAAATATTACCGCCGAGATGTAAGGTTGGGTTAGGTTAGGTTATATTACGTTATTGATGTATATAAAGGTCCCACGGATACGTAGAGGCCAACTCGCCAGGAATGAGGTCAAATATACCGGCGAGATGTTAGGTTGGGTTAGGTTAGGTTATATTTCGTTATTGATGTATATGAAGGTCCCACGGAGACGTAGATGCCAACAAGCCAGGAATGTGGGCAAATATTACCGCCGAGATGTTATTTTGGGTTAGGATAGGTTATATTAAGTTATTGATGTATATAAAGGTCCCACGGAGACGTAGAGGCCAACTCGCCAGGAATGTTGTCAAATATTACCGCCGAGATGTTAGGTTGGGTTAGGTTAGGTTATATTACGTTATTGATGTATATAAAGGTCCCACGGAGACGTAGAGGCCAACTCGCCAGGAATGTTGTCAAATATTACCGCCGAGATGATAGGTTGGGTTAGGTTAGGTTATATTACGTTATTGATGTATATGAAGGGCAAACCGAGACGTAGAGGCCAACTCGCCAGGAATGTTGTCAAATATTACCGCCGAGATGTTAGGTTGGGTTAGGTTAGGTTATATTACATTATGGATGTCTATAAAGGACCCACGGTGACGTAGAGGCCAACTCGCCAGGAATGTTGTCAAATATTATCACCGAGATGTAAGGTTGGGTTAGGTCAGGTTATATTACGTTATTGATGTATATAAAGGTCCCACGGAGACGTAGATGCCAACAAGCCAGGAATGTGGTCGAATATTACCGCCGAGATGTTATTTTGGGTTAGGATAGGTTATATTACGTTATTGATGTATATAAATGTACCACGGAGACGTAGAGGCCAACTCGCCATGAATGTATTCAAATTATACCGCCGAGATGTTAGATTGGGTTAGGTTAAGTTATATTACGTTATTGATGTATATAAAGGTCCCACGGAGACGTAGAGGCCAACAAGCCAGGAATGTGATCAAATATTACCGCCGAGATGTAAGGTTGGGTTAGGTTAGGTTATATTACGTTATTGATGTATATAAAGGTCCCACGGATACGTAGAGGCCAACTCGCCAGGAATGAGGTCAAGTATACCGCCGAAATGTTAGGTTGGGTTAGGTTAGGTTATATTTCGTTATTGATGTATATGAAGGTCCCACGGAGACGTAGAGGCCAACTCGCCAGGAATGTTGTCAAATATAACCGCCGAGATGTTATTTTGGGTTAGGATAGGTTATATTACGTTATTGATGTATATAAAGGTCCCACGGAGACGTAGATGCCAACAAGCCAGGAATGTGGGCAAATGTTACCGCCGAGATGTTATTTTGGGTTAGGATAGGTTATATTACGTTATTGATGTATATAAATGTACCACGGAGACGTAGATGCCAACTCGCCATGAATGTTTTCAAATATTACCGCCGAGATGTTAGGTTGGGTTAGGTCAGGTTATATTACGTTATGGATGTCTATAAAGGACCCACGGTGACGTAGAGGCCAACTCGCCAGGAATGTTTTCAAATATTACCGCCGAGATGTTAGGTTGGGTTAGGTTAGATTATATCACGTTATAGATGTATATAAAGGTCCCGCGGAGACGTAGAGGCCAACAAGGCAGGAATGTGTTCAAATATTACCGCCGAGATGTTAGATTGGGTTAGGTTAGGTTATATTACGTTATTGATGTATATAAAGGTCCCACGGAGACGCAGAGGCCAACAAGCCAGGAATGTGATCAAATATTACCGCCGAGATGTAAGGTTGGGTTAGGTTAGGTTATATTACGTTATTGATGTATATAAAGGTCCCACGGATACGTAGAGGCCAACTCGCCAGGAATGAGGTCAAATATACCGCCGAAATGTTATTTTGGGTTAGGATAGGTTATATTACGTTATTGATGTATATAAAGGTCCCACGTAGACGTAGATGCCAACAAGCCAGGAATGTGGGCAAATGTTACCGCCGAGATGTTATTTTGGGTTAGGATAGGTTATATTACGTTATTGATGTATATAAAGGTCCCACGGAGACGTAGATGCCAACTCGCCATGAATGTTTTCAAATATTACCGCCGAGATGTTAGGTTGGGTTAGGTTAGGTTATATTACGTTATGGATGTCTGTAAAGGACCCACGGTGACGTAGAGGCCAACTCGCGAGGAATGTTTTCAAATATTACCGCCGAGATGTTAGGTTGGGTTAGGTTAGATTATATAACGTTATAGATGTATATAAAGGTCCCGCGGAGACGTAGAGGCCAACAAGGCAGGAATGTGTTCAAGTATTACCGCCGAGATGTTAGATTGGTTTAGGTTAGGTTATATTACGTTATTGATGTATATAAAGGTCCCACGGAGACGTAGAGGCCAACAAGCCAGGAATGTGATCAAATATTACCGCCGAGATGTAAGGTTGGGTTAGGTTAGGTTGTATTACGTTATTGATGTATATAAAGGTCCCACGGATACGTAGAGGCCAACTCGCCAGGAATGAGGTCAAATATACGGGCGAGATGTTAGGTTGGGTTAGGTTAGGTTATATTTCGTTATTGATGTATATGAAGGTCCCACGGAGACGTAGAGGCCAACTCGCCAGGAATGTTGTCAAATATTACCGCCGAGATGATAGGTTGGGTTAGGTTAGGTTATATTACGTTATTGATGTATATAAAGGTCCCACGGAGACGTAGATACCAACAAGCCAGGAATGTGGTCAAATATTAACGCCGAGATGATGGACAGGGTTAGCCTAGCTTATACCATGTTATTGTTGTATATAAAGGTCCGACGTACACGTATAGGCCAACTCGCCAGGAATGTTGTCAAATATTACCGCCGAGATGATAGGTTGGGTTAGGTTAGGTTATATTACGTTATTGATGTATATGAAGGTCAAACCGAGACGTAGAGGCCAACTCGCCAGGAATGTTGTCAAATATTACCGCCGAGATGTTAGGTTGGGTTAGGTTAGGTTATATCACGTTATAGATGTATATAAAGGTCCCGCGGAGACGTAGAGGCCAGCAAGCCAGGAATGTGATCAAATATTACCGCCGAGATGTTAGGTTGGGTTAGGTTAGGTTATATTACGTTATGGATGTCTATAAAGGACCCACGGTGACGTAGAGGCCAACTCGCCAGTAATGTTGTCAAATATTATCACCGAGATGTTAGGTTGGGTTAGGTCAGGTTATATTACGTTATTGATGTATATAAAGGTCCCACGGAGACGTAGATGCCAACAAGCCAGGAATGTGGTCAAATATTACCGCCGAGATGTTATTATGGGTTAGGATACGTTATATTACGTTATAGATGTATATAAATGTACCACGAAGACGTAGAGGCCAACTCGCCATGAATGTTTTCAAATATTACCGCCGAGATGTTAGGTTGGGTTAGGTTAGGTTATATTACGTTATAGATGAATATAAAGGTCCCACGGAGACGTAGAGGCCAACTCGCTAGGAATGTTTTCAAATATTACCGCCGAGATGTGAGGTTGGGTTAGGTTACGTTATATTACGTTATAGATGTATTTAAAGGTCCCGCGGAGACGTAGAGGCCAACTCGCTAGGAATGTTTTCAAATATTACCGCCGAGATGTTAGGTTGGGTTAGGTTAGGTTATATTACGTTATTGATGTATATAAAGGTCCCACGGAGACGTAGAGGCCAACTCGCCAGGTATGTTGTCAAATATTAGCGCCGAGATGATAGGTTGGGTTAGGTTAGGTTATATTTCGTTATTGATGTATATGAAGGTCCCACGGAGACGTAGAGGCCAACTCGCCAGGAATGTTGTCAAATATTACCGCCGAGATGATAGGTTGGGTGAGGTTAGATTATATCACGTTATAGATGTATATAAAGGTCCCGCGGAGACGTAGAGGCCAACAAGGCAGGAATGTGTTCAAATATTACCGCCGAGATGTTAGATTGGGTTAGGTTAGGTTATATTACGTTATTGACGTATATAAAGGTCCCACGGAGACGTAGAGGCCAACAAGCCAGGAATGTGATCAAATATTACCGCCGAGATGTAAGGTTGGGTTAGGTTAGGTTATATTGCGTTATTGATGTATATAAAGGTCCCACGGATACGTAGAGGCCAACTCGCCAGGAATGAGGTCAAATATACCGCCGAAATGTTAGGTTGGGTTAGGTTAGGTTATATTTCGTTATTGATGTATATGAAGGTCCCACGGAGACGTAGAGGCCAACTCGCCAGGAATGTTGTCAAATATAACCGCCGAGATGTTATTTTGGGTTAGGATAGGTTATATTACGTTATTGATGTATATAAAGGTCCCACGAAACGTAGATGCCAACAAGCCAGGAATGTGGGCAAATATTACCGCCGTGATGTTATTTTGGGTTAGGATAGGTTATATTACGTTATTGATGTATATAAATGTACCACGGAGACGTAGATGCCAACTCGCCATGAATGTTTTCAAATATTACCGCCGAGATGTTAGGTTGGGTTAGGTTAGGTTATATTACGTTATGGATGTCTATAAAGGACCCACGGTGACGTAGAGGCCAACTCGCCAGGAATGTTTTCAAATATTACCGCCGAGATGTTAGGTTGGGTTAGGTTAGATTATATAACGTTATAGATGTATATAAAGGTCCCACGGAGACGTAGAGGCCAACAAGCCAGGAATGTGATCAAATATTACCGCCGAGATGTAAGGTTGGGTTAGGTTAGGTTATATTACGTTATTGATGTATATAAAGGTCCCACGGATACGTAGAGGCCAACTCGCCAGGAATGAGGTCAAATATACCGGCGAGATGTTAGGTTGGGTTAGGTTAGGTTATATTTCGTTATTGATGTATATGAAGGTCCCACGGAGACGTAGATGCCAACAAGCCAGGAATGTGGGCAAATATTACCGCCGAGATGTTATTTTCGGTTAGGATAGGTTATATTACGTTATTGATGTATATAAATGTACCACGGAGACGTAGAGGCCAACTCGCCATGAATGTTTCCAAATATTACCGCCGAGATGTTAGGTTGGGTTAGGTTAGGTTATATTACGTTCTTGATGTATATAAAGGTCCCACGGAGACGTAGAGGCCAACTCGCCAGGAATGTTGTCAAATATTACCGCCGAGATGATAGGTTGGGTTAGGTTAGGTTATATTAGGTTATTGATGTATATGAAGGGCAAACCGAGACGTAGAGGCCAACTCGCCAGGAATGTTGTCAAATATTACCGCCGAGATGTTAGGTTGGGTTAGGTTAGGTTATATCACGTTATAGATGTATATAAAGGTCCCGCGGAGACGTAGGGGCCAGCAAGCCAGGAATGTGATCAAATATTACCGCCAAGATGTTAGGTTGGGTTAGGTTAGGTTATATTACGTTATTTATGTATATAAAGGTCCCACGGAGACGTGGTGTCCAACTCGCCAGGAATGTTGTCAAATATTACCGCCGAGATGATAGGTTGGGTTAGGTTAGGTTATATTACGTTATTGATGTATATAAAGGTCCCACGGAGACGTAGATGCCAACTCGCCATGAATGTTTTCAAATATTACCGCCGAGATGTTATGTTGGGTTAGGTTAGGTTATATTACGTTATGGATGTCTATAAAGGACCCACGGTGACGTAGGGGCCAACTCGCCAGGAATGTTTTCAAATATTACCGCCGAGATGTTAGGTTGGGTTAGGTTAGATTATATAACGTTATAGATGTATATAAAGGTCCCACGAAACGTAGATGCCAACAAGCCAGGAATGTGGGCAAATATTACCGCCGTGATGTTATTTTGGGTTAGGATAGGTTATATTACGTTATTGATGTATATAAATGTACCACGGAGACGTAGATGCCAACTCGCCATGAATGTTTTCAAATATTACCGCCGAGATGTTAGGTTGGGTTAGGTTAGGTTATATTACGTTATGGATGTCTATAAATGACCCACGGTGACGTAGAGGCCAACTCGCCAGGAATGTTTTCAAATATTACCGCCGAAATGTTAGGTTGGGTTAGGTTAGATTATATCACGTTATAGATGTATATAAAGATCCCGCGGAGACGTAGAGGCCAACAAGGCTGGAATGTGTTCAAATATTACCGCCGAGATGTTAGATTGGGTTAGGTTAGGTTATATTACGTTATTGATGTATATAAAGGTCCAACGGAGACGTAGAGGCCAACAAGCCAGGAATGTGATCAAATATTACCGCCGAGATGTAAGGTTGGGTTAGGTTAGGTTATATTACGTTATGGATGTCTATAAAGGAACCACGGTGACGTAGAGGCCAACTCGCCAGGAATGTTTTCAAATATTACCGCCGAGATGTTAGGTTGGGTTAGGTTAGATTATATAACGTTATAGATGTATATAAAGGTCCCGCGGAGACGTAGAGGCCAACTCGCTAGGAATGTTTTCAAATATTACCGCCGAGATGTTAGGTTGGGTTAGGTTAGATTATATAACGTTACAGATGTATATAAAGGTCCCACGAAACGTAGATGCCAACAAGCCAGGAATGTGGGCAAATATTACCGCCGTGATGTTATTTTGGGTTAGGATAGGTTATATTACGTTATTGATGTATATAAATGTACCACGGAGACGTAGATGCCAACTCGCCATGAATGTTTTCAAATATTACCGCCGAGATGTTAGGTTGGGTTAGGTTAGGTTATATTACGTTATGGATGTCTATAAAGGACCCACGGTGACGTAGAGGCCAACTCGCCAGGAATGTTGTCAAATATTACCTCCGAGATGTTAGGTTGGGTTAGGTTAGGTTATATCACGTTATAGATGTATATAAAGGTCCCGCGGAGACGTAGATGCCAGCAAGCCAGGAATGTGGTCAAATATTACCGCCGAGATGTTATTTTGGGTTAGGATAGGTTATATTACGTTATTGATGTATATAAATGTACCACGGAGACGTAGAGGCCAACTCGCCATGAATGTTTTCAAATATTACCGCCGAGATGTTTGGTTGGGTTAGGTTAGGTTATATTACGTTATTGATGTATATAAAGGTCCCACGGAGACGTAGAGGCCAACTCGCCAGGAATGTTGTCAAATATTACCGCCGAGATGTTAGGTTGGGTTAGGTTAGGTTATATCACGTTATAGATGTATATAAAGGTCCCGCGGAGACGTAGAGGCCAGCAAGCCAGGAATGTGATCAAATATTACCGCCGAAATGTTAGGTTGGGTTAGGTTAGGTTATATTTCGTTATTGATGTATATGAAGGTCCCACGGAGACGTAGAGGCCAACTCGCCAGGAATGTTGTCAAATATAACCGCCGAGATGTTATTTTGGGTTAGGATAGGTTATATTACGTTATTGATGTATATAAAGGTCCCACGGAGACGTAGATGCCAACAAGCCAGGAATGTGGGCAAATGTTACCGCCGAGATGTTATTTTGGGTTAGGATAGGTTATATTACGTTATTGATGTATATAAATGTACCACGGAGACGTAGATGCCAACTCGCCATGAATGTTTTCAAATATTACCGCCGAGATGTTAGGTTGGGTTAGGTCAGGTTATATTACGTTATGGATGTCTATAAAGGACCCACGGTGACGTAGAGGCCAACTCGCCAGGAATGTTTTCAAATATTACCGCCGAGATGTTAGGTTGGGTTAGGTTAGATTATATCACGTTATAGATGTATATAAAGGTCCCGCGGAGACGTAGAGGCCAACAAGGCAGGAATGTGTTCAAATATTACCGCCGAGATGTTAGATTGGGTTAGGTTAGGTTATATTACGTTATTGATGTATATAAAGGTCCCACGGAGACGCAGAGGCCAACAAGCCAGGAATGTGATCAAATATTACCGCCGAGATGTAAGGTTGGGTTAGGTTAGGTTATATTACGTTATTGATGTATATAAAGGTCCCACGGATACGTAGAGGCCAACTCGCCAGGAATGAGGTCAAATATACCGCCGAAATGTTATTTTGGGTTAGGATAGGTTATATTACGTTATTGATGTATATAAAGGTCCCACGTAGACGTAGATGCCAACAAGCCAGGAATGTGGGCAAATGTTACCGCCGAGATGTTATTTTGGGTTAGGATAGGTTATATTACGTTATTGATGTATATAAAGGTCCCACGGAGACGTAGATGCCAACTCGCCATGAATGTTTTCAAATATTACCGCCGAGATGTTAGGTTGGGTTAGGTTAGGTTATATTACGTTATGGATGTCTGTAAAGGACCCACGGTGACGTAGAGGCCAACTCGCGAGGAATGTTTTCAAATATTACCGCCGAGATGTTAGGTTGGGTTAGGTTAGATTATATAACGTTATAGATGTATATAAAGGTCCCGCGGAGACGTAGAGGCCAACAAGGCAGGAATGTGTTCAAGTATTACCGCCGAGATGTTAGATTGGTTTAGGTTAGGTTATATTACGTTATTGATGTATATAAAGGTCCCACGGAGACGTAGAGGCCAACAAGCCAGGAATGTGATCAAATATTACCGCCGAGATGTAAGGTTGGGTTAGGTTAGGTTGTATTACGTTATTGATGTATATAAAGGTCCCACGGATACGTAGAGGCCAACTCGCCAGGAATGAGGTCAAATATACGGGCGAGATGTTAGGTTGGGTTAGGTTAGGTTATATTTCGTTATTGATGTATATGAAGGTCCCACGGAGACGTAGAGGCCAACTCGCCAGGAATGTTGTCAAATATTACCGCCGAGATGATAGGTTGGGTTAGGTTAGGTTATATTACGTTATTGATGTATATAAAGGTCCCACGGAGACGTAGATACCAACAAGCCAGGAATGTGGTCAAATATTAACGCCGAGATGATGGACAGGGTTAGCCTAGCTTATACCATGTTATTGTTGTATATAAAGGTCCGACGTACACGTATAGGCCAACTCGCCAGGAATGTTTTCAAATATTACCGCCGAGATGTTAGGTTGGGTTAGGTTAGGTTATATTACGTTATTGATGTATATAAAGGTCCCACGGAGACGTAGAGGCCAACTCGCCAGGTATGTTGTCAAATATTAGCGCCGAGATGATAGGTTGGGTTAGGTTAGGTTATATTTCGTTATTGATGTATATGAAGGTCCCACGGAGACGTAGAGGCCAACTCGCCAGGAATGTTGTCAAATATTACCGCCGAGATGATAGGTTGGGTGAGGTTAGATTATATCACGTTATAGATGTATATAAAGGTCCCGCGGAGACGTAGAGGCCAACAAGGCAGGAATGTGTTCAAATATTACCGCCGAGATGTTAGATTGGGTTAGGTTAGGTTATATTACGTTATTGACGTATATAAAGGTCCCACGGAGACGTAGAGGCCAACAAGCCAGGAATGTGATCAAATATTACCGCCGAGATGTAAGGTTGGGTTAGGTTAGGTTATATTGCGTTATTGATGTATATAAAGGTCCCACGGATACGTAGAGGCCAACTCGCCAGGAATGAGGTCAAATATACCGCCGAAATGTTAGGTTGGGTTAGGTTAGGTTATATTTCGTTATTGATGTATATGAAGGTCCCACGGAGACGTAGAGGCCAACTCGCCAGGAATGTTGTCAAATATAACCGCCGAGATGTTATTTTGGGTTAGGATAGGTTATATTACGTTATTGATGTATATAAAGGTCCCACGAAACGTAGATGCCAACAAGCCAGGAATGTGGGCAAATATTACCGCCGTGATGTTATTTTGGGTTAGGATAGGTTATATTACGTTATTGATGTATATAAATGTACCACGGAGACGTAGATGCCAACTCGCCATGAATGTTTTCAAATATTACCGCCGAGATGTTAGGTTGGGTTAGGTTAGGTTATATTACGTTATGGATGTCTATAAAGGACCCACGGTGACGTAGAGGCCAACTCGCCAGGAATGTTTTCAAATATTACCGCCGAGATGTTAGGTTGGGTTAGGTTAGATTATATAACGTTATAGATGTATATAAAGGTCCCACGGAGACGTAGAGGCCAACAAGCCAGGAATGTGATCAAATATTACCGCCGAGATGTAAGGTTGGGTTAGGTTAGGTTATATTACGTTATTGATGTATATAAAGGTCCCACGGATACGTAGAGGCCAACTCGCCAGGAATGAGGTCAAATATACCGGCGAGATGTTAGGTTGGGTTAGGTTAGGTTATATTTCGTTATTGATGTATATGAAGGTCCCACGGAGACGTAGATGCCAACAAGCCAGGAATGTGGGCAAATATTACCGCCGAGATGTTATTTTCGGTTAGGATAGGTTATATTACGTTATTGATGTATATAAATGTACCACGGAGACGTAGAGGCCAACTCGCCATGAATGTTTCCAAATATTACCGCCGAGATGTTAGGTTGGGTTAGGTTAGGTTATATTACGTTCTTGATGTATATAAAGGTCCCACGGAGACGTAGAGGCCAACTCGCCAGGAATGTTGTCAAATATTACCGCCGAGATGATAGGTTGGGTTAGGTTAGGTTATATTAGGTTATTGATGTATATGAAGGGCAAACCGAGACGTAGAGGCCAACTCGCCAGGAATGTTGTCAAATATTACCGCCGAGATGTTAGGTTGGGTTAGGTTAGGTTATATCACGTTATAGATGTATATAAAGGTCCCGCGGAGACGTAGGGGCCAGCAAGCCAGGAATGTGATCAAATATTACCGCCAAGATGTTAGGTTGGGTTAGGTTAGGTTATATTACGTTATTTATGTATATAAAGGTCCCACGGAGACGTGGTGTCCAACTCGCCAGGAATGTTGTCAAATATTACCGCCGAGATGATAGGTTGGGTTAGGTTAGGTTATATTACGTTATTGATGTATATAAAGGTCCCACGGAGACGTAGATGCCAACTCGCCATGAATGTTTTCAAATATTACCGCCGAGATGTTATGTTGGGTTAGGTTAGGTTATATTACGTTATGGATGTCTATAAAGGACCCACGGTGACGTAGGGGCCAACTCGCCAGGAATGTTTTCAAATATTACCGCCGAGATGTTAGGTTGGGTTAGGTTAGATTATATAACGTTATAGATGTATATAAAGGTCCCACGAAACGTAGATGCCAACAAGCCAGGAATGTGGGCAAATATTACCGCCGTGATGTTATTTTGGGTTAGGATAGGTTATATTACGTTATTGATGTATATAAATGTACCACGGAGACGTAGATGCCAACTCGCCATGAATGTTTTCAAATATTACCGCCGAGATGTTAGGTTGGGTTAGGTTAGGTTATATTACGTTATGGATGTCTATAAATGACCCACGGTGACGTAGAGGCCAACTCGCCAGGAATGTTTTCAAATATTACCGCCGAAATGTTAGGTTGGGTTAGGTTAGATTATATCACGTTATAGATGTATATAAAGATCCCGCGGAGACGTAGAGGCCAACAAGGCTGGAATGTGTTCAAATATTACCGCCGAGATGTTAGATTGGGTTAGGTTAGGTTATATTACGTTATTGATGTATATAAAGGTCCAACGGAGACGTAGAGGCCAACAAGCCAGGAATGTGATCAAATATTACCGCCGAGATGTAAGGTTGGGTTAGGTTAGGTTATATTACGTTATGGATGTCTATAAAGGAACCACGGTGACGTAGAGGCCAACTCGCCAGGAATGTTTTCAAATATTACCGCCGAGATGTTAGGTTGGGTTAGGTTAGATTATATAACGTTATAGATGTATATAAAGGTCCCGCGGAGACGTAGAGGCCAACTCGCTAGGAATGTTTTCAAATATTACCGCCGAGATGTTAGGTTGGGTTAGGTTAGATTATATAACGTTACAGATGTATATAAAGGTCCCACGAAACGTAGATGCCAACAAGCCAGGAATGTGGGCAAATATTACCGCCGTGATGTTATTTTGGGTTAGGATAGGTTATATTACGTTATTGATGTATATAAATGTACCACGGAGACGTAGATGCCAACTCGCCATGAATGTTTTCAAATATTACCGCCGAGATGTTAGGTTGGGTTAGGTTAGGTTATATTACGTTATGGATGTCTATAAAGGACCCACGGTGACGTAGAGGCCAACTCGCCAGGAATGTTGTCAAATATTACCTCCGAGATGTTAGGTTGGGTTAGGTTAGGTTATATCACGTTATAGATGTATATAAAGGTCCCGCGGAGACGTAGATGCCAGCAAGCCAGGAATGTGGTCAAATATTACCGCCGAGATGTTATTTTGGGTTAGGATAGGTTATATTACGTTATTGATGTATATAAATGTACCACGGAGACGTAGAGGCCAACTCGCCATGAATGTTTTCAAATATTACCGCCGAGATGTTTGGTTGGGTTAGGTTAGGTTATATTACGTTATTGATGTATATAAAGGTCCCACGGAGACGTAGAGGCCAACTCGCCAGGAATGTTGTCAAATATTACCGCCGAGATGTTAGGTTGGGTTAGGTTAGGTTATATCACGTTATAGATGTATATAAAGGTCCCACGAAACGTAGATGCCAACAAGCCAGGAATGTGGGCAAATATTACCGCCGTGATGTTATTTTGGGTTAGGATAGGTTATATTACGTTATTGATGTATATAAATGTACCACGGAGACGTAGATGCCAACTCGCCATGAATGTTTTCAAATATTACCGCCGAGATGTTAGGTTGGGTTAGGTTAGGTTATATTACGTTATGGATGTCTATAAAGGACCCACGGTGACGTAGAGGCCAACTCGCCAGGAATGTTTTCAAATATTACCGCCGAAATGTTAGGTTGGGTTAGGTTAGATTATATCACGTTATAGATGTATATAAAGGTCCCGCGGAGACGTAGAGGCCAACAAGGCAGGAATGTGTTCAAATATTACCGCCGAGATGTTAGATTGGTTTAGGTTAGGTTATATTACGTTATTGATGTATATAAAGGTCCCACGGAGACGTAGAGGCCAACTCGCCATGAATGTTTTCAAATATTACCGCCGAGATGTAAGGTTGGGTTAGGTTAGGTTATATTAGGTTATTGATGTATATGAAGGGCAAACCGAGACGAAGAGGCCAACTCGCCAGGAATGTTGTCAAATATTACCGCCGAGATGTTAGGTTGGGTTAGGTTAGGTTATATCACGTTATAGATGTACATAAAGGTCCCGCGGAGACGTAGATGCCAGCAAGCCAGGAATGTGGTCAAATATTACCGCCGAGATGTTATTTTGGGTTAGGATAGGTTATATTACGTTATTGATGTATATAAATGTACCACGGAGACGTAGAGGCCAACTCGCCATGAATGTTTTCAAATATTACCGCCGAGATGTTAGCTTGGGTTAGGTTAGGTTATATTACGTTATTGATGTATATAAAGGTCCCACGGAGACGTAGAGGCCAACTCGCCAGGAATGTTGTCAAATATTACCGCCGAGATGATAGGTTGGGTTAGGTTAGGTTATATTACGTTATTGATGTATATAAAGGTCCCACGGAGACGTAGATGCCAACTCGCCATGAATGTTTTCAAATATTACCGCCGAGATGTTAGGTTGGGTTAGGTTAGGTTATATTACGTTATGGATGTCTATAAAGGACCGACGGTGACGTAGAGGCCAACTCGCCAGGAATGTTTTCAAATATTACCGCCGAGATGTTAGCTTGGGTTAGGTTAGATTATATAACGTTATAGATGTATATAAAGGTCCCACGAAACGTAGATGCCAACAAGCCAGGAATGTGGGAAAATATTACCGCCGTGATGTTATTTTGGGTTAGGATAGGTTATATTACGTTATTGATGTATATAAATGTACCACGGAGACGTAGATGCCAACTCGCCATGAATGTTTTCAAATATTACCGCCGAGATGTTAGGTTGGGTTAGGTTAGGTTATATTACGTTATGGATGTCTATAAAGGACCCACGGTGACGTAGAGGCCAACTCGCCAGGAATGTTTTCAAATATTACCGCCGAGATGATAGGTTGGGTTAGGTTAGATTATATCACGTTATAGATGTATATAAAGGTCCCGCGGAGACGTAGAAGCCAACAAGGCTGGAATGTGTTCAAATATTACCGCCGAGATGTTAGATTGGGTTAGGTTAGGTTATATTACGTTATTGATGTATATAAAGGTCCAACGGAGACGTAGAGGCCAACAAGCCAGGAATGTGATCAAATATTACCGCCGATATGTAAGGTTGGGTTAGGTTAGGTTATATTACGTTATGGATGTCTATAAAGGACCCACGGTGACGTAGAGGCCAACTCGCCAGGAATGTTGTCAAATATTACCGCCGAGATGATAGGTTGGGTTAGGTTAGGTTATATTACGTTATTGATGTATATAAAGGTCCCACGGAGACGTAGATGCCAACTCGCCATGAATGTTTTCAAATATTACCGCCGAGATGTTAGGTTGGGTTAGGTTAGGTTATATTACGTTATGGATGTCTATAAAGGACCCACGGTGACGTAGAGGCCAACTCGCCAGGAATGTTTTCAAATATTACCGCCGAAATGTTAGGTTGGGTTAGGTTAGATTATATAACGTTATAGATGTATATAAAGGACCCACGAAACGTAGATGCCAACAAGCCAGGAATGTGGGCAAATATTACCGCCGTGATATTATTTTGGGTTAGGATAGGTTATATTACGTTATTGATGTATATAAATGTACCACGGAGACGTAGATGCAAACTCGCCATGAATGTTTTCAAATATTACCGCCGAGATGTTAGGTTGGGTTAGGTTAGGTTATATTACGTTATGGATGTCTATAAAGGACCCACGGTGACGTAGAGGCCAACTCGCCAGGAATGTTTTCAAATATTACCGCCGAAATGTTAGGTTGGGTTAGGTTAGATTATATCACGTTATAGATGTATATAAAGGTCCCGCGGAGACGTAGAGGCCAACAAGGCTGGAATGTGTTCAAATATTACCGCCGAGATGTTAGATTGGGTTAGGTTAGGTTATATTACGTTATTGATGTATATAAAGGTCCAACGGAGACGTAGAGGCCAACAAGCCAGGAATGTGATCAAATATTACCGCCGAGATGTAAGGTTGGGTTAGGTTAGGTTATATTACGTTATGGATGTCTATAAAGGACCCACGGTGACGTAGAGGCCAACTCGCCAGGAATGTTTTCAAATATTACCGCCGAGATGTTAGGTTGGGTTAGGTTAGATTATATAACGTTATAGATGTATATAAAGGTCCCGCGGAGACGTAGAGGCCAACAAGGCAGGAATGTGTTCAAATATTACCGCCGAGATGTTAGATTGGTTTAGGTTAGGTTATATTACGTTATTGATGTATATAAAGGTCCCACGGAGACGTAGAGGCCAACAAGCCAGGAATGTGATCAAATATTACCGCCGAGATGTAAGGTTGGGTTAGGTTAGGTTATATTACGTTATTGATGTATATAAAGGTCCCACGGATACGTAGAGGCCAACTCGCCAGGAATGAGGTCAAATATACCGGCGAGATGTTAGGTTGGGTTAGGTTAGGTTATATTTCGTTATTGATGTATATGAAAGTCCCACGGAGACGTAGATGCCAACAAGCCAGGAATGTGGGCAAATATTACCGCCGAGATGTTATTTTGGGTTAGGATAGGTTATATTACGTTATTGATGTATATAAATGTACCACGGAGACGTAGAGGCCAACTCGCCATGAATGTTTCCAAATATTACCGCCGAGATGTTAGGTTGGGTTAGGTTAGGTTATATTACGTTCTTGATGTATATAAAGGTCCCACGGAGACGTAGAGGCCAACTCGCCAGGAATGTTGTCAAATATTACCGCCGAGATGTTAGGTTGGGTTAGGTTAGGTTATATTTCGTTATTGATGTATATGAAGGTCCCACGGAGACGTAGATGCCAACAAGCCAGGAATGTGGGCAAATATTACCGCCGAGATGTTATTTTGGGTTAGGATAGGTTATATTACGTTATTGATGTATATAAATGTACCACGGAGACGTAGAGGCCAACTCGCCATGAATGTTTCCAAATATTACCGCCGAGATGTTAGGTTGGGTTAGGTTAGGTTATATTACGTTCTTGATGTATATAAAGGTCCCACGGAGACGTAGAGGCCAACTCGCCAGGAATGTTGTCAAATATTACCGCCGAGATGTTAGGTTGGGTTAGGTTAGGTTATATCACGTTATAGATGTATATAAAGGTCCCGCGGAGACGTAGATGCCAGCAAGCCAGGAATGTGGTCAAATATTACCGCCGAGATGTTATTTTGGGTTAGGATAGGTTATATTACGTTATTGATGTATATAAATGTACCACGGAGACGTAGAGGCCAAATCGCCATGAATGTTTTCAAATATTACCGCCGAGATGTTAGGTTGGGTTAGGTTAGGTTATATTACGTTATTGATGTAAATAAAGGTCCCACGGAGACGTAGAGGCCAACTCGCCAGGAATGTTTTCAAATATTGCCGCCGAGATGTTAGGTAGGGTTAGGTTAGGTTATATTACGTTATAGATGTATTTAAAGGTCCTGCGGAGACGTAGAGGCCAGCAAGCCAGGAATGTTGTCAAATATTACCGCCGAGATGATAGGTTGGGTTAGGTTAGGTTATATTACGTTATTGATGTATATAAAGGTCCCACGGAGACGTAGATGCCAGCAAGCCAGGAATGTGGTCAAATATTACCGCCGAGATGTTATTTTGGGTTAGGATAGGTTATATTACGTTATTGATGTATATAAATGTACCACGGAGACGTAGATGCCAACTCGCCATGAATGTTTTCAAATATTACCGCCGAGATGTTAGGTTGGGTTAGGTTAGGTTATATTACGTTATGGATGTCTATAAAGGACCCACGGTGACGTAGAGGCCAACTCGCCAGGAATGTTTTCAAATATTACCGCCGAGAAGTTAGGTTGGGTTAGGTTAGGTTATATCACGTTATAGATGTATATAAAGGTCCCGCGGAGACGTAGAGGCCAGCAAGCCAGGAATGTGGCCAAATATTACCGCCGAGATGTTAGGTTGGGTTAGGTTAGGTTATATTAGGTTATTGATGTATATGAAGGGCAAACCGAGACGTAGAGGCCAACTCGCCAGGAATGTTGTCAAATATTACCGCCGAGATGTTAGGTTGGGTTAGGTTAGGTTATATCACGTTATAGATGTATATAAAGGTCCCGCGGAGACGTAGAGTCCAGCAAGCCAGGAATGTGATCAAATATTACCGCCAAGATGTTAGGTTGGGTTAGGTTAGGTTATATTACGTTATTGATGTATATAAAGGTCCCACGGAGACGTGGAGTCCAACTCGCCAGGAATGTTGTCAAATATTACCGCCGAGATGATAGGTTGGGTTAGGTTAGGTTATATTACGTTATTGATGTATATAATGGTCCCACGGAGACGTAGATGCCAGCAAGCCAGGAATGTGGTCAAATATTACCGCCGAGATGTTATTTTGGGTTAGGATAGGTTATATTACGTTATTGATGTATATAAATGTACCACGGAGACGTAGAGGCCAACTCGCCATGAATGTTTTCAAATATTACCGCCGAGATGTTAGGTTGGGTTAGGTTAGGTTATATTACGTTATTGATGTATATAAAGGTCGCACGGAGACGTAGAGGCCAACTCGCCAGGAATGTTTTCAAATATTGCCGCCGAGATGTTAGGTAGGGTTAGGTTAGGTTATATTACGTTATAGATGTATTTAAAGGTCCTGCGGAGACGTAGAGGCCAGCAAGCCAGGAATGTTGTCAAATATTACCGCCGAGATGATAGGTTGGGTTAGGTTAGGTTATATTACGTTATTGATGTATATAAAGGTCCCACGGAGACGTAGATGCCAGCAAGCCAGGAATGTGGTCAAATATTACTGCCGAGATGTTATTTTGGGTTAGGATAGGTTATATTACGTTATTGATGTATATAAATGTACCACGGAGACGTAGATGCCAACTCGCCATGAATGTTTTCAAATATTACCGCCGAGATGTTAGGTTGGGTTAGGTTAGGTTATATTACGTTATGGATGTCTATAAAGGACCCACGGTGACGTAGAGGCCAACTCGCCAGGAATGTTTTCAAATATTACCGCCGAGAAGTTAGGTAGGGTTAGGTTAGGTTATATTACGTTATAGATGTATATAAAGGTCCCGCGGAGACGTAGAGGCCAGCAAGCCAGGAATGTGATCAAATATTACCGCCGAAATGTTAGGTTGGGTTAGGTTAGGTTATATTACGTTCTTGATGTATATAAAGGTCCCACGGAGACGTAGAGGCCAACTCGCCGGGAATGTTGTCAAATATTACCGCCGAGATGATAGGTTGGGTTAGGTTAGGTTATATTAGGTTATTGATGTATATGAAGGGCAAACCGAGACGTAGAGGCCAGCAAGCCAGGAATGTGATCAAATATTACCGCCGAGATGTTATGGTTGGGTTAGGTTAGGTTATATTACGTTATTGATGTATATAAAGGTACCACGGAGACGTGGAGTCCAACTCGCCAGGAATGTTGTCAAATATTACCGCCGAGATGATAGGTTGGGTTAGGTTAGGTTATATTACGTTATTGATGTATATAAAGGTCCCACGGAGACGTAGATGCCAGCAAGCCAGGAATGTGGTCAAATGTTACCGCCGAGATGTTATTTTGGGTTAGGATAGGTTATATTACGTTATTGATGTATATAAATGTACCACGGAGACGTAGAGGCCAACTCGCCATGAATGTTTTCAAATATTATCGCCGAGATGTTAGGTTGGGTTAGGTTAGGTTATATTACGTTATTGATGTATATAAAGGTCCCACGGAGACGTAGAGGCCAACTCGCCATGAATGTTTTCAAATATTACCGCCGAGATGTTAGGTTGGGTTAGGTTAGGTTATATTACGTTATGGATGTCTATAAAGGACCCACGGTGACGTAGGGGCCAACTCGCCAGGAATGTTTTCAAATATTACCGCCGATATGTTATGTTGGGTTAGGTTAGATTATATAACGTTATAGATGTATATAAAGGTCCCGCGGAGACGTAGAGGCCAACAAGGCAGGAATGTGTTCAAATATTACCGCCGAGATGTTAGATTGGTTTAGGTTAGGTTATATTACGTTATTGATGTATATAAAGGTCCCACGGAGACGTAGAGGCCAACAAGCCAGGACTGTGATCAAATATTACCGCCGAGATGTAAGGTTGAGTTAGGTTAGGTTATATTACGTTATTGATGTATATAAAGGTCCCACGGATACGTAGAGGCCAACTCGCCAGGAATGAGGTCAAATATACCGGCGAGATGTTAGGTTGGGTTAGGTTAGGTTATATTTCGTTATTGATGTATATGAAGGTCCCACGGAGACGTAGAGGCCAACTCGCCAGGAATGTTGTCAAATATTACCGCCGAGATGATAGGTTGGGTGAGGTTAGATTATATCACGTTATAGATGTATATAAAGGTCCCGCGGAGACGTAGAGGCCAACAAGGCAGGAATGTGTTCAAATATTACCGCCGAGATGTTAGATTGGGTTAGGTTAGGTTATATTACGTTATTGATGTATATAAAGGTCCCACGGAGACGTAGAGGCCAACTCGCCATGAATGTTTCCAAATATTACCGCCGAGATGTTAGGTTGGGTTAGGTTAGGTTATATTACGTTCTTGATGTATATAAAGGTCCCACGGAGACGTAGAGGCCAACTCGCCAGGAATGTTGTCAAATATTACCGCCGAGATGATAGGTTGGGTTAGGTTAGGTTATATTAGGTTATTGATGTATATGAAGGGCAAACCGAGACGTAGAGGCCAACTCGCCAGGAATGTTGTCAAATATTACCGCCGAGATGTTAGGTTGGGTTAGGTTAGGTAGTATCACATTATAGATGTATATAAAGGTCCCGCGGAGACGTAGAGGCCAGCAAGCCAGGAATGTGATCAAATATTACCGCCGAGATGTTAGGTTCGGTTAGGTTAGGTTATATTACGTTATTGATGTATATAAAGGTCCCACGGAGACGTGGAGTCCAACTCGCCAGGAATGTTGTCAAATATTACCGCCGAGATGATAGGTTGGGTTAGGTTAGGTTATATTACGTTATTGATGTATATAAAGATCCCACGGAGACGTAGATGCCAGCAAGCCAGGAATGTGGTCAAATATTACCGCCGAGATGTTATTTTGGGTTAGGATAGGTTATATTACGTTATTAATGTATATAAATGTACCACGGAGACGTAGATGCCTACTCGCCATGAATGTTTTCAAATATTACCGCCGAGATGTTAGGTTGGGTTAGGTTAGGTTATATTACGTTATGGATGTCTATAAAGGACCCACGGTGACGTAGAGGCCAACAAGGCAGGAATGTGTTCAAATATTACCGCCGAGATGTTAGATTGGTTTAGGTTAGGTTATATTACGTTATTGATGTATATAAAGGTCCCACGGAGACGTAGAGGCCAACAAGCCAGGAATGTGATCAAATATTACCGCCGAGATGCAAGGTTGTGTTAGGTTAGGTTATATTACGTTATTGATGTATATAAAGGTGCCACGGATACGTAGAGGCCAACTCGCCAGGAATGAGGTCAAATATACCGGCGAGATGTTAGGTTGGGTTAGGTTAGGTTATATTTCGTTATTGATGTATATGAAGGTCCCACGCAGACGTAGAGGCCAACTCGCCAGGAATGTTGTCAAATATTACCGCCGAGATGATAGGTTGGGTGAGGTTAGATTATATCACGTTATAGATGTATATAAAGGTCCCGCGGAGACGTAGAGGCCAACAAGGCAGGAATGTGTTCAAATATTACCGCCGAGATGTTAGATTGGGTTAGGTTAGGTTATATTACGTTATTGATGTATATAAAGGTCCCACGGAGACGTAGAGGCCAACAAGCCAGGAATGTGATCAAATATTACCGCCGAGATGTAAGGTTGGGTTAGGTTATGTTATATTACGTTATTGATGTATATAAAGGTCCCACGGATACGTAGAGGCCAACTCGCCAGGAATGAGGTCAAATATACCGCCGAAACGTTAGGTTGGATTAGGTTAGGTTATATTTCGTTATTGATGTATATGAAGGTCCCACGGAGACGTAGAGGCCAACTCGCCAGGAATGTTGTCAAATATAACCGCCGAGACGTTATTTTGGGTTAGGATAGGTTATATTACGTTATTGATGTATATAAATGTACCACGGAGACGTAGATGCCAACTCGCCATGAATGTTTTCAAATATTACCGCCGAGATGTTAGGTTGGGTTAGGTTAGGTTATATTACGTTATGGATGTCTATAAAGGACCCACGGTGACGTAGAGGCCAACTCGCCAGGAATGTTTTCAAATATTACCGCTGAAATGTTAGGTTGGGTTAGGTTAGATTATATCACGTTATAGATGTATATAAAGGTCCCGCGGAGACGTAGAGGCCAACAAGGCAGGAATGTGTTCAAATATTACCGCCGAGATGTTAGATTGGTTTAGGTTAGGTTATATTACGTTATTGATGTATATAAAGGTCCCACGGAGACGTAGAGGCCAACAAGCCAGGAATGTGATCAAATATTACCGCCGAGATGTAAGGTTGGGTTAGGTTAGGTTATATTACGTTATTGATGTATATAAAGGTCCCACGGATACGTAGAGGCCAACTCGCCAGGAATGAGGTCAAATATACCGGCGAGATGTTAGGTTGGGTTAGGTTAGGTTATATTTCGTTATTGATGTATATGAAGGTCCCACGGAGACGTAGATGCCAACAAGCCAGGAATGTGGGCAAATATTACCGCCGAGATGTTATTTTGGGTTAGGATAGGTTATATTACGTTATTGATGTATATAAATGTACCACGGAGACGTAGAGGCCAACTCGCCATGAATGTTTCCAAATATTACCGCCGAGATGTTAGGTTGGGTTAGGTTAGGTTATATTACGTTCTTGATGTATATAAAGGTCTCACGGAGACGTAGAGGCCAACTCGCCAGGAATGTTGTAAAATATTACCGCCGAGATGATAGGTTGGGTTAGGTTAGGTTATATTAGGTTATTGATGTATATGAAGGGCAAACCGAGACGTAGAGGCCAACTCGCCAGGAATGTTGTCAAATATTACCGCCGAGATGTTAGGTTGGGTTAGGTTAGGTTATATCACGTTATAGATGTATATAAAGGTCCCGCGGAGACGTAGAGGCCAGCAAGCCAGGAATGTGATCAAATATTACCGCCGAGATGTTAGGTTGTGTTAGGTTAGGTTATATTACGTTATTGATGTATATAAAGGTCCCACGGGGACGTGGAGTCCAACTCGCCAGGAATGTTGTCAAATATTACCGCCGAGATGATAGGTTGGGTTAGGTTAGGTTATATTACGTTATTGATGTATATAAAGATCCCACGGAGACGTAGATGCCAGCAAGCCAGGAATGTGGTCAAATATTACCGCCGAGATGTTATTTTGGGTTAGGATAGGTTATATTACGTTATTGATGTATATAAATGTACCACGGAGACGTAGATGCCAACTCGCCAGGAATGTGGTCAAATATTACCGCCGAGATGTTATTTTGTGTTAGGATAGGTTATATTACGTTATTGATGTATATAAATGTACCACGGAGACGTAGAGGCCAACTCGCCATGAATGTTTTCAAATATTACCGCCGAGATGTTAGGTTGGGTTAGGTTAGGTTATATTACGTTATTGATGTATATAAAGGTCGCACGGAGACGTAGAGGCCAACTCGCCAGGAATGTTTTCAAATATTGCCGCCGAGATGTTAGGTAGGGTTAGGTTAGGTTATATTACGTTATAGATGTATTTAAAGGTCCCGCGGAGACGTAGAGGCCAGCAAGCCAGGAATGTGATCAAATATTACCGCCGAAATGTTAGGTTGGGTTAGGTTAGGTTATATTACGTTATTGATGTATATAAAGGACCCACGGAGACGTGGAGGCCAACTCGCCAGGAATGTTGTCAAATATTACCGCCGAGATGATAGGTTGGGTTAGGTTAGGTTATATTACGTTATTGATGTATATAAAGGTCCCACGGAGACGTAGATGCCAGCAAGCCAGGAATGTGGTCAAATATTACCGCCGAGATGTTATTTTGGGTTAGGATAGGTTATATTACGTTATTGATGTATATAAATGTACCACGGAGACGTAGATGCCAACTCGCCATGAATGTTTTCAAATATTACCGCCGAGATGTTAGGTTGGGTTAGGTTAGGTTATATTACGTTATGGATGTCTATAAAGGACCCACGGTGACGTAGAGGCCAACTCGCCAGGAATGTTTTCAAATATTACCGCCGAGATGTTAGGTTGGGTTAGGTTAGATTATATAACGTTATAGATGTATATAAAGGTCCCGCGGAGACGTAGAGGCCAACAAGGCAGGAATGTGTTCAAATATTACCGCCGAGATGTTAGATTGGTTTAGGTTAGGTTATATTACGTTATTGATGTATATGAAGGGCAAACCGAGACGTAGAGGCCAACTCGCCAGGAATGTTGTCAAATATTACCGCCGAGATGTGAGGTTGGGTTAGGTTAGGTTATATCACATTATAGATGTATATAAAGGTCCCGCGGAGACGTAGAGGCCAGCAAGCCAGGAGTGTGATCAAATATTACCGCCGAGATGTTAGGTTGTGTTAGGTTAGGTTATATTACGTTATTGATGTATATAAAGGTCCCACGGAGACGTGGAGTCCAACTCGCCAGGAATGTTGTCAAATATTACCGCCGAGATGATAGGTTGGGTTAGGTTAGGTTATATTACGTTATTGATGTATATAAAGATCCCACGGAGACGTAGATGCCAGCAAGCCAGGAATGTGGTCAAATATTACCGCCGAGATGTTAGGTTGGGTTAGGTTAGGTTATATCACGTTATAGATGTATATAAAGGTCCCGCGGAGACGTAGAGGCCAGCAAGCCAGGAATGTGATCAAATATTACCGCCGAGATGTTAGGTTGGGTTAGGTTATGTTATATTACGTTATTGATGTATATAAAGGTACCACGGAGACGTGGAGTCCAACTCGCCAGGAATGTTGTCAAATATTACCGCCGAGATGATAGGTTGGGTTAGGTTAGGTTATATTACGTTATTGATGTATATAAAGGTCCCACGGAGACGTAGATGCCAGCAAGCCAGGAATGTGGTCAAATATTACCGCCGAGATGTTATTTTGGGTTAGGATAGGTTATATTACGTTATTGATGTATATAAATATACCACGGAGACGTAGAGGCCAACTCGCCATGAATGTTTTCAAATATTACCGCCGAGATGTTAGGTTGGGTTAGGTTAGGTTATATTACGTTATTGATGTATATAAAGGTCGCACGGAGACGTAGAGGCCAACAAGGCAGGAATGTGTTCAAATATTACCGCCGAGATGTTAGATTGGTTTAGGTTAGGTTATATTACGTTATTGATGTATATAAAGGTCCCACGGAGACGTAGAGGCCAACAAGCCAGGAATGTGATCAAATATTACCGCCGAGATGCAAGGTTGTGTTAGGTTAGGTTATATTACGTTATTGATGTATATAAAGGTGCCACGGATACGTAGAGGCCAACTCGCCAGGAATGAGGTCAAATATACCGGCGAGATGTTAGGTTGGGTTAGGTTAGGTTATATTTCGTTATTGATGTATATGAAGGTCCCACGCAGACGTAGAGGCCAACTCGCCAGGAATGTTGTCAAATATTACCGCCGAGATGATAGGTTGGGTGAGGTTAGATTATATCACGTTATAGATGTATATAAAGGTCCCGCGGAGACGTAGAGGCCAACAAGGCAGGAATGTGTTCAAATATTACCGCCGAGATGTTAGATTGGGTTAGGTTAGGTTATATTACGTTATTGATGTATATAAAGGTCCCACGGAGACGTAGAGGCCAACAAGCCAGGAATGTGATCAAATATTAACGCCGAGATGTAAGGTTGGGTTAGGTTATGTTATATTACGTTATTGATGTATATAAAGGTCCCACGGATACGTAGAGGCCAACTCGCCAGGAATGAGGTCAAATATACCGCCGAAATGTTAGGTTGGATTAGGTTAGGTTATATTTCGTTATTGATGTATATGAAGGTCCCATGGAGACGTAGAGGCCAACTCGCCAGGAATGTTGTCAAATATAACCGCCGAGACGTTATTTTGGGTTAGGATAGGTTATATTACGTTATTGATGTATATAAATGTACCACGGAGACGTAGATGCCAACTCGCCATGAATGTTTTCAAATATTACCGCCGAGATGTTAGGTTGGGTTAGGTTAGGTTATATTACGTTATGGATGTCTATAAAGGACCCACGGTGACGTAGAGGCCAACTCGCCAGGAATGTTTTCAAATATTACCGCTGAAATGTTAGGTTGGGTTAGGTTAGATTATATCACGTTATAGATGTATATAAAGGTCCCGCGGAGACGTAGAGGCCAACAAGGCTGGAATGTGTTCAAATATTACCGCCGAGATGTTAGATTGGGTTAGGTTAGGTTGTATTAAGTTTTTGATGTATATAAAGGTCCAACGGAGACGTAGAGGCCAACAAGCCAGGAATGTGATCAAATATTACCGCCGAGATGTAAGGTTGGGTTAGGTTAGGTTATATTACGTTATGGATGTCTATAAAGGTCCCACGGATACGTAGAGGCCAACTCGCCAGGAATGAGGTCAAATATACCGGCGAGATGTTAGGTTGGGTTAGGTTAGGTTATATTTCGTTATTGATGTATATGAAGGTCCCACGGAGACGTAGATGCCAACAAGCCAGGAATGTGGGCAAATATTACCGCCGAGATGTTATTTTGGGTTAGGATAGGTTATATTACGTTATTGATGTATATAAATGTACCACGGAGACGTAGAGGCCAACTCGCCATGAATGTTTCCAAATATTACCGCCGAGATGTTAGGTTGGGTTAGGTTAGGTTATATTACGTTCTTGATGTATATAAAGGTCTCACGGAGACGTAGAGGCCAACTCGCCAGGAATGTTGTAAAATATTACCGCCGAGATGATAGGTTGGGTTAGGTTAGGTTATATTAGGTTATTGATGTATATGAAGGGCAAACCGAGACGTAGAGGCCAACTCGCCAGGAATGTTGTCAAATATTACCGCCGAGATGTTAGGTTGGGTTAGGTTAGGTTATATCACGTTATAGATGTATATAAAGGTCCCGCGGAGACGTAGAGGCCAGCAAGCCAGGAATGTGATCAAATATTACCGCCGAGATGTTAGGTTGTGTTAGGTTAGGTTATATTACGTTATTGATGTATATAAAGGTCCCACGGGGACGTGGAGTCCAACTCGCCAGGAATGTTGTCAAATATTACCGCCGAGATGATAGGTTGGGTTAGGTTAGGTTATATTACGTTATTGATGTATATAAAGATCCCACGGAGACGTAGATGCCAGCAAGCCAGGAATGTGGTCAAATATTACCGCCGAGATGTTATTTTGGGTTAGGATAGGTTATATTACGTTATTGATGTATATAAATGTACCACGGAGACGTAGATGCCAACTCGCCAGGAATGTGGTCAAATATTACCGCCGAGATGTTATTTTGTGTTAGGATAGGTTATATTACGTTATTGATGTATATAAATGTACCACGGAGACGTAGAGGCCAACTCGCCATGAATGTTTTCAAATATTACCGCCGAGATGTTAGGTTGGGTTAGGTTAGGTTATATTACGTTATTGATGTATATAAAGGTCGCACGGAGACGTAGAGGCCAACTCGCCAGGAATGTTTTCAAATATTGCCGCCGAGATGTTAGGTAGGGTTAGGTTAGGTTATATTACGTTATAGATGTATTTAAAGGTCCCGCGGAGACGTAGAGGCCAGCAAGCCAGGAATGTGATCAAATATTACCGCCGAAATGTTAGGTTGGGTTAGGTTAGGTTATATTACGTTATTGATGTATATAAAGGACCCACGGAGACGTGGAGGCCAACTCGCCAGGAATGTTGTCAAATATTACCGCCGAGATGATAGGTTGGGTTAGGTTAGGTTATATTACGTTATTGATGTATATAAAGGTCCCACGGAGACGTAGATGCCAGCAAGCCAGGAATGTGGTCAAATATTACCGCCGAGATGTTATTTTGGGTTAGGATAGGTTATATTACGTTATTGATGTATATAAATGTACCACGGAGACGTAGATGCCAACTCGCCATGAATGTTTTCAAATATTACCGCCGAGATGTTAGGTTGGGTTAGGTTAGGTTATATTACGTTATGGATGTCTATAAAGGACCCACGGTGACGTAGAGGCCAACTCGCCAGGAATGTTTTCAAATATTACCGCCGAGATGTTAGGTTGGGTTAGGTTAGATTATATAACGTTATAGATGTATATAAAGGTCCCGCGGAGACGTAGAGGCCAGCAAGCCAGGAGTGTGATCAAATATTACCGCCGAGATGTTAGGTTGTGTTAGGTTCGGTTATATTACGTTATTGATGTATATAAAGGTCCCACGGAGACGTGGAGTCCAACTCGCCAGGAATGTTGTCAAATATTACCGCCGAGATGATAGGTTGGGTTAGGTTAGGTTATATTACGTTATTGATGTATATAAAGATCCCACGGAGACGTAGATGCCAGCAAGCCAGGAATGTGGTCAAATATTACCGCCGAGATGTTAGGTTGGGTTAGGTTAGGTTATATCACGTTATAGATGTATATAAAGGTCCCGCGGAGACGTAGAGGCCAGCAAGCCAGGAATGTGATCAAATATTACCGCCGAGATGTTAGGTTGGGTTAGGTTAGGTTATATTACGTTATTGATGTATATAAAGGTACCACGGAGACGTGGAGTCCAACTCGCCAGGAATGTTGTCAAATATTACCGCCGAGATGATAGGATGGGTTAGGTTAGGTTATATTACGTTATTGATGTATATAAAGGTCCCACGGAGACGTAGATGCCAGCAAGCCATGAATGTTTTCAAATATTACCGCCGAGATGTTATTTTGGGTTAGGATAGGTTATATTACGTTATTGATGTATATAAATGTACCACGGAGACGTAGATGCCAACTCGCCATGAATGTTTTCAAATATTACCGCCGAGATGTTAGGTTGGGTTAGGTTAGGTTATATTACGTTATGGATGTCTATAAAGGACCCACGGTGACGTAGAGGCCAACTCGCCAGGAATGTTTTCAAATATTACCGCCGAGATGTTAGGTTGGGTTAGGTTAGATTATATAACGTTATAGATGTATATAAAGGTCCCGCGGAGACGTAGAGGCCAGCAAGCCAGGAGTGTGATCAAATATTACCGCCGAGATGTTAGGTTGTGTTAGGTTCGGTTATATTACGTTATTGATGTATATAAAGGTCCCACGGAGACGTGGAGTCCAACTCGCCAGGAATGTTGTCAAATATTACCGCCGAGATGATAGGTTGGGTTAGGTTAGGTTATATTACGTTATTGATGTATATAAAGATCCCACGGAGACGTAGATGCCAGCAAGCCAGGAATGTGGTCAAATATTACCGCCGAGATGTTAGGTTGGGTTAGGTTAGGTTATATCACGTTATAGATGTATATAAAGGTCCCGCGGAGACGTAGAGGCCAGCAAGCCAGGAATGTGATCAAATATTACCGCCGAGATGTTAGGTTGGGTTAGGTTAGGTTATATTACGTTATTGATGTATATAAAGGTACCACGGAGACGTGGAGTCCAACTCGCCAGGAATGTTGTCAAATATTACCGCCGAGATGATAGGATGGGTTAGGTTAGGTTATATTACGTTATTGATGTATATAAAGGTCCCACGGAGACGTAGATGCCAGCAAGCCAGGAATGTGGTCAAATATTACCGCCGAGATGTTATTTTGGGTTAGGATAGGTTATATTACGTTATTGATGTATATAAATATACCACGGAGACGTAGAGGCCAACTCGCCATGAATGTTTTCAAATATTACCGCCGAGATGTTAGGTTGGGTTAGGTTAGGTTATATTACGTTATTGATGTATATAAAGGTCGCACGGAGACGTAGAGGCCAACTCGCCAGGAATGTTTTCAAATATTGCCGCCGAGATGTTAGGTAGGGTTAGGTTAGGTTATATTACGTTATTGATGTATATAAAGGACCCACGGAGACGTGGAGGCCAACTCGCCAGGAATGTTGTCAAATATTACCGCCGAGATGATAGGTTGGGTTAGGTTAGGTTATATTACGTTATTGATGTATATAAAGGTCCCACGGAGACGTAGATGCCAGCAAGCCAGGAATGTGGTCAAATATTACCGCCGAGATGTTATTTTGGGTTAGGATAGGTTATATTACGCTATTGATGTATATAAATGTACCACGGAGACGTAGATGCCAACTCGCCATGAATGTTTTCAAATATTACCGCCGAGATGTTAGGTTGGGTTAGGTTAGGTTATATTACGTTATGGATGTCTATAAAGGACCCACGGTGACGTAGAGGCCAACAAGGCAGGAATGTGTTCAAATATTACCGCCGAGATGTTAGATTGGTTTAGGTTAGGTTATATTACGTTATTGATGTATATAAAGGTCCCACGGAGACGTAGAGGCCAACAAGCCAGGAATGTGATCAAATATTACCGCCGAGATGTAAGGTTGGGTTAGGTTAGGTTATATTACGTTATTGATGTATATAAAGGTCCCACGGATACGTAGAAGCCAACTCGCCAGGAATGAGGTCAAATATACCGCCGAGGTGTAAGGTTGGGTTAGGTTAGGTTATATTACGTTATTGATGTATATAAAGGTCCCACGGATACGTAGAGGCCAACTCGCCAGGAATGAGGTCAAATATACCGGCGAGATGTTAGGTTGGGTTAGGTTAGGTTATATTTCGTTATTGATGTATATGAAGGTCCCACGGAGACGTAGATGCCAACAAGCCAGGAATATGGGCAAATATTACCGCCGAGATGTTATTTTGGGTTAGGATAGGTTATATTACGTTATTGATGTATATAAATGTACGACGGAGACGTAGAGGCCAACTCGCCATGAATGTTTCCAAATATTACCGCCGAGATGTTAGGTTGGGTTAGGTTAGGTTATATTACGTTCTTGATGTATATAAAGGTCTCACGGAGACGTAGAGGCCAACTCGCCAGGAATGTTGTAAAATATTACCGCCGAGATGATAGGTTGGGTTAGGTTAGGTTATATTAGGTTATTGATGTATATGAAGGGCAAACCGAGACGTAGAGGCCAACTCGCCAGGAATGTTGTCAAATATTACCGCCGAGATGTTAGGTTGGGTTAGGTTAGGTTATATCACGTTATAGATGTATATAAAGGTCCCGCGGAGACGTAGAGGCCAGCAAGCCAGGAATGTGATCAAATATTACCGCCGAGATGTTAGGTTGGGTTAGGTTAGGTTATATTACGTTATTGATGTATATAAAGGTACCACGGAGAGGTGGAGTCCAACTCGCCAGGAATGTTGTCAAATATTACCGCCGAGATGATATGTTGGGTTAGGTTAGGTTATATTACGTTATTGATGTATATAAAGGTCCCACGGAGACGTAGATGCCAGCAAGCCAGGAATGTGGTCAAATATTACCGCCGAGATGTTATTTTGGGTTAGGATAGGTTATATTACGTTATTGATGTATATAAATGTACCACGGAGACGTAGAGGCCAACTCGCCATGAATGTTTTCAAATATTACCGCCGAGATGTTAGGTTGGGTTAGGTTAGGTTATATTACGTTATTGATGTATATAAAGGTCGCACGGAGACGTAGAGGCCAACTCGCCAGGAATGTTTTCAAATATTGCCGCCGAGATGTTAGGTAGGGTTAGGTTAGGTTATATTACGTTATTGATGTATATAAAGGTCCCACGGATACGTAGAGGCCAACTCGCCAGGAATGAGGTCAAATATACCGGCGAGATGTTAGGTTGGGTTAGGTTAGGTTATATTTCGTTATTGATGTATGTGAAGGTCCCACGGAGACGTAGATGCCAACAAGCCAGGAATGTGGGCAAATATTACCGCCGAGATGTTATCTTGGGTTAGGATAGGTTATATTACGTTATTGATGTATATAAATGTACCACGGAGACGTAGAGGCCAACTCGCCATGAATGTTTCCAAATATTACCGCCGAGATGTTAGGTTGGGTTAGGTTAGGTTATATTACGTTCTTGATGTATATAAAGGTCCCACGGA
Source organism: Xylocopa violacea (assembly GCA_963969225.1). Lineage (NCBI taxonomy): Eukaryota > Metazoa > Arthropoda > Insecta > Hymenoptera > Apidae > Xylocopa > Xylocopa violacea. Next base: position 5,566,167 of record CAXAJV010000977.1, read on the forward strand.
GACGTAGAGGCCAACTCGCCAGGAATGTTGTCAAATATTACCGCCGAGATGATAGGTTGGGTTAGGTTAGGTTATATTACGTTATTGATGTATATAAAGGTCCCACGGGGACGTGGAGTCCAACTCGCCAGGAATGTTGTCAAATATTACCGCCGAGATGATAGGTTGGGTTAGGTTAGGTTATATTACGTTATTGATGTATATAAAGATCCCACGGAGACGTAGATGCCAGCAAGCCAGGAATGTGGTCAAATATTACCGCCGAGATGTTATTTTGGGTTAGGATAGGTTATATTACGTTATTGATGTATATAAATGTACCACGGAGACGTAGATGCCAACTCGCCAGGAATGTGGTCAAATATTACCGCCGAGATGTTATTTTGTGTTAGGATAGGTTATATTACGTTATTGATGTATATAAATGTACCACGGAGACGTAGAGGCCAACTCGCCATGAATGTTTTCAAATATTACCGCCGAGATGTTAGGTTGGGTTAGGTTAGGTTATATTACGTTATTGATGTATATAAAGGTCGCACGGAGACGTAGAGGCCAACTCGCCAGGAATGTTTTCAAATATTGCCGCCGAGATGTTAGGTAGGGTTAGGTTAGGTTATATTACGTTATAGATGTATTTAAAGGTCCCGCGGAGACGTAGAGGCCAGCAAGCCAGGAATGTGATCAAATATTACCGCCGAAATGTTAGGTTGGGTTAGGTTAGGTTATATTACGTTATTGATGTATATAAAGGACCCACGGAGACGTGGAGGCCAACTCGCCAGGAATGTTGTCAAATATTACCGCCGAGATGATAGGTTGGGTTAGGTTAGGTTATATTACGTTATTGATGTATATAAAGGTCCCACGGAGACGTAGATGCCAGCAAGCCAGGAATGTGGTCAAATATTACCGCCGAGATGTTATTTTGGGTTAGGATAGGTTATATTACGTTATTGATGTATATAAATGTACCACGGAGACGTAGATGCCAACTCGCCATGAATGTTTTCAAATATTACCGCCGAGATGTTAGGTTGGGTTAGGTTAGGTTATATTACGTTATGGATGTCTATAAAGGACCCACGGTGACGTAGAGGCCAACTCGCCAGGAATGTTTTCAAATATTACCGCCGAGATGTTAGGTTGGGTTAGGTTAGATTATATAACGTTATAGATGTATATAAAGGTCCCGCGGAGACGTAGAGGCCAACAAGGCAGGAATGTGTTCAAATATTACCGCCGAGATGTTAGATTGGTTTAGGTTAGGTTATATTACGTTATTGATGTATATGAAGGGCAAACCGAGACGTAGAGGCCAACTCGCCAGGAATGTTGTCAAATATTACCGCCGAGATGTGAGGTTGGGTTAGGTTAGGTTATATCACATTATAGATGTATATAAAGGTCCCGCGGAGACGTAGAGGCCAGCAAGCCAGGAGTGTGATCAAATATTACCGCCGAGATGTTAGGTTGTGTTAGGTTAGGTTATATTACGTTATTGATGTATATAAAGGTCCCACGGAGACGTGGAGTCCAACTCGCCAGGAATGTTGTCAAATATTACCGCCGAGATGATAGGTTGGGTTAGGTTAGGTTATATTACGTTATTGATGTATATAAAGATCCCACGGAGACGTAGATGCCAGCAAGCCAGGAATGTGGTCAAATATTACCGCCGAGATGTTAGGTTGGGTTAGGTTAGGTTATATTACGTTATGGATGTCTATAAAGGACCCACGGTGACGTAGAGGCCAACAAGGCAGGAATGTGTTCAAATATTACCGCCGAGATGTTAGATTGGTTTAGGTTAGGTTATATTACGTTATTGATGTATATAAAGGTCCCACGGAGACGTAGAGGCCAACAAGCCAGGAATGAGATCAAATATTACCGCCGAGATGTAAGGTTGGGTTAGGTTAGGTTATAATACGTTATTGATGTATATAAAGGTCCCACGGATACGTAGAGGCCAACTCGCCAGGAATGAGGTCAAATATACCGGCGAGATGTTAGGTTGGGTTAGGTTAGGTTATATTTCGTTATTGATGTATATGAAGGTCCCACGGAGACGTAGAGGCCAACTCGCCAGGAATGGTGTCAAATATTACCGCCGAGATGATAGGTTGGGTGAGGTTAGATTATAGCACGTTATAGATGTATATAAAGGTCCCGCGGAGACGTAGAGGCCAACAAGGCAGGAATGTGTTCAAATATTACCGCCGAGATGTTAGATTGGGTTAGGTTAGATTATATTACGTTATTGATGTATATAAAGGTCCCACGGAGACGTAGAGGCCAACAAGCCAGGAATGTGATCAAATATTACCGCCGAGATGTAAGGTTGGGTTAGGTTAGGTTATATTACGTTATTGATGTATATAAAGGTCCCACGGATACGTAGAGCCCAACTCGCCAGGAATGAGGTCAAATATACCGCCGAAATGTTAGGTTGGGTTAGGTTAGGTTATATTTCGTTATTGATGTATATGAAGGTCCCACGGAGACGTAGAGGCCAACTCGCCATGAATGTTTCCAAATATTACCGCCGAGATGTTAGGTTGGTTTAGGTTAGGTTATATTACGTTCTTGATGTATATAAAGGTCCCACGGAGACGTAGAGGCCAACTCGCCAGGAATGTTGTCAAATATTACCGCCGAGATGATAGGTTGGGTTAGGTTAGGTTATATTAGGTTATTGATGTATATGAAGGGCAAACCGAGACGTAGAGGCCAACTCGCCAGGAATGTTGTCAAATATTACCGCCGAGATGTTAGGTTGGGTTAGGTTAGGTTATATCACGTTATAGATGTATATAAAGGTCCCGCGGAGATGCCAGCAAGCCAGGAATGTGGTCAAATATTACCGCCGAGATGTTATTTTGGGTTAGGATAGGTTATATTACGTTATTGATGTATATAAATGTACCACGGAGACGTAGAGGCCAACTCGCCATGAATGTTTTCAAATATTACCGCCGAGATGATAGGTTGGGTTAGGTTAGGTTATATTACGTTATTGATGTATATAAAGGTCCCATGGAGACGTAGATGCCAGCAAGCCAGGAATGTGGTCAAATATTACCGCCGAGATGTTATTTTGGGTTAGGATAGGTTATATTACGTTATTGATGTATATAAATGTACCACGGAGACGTAGAGGCCAACTCGCCATGAATGTTTTCAAATATTACCGCCGAGATGTTAGGTTGGGTTAGGTTAGGTTATATTACGTTATTGATGTATATAAAGGTCGCACGGAGACGTAGAGGCCAACTCGCCAGGAATGTTTTCAAGTATTGCCGCCGAGATGTTAGGTAGGGTTAGGTTAGGTTATATTACGTTATTGATGTATATAAAGGTCGCACGGAGACGTAGAGGCCAACTCGCCAGGAATGTTTTCAAATATTGCCGCCGAGATGTTAGGTAGGGTTAGGTTAGGTTATATTACGTTATAGATGTATTTAAAGGTCCCGCGGAGACGTAGAGGCCAGCAAGCCAGGAATGTGTTCAAATATTACCGCCGAAATGTTAGGTTGGGTTAGGTTAGGTTATATTACGTTATTGATGTATATAAAGGACCCACGGAGACGTGGAGGCCAACTCGCCAGGAATGTTGTCAAATATTACCGCCGATATGATAGGTTGGGTTAGGTTAGGTTATATTACGTTATTGATGTATATAAAGGTCCCACGGAGACGTAGATGCCAGCAAGCCAGGAATGTGGTCAAATATTACCGCCGAGATGTTATTTTGGGTTAGGATAGGTTATATTACGTTATTGATGTATATAAATGTACCACGGAGACGTAGATGCCAACTCGCCATGAATGTTTTCAAATATTACCGCCGAGATGTTAGGTTGGGTTAGGTTAGGTTATATTACGTTATAGATGTCTATAAAGGACCCACGGTGACGTAGAGGCCAACTCGCCAGGAATGTTTTCAAATATTACCGCCGAGATGTTAGGTTGGGTTAGGTTAGATTATATAACGTTATAGATGTATATAAAGGTCCCGCGGAGACGTAGAGGCCAACAAGGCAGGAATGTGTTCAAATATTAACGCCGAGATGTTAGATTGGTTTAGGTTAGGTTATATTACGTTATTGATGTATATAAAGGTCCCACGGAGACGTAGAGGCCAACAAGCCAGGAATGTGTTCAAATATTACCGCCGAGATGATAGGTTGGGTTAGGTTAGGTTATATTACGATATTGATGTATATAAAGGTCCCACGGAGACGTAGATGCCAGCAAGCCAGGAATGTGGTCAAATATTACCGCCGAGATGTTATTTTGGGTTAGGATAGGTTATATTACGTTATTGATGTATATAAATGTACCACGGAGACGTAGAGGCCAACTCGCCATGAATGTTTTCAAATATTACCGCCGAGATGTTAGGTTGGGTTAGGTTAGGTTATATTACGTTATTGATGTATATAAAGGTCGCACGGAGACGTAGAGGCCAACTCGCCAGGAATGTTTTCAAATATTGCCGCCGAGATGTTAGGTAGGGTTAGGTTAGGTTATATTACGTTATAGATGTATTTAAAGGTCCCGCGGAGACGTAGAGGCCAGCAAGCCAGGAATGTGTTCAAATATTACCGCCGAAATGTTAGGTTGGGTTAGGTTAGGTTATATTACGTTATTGATGTATATAAAGGACCCACGGAGACGTGGAGGCCAACTCGCCAGGAATGTTGTCAAATATTACCGCCGATATGATAGGTTGGGTTAGGTTAGGTTATATTACGTTATTGATGTATATAAAGGTCCCACGGAGACGTAGATGCCAGCAAGCCAGGAATGTGGTCAAATATTATCGCCGAGATGTTATTTTGGGTTAGGATAGTTTATATTACGTTAGTGATGTATATAAATGTACCACGGAGACGTAGATGCCAACTCGCCATGAATGTTTTCAAATATTACCGCCGAGCTGTTAGGTTGGGTTAGGTTAGGTTATATTACGTTATAGATGTCTATAAAGGACCCACGGTGACGTAGAGGCCAACTCGCCAGGAATGTTTTCAAATATTACCGCCGAGATGTTAGGTTGGGTTAGGTTAGATTATATAACGTTATAGATGTATATAAAGGTCCCGCGGAGACGTAGAGGCCAACAAGGCAGGAATGTGTTCAAATATTAACGCCGAGATGTTAGATTGGTTTAGGTTAGGTTATATTACGTTATTGATGTATATAAAGGTCCCCGGAGACGTAGAGGCCAACAAGCCAGGAATGTGTTCAAATATTACCGCCGAGATGTAAGGTTGGGTTAGGTTAGGTTATATTACGTTATTGATGTATATAAAGGTCCCACGGATACGTAGAGGCCAACTCGCCAGGAATGAGGTCAAATATATCGGCGAGATGTTAGGTTGGGTTAGGTTAGGTTATATTTCGTTATTGATGTATATGAAGGTCCCACGGAGACGTAGATGCCAACAAGCCAGGAATGTGGGCAAATATTACCGCCGAGATGTTATTTTGGGTTAGGATAGGTTATATTACGTTATTGATGTATATAAATGTACCACGGAGACGTAGAGGCCAACTCGCCATGAATGTTTCCAAATATTACCGCCGAGATGTTAGGTTGGGTTAGGTTAGGTTATATTACGTTCTTGATGTATATAAAGGTCCCACGGAGACGTAGAAGCCAACTCGCCAGGAATGTTGTCAAATATTACCGCCGAGATGATAGGTTGGGTTAGGTTAGGTTATATTAGGTTATTGATGTATATGAAGGGCAAACCGAGACGTAGAGGCCAACTCGCCAGGAATGTTGTCAAATATTACCGCCGAGATGTTAGGTTGGGTTAGGTTAGGTTATATCACGTTATAGATGTATATAAAGGTCCCGCGGAGACGTAGAGGCCAGCAAGCCAGGAATGTGATCAAATATTACCGCCAAGATGTTAGGTTGGGTTAGGTTAGGTTATATTACGTTATTGATGTATATAAAGGTCCCACGGAGACGTGGAGTCCAACTCGCCAGGAATGTTGTCAAATATTACCGCCGAGATGATAGGTTGGGTTAGGTTAGGTTATATTACGATATTGATGTATATAAAGGTCCCACGGAGACGTAGATGCCAGCAAGCCAGGAATGTGGTCAAATATTACCGCCGAGATGTTATTTTGGGTTAGGATAGGTTATATTACGTTATTGATGTATATAAATGTACCACGGAGACGTAGAGGCCAACTCGCCATGAATGTTTTCAAATATTACCGCCGAGATGTTAGGTAGGGTTAGGTTAGGTTATATTACGTTATAGATGTATTTAAAGGTCCCACGGAGACGTAGATGCCAACAAGCCAGGAATGTGGGCAAATATTACCGCCGAGATGTTATTTTGGGTTAGGATAGGTTATATTACGTTATTGATGTATATAGATGTACCACGGAGACGTAGAGGCCAACTCGCCATGAATGTGTCCAAATATTACCGCCGAGATGTTAGGTTGGGTTAGGTTAGGTTATATTACGTTCTTGATGTATATAAAGGTCCCACGGAGACGTAGAGGCCAACTCGCCAGGAATGTTGTCAAATATTACCGCCGAGATGATAGGTTGGGTTAGGTTAGGTTATATTAGGTTATTGATGTATATGAAGGGCAAACCGAGACGTAGAGGCCAACTCGCCAGGAATGTTGTCAAATATTACCGCCGAGATGTTAGGTTGGGTTAGGTTAGGTTATATCACGTTATAGATGTATATAAAGGTCCCGCGGAGACGTAGATGCCAGCAAGCCAGGAATGTGGTCAAATATTACCGCCGAGATTTTATTTTGGGTTAGGATAGGTTATATTACGTTATTGATGTATATAAATGTACCACGGAGACGTAGAGGCCAACTCGCCATGAATGTTTTCAAATATTACCGCCGAGATGATAGGTTGGGTTAGGTTAGGTTATATTACGTTATTGATGTATATAAAGGTCCCACGGAGACGTAGATGCCAGCAAGCCAGGAATGTGGTCAAATATTACCGCCGAGATGTTATTTTGGGTTAGGATAGGTTATATTACGTTATTGATGTATATAAATGTACCACGGAGACGTAGAGGCCAACTCGCCATGAATGTTTTCAAATATTACCATCGAGATGTTAGGTTGGGTTAGGTTAGGTTATATTACGTTATTGATGTATATAAAGGTCGCACGGAGACGTAGAGGCCAACTCGCCAGGAATCTTTTCAAATATTGCCGCCGAGATGTTAGGTAGGGTTAGGTTAGGTTATATTACGTTATTGATGTATATAAAGGTCGCACGGAGACGTAGAGGCCAACTCGCCAGGAATGTTTTCAAATATTGCCGCCGAGATGTTAGGTAGGGTTAGGTTAGGTTATATTACGTTATAGATGTATTTAAAGGTCCCGCGGAGACGTAGAGTCCAGCAAGCCAGGAATGTGATCAAATATTACCGCCGAAATGTTAGGTTGGGTTAGGTTAGGTTATATTACGTTATTGATGTATATAAAGGACCCACGGAGACGTGGAGGCCAACTCGCCAGGAATGTTGTCAAATATTACCGCCGAGATGATAGGTTGGGTTAGGTTAGGTTATATTACGTTATTGATGTATATAAAGGTCCCACGGAGACGTAGATGCCAGCAAGCCAGGAATGTGGTCAAATATTACCGCCGAGATGTTATTTTGGGTTAGGATAGGTTATATTACGTTATTGATGTATATAAATGTACCACGGAGACGTAGATGCCAACTCGCCATGAATGTTTTCAAATATTACCGCCGAGATGTTAGGTTGGGTTAGGTTAGGTTATATTACGTTATGGATGTCTATAAAGGACCCACGGTGACGTAGAGGCCAACAAGGCAGGAATGTGTTCAAATATTACCGCCGAGATGTTAGATTGGTTTAGGTTAGGTTATATTACGTTATTGATGTATATAAAGGTCCCACGGAGACGTAGAGGCCAACAAGCCAGGAATGTGATCAAATATTACCGCCGAGATGTAAGGTTGGGTTAGGTTAGGTTATATTACGTTATTGATGTATATAAAGGTCCCACGGATACGTAGAGGCCAACTCGCCAGGAATGAGGTCAAATATACCGCCGAGATGTAAGGTTGGGTTAGGTTAGGTTATATTACGTTATTGATGTATATAAAGGTCCCACGGATACGTAGAGGCCAACTCGCCAGGAATGAGGTCAAATATACCGGCGAGATGTTAGGTTGGGTTAGGTTAGGTTATATTTCGTTATTGATGTATATGAAGGTCCCACGGAGACGTAGATGCCAACAAGCCAGGAATGTGGGCAAATATTACCGCCGAGATGTTATTTTGGGTTAGGATAGGTTATATTACGTTATTGATGTATATAAATGTACCACGGAGACGTAGAGGCCAACTCGCCATGAATGTTTCCAAATATTACCGCCGAGATGTTAGGTTGGGTTAGGTTAGGTTATATTACGTTCTTGATGTATATAAAGGTCTCACGGAGACGTAGAGGCCAACTCGCCAGGAATGTTGTAAAATATTACCGCCGAGATGATAGGTTGGGTTAGGTTAGGTTATATCACGTTATAGATGTATATAAAGGTCCCGCGGAGACGTAGAGGCCAGCAAGCCAGGAATGTGATCAAATATTACCGCCGAGATGTTAGGTTGGGTTAGGTTAGGTTATATTACGTTATTGATGTATATAAAGGTACCACGGAGACGTGGAGTCCAACTCGCCAGGAATGTTGTCAAATATTACCGCCGAGATGATAGGTTGGGTTAGGTTAGGTTATATTACGTTATTGATGTATATAAAGGTCCCACGGAGACGTAGATGCCAGCAAGCCAGGAATGTGGTCAAATATTACCGCCGAGATGTTATTTTGGGTTAGGATAGGTTATATTACGTCATTGATGTATATAAATGTACCACGGAGACGTAGAGGCCAACTCGCCATGAATGTTTTCAAATATTACCGCCGAGATGTTAGGTTGGGTTAGGTTAGGTTATATTACGTTATTGATGTATATAAAGGTGGCACGGAGACGTAGAGGCCAACTCGCCAGGAATGTTTTCAAATATTGCCGCCGAGATGTTAGGTAGGGTTAGGTTAGGTTATGTTACGTTATAGATGTATTTAAAGGTCCCGCGGAGACGTAGAGTCCAGCAAGCCAAGAATGTGATCAAATATTACCGCCGAAATGTTAGGTTGGGTTAGGTTAGGTTATATTACGTTATTGATGTATATAAAGGACCCACGGAGACGTGGAGGCCAACTCGCCAGGAATGTTGTCAAATATTACCGCCGAGATGATAGGTTGGGTTAGGTTAGGTTATATTACGTTATTGATGTATATAAAGGTCCCACGGAGACGTAGATGCCAGCAAACCAGGAATGTGGTCAAATATTACCGCCGAGATGTTATTTTGGGTTAGGATAGGTTATATTACGTTATTGATGTATATAAATGTACCACGGAGACGTAGATGCCAACTCGCCATGAATGTTTTCAAATATTACCGCCGAGATGTTAGGTTGGGTTAGGTTAGGTTATATTACGTTATGGATGTCTATAAAGGAACCACGGTGACGTAGAGGCCAACAAGGCAGGAATGTGTTCAAATATTACCGCCGAGATGTTAGATTGGTTTAGGTTAGGTTATATTACGTTATTGATGTATATAAAGGTCCCACGGAGACGTAGAGGCCAACAAGCCAGGAATGTGATCAAATATTACCGCCGAGATGTAAGGTTGGGTTAGGTTAGGTTATATTACGTTATTGATGTATATAAAGGTCCCACGGATACGTAGAGGCCAACTCGCCAGGAATGAGGTCAAATATACCGCCGAGGTGTAAGGTTGGGTTAGGTTAGGTCATATTACGTTATTGATGTATATAAAGGTCCCACGGATACGTAGAGGCCAACTCGCCAGGAATGAGGTCAAATATACCGGCGAGATGTTAGGTTGGGTTAGGTTAGGTTATATTTCGTTATTGATGTACATGAAGGTCCCACGGAGACGTAGATGCCAACAAGCCAGGAATGTGGGCAAATATTACCGCCGAGATGTTATTTTGGGTTAGGATAGGTTATATTACGTTATTGATGTATATAAATGTACCACGGAGACGTAGAGGCCAACTCGCCATGAATGTTTCCAAATATTACCGCCGAGATGTTAGGTTGGGTTAGGTTAGGTTATATTACGTTCTTGATGTATATAAAGGTCTCACGGAGACGTAGAGGCCAACTCGCCAGGAATGTTGTAAAATATTACTGCCGAGATGATAGGTTGGGTTAGGTTAGGTTATATTAGGTTATTGATGTATATGAAGGGCAAACCGAGACGTAGAGGCCAACTCGCCAGGAATGTTGTCAAATATTACCGCCGAGATGTTAGGTTGGGTTAGGTTAGGTTATATCACGTTATAGATGTATATAAATGTACCACGGAGACGTAGAGGCCAACTCGCCATGAATGTTTCCAAATATTACCGCCGAGATGTTAGGTTGGGTTAGGTTAGGTTATATTACGTTCTTGATGTATATAAAGGTCTCACGGAGACGTAGAGGCCAACTCGCCAGGAATGTTGTAAAATATTACCGCCGAGATGATAGGTTGGGTTAGGTTAGGTTATATTAGGTTATTGATGTATATGAAGGGCAAACCGAGACGTAGAGGCCAACTCGCCAGGAATGTTGTCAAATATTACCGCCGAGATGTTAGGTTGGGTTAGGTTAGGTTATATCACGTTATAGATGTATATAAAGGTCCCGCGGAGACGTAGAGGCCAGCAAGCCAGGAATGTGATCAAATATTACGGCCGAGATGTTAGGTTGGGTTAGGTTAGGTTATATTACGTTATTGATGTATATAAAGGTACCACGGAGACGTGGAGTCCAACTCGCCAGGAATGTTGTCAAATATTACCGCCGAGATGATAGGTTGGGTTAGGTTAGGTTATATTACGTTATTGATGTATATAAAGGTCCCACGGAGACGTAGATGCCAGCAAGCCAGGAATGTGGTCAAATATTACCGCCGAGATGTTATTTTGGGTTAGGATAGGTTATATTACGTTATTGATGTATATAAATGTACCACGGAGACGTAGATGCCAACTCGCCAGGAATGTGGTCAAATATTACCGCCGAGATGTTATTTTGTGTTAGGATAGGTTATATTACGTTATTGATGTATATAAATGTACCACGGAGACGTAGAGGCCAACTCGCCATGAATGTTTTCAAATATTACCGCCGAGATGTTAGGTTGGGTTAGGTTAGGTTATATTACGTTATTGATCTATATAAAGGTCGCACGGAGACGTAGAGGCCAACTCGCCAGGAATGTTTTCAAATATTGCCGCCGAGATGTTAGGTAGGGTTAGGTTAGGTTATATTACGTTATAGATGTATTTAAAGGTCCCGCGGAGACGTAGAGGCCAGCAAGCCAGGAATGTGATCAAATATTACCGCCGAAATGTTAGGTTGGGTTAGGTTAGGTTATATTACGTTATTGATGTATATAAAGGACCCACGGAGACGTGGAGGCCAACTCGCCAGGAATGTTGTCAAATATTACCGCCGAGATGATAGGTTGGGTTAGGTTAGGTTATATTACGTTATTGATGTATATAAAGATCCCACGGAGACGTAGATGCCAGCAAGCCAGGAATGTGGTCAAATATTACCGCCGAGATGTTAGGTTGGGTTAGGTTAGGTTATATTACGTTATGGATGTCTATAAAGGACCCACGGTGACGTAGAGGCCAACAAGGCAGGAATGTGTTCAGATATTACCGCCGAGATGTTAGATTGGTTTAGGTTAGGTTATATTACGTTATTGATGTATATAAAGGTCCCACGGAGACGTAGAGGCCAACAAGCCAGGAATGAGATCAAATATTACCGCCGAGATGTAAGGTTGGGTTAGGTTAGGTTATAATACGTTATTGATGTATATAAAGGTCCCACGGATACGTAGAGGCCAACTCGCCAGGAATGAGGTCAAATATACCGCCGAGATGTAAGGTTGGGTTAGGTTAGGTTATATTACGTTATTGATGTATATAAAGGTCCCACGGATACGTAGAGGCCAACTCGCCAGGAATGAGGTCAAATATACCGGCGAGATGTTAAGTTGGGTTAGGTTAGGTTATATTTCGTTATTGATGTATATGAAGGTCCCACGGAGACGTAGATGCCAACAAGCCAGGAATGTGGGCAAATATTACCGCCGAGATGTTATTTTGGGTTAGGATAGGTTATATTACGTTATTGATGTATATAAATGTACCACGGAGACGTAGAGGCCAACTCGCCATGAATGTTTATAAATATTACCGCCGAGATGTTAGGTTGGGTTAGGTTAGGTTATATTACGTTCTTGATGTATATAAAGGTCCCACGGAGACGTAGAGGCCAACTCGCCAGGAATGTTGTCAAATATTACCGCCGAGATGATAGGTTGGGTTAGGTTAGGTTATATTAGGTTATTGATGTATATGAAGGGCAAACCGAGACGTAGAGGCCAACTCGCCAGGAATGTTGTCAAATATTACCGCCGAGATGTTAGGTTGGGTTAGGTTAGGTTATATCACGTTATAGATGTATATAAAGGTCCCGCGGAGACGTAGAGGCCAGCAAGCCAGGAATGTGATCAAATATTACCGCCGAGATGTTAGGTTGGGTTAGGTTAGGTTATATTACGTTATTAATGTATATAAAGGTACCACGGATACGTGGAGTCCAACTCGCCAGGAATGTTGTCAAATATTACCGCCGAGATGATAGGTTGGGTTAGGTTAGGTTATATTACGTTATTGATGTATATAAAGGTCCCACGGAGACGTAGATGCCAGCAAGCCAGGAATGTGGTCAAATATTACCGCCGAGATGTTATTTTGGGTTAGGATAGGTTATATTACGTTATTGATGTATATAAATGTACCACGGAGACGTAGAGGCCAACTCGCCATGAATGTTTTCAAATATTACCGCCGAGATGTTAGGTTGGGTTAGGTTAGGTTATATTACGTTATTGATGTATATAAAGGTCCCACGGAGACGTAGAGGCCAACTCGCCAGGAATGTTGTCAAATATTACCGCCGAGATGATAGGTTGGGTTAGGTTAGGTTACATTAGGTTATTGATGTATATGAAGGGCAAACCGAGACGTAGAGGCCAACTCGCCAGGAATGTTGTCAAATATTACCGCCGAGATGTTAGGTTGGGTTAGGTTAGGTTATATCACGTTATAGATGTATATAAAGGTCCCGCGGAGACGTAGAAGCCAGCAAGCCAGGAATGTGATCAAATATTACCGCCAAGATGTTAGGTTGGGTTAGGTTAGGTTATATTACGTTATTGATGTATATAAAGGTCCCACGGCGACGTGGAGTCCAACTCGCCAGGAATGTTGTCAAATATTACCGCCGAGATGATAGGTTGTGTTAGGTTAGGTTATATTAGGTTATTGATGTATATGAAGGGCAAACCGAGACGTAGAGGCCAACTCGCCAGGAATGTTGTCAAATATTACCGCCGAGATGTGAGGTTGGGTTAGGTTAGGTTATATTACGTTATGGATGTCTATAAAGGACCCACGGTGACGTAGAGGCCAACAAGGCAGGAATGTGTTCAAATATTACCGCCGAGATGTTACATTGGTTTAGGTTAGGTTATATTACGTTATTGATGTATATAAAGGTCCCACGGAGACGTAGAGGCCAACAAGCCAGGAATGAGATCAAATATTACCGCCGAGATGTAAGGTTGGGTTAGGTTAGGTTATATTACGTTATTGATGTATATAAAGGTCCCACGGATACGTAGAGGCCAACTCGCCAGGAATGAGGTCAAATATACCGCCGAGATGTAAGGTTGGGTTAGGTTAGGTTATATTACGTTATTGATGTATATAAAGGTCCCACGGATACGTAGAGGCCAACTCGCCAGGAATGAGGTCAAATATACCGGCGAGATGTTAGGTTGGGTTAGGTTAGGTTATATTTCGTTATTGATGTATATGAAGGTCCCACGGAGACGTAGATGCCAACAAGCCAGGAATGTGGGCAAATATTACCGCCGAGATGTTATTTTGGGTTAGGATAGGTTATATCACGTTATTGATGTATATAAATGTACCACGGAGACGTAGAGGCCAACTCGCCATGAATGTTTCCAAATATTACCTCCGAGATGTTAGGTTGGGTTAGGTTAGGTTATATTACGTTCTTGATGTATATAAAGGTTCCACGGAGACGTAGAGGCCAACTCGCCAGGAATGTTGTCAAATATTACCGCCGAGATGATAGGTTGGGTTAGGTTAGGTTATATTAGGTTATTGATGTATATGAAGGGCAAACCGAGACGTAGAGGCCAACTCGCCAGGAATGTTGTCAAATATTACCGCCGAGATGTTAGGTTGGGTTAGGTTAGGTTATATCACGTTATAGATGTATATAAAGGTCCCGCGGAGACGTAGAGGCCAGCAAGCCAGGAATGTGATCAAATATTACCGCCGAGATGTTAGGTTGGGTTAGGTTAGGTTATATTACGTTATTGATGTATATAAAGGTACCACGGAGACGTGGAGTCCAACTCGCCAGGAATGTTGTCAAATATTACCGCCGAGATGATAGGTTGGGTTAGGTTAGGTTATATTACGTTATTGATGTATATAAAGGTCCCACGGAGACGTAGATGCCAGCAAGCCAGGAATGTGGTCAAATATTACCGCCGAGATGTTATTTTGGGTTAGGATAGGTTATATTACGTTATTGATGTATATAAATGTACCACGGAGACGTAGAGGCCAACTCGCCATGAATGTTTTCAAATATTACCGCCGAGATGTTAGGTTGGGTTAGGTTAGGTTATATTACGTTATTGATGTATATAAAGGTCCCACGGAGACGTAGAGGCCAACTCGCCAGGAATGTTGTCAAATATTACCGCCGAGATGTTAGGTTGGGTTAGGTTAGGTTATATCACGTTATAGATGTATATAAAGGTCCCGCGGAGACGTAGAGGCCAGCAAGCCAGGAATGTGATCAAATATTACCGCCAAGATGTTAGGTTGGGTTAGGTTAGGTTATATTACGTTATTGATGTATATAAAGGTCCCACGGAGACGTGGAGTCCAACTCGCCAGGAATGTTGTCAAATATTACCGCCGAGATGATAGGTTGGGTTAGGTTAGGTTATATTACGTTATTGATGTATATAAAGATCCCACGGAGACGTAGATGCCAGCAAGCCAGGAATGTGGTCAAATATTACCGCCGAGATGTTAGGTTGGGTTAGGTTAGGTTATATTACGTTATGGATGTCTATAAAGGACCCACGGTGACGTAGAGGCCAACAAGGCAGGAATGTGTTCAAATATTACCGCCGAGATGTTAGATTGGTTTAGGTTAGGTTATATTACGTTATTGATGTATATAAAGGTCCCACGGAGACGTAGAGGCCAACAAGCCAGGAATGAGATCAAATATTACCGCCGAGATGTAAGGTTGGGTTAGGTTAGGTTATATTACGTTATTGATGTATATAAAGGTCCCACGGATACGTAGAGGCCAACTCGCCAGGAATGAGGTCAAATATACCGCCGAGATGTAAGGTTGGGTTAGGTTAGGTTATATTACGTTATTGATGTATATAAAGGTCCCACGGATACGTAGAGGCCAACTCGCCAGGAATGAGGTCAAATATACCGGCGAGATGTTAGGTTGGGTTAGGTTAGGTTATATTTCGTTATTGATGTATATGAAGGTCCCACGGAGACGTAGATGCCAACAAGCCAGGAATGTGATCAAATATTACCGCCAAGATGTTAGGTTGGGTTAGGTTAGGTTATATTACGTTATTGATGTATATAAAGGTCCCACGGCGACGTGGAGTCCAACTCGCCAGGAATGTTGTCAAATATTACCGCCGAGATGATAGGTTGGGTTAGGTTAGGTTATATCACGTTATAGATGTATATAAAGGTCCCGCGGAGACGTAGAGGCCAGCAAGCCAGGAATGTGATCAAATATTACCGCCAAGATGTTAGGTTGGGTTAGGTTAGGTTATATTACGTTATTGATGTATATAAAGGTCCCACGGAGACGTGGAGTCCAACTCGCCAGGAATGTTGTCAAATATTACCGCCGAGATGATAGGTTGGGTTAGGTTAGGTTATATTACGTTATTGATGTATATAAAGATCCCACGGAGACGTAGATGCCAGCAAGCCAGGAATGTGGTCAAATATTACCGCCGAGATGTTAGGTTGGGTTAGGTTAGGTTATATTACGTTATGGATGTCTATAAAGGACCCACGGTGACGTAGAGGCCAACAAGGCAGGAATGTGTTCAAATATTACCGCCGAGATGTTAGATTGGTTTAGGTTAGGTTATATTACGTTATTGATGTATATAAAGGTCCCACGGAGACGTAGAGGCCAACAAGCCAGGAATGAGATCAAATATTACCGCCGAGATGTAAGGTTGGGTTAGGTTAGGTTATATTACGTTATTGATGTATATAAAGGTCCCACGGATACGTAGAGGCCAACTCGCCAGGAATGAGGTCAAATATACCGCCGAGATGTAAGGTTGGGTTAGGTTAGGTTATATTACGTTATTGATGTATATAAAGGTCCCACGGATACGTAGAGGCCAACTCGCCAGGAATGAGGTCAAATATACCGGCGAGATGTTAGGTTGGGTTAGGTTAGGTTATATTTCGTTATTGATGTATATGAAGGTCCCACGGAGACGTAGATGCCAACAAGCCAGGAATGTGGGCAAATATTACCGCCGAGATGTTATTTTGGGTTAGGATAGGTTATATTACGTTATTGATGTATATAAATGTACCACGGAGACGTAGAGGCCAACTCGCCATGAATGTTTCCAAATATTACCGCCGAGATGTTAGGTTGGGTTAGGTTAGGTTATATTACGTTCTTGATGTATATAAAGGTCCCACGGAGACGTAGAGGCCAACTCGCCAGGAATGTTGTCAAATATTACCGCCGAGATGATAGGTTGGGTTAGGTTAGGTTATATTAGGTTATTGATGTATATGAAGGGCAAACCGAGACGTAGAGGCCAACTCGCCAGGAATGTTGTCAAATATTACCGCCGAGATGTTAGGTTGGGTTAGGTTAGGTTATATCACGTTATAGATGTATATAAAGGTCCCGCGGAGACGTAGAGGCCAGCAAGCCAGGAATGTGATCAAATATTACCGCCGAGATGTTAGGTTGGGTCAGGTTAGGTTATATTACGTTATTGATGTATATAAAGGTACCACGGAGACGTGGAGGCCAACTCGCCATGAATGTTTTCAAATATTACCGCCGAGATGTTAGGTTGGGTTAGGTTAGGTTATATTACGTTATTGATGTATATAAAGGTCGCACGGAGACGTAGAGGCCAACTCGCCAGGAATGTTTTCAAATATTGCCGCCGAGATGTTAGGTAGGGTTAGGTTAGGTTATATTACGTTATAGATGTATTTAAAGGTCCCGCGGAGACGTAGAGGCCAACTCGCCAGGAATGTTTTCAAATATTGCCGCCGAGATGTTAGGTAGGGTTAGGTTAGGTTATATTACGTTATAGATGTATTTAAAGGTCCCGCGGAGACGTAGAGGCCAACTCGCCAGGAATGTGGTCAAATATTACCGCCGAGATGTTATTTTGTGTTAGGATAGGTTATATTACGTTATTGATGTATATAAATGTACCACGGAGACGTAGAGGCCAACTCGCCATGAATGTTTTCAGATATTACCGCCGAGATGTTAGGTTGGGTTAGGTTAGGTTATATTACGTTATTGATGTATATAAAGGTCCCACGGAGACGTAGAGGCCAACTCGCCAGGAATGTTTTCAAATATTGCCGCCGAGATGTTAGGTAGGGTTAGGTTAGGTTATATTACGTTATAGATGTATTTAAAGGTCCCGCGGAGACGTAGAGGCCAGCAAGCCAGGAATGTGATCAAATATTACCGCCGAAATGTTAGGTTGGGTTAGGTTAGGTTATATTACGTTATTGATGTATATAAAGGACCCACGGAGACGTGGAGGCCAACTCGCCAGGAATGTTGTCAAATATTACCGCCGAGATGATAGGTTGGGTTAGGTTAGGTTATATTACGTTATTGATGTATATAAAGGTCCCACGGAGACGTAGATGCCAGCAAGCCAGGAATGTGGTCAAATATTACCGCCGAGATGTTATTTTGGGTTAGGATAGGTTATATTACGTTATTGATGTATATAAAGGTCCCACGGAGACTTAGAGGCCAACAAGCCAGGAATGAGATCAAATATTACCGCCGAGATGTAAGGTTGGGTTAGGTTAGGTTATATTACGTTATTGATGTATATAAAGGTCCCACGGATACGTAGAGGCCAACTCGCCAGGAATGAGGTCAAATATACCGCCGAGATGTAAGGTTGGGTTAGGTTAGGTTATATTACGTTATTGATGTATATAAAGGTCCCACGGATACGTAGAGGCCAACTCGCCAGGAATGAGGTCAAATATACCGGCGAGATGTTAGGTTGGGTTAGGTTAGGTTATATTTCGTTATTGATGTATATGAAGGTCCCACGGAGACGTAGATGCCAACAAGCCAGGAATGTGATCAAATATTACCGCCAAGATGTTAGGTTGGGTTAGGTTAGGTTATATTACGTTATTGATGTATATAAAGGTCCCACGGCGACGTGGAGTCCAACTCGCCAGGAATGTTGTCAAATATTACCGCCGAGATGATAGGTTGGGTTAGGTTAGGTTATATCACGTTATAGATGTATATAAAGGTCCCGCGGAGACGTAGAGGCCAGCAAGCCAGGAATGTGATCAAATATTACCGCCAAGATGTTAGGTTGGGTTAGGTTAGGTTATATTACGTTATTGATGTATATAAAGGTCCCACGGAGACGTGGAGTCCAACTCGCCAGGAATGTTGTCAAATATTACCGCCGAGATGATAGGTTGGGTTAGGTTAGGTTATATTACGTTATTGATGTATATAAAGATCCCACGGAGACGTAGATGCCAGCAAGCCAGGAATGTGGTCAAATATTACCGCCGAGATGTTAGGTTGGGTTAGGTTAGGTTATATTACGTTATGGATGTCTATAAAGGACCCACGGTGACGTAGAGGCCAACAAGGCAGGAATGTGTTCAAATATTACCGCCGAGATGTTAGATTGGTTTAGGTTAGGTTATATTACGTTATTGATGTATATAAAGGTCCCACGGAGACGTAGAGGCCAACAAGCCAGGAATGAGATCAAATATTACCGCCGAGATGTAAGGTTGGGTTAGGTTAGGTTATATTACGTTATTGATGTATATAAAGGTCCCACGGATACGTAGAGGCCAACTCGCCAGGAATGAGGTCAAATATACCGCCGAGATGTAAGGTTGGGTTAGGTTAGGTTATATTACGTTATTGATGTATATAAAGGTCCCACGGATACGTAGAGGCCAACTCGCCAGGAATGAGGTCAAATATGCCGGCGAGATGTTAGGTTGGGTTAGGTTAGGTTATATTTCGTTATTGATGTATATGAAGGTCCCACGGAGACGTAGATGCCAACAAGCCAGGAATGTGGGCAAATATTACCGCCGAGATGTTATTTTGGGTTAGGATAGGTTATATTACGTTATTGATGTATATAAATGTACCACGGAGACGTAGAGGCCAACTCGCCATGAATGTTTCCAAATATTACCGCCGAGATGTTAGGTTGGGTTAGGTTAGGTTATATTACGTTCTTGATGTATATAAAGGTCCCACGGAGACGTAGAGGCCAACTCGCCAGGAATGTTGTCAAATATTACCGCCGAGATGATAGGTTGGGTTAGGTTAGGTTATATTAGGTTATTGATGTATATGAAGGGCAAACCGAGACGTAG
This sequence comes from Xylocopa violacea, assembly GCA_963969225.1. Lineage (NCBI taxonomy): Eukaryota > Metazoa > Arthropoda > Insecta > Hymenoptera > Apidae > Xylocopa > Xylocopa violacea. The sequence continues at coordinate 5,586,095 of CAXAJV010000977.1, forward strand.
AGGCCAACTCGCCAGGAATGTTGTCAAATATTACCGCCGAGATGTTATGTTGGGTTAGGTTAGGTTATATCACGTTATAGATGTATATAAAGGTCCCGCGGAGACGTAGAGGCCAGCAAGCCAGGAATGTGATCAAATATTACCGCCGAGATGTTAGGTTGGGTTAGGTTAGGTTATATTACGTTATTGATGTATATAAAGGTACCACGGAGACGTGGAGTCCAACTCGCCAGGAATGTTATCAAATATTACCGCCGAGATGATAGGTTGGGTTAGGTTAGGTTATATTAGGTTATTGATGTATATGAAGGGCAAACCGAGACGTAGAGGCCAACTCGCCAGGAATGTTGTCAAATATTACCGCCGAGATGTTATGTTGGGTTAGGTTAGGTTACATTACGTTATTGATGTATATAAAGGTCGCACGGAGACGTAGAGGCCAACTCGCCAGGAATGTTTTCAAATATTGCCGCCGAGATGTTAGGTAGGGTTAGGTTAGGTTATATTACGTTATTGATGTATATAAAGGTCCCACGGATACGTAGAGGCCAACTCGCCAGGAATGAGGTCAAATATACCGGCGAGATGTTAGGTTGGGTTAGGTTAGGTTATATTTCGTTATTGATGTATATGAAGGTCCCACGGAGACGTAGATGCCAACAAGCCAGGAATGTGGGCAAATATTACCGCCGAGATGTTATCTTGGGTTAGGATAGGTTATATTACGTTATTGATGTATATAAATGTACCACGGAGACGTAGAGGCCAACTCGCCATGAATGTTTCCAAATATTACCGCCGAGATGTTAGGTTGGGTTAGGTTAGGTTATATTACGTTCTTGATGTATATAAAGGTCCCACGGAGACGTAGAGGCCAACTCGCCAGGAATGTTGTCAAATATTACCGCCGAGATGATAGGTTGGGTTAGGTTAGGTTATATTAGGTTATTGATGTATATGAAGGGCAAACCGAGACGTAGAGGCCAACTCGCCTGGAATGTTGTCAAATATTACCGCCGAGATGTTAGGTTGGGTTAGGTTAGGTTATATCACGTTATAGATGTATATAAAGGTCCCGCGGAGACGTAGAGGCCAGCAAGCCAGGAATGTGATCAAATATTACCGCCAAGATGTTAGGTTGGGTTAGGTTAGGTTATATTACGTTATTGATGTATATAAAGGTCCCACGGAGACGTGGAGTCCAACTCGCCAGGAATGTTGTCAAATATTACCGCCGAGATGATAGGTTGGGTTAGGTTAGGTTATATTACGTTATTGATGTATATAAAGATCCCACGGAGACGTAGATGCCAGCAAGCCAGGAATGTGGTCAAATATTACCGCCGAGATGTTAGGTTGGGTTAGGTTAGGTTATATTACGTTATGGATGTCTATAAAGGACCCACGGTGACGTAGAGGCCAACAAGGCAGGAATGTGTTCAAATATTACCGCCGAGATGTTAGATTGGTTTAGGTTAGGTTATATTACGTTATTGATGTATATAAAGGTCCCACGGAGACGTAGAGGCCAACAAGCCAGGAATGAGATCAAATATTACCGCCGAGATGTAAGGTTGGGTTAGGTTAGGTTATATTACGTTATTGATGTATATAAAGGTCCCACGGATACGTAGAGGCCAACTCGCCAGGAATGAGGTCAAATATACCGCCGAGATGTAAGGTTGGGTTAGGTTAGGTTATATTACGTTATTGATGTATATAAAGGTCCCACGGATACGTAGAGGCCAACTCGCCAGGAATGAGGTCAAATATACCGGCGAGATGTTAGGTTGGGTTAGGTTAGGTTATATTTCGTTATTGATGTATATGAAGGTCCCACGGAGACGTAGATGCCAACAAGCCAGGAATGTGGGCAAATATTACCGCCGAGATGTTATTTTGGGTTAGGATAGGTTATATTACGTTATTGATGTATATAAATGTACCACGGAGACGTAGAGGCCAACTCGCCATGAATGTTTCCAAATATTACCGCCGAGATGTTAGGTTGGGTTAGGTTAGGTTATATTACGTTCTTGATGTATATAAAGGTCCCACGGAGACGTAGAGGCCAACTCGCCAGGAATGTTGTCAAATATTACCGCCGAGATGATAGGTTGGGTTAGGTTAGGTTATATTAGGTTATTGATGTATATGAAGGGCAAACCGAGACGTAGAGGCCAACTCGCCAGGAATGTTGTCAAATATTACCGCCGAGATGTTAGGTTGGGTTAGGTTAGGTTATATCACGTTATAGATGTATATAAAGGTCCCGCGGAGACGTAGAGGCCAGCAAGCCAGGAATGTGATCAAATATTACCGCCGAGATGTTAGGTTGGGTCAGGTTAGGTTATATTACGTTATTGATGTATATAAAGGTACCACGGAGACGTGGAGTCCAACTCGCCAGGAATGTTGTCAAATATTACCGCCGAGATGATAGGTTGGGTTAGGATAGGTTATATTACGTTATTGATGTATATAAAGGTCCCACGGAGACGTAGATGCCAGCAAGCCAGGAATGTGGTCAAATATTACCGCCGAGATGTTATTTTGGGTTAGGATAGGTTATATTACATTATTGATGTATATAAATGTACCACGGAGACGTAGAGGCCAACTCGCCAGGAATGTGGTCAAATATTACCGCCGAGATGTTATTTTGTGTTAGGATAGGTTATATTACGTTATTGATGTATATAAATGTACCACGGAGACGTAGAGGCCAACTCGCCATGAATGTTTTCAAATATTACCGCCGAGATGTTAGGTTGGGTTAGGTTAGGTTATATTACGTTATTGATGTATATAAAGGTCGCACGGAGACGTAGAGGCCAACTCGCCAGGAATGTTTTCAAATATTGCCGCCGAGATGTTAGGTAGGGTTAGGTTAGGTTATATTACGTTATAGATGTATTTAAAGGTCCCGCGGAGACGTAGAGGCCAACTCGCCAGGAATGTGGTCAAATATTACCGCCGAGATGTTATTTTGTGTTAGGATAGGTTATATTACGTTATTGATGTATATAAATGTACCACGGAGACGTAGAGGCCAACTCGCCATGAATGTTTTCAGATATTACCGCCGAGATGTTAGGTTGGGTTAGGTTAGGTTATATTACGTTATTGATGTATATAAAGGTCCCACGGAGACGTAGAGGCCAACTCGCCAGGAATGTTTTCAAATATTGCCGCCGAGATGTTAGGTAGGGTTAGGTTAGGTTATATTACGTTATAGATGTATTTAAAGGTCCCGCGGAGACGTAGAGGCCAGCAAGCCAGGAATGTGATCAAATATTACCGCCGAAATGTTAGGTTGGGTTAGGTTAGGTTATATTACGTTATTGATGTATATAAAGGACCCACGGAGACGTGGAGGCCAACTCGCCAGGAATGTTGTCAAATATTACCGCCGAGATGATAGGTTGGGTTAGGTTAGGTTATATTACGTTATTGATGTATATAAAGGTCCCACGGAGACGTAGATGCCAGCAAGCCAGGAATGTGGTCAAATATTACCGCCGAGATATTATTTTGGGTTAGGATAGGTTATATTACGTTATTGATGTATATAAATGTACCACGGAGACGTAGATGCCAACTCGCCATGAATGTTTTCAAATATTACCGCCGAGATGTTAGGTTGGGTTAGGTTAGATTATATAACGTTATAGATGTATATAAAGGTCCCGCGGAGACGTAGAGGCCAACAAGGCAGGAATGTGTTCAAATATTACCGCCGAGATGTTAGATTGGTTTAGGTTAGGTTATATTACGTTATTGATGTATATGAAGGGCAAACCGAGACGTAGAGGCCAACTCGCCAGGAATGTTGTCAAATATTACCGCCGAGATGTGAGGTTGGGTTAGGTTAGGTTATATTACGTTATTGATGTATATAAAGGTCCTACGGAGACGTGGAGTCCAACTCGCCAGGAATGTTGTCAAATATTACCGCCGAGATGATAGGTTGGGTTAGGTTAGGTTATATTACGTTATTGATGTATATAAAGATCCCACGGAGACGTAGATGCCAGCAAGCCAGGAATGTGGTCAAATATTACCGCCGAGATGTTAGGTTGGGTTAGGTTAGGTTATATTACGTTATGGATGTCTATAAAGGACCCACGGTGACGTAGAGGCCAACAAGGCAGGAATGTGTTCAAATATTACCGCCGAGATGTTAGATTGGTTTAGGTTAGGTTATATTACGTTATTGATGTATATAAAGGTCCCACGGAGACGTAGAGGCCAACAAGCCAGGAATGAGATCAAATATTACCGCCGAGATGTAAGGTTGGGTTAGGTTAGGTTATAATACGTTATTGATGTATATAAAGGTCCCACGGATACGTAGAGGCCAACTCGCCAGGAATGAGGTCAAATATACCGCCGAGATGTAAGGTTGGGTTAGGTTAGGTTATATTACGTTATTGATGTATATAAAGGTCCCATTGATACGTAGAGGCCAACTCGCCAGGAATGAGGTCAAATATACCGGCGAGATGTTAAGTTGGGTTAGGTTAGGTTATATTTCGTTATTGATGTATATGAAGGTCCCACGGAGACGTAGATGCCAACAAGCCAGGAATGTGGGCAAATATTACCGCCGAGATGTTATTTTGGGTTAGGATAGGTTATATTACGTTATTGATGTATATAAAGGTCCCACGGAGACGTAGATGCCAGCAAGCCAGGAATGTGGTCAAATATTACCGCCGAGATGTTATTTTGGGTTAGGATAGGTTATATTACGTTATTGATGTATATAAATGTACCACGGAGACGTAGAGGCCAACTCGCCATGAATGTTTTCAAATATTACCGCCGAGATGTTAGGTTGGGTTAGGTTAGGTTATATTACGTTATTGATGTATATAAAGGTCCCACGGAGACGTAGAGGCCAACTCGCCAGGAATGTTGTCAAATATTACCGCCGAGATGTTAGGTTGGGTTAGGTTAGGTTATATCACGTTATAGATGCATATAAAGGTCCCGCGGAGACGTAGAGGCCAGCAAGCCAGGAATGTGATCAAATATTACCGCCAAGATGTTAGGTTGGGTTAGGTTAGGTTATATTACGTTATTGATGTATATAAAGGTCCCACGGAGACGTGGAGTCCAACTCGCCAGGAATGTTGTCAAATATTACCGCCGAGATGATAGGTTGGGTTAGGTTAGGTTATATTAGGTTATTGATGTATATGAAGGGCAAACCGAGACGTAGAGGCCAACTCGCCAGGAATGTTGTCAAATATTACCGCCGAGATGTGAGGTTGGGTTAGGTTAGGTTATATTACGTTATGGATGTCTATAAAGGACCCACGGTGACGTAGAGGCCAACAAGGCAGGAATGTGTTCAAATATTACCGCCGAGATGTTAGATTGGTTTAGGTTAGGTTATATTACGTTATTGATGTATATAAAGGTCCCACGGAGACGTAGAGGCCAACAAGCCAGGAATGAGATCAAATATTACCGCCGAGATGTAAGGTTGGGTTAGGTTAGGTTATATTACGTTATTGATGTATATAAAGGTCCCACGGATACGTAGAGGCCAACTCGCCAGGAATGAGGTCAAATATACCGCCGAGATGTAAGGTTGGGTTAGGTTAGGTCATATTACGTTATTGATGTATATAAAGGTCCCACGGATACGTAGAGGCCAACTCGCCAGGAATGAGGTCAAATATACCGGCGAGATGTTAGGTTGGGTTAGGTTAGGTTATATTTCGTTATTGATGTATATGAAGGTCCCACGGAGACGTAGATGCCAACAAGCCAGGAATGTGGGCAAATATTACCGCCGAGATGTTATTTTGGGTTAGGATAGGTTATATTACGTTATTGATGTATATAAATGTACCACGGAGACGTAGAGGCCAACTCGCCATGAATGTTTCCAAATATTACCGCCGAGATGTTAGGTTGGGTTAGGTTAGGTTATATTACGTTATTGATGTATATAAAGGTCCCACGGAGACGTAGAGGCCAACTCGCCAGGAATGTTGTCAAATATTACCGCCGAGATGATAGGTTGGGTTAGGTTAGGTTATATTAGGTTATTGATGTATATGAAGGGCAAACCGAGACGTAGAGGCCAACTCGCCAGGAATGTTGTCAAATATTACCGCCGAGATGTTAGGTTGGGTTAGGTTAGGTTATATCACGTTATAGATGTATATAAAGGTCCCGCGGAGACGTAGAGGCCAGCAAGCCAGGAATGAGGTCAAATATACCGCCGAGATGTAAGGTTGGGTTAGGTTAGGTTATATTACGTTATTGATGTATATAAAGGTCCCACGGATACGTAGAGGCCAACTCGCCAGGAATGAGGTCAAATATACCGGCGAGATGTTAGGTTGGGTTAGGTTAGGTTATATTTCGTTATTGATGTATATGAAGGTCCCACGGAGACGTAGATGCCAACAAGCCAGGAATGTGGGCAAATATTACCGCCGAGATGTTATTTTGGGTTAGGATAGGTTATATTACGTTATTGATGTATATAAATGTACCACGGAGACGTAGAGGCCAACTCGCCATGAATGTTTCCAAATATTACCGCCGAGATGTTAGGTTGGGTTAGGTTAGGTTATATTACGTTCTTGATGTATATAAAGGTCCCACGGAGACGTAGAGGCCAACTCGCCAGGAATGTTGTCAAATATTACCGCCGAGATGATAGGTTGGGTTAGGTTAGGTTATATTAGGTTATTGATGTATATGAAGGGCAAACCGAGACGTAGAGGCCAACTCGCCAGGAATGTTGTCAAATATTACCGCCGAGATGTTAGGTTGGGTTAGGTTAGGTTATATCACGTTATAGATGTATATAAAGGTCCCGCGGAGACGTAGAGGCCAGCAAGCCAGGAATGTGATCAAATATTACCGCCGAGATGTTAGGTTGGGTCAGGTTAGGTTATATTACGTTATTGATGTATATAAAGGTACCACGGAGACGTGGAGTCCAACTCGCCAGGAATGTTGTCAAATATTACCGCCGAGATGATAGGTTGGGTTAGGATAGGTTATATTACGTTATTGATGTATATAAAGGTCCCACGGAGACGTAGATGCCAGCAAGCCAGGAATGTGGTCAAATATTACCGCCGAGATGTTATTTTGGGTTAGGATAGGTTATATTACATTATTGATGTATATAAATGTACCACGGAGACGTAGAGGCCAACTCGCCAGGAATGTGGTCAAATATTACCGCCGAGATGTTATTTTGTGTTAGGATAGGTTATATTACGTTATTGATGTATATAAATGTACCACGGAGACGTAGAGGCCAACTCGCCATGAATGTTTTCAAATATTACCGCCGAGATGTTAGGTTGGGTTAGGTTAGGTTATATTACGTTATTGATGTATATAAAGGTCGCACGGAGACGTAGAGGCCAACTCGCCAGGAATGTTTTCAAATATTGCCGCCGAGATGTTAGGTAGGGTTAGGTTAGGTTATATTACGTTATAGATGTATTTAAAGGTCCCGCGGAGACGTAGAGGCCAGCAAGCCAGGAATGTGATCAAATATTACCGCCGAAATGTTAGGTTGGGTTAGGTTAGGTTATATTACGTTATTGATGTATATAAAGGACCCACGGAGACGTGGAGGCCAACTCGCCAGGAATGTTGTCAAATATTACCGCCGAGATGATAGGTTGGGTTAGGTTAGGTTATATTACGTTATTGATGTATATAAAGGTCCCACGGAGACGTAGATGCCAGCAAGCCAGGAATGTGGTCAAATATTACCGCCGAGATGTTATTTTGGGTTAGGATAGGTTATATTACGTTATTGATGTATATAAATGTACCACGGAGACGTAGATGCCAACTCGCCATGAATGTTTTCAAATATTACCGCCGAGATGTTAGGTTGGGTTAGGTTAGGTTATATTACGTTATGGATGTCTATAAAGGACCCACGGTGACGTAGAGGCCAACTCGCCAGGAATGTTTTCAAATATTACCGCCGAGATGTTAGGTTGGGTTAGGTTAGATTATATAACGTTATAGATGTATATAAAGGTCCCGCGGAGACGTAGAGGCCAACAAGGCAGGAATGTGTTCAAATATTACCGCCGAGATGTTAGATTGGTTTAGGTTAGGTTATATTACGTTATTGATGTATATGAAGGGCAAACCGAGACGTAGAGGCCAACTCGCCAGGAATGTTGTCAAATATTACCGCCGAGATGTTAGGTTGTGTTAGGTTAGGTTATATTACGTTATTGATGTATATAAAGGTCCCGCGGAGACGTGGAGTCCAACTCGCCAGGAATGTTGTCAAATATTACCGCCGAGATGATAGGTTGGGTTAGGTTAGGTTATATTACGTTATTGATGTATATAAAGATCCCACGGAGACGTAGATGCCAGCAAGCCAGGAATGTGGTCAAATATTACCGCCGAGATGTTATTTTGGGTTAGGATAGGTTATATTACGTTATTGATGTATATAAATGTACCACGGAGACGTAGATGCCAACTCGCCAGGAATGTGGTCAAATATTACCGCCGAGATGTTATTTTGTGTTAGGATAGGTTATATTACGTTATTGATGTATATAAATGTACCACGGAGACGTAGAGGCCAACTCGCCATGAATGTTTTCAGATATTACCGCCGAGATGTTAGGTTGGGTTAGGTTAGGTTATATTACGTTATTGATGTATATAAAGGTCCCACGGAGACGTAGAGGCCAACTCGCCAGGAATGTTTTCAAATATTGCCGCCGAGATGTTAGGTAGGGTTAGGTTAGGTTATATTACGTTATAGATGTATTTAAAGGTCCCGCGGAGACGTAGAGGCCAGCAAGCCAGGAATGTGATCAAATATTACCGCCGAAATGTTAGGTTGGGTTAGGTTAGGTTATATTACGTTATTGATGTATATAAAGGACCCACGGAGACGTGGAGGCCAACTCGCCAGGAATGTTGTCAAATATTACCGCCGAGATGATAGGTTGGGTTAGGTTAGGTTATATTACGTTATTGATGTATATAAAGGTCCCACGGAGACGTAGATGCCAGCAAGCCAGGAATGTGGTCAAATATTACCGCCGAGATGTTATTTTGGGTTAGGATAGGTTATATTACGTTATTGATGTATATAAATGTACCACGGAGACGTAGATGCCAACTCGCCATGAATGTTTTCAAATATTACCGCCGAGATGTTAGGTTGGGTTAGGTTAGATTATATAACGTTATAGATGTATATAAAGGTCCCGCGGAGACGTAGAGGCCAACAAGGCAGGAATGTGTTCAAATATTACCGCCGAGATGTTAGATTGGTTTAGGTTAGGTTATATTACGTTATTGATGTATATGAAGGGCAAACCGAGACGTAGAGGCCAACTCGCCAGGAATGTTGTCAAATATTACCGCCGAGATGTGAGGTTGGGTTAGGTTAGGTTATATTACGTTATTGATGTATATAAAGGTCCTACGGAGACGTGGAGTCCAACTCGCCAGGAATGTTGTCAAATATTACCGCCGAGATGATAGGTTGGGTTAGGTTAGGTTATATTACGTTATTGATGTATATAAAGATCCCACGGAGACGTAGATGCCAGCAAGCCAGGAATGTGGTCAAATATTACCGCCGAGATGTTAGGTTGGGTTAGGTTAGGTTATATTACGTTATGGATGTCTATAAAGGACCCACGGTGACGTAGAGGCCAACAAGGCAGGAATGTGTTCAAATATTACCGCCGAGATGTTAGATTGGTTTAGGTTAGGTTATATTACGTTATTGATGTATATAAAGGTCCCACGGAGACGTAGAGGCCAACAAGCCAGGAATGAGATCAAATATTACCGCCGAGATGTTAGGTTGGGTTAGGTTAGGTTATAATACGTTATTGATGTATATAAAGGTCCCACGGTGACGTAGAGGCCAACAAGGCAGGAATGTGTTCAAATATTACCGCCGAGATGTTAGATTGGTTTAGGTTAGGTTATATTACGTTATTGATGTATATAAAGGTCCCACGGAGACGTAGAGGCCAACAAGCCAGGAATGAGATCAAATATTACCGCCGAGATGTAAGGTTGGGTTAGGTTAGGTTATAATACGTTATTGATGTATATAAAGGTCCCACGGATACGTAGAGGCCAACTCGCCAGGAATGAGGTCAAATATACCGCCGAGATGTAAGGTTGGGTTAGGTTAGGTTATATTACGTTATTGATGTATATAAAGGTCCCATTGATACGTAGAGGCCAACTCGCCAGGAATGAGGTCAAATATACCGGCGAGATGTTAAGTTGGGTTAGGTTAGGTTATATTTCGTTATTGATGTATATGAAGGTCCCACGGAGACGTAGATGCCAACAAGCCAGGAATGTGGGCAAATATTACCGCCGAGATGTTATTTTGGGTTAGGATAGGTTATATTACGTTATTGATGTATACAAATGTACCACGGAGACGTAGAGGCCAACTCGCCATGAATGTTTCCAAATATTACCGCCGAGATGTTAGGTTGGGTTAGGTTAGGTTATATTACGTTCTTGATGTATATAAAGGTCCCACGGAGACGTAGAGGCCAACTCGCCAGGAATGTTGTCAAATATTACCGCCGAGATGATAGGTTGGGTTTAGGTTAGGTTATATTAGGTTATTGATGTATATGAAGGGCAAACCGAGACGTACAGGCCAACTCGCCAGGAATGTTGTCAAATATTACCGCCGAGATGTTAGGTTGGGTTAGGTTAGGTTATATCACGTTATAGATGTATATAAAGGTCCCGCGGAGACGTAGAGGCCAGCAAGCCAGGAATGTGATCAAATATTACCGCCGAGATGTTAGGTTGGGTTAGGTTAGGTTATATTACGTTATTGATGTATATAAAGGTACCACGGAGACGTGGAGTCCAACTCGCCAGGAATGTTGTCAAATATTACCGCCGAGATGATAGGTTGGGTTAGGTTAGGTTATATTACGTTATTGATGTATATAAAGGTCCCACGGAGACGTAGATGCCAGCAAGCCAGGAATGTGGTCAAATATTACCGCCGAGATGTTATTTTGGGTTAGGATAGGTTATATTACGTTATTGATGTATATAAATGTACCACGGAGACGTAGAGGCCAACTCGCCATGAATGTTTTCAAATATTACCGCCGAGATGTTAGGTTGGGTTAGGTTAGGTTATATTACGTTATTGATGTATATAAAGGTCCCACGGAGACGTAGAGGCCAACTCGCCAGGAATGTTGTCAAATATTACCGCCGAGATGTTAGGTTGGGTTAGGTTAGGTTATATCACGTTATAGATGCATATAAAGGTCCCGCGGAGACGTAGAGGCCAGCAAGCCAGGAATGTGATCAAATATTACCGCCAAGATGTTAGGTTGGGTTAGGTTAGGTTATATTACGTTATTGATGTATATAAAGGTCCCACGGAGACGTGGAGTCCAACTCGCCAGGAATGTTGTCAAATATTACCGCCGAGATGATAGGTTGGGTTAGGTTAGGTTATATTAGGTTATTGATGTATATGAAGGGCAAACCGAGACGTAGAGGCCAACTCGCCAGGAATGTTGTCAAATATTACCGCCGAGATGTGAGGTTGGGTTAGGTTAGGTTATATTACGTTATGGATGTCTATAAAGGACCCACGGTGACGTAGAGGCCAACAAGGCAGGAATGTGTTCAAATATTACCGCCGAGATGTTAGATTGGTTTAGGTTAGGTTATATTACGTTATTGATGTATATAAAGGTCCCACGGAGACGTAGAGGCCAACAAGCCAGGAATGAGATCAAATATTACCGCCGAGATGTAAGGTTGGGTTAGGTTAGGTTATATTACGTTATTGATGTATATAAAGGTCCCACGGATACGTAGAGGCCAACTCGCCAGGAATGAGGTCAAATATACCGCCGAGATGTAAGGTTGGGTTAGGTTAGGTCATATTACGTTATTGATGTATATAAAGGTCCCACGGATACGTAGAGGCCAACTCGCCAGGAATGAGGTCAAATATACCGGCGAGATGTTAGGTTGGGTTAGGTTAGGTTATATTTCGTTATTGATGTATATGAAGGTCCCACGGAGACGTAGATGCCAACAAGCCAGGAATGTGGGCAAATATTACCGCCGAGATGTTATTTTGGGTTAGGATAGGTTATATTACGTTATTGATGTATATAAATGTACCACGGAGACGTAGAGGCCAACTCGCCATGAATGTTTCCAAATATTACCGCCGAGATGTTAGGTTGGGTTAGGTTAGGTTATATTACGTTATTGATGTATATAAAGGTCCCACGGAGACGTAGAGGCCAACTCGCCAGGAATGTTGTCAAATATTACCGCCGAGATGATAGGTTGGGTTAGGTTAGGTTATATTAGGTTATTGATGTATATGAAGGGCAAACCGAGATGTAGAGGCCAACTCGCCAGGAATGTTGTCAAATATTACCGCCGAGATGTTAGGTTGGGTTAGGTTAGGTTATATCACGTTATAGATGTATATAAAGTTCCCGCGGAGACGTAGAGGCCAGCAAGCCAGGAATGAGGTCAAATATACCGCCGAGATGTAAGGTTGGGTTAGGTTAGGTTATATTACGTTATTGATGTATATAAAGGTCCCACGGATACGTAGAGGCCAACTCGCCAGGAATGAGGTCAAATATACCGGCGAGATGTTAGGTTGGGTTAGGTTAGGTTATATTTCGTTATTGATGTATATGAAGGTCCCACGGAGACGTAGATGCCAACAAGCCAGGAATGTGGGCAAATATTACCGCCGAGATGTTATTTTGGGTTAGGATAGGTTATATTACGTTATTGATGTATATAAATGTACCACGGAGACGTAGAGGCCAACTCGCCATGAATGTTTCCAAATATTACCGCCGAGATGTTAGGTTGGGTTAGGTTAGGTTATATTACGTTCTTGATGTATATAAAGGTCCCACGGAGACGTAGAGGCCAACTCGCCAGGAATGTTGTCAAATATTACCGCCGAGATGATAGGTTGGGTTAGGTTAGGTTATATTAGGTTATTGATGTATATGAAGGGCAAACCGAGACGTAGAGGCCAACTCGCCAGGAATGTTGTCAAATATTACCGCCGAGATGTTAGGTTGGGTTAGGTTAGGTTATATCACGTTATAGATGTATATAAAGGTCCCGCGGAGACGTAGAGGCCAGCAAGCCAGGAATGTGATCAAATATTACCGCCGAGATGTTAGGTTGGGTTAGGTTAGGTTATATTACGTTATTGATGTATATAAAGGTACCACGGAGACGTGGAGTCCAACTCGCCAGGAATGTTGTCAAATATTACCGCCGAGATGATAGGTTGGGTTAGGTTAGGTTATATTACGTTATTGATGTATATAAAGGTCCCACGGAGACGTAGATGCCAGCAAGCCAGGAATGTGGTCAAATATTACCGCCGAGATGTTATTTTGGGTTAGGATAGGTTATATTACGTTATTGATGTATATAAATGTACCACGGAGACGTAGAGGCCAACTCGCCATGAATGTTTTCAAATATTACCGCCGAGATGTTAGGTTGGGTTAGGTTAGGTTATATTACGTTATTGATGTATATAAAGGTCCCACGGAGACGTAGAGGCCAACTCGCCAGGAATGTTGTCAAATATTACCGCCGAGATGATAGGTTGGGTTAGGTTAGGTTATATTAGGTTATTGATGTATATGAAGGGCAAACCGAGACGTAGAGGCCAACTCGCCAGGAATGTTGTCAAATATTACCGCCGAGATGTTAGGTTGGGTTAGGTTAGGTTATATCACGTTATAGATGTATATAAAGGTCCCGCGGAGACGTAGAGGCCAGCAAGCCAGGAATGTGATCAAATATTACCGCCAAGATGTTAGGTTGGGTTAGGTTAGGTTATATTACGTTATTGATGTATATAAAGGTCCCACGGAGACGTGGAGTCCAACTCGCCAGGAATGTTGTCAAATATTACCGCCGAGATGATAGGTTGGGTTAGGTTAGGTTATATTACGTTATTGATGTATATAAAGGTCCCACGGAGACGTAGATGCCAGCAAGCCAGGAATGTGGTCAAATATTACCGCCGAGATGTTATTTTGGGTTAGGATAGGTTATATTACGTTATTGATGTATATAAATGTACCACGGAGACGTAGAGGCCAACTCGCCATGAATGTTTTCAAATATTACCGCCGAGATGTTAGGTTGGGTTAGGTTAGGTTATATTACGTTATTGATGTATATAAAGGTCGCACGGAGACGTAGAGGCCAACTCGCCAGGAATGTTTTCAAATATTGCCGCCGAGATGTTAGGTAGGGTTAGGTTAGGTTATATTACGTTATAGATGTATTTAAAGGTCCCGCGGAGACGTAGAGGCCAGCAAGCCAGGAATGTGATCAAATATTACCGCCGAAATGTTAGGTTGGGTTAGGTTAGGTTATATTACGTTCTTGATGTATATAAAGGTCCCACGGAGACGTAGAGTCCAACTCGCCAGGAATGTTGTCAAATATTACCGCCGAGATGATAGGTTGGGTTAGGTTAGGTTATATTAGGTTATTGATGTATATGAAGGGCAAACCGAGACGTAGAGGCCAACTCGCCAGGAATGTTGTCAAATATTACCGCCGAGATGTTAGGTTGGGTTAGGTTAGGTTATATCACGTTATAGATGTATATAAAGGTCCCGCGGAGACGTAGAGGCCAGCAAGCCAGGAATGTGATCAAATATTACCGCCGAGATGTTAGGTTGGGTTAGGTTAGGTTATATTACGTTATTGATGTATATAAAGGTCGCACGGAGACGTAGAGGCCAACTCGCCAGGAATGTTTTCAAATATTGCCGCCGAGATGTTAGGTAGGGTTAGGTTAGGTTATATTACGTTATAGATGTATTTAAAGGTCCCGCGGAGACGTAGAGGCCAGCAAGCCAGGAATGTGATCAAATATTACCGCCGAAATGTTAGGTTGGGTTAGGTTCGGTTATATTACGTTCTTGATGTATATAAAGGTCCCACGGAGACGTAGAGGCCAACTCGCCAGGAATGTTGTCAAATATTACCGCCGAGATGATAGGTTGGGTTAGGTTAGGTTATATTAGGTTATTGATGTATATGAAGGGCAAACCGAGACGTAGAGGCCAACTCGCCAGGAATGTTGTCAAATATTACCGCCGAGATGTGAGGTTGGGTTAGGTTAGGTTATATTACGTTATGGATGTCTATAAAGGACCCACGGTGACGTAGAGGCCAACAAGGCAGGAATGTGTTCAAATATTACCGCCGAGATGTTAGATTGGTTTAGGTTAGGTTATATTACGTTATTGATGTATATAAAGGTCCCACGGAGACGTAGAGGCCAACAAGCCAGGAATGAGATCAAATATTACCGCCGAGATGTAAGGTTGGGTTAGGTTAGGTTATATTACGTTATTGATGTATATAAAGGTCCCACGGATACGTAGAGGCCAACTCGCCAGGAATGAGGTCAAATATACCGCCGAGATGTAAGGTTGGGTTAGGTTAGGTCATATTACGTTATTGATGTATATAAAGGTCCCACGGATACGTAGAGGCCAACTCGCCAGGAATGAGGTCAAATATACCGGCGAGATGTTAGGTTGGGTTAGGTTAGGTTATATTTCGTTATTGATGTATATGAAGGTCCCACGGAGACGTAGATGCCAACAAGCCAGGAATGTGGGCAAATATTACCGCCGAGATGTTATTTTGGGTTAGGATAGGTTATATTACGTTATTGATGTATATAAATGTACCACGGAGACGTAGAGGCCAACTCGCCATGAATGTTTCCAAATATTACCGCCGAGATGTTAGGTTGGGTTAGGTTAGGTTATATTACGTTATTGATGTATATAAAGGTCCCACGGAGACGTAGAGGCCAACTCGCCAGGAATGTTGTCAAATATTACCGCCGAGATGATAGGTTGGGTTAGGTTAGGTTATATTAGGTTATTGATGTATATGAAGGGCAAACCGAGACGTAGAGGCCAACTCGCCAGGAATGTTGTCAAATATTACCGCCGAGATGTTAGGTTGGGTTAGGTTAGGTTATATCACGTTATAGATGTATATAAAGGTCCCGCGGAGACGTAGAGGCCAGCAAGCCAGGAATGAGGTCAAATATACCGCCGAGATGTAAGGTTGGGTTAGGTTAGGTTATATTACGTTATTGATGTATATAAAGGTCCCACGGATACGTAGAGGCCAACTCGCCAGGAATGAGGTCAAATATACCGGCGAGATGTTAGGTTGGGTTAGGTTAGGTTATATTTCGTTATTGATGTATATGAAGGTCCCACGGAGACGTAGATGCCAACAAGCCAGGAATGTGGGCAAATATTACCGCCGAGATGTTATTTTGGGTTAGGATAGGTTATATTACGTTATTGATGTATATAAATGTACCACGGAGACGTAGAGGCCAACTCGCCATGAATGTTTCCAAATATTACCGCCGAGATGTTAGGTTGGGTTAGGTTAGGTTATATTACGTTCTTGATGTATATAAAGGTCCCACGGAGACGTAGAGGCCAACTCGCCAGGAATGTTGTCAAATATTACCGCCGAGATGATAGGTTGGGTTAGGTTAGGTTATATTAGGTTATTGATGTATATGAAGGGCAAACCGAGACGTAGAGGCCAACTCGCCAGGAATGTTGTCAAATATTACCGCCGAGATGTTAGGTTGGGTTAGGTTAGGTTATATCACGTTATAGATGTATATAAAGGTCCCGCGGAGACGTAGAGGCCAGCAAGCCAGGAATGTGATCAAATATTACCGCCGAGATGTTAGGTTGGGTTAGGTTAGGTTATATTACGTTATTGATGTATATAAAGGTACCACGGAGACGTGGAGTCCAAATCGCCAGGAATGTTGTCAAATATTACCGCCGAGATGATAGGTTGGGTTAGGTTAGGTTATATTACGTTATTGATGTATATAAAGGTCCCACGGAGACGTAGATGCCAGCAAGCCAGGAATGTGGTCAAATATTACCGCCGAGATGTTATTTTGGGTTAGGATAGGTTATATTACGTTATTGATGTATATAAATGTACCACGGAGACGTAGAGGCCAACTCGCCATGAATGTTTTCAAATATTACCGCCGAGATGTTAGGTTGGGTTAGGTTAGGTTATATTACGTTATTGATGTATATAAAGGTCCCACGGAGACGTAGAGGCCAACTCGCCAGGAATGTTGTCAAATATTACCGCCGAGATGATAGGTTGGGTTAGGTTAGGTTATATTAGGTTATTGATGTATATGAAGGGCAAACTGAGACGTAGAGGCCAACTCGCCAGGAATGTTGTCAAATATTACCGCCGAGATGTTAGGTTGGGTTAGGTTAGGTTATATCACGTTATAGATGTATATAAAGGTCCCGCGGAGACGTAGAGGCCAGCAAGCCAGGAATGTGATCAAATATTACCGCCAAGATGTTAGGTTGGGTTAGGTTAGGTTATATTACGTTATTGATGTATATAAAGGTCCCACGGAGACGTGGAGTCCAACTCGCCAGGAATGTTGTCAAATATTACCGCCGAGATGATAGGTTGGGTTAGGTTAGGTTATATTACGTTATTGATGTATATAAAGGTCCCACGGAGACGTAGATGCCAGCAAGCCAGGAATGTGGTCAAATATTACCGCCGAGATGTTATTTTGGGTTAGGATAGGTTATATTACGTTATTGATGTATATAAATGTACCACGGAGACGTAGAGTCCAACTCGCCATGAATGTTTTCAAATATTACCGCCGAGATGTTAGGTTGGGTTAGGTTAGGTTATATTACGTTATTGATGTATATAAAGGTCGCACGGAGACGTAGAGGCCAACTCGCCAGGAATGTTTTCAAATATTGCCGCCGAGATGTTAGGTAGGGTTAGGTTAGGTTATATTACGTTATAGATGTATTTAAAGGTCCCGCGGAGACGTAGAGGCCAGCAAGCCAGGAATGTGATCAAATATTACCGCCGAAATGTTAGGTTGGGTTAGGTTAGGTTATATTACGTTCTTGATGTATATAAAGGTCCCACGGAGACGTAGAGTCCAACTCGCCAGGAATGTTGTCAAATATTACCGCCGAGATGATAGGTTGGGTTAGGTTAGGTTATATTAGGTTATTGATGTATATGAAGGGCAAACCGAGACGTAGAGGCCAACTCGCCAGGAATGTTGTCAAATATTACCGCCGAGATGTTAGGTTGGGTTAGGTTAGGTTATATCACGTTATAGATGTATATAAAGGTCCCGCGGAGACGTAGAGGCCAGCAAGCCAGGAATGTGATCAAATATTACCGCCGAGATGTTAGGTTGGGTTAGGTTAGGTTATATTACGTTATTGATGTATATAAAGGTCGCACGGAGACGTAGAGGCCAACTCGCCAGGAATGTTTTCAAATATTGCCGCCGAGATGTTAGGTAGGGTTAGGTTAGGTTATATTACGTTATAGATGTATTTAAAGGTCCCGCGGAGACGTAGAGGCCAGCAAGCCAGGAATGTGATCAAATATTACCGCCGAAATGTTAGGTTGGGTTAGGTTCGGTTATATTACGTTCTTGATGTATATAAAGGTCCCACGGAGACGTAGAGGCCAACTCGCCAGGAATGTTGTCAAATATTACCGCCGAGATGATAGGTTGGGTTAGGTTAGGTTATATTAGGTTATTGATGTATATGAAGGGCAAACCGAGACGTAGAGGCCAACTCGCCAGGAATGTTGTCAAATATTACCGCCGAGATGTTAGGTTGGGTTAGGTTAGGTTATATCACGTTATAGATGTATATAAAGGTCCCGCGGAGGCGTAGAGGCCAGCAAGCCAGGAATGTGATCAAATATTACCGCCGAGATGTTAGGTTGGGTTAGGTTAGGTTATATTACGTTATTGATGTATATAAAGGTACCACGGAGACGTGGAGTCCAACTCGCCAGGAATGTTGTCAAATATTACCGCCGAGATGATAGGTTGGGTTAGGTTAGGTTATATTACGTTATTGATGTATATAAAGGTCCCACGGAGACGTAGATGTCAGCAAGCCAGGAATGTGGTCAAATGTTACCGCCGAGATGTTATTTTGGGTTAGGATAGGTTATATTACGTTATTGATGTATATAAATGTACCACGGAGACGTAGATGCCAACTCGCCATGAATGTTTTCAAATATTATCGCCGAGATGTTAGGTTGGGTTAGGTTAGGTTATATTACGTTATTGATGTATATAAAGGTCCCACGGAGACGTAGAGGCCAACTCGCCATGAATGTTTTCAAATATTACCGCCGAGATGTTAGGTTGGGTTAGGTTAGGTTATATTACGTTATGGATGTCTATAAAGGACCCACGGTGACGTAGAGGCCAACTCGCCAGGAATGTTTTCAAATATTACCGCCGAAATGTTAGGTTGGGTTAGGTTAGATTATATAACGTTATAGATGTATATAAAGGTCCCGCGGAGACGTAGAGGCCAACAAGGCAGGAATGTGTTCAAATATTACCGCCGAGATGTTAGATTGGTTTAGGTTAGGTTATATTACGTTATTGATGTATATAAAGGTCCGACCGAGACGTAGAGGCCAACAAGCCAGGACTGTGATCAAATATTACCGCCGAGATGTAAGGTTGAGTTAGGTTAGGTTATATTACGTTATTGATGTATATAAAGTTCCCACGGATACGGAGAGGCCAACTCGCCAGGAATGAGGTCAAATATACCGGCGAGATGTTAGGTTGGGTTAGGTTAGATTATATTTCGTTCTTGATGTATATGAAGGTCCCACGGAGACGTAGAGGCCAACTCGCCAGGAATGTTGTCAAATATTACCGCCGAGATGAGAGGTTGGGTGAGGTTAGATTATATCACGTTATAGATGTATATAAAGGTCCCGCGGAGACGTAGAGGCCAACAAGGCAGGAATGTGTTCAAATATTACCGCCGAGATGTTAGATTGGGTTAGGTTAGGTTATATTACGTTATTGATGTATATAAAGGTCCCACGGAGACGTAGAGGCCAACTCGCCATGAATGTTTCCAAATATTACCGCCGAGATGTTAGGTTGGGTTAGGTTAGGTTATATTACGTTCTTGATGTATATAAAGGTCCCACGGAGACGTAGAGGCCAACTCGCCAGGAATGTTGTCAAATATTACCGCCGAGATGATAGGTTGGGTTAGGTTAGGTTATATTAGGTTATTGATGTATATGAAGGGCAAACCGAGACGTAGAGGCCAACTCGCCAGGAATGTTGTCAAATATTACCGCCGAGATGTTAGGTTGGGTTAGGTTAGGTTATATCACATTATAGATGTATATAAAGGTCCCGCGGAGACGTAGAGGCCAGCAAGCCAGGAATGTGATCAAATATTACCGCCGAGATGTTAGGTTCGGTTAGGTTAGGTTATATTACGTTATTGATGTATATAAAGGTACCACGGAGACGTAGATGCCAGCAAGCCAGGAATGTGGTCAAATATTACCGCCGAGATGTTATTTTGGGTTAGGATAGGTTATATTACGTTATTGATGTATATAAATGTACCACGGAGACGTAGATGCCAACTCGCCATGAATGTTTTCAAATATTACCGCCGTGATGTTAGGTTGGGTTAGGTTAGGTTATATTACGTTATGGATGTCTATAAAGGACCCACGGTGACGTAGAGGCCAACTCGCCAGGAATGTTTTCAAATATTACCGCCGAGATGTTAGGTTGGGTTAGGTTAGATTATATCACGTTATAGATGTATATAAAGGTCCCGCGGAGACGTAGAGGCCAACAAGGCAGGAATGTTTTCAAATATTACCGCCGAGATGTTAGATTGGGTTAGGTTAGGTTATATTACGTTATTGATGTATATAAAGGTCCAACGGAGACGTAGAGGCCAACAAGCCAGGAATGTGATCAAATATTACCGCCGAGATGTAAGGTTGGGTTAGGTTCGGTTATATTACGTTATTGATGTATATAAAGGTCCCACGGATACGTAGAGGCCAACTCGCCAGGAATGAGGTCAAATATACCGCCGAAATGTTAGGTTGGGTTAGGTTAGGTTATATTTCGTTATTGATGTATATGAAGGTCCCACGGAGACGTAGAGGCCAACTCGCCAGGAATGTTGTCAAATATTACCGCCGAGATGATAGGTTGGGTTAGGTTAGGTTATATTACGTTATTGATGTATATAAAGGTCCCACGGAGACGTAGATGCCAACAAGCCAGGAATGTGGTCAAATATTACCGCCGAGATGATGGACAGGGTTAGCCTAGCTTATACTATGTTATTGTTGTATATAAAGGTCCGACGGAGACGTATAGGCCAACTCGCCAGGAATGTTGTCATATATAACCGCCGAGATGATAGGTTGGGTTAGGTTAGGTTATATTACGTTATTGATGTATATAAAGGTCCCACGGAGACGTGGAGTCCAACTCGCCAGGAATGTTGTCAAATATTACCGCCGAGATGATAGGTTGGGTTAGGTTAGGTTATATTACGTTATTGATGTATATAAATGTACCACGGAGACGTAGAGGCCAACTCGCCATGAATGTTTTCAAATATTACCGCCGAGATGTTAGGTTGGGTTAGGTTAGGTTATATTACGTTATTGATGTATATAAAGGTCCCACGGAGACGTAGAGGCCAACTCGCCAGGAATGTTGTCAAATATTACCGCCGAGATGATAGGTTGGGTTAGGTTAGGTTATATTAGGTTACTGATGTATATGAAGGGCAAACCGAGACGTAGAGGCCAACTCGCCAGGAATGTTGTCAAATATTACCGCCGAGATGTTAGGTTTGGTTAGGTTAGGTTATATCACATTATAGATGTATATAAAGGTGCCGCGGAGACGTAGAGGCCAGCAAGTCAGGAATGTGATCAAATATTACCGCCGAGATGTTAGGTTCGGTTAGGTTAGGTTATATTACGTTATTGATGTATATAAAGGTACCACGGAGACGTGGAGTCCAACTCGCCAGGAATGTTGTCAAATATTACCGCCGAGATGATAGGTTGGGTTAGGTTAGGTTATATTACGTTATTGATGTATATAAAGATCCCACGGAGACGTAGATGCCAGCAAGCCAGGAATGTGGTCAAATATTACCGCCGAGATGTTATTTTGGGTTAGGATAGGTTATATTACGTTATTGATGTATATAAATGTACCACGGAGACGTACATGCCAACTCGCCATGAATGTTTTCATATATTACCGCCGAGATGTTAGGTTGGGTTAGGTAAGGTTATATTACGTTATGGATGTCTATAAAGGACCCACGGTGACGTAGAGGCCAACAAGGCAGGAATGTGTTCAAATATTACCGCCGAGATGTTAGATTGGTTTAGGTTAGGTTATATTACGTTATTGATGTATATAAAGGTCCCACGGAGACGTAGAGGCCAACAAGCCAGGAATGAGATCAAATATTACCGCCGAGATGTAAGGTTGGGTTAGGTTAGGTTATATTACGTTATTGATGTATATAAAGGTCCCACGGATACGTAGAGGCCAACTCGCCAGGAATGAGGTCAAATATACCGCCGAGATGTAAGGTTGGGTTAGGTTAGGTCATATTACGTTATTGATGTATATAAAGGTCCCACGGATACGTAGAGGCCAACTCGCCAGGAATGAGGTCAAATATACCGGCGAGATGTTAGGTTGGGTTAGGTTAGGTTATATTTCGTTATTGATGTATATGAAGGTCCCACGGAGACGTAGATGCCAACAAGCCAGGAATGTGGGCAAATATTACCGCCGAGATGTTATTTTGGGTTAGGATAGGTTATATTACGTTATTGATGTATATAAATGTACCACGGAGACGTAGAGGCCAACTCGCCATGAATGTTTCCAAATATTACCGCCGAGATGTTAGGTTGGGTTAGGTTAGGTTATATTACGTTATTGATGTATATAAAGGTCCCACGGAGACGTAGAGGCCAACTCGCCAGGAATGTTGTCAAATATTACCGCCGAGATGATAGGTTGGGTTAGGTTAGGTTATATTAGGTTATTGATGTATATGAAGGGCAAACCGAGACGTAGAGGCCAACTCGCCAGGAATGTTGTCAAATATTACCGCCGAGATGTTAGGTTGGGTTAGGTTAGGTTATATCACGTTATAGATGTATATAAAGGTCCCGCGGAGACGTAGAGGCCAGCAAGCCAGGAATGAGGTCAAATATACCGCCGAGATGTAAGGTTGGGTTAGGTTAGGTTATATTACGTTATTGATGTATATAAAGGTCCCACGGATACGTAGAGGCCAACTCGCCAGGAATGAGGTCAAATATACCGGCGAGATGTTAGGTTGGGTTAGGTTAGGTTATATTTCGTTATTGATGTATATGAAGGTCCCACGGAGACGTAGATGCCAACAAGCCAGGAATGTGGGCAAATATTACCGCCGAGATGTTATTTTGGGTTAGGATAGGTTATATTACGTTATTGATGTATATAAATGTACCACGGAGACGTAGAGGCCAACTCGCCATGAATGTTTCCAAATATTACCGCCGAGATGTTAGGTTGGGTTAGGTTAGGTTATATTACGTTCTTGATGTATATAAAGGTCCCACGGAGACGTAGAGGCCAACTCGCCAGGAATGTTGTCAAATATTACCGCCGAGATGATAGGTTGGGTTAGGTTAGGTTATATTAGGTTATTGATGTATATGAAGGGCAAACCGAGACGTAGAGGCCAACTCGCCAGGAATGTTGTCAAATATTACCGCCGAGATGTTAGGTTGGGTTAGGTTAGGTTATATCACGTTATAGATGTATATAAAGGTCCCGCGGAGACGTAGAGGCCAGCAAGCCAGGAATGTGATCAAATATTACCGCCGAGATGTTAGGTTGGGTTAGGTTAGGTTATATTACGTTATTGATGTATATAAAGGTACCACGGAGACGTGGAGTCCAAATCGCCAGGAATGTTGTCAAATATTACCGCCGAGATGATAGGTTGGGTTAGGTTAGGTTATATTACGTTATTGATGTATATAAAGGTCCCACGGAGACGTAGATGCCAGCAAGCCAGGAATGTGGTCAAATATTACCGCCGAGATGTTATTTTGGGTTAGGATAGGTTATATTACGTTATTGATGTATATAAATGTACCACGGAGACGTAGAGGCCAACTCGCCATGAATGTTTTCAAATATTACCGCCGAGATGTTAGGTTGGGTTAGGTTAGGTTATATTACGTTATTGATGTATATAAAGGTCCCACGGAGACGTAGAGGCCAACTCGCCAGGAATGTTGTCAAATATTACCGCCGAGATGATAGGTTGGGTTAGGTTAGGTTATATTAGGTTATTGATGTATATGAAGGGCAAACTGAGACGTAGAGGCCAACTCGCCAGGAATGTTGTCAAATATTACCGCCGAGATGTTAGGTTGGGTTAGGTTAGGTTATATCACGTTATAGATGTATATAAAGGTCCCGCGGAGACGTAGAGGCCAGCAAGCCAGGAATGTGATCAAATATTACCGCCAAGATGTTAGGTTGGGTTAGGTTAGGTTATATTACGTTATTGATGTATATAAAGGTCCCACGGAGACGTGGAGTCCAACTCGCCAGGAATGTTGTCAAATATTACCGCCGAGATGATAGGTTGGGTTAGGTTAGGTTATATTACGTTATTGATGTATATAAAGGTCCCACGGAGACGTAGATGCCAGCAAGCCAGGAATGTGGTCAAATATTACCGCCGAGATGTTATTTTGGGTTAGGATAGGTTATATTACGTTATTGATGTATATAAATGTACCACGGAGACGTAGAGTCCAACTCGCCATGAATGTTTTCAAATATTACCGCCGAGATGTTAGGTTGGGTTAGGTTAGGTTATATTACGTTATTGATGTATATAAAGGTCGCACGGAGACGTAGAGGCCAACTCGCCAGGAATGTTTTCAAATATTGCCGCCGAGATGTTAGGTAGGGTTAGGTTAGGTTATATTACGTTATAGATGTATTTAAAGGTCCCGCGGAGACGTAGAGGCCAGCAAGCCAGGAATGTGATCAAATATTACCGCCGAAATGTTAGGTTGGGTTAGGTTAGGTTATATTACGTTCTTGATGTATATAAAGGTCCCACGGAGACGTAGAGTCCAACTCGCCAGGAATGTTGTCAAATATTACCGCCGAGATGATAGGTTGGGTTAGGTTAGGTTATATTAGGTTATTGATGTATATGAAGGGCAAACCGAGACGTAGAGGCCAACTCGCCAGGAATGTTGTCAAATATTACCGCCGAGATGTTAGGTTGGGTTAGGTTAGGTTATATCACGTTATAGATGTATATAAAGGTCCCGCGGAGACGTAGAGGCCAGCAAGCCAGGAATGTGATCAAATATTACCGCCGAGATGTTAGGTTGGGTTAGGTTAGGTTATATTACGTTATTGATGTATATAAAGGTCGCACGGAGACGTAGAGGCCAACTCGCCAGGAATGTTTTCAAATATTGCCGCCGAGATGTTAGGTAGGGTTAGGTTAGGTTATATTACGTTATAGATGTATTTAAAGGTCCCGCGGAGACGTAGAGGCCAGCAAGCCAGGAATGTGATCAAATATTACCGCCGAAATGTTAGGTTGGGTTAGGTTCGGTTATATTACGTTCTTGATGTATATAAAGGTCCCACGGAGACGTAGAGGCCAACTCGCCAGGAATGTTGTCAAATATTACCGCCGAGATGATAGGTTGGGTTAGGTTAGGTTATATTAGGTTATTGATGTATATGAAGGGCAAACCGAGACGTAGAGGCCAACTCGCCAGGAATGTTGTCAAATATTACCGCCGAGATGTTAGGTTGGGTTAGGTTAGGTTATATCACGTTATAGATGTATATAAAGGTCCCGCGGAGGCGTAGAGGCCAGCAAGCCAGGAATGTGATCAAATATTACCGCCGAGATGTTAGGTTGGGTTAGGTTAGGTTATATTACGTTATTGATGTATATAAAGGTACCACGGAGACGTGGAGTCCAACTCGCCAGGAATGTTGTCAAATATTACCGCCGAGATGATAGGTTGGGTTAGGTTAGGTTATATTACGTTATTGATGTATATAAAGGTCCCACGGAGACGTAGATGTCAGCAAGCCAGGAATGTGGTCAAATGTTACCGCCGAGATGTTATTTTGGGTTAGGATAGGTTATATTACGTTATTGATGTATATAAATGTACCACGGAGACGTAGATGCCAACTCGCCATGAATGTTTTCAAATATTATCGCCGAGATGTTAGGTTGGGTTAGGTTAGGTTATATTACGTTATTGATGTATATAAAGGTCCCACGGAGACGTAGAGGCCAACTCGCCATGAATGTTTTCAAATATTACCGCCGAGATGTTAGGTTGGGTTAGGTTAGGTTATATTACGTTATGGATGTCTATAAAGGACCCACGGTGACGTAGAGGCCAACTCGCCAGGAATGTTTTCAAATATTACCGCCGAAATGTTAGGTTGGGTTAGGTTAGATTATATAACGTTATAGATGTATATAAAGGTCCCGCGGAGACGTAGAGGCCAACAAGGCAGGAATGTGTTCAAATATTACCGCCGAGATGTTAGATTGGTTTAGGTTAGGTTATATTACGTTATTGATGTATATAAAGGTCCGACCGAGACGTAGAGGCCAACAAGCCAGGACTGTGATCAAATATTACCGCCGAGATGTAAGGTTGAGTTAGGTTAGGTTATATTACGTTATTGATGTATATAAAGTTCCCACGGATACGGAGAGGCCAACTCGCCAGGAATGAGGTCAAATATACCGGCGAGATGTTAGGTTGGGTTAGGTTAGATTATATTTCGTTCTTGATGTATATGAAGGTCCCACGGAGACGTAGAGGCCAACTCGCCAGGAATGTTGTCAAATATTACCGCCGAGATGAGAGGTTGGGTGAGGTTAGATTATATCACGTTATAGATGTATATAAAGGTCCCGCGGAGACGTAGAGGCCAACAAGGCAGGAATGTGTTCAAATATTACCGCCGAGATGTTAGATTGGGTTAGGTTAGGTTATATTACGTTATTGATGTATATAAAGGTCCCACGGAGACGTAGAGGCCAACTCGCCATGAATGTTTCCAAATATTACCGCCGAGATGTTAGGTTGGGTTAGGTTAGGTTATATTACGTTCTTGATGTATATAAAGGTCCCACGGAGACGTAGAGGCCAACTCGCCAGGAATGTTGTCAAATATTACCGCCGAGATGATAGGTTGGGTTAGGTTAGGTTATATTAGGTTATTGATGTATATGAAGGGCAAACCGAGACGTAGAGGCCAACTCGCCAGGAATGTTGTCAAATATTACCGCCGAGATGTTAGGTTGGGTTAGGTTAGGTTATATCACATTATAGATGTATATAAAGGTCCCGCGGAGACGTAGAGGCCAGCAAGCCAGGAATGTGATCAAATATTACCGCCGAGATGTTAGGTTCGGTTAGGTTAGGTTATATTACGTTATTGATGTATATAAAGGTACCACGGAGACGTAGATGCCAGCAAGCCAGGAATGTGGTCAAATATTACCGCCGAGATGTTATTTTGGGTTAGGATAGGTTATATTACGTTATTGATGTATATAAATGTACCACGGAGACGTAGATGCCAACTCGCCATGAATGTTTTCAAATATTACCGCCGTGATGTTAGGTTGGGTTAGGTTAGGTTATATTACGTTATGGATGTCTATAAAGGACCCACGGTGACGTAGAGGCCAACTCGCCAGGAATGTTTTCAAATATTACCGCCGAGATGTTAGGTTGGGTTAGGTTAGATTATATCACGTTATAGATGTATATAAAGGTCCCGCGGAGACGTAGAGGCCAACAAGGCAGGAATGTTTTCAAATATTACCGCCGAGATGTTAGATTGGGTTAGGTTAGGTTATATTACGTTATTGATGTATATAAAGGTCCAACGGAGACGTAGAGGCCAACAAGCCAGGAATGTGATCAAATATTACCGCCGAGATGTAAGGTTGGGTTAGGTTCGGTTATATTACGTTATTGATGTATATAAAGGTCCCACGGATACGTAGAGGCCAACTCGCCAGGAATGAGGTCAAATATACCGCCGAAATGTTAGGTTGGGTTAGGTTAGGTTATATTTCGTTATTGATGTATATGAAGGTCCCACGGAGACGTAGAGGCCAACTCGCCAGGAATGTTGTCAAATATTACCGCCGAGATGATAGGTTGGGTTAGGTTAGGTTATATTACGTTATTGATGTATATAAAGGTCCCACGGAGACGTAGATGCCAACAAGCCAGGAATGTGGTCAAATATTACCGCCGAGATGATGGACAGGGTTAGCCTAGCTTATACTATGTTATTGTTGTATATAAAGGTCCGACGGAGACGTATAGGCCAACTCGCCAGGAATGTTGTCATATATAACCGCCGAGATGATAGGTTGGGTTAGGTTAGGTTATATTACGTTATTGATGTATATAAAGGTCCCACGGAGACGTGGAGTCCAACTCGCCAGGAATGTTGTCAAATATTACCGCCGAGATGATAGGTTGGGTTAGGTTAGGTTATATTACGTTATTGATGTATATAAATGTACCACGGAGACGTAGAGGCCAACTCGCCATGAATGTTTTCAAATATTACCGCCGAGATGTTAGGTTGGGTTAGGTTAGGTTATATTACGTTATTGATGTATATAAAGGTCCCACGGAGACGTAGAGGCCAACTCGCCAGGAATGTTGTCAAATATTACCGCCGAGATGATAGGTTGGGTTAGGTTAGGTTATATTAGGTTACTGATGTATATGAAGGGCAAACCGAGACGTAGAGGCCAACTCGCCAGGAATGTTGTCAAATATTACCGCCGAGATGTTAGGTTTGGTTAGGTTAGGTTATATCACATTATAGATGTATATAAAGGTGCCGCGGAGACGTAGAGGCCAGCAAGTCAGGAATGTGATCAAATATTACCGCCGAGATGTTAGGTTCGGTTAGGTTAGGTTATATTACGTTATTGATGTATATAAAGGTACCACGGAGACGTGGAGTCCAACTCGCCAGGAATGTTGTCAAATATTACCGCCGAGATGATAGGTTGGGTTAGGTTAGGTTATATTACGTTATTGATGTATATAAAGATCCCACGGAGACGTAGATGCCAGCAAGCCAGGAATGTGGTCAAATATTACCGCCGAGATGTTATTTTGGGTTAGGATAGGTTATATTACGTTATTGATGTATATAAATGTACCACGGAGACGTACATGCCAACTCGCCATGAATGTTTTCATATATTACCGCCGAGATGTTAGGTTGGGTTAGGTAAGGTTATATTACGTTATGGATGTCTATAAAGGACCCACGGTGACGTAGAGGCCAACAAGGCAGGAATGTGTTCAAATATTACCGCCGAGATGTTAGATTGGTTTAGGTTAGGTTATATTACGTTATTGATGTATATAAAGGTCCCACGGAGACGTAGAGGCCAACAAGCCAGGAATGTGATCAAATATACCGCCGAAATGTTAGGTTGGGTTAGGTTAGGTTATATTTCGTTATTGATGTATATAAATGTACCACGGAGACGTAGAGGCCAACTCGCCATGAATGTTTTCAAATATTACCGCCGAGATGTTAGGTTGGGTTAGGTTAGGTTATATTACGTTATTGATGTATATAAAGGTCCCACGGAGACGTAGAGGCCAACTCGCCAGGAATGTTGTCAAATATTACCGCCGAGATGATAGGTTGGGTTAGGTTAGGTTATATTAGGTTATTGATGTATATGAAGAGCAAACCGAGACGTAGAGGCCAACTCGCCAGGAATGTTGTCAAATATTACCGCCGAGATGTTAGGTTGGATTAGGTTAGGTTATATCACGTTATAGATGTATATAAAGGTCCCGCGGAGACGTAGGGGCCAGCAAGCCAGGAATGTGATCAAATATTACCGCCGAGATGTTAGGTTGGGTTAGGATAGGTTATATTACGTTATTGATGTATATAAATGTACCACGGAGACGTAGAGGCCAACTCGCCATGAATGTTTTCAAATATTACCGCCGAGATGTTAGGTTGGGTTAGGTTAGGTTATATTATGTTATTGATGTATATAAAGGTCCCACGGAGACGTAGAGGCCAACTCGCCAGGAATGTTTTCAAATATTGCGGCCGAGATGTTAGGTAGGGTTAGGTTAGGTTATATTACGTTATAGATGTATTTAAAGGTCCCGCGGAGACGTAGAGGCCAGCAAGCCAGGAATGTGATCAAATATTACCGCCGAAATGTTAGGTTGGGTTAGGTTAGGTTATATTACGTTATTGATGTATATAAAGGACCCACGGAGACGTGGAGGCCAACTCGCCAGGAATGTTGTCAAATATTACCGCCGAGATGATAAGTTGTGTTAGGTTAGGTTATATTACGTTATTGATGTATATAAAGGTCCCACGGAGACGTAGATGCCAGCAAGCCAGGAATGTGGTCAAATATTACCGCCGAGATGTTATTTTGGGTTAGGATAGGTTATATTACGTTATTGATGTATATAAATGTACCACGGAGACGTAGATGCCAACTCGCCATGAATGTTTTCAAATATTACCGCCGAGATGTTAGGTTGGGTTAGGTTAGGTTATATTACGTTATGGATGTCTATAAAGGACCCACGGTGACGTAGGGACCAACTCGCCAGGAATGTTTTCAAATATTACCGCCGAGATGTTAGGTTGGGTTAGGTTAGATTATATAACGTTATAGATGTATATAAAGGTCCCGCGGAGACGTAGAGGCCAACAAGGCAGGAATGTGTTCAAATATTACCGCCGAGATGTTAGATTGGTTTAGGTTAGGTTATATTACGTTATTGATGTATATAAAGGTCCCACGGAGACGTAGAGGCCAACAAGCCAGGAATGTGATCAAATATTACCGCCGAGATGTAAGGTTGGGTTAGGTTAGGTTATATTACGTTATTGATGTATATAAAGGTCCCACGGATACGTAGAGGCCAACTCGCCAGGAATGAGGTCAAATATACCGGCGAGATGTTAGGTTGGGTTAGGTTAGGTTATATTTCGTTATTGATGTATATGAAGGTCCCACGGAGACGTAGATGCCAACAAGCCAGGAATGTGGGCAAATATTACCGCCGAGATGTAAGGTTGGGTTAGGTTAGGTTATATTACGTTATTGATGTATATAAAGGTCCCGCGGAGACGTAGAGGCCAACAAGGCAGGAATGTGTTCAAATATTACCGCCGAGATGTTAGGTTGGGTTAGGTTAGATTATATAACGTTATAGATGTATATAAAGGTCCCGCGGAGACGTAGAGGCCAACAAGGCAGGAATGTGTTCAAATATTACCGCCGAGATGTTAGATTGGTTTAGGTTAGGTTATATTACGTTATTGATGTATATAAAGGTCCCGCGGAGACGTAGAGGCCAACAAGGCAGGAATGTGTTCAAATATTACCGCCGAGATGTTAGATTGGGTTAGGTTAGGTTATATTACGTTATTGATGTATATAAAGGTCCCACGGAGACGTAGAGGCCATCTCGCCATGAATGTTTCCAAATATTACCGCCGAGATGATAGGTTGGGTTAGGTTAGGTTATATTACGTTCTTGATGTATATAAAGGTCCCACGGAGACGTAGAGGCCAACTCGCCAGGAATGTTGTCAAATATTACCGCCGAGATGATAGGTTGGGTTAGGTTAGGTTATATTAGGTTATTGATGTATATGAAGGGCAAACCGAGACGTAGAGGCCAACTCGCCAGGAATGTTGTCAAATATTACCGCCGAGATGTTAGGTTGGGTTAGGTTAGGTTATATTACGTTATTGATGTATATAAAGATCCCACGGAGACGTAGATGCCAGCAAGCCAGGAATGTGGTCAAATATTACCGCCGAGATGTTATTTTGGGTTAGGATAGGTTATATTACGTTATTGATGTATATAAATGTACCACGGAGACGTAGATGCCAACTCGCCATGAATGTTTTCAAATATTACCGCCGAGATGTTAGGTTGGGTTAGGTTAGGTTATATTACGTTATGGATGTCTATAAAGGACCCACGGTGACGTAGAGGCCAACAAGGCAGGAATGTGTTCAAATATTACCGCCGAGATGTTAGATTGGTTTAGGTTAGGTTATATTACGTTATTGATGTATATAAAGGTCCCACTGAGACGTAGAGGCCAACAAGCCAGGAATGTGATCAAATATTACCGCCGAGATGTAAGGTTGGGTTAGGTTAGGTTATATTACGTTATTGATGTATATAAAGGTCCCGCGGAGACGTAGAGGCCAACAAGGCAGGAATGTGTTCAAATATTACCGCCGAGATGTTAGATTGGGTTAGGTTAGGTTATATTACGTTATTGATGTATATAAAGGTCCCACGGAGACGTAGAGGCCAACAAGCCAGGAATGTGATCAAATATTACCGCCGAGATGTAAGGTTGGGTTAGGTTAGGTTATATTACGTTATTGATGTATATAAAGGTCCCACGGATACGTAGAGGCCAACTCGCCAGGAATGAGGTCAAATATACCGCCGAAATGTTAGGTTGGATTAGGTTAGGTTATATTTCGTTATTGATGTATATGAAGGTCCCACGGAGACGTAGAGGCCAACTCGCCAGGAATGTTGTCAAATATAACCGCCGAGACGTTATTTTGGGTTAGGATAGGTTATATTACGTTATTGATGTATATAAAGGTCCAACGAAACGTAGATGCCAACAAGCCAGGAATGTGGGCAAATATTACCGCCGTGATGTTATTTTGGGTTAGGATAGGTTATATTACGTTATTGATGTATATAAATGTACCACGGAGACGTAGATGCCAACTCGCCATGAATGTTTTCAAATATTACCGCCGAGATGTTAGGTTGGGTTAGGTTAGGTTATATTACGTTATGGATGTCTATAAAGGACCCACGGTGACGTAGAGGCCAACTCGCCAGGAATGTTTTCAAATATTACCGCCGAGATGTTAGGTTGGGTTAGGTTAGATTATATCACGTTATAGATGTATATAAAGGTTCCGCGGAGACGTAGAGGCCAACAAGGCAGGAATGTTTTCAAATATTACCGCCGAGATGTTAGATTGGGTTAGGTTAGGTTATATTACGTTATTGATGTATATAAAGGTCCAACGGAGACGTAGAGGCCAGCAAGCCAGGAATGTGATCAAATATTACCGCCGAGATGTTAGGTTGGGTTAGGTTAGGTTATATTACGTTATTGATGTATATAAAGGTCCCACGGAGACGTAGAGGCCAACTCGCCAGGAATGTTGTCAAATATTACCGCCGAGATGATAGGTTGGGTTAGGTTAGGTTATATTAGGTTACTGATGTATATGAAGGGCAAACCGAGACGTAGAGGCCAACTCGCCAGGAATGTTGTCAAATATTACCGCCGAGATGTTAGGTTTGGTTAGGTTAGGTTATATCACATTATAGATGTATATAAAGGTGCCGCGGAGACGTAGAGGCCAGCAAGTCAGGAATGTGATCAAATATTACCGCCGAGATGTTAGGTTCGGTTAGGTTAGGTTATATTACGTTATTGATGTATATAAAGGTACCACGGAGACGTGGAGTCCAACTCGCCAGGAATGTTGTCAAATATTACCGCCGAGATGATAGGTTGGGTTAGGTTAGGTTATATTACGTTATTGATGTATATAAAGATCCCACGGAGACGTAGATGCCAGCAAGCCAGGAATGTGGTCAAATATTACCGCCGAGATGTTATTTTGGGTTAGGATAGGTTATATTACGTTATTGATGTATATAAATGTACCACGGAGACGTACATGCCAACTCGCCATGAATGTTTTCATATATTACCGCCGAGATGTTAGGTTGGGTTAGGTTAGGTTATATTACGTTATGGATGTCTATAAAGGACCCACGGTGACGTAGAGGCCAACAAGGCAGGAATGTGTTCAAATATTACCGCCGAGATGTTAGATTGGTTTAGGTTAGGTTATATTACGTTATTGATGTATATAAAGGTCCCACGGATACGTAGAGGCCAACTCGCCAGGAATGAGGTCAAATATACCGGCGAGATGTTAGGTTGGGTTAGGTTAGGTTATATTTCGTTATTGATGTATATGAAGGTCCCACGGAGACGTAGAGGCCAACTCGCCAGGAATGTTGTCAAATATAACCGCCGAGACGTTATTTTGGGTTAGGATAGGTTATATTACGTTATTGATGTATATAAAGGTCCCACGAAACGTAGATGCCAACAAGCCAGGAATGTGGGCAAATACTACCGCCGTGATGTTATTTTGGGTTAGGTTAGGTTATATTACGTTATTGATGTATATAAAGGTCCCACGGAGACGTAGATGCCAGCAAGCCAGGAATGTGGTCAAATATTACCGCCGAGATGTTATTTTGGGTTAGGATAGGTTATATTACGTTATTGATGTATATAAATGTACCACGGAGACGTAGATGCCAACTCGCCATGAATGTTTTCAAATATTACCGCCGAGATGTTAGGTTGGGTTAGGTTAGGTTATATTACGTTATGGATGTCTATAAAGGACCCACGGTGACGTAGAGGCCAATTCGCCAGGAATGTTTTCAAATATTACCGCCGAGATGTTAGGTTGGGTTAGGTTAGATTATATCACGTTATAGATGTATACAAAGGTCCCGCGGAGACGTAGAGGCCAACAAGGCAGGAATGTGTTCAAATATTACCGCCGAGATGTTAAATTGGGTTAGGTTAGGTTATATTACGTTATTGATGTATATAAAGGTCCAACGGAGACGTAGAGGCCAACAAGCCAGGAATGTGATCAAATATTACCGCCGAGATGTAAGGTTGGGTTAGGTTAGGTTATATTACGTTATTAATGTATATAAAGGTCCCACGGATACGTAGAGGCCAACTCGCCAGGAATGAGGTCAAATATACCGCCGAAATGTTAGGTTGGGTTAGGTTAGGTTATATTTCGTTATTGATGTATATAAATGTACCACGGAGACGTAGAGGCCAACTCGCCATGAATGTTTTCAAATATTACCGCCGAGATGTTAGGTTGGGTTAGGTTAGGTTATATTACGTTATTGATGTATATAAAGGTCCCACGGAGACGTAGAGGCCAACTCGCCAGGAATGTTGTCAAATATTACCGCCGAGATGATAGGTTGGGTTAGGTTAGGTTATATTAGGTTATTGATGTATATGAAGAGCAAACCGAGACGTAGAGGCCAACTCGCCAGGAATGTTGTCAAATATTACCGCCGAGATGTTAGGTTGGGTTAGGTTAGGT
This sequence comes from Xylocopa violacea, assembly GCA_963969225.1. Taxonomy (NCBI): domain Eukaryota; kingdom Metazoa; phylum Arthropoda; class Insecta; order Hymenoptera; family Apidae; genus Xylocopa; species Xylocopa violacea. The sequence continues at coordinate 5,621,443 of CAXAJV010000977.1, forward strand.
TATATCACGTTATAGATGTATATAAAGGTTCCGCGGAGACGTAGGGGCCAGCAAGCCAGGAATGTGATCAAATATTACCGCCGAGATGTTAGGTTGGGTTAGGATAGGTTATATTACGTTATTGATGTATATAAATGTACCACGGAGACGTAGAGGCCAACTCGCCATGAATGTTTTCAAATATTACCGCCGAGATGTTAGGTTGGGTTAGGTTAGGTTATATTACGTTATTGATGTATATAAAGGTCCCACGGAGACGTAGAGGCCAACTCGCCAGGAATGTTTTCAAATATTGCGGCCGAGATGTTAGGTAGGGTTAGGTTAGGTTATATTACGTTATAGATGTATTTAAAGGTCCCGCGGAGACGTAGAGGCCAGCAAGCCAGGAATGTGATCAAATATTACCGCCGAGATGTTAGGTTGGGTTAGGTTAGATTATATAACGTTATAGATGTATATAAAGGTCCCGCGGAGACGTAGAGGCCAACAAGGCAGGAATGTGTTCAAATATTACCGCCGAGATGTTAGATTGGTTTAGGTGAGGTTATATTACGTTATTGATGTATATAAAGGTCCCACGGAGACGTAGAGGCCAACAAGCCAGGAATGTGATCAAATATTTCCGCCGAGATGTAAGGTTGGGTTAGGTTAGGTTATATTACGTTATTGATGTATATAAAGGTCCCACGGATACGTAGAGGCCAACTCGCCAGGAATGAGGTCAAATATACCGGCGAGATGTTAGGTTGGGTTAGGTTAGGTTATATTTCGTTATTGATGTATATAAAGGTCCCGCGGAGACGTAGAGGCCAACAAGGCAGGAATGTGTTCAAATATTACCGCCGAGATGTTAGATTGGGTTAGGTTAGGTTATATTACGTTATTGATGTATATAAAGGTCCCACGGAGACGTAGAGGCCATCTCGCCATGAATGTTTCCAAATATTACCGCCGAGATGATAGGTTGGGTTAGGTTAGGTTATATTACGTTCTTGATGTATATAAAGGTCCCACGGAGACGTAGAGGCCAACTCGCCAGGAATGTTGTCAAATATTACCGCCGAGATGATAGGTTGGGTTAGGTTAGGTTATATTAGGTTATTGATGTATATGAAGGGCAAACCGAGACGTAGAGGCCAACTCGCCAGGAATGTTGTCAAATATTACCGCCGAGATGTTAGGTTGGGTTAGGTTAGGTTATATTACGTTATTGATGTATATAAAGATCCCACGGAGACGTAGATGCCAGCAAGCCAGGAATGTGGTCAAATATTACCGCCGAGATGTTATTTTGGGTTAGGATAGGTTATATTACGTTATTGATGTATATAAATGTACCACGGAGACGTAGATGCCAACTCGCCATGAATGTTTTCAAATATTACCGCCGAGATGTTAGGTTGGGTTAGGTTAGGTTATATTACGTTATGGATGTCTATAAAGGACCCACGGTGACGTAGAGGCCAACAAGGCAGGAATGTGTTCAAATATTACCGCCGAGATGTTAGATTGGTTTAGGTTAGGTTATATTACGTTATTGATGTATATAAAGGTCCCACTGAGACGTAGAGGCCAACAAGCCAGGAATGTGATCAAATATTACCGCCGAGATGTAAGGTTGGGTTAGGTTAGGTTATATTACGTTATTGATGTATATAAAGGTCCCGCGGAGACGTAGAGGCCAACAAGGCAGGAATGTGTTCAAATATTACCGCCGAGATGTTAGATTGGGTTAGGTTAGGTTATATTACGTTATTGATGTATATAAAGGTCCCACGGAGACGTAGAGGCCAACAAGCCAGGAATGTGATCAAATATTACCGCCGAGATGTAAGGTTGGGTTAGGTTAGGTTATATTACGTTATTGATGTATATAAAGGTCCCACGGATACGTAGAGGCCAACTCGCCAGGAATGAGGTCAAATATACCGCCGAAATGTTAGGTTGGATTAGGTTAGGTTATATTTCGTTATTGATGTATATGAAGGTCCCACGGAGACGTAGAGGCCAACTCGCCAGGAATGTTGTCAAATATAACCGCCGAGACGTTATTTTGGGTTAGGATAGGTTATATTACGTTATTGATGTATATAAAGGTCCAACGAAACGTAGATGCCAACAAGCCAGGAATGTGGGCAAATATTACCGCCGTGATGTTATTTTGGGTTAGGATAGGTTATATTACGTTATTGATGTATATAAATGTACCACGGAGACGTAGATGCCAACTCGCCATGAATGTTTTCAAATATTACCGCCGAGATGTTAGGTTGGGTTAGGTTAGGTTATATTACGTTATGGATGTCTATAAAGGACCCACGGTGACGTAGAGGCCAACTCGCCAGGAATGTTTTCAAATATTACCGCCGAGATGTTAGGTTGGGTTAGGTTAGATTATATCACGTTATAGATGTATATAAAGGTTCCGCGGAGACGTAGAGGCCAACAAGGCAGGAATGTTTTCAAATATTACCGCCGAGATGTTAGATTGGGTTAGGTTAGGTTATATTACGTTATTGATGTATATAAAGGTCCAACGGAGACGTAGAGGCCAGCAAGCCAGGAATGTGATCAAATATTACCGCCGAGATGTTAGGTTGGGTTAGGTTAGGTTATATTACGTTATTGATGTATATAAAGGTCCCACGGAGACGTAGAGGCCAACTCGCCAGGAATGTTGTCAAATATTACCGCCGAGATGATAGGTTGGGTTAGGTTAGGTTATATTAGGTTACTGATGTATATGAAGGGCAAACCGAGACGTAGAGGCCAACTCGCCAGGAATGTTGTCAAATATTACCGCCGAGATGTTAGGTTTGGTTAGGTTAGGTTATATCACATTATAGATGTATATAAAGGTGCCGCGGAGACGTAGAGGCCAGCAAGTCAGGAATGTGATCAAATATTACCGCCGAGATGTTAGGTTCGGTTAGGTTAGGTTATATTACGTTATTGATGTATATAAAGGTACCACGGAGACGTGGAGTCCAACTCGCCAGGAATGTTGTCAAATATTACCGCCGAGATGATAGGTTGGGTTAGGTTAGGTTATATTACGTTATTGATGTATATAAAGATCCCACGGAGACGTAGATGCCAGCAAGCCAGGAATGTGGTCAAATATTACCGCCGAGATGTTATTTTGGGTTAGGATAGGTTATATTACGTTATTGATGTATATAAATGTACCACGGAGACGTACATGCCAACTCGCCATGAATGTTTTCATATATTACCGCCGAGATGTTAGGTTGGGTTAGGTTAGGTTATATTACGTTATGGATGTCTATAAAGGACGCACGGTGACGTAGAGGCCAACAAGGCAGGAATGTGTTCAAATATTACCGCCGAGATGTTAGATTGGTTTAGGTTAGGTTATATTACGTTATTGATGTATATAAAGGTCCCACGGAGACGTAGAGGCCAACAAGCCAGGAATGTGATCAAATATTACCGCCGAGATGTAAGGTTGTGTTAGGTTAGGTTATATTACGTTATTGATGTATATAAAGGTCCCACGGATACGTAGAGGCCAACTCGCCAGGAATGAGGTCAAATATACCGGCGAGATGTTAGGTTGGGTTAGGTTAGGTTATATTTCGTTATTGATGTATATGAAGGTCCCACGGAGACGTAGAGGCCAACTCGCCAGGAATGTTGTCAAATATAACCGCCGAGACGTTATTTTGGGTTAGGATAGGTTATATTACGTTATTGATGTATATAAAGGTCCCACGAAACGTAGATGCCAACAAGCCAGGAATGTGGGCAAATATTACCGCCGTGATGTTATTTTGGGTTAGGTTAGGTTATATTACGTTATTGATGTATATAAAGGTCCCACGGAGACGTAGATGCCAGCAAGCCAGGAATGTGGTCAAATATTACCGCCGAGATGTTATTTTGGGTTAGGATAGGTTATATTACGTTATTGATGTATATAAATGTACCACGGAGACGTAGATGCCAACTCGCCATGAATGTTTTCAAATATTACCGCCGAGATGTTAGGTTGGGTTAGGTTAGGTTATATTACGTTATGGATGTCTATAAAGGACCCACGGTGACGTAGAGGCCAATTCGCCAGGAATGTTTTCAAATATTACCGCCGAGATGTTAGGTTGGGTTAGGTTAGATTATATCACGTTATAGATGTATACAAAGGTCCCGCGGAGACGTAGAGGCCAACAAGGCAGGAATGTGTTCAAATATTACCGCCGAGATGTTAAATTGGGTTAGGTTAGGTTATATTACGTTATTGATGTATATAAAGGTCCAACGGAGACGTAGAGGCCAACAAGCCAGGAATGTGATCAAATATTACCGCCGAGATGTAAGGTTGGGTTAGGTTAGGTTATATTACGTTATTAATGTATATAAAGGTCCCACGGATACGTAGAGGCCAACTCGCCAGGAATGAGGTCAAATATACCGCCGAAATGTTAGGTTGGGTTAGGTTAGGTTATATTTCGTTATTGATGTATATAAATGTACCACGGAGACGTAGAGGCCAACTCGCCATGAATGTTTTCAAATATTACCGCCGAGATGTTAGGTTGGGTTAGGTTAGGTTATATTACGTTATTGATGTATATAAAGGTCCCGCGGAGACGTAGAGGCCAACTCGCCAGGAATGTTGTCAAATATTACCGCCGAGATGATAGGTTGGGTTAGGTTAGGTTATATTAGGTTATTGATGTATATGAAGAGCAAACCGAGACGTAGAGGCCAACTCGCCAGGAATGTTGTCAAATATTACCGCCGAGATGTTAGGTTGGGTTAGGTTAGGTTATATCACGTTATAGATGTATATAAAGGTTCCGCGGAGACGTAGGGGCCAGCAAGCCAGGAATGTGATCAAATATTACCGCCGAGATGTTAGGTTGGGTTAGGATAGGTTATATTACGTTATTGATGTATATAAATGTACCACGGAGACGTAGAGGCCAACTCGCCATGAATGTTTTCAAATATTACCGCCGAGATGTTAGGTTGGGTTAGGTTAGGTTATATTACGTTATTGATGTATATAAAGGTCCCACGGAGACGTAGAGGCCAACTCGCCAGGAATGTTTTCAAATATTGCGGCCGAGATGTTAGGTAGGGTTAGGTTAGGTTATATTACGTTATAGATGTATTTAAAGGTCCCGCGGAGACGTAGAGGCCAGCAAGCCAGGAATGTGATCAAATATTACCGCCGAGATGTTAGGTTGGGTTAGGTTAGATTATATAACGTTATAGATGTATATAAAGGTCCCGCGGAGACGTAGAGGCCAACAAGGCAGGAATGTGTTCAAATATTACCGCCGAGATGTTAGATTGGTTTAGGTGAGGTTATATTACGTTATTGATGTATATAAAGGTCCCACGGAGACGTAGAGGCCAACAAGCCAGGAATGTGATCAAATATTTCCGCCGAGATGTAAGGTTGGGTTAGGTTAGGTTATATTACGTTATTGATGTATATAAAGGTCCCACGGATACGTAGAGGCCAACTCGCCAGGAATGAGGTCAAATATACCGGCGAGATGTTAGGTTGGGTTAGGTTAGGTTATATTTCGTTATTGATGTATATGAAGGTCCCACGGAGACGTAGATGCCAACAAGCCAGGAATGTGGGCAAATATTACCGCCGAGATGTAAGGTTGGGTTAGGTTAGGTTATATTACGTTATTGATGTATATAAAGGTCCCGCGGAGACGTAGAGGCCAACAAGGCAGGAATGTGTTCAAATATTACCGCCGAGATGTTAGGTTGGGTTAGGTTAGATTATATAACGTTATAGATGTATATAAAGGTCCCGCGGAGACGTAGAGGCCAACAAGGCAGGAATGTGTTCAAATATTACCGCCGAGATGTAAGGTTGGGTTAGGTTAGGTTATATTACGTTATTGATGTATATAAAGGTCCCACGGATACGTAGAGGCCAACTCGCCAGGAATGAGGTCAAATATACCGGCGAGATGTTAGGTTGGGTTAGGTTAGGTTATATTTCGTTATTGATGTATATGAAGGTCCCACGGAGACGTAGATGCCAACAAGCCAGGAATGTGGGCAAATATTACCGCCGAGATGTTATTTTGGTTTAGGATAGGTTATATTACGTTATTGATGTATATAAATGTACCACGGAGACGTAGAGGCCAACTCGCCATGAATGTTTCCAAATATTACCGCCGAGATGTTAGGTTGGGTTAGGTTAGGTTATATTACGTTCTTGATGTATGTAAAGGTCCCACGGAGACGTAGAGGCCAACTCGCCAGGAATGTTGTCAAATATTACCGCCGAGATGATAGGTTGGGTTAGGTTAGGTTATATTAGGTTATTGATGTATATGAAGGGCAAACCGAGACGTAGAGGCCAACTCGCCAGGAATGTCGTCAAATATTACCGCCGAGATGTGAGGTTGGGTTAGGTTAGGTTATATCACATTATAGATGTATATAAAGGTCCCGCGGAGACGTAGAGGCCAGCAAGCCAGGAATGTGATCAAATATTACCGCCGAGATGTTAGGTTGTGTTAGGTTAGGTTATATTACGTTATTGATGTATATAAAGGTCCCACGGAGACGTGGAGTCCAACTCGCCAGGAATGTTGTCAAATATTATCGCCGAGATGATAGGTTGGGTTAGGTTAGGTTATATTACGTTATTGATGTATATAAAGATCCCACGGAGACGTAGATGCCAGCAAGCCAGGAATGTGGTCAAATATTACCGCCGAGATGTTAGGTTGGGTTAGGTTAGGTTATATTACGTTATGGATGTCTATAAAGGACCCACGGTGACGTAGAGGCCAACAAGGCAGGAATGTGTTCAAATATTACCGCCGAGATGTTAGATTGGTTTAGGTTAGGTTATATTACGTTATTGATGTATATAAAGGTCCCACGGAGACGTAGAGGCCAACAAGCCAGGAATGAGATCAAATATTACCGCCGAGATGTAAGGTTGGGTTAGGTTAGGTTATATTACGTTATTGATGTATATAAAGGTCCGACGGATACGTAGAGGCCAACTCGCCAGGAATGAGGTCAAATATACCGCCGAGATGTTAGGTTGGGTTAGGTTAGGTTATATTACGTTATTGATGTATATAAAGGTACCACGGAGACGTGGAGTCCAACACGCCAGGAATGTTGTCAAATATTACCGCCGAGATGATAGGTTGGGTTAGGTTAGGTTATATTACGTTATTGATGTATATAAAGGTCCCACGGAGACGTAGATGCCAGCAAGCCAGGAATGTGGTCAAATATTACCGCCGAGATGTTATTTTGGGTTAGGATAGGTTATATTACGTTATTGATGTATATAAATGTACCACGGAGACGTAGATGCCAACTCGCCATGAATGTTTTCAAATATTACCGCCGAGATGTTAGGTTGGGTTAGGTTAGGTTATATTACGTTATGGATGTCTATAAAGGACCCACGGTGACGTAGAGGCCAACTCGCCAGGAATGTTTTCAAATATTACCGCCGAGATGTTAGGTTGGGTTAGGTTAGATTATATCACGTTATAGATGTATACAAAGGTCCCGCGGAGACGTAGAGGCCAACAAGGCAGGAATGTGTTCAAATATTACCGCCGAGATGTTAGATTGGGTTAGGTTAGGTTATATTACGTTATTGATGTATATAAAGGTCCAACGGAGACGTAGAGGCCAACAAGCCAGGAATGTGATCAAATATTACCGCCGAGATGTAAGGTTGGGTTAGGTTAGGTTATATTACGTTATTAATGTATATAAAGGTCCCACGGATACGTAGAGGCCAACTCGCCAGGAATGAGGTCAAATATACCGCCGAAATGTTAGGTTGGGTTAGGTTAGGTTATATTTCGTTATTGATGTATATAAATGTACCACGGAGACGTAGAGGCCAACACGCCATGAATGTTTTCAAATATTACCGCCGAGATGTTAGGTTGGGTTAGGTTAGGTTATATTACGTTATTGATGTATATAAAGGTCCCACGGAGACGTAGAGGCCAACTCGCCAGGAATGTTGTCAAATATTACCGCCGAGATGATAGGTTGGGTTAGGTTAGGTTATATTAGGTTATTGATGTATATGAAGAGCAAACCGAGACGTAGAGGCCAACTCGCCAGGAATGTTGTCAAATATTACCGCCGAGATGTTAGGTTGGGTTAGGTTAGGTTATATCACGTTATAGATGTATATAAAGGTCCCGCGGAGACGTAGGGGCCAGCAAGCCAGGAATGTGATCAAATATTACCGCCGAGATGTTAGGTTGGGTTAGGATAGGTTATATTACGTTATTGATGTATATAAATGTACCACGGAGACGTAGAGGCCAACTCGCCATGAATGTTTTCAAATATTACCGCCGAGATGTTAGGTTGGGTTAGGTTAGGTTATATTACGTTATTGATGTATATAAAGGTCCCACGGAGACGTAGAGGCCAACTCGCCAGGAATGTTTTCAAATATTGCGGCCGAGATGTTAGGTAGGGTTAGGTTAAATTATATTACGTTATAGATGTATTTAAAGGTCCCGCGGAGACGTAGAGGCCAGCAAGCCAGGAATGTGATCAAATATTACCGCCGAAATGTTAGGTTGGGTTAGGTTAGGTTATATTACGTTATTGATGTATATAAAGGACCCACGGAGACGTGGAGGCCAACTCGCCAGGAATGTTGTCAAATATTACCGCCGAGATGATAAGTTGTGTTAGGTTAGGTTATATTACGTTATTGATGTATATAAAGGTCCCACGGAGACGTAGATGCCAGCAAGCCAGGAATGTGGTCAAATATTACCGCCGAGATGTTATTTTGGGTTAGGATAGGTTATATTACGTTATTGATGTATATAAATGTACCACGGAGACGTAGATGCCAACTCGCCATGAATGTTTTCAAATATTACCGCCGAGATGTTAGGTTGGGTTAGGTTAGGTTATATTACGTTATGGATGTCTATAAAGGACCCACGGTGACCTAGAGACCAACTCGCCAGGAATGTTTTCAAATATTACCGCCGAGATGTTAGGTTGGGTTAGGTTAGATTATATAACGTTATAGATGTATATAAAGGTCCCGCGGAGACGTAGAGGCCAACAAGGCAGGAATGTGTTCAAATATTACCGCCGAGATGTTAGATTGGTTTAGGTTGGGTTATATTACGTTATTGATGTATATAAAGGTCCCACGGAGACGTAGAGGCCAACAAGCCAGGAATGTGATCAAATATTACCGCCGAGATGTAAGGTTGGGTTAGGTTAGGTTATATTACGTTATTGATGTATATAAAGGTCCCACGGATACGTAGAGGCCAACTCGCCAGGAATGAGGTCAAATATACCGGCGAGATGTTAGGTTGGGTTAGGTTAGGTTATATTTCGTTATTGATGTATATGAAGGTCCCACGGAGACGTAGATGCCAACAAGCCAGGAATGTGGGCAAATATTACCGCCGAGATGTAAGGTTGGGTTAGGTTAGGTTATATTACGTTATTGATGTATATAAAGGTCCCGCGGAGACGTAGAGGCCAACAAGGCAGGAATGTGTTCAAATATTACCGCCGAGATGTTAGGTTGGGTTAGGTTAGATTATATAACGTTATAGATGTATATAAAGGTCCCGCGGAGACGTAGAGGCCAACAAGGCAGGAATGTGTTCAAATATTACCGCCGAGATGTTAGATTGGTTTAGGTTAGGTTATATTACGTTATTGATGTATATAAAGGTCCCGCGGAGACGTAGAGGCCAACAAGGCAGGAATGTGTTCAAATATTACCGCCGAGATGTTAGATTGGGTTAGGTTAGGTTATATTACGTTATTGATGTATATAAAGGTCCCACGGAGACGTAGAGGCCATCTCGCCATGAATGTTTCCAAATATTACCGCCGAGATGTTAGGTTGGGTTAGGTTAGGTTATATTACGTTCTTGATGTATATAAAGGTCCCACGGAGACGTAGAGGCCAACTCGCCAGGAATGTTGTCAAATATTACCGCCGAGATGATAGGTTGGGTTAGGTTAGGTTATATTAGGTTATTGATGTATATGAAGGGCAAACCGAGACGTAGAGGCCAACTCGCCAGGAATGTTGTCAAACATTACCGCCGAGATGTTAGGTTGGGTTAGGTTAGGTTATATCACATTATAGATGTATATAAAGGGCCCGCGGAGACGTAGAGGCCAGCAAGCCAGGAATGTGATCAAATATTACCGCCGAGATGTTAGGTTGGGTTAGGTTAGGTTATATTACGTTATTGATGTATATAAAGGTCCCACGGAGACGTGGAGTCCAACTCGCCAGGAATGTTGTCAAATATTACCGCCGAGATGATAGGTTGGGTTAGGTTAGGTTATATTACGTTATTGATGTATATAAAGATCCCACGGAGACGTAGATGCCAGCAAGCCAGGAATGTGGTCAAATATTACCGCCGAGATGTTATTTTGTGTTAAGATAGGTTATATTACGTTATTGATGTATATAAATGTACCACGGAGACGTAGATGCCAACTCGCCATGAATGTTTTCAAATATTACCGCCGAGATGTTAGGTTGGGTTAGGTTAGGTTATATTACGTTATGGATGTCTATAAAGGACCCACGGTGACGTAGAGGCCAACAAGGCAGGAATGTGTTCAAATATTACCGCCGAGATGTTAGATTGGTTTAGGTTAGGTTATATTACGTTATTGATGTATATAAAGGTCCCACGGAGACGTAGAGGCCAACAAGCCAGGAATGTGATCAAATATTACCGCCGAGATGTAAGGTTGGGTTAGGTTAGGTTATATTACGTTATTGATGTATATAAAGGTCCCGCGGAGACGTAGAGGCCAACAAGGCAGGAATGTGTTCAAATATTACCGCCGAGATGTTAGGTTGGGTTAGGTTAGATTATATAACGTTATAGATGTATATAAAGGTCCCGCGGAGACGTAGAGGCCAACAAGGCAGGAATGTGTTCAAATATTACCGCCGAGATGTTAGATTGGTTTAGGTTAGGTTATATTACGTTATTGATGTATATAAAGGGCCCGCGGAGACGTAGAGGCCAACAAGGCAGGAATGTGTTCAAATATTACCGCCGAGATGTAAGGTTGGGTTAGGTTAGGTTATATTACGTTATTGATGTATATAAAGGTCCCACGGATACGTAGAGGCCAACTCGCCAGGAATGAGGTAAAATATACCGGCGAGATGTTAGGTTGGGTTAGGTTAGGTTATATTTCGTTATTGATGTATATGAAGGTCCCACGGAGACGTAGATGCCAACAAGCCAGGAATGTGGGCAAATATTACCGCCGAGATGTTATTTTGGTTTAGGATAGGTTATATTACGTTATTGATGTATATAAATGTACCACGGAGACGTAGAGGCCAACTCGCCATGAATGTTTCCAAATATTACCGCCGAGATGTTAGGTTGGGTTAGGTTAGGTTATATTACGTTCTTGATGTATGTAAAGGTCCCACGGAGACGTAGAGGCCAACTCGCCAGGAATGTTGTCAAATATTACCGCCGAGATGATAGGTTGGGTTAGGTTAGGTTATATTAGGTTATTGATGTATATGAAGGGCAAACCGAGACGTAGAGGCCAACTCGCCAGGAATGTTGTCAAATATTACCGCCGAGATGTGAGGTTGGGTTAGGTTAGGTTATATCACATTATAGATGTATATAAAGGTCCCGCGGAGACGTAGAGGCCAGCAAGCCAGGAATGTGATCAAATATTACCGCCGAGATCTTAGGTTATGTTAGGTTAGGTTATATTACGTTATTGATGTATATAAAGGTCCCACGGAGACGTGGAGTCCAACTCGCCAGGAATGTTGTCAAATATTATCGCCGAGATGATAGGTTGGGTTAGGTTAGGTTATATTACGTTATTGATGTATATAAAGATCCCACGGAGACGTAGATGCCAGCAAGCCAGGAATGTGGTCAAATATTACCGCCGAGATGTTAGGTTGGGTTAGGTTAGGTTATATTACGTTATGGATGTCTATAAAGGACCCACGGTGACGTAGAGGCCAACAAGGCAGGAATGTGTTCAAATATTACCGCCGAGATGTTAGATTGGTTTAGGTTAGGTTATATTACGTTATTGATGTATATAAAGGTCCCACGGAGACGTAGAGGCCAACAAGCCAGGAATGTGATCAAATATTACCGCCGAGATGTTAGGTTGGGTTAGGTTAGGTTATATTACGTTATGGATGTATATAAAGGTCCCACGGATACGTAGAGGCCAACTCGCCAGGAATGAGGTCAAATATACCGCCGAGATGTTAGGTTGGGTTAGGTTAGGTTATATTACGTTATTGATGTATATAAAGGTACCACGGAGACGTGGAGTCCAACTCGCCAGGAATGTTGTCAAATATTACCGCCGAGATGATAGGTTGGGTTAGGTTAGGTTATATTACGTTATTGATGTATATAGAGGTCCCACGGAGACGTAGATGCCAGCAAGCCAGGAATGTGGTCAAATATTACCGCCGAGATGTTATTTTGGGTTATGATAGGTTATATTACGTTATTGATGTATATAAATGTACCACGGAGACGTAGAGGCCAACTCGCCATGAATGTTTTCAAATATTACCGCCGAGATGTTAGGTTGGGTTAGGTTAGGTTATATTACGTTATTGATGTATATAAAGGTCCCACGGAGACGTAGAGGCCAACTCGCCAGGAATGTTGTCAAATATTACCGCCGAGATGATAGGTTGGGTTAGGTTAGGTTATATTAGGTTATTGATGTATATGAAGAGCAAACCGAGACGTAGAGTCCAACTCGCCAGGAATGTTGTCAAATATTACCGCCGAGATGATAGGTTGGGTTAGGTTAGGTTATATTACGTTATTGATGTATATAAATGTACCACGGAGACGTAGAGGCCAACTCGCCATGAATGTTTTCAAATATTACCGCCGAGATGTTAGGTTGGGTTAGGTTAGGTTATATTACGTTATTGATGTATATAAAGGTCCCACGGAGACGTAGAGGCCAACTCGCCAGGAATGTTGTCAAATATTACCGCCGAGATGATAGGTTGGGTTAGGTTAGGTTATATTAGGTTACTGATGTATATGAAGGGCAAACCGAGACGTAGAGGCCAACTCGCCAGGAATGTTGTCAAATATTACCGCCGAGATGTTAGGTTGGGTTAGGTTAGGTTATATCACGTTATAGATGTATATAAAGGTCCCACGGATACGTAGAGGCCAACTCGCCAGGAATGAGGTCAAATATACCGCCGAAATGTTAGGTTGGGTTAGGTTAGGTTATATTTCGTTATTGATGTATATAAATGTACCACGGAGACGTAGAGGCCAACTCGCCATGAATGTTTTCAAATATTACCGCCGAGATGTTAGGTTGGGTTAGGTTAGGTTATATTACGTTATTGATGTATATAAAGGTCCCACGGAGACGTAGAGGCCAACTCGCCAGGAATGTTGTCAAATATTACCGCCGAGATGATAGGTTGGGTTAGGTTAGGTTATATTAGGTTATTGATGTATATGAAGGGCAAACCGAGACGTAGAGGCCAACTCGCCAGGAATGTTGTCAAATATTACCGCCGAGATGTTAGGTTGGGTTCGGTTAGGTTATATCACGTTATAGATGTATATAAAGTTCCCGCGGAGACGTAGAGGCCAACTCGCCATGAATGTTTTCAAATATTACCGCCGAGATGTTAGGTTGGGTTAGGTTAGGTTATATTACGTTATTGATGTATATAAAGGTCCCACGGAGACGTAGAGGCCAACTCGCCAGGAATGTTTTCAAATATTGCCGCCGAGATGTTAGGTAGGGTTAGGTTAGGTTATATTACGTTATAGATGTATTTAAAGGTCCCGCGGAGACGTAGAGGCCAGCAAGCCAGGAATGTGATCAAATATTACCGCCGAAATGTTAGGTTGGGTTAGGTTAGGTTATATTACGTTATTGATGTATATAAAGGACCCACGGAGACGTGGAGGCCAACTCGCCAGGAATGTTGTCAAATATTACCGCCGAGATGATAAGTTGTGTTAGGTTAGGTTATATTACGTTATTGATGTATATAAAGGTCCCACGGAGACGTAGATGCCAGCAAGCCAGGAATGTGGTCAAATATTACCGCCGAGATGTTATTTTGGGTTAGGATAGGTTATATTACGTTATTGATGTATATAAATGTACCACGGAGACGTAGATGCCAACTCGCCATGAATGTTTTCAAATATTACCGCCGAGATGTTAGGTTGGGTTAGGTTAGGTTATATTACGTTATTGATGTATATAAAGGTCCCACGGAGACGTAGAGGCCAACAAGCCAGGAATGTGATCAAATATTACCGCCGAGATGTAAGGTTGGGTTAGGTTAGGTTATATTACGTTATTGATGTATATAAAGGTCCCACGGATACGTAGAGGCCAACTCGCCAGGAATGAGGTCAAATATACCGGCGAGATGTTAGGTTGGGTTAGGTTAGGTTATATTTCGTTATTGATGTATATGAAGGTCCCACGGAGACGTAGATGCCAACAAGCCAGGAATGTGGGCAAATATTACCGCCGAGATGTTATTTTGGTTTAGGATAGGTTATATTACGTTATTGATGTATATAAATGTACCACGGAGACGTGGAGTCCAACTCGCCAGGAATGTTGTCAAATATTACCGCCGAGATGATAGGTTGGGTTAGGTTAGGTTATATTACGTTATTGATGTATATAGAGGTCCCACGGAGACGTGGAGTCCAACTCGCCAGGAATGTTGTCAAATATTACCGCCGAGATGATAGGTTGGGTTAGGTTAGGTTATATTACGTTATTGATGTATATAGAGGTCCCACGGAGACGTAGATGCCAGCAAGCCAGGAATGTGGTCAAATATTACCGCCGAGATGTTATTTTGGGTTATGATAGGTTATATTACGTTATTGATGTATATAAATGTACCACGGAGACGTAGAGGCCAACTCGCCATGAATGTTTTCAAATATTACCGCCGAGATGTTAGGTTGGGTTAGGTTAGGTTATATTACGTTATTGATGTATATAAAGGTCCCACGGAGACGTAGAGGCCAACTCGCCAGGAATGTTGTCAAATATTACCGCCGAGATGATAGGTTGGGTTAGGTTAGGTTATATTAGGTTATTGATGTATATGAAGAGCAAACCGAGACGTAGAGTCCAACTCGCCAGGAATGTTGTCAAATATTACCGCCGAGATGATAGGTTGGGTTAGGTTAGGTTATATTACGTTATTGATGTATATAAATGTACCACGGAGACGTAGAGGCCAACTCGCCATGAATGTTTTCAAATATTACCGCCGAGATGTTAGGTTGGGTTAGGTTAGGTTATATTACGTTATTGATGTATATAAAGGTCCCACGGAGACGTAGAGGCCAACTCGCCAGGAATGTTGTCAAATATTACCGCCGAGATGATAGGTTGGGTTAGGTTAGGTTATATTAGGTTACTGATGTATATGAAGGGCAAACCGAGACGTAGAGGCCAACTCGCCAGGAATGTTGTCAAATATTACCGCCGAGATGTTAGGTTGGGTTAGGTTAGGTTATATCACGTTATAGATGTATATAAAGGTCCCACGGATACGTAGAGGCCAACTCGCCAGGAATGAGGTCAAATATACCGCCGAAATGTTAGGTTGGGTTAGGTTAGGTTATATTTCGTTATTGATGTATATAAATGTACCACGGAGACGTAGAGGCCAACTCGCCATGAATGTTTTCAAATATTACCGCCGAGATGTTAGGTTGGGTTAGGTTAGGTTATATTACGTTATTGATGTATATAAAGGTCCCACGGAGACGTAGAGGCCAACTCGCCAGGAATGTTTTCAAATATTGCCGCCGAGATGTTAGGTAGGGTTAGGTTAGGTTATATTACGTTATAGATGTATTTAAAGGTCCCGCGGAGACGTAGAGGCCAGCAAGCCAGGAATGTGATCAAATATTACCGCCGAAATGTTAGGTTGGGTTAGGTTAGGTTATATTACGTTATTGATGTATATAAAGGACCCACGGAGACGTGGAGGCCAACTCGCCAGGAATGTTGTCAAATATTACCGCCGAGATGATAAGTTGTGTTAGGTTAGGTTATATTACGTTATTGATGTATATAAAGGTCCCACGGAGACGTAGATGCCAGCAAGCCAGGAATGTGGTCAAATATTACCGCCGAGATGTTATTTTGGGTTAGGATAGGTTATATTACGTTATTGATGTATATAAATGTACCACGGAGACGTAGATGCCAACTCGCCATGAATGTTTTCAAATATTACCGCCGAGATGTTAGGTTGGGTTAGGTTAGGTTATATTACGTTATTGATGTATATAAAGGTCCCACGGAGACGTAGAGGCCAACAAGCCAGGAATGTGATCAAATATTACCGCCGAGATGTAAGGTTGGGTTAGGTTAGGTTATATTACGTTATTGATGTATATAAAGGTCCCACGGATACGTAGAGGCCAACTCGCCAGGAATGAGGTCAAATATACCGGCGAGATGTTAGGTTGGGTTAGGTTAGGTTATATTTCGTTATTGATGTATATGAAGGTCCCACGGAGACGTAGATGCCAACAAGCCAGGAATGTGGGCAAATATTACCGCCGAGATGTTATTTTGGTTTAGGATAGGTTATATTACGTTATTGATGTATATAAATGTACCACGGAGACGTGGAGTCCAACTCGCCAGGAATGTTGTCAAATATTACCGCCGAGATGATAGGTTGGGTTAGGTTAGGTTATATTACGTTATTGATGTATATAGAGGTCCCACGGAGACGTGGAGTCCAACTCGCCAGGAATGTTGTCAAATATTACCGCCGAGATGATAGGTTGGGTTAGGTTAGGTTATATTACGTTATTGATGTATATAGAGGTCCCACGGAGACGTAGATGCCAGCAAGCCAGGAATGTGGTCAAATATTACCGCCGAGATGTTATTTTGGGTTATGATAGGTTATATTACGTTATTGATGTATATAAATGTACCACGGAGACGTAGAGGCCAACTCGCCATGAATGTTTTCAAATATTACCGCCGAGATGTTAGGTTGGGTTAGGTTAGGTTATATTACGTTATTGATGTATATAAAGGTCCCACGGAGACGTAGAGGCCAACTCGCCAGGAATGTTGTCAAATATTACCGCCGAGATGATAGGTTGGGTTAGGTTAGGTTATATTAGGTTACTGATGTATATGAAGGGCAAACCGAGACGTAGAGGCCAACTCGCCAGGAATGTTGTCAAATATTACCGCCGAGATGTTAGGTTGGGTTAGGTTAGGTTATATCACGTTATAGATGTATATAAAGGTCCCACGGATACGTAGAGGCCAACTCGCCAGGAATGAGGTCAAATATACCGCCGAAATGTTAGGTTGGGTTAGGTTAGGTTATATTTCGTTATTGATGTATATAAATGTACCACGGAGACGTAGAGGCCAACTCGCCATGAATGTTTTCAAATATTACCGCCGAGATGTTAGGTTGGGTTAGGTTAGGTTATATTACGTTATTGATGTATATAAAGGTCCCACGGAGACGTAGAGGCCAACTCGCCAGGAATGTTGTCAAATATTACCGCCGAGATGATAGGTTGGGTTAGGTTAGGTTATATTAGGTTATTGATGTATATGAAGGGCAAACCGAGACGTAGAGGCCAACTCGCCAGGAATGTTGTCAAATATTACCGCCGAGATGTTAGGTTGGGTTCGGTTAGGTTATATCACGTTATAGATGTATATAAAGTTCCCGCGGAGACGTAGAGGCCAACTCGCCATGAATGTTTTCAAATATTACCGCCGAGATGTTAGGTTGGGTTAGGTTAGGTTATATTACGTTATTGATGTATATAAAGGTCCCACGGAGACGTAGAGGCCAACTCGCCAGGAATGTTTTCAAATATTGCCGCCGAGATGTTAGGTAGGGTTAGGTTAGGTTATATTACGTTATAGATGTATTTAAAGGTCCCGCGGAGACGTAGAGGCCAGCAAGCCAGGAATGTGATCAAATATTACCGCCGAAATGTTAGGTTGGGTTAGGTTAGGTTATATTACGTTATTGATGTATATAAAGGACCCACGGAGACGTGGAGGCCAACTCGCCAGGAATGTTGTCAAATATTACCGCCGAGATGATAGGTTGGGTTAGGTTAGGTTATATTAGGTTACTGATGTATATGAAGGGCAAACCGAGACGTAGAGGCCAACTCGCCAGGAATGTTGTCAAATATTACCGCCGAGATGTTAGGTTGGGTTAGGTTAGGTTATATCACGTTATAGATGTATATAAAGGTCCCACGGATACGTAGAGGCCAACTCGCCAGGAATGAGGTCAAATATACCGCCGAAATGTTAGGTTGGGTTAGGTTAGGTTATATTTCGTTATTGATGTATATAAATGTACCACGGAGACGTAGAGGCCAACTCGCCATGAATGTTTTCAAATATTACCGCCGAGATGTTAGGTTGGGTTAGGTTAGGTTATATTACGTTATTGATGTATATAAAGGTCCCACGGAGACGTAGAGGCCAACTCGCCAGGAATGTTTTCAAATATTGCCGCCGAGATGTTAGGTAGGGTTAGGTTAGGTTATATTACGTTATAGATGTATTTAAAGGTCCCGCGGAGACGTAGAGGCCAGCAAGCCAGGAATGTGATCAAATATTACCGCCGAAATGTTAGGTTGGGTTAGGTTAGGTTATATTACGTTATTGATGTATATAAAGGACCCACGGAGACGTGGAGGCCAACTCGCCAGGAATGTTGTCAAATATTACCGCCGAGATGATAAGTTGTGTTAGGTTAGGTTATATTACGTTATTGATGTATATAAAGGTCCCACGGAGACGTAGATGCCAGCAAGCCAGGAATGTGGTCAAATATTACCGCCGAGATGTTATTTTGGGTTAGGATAGGTTATATTACGTTATTGATGTATATAAATGTACCACGGAGACGTAGATGCCAACTCGCCATGAATGTTTTCAAATATTACCGCCGAGATGTTAGGTTGGGTTAGGTTAGGTTATATTACGTTATTGATGTATATAAAGGTCCCACGGAGACGTAGAGGCCAACAAGCCAGGAATGTGATCAAATATTACCGCCGAGATGTAAGGTTGGGTTAGGTTAGGTTATATTACGTTATTGATGTATATAAAGGTCCCACGGATACGTAGAGGCCAACTCGCCAGGAATGAGGTCAAATATACCGGCGAGATGTTAGGTTGGGTTAGGTTAGGTTATATTTCGTTATTGATGTATATGAAGGTCCCACGGAGACGTAGATGCCAACAAGCCAGGAATGTGGGCAAATATTACCGCCGAGATGTTATTTTGGTTTAGGATAGGTTATATTACGTTATTGATGTATATAAATGTACCACGGAGACGTGGAGTCCAACTCGCCAGGAATGTTGTCAAATATTACCGCCGAGATGATAGGTTGGGTTAGGTTAGGTTATATTACGTTATTGATGTATATAGAGGTCCCACGGAGACGTGGAGTCCAACTCGCCAGGAATGTTGTCAAATATTACCGCCGAGATGATAGGTTGGGTTAGGTTAGGTTATATTACGTTATTGATGTATATAGAGGTCCCACGGAGACGTAGATGCCAGCAAGCCAGGAATGTGGTCAAATATTACCGCCGAGATGTTATTTTGGGTTATGATAGGTTATATTACGTTATTGATGTATATAAATGTACCACGGAGACGTAGAGGCCAACTCGCCATGAATGTTTTCAAATATTACCGCCGAGATGTTAGGTTGGGTTAGGTTAGGTTATATTACGTTATTGATGTATATAAAGGTCCCACGGAGACGTAGAGGCCAACTCGCCAGGAATGTTGTCAAATATTACCGCCGAGATGATAGGTTGGGTTAGGTTAGGTTATATTAGGTTACTGATGTATATGAAGGGCAAACCGAGACGTAGAGGCCAACTCGCCAGGAATGTTGTCAAATATTACCGCCGAGATGTTAGGTTGGGTTAGGTTAGGTTATATCACGTTATAGATGTATATAAAGGTCCCACGGATACGTAGAGGCCAACTCGCCAGGAATGAGGTCAAATATACCGCCGAAATGTTAGGTTGGGTTAGGTTAGGTTATATTTCGTTATTGATGTATATAAATGTACCACGGAGACGTAGAGGCCAACTCGCCATGAATGTTTTCAAATATTACCGCCGAGATGTTAGGTTGGGTTAGGTTAGGTTATATTACGTTATTGATGTATATAAAGGTCCCACGGAGACGTAGAGGCCAACTCGCCAGGAATGTTGTCAAATATTACCGCCGAGATGATAGGTTGGGTTAGGTTAGGTTATATTAGGTTATTGATGTATATGAAGGGCAAACCGAGACGTAGAGGCCAACTCGCCAGGAATGTTGTCAAATATTACCGCCGAGATGTTAGGTTGGGTTCGGTTAGGTTATATCACGTTATAGATGTATATAAAGTTCCCGCGGAGACGTAGAGGCCAACTCGCCATGAATGTTTTCAAATATTACCGCCGAGATGTTAGGTTGGGTTAGGTTAGGTTATATTACGTTATTGATGTATATAAAGGTCCCACGGAGACGTAGAGGCCAACTCGCCAGGAATGTTTTCAAATATTGCCGCCGAGATGTTAGGTAGGGTTAGGTTAGGTTATATTACGTTATAGATGTATTTAAAGGTCCCGCGGAGACGTAGAGGCCAGCAAGCCAGGAATGTGATCAAATATTACCGCCGAAATGTTAGGTTGGGTTAGGTTAGGTTATATTACGTTATTGATGTATATAAAGGACCCACGGAGACGTGGAGGCCAACTCGCCAGGAATGTTGTCAAATATTACCGCCGAGATGATAAGTTGTGTTAGGTTAGGTTATATTACGTTATTGATGTATATAAAGGTCCCACGGAGACGTAGATGCCAGCAAGCCAGGAATGTGGTCAAATATTACCGCCGAGATGTTATTTTGGGTTAGGATAGGTTATATTACGTTATTGATGTATATAAATGTACCACGGAGACGTAGATGCCAACTCGCCATGAATGTTTTCAAATATTACCGCCGAGATGTTAGGTTGGGTTAGGTTAGGTTATATTACGTTATTGATGTATATAAAGGTCCCACGGAGACGTAGAGGCCAACAAGCCAGGAATGTGATCAAATATTACCGCCGAGATGTAAGGTTGGGTTAGGTTAGGTTATATTACGTTATTGATGTATATAAAGGTCCCACGGATACGTAGAGGCCAACTCGCCAGGAATGAGGTCAAATATACCGGCGAGATGTTAGGTTGGGTTAGGTTAGGTTATATTTCGTTATTGATGTATATGAAGGTCCCACGGAGACGTAGATGCCAACAAGCCAGGAATGTGGGCAAATATTACCGCCGAGATGTTATTTTGGTTTAGGATAGGTTATATTACGTTATTGATGTATATAAATGTACCACGGAGACGTGGAGTCCAACTCGCCAGGAATGTTGTCAAATATTACCGCCGAGATGATAGGTTGGGTTAGGTTAGGTTATATTACGTTATTGATGTATATAGAGGTCCCACGGAGACGTAGATGCCAGCAAGCCAGGAATGTGGTCAAATATTACCGCCGAGATGTTATTTTGGGTTATGATAGGTTATATTACGTTATTGATGTATATAAATGTACCACGGAGACGTAGAGGCCAACTCGCCATGAATGTTTTCAAATATTACCGCCGAGATGTTAGGTTGGGTTAGGTTAGGTTATATTACGTTATTGATGTATATAAAGGTCCCACGGAGACGTAGAGGCCAACTCGCCAGGAATGTTTTCAAATATTGCCGCCGAGATGTTAGGTAGGGTTAGGTTAGGTTATATTACGTTATAGATGTATTTAAAGGTCCCGCGGAGACGTAGAGGCCAGCAAGCCAGGAATGTGATCAAATATTACCGCCGAAATGTTAGGTTGGGTTAGGTTAGGTTATATTACGTTATTGATGTATATAAAGGACCCACGGAGACGTGGAGGCCAACTCGCCAGGAATGTTGTCAAATATTACCGCCGAGATGATAAGTTGTGTTAGGTTAGGTTATATTACGTTATTGATGTATATAAAGGTCCCACGGAGACGTAGATGCCAGCAAGCCAGGAATGTGGTCAAATATTACCGCCGAGATGTTATTTTGGGTTAGGATAGGTTATATTACGTTATTGATGTATATAAATGTACCACGGAGACGTAGATGCCAACTCGCCATGAATGTTTTCAAATATTACCGCCGAGATGTTAGGTTGGGTTAGGATAGGTTATATTACGTTATTGATGTATATAAAGGTCCCACGGATACGTAGAGGCCAACTCGCCAGGAATGAGGTCAAATATACCGGCGAGATGTTAGGTTGGGTTAGGTTAGGTTATATTTCGTTATTGATGTATATGAAGGTCCCACGGAGACGTAGATGCCAACAAGCCAGGAATGTGGGCAAATATTACCGCCGAGATGTTATTTTGGTTTAGGATAGGTTATATTACGTTATTGATGTATATAAATGTACCACGGAGACGTAGAGGCCAACTCGCCATGAATGTTTCCAAATATTACCGCCGAGATGTTAGGTTGGGTTAGGTTAGGTTATATTACGTTCTTGATGTATGTAAAGGTCCCACGGAGACGTAGAGGCCAACTCGCCAGGAATGTTGTCAAATATTACCGCCGAGATGATAGGTTGGGTTAGGTTAGGTTATATTAGGTTATTGATGTATATGAAGGGCAAACCGAGACGTAGAGGCCAACTCGCCAGGAATGTTGTCAAATATTACCGCCGAGATGTGAGGTTGGGTTAGGTTAGGTTATATCACATTATAGATGTATATAAAGGTCCCGCGGAGACGTAGAGGCCAGCAAGCCAGGAATGTGATCAAATATTACCGCCGAGATGTTAGGTTGGGTTAGGTTAGGTTATATTACGTTATTGATGTATATAAAGGTCCCACGGAGACGTAGAGGCCAACTCGCCAGGAATGTTTTCAAATATTGCCGCCGAGATGTTAGGTAGGGTTAGGTTAGGTTATATTACGTTATAGATGTATTTAAAGGTCCCGCGGAGACGTAGAGGCCAGCAAGCCAGGAATGTTGTCAAATATTACCGCCGAGATGATAGGTTGGGTTAGGTTAGGTTATATTAGGTTACTGATGTATATGAAGGGCAAACCGAGACGTAGAGGCCAACTCGCCAGGAATGTTGTCAAATATTACCGCCGAGATGTTAGGTTGGGTTAGGTTAGGTTATATCACGTTATAGATGTATATAAAGGTCCCACGGATACGTAGAGGCCAACTCGCCAGGAATGAGGTCAAATATACCGCCGAAATGTTAGGTTGGGTTAGGTTAGGTTATATTTCGTTATTGATGTATATAAATGTACCACGGAGACGTAGAGGCCAACTCGCCATGAATGTTTTCAAATATTACCGCCGAGATGTTAGGTTGGGTTAGGTTAGGTTATATTACGTTATTGATGTATATGAAGGTCCCACGGAGACGTAGAGGCCAACTCGCCAGGAATGTTGTCAAATATTACCGCCGAGATGATAGGTTGGGTTAGGTTAGGTTATATTAGGTTATTGATGTATATGAAGGGCAAACCGAGACGTAGAGGCCAACTCGCCAGGAATGTTGTCAAATATTACCGCCGAGATGTTAGGTTGGGTTCGGTTAGGTTATATCACGTTATAGATGTATATAAAGTTCCCGCGGAGACGTAGAGGCCAGCAAGCCAGGAATGTGATCAAATATTACCGCCGAGATGTTAGGTTGGGTTAGGTTAGGTTATATTACGTTATTGATGTATATAAAGGTACCACGGAGACGTGGAGTCCAACTCGCCAGGAATGTTGTCAAATATTACCGCCGAGATGATAGGTTGGGTTAGGTTAGGTTATATTACGTTATTGATGTATATAGAGGTCCCACGGAGACGTAGATGCCAGCAAGCCAGGAATGTGGTCAAATATTACCGCCGAGATGTTATTTTGGGTTATGATAGGTTATATTACGTTATTGATGTATATAAATGTACCACGGAGACGTAGAGGCCAACTCGCCATGAATGTTTTCAAATATTACCGCCGAGATGTTAGGTTGGGTTAGGTTAGGTTATATTACGTTATTGATGTATATAAAGGTCCCACGGAGACGTAGAGGCCAACTCGCCAGGAATGTTTTCAAATATTGCCGCCGAGATGTTAGGTAGGGTTAGGTTAGGTTATATTACGTTATAGATGTATTTAAAGGTCCCGCGGAGACGTAGAGGCCAGCAAGCCAGGAATGTGATCAAATATTACCGCCGAAATGTTAGGTTGGGTTAGGTTAGGTTATATTACGTTATTGATGTATATAAAGGACCCACGGAGACGTGGAGGCCAACTCGCCAGGAATGTTGTCAAATATTACCGCCGAGATGATAAGTTGTGTTAGGTTAGGTTATATTACGTTATTGATGTATATAAAGGTCCCACGGAGACGTAGATGCCAGCAAGCCAGGAATGTGGTCAAATATTACCGCCGAGATGTTATTTTGGGTTAGGATAGGTTATATTACGTTATTGATGTATATAAATGTACCACGGAGACGTAGATGCCAACTCGCCATGAATGTTTTCAAATATTACCGCCGAGATGTTAGGTTGGGTTAGGTTAGGTTATATTACGTTATTGATGTATATAAAGGTCCCACGGAGACGTAGAGGCCAACAAGCCAGGAATGTGATCAAATATTACCGCCGAGATGTAAGGTTGGGTTAGGTTAGGTTATATTACGTTATTGATGTATATAAAGGTCCCACGGATACGTAGAGGCCAACTCGCCAGGAATGAGGTCAAATATACCGGCGAGATGTTAGGTTGGGTTAGGTTAGGTTATATTTCGTTATTGATGTATATGAAGGTCCCACGGAGACGTAGATGCCAACAAGCCAGGAATGTGGGCAAATATTACCGCCGAGATGTTATTTTGGTTTAGGATAGGTTATATTACGTTATTGATGTATATAAATGTACCACGGAGACGTGGAGTCCAACTCGCCAGGAATGTTGTCAAATATTACCGCCGAGATGATAGGTTGGGTTAGGTTAGGTTATATTACGTTATTGATGTATATAGAGGTCCCACGGAGACGTAGATGCCAGCAAGCCAGGAATGTGGTCAAATATTACCGCCGAGATGTTATTTTGGGTTATGATAGGTTATATTACGTTATTGATGTATATAAATGTACCACGGAGACGTAGAGGCCAACTCGCCATGAATGTTTTCAAATATTACCGCCGAGATGTTAGGTTGGGTTAGGTTAGGTTATATTACGTTATTGATGTATATAAAGGTCCCACGGAGACGTAGAGGCCAACTCGCCAGGAATGTTTTCAAATATTGCCGCCGAGATGTTAGGTAGGGTTAGGTTAGGTTATATTACGTTATAGATGTATTTAAAGGTCCCGCGGAGACGTAGAGGCCAGCAAGCCAGGAATGTGATCAAATATTACCGCCGAAATGTTAGGTTGGGTTAGGTTAGGTTATATTACGTTATTGATGTATATAAAGGACCCACGGAGACGTGGAGGCCAACTCGCCAGGAATGTTGTCAAATATTACCGCCGAGATGATAAGTTGTGTTAGGTTAGGTTATATTACGTTATTGATGTATATAAAGGTCCCACGGAGACGTAGATGCCAGCAAGCCAGGAATGTGGTCAAATATTACCGCCGAGATGTTATTTTGGGTTAGGATAGGTTATATTACGTTATTGATGTATATAAATGTACCACGGAGACGTAGATGCCAACTCGCCATGAATGTTTTCAAATATTACCGCCGAGATGTTAGGTTGGGTTAGGTTAGGTTATATTACGTTATTGATGTATATAAAGGTCCCACGGAGACGTAGAGGCCAACAAGCCAGGAATGTGATCAAATATTACCGCCGAGATGTAAGGTTGGGTTAGGTTAGGTTATATTACGTTATTGATGTATATAAAGGTCCCACGGATACGTAGAGGCCAACTCGCCAGGAATGAGGTCAAATATACCGGCGAGATGTTAGGTTGGGTTAGGTTAGGTTATATTTCGTTATTGATGTATATGAAGGTCCCACGGAGACGTAGATGCCAACAAGCCAGGAATGTGGGCAAATATTACCGCCGAGATGTTATTTTGGTTTAGGATAGGTTATATTACGTTATTGATGTATATAAATGTACCACGGAGACGTAGAGGCCAACTCGCCATGAATGTTTTCAAATATTACCGCCGAGATGTTAGGTTGGGTTAGGTTAGGTTATATTACGTTATTGATGTATATAAAGGTCCCACGGAGACGTAGAGGCCAACTCGCCAGGAATGTTTTCAAATATTGCCGCCGAGATGTTAGGTAGGGTTAGGTTAGGTTATATTACGTTATAGATGTATTTAAAGGTCCCGCGGAGACGTAGAGGCCAGCAAGCCAGGAATGTGATCAAATATTACCGCCGAAATGTTAGGTTGGGTTAGGTTAGGTTATATTACGTTATTGATGTATATAAAGGACCCACGGAGACGTGGAGGCCAACTCGCCAGGAATGTTGTCAAATATTACCGCCGAGATGATAGGTTGGGTTAGGTTAGGTTATATTAGGTTATTGATGTATATGAAGAGCAAACCGAGACGTAGAGTCCAACTCGCCAGGAATGTTGTCAAATATTACCGCCGAGATGATAGGTTGGGTTAGGTTAGGTTATATTACGTTATTGATGTATATAAATGTACCACGGAGACGTAGAGGCCAACTCGCCATGAATGTTTTCAAATATTACCGCCGAGATGTTAGGTTGGGTTAGGTTAGGTTATATTACGTTATTGATGTATATAAAGGTCCCACGGAGACGTAGAGGCCAACTCGCCAGGAATGTTGTCAAATATTACCGCCGAGATGATAGGTTGGGTTAGGTTAGGTTATATTAGGTTACTGATGTATATGAAGGGCAAACCGAGACGTAGAGGCCAACTCGCCAGGAATGTTGTCAAATATTACCGCCGAGATGTTAGGTTGGGTTAGGTTAGGTTATATCACGTTATAGATGTATATAAAGGTCCCACGGATACGTAGAGGCCAACTCGCCAGGAATGAGGTCAAATATACCGCCGAAATGTTAGGTTGGGTTAGGTTAGGTTATATTTCGTTATTGATGTATATAAATGTACCACGGAGACGTAGAGGCCAACTCGCCATGAATGTTTTCAAATATTACCGCCGAGATGTTAGGTTGGGTTAGGTTAGGTTATATTACGTTATTGATGTATATAAAGGTCCCACGGAGACGTAGAGGCCAACTCGCCAGGAATGTTGTCAAATATTACCGCCGAGATGATAGGTTGGGTTAGGTTAGGTTATATTAGGTTATTGATGTATATGAAGGGCAAACCGAGACGTAGAGGCCAACTCGCCAGGAATGTTGTCAAATATTACCGCCGAGATGTTAGGTTGGGTTCGGTTAGGTTATATCACGTTATAGATGTATATAAAGTTCCCGCGGAGACGTAGAGGCCAGCAAGCCAGGAATGTGATCAAATATTACCGCCGAGATGTTAGGTTGGGTTAGGTTAGGTTATATTACGTTATTGATGTATATAAAGGTACCACGGAGACGTGGAGTCCAACTCGCCAGGAATGTTGTCAAATATTACCGCCGAGATGATAGGTTGGGTTAGGTTAGGTTATATTACGTTATTGATGTATATAGAGGTCCCACGGAGACGTAGATGCCAGCAAGCCAGGAATGTGGTCAAATATTACCGCCGAGATGTTATTTTGGGTTATGATAGGTTATATTACGTTATTGATGTATATAAATGTACCACGGAGACGTAGAGGCCAACTCGCCATGAATGTTTTCAAATATTACCGCCGAGATGTTAGGTTGGGTTAGGTTAGGTTATATTACGTTATTGATGTATATAAAGGTCCCACGGAGACGTAGAGGCCAACTCGCCAGGAATGTTTTCAAATATTGCCGCCGAGATGTTAGGTAGGGTTAGGTTAGGTTATATTACGTTATAGATGTATTTAAAGGTCCCGCGGAGACGTAGAGGCCAGCAAGCCAGGAATGTGATCAAATATTACCGCCGAAATGTTAGGTTGGGTTAGGTTAGGTTATATTACGTTATTGATGTATATAAAGGACCCACGGAGACGTGGAGGCCAACTCGCCAGGAATGTTGTCAAATATTACCGCCGAGATGATAAGTTGTGTTAGGTTAGGTTATATTACGTTATTGATGTATATAAAGGTCCCACGGAGACGTAGATGCCAGCAAGCCAGGAATGTGGTCAAATATTACCGCCGAGATGTTATTTTGGGTTAGGATAGGTTATATTACGTTATTGATGTATATAAATGTACCACGGAGACGTAGATGCCAACTCGCCATGAATGTTTTCAAATATTACCGCCGAGATGTTAGGTTGGGTTAGGTTAGGTTATATTACGTTATTGATGTATATAAAGGTCCCACGGAGACGTAGAGGCCAACAAGCCAGGAATGTGATCAAATATTACCGCCGAGATGTAAGGTTGGGTTAGGTTAGGTTATATTACGTTATTGATGTATATAAAGGTCCCACGGATACGTAGAGGCCAACTCGCCAGGAATGAGGTCAAATATACCGGCGAGATGTTAGGTTGGGTTAGGTTAGGTTATATTTCGTTATTGATGTATATGAAGGTCCCACGGAGACGTAGATGCCAACAAGCCAGGAATGTGGGCAAATATTACCGCCGAGATGTTATTTTGGTTTAGGATAGGTTATATTACGTTATTGATGTATATAAATGTACCACGGAGACGTGGAGTCCAACTCGCCAGGAATGTTGTCAAATATTACCGCCGAGATGATAGGTTGGGTTAGGTTAGGTTATATTACGTTATTGATGTATATAGAGGTCCCACGGAGACGTAGATGCCAGCAAGCCAGGAATGTGGTCAAATATTACCGCCGAGATGTTATTTTGGGTTATGATAGGTTATATTACGTTATTGATGTATATAAATGTACCACGGAGACGTAGAGGCCAACTCGCCATGAATGTTTTCAAATATTACCGCCGAGATGTTAGGTTGGGTTAGGTTAGGTTATATTACGTTATTGATGTATATAAAGGTCCCACGGAGACGTAGAGGCCAACTCGCCAGGAATGTTTTCAAATATTGCCGCCGAGATGTTAGGTAGGGTTAGGTTAGGTTATATTACGTTATAGATGTATTTAAAGGTCCCGCGGAGACGTAGAGGCCAGCAAGCCAGGAATGTGATCAAATATTACCGCCGAAATGTTAGGTTGGGTTAGGTTAGGTTATATTTCGTTA
Source organism: Xylocopa violacea (assembly GCA_963969225.1). Taxonomy (NCBI): domain Eukaryota; kingdom Metazoa; phylum Arthropoda; class Insecta; order Hymenoptera; family Apidae; genus Xylocopa; species Xylocopa violacea. The sequence continues at coordinate 5,650,857 of CAXAJV010000977.1, forward strand.
TTGATGTATATGAAGGTCCCACGGAGACGTAGATGCCAACAAGCCAGGAATGTGGGCAAATATTACCGCCGAGATGTTATTTTGGTTTAGGATAGGTTATATTACGTTATTGATGTATATAAATGTACCACGGAGACGTAGAGGCCAACTCGCCATGAATGTTTCCAAATATTACCGCCGAGATGTTAGGTTGGGTTAGGTTAGGTTATATTACGTTCTTGATGTATGTAAAGGTCCCACGGAGACGTAGAGGCCAACTCGCCAGGAATGTTGTCAAATATTACCGCCGAGATGATAGGTTGGGTTAGGTTAGGTTATATTAGGTTATTGATGTATATGAAGGGCAAACCGAGACGTAGAGGCCAACTCGCCAGGAATGTTGTCAAATATTACCGCCGAGATGTGAGGTTGGGTTACGTTAGGTTATATCACATTATAGATGTATATAAAGGTCCCGCGGAGACGTAGAGGCCAGCAAGCCAGGAATGTGATCAAATATTACCGCCGAGATGTTAGGTTGTGTTAGGTTAGGTTATATTACGTTATTGATGTATATAAAGGTCCCACGGCGACGTGGAGTCCAGCTCGCCAGGAATGTTGTCAAATATTATCGCCGAGATGATAGGTTGGGTTAGGTTAGGTTATATTACGTTATTGATGTATATAAAGATCCCACGAGACGTAGATGCCAGCAAGCCAGGAATGTGGTAAAATATTACCGCCGAGATGTTAGGTTGGGTTAGGTTAGGTTATATTACGTTATGGATGTCTATAAAGGACCCACGGTGACGTAGAGGCCAACAAGGCAGGAATGTGTTCAAATATTACCGCCGAGATGTTAGATTGGTTTAGGTTAGGTTATATTACGTTATTGATGTATATAAAGGTCCCACGGAGACGTAGAGGCCAACAAGCCAGGAATGAGATCAAATATTACCGCCGAGATGTAAGGTTGGGTTAGGTTAGGTTATATTACGTTATTGATGTATATAAAGGTCCCACGGATACGTAGAGGCCAACTCGCCAGGAATGAGGTCAAATATACCGCCGAGATGTAAGGTTGGGTTAGGTTAGGTTATATTACGTTATTGATGTATATAAAGGTCCCACGGATACGTAGAGGCCAACTCGCCAGGAATGAGGTCAAATATACCGGCGAGATGTTAGGTTGGGTTAGGTTAGGTTATATTTCGTTATTGATGTATATGAAGGTCCCACGGAGACGTAGATGCCAACAAGCCAGGAATGTGGGCAAATATTACCGCCGAGATGTTATTTTGGGTTAGGATAGGTTATATTACGTTATTGATGTATATAAATGTACCACGGAGACGTAGAGGCCAACTCGCCATGAATGTTTCCAAATATTACCGCCGAGATGTTAGGTTGGGTTAGGTTAGGTTATATTACGTTCTTGATGTATATAAAGGTCCCACGGAGACGTAGAGGCCAACTCGCCAGGAATGTTGTCAAATATTACCGCCGAGATGATAGGTTGGGTTAGGTTAGGTTATATTAGGTTATTGATGTATATGAAGGGCAAACCGAGACGTAGAGGCCAACTCGCCAGGAATGTTGTCAAATATTACCGCCGAGATGTTAGGTTGGGTTAGGTTAGGTTATATCACATTATAGATGTATATAAAGGTCCCGCGGAGACGTAGAGGCCAGCAAGCCAGGAATGTGATCAAATATTACCGCCGAGATGTTAGGTTGTGTTAGGTTAGGTTATATTACGTTATTGATGTATATAAAGGTCCCACGGAGACGTGGAGTCCAACTCGCCAGGAATGTTGTCAAATATTATCGCCGAGATGATAGGTTGGGTTAGGTTAGGTTATATTACGTTATTGATGTATATAAAGATCCCACGGAGACGTAGATGCCAGCAAGCCAGGAATGTGGTCAAATATTACCGCCGAGATGTTAGGTTGGGTTAGGTTAGGTTATATTACGTTATGGATGTCTATAAAGGACCCACGGTGACGTAGAGGCCAACAAGGCAGGAATGTGTTCAAATATTACCGCCGAGATGTTAGATTGGTTTAGGTTAGGTTATATTACGTTATTGATGTATATAAAGGTCCCACGGAGACGTAGAGGCCAACAAGCCAGGAATGAGATCAAATATTACCGCCGAGATGTAAGGTTGGGTTAGGTTAGGTTATATTACGTTATTGATGTATATAAAGGTCCCACGGATACGTAGAGGCCAACTCGCCAGGAATGAGGTCAAATATACCGCCGAGGTGTAAGGTTGGGTTAGGTTAGGTTATATTACGTTATTGATGTATATAAAGGTCCCACGGATACGTAGAGGCCAACTCGCCAGGAATGAGGTCAAATATACCGGCGAGATGTTAGGTTGGGTTAGGTTAGGTTATATTTCGTTATTGATGTATATGAAGGTCCCACGGAGACGTAGATGCCAACAAGCCAGGAATGTGGGCAAATATTACCGCCGAGATGTTATTTTGGGTTAGGATAGGTTATATTACGTTATTGATGTATATAAATGTACCACGGAGACGTAGAGGCCAACTCGCCATGAATGTTTCCAAATATTACCGCCGAGATGTTAGGTTGGGTTAGGTTAGGTTATATTACGTTCTTGATGTATATAAAGGTCCCACGGAGACGTAGAGGCCAACTCGCCAGGAATGTTGTCAAATATTACCGCCGAGATGATAGGTTGGGTTAGGTTAGGTTATATTAGGTTATTGATGTATATGAAGGGCAAACCGAGACGTAGAGGCCAATTCGCCAGGAATGTTGTCAAATATTACCGCCGAGATGTTAGGTTGGGTTAGGTTAGGTTATATCACGTTATAGATGTATATAAAGGTCCCGCGGAGACGTAGAGGCCAGCAAGCCAGGAATGTGATCAAATATTACCGCCGAGATGTTAGGTTGGGTTAGGTTAGGTTATATCACGTTATAGATGTATATAAAGGTCCCGCGGAGACGTAGAGGCCAGCAAGCCAGGAATGTGATCAAATATTACCGCCAAGATGTTAGGTTGGGTTAGGTTAGGTTATATTACGTTATTGATGTATATAAGGGTCCCACGGAGACGTGGAGTCCAACTCGCCAGGAATGTTGTCAAATATTACCGCCGAGATGATAGGTTGGGTTAGGTTAGGTTATATTACGTTATTGATGTATATAAAGGTCCCACGGAGACGTAGATGCCAGCAAGCCAGGAATGTGGTCAAATATTACCGCCGAGATGTTAGGTTGGGTTAGGTTAGGTTATATTACGTTATGGATGTCTATAAAGGACCCACGGTGACGTAGAGGCCAACTCGCCAGGAATGTTTTCAAATATTACCGCCGAAATGTTAGGTTGGGTTAGGTTAGATTATATAACGTTATAGATGTATATAAAGGTCCCGCGGAGACGTAGAGGCCAACAAGGCAGGAATGCGTTCAAATATTACCGCCGAGATGTTAGATTGGTTTAGGTTAGGTTATATTACGTTATTGATGTATATAAAGGTCCCACGGAGACGTAGAGGCCAACAAGCCAGGACTGTGATCAAATATTACCGCCGAGATGTAAGGTTTAGTTAGGTTAGGTTATATTACGTTATAGATGTATATAAAGGTCCCACGGATACGGAGAGGCCAACTCGCCAGGAATGAGGTCAAATATACCGGCGAGATGTTAGGTTGGGTTAGGTTAGGTTATATTTCGTTATTGATGTATATGAAGGTCCCACGGAGACGTAGAGGCCAACTCGCCAGGAATGTTGTCAAATATTACCGCCGAGATGATAGGTTGGGTTAGGTTAGGTTATATTAGGTTATTGATGTATATGAAGGGCAAACCGAGACGTAGAGGCCAACTCGCCAGGAATGTTGTCAAATATTACCGCCGAGATGTTAGGTTGGGTTAGGTTAGGTTATATTACATTATAGATGTATATAAAGGTCCCGCGGAGACGTAGAGGCCAGCAAGCCAGGAATGTGATCAAATATTACCGCCGAGATGTTAGGTTCGGTTAGGTTAGGTTATATTACGTTATTGATGTATATAAAGGTCCCACGGAGACGTGGAGTCCAACTCGCCAGGAATGTTGTCAAATATTACCGCCGAGATGATAGGTTGGGTTAGGTTAGGTTATATTACGTTATTGATGCATATAAAGATCCCACGGAGACGTAGATGCCAGCAAGCCAGGAATGTGGTCAAATATTACCGCCGAGATGTTATTTTGGGTTATGATAGGTTATATTACGTTATTGATGTATATAAATGTACCACGGAGACGTAGATGCCAACTCGCCATGAATGTTTTCAAATATTACCGCCGAGATGTTAGGTTGGGTTAGGTTAGGTTATATTACGTTATGGATGTCTATAAAGGACCCACGGTGACGTAGAGGCCAACAAGGCAGGAATGTGTTCAAATATTACCGCCGAGATGTTAGATTGGTTTAGGTTAGGTTATATTACGTTATTGATGTATATAAAGGTCCCACGGAGACGTAGAGGCCAACAAGCCAGGAATGTGATCAAATATTACCGCCGAGATGTAAGGTTGTGTTAGGTTAGGTTATATTACGTTATTGATGTATATAAAGGTCCCACGGATACGTAGAGGCCAACTCGCCAGGAATGAGGTCGGATATACCGGCGAGATGTTAGGTTGGGTTAGGTTAGGTTATATTTCGTTATTGATGTATATGAAGGTCCCACGGAGACGTAGAGGCCAACTCGCCAGGAATGTTGTCAAATATAACCGCCGAGACGTTATTTTGGGTTAGGATAGGTTATATTACGTTATTGATGTATATAAAGGTCCCACGAAACGTAGATGCCAACAAGCCAGGAATGTGGGCAAATATTACCGCCGTGATGTTATTTTGGGTTCGGATAGGTTATATTACGTAATTGATGTATATAAATGCACCACGGAGACGTAGATGCCAACTCGCCATGAATGTTTTCAAATATTACCGCCGAGATGTTAGGTTGGGTTAGGTTAGATTATATCACGTTATAGATGTATATAAAGGTCCCGCGGAGACGTAGAGGCCAACAAGGCAGGAATGTTTTCAAATATTACCACCGAGATGTTAGATTGGGTTAGGTTAGGTTATATTACGTTATTGATGTATATAAAGGTCCAACGGAGACGTAGAGGCCAGCAAGCCAGGAATGTGATCAAATATTACCGCCGAGATGTTAGGTTGGGTTAGGTTAGGTTATATTACGTTATTGATGTATATAAAGGTACCACGGAGACGTGGAGTCCAACTCGCCAGGAATGTTGTCAAATATTACCGCCGAGATGATAGGTTGGGTTAGGTTAGGTTATATTACGTTATTGATGTATATAGAGGTCCCGCGGAGACGTAGATGCCAGCAAGCCAGGAATGTGGTCAAATATTACCGCCGAGATGTTATTTTGGGTTATGATAGGTTATATTACGTTATTGATGTATATAAATGTACCACGGAGACGTAGAGGCCAACTCGCCATGAATGTTTTCAAATATTACCGCCGAGATGTTAGGTTGGGTTAGGTTAGGTTATATCACGTTATTGATGTATATAAAGGTCCCACGGAGACGTAGAGGCCAACTCGCCAGGAATGTTGTCAAATATTACCGCCGAGGTGATAGGTTGGGTTAGGTTATGTTATATTAGGTTATTGATGTATATGAAGAGCAAACCGAGACGTAGAGTCCAACTCGCCAGGAATGTTGTCAAATATTACCGCCGAGATGATAGGTTGGGTTAGGTTAGGTTATATTACGTTATTGATGTATATAAATGTACCACGGAGACGTAGAGGCCAACTCGCCATGAATGTTTTCAAATATTACCGCCGAGATGTTAGGTTGGGTTAGGTTAGGTTATATTACGTTATTGATGTATATAAAGGTCCCACGGAGACGTAGAGGCCAACTCGCCAGGAATGTTGTCAAATATTACCGCCGAGATGATAGGTTGGGTTAGGTTAGGTTATATTAGGTTACTGATGTATATGAAGGGCAAACCGAGACGTAGAGGCCAACTCGCCAGGAATGTTGTCAAATATTACCGCCGAGATGTTAGGTTGGGTTAGGTTAGGTTATATCACGTTATAGATGTATATAAAGGTCCCACGGATACGTAGAGGCCAACTCGCCAGGAATGAGGTCAAATATACCGCCGAAATGTTAGGTTGGGTTAGGTTAGGTTATATTTCGTTATTGATGTATATAAATGTACCACGGAGACGTAGAGGCCAACTCGCCATGAATGTTTTCAAATATTACCGCCGAGATGTTAGGTTGGGTTAGGTTAGGTTATATCACGTTATAGATGTATATAAAGGTCCCGCGGAGACGTAGAGGCCAGCAAGCCAGGAATGTGATCAAATATTACCGCCGAGATGTTAGGTTGGGTTAGGTTAGGTTATATTACGTTATTGATGTATATAAAGGTACCACGGAGACGTGGAGTCCAACTCGCCAGGAATGTTGTCAAATATTACCGCCGAGATGATAGGTTGGGTTAGGTTAGGTTATATTACGTTATTGCTGTATATAGAGGTCCCACGGAGACGTAGATGCCAGCAAGCCAGGAATGTGGTCAAATATTACCGCCGAGATGTTATTTTGGGTTAGGTTAGGTTATATTAGGTTATTGATGTATATGAAGAGCAAACCGAGACGTAGAGTCCAACTCGCCAGGAATGTTGTCAAATATTACCGCCGAGATGTTAGGTTGGGTTAGGTTAGGTTATATCACGTTATAGATGTATATAAAGGTCCCGCGGAGACGTAGGGGCCAGCAAGCCAGGAATGTGATCAAATATTACCGCCGAGATGTTAGGTTGGGTTAGGATAGGTTATATTACGTTATTGATGTATATAAATGTACCACGGAGACGTAGAGGCCAACTCGCCATGAATGTTTTCAAATATTACCGCCGAGATGTTAGGTTGGGTTAGGTTAGGTTATATTACGTTATTGATGTATATAAAGGTCCCACGGAGACGTAGAGGCCAACTCGCCAGGAATGTTTTCAAATATTGCCGCCGAGATGTTATTATGGGTTAGGATACGTTATATTACGTTATAGATGTATATAAATGTACCACGAAGACGTAGAGGCCAACTCGCCATGAATGTTTTCAAATATTACCGCCGAGATGTTAGGTTGGGATAGGTTAGGTTATATTACGTTATAGATGAATATAAAGGTCCCACGGAGACGTAGAGGCCAACTCGCTAGGAATGTTTTCAAATATTACCGCCGAGATGTGAGGTTGGGTTAGGTTACGTTATATTACGTTATAGATGTATTTAAAGGTCCCGCGGAGACGTAGAGGCCAACTCGCTAGGAATGTTTTCAAATATTACCGCCGAGATGTTAGGTTGGGTTAGGTTAGGTTATATTACGTTATTGATGTATATAAAGGTCCCACGGAGACGTAGATGCCAACTCGCCATGAATGTTTTCAAATGTTACCGCCGAGATGTTAGGTTGGGTTAGGTTAGGCTATATTACGTTATGGATGTCTATAAAGGACCCACGGTGACGTAGAGACCAACTCGCCAGGAATGTTTTCAAATATTACCGCCGAGATGTTAGGTTGGGTTAGGTTAGATTATATAACGTTATAGATGTATATAAAGGTCCCGCGGAGACGTAGAGGCCAACAAGGCAGGAATGTGTTCAAATATTACCGCCGAGATGTTAGATTGGTTTAGGTTAGGTTATATTACGTTATTGATGTATATAAAGGTCCCACGGAGACGTAGAGGCCAACAAGCCAGGAATGTGATCAAATATTACCGCCGAGATGTAAGGTTGGGTTAGGTTAGGTTATATTACGTTATTGATGTATATAAAGGTCCCACGGATACGTAGAGGCCAACTCGCCAGGAATGAGGTCAAATATACCGGCGAGATGTTAGGTTGGGTTAGGTTAGGTTATATTTCGTTATTGATGTATATGAAGGTCCCACGGAGACGTAGATGCCAACAAGCCAGGAATGTGGGCAAATATTACCGCCGAGATGTAAGGTTGGGTTAGGTTAGGTTATATTACGTTATTGATGTATATAAAGGTCCCACGGAGACGTAGAGGCCAACTCGCCATGAATGTTTCCAAATATTACCGCCGAGATGTTAGGTTGGGTTAGGTTAGGTTATATTACGTTATTAATGTATATAAAGGTCCCACGGATACGTAGAGGCCAACTCGCCAGGAATGAGGTCAAATATACCGCCGAAATGTTAGGTTGGGTTAGGTTAGGTTATATTTCGTTATTGATGTATATAAATGTACCACGGAGACGTAGAGGCCAACTCGCCATGAATGTTTTCAAATATTACCGCCGAGATGTTAGGTTGGGTTAGGTTAGGTTATATTACGTGATTGATGTATATAAAGGTCCCACGGAGACGTAGAGGCCAACTCGCCAGGAATGTTGTCAAATATTACCGCCGAGATGATAGGTTCGGTTAGGTTAGGTTATATTAGGTTATTGATGTATGTGAAGAGCAAACCGAGACGTAGAGGCCAACTCGCCAGGAATGTTGTCAAATATTACCGCCGAGATGTTAGGTTGGGTTAGGTTAGGTTATATCACGTTATAGATGTATATAAAGGTCCCGCGGAGACGTAGGGGCCAGCAAGCCAGGAATGTGATCAAATATACCGGCGAGATGTTAGGTTGGGTTAGGTTAGGTTATATTTCGTTATTGATGTATATGAAGGTCCCACGGAGACGTAGATGCCAACAAGCCAGGAATGTGGGCAAATATTACCGCCGAGATGTAAGGTTGGGTTAGGTTAGGTTATATTACGTTATTGATGTATATAAAGGTCCCGCGGAGACGTAGAGGCCAACAAGGTAGGAATGTGTTCAAATATTACCGCCGAGATGTTAGGTTGGGTTAGGTTAGATTATATAACGTTATAGATGTATATAAAGGTCCCGCGAAGACGTAGAGGCCAACAAGGCAGGAATGTGTTCAAATATTACCGCCGAGATGTTAGATTGGTTTAGGTTAGGTTATATTACGTTATTGATGTATGTAAAGGTCCCGCGGAGACGTAGAGGCCAGCAAGCCAGAAATGTGATCAAATATTACCGCCGAGATGTTAGGTTGGGTTAGGTTAGGTTATATTACGTTATTGATGTATATAAAGGTACCACGGAGACGTGGAGTCCAACTCGCCAGGAATGTTGTCAAATATTACCGCCGAGATGATAGGTTGGGTTAGGTTAGGTTATATTACGTTATTGATGTATATAGAGGTCCCGCGGAGACGTAGATGCCAGCAAGCCAGGAATGTGGTCAAATATTACCGCCGAGATGTTATTTTGGGTTATGATAGGTTATCTTACGTTATTGATGTATATAAATGTACCACGGAGACGTAGAGGCCAACTCGCCATGAATGTTTTCAAATATTACCGCCGAGATGTTAGGTTGGGTTAGGTTAGGTTATATTACGTTATTGATGTATATAAAGGTCCCACGGAGACGTAGAGGCCAACTCGCCAGGAATGTTGTCAAATATTACCGCCGAGATGATAGGTTGGGTTAGGTTAGGTTATATTAGGTTATTGATGTATATGAAGAGCAAACCGAGACGTAGAGTCCAACTCGCCAGGAATGTTGTCAAATATTACCGCCGAGATGATAGGTTGGGTTAGGTTAGGTTATATTACGTTATTGATGTATATAAATGTACCACGGAGACGTAGAGGCCAACTCGCCATGAATGTTTTCAAATATTACCGCCGAGATGTTAGGTTGGGTTAGGTTAGGTTATATTACGTTATTGATGTATATAAAGGTCCCACGGAGACGTAGAGGCCAACTCGCCAGGAATGTTGTCAAATATTACCGCCGAGATGATAGGTTGGGTTAGGTTAGGTTATATTAGGTTACTGATGTATATGAAGGGCAAACCGAGACGTAGAGGCCAACTCGCCAGGAATGTTGTCAAATATTACCGCCGAGATGTTAGGTTGGGTTAGGTTAGGTTATATCACGTTATAGATGTATATAAAGGTCCCACGGATACGTAGAGGCCAACTCGCCAGGAATGAGGTCAAATATACCGCCGAAATGTTAGGTTGGGTTAGGTTAGGTTATATTTCGTTATTGATGTATATAAATGTACCACGGAGACGTAGAGGCCAACTCGCCATGAATGTTTTCAAATATTACCGCCGAGATGTTAGGTTGGGTTAGGTTAGGTTATATTACGTTATTGATGTATATAAAGGTCCCACGGGGACGTAGAGGCCAACTCGCCAGGAATGTTGTCAAATATTACCGCCGAGATGATAGGTTGGGTTAGGTTAGGTTATATTAGGTTATTGATGTATATGAAGGGCAAACCGAGACGTAGAGGCCAACTCGCCAGGAATGTTGTCAAATATTACCGCCGAGATGTTAGGTTGGGTTAGGTTAGGTTATATCACGTTATAGATGTATATAAAGGTCCCGCGGAGACGTAGAGGCCAGCAAGCCAGGAATGTGATCAAATATTACCGCCGAGATGTTAGGTTGGGTTAGGTTAGGTTATATTACGTTATTGATGTATATAAAGGTACCACGGAGACGTGGAGTCCAACTCGCCAGGAATGTTGTCAAATATTACCGCCGAGATGATATGTTGGGTTAGGTTAGGTTATATTACGTTATTGATGTATATAGAGGTCCCACGGAGACGTAGATGCCAGCAAGCCAGGAATGTGGTCAAATATTACCGCCGAGATGTTATTTTGGGTTATGATAGGTTATATTACGTTATTGATGTATATAAATGTACCACGGAGACGTAGAGGCCAACTCGCCATGAATGTTTTCAAATATTACCGCCGAGATGTTAGGTTGGGTTAGGTTAGGTTATATTACGTTATTGATGTATATAAAGGTCCCACGGAGACGTAGAGGCCAACTCGCCAGGAATGTTGTCAAATATTACCGCCGAGATGATAGGTTGGGTTAGGTTAGGTTATATTAGGTTATTGATGTATATGAAGAGCAAACCGAGACGTAGAGTCCAACTCGCCAGGAATGTTGTCAAATATTACCGCCGAGATGTTAGGTTGGGTTAGGTTAGGTTATATCACGTTATAGATGTATATAAAGGTCCCGCGGAGACGTAGGGGCCAGCAAGCCAGGAATGTGATCAAATATTACCGCCGAGATGTTAGGTTGGGTTAGGATAGGTTATATTACGTTATTGATGTATATAAATGTACCACGGAGACGTAGAGGCCAACTCGCCATGAATGTTTTCAAATATTACCGCCGAGATGTTAGGTTGGGTTAGGTTAGGTTATATTACGTTATTGATGTATATAAAGGTCCCACGGAGACGTAGAGGCCAACTCGCCAGGAATGTTTTCAAATATTGCCGCCGAGATGTTAGGTAGGGTTAGGTTAGGTTATATTACGTTATAGATGTATTTAAAGGTCCCGCGGAGACGTAGAGGCCAGCAAGCCAGGAATGTGATCAAATATTACCGCCGAAATGTTAGGTTGGGTTAGGTTAGGTTATATTACGTTATTGATGTATATAAAGGACCCACGGAGACGTGGAGGCCAACTCGCCAGGAATGTTGTCAAATATTACCGCCGAGATGATAAGTTCTGTTAGGTTAGGTTATATTACGTTATTGATGTATATAAAGGTCCCACGGAGACGTAGATGCCAGCAAGCCAGGAATGTGGTCAAATATTACCGCCGAGATGTTATTTTGGGTTAGGATAGGTTATATTACGTTATTGATGTATATAAATGTACCACGGAGACGTAGATGCCAACTCGCCATGAATGTTTTCAAATATTACCGCCGAGATGTTAGGTTGGGTTAGGTTAGGTTATATTACGTTATGGATGTCTATAAAGGACCCACGGTGACGTAGAGACCAACTCGCCAGGAATGTTTTCAAATATTACCGCCGAGATGTTAGGTTGGGTTAGGTTAGATTATATAACGTTATAGATGTATATAAAGGTCGCGCGGAGACGTAGAGGCCAACAGGGCAGGAATGTGTTCAAATGTTACCGCCGAGATGTTAGATTGGTTTAGGTTAGGTTATATTACGTTATTGATGTATATAAAGGTCCCACGGAGACGTAGAGGCCAACAAGCCAGGAATGTGATCAAATATTACCGCCGAGATGTAAGGTTGGGTTAGGTTAGGTTATATTACGTTATTGATGTATATAAAGGTCCCACGGATACGTAGAGGCCAACTCGCCAGGAATGAGGTCAAATATACCGGCGAGATGTTAGGTTGGGTTCGGTTAGGTTATGTTTCGTTATTGATGTATATGAAGGTCCCACGGAGACGTAGATGCCAACAAGCCAGGAATGTGGGCAAATATTACCGCCGAGATGTTATTTTGGGTTAGGATAGGTTATATTACGTTATTGATGTATATAAATGTACCACGGAGACGTAGAGGCCAACTCGCCATGAATGTTTCCAAATATTACCGCCGAGATGTTAGGTTGGGTTAGGTTAGGTTATATTACGTTCTTGATGTATATAAAGGTCCCGCGGAGACGTAGAGGCCAACTCGCCAGGAATGTTGTCAAATATTACCGCCGAGATGATAGGTTGGGTTGGGTTAGGTTATATTAGGTTATTGATGTATATGAAGGGCAAACCGAGACGTAGAGGCCAACTCGCCAGGAATGCTGTCAAATATTACCGCCGAGATGTTAGGTTGGGTTAGGTTAGGTTATATTACGTTATTGATGTATATAAATGTCCCACGGAGACGTAGAGGCCAACTCGCCAGGAATGTTTTCAAATATTGCCGCCGAGATGTTAGGTAGGGTTAGGTTAGGTTATATTACGTTATAGATGTATTTAAAGGTCCCGCGGAGACGTAGAGGCCAGCAAGCCAGGAATGTGATCAAATATTACCGCCGAAATGTTAGGTTGGGTTAGGTTATGTTATATTACGTTATTGATGTATATACAGGACCCACGGAGACGTGGAGGCCAACTCGCCAGGAATGTTGTCAAATATTACCGCCGAGATGATAAGTTGTGTTAGGTTAGGTTATATTACGTTATTGATGTATATAAAGGTCCCACGGAGACGTAGATGCCAGCAAGCCAGGAATGTGGTCAAATATTACCGCCGAGATGTTATTTTGGGTTAGGATAGGTTATCTTACGTTATTGATGTATATAAATGTACCACGGAGACGTAGATGCCAACTCGCCATGAATGTTTTCAAATATTACCGCCGAGATGTTAGGTTGGGTTAGGTTAGGTTATATTACGTTATGGATGTCTATAAAGGACCCACGGTGACATAGAGGCCAACTCGCCAGGAATGTTTTCAAATATTACCGCCGAGATGTTAGGTTGGGTTAGGTTAGATTATATAACGTTATAGATGTATATAAAGGTCCCGCGGAGACGTAGAGGCCAACAAGGCAGGAATGTGTTCAAATATTACCGCCGAGATGTTAGATTGGTTTAGGTTAGGTTATATTACGTTATTGATGTATATAAAGGTCCCACGGAGACGTAGAGGCCAACAAGCCAGGAATGTGATCAAATATTACCGCCGAGATGTAAGGTTGGGTTAGGTTAGGTTATATTACGTTATTGATGTATATGAAGGTCCCACGGATACGTAGAGGCCAACTCGCCAGGAATGAGGTCAAATATACCGGCGAGATGTTAGGTTGGGTTAGGTTAGGTTATATTTCGTTATTGATGTATATGAAGGTCCCACGGAGACGTAGATGCCAACAAGCCAGGAATGTGGGCAAATATTACCAGCGAGAAGTTATTTTGGGTTAGGATAGGTTATATTACGTTATTGATGTATATAAATGTACCACGGAGACGTAGAGGCCAACTCGCCATGAATGTTTTCAAATATTACCGCCGAGATGTTAGGTTGGGTTAGGTTAGGTTATATTACGTTATTGATGTATATAAAGGTCCCACGGAGACGTAGAGGCCAACTCGCCAGGAATGTTGTCAAATATTACCGCCGAGATGATAGGTTGGGTTAGGTTAGGTTATATTAGGTTATTGATGTATATGAAGAGCAAACCGAGACGTAGAGTCCAACTCGCCAGGAATGTTGTCAAATATTACCGCCGAGATGATAGGTTGGGTTAGGTTAGGTTATATTACGTTATTGATGTATATAAATGTACCACGGAGACGTAGAGGCCAACTCGCCATGAATGTTTTCAAATATTACCGCCGAGATGTTAGGTTGGGTTAGGTTAGGTTATATTACGTTATTGATGTATATAAAGGTCCCACGGAGACGTAGAGGCCAACTCGCCAGGAATGTTGTCAAATATTACCGCCGAGATGATAGGTTGGGTTAGGTTAGGTTATATTAGGTTACTGATGTATATGAAGGGCAAACCGAGACGTAGAGGCCAACTCGCCAGGAATGTTGTCAAATATTACCGCCGAGATGTTAGGTTGGGTTAGGTTAGGTTATATCACGTTATAGATGTATATAAAGGTCCCACGGATACGTAGAGGCCAACTCGCCAGGAATGAGGTCAAATATACCGCCGAAATGTTAGGTTGGGTTAGGTTAGGTTATATTTCGTTATTGATGTATATAAATGTACCACGGAGACGTAGAGGCCAACTCGCCATGAATGTTTTCAAATATTACCGCCGAGATGTTAGGTTGGGTTAGGTTAGGTTATATTACGTTATTGATGTATATAAAGGTCCCACGGGGACGTAGAGGCCAACTCGCCAGGAATGTTGTCAAATATTACCGCCGAGATGATAGGTTGGGTTAGGTTAGGTTATATTAGGTTATTGATGTATATGAAGGGCAAACCGAGACGTAGAGGCCAACTCGCCAGGAATGTTGTCAAATATTACCGCCGAGATGATATGTTGGGTTAGGTTAGGTTATATTACGTTATTGATGTATATAGAGGTCCCACGGAGACGTAGATGCCAGCAAGCCAGGAATGTGGTCAAATATTACCGCCGAGATGTTATTTTGGGTTATGATAGGTTATATTACGTTATTGATGTATATAAATGTACCACGGAGACGTAGAGGCCAACTCGCCATGAATGTTTTCAAATATTACCGCCGAGACGTTAGGTTGGGTTAGGTTAGGTTATATTACGTTATTGATGTATATAAAGGTCCCACGGAGACGTAGAGGCCAACTCGCCAGGAATGTTGTCAAATATTACCGCCGAGATGATAGGTTGGGTTAGGTTAGGTTATATTAGGTTATTGATGTATATGAAGAGCAAACCGAGACGTAGAGTCCAACTCGCCAGGAATGTTGTCAAATATTACCGCCGAGATGTTAGGTTGGGTTAGGTTAGGTTATATCACGTTATAGATGTATATAAAGGTCCCGCGGAGACGTAGGGGCCAGCAAGCCAGGAATGTGATCAAATATTACCGCCGAGATGTTAGGTTGGGTTAGGATAGGTTATATTACGTTATTGATGTATATAAATGTACCACGGAGACGTAGAGGCCAACTCGCCATGAATGTTTTCAAATATTACCGCCGAGATGTTAGGTTGGGTTAGGTTAGGTTATATTACGTTATTGATGTATATAAAGGTCCCACGGAGACGTAGAGGCCAACTCGCCAGGAATGTTTTCAAATATTGCCGCCGAGATGTTAGGTAGGGTTAGGTTAGGTTATATTACGTTATAGATGTATTTAAAGGTCCCGCGGAGACGTAGAGGCCAGCAAGCCAGGAATGTGATCAAATATTACCGCCGAAATGTTAGGTTGGGTTAGGTTAGGTTATATTACGTTATTGATGTATATAAAGGACCCACGGAGACGTGGAGGCCAACTCGCCAGGAATGTTGTCAAATATTACCGCCGAGATGATAAGTTCTGTTAGGTTAGGTTATATTACGTTATTGATGTATATAAAGGTCCCACGGAGACGTAGATGCCAGCAAGCCAGGAATGTGGTCAAATATTACCGCCGAGATGTTATTTTGGGTTAGGATAGGTTATATTACGTTATTGATGTATATAAATGTACCACGGAGACGTAGATGCCAACTCGCCATGAATGTTTTCAAATATTACCGCCGAGATGTTAGGTTGGGTTAGGTTAGGTTATATTACGTTATGGATGTCTATAAAGGACCCACGGTGACGTAGAGACCAACTCGCCAGGAATGTTTTCAAATATTACCGCCGAGATGTTAGGTTGGGTTAGGTTAGATTATATAACGTTATAGATGTATATAAAGGTCGCGCGGAGACGTAGAGGCCAACAGGGCAGGAATGTGTTCAAATGTTACCGCCGAGATGTTAGATTGGTTTAGGTTAGGTTATATTACGTTATTGATGTATATAAAGGTCCCACGGAGACGTAGAGGCCAACAAGCCAGGAATGTGATCAAATATTACCGCCGAGATGTAAGGTTGGGTTAGGTTAGGTTATATTACGTTATTGATGTATATAAAGGTCCCACGGATACGTAGAGGCCAACTCGCCAGGAATGAGGTCAAATATACCGGCGAGATGTTAGGTTGGGTTCGGTTAGGTTATGTTTCGTTATTGATGTATATGAAGGTCCCACGGAGACGTAGATGCCAACAAGCCAGGAATGTGGGCAAATATTACCGCCGAGATGTTATTTTGGGTTAGGATAGGTTATATTACGTTATTGATGTATATAAATGTACCACGGAGACGTAGAGGCCAACTCGCCATGAATGTTTCCAAATATTACCGCCGAGATGTTAGGTTGGGTTAGGTTAGGTTATATTACGTTCTTGATGTATATAAAGGTCCCGCGGAGACGTAGAGGCCAACTCGCCAGGAATGTTGTCAAATATTACCGCCGAGATGATAGGTTGGGTTGGGTTAGGTTATATTAGGTTATTGATGTATATGAAGGGCAAACCGAGACGTAGAGGCCAACTCGCCAGGAATGCTGTCAAATATTACCGCCGAGATGTTAGGTTGGGTTAGGTTAGGTTATATTACGTTATTGATGTATATAAATGTCCCACGGAGACGTAGAGGCCAACTCGCCAGGAATGTTTTCAAATATTGCCGCCGAGATGTTAGGTAGGGTTAGGTTAGGTTATATTACGTTATAGATGTATTTAAAGGTCCCGCGGAGACGTAGAGGCCAGCAAGCCAGGAATGTGATCAAATATTACCGCCGAAATGTTAGGTTGGGTTAGGTTATGTTATATTACGTTATTGATGTATATACAGGACCCACGGAGACGTGGAGGCCAACTCGCCAGGAATGTTGTCAAATATTACCGCCGAGATGATAAGTTGTGTTAGGTTAGGTTATATTACGTTATTGATGTATATAAAGGTCCCACGGAGACGTAGATGCCAGCAAGCCAGGAATGTGGTCAAATATTACCGCCGAGATGTTATTTTGGGTTAGGATAGGTTATCTTACGTTATTGATGTATATAAATGTACCACGGAGACGTAGATGCCAACTCGCCATGAATGTTTTCAAATATTACCGCCGAGATGTTAGGTTGGGTTAGGTTAGGTTATATTACGTTATGGATGTCTATAAAGGACCCACGGTGACGTAGAGGCCAACTCGCCAGGAATGTTTTCAAATATTACCGCCGAGATGTTAGGTTGGGTTAGGTTAGATTATATAACGTTATAGATGTATATAAAGGTCCCGCGGAGACGTAGAGGCCAACAAGGCAGGAATGTGTTCAAATATTACCGCCGAGATGTTAGATTGGTTTAGGTTAGGTTATATTACGTTATTGATGTATATAAAGGTCCCACGGAGACGTAGAGGCCAACAAGCCAGGAATGTGATCAAATATTACCGCCGAGATGTAAGGTTGGGTTAGGTTAGGTTATATTACGTTATTGATGTATATGAAGGTCCCACGGATACGTAGAGGCCAACTCGCCAGGAATGAGGTCAAATATACCGGCGAGATGTTAGGTTGGGTTAGGTTAGGTTATATTTCGTTATTGATGTATATGAAGGTCCCACGGAGACGTAGATGCCAACAAGCCAGGAATGTGGGCAAATATTACCAGCGAGAAGTTATTTTGGGTTAGGATAGGTTATATTACGTTATTGATGTATATAAATGTACCACGGAGACGTAGAGGCCAACTCGCCATGAATGTTTCCAAATATTACCGCCGAGATGTTAGGTTGGGTTAGGTTAGGTTATATTACGTTCTTGATGTATATAAAGGTCCCACGGAGACGTAGAGGCCAACTCGCCAGGAATGTTGTCAAATATTACCGCCGAGATGATAGGTTGGGTTAGGTTAGGTTATATTAGGTTATTGATGTATATGAAGGGCAAACCGAGACGTAGAGGCCAACTCGCCAGGAATGTTGTCAAATATTACCGCCGAGATGTTAGGTTGGGTTAGGTTAGGTTATATCACGTTATAGATGTATATAAAGGTCCCGCGGAGACGTAGAGGCCAGCAAGCCAGGAATGTGATCAAATATTACCGCCGAGATGTTAGGTTGGGTTAGGTTAGGTTATATCACGTTATTGATGTATATAAAGGTCCCACGGATACGTAGAGGCCAACTCGCCAGGAATGAGGTCAAATATTACCGCCGAGATGTTAGATTGGTTTAGGTTAGGTTATATTACGTTATTGATGTATATAAAGGTCCCACGGAGACGTAGAGGCCAACAAGCCAGGAATGTGATCAAATATTACCGCCGAGATGTAAGGTTGGGTTAGGTTAGGTTATATTACGTTATTGATGTATATAAAGGTCCCTCGGATACGTAGAGGCCAACTCGCCAGGAATGAGGTCAAATATACCGGCGAGATGTTAGGTTGGGTTAGGTTAGGTTATACTTCGTTATTGATGTATATAAACGTACCACGGAGACGTAGAGGCCAACTCGCCATGAATGTTTTCAAATATTACCGCCGAGATGTTAGGTTGGGTTAGGTTAGGTTATATTACGTTATAGATGTATATAAAGGTCCCACGGAGACGTAGAGGCCAACTCGCCAGGAATGTTGTCAAATATTACCGCCGAAATGATAGGTTGGGTTAGGTTAGGTTATATTAGGTTATTGATGTATATGAAGGGCAAACCGAGACGTAGAGGCCAACTCGCCAGGAATGTTGTCAAATATTACCGCCGAGATGTTAGGTTGGGTTAGGTTAGGTTATATCACGTTATAGATGTATATAAAGGTCCCGCGGAGACGTAGAGGCCAGCAAGCCAGGAATGTGATCAAATATTACCGCCGAGATGTTAGGTTGGGTTAGGTTAGGTTATATCACGTTATAGATGTATATAAAGGTCCCGCGGAGACGTAGAGGCCAGCAATCCAGGAATGTGATCAAATATTACCGCCGAGATGTTAGGTTGGGTTAGGATAGGTTATATTACGTTATTGATGTATATAAATGTACCACGGAGACGTAGAGGCCAACTCGCCATGAATGTTTTCAAATATTACCGCCGAGATGTTAGGTTGGGTTAGGTTAGGTTATATTACGTTATTGATGTATATAAAGGTCCCACGGAGACGTAGAGGCCAACTCGCCAGGAATGTTTTCAAATATTGCCGCCGAGATGTTAGGTAGGGTTAGGTTAGGTTATATTACGTTATAGATGTATTTAAAGGTCCCGCGGAGATGTAGAAGCCAGCAAGCCAGGAATGTGATCAAATATTACCGCCGAAATGTTAGGTTGGGTTAGGTTAGGTTATATCACGTTATTGATGTATATAAAGGACCCACGGAGACGTGGAGGCCAACTCGCCAGGAATGTTCTCAAATATTACCGCCGAGATGATAAGTTGTGTTAGGTTAGGTTATATTACGTTATTGATGTATATAAAGGTCCCACGGAGACGTAGATGCCAGCAAGCCAGGAATGTGGTCAAATATTACCGCCGAGATGTTATTTTGGGTTAGGATAGGTTATATTACGTTATTGATGTATATAAATGTACCACGGAGACGTAGATGCCAACTCGCCATGAATGTTTTCAAATATTACCGCCGAGATGTTAGGTTGGGTTAGGTTAGGTTATATTACGTTATGGATGTCTATAAAGGACCCACGGTGACGTAGAGACCAACTCGCCAGGAATGTTTTCAAATATTACCGCCGAGATGTTAGGTTGGGTTAGGTTAGATTATATAACGTTATAGATGTATATAAAGGTCCCACGGATACGTAGAGGCCAACAAGGCAGGAATGTGTTCAAATATTACCGCCGAGATGTTAGATTGGTTTAGGTGAGGTTATATTACGTTATTGATGTATATAAAGGTCCCACGGAGACGTAGAGGCCAACAAGCCAGGAATGTGATCAAATATTACCGCCGAGATGTAAGGTTGGGTTAGGTTAGGTTATATTACGTTATTGATGTATATAAAGGTCCCACGGATACGTAGAGGCCAACTCGCCAGGAATGAGGTCAAATATACCGGCGAGATGTTAGGTTGGGTTAGGTTAGATTATATAACGTTATAGATGTATATAAAGGTCCCGCGGAGACGTAGAGGCCAACAAGGCAGGAATGTGTTCAAATATTACCGCCGAGATGTTAGATTGGTTTAGGTTAGGTTATATTACGTTATTGATGTATATAAAGGTCCCACGGAGACGTAGAGGCCAACAAGCCAGGAATGTGATCAAATATTACCGCCGAGATGTAAGGTTGGGTTAGGTTAGGTTATATTACGTTATTGATGTATATAAAGGTCCCTCGGATACGTAGAGGCCAACTCGCCAGGAATGAGGTCAAATATACCGGCGAGATGTTAGGTTGGGTTAGGTTAGGTTATATTTCGTTATTGATGTATATAAACGTACCACG
Organism: Xylocopa violacea; assembly: GCA_963969225.1. Taxonomy (NCBI): domain Eukaryota; kingdom Metazoa; phylum Arthropoda; class Insecta; order Hymenoptera; family Apidae; genus Xylocopa; species Xylocopa violacea. The sequence continues at coordinate 5,671,678 of CAXAJV010000977.1, forward strand.
GAGACGTAGAGGCCAACTCGCCATGAATGTTTTCAAATATTACCGCCGAGATGTTAGGTTGGGTTAGGTTAGGTTATATTACGTTATAGATGTATATAAAGGTCCCACGGAGACGTAGAGGCCAACTCGCCAGGAATGTTGTCAAATATTACCGCCGAGATGATAGGTTGGGTTAGGTTAGGTTATATTAGGTTATTGATGTATATGAAGGGCAAACCGAGACGTAGAGGCCAACTCGCCAGGAATGTTGTCAAATATTACCGCCGAGATGTTAGGTTGGGTTAGGTTAGGTTATATCACGTTATAGATGTATATAAAGGTCCCGCGGAGACGTAGAGGCCAGCAAGCCAGGAATGTGATCAAATATTACCGCCGAGATGTTAGGTTGGGTTAGGTTAGGTTATATCACGTTATAGATGTATATAAAGGTCCCGCGGAGACGTAGAGGCCAGCAATCCAGGAATGTGATCAAATATTACCGCCGAGATGTTAGGTTGGGTTAGGATAGGTTATATTACGTTATTGATGTATATAAATGTACCACGGAGACGTAGAGGCCAACTCGCCATGAATGTTTTCAAATATTACCGCCGAGATGTTAGGTTGGGTTAGGTTAGGTTATATTACGTTATTGATGTATATAAAGGTCCCACGGAGACGTAGAGGCCAACTCGCCAGGAATGTTTTCAAATATTGCCGCCGAGATGTTAGGTAGGGTTAGGTTAGGTTATATTACGTTATAGATGTATTTAAAGGTCCCGCGGAGATGTAGAAGCCAGCAAGCCAGGAATGTGATCAAATATTACCGCCGAAATGTTAGGTTGGGTTAGGTTAGGTTATATCACGTTATTGATGTATATAAAGGACCCACGGAGACGTGGAGGCCAACTCGCCAGGAATGTTCTCAAATATTACCGCCGAGATGATAGGTTGGGTTAGGTTAGGTTATATTACGTTACTGATGTATATAAAGGTCCCACGGAGACGTAGATGCCAGCAAGCCAGGAATGTGGTCAAATATTACCGCCGAGATGTTATTTTGGGTTAGGATAGGTTATATTACGTTATTGATGTATATAAATGTACCACGGAGACGTAGATGCCAACTCGCCATGAATGTTTTCAAATATTACCGCCGAGATGTTAGGTTGGGTTAGGTTAGGTTATATTACGTTATGGATGTCTATAAAGGACCCACGGTGACGTAGAGGCCAACTCGCCAGGAATGTTTTCAAATATTACCGCCGAGATGTTAGGTTGGGTTAGGTTAGATTATATAACGTTATAGATGTATATAAAGGTCCCGCGGAGACGTAGAGGCCAACAAGGCAGGAATGTGTACAAATATTACCGCCGAGATGTTAGATTGGTTTAGGTTAGATTATATTACGTTATTGATGTATATAAAGGTCCCACGGAGACGTAGAGGCCAACAAGCCAGGAATGTGATCAAATATTACCGCCGAGATGTAAGGTTGGGTTAGATTAGGTTATATTACGTTATTGATGTATATAAAGGTCCCACGGATACGTAGAGGCCAACTCGCCAGGAATGAGGTCAAATATACCGGCGAGATGTTAGGTTGGGTTAGGTTAGGTTATATTTCGTTATTGATGTATATGAAGGTCCCACGGAGACGTAGATGCCAACAAGCCAGGAATGTGGGCAAATATTACCGCCGAGATGTTATTTTGGGTTAGGATAAGTTATATTACGTTATTGATGTATATAAATGTACCACGGAGACGTAGAGTCCAACTCGCCATGAATGTTTCCAAATATTACCGCCGAGATGTTAGGTTGGGTTAGGTTAGGTTATATTACGTTCTTGATGTATATAAAGGTCCCACGGAGACGTAGAGGCCAACTCGCCAGGAATGTTGTCAAATATTACCGCCGAGATGATATGTTGGGTTAGGTTAGGTTATATTAGGTTATTGATGTATATGAAGGGCAAACCGAGACGTAGAGGCCAACTCGCCAGGAATGTTGTCAAATATTACCGCCGAGATGTTTGGTTGGGTTAGGTTAGGTTATATCACGTTATAGATGTATATAAAGGTCCCGCGGAGACGTAGAGGCCAGCAAGCCAGGAATGTGATCAAATATTACCGCCGAGATGTTAGGTTGGGTTAGGTTAGGTTATATCACGTTATAGATGTATATAAAGGTCCCGCGGAGACGTAGAGGCCAGCAAGCCAGGAATGTGATCAAATATTACCGCCGAGATGTTAGGTTGGGTTAGGTTAGGTTATATTACGTTATTGATGTATATAAAGGTCCCACGGAGACGTGGAGTGCAACTCGCCAGGAATGTTGTCAAATATTACCGCCGAGATGTTAGGTTGGGTTAGGTTAGGTTATATCACGTTATAGATGTATATAAAGGTCCCGCGGAGACGTAGAGGCCAGCAAGCCACGAATGTGATCAAATATTACCGCCGAGATGTTAGGTTGGGTTAGGTTAGGTTATATTACGTTATTGATGTATATAAAGGTCCCACGGAGACGTGGAGGCCAACTCGCCAGGAATTTTGTCAAATATTACCGCCGAGATGATAGGTTGGGTTAGGTTAGGTTATATTACGTTATTGATGTATATAAAGGTCCCACGGAGACGTAGATGCCAGCAAGCCAGGAATGTGGTCAAATATTACCGCCGAGATGTTATTTTGGGTTAGGATAGGTTATATTACGTTATTGATGTATATAAATGTACCACGGAGACGTAGAGGCCAACTCGCCATGAATGTTTTCAAATATTACCGCCGAGATGTTAGGTTGGGTTAGGTTAGGTTATATTACGTTATTGATGTATATAAAGGTCCCACGGATACGTAGAGGCCAACTCAACAGGAATGTTTTCAAATATTGCCGCCGAGATGTTAGGTAGGGTTAGGTTAGGTTATATTACGTTATTGATGTATATAAAGGTCCCGCGGAGACGTAGAGGCCAGCAAGCCAGGAATGTGATCAAATATTACCGCCGAAATGTTAGGTTGGGTTAGGTTAGGTTATATTACGTTATTGATGTATATAAAGGACCCACGGAGACGTGGAGGCCAACTCGCCAGGAATGTTGTCAAATATTACCGCCGAGGTGATAGGTTGGGTTAGGTTAGGTTATATCACGTTATAGATGTATATAAAGGTCCCGCGGAGACGTAGAGGCCAGCAAGCTAGGAATGTGGTCAAATATTACCGCCGAGATGTTATTTTGGGTTAGGATAGGTTATATTACGTTATTGATGTATATAAAGGTCCCACGGAGACGTGGAGTCCAACTCGCCATGAATGTCTTCAAATATTACCGCCGAGATGTTAGGTTGGGTTAGGTTAGGTTATATTACGTTATTGATGTATATAAAGGTCCCACGGAGACGTAGAGGCCAACAAGCCAGGAATGTGATCAAATATTACCGCCGAGATGTAAGGTTGGGTTAGGTTAGGTTATATTACGTTATTGATGTATATAAAGGTCCCACGGATACGTAGAGGCCAACTCGCCAGGAATGAGGTCAAATATACCGCCGAAATGTTAGGTTGGGTTAGGTTAGGTTATATTTCGTTATTGATGTATATGAAGGACCCACGGAGACGTGGAGGCCAACTCGCCAGGAATGTTGTCAAATATTACCGCCGAGATGATAGGTTGGGTTAGGTTAGGTTATATTACGTTATTGATGTATATAAAGTTCCCACGGGGACGTAGATGCCAGCAAGCTAGGAATGTGGTCAAATATTACCGCCGAGATGTTATTTTGGGTTAGGATAGGATATATTACGTTATTGATGTATATAAATGTACCACGGAGACGTAGATGCCAACTCGCCATGAATGTCTTCAAATATTACCGCCGAGATGTTAAGTTGGGTTAGGTTAGGTTATATTACGTTATGCATGTCTATAAAGGACCCACGGTGACGTAGAGGCCAACTCGCCAGGAATGTTTTCAAATATTACCGCCGAGATGTTAGGTTGGGTTAGGTTAGATTATATCACGTTATAGATGTATATAAAGGTCCCGCGGAGACGTAGAGGCCAACAAGGCAGGAATGTGTTCAAATATTACCGCCGAGATGTTAGATTGGGTTAGGTTAGGTTATATTACGTTATTGATGTATATAAAGGTCCAACGGAGACGTAGAGGCCAACAAGCCAGGAATGTGATCAAATATTACCGCCGAGATGTAAGGTTGGGTTAGGTTAGGTTATATTGCGATATTGATGTATATAAAGGTCCCACGAATACGTAGAGGCCAACTCGCCAGGAATGAGGTCAAATATACCGCCGAAATGTTAGGTTGGGTTAGGTTAGGTTATATTTCGTTATTGATGTATATGAAGGTCCCACGGAGACGTAGAGGCCAACTCGCCAGGAATGTTGTCAAATATTACCGCCGAGATGATAGGTTGGGTTAGGTTAGGTTATATTACGTTATTGATGTTTATAAAGGTCCCACGGAGACGTAGATGCCAACAAGCCAGGAATGTGGTCAAATATTACCGCCGAGATGTTAGGTTGGGTTAGGTTAGGTTATATTACGTTATTGATGTATATAAAGGTCCCACGGAGACGTGGAGTCCAACTCGCCAGGAATGTTGTCAAATATTACCGCCGATATGATAGGTTGGGTTAGGTTAGGTTATATTACGTTATTGATGTATATAAAGGTCCCACGGAGACGTAGAGGCCAACTCGCCAGGAATGTTGTCAAACATTAGCGCCAAGATGATAGGTTGGGTTAGGTTAGGTTATATTACGTTATAGATGTATTTAAACGTCCCGGGGAGACGTAGAGGCCAACAAGCCAGGAATGTGATCAAACATTATCGCCGAGATGTTAGGTTGGGTTAGGTTAGATTATATAACGTTATAGATGTATATAAAGGTCCCACGGAGACGTAGAGGCCAACAAGCCAGGAATGTGATCAAATATTACCGCCGAGATGTTAGGTTGGGTTAGGTTAGGTTATATCACGTTATAGATGTATATAAAGGTCCCGCTGAGACGTAGAGGCCAGCAAGCCAGGAATGTGATCAAATATTACCGCCGAGATGTTAGGTTGGGTTAGGTTAGGTTATATTACGTTATTGATGTATATAAAGGTACCACGGAGACGTGGAGTCCAACTCGCCAGGAATGTTGTCAAATATTACCGCCGAGATGATAGGTTGGGTTAGGTTAGGTTATATTACGTTATAGATGTATTTAAAGGTCCCGCGGAGACGTAGAGGCCAGCAAGCCAGGAATGTGATCAAATATTACCGCCGAAATGTTAGGTTGGGTTAGGTTAGGTTATATTACGTTATTGATGTATATAAAGGACCCACGGAGACGTGGAGGCCAACTCGCCAGGAATGTTGTCAAATATTACCGCCGAGATGATAAGTTGTGTTAGGTTAGGTTATATTACGTTATTGATGTATATAAAGGTCCCACGGAGACGTAGATGCCAGCAAGCCAGGAATGTGGTCAAATATTACCGCCGAGATGTTATTTTGGGTTAGGATAGGTTATATTACGTTATTGATGTATATAAATGTACCACGGAGACGTAGATGCCAACTCGCCATGAATGTTTTCAAATATTACCGCCGAGATGTTAGGTTGGGTTAGGTTAGGTTATATTACGTTATTGATGTATATAAAGGTCCCACGGAGACGTAGAGGCCAACTCGCCAGGAATGTTGTCAAATATTACCGCCGAGATGATAGGTTGGGTTAGGTTAGGTTATATTAGGTTATTGATGTATATGAAGGGCAAACCGAGACGTAGAGGCCAACTCGCCAGGAATGTTTTCAAATATTACCGGCGAGATGTTAGGTTGGGTTAGGTTAGATTATATAACGTTATAGATGTATATAAAGGTCCCGCGGAGACGTAGAGGCCAACAAGGCAGGAATGTGTTCAAATATTACCGCCGAGATGTTAGATTGGTTTAGGTTAGGTTATATTACGTTATTGATGTATATAAAGGTCCCACGGAGACGTAGAGGCCAACAAGCCAGGAATGTGATCAAATATTACCGCCGAGATGTAAGGTTGGGTTAGGTTAGGTTATATTACGTTATTGATGTATATAAAGGTCCCACGGATACGTAGAGGCCAACTCGCCAGGAATGAGGTCAAATATACCGGCGAGATGTTAGGTTGGGTTAGGTTAGGTTATATTTCGTTATTGATGTATATGAAGGGCAAACCGAGACGTAGAGGCCAACTCGCCAGGAATGTTGTCAAATATTACCGCCGAGATGTTTGGTTGGGTTAGGTTAGGTTATATCACGTTATAGATGTATATAAAGGTCCCGCGGAGACGTAGAGGCCAGCAAGCCAGGAATGTGATCAAATATTACCGCCGAGATGTTAGGTTGGGTTAGGTTAGGTTATATCACGTTATAGATGTATATAAAGGTCCCACGGAGACGTAGATGCCAGCAAGCCAGGAATGTGGTCAAATATTACCGCCGAGATGTTATTTTGGGTTAGGATAGGTTATATTACGTTATTGATGTATATAAATGTACCACGGAGACGTAGAGGCCAACTCGCCATGAATGTTTTCAAATATTACCGCCGAGATGTTAGGTTGGGTTAGGTTAGGTTATATTACGTTATTGATGTATATAAAGGTCCCACGGATACGTAGAGGCCAACTCAACAGGAATGTTTTCAAATATTGCCGCCGAGATGTTAGGTAGGGTTAGGTTAGGTTATATTACGTTATTGATGTATATAAAGGTCCCGCGGAGACGTAGAGGCCAGCAAGCCAGGAATGTGATCAAATATTACCGCCGAAATGTTAGGTTGGGTTAGGTTAGGTTATATTACGTTATTGATGTATATAAAGGACCCACGGAGACGTGGAGGCCAACTCGCCAGGAATGTTGTCAAATATTACCGCCGAGGTGATAGGTTGGGTTAGGTTAGGTTATATCACGTTATAGATGTATATAAAGGTCCCGCGGAGACGTAGAGGCCAGCAAGCTAGGAATGTGGTCAAATATTACCGCCGAGATGTTATTTTGGGTTAGGATAGGTTATATTACGTTATTGATGTATATAAAGGTCCCACGGAGACGTGGAGTCCAACTCGCCATGAATGTCTTCAAATATTACCGCCGAGATGTTAGGTTGGGTTAGGTTAGGTTATATTACGTTATTGATGTATATAAAGGTCCCACGGAGACGTAGAGGCCAACAAGCCAGGAATGTGATCAAATATTACCGCCGAGATGTAAGGTTGGGTTAGGTTAGGTTATATTACGTTATTGATGTATATAAAGGTCCCACGGATACGTAGAGGCCAACTCGCCAGGAATGAGGTCAAATATACCGCCGAAATGTTAGGTTGGGTTAGGTTAGGTTATATTTCGTTATTGATGTATATGAAGGACCCACGGAGACGTGGAGGCCAACTCGCCAGGAATGTTGTCAAATATTACCGCGGAGATGATAGGTTGGGTTAGGTTAGGTTATATTACGTTATTGATGTATATAAAGGTCCCACGGGGACGTAGATGCCAGCAAGCTAGGAATGTGGTCAAATATTACCGCCGAGATGTTATTTTGGGTTAGGATAGGATATATTACGTTATTGATGTATATAAATGTACCACGGAGACGTAGATGCCAACTCGCCATGAATGTCTTCAAATATTACCGCCGAGATGTTAAGTTGGGTTAGGTTAGGTTATATTACGTTATGCATGTCTATAAAGGACCCACGGTGACGTAGAGGCCAACTCGCCAGGAATGTTTTCAAATATTACCGCCGAGATGTTAGGTTGGGTTAGGTTAGATTATATCACGTTATAGATGTATATAAAGGTCCCGCGGAGACGTAGAGGCCAACAAGGCAGGAATGTGTTCAAATATTACCGCCGAGATGTTAGATTGGGTTAGGTTAGGTTATATTACGTTATTGATGTTTATAAAGGTCCCACGGAGACGTAGATGCCAACAAGCCAGGAATGTGGTCAAATATTACCGCCGAGATGTTAGGTTGGGTTAGGTTAGGTTATATTAGGTTATTGATGTATATGAAGGGCAAACCGAGACGTAGAGGCCAACTCGCCAGGAATGTTGTCAAATATTACCGCCGAGATGTTATGTTGGGTTAGGTTAGGTTATATTAGGTTATTGATGTATATGAAGGGCAAACCGAGACGTAGAGGCCAACTCGCCAGGAATGTTTTCAAATATTACCGGCGAGATGTTAGGTTGGGTTAGGTTAGATTATATAACGTTATAGATGTATATAAAGGTCCCGCGGAGACGTAGAGGCCAACAAGGCAGGAATGTGTTCAAATATTACCGCCGAGATGTTAGATTGGTTTAGGTTAGGTTATATTACGTTATTGATGTATATAAAGGTCCCACGGAGACGTAGAGGCCAACAAGGCAGGAATGTGTTCAAATATTACCGCCGAGATGTTAGATTGGTTTAGGTTAGGTTATATTACGTTATTGATGTATATAAAGGTCTCACGGATACGTAGAGGCCAACTCGCCAGGAATGAGGTCAAATATACCGGCGAGATGTTAGGTTTGGTTAGGTTAGGTTATATTACGTTATTGATGTATATAAAGGTCCCACGGAGACGTAGAGGCCAACAAGCCAGGAATGTGATCAAATATTACCGCCGAGATGTAAGGTTGGGTTAGGTTAGGTTATATTACGTTATTGATGTATATAAAGGTCCCACGGATACGTAGAGGCCAACTCGCCAGGAATGAGGTCAAATATACCGCCGAAATGTTAGGTTGGGTTAGGTTAGGTTATATTTCGTTATTGATGTATATGAAGGACCCACGGAAACGTGGAGGCCAACTCGCCAGGAATGTTGTCAAATATTACCGCCGAGATGATAGGTTGGGTTAGGTTAGGTTATATTACGTTATTGATGTATATAAAGGTCCCACGGGGACGTAGATGCCAGCAAGCTAGGAATGTGGTCAAATATTACCGCCGAGATGTTATTTTGGGTTAGGATAGGATATATTACGTTATTGATGTATATAAATGTACCACGGAGACGTAGATGCCAACTCGCCATGAATGTCTTCAAATATTACCGCCGAGATGTTAAGTTGGGTTAGGTTAGGTTATATTACGTTATGCATGTCTATAAAGGACCCACGGTGACGTAGAGGCCAACTCGCCAGGAATGTTTTCAAATATTACCGCCGAGATGTTAGGTTGGGTTAGGTTAGATTATATCACGTTATAGATGTATATAAAGGTCCCGCGGAGACGTAGAGGCCAACAAGGCAGGAATGTGTTCAAATATTACCGCCGAGATGTTAGATTGGGTTAGGTTAGGTTATATTACGTTATTGATGTATATAAAGGTCCAACGGAGACGTAGAGGCCAACAAGCCAGGAATGTGATCAAATATTACCGCCGAGATGTAAGGTTGGGTTAGGTTAGGTTATATTGCGATATTGATGTATATAAAGGTCCCACGAATACGTAGAGGCCAACTCGCCAGGAATGTTGTCAAATATTACCGCCGAGATGATAGGTTGGGTTAGGTTAGGTTATATTAGGTTATTGATGTATATGAAGGGCAAACCGAGACGTAGAGGCCAACTCGCCAGGAATGTTTTCAAATATTACCGGCGAGATGTTAGGTTGGGTTAGGTTAGATTATATAACGTTATAGATGTATATAAAGGTCCCGCGGAGACGTAGAGGCCAACAAGGCAGGAATGTGTTCAAATATTACCGCCGAGATGTTAGATTGGTTTAGGTTAGGTTATATTACGTTATTGATGTATATAAAGGTCCCACGGAGACGTAGAGGCCAACAAGCCAGGAATGTGATCAAATATTACCGCCGAGATGTAAGGTTGGGTTAGGTTAGGTTATATTACGTTATTGATGTATATAAAGGTCCCACGGATACGTAGAGGCCAACTCGCCAGGAATGAGGTCAAATATACCGGCGAGATGTTAGGTTTGGTTAGGTTAGGTTATATTACGTTATTGATGTATATAAAGGTCCCACGGAGACGTAGAGGCCAACAAGCCAGGAATGTGATCAAATATTACCGCCGAGATGTAAGGTTGGGTTAGGTTAGGTTATATTACGTTATTGATGTATATAAAGGTCCCACGGATACGTAGAGGCCAACTCGCCAGGAATGAGGTCAAATATACCGCCGAAATGTTAGGTTGGGTTAGGTTAGGTTATATTTCGTTATTGATGTATATGAAGGACCCACGGAGACGTGGAGGCCAACTCGCCAGGAATGTTGTCAAATATTACCGCCGAGATGATAGGTTGGGTTAGGTTAGGTTATATTACGTTATTGATGTATATAAAGGTCCCACGGGGACGTAGATGCCAGCAAGCTAGGAATGTGGTCAAATATTACCGCCGAGATGTTATTTTGGGTTAGGATAGGATATATTACGTTATTGATGTATATAAATGTACCACGGAGACGTAGATGCCAACTCGCCATGAATGTCTTCAAATATTACCGCCGAGATGTTAAGTTGGGTTAGGTTAGGTTATATTACGTTATGCATGTCTATAAAGGACCCACGGTGACGTAGAGGCCAACTCGCCAGGAATGTTTTCAAATATTACCGCCGAGATGTTAGGTTGGGTTAGGTTAGATTATATCACGTTATAGATGTATATAAAGGTCCCGCGGAGACGTAGAGGCCAACAAGGCAGGAATGTGTTCAAATATTACCGCCGAGATGTTAGATTGGGTTAGGTTAGGTTATATTACGTTATTGATGTATATAAAGGTCCAACGGAGACGTAGAGGCCAACAAGCCAGGAATGTGATCAAATATTACCGCCGAGATGTAAGGTTGGGTTAGGTTAGGTTATATTGCGATATTGATGTATATAAAGGTCCCACGAATACGTAGAGGCCAACTCGCCAGGAATGTGGTCAAATATACCGCCGAAATGTTAGGTTGGGTTAGGTTAGGTTATATTTCGTTATTGATGTATATGAAGGTCCCACGGAGACGTAGAGGCCAACTCGCCAGGAATGTTGTCAAATATTACCGCCGAGATGATAGGTTGGGTTAGGTTAGGTTATATTACGTTATTGATGTTTATAAAGGTCCCACGGAGACGTAGATGCCAACAAGCCAGGAATGTGGTCAAATATTACCGCCGAGATGTTAGGTTGGGTTAGGTTAGGTTATATTACGTTATTGATGTATATAAAGGTCCCACGGAGACGTGGAGTCCAACTCGCCAGGAATGTTGTCAAATATTACCGCCGATATGATAGGTTGGGTTAGGTTAGGTTATATTACGTTATTGATGTATATAAAGGTCCCACGGAGACGTAGATGCCAGCAAGCCAGGAATGTGGTCAAATATTACCGCCGAGATGTTATTTTGGGTTAGGATAGGTTATATTACGTTATTGATGTATATAAATATACCACGGAGACGTAGATGCCAACTCGCCATGAATGTTTTCAAATATTACCGCCGAGATGTTAGGTTGGGTTAGGTTAGGTTATATTACGTTATTGATGTATATAAAGGTCCCACGGAGACGTAGAGGCCAACTCGCCAGGAATGTTGTCAAATATTACCGCCGAGATGATAGGTTGGGTTAGGTTAGGTTATATTAGGTTATTGATGTATATGAAGGGCAAACCGAGACGTAGAGGCCAACTCGCCAGGAATGTTTTCAAATATTACCGGCGAGATGTTAGGTTGGGTTAGGTTAGATTATATAACGTTATAGATGTATATAAAGGTCCCGCGGAGACGTAGAGGCCAACAAGGCAGGAATGTGTTCAAATATTACCGCCGAGATGTTAGATTGGTTTAGGTTAGGTTATATTACGTTATTGATGTATATAAAGGTCCCACGGAGACGTAGAGGCCAACAAGCCAGGAATGTGATCAAATATTAACGCCGAGATGTAAGGTTGGGTTAGGTTAGGTTATATTACGTTATTGATGTATATAAAGGTCCCACGGATACGTAGAGGCCAACTCGCCAGGAATGAGGTCAAATATACCGGCGAGATGTTAGGTTGGGTTAGGTTAGGTTATATTTCGTTATTGATGTATATGAAGGGCAAACCGAGACGTAGAGGCCAACTCGCCAGGAATGAGGTCAAATATACCGGCGAGATGTTAGGTTGGGTTAGGTTAGGTTATATTTCGTTATTGATGTATATGAAGGGCAAACCGAGACGTAGAGGCCAACTCGCCAGGAATGTTTTCAAATATTACCGCCGAGATGTTAGGTTGGGTTAGGTTAGATTATATAACGTTATAGATGTATATAAAGGTCCCGCGGAGACGTAGAGGCCAACAAGGCAGGAATGTGTTCAAATATTACCGCCGAGATGTTAGATTGGTTTAGGTTAGGTTATATTACGTTATTGATGTATATAAAGGTCCCACGGAGACGTAGAGGCCAACAAGCCAGGAATGTGATCAAATATTACCGCCGAGATGTAAGGTTGGGTTAGGTTAGGTTATATTACGTTATTGATGTATATAAAGGTCTCACGGATACGTAGAGGCCAACTCGCCAGGAATGAGGTCAAATATACCGGCGAGATGTTAGGTTTGGTTAGGTTAGGTTATATTACGTTATTGATGTATATAAAGGTCCCACGGAGACGTAGAGGCCAACAAGCCAGGAATGTGATCAAATATTACCGCCGAGATGTAAGGTTGGGTTAGGTTAGGTTATATTACGTTATTGATGTATATAAAGGTCCCACGGATACGTAGAGGCCAACTCGCCAGGAATGAGGTCAAATATACCGCCGAAATGTTAGGTTGGGTTAGGTTAGGTTATATTTCGTTATTGATGTATATGAAGGACCCACGGAGACGTGGAGGCCAACTCGCCAGGAATGTTGTCAAATATTACCGCCGAGATGATAGGTTGGGTTAGGTTAGGTTATATTACGTTATTGATGTATATAAAGGTCCCACGGGGACGTAGATGCCAGCAAGCTAGGAATGTGGTCAAATATTACCGCCGAGATGTTATTTTGGGTTAGGATAGGATATATTACGTTATTGATGTATATAAATGTACCACGGAGACGTAGATGCCAACTCGCCATGAATGTCTTCAAATATTACCGCCGAGATGTTAAGTTGGGTTAGGTTAGGTTATATTACGTTATGCATGTCTATAAAGGACCCACGGTGACGTAGAGGCCAACTCGCCAGGAATGTTTTCAAATATTACCGCCGAGATGTTAGGTTGGGTTAGGTTAGATTATATCACGTTATAGATGTATATAAAGGTCCCGCGGAGACGTAGAGGCCAACAAGGCAGGAATGTGTTCAAATATTACCGCCGAGATGTTAGATTGGGTTAGGTTAGGTTATATTACGTTATTGATGTATATAAAGGTCCAACGGAGACGTAGAGGCCAACAAGCCAGGAATGTGATCAAATATTACCGCCGAGATGTAAGGTTGGGTTAGGTTAGGTTATATTGCGATATTGATGTATATAAAGGTCCCACGAATACGTAGAGGCCAACAAGGCAGGAATGTGTTCAAATATTACCGCCGAGATGTTAGATTGGTTTAGGTTAGGTTATATTACGTTATTGATGTATATAAAGGTCCCACGGAGACGTAGAGGCCAACAAGCCAGGAATGTGATCAAATATTAACGCCGAGATGTAAGGTTGGGTTAGGTTAGGTTATATTACGTTATTGATGTATATAAAGGTCCCACGGATACGTAGAGGCCAACTCGCCAGGAATGAGGTCAAATATACCGGCGAGATGTTAGGTTGGGTTAGGTTAGGTTATATTTCGTTATTGATGTATATGAAGGGCAAACCGAGACGTAGAGGCCAACTCGCCAGGAATGAGGTCAAATATACCGGCGAGATGTTAGGTTGGGTTAGGTTAGGTTATATTTCGTTATTGATGTATATGAAGGGCAAACCGAGACGTAGAGGCCAACTCGCCAGGAATGTTTTCAAATATTACCGCCGAGATGTTAGGTTGGGTTAGGTTAGATTATATAACGTTATAGATGTATATAAAGGTCCCGCGGAGACGTAGAGGCCAACAAGGCAGGAATGTGTTCAAATATTACCGCCGAGATGTTAGATTGGTTTAGGTTAGGTTATATTACGTTATTGATGTATATAAAGGTCCCACGGAGACGTAGAGGCCAACAAGCCAGGAATGTGATCAAATATTACCGCCGAGATGTAAGGTTGGGTTAGGTTAGGTTATATTACGTTATTGATGTATATAAAGGTCTCACGGATACGTAGAGGCCAACTCGCCAGGAATGAGGTCAAATATACCGGCGAGATGTTAGGTTTGGTTAGGTTAGGTTATATTACGTTATTGATGTATATAAAGGTCCCACGGAGACGTAGAGGCCAACAAGCCAGGAATGTGATCAAATATTACCGCCGAGATGTAAGGTTGGGTTAGGTTAGGTTATATTACGTTATTGATGTATATAAAGGTCCCACGGATACGTAGAGGCCAACTCGCCAGGAATGAGGTCAAATATACCGCCGAAATGTTAGGTTGGGTTAGGTTAGGTTATATTTCGTTATTGATGTATATGAAGGACCCACGGAGACGTGGAGGCCAACTCGCCAGGAATGTTGTCAAATATTACCGCCGAGATGATAGGTTGGGTTAGGTTAGGTTATATTACGTTATTGATGTATATAAAGGTCCCACGGGGACGTAGATGCCAGCAAGCTAGGAATGTGGTCAAATATTACCGCCGAGATGTTATTTTGGGTTAGGATAGGATATATTACGTTATTGATGTATATAAATGTACCACGGAGACGTAGATGCCAACTCGCCATGAATGTCTTCAAATATTACCGCCGAGATGTTAAGTTGGGTTAGGTTAGGTTATATTACGTTATGCATGTCTATAAAGGACCCACGGTGACGTAGAGGCCAACTCGCCAGGAATGTTTTCAAATATTACCGCCGAGATGTTAGGTTGGGTTAGGTTAGATTATATCACGTTATAGATGTATATAAAGGTCCCGCGGAGACGTAGAGGCCAACAAGGCAGGAATGTGTTCAAATATTACCGCCGAGATGTTAGATTGGGTTAGGTTAGGTTATATTACGTTATTGATGTATATAAAGGTCCAACGGAGACGTAGAGGCCAACAAGCCAGGAATGTGATCAAATATTACCGCCGAGATGTAAGGTTGGGTTAGGTTAGGTTATATTGCGATATTGATGTATATAAAGGTCCCACGAATACGTAGAGGCCAACTCGCCAGGAATGTTGTCAAATATTACCGCCGAGATGATAGGTTGGGTTAGGTTAGGTTATATTAGGTTATTGATGTATATGAAGGGCAAACCGAGACGTAGAGGCCAACTCGCCAGGAATGTTTTCAAATGTTACCGGCGAGATGTTAGGTTGGGTTAGGTTAGATTATATAACGTTATAGATGTATATAAAGGTCCCGCGGAGACGTAGAGGCCAACAAGGCAGGAATGTGTTCAAATATTACCGCCGAGATGTTAGATTGGTTTAGGTTAGGTTATATTACGTTATTGATGTATATAAAGGTCCCACGGAGACGTAGAGGCCAACAAGCCAGGAATGTGATCAAATATTACCGCCGAGATGTAAGGTTGGGTTAGGTTAGGTTATATTACGTTATTGATGTATATAAAGGTCCCACGGATACGTAGAGGCCAACTCGCCAGGAATGAGGTCCAATATACCGGCGAGATGTTAGGTTGGGTTAGGTTAGGTTATATTTCGTTATTGATGTATATGAAGGGCAAACCGAGACGTAGAGGCCAACTCGCCAGGAATGTTTTCAAATATTACCGCCGAGATGTTAGGTTGGGTTAGGTTAGATTATATAACGTTATAGATGTATATAAAGGTCCCGCGGAGACGTAGAGGCCAACAAGGCAGGAATGTGTTCAAATATTACCGCCGAGATGTTAGATTGGTTTAGGTTAGGTTATATTACGTTATTGATGTATATAAAGGTCCCACGGAGACGTAGAGGCCAACAAGCCAGGAATGTGATCAAATATTACCGCCGAGATGTAAGGTTGGGTTAGGTTAGGTTATATTACGTTATTGATGTATATAAAGGTCTCACGGATACGTAGAGGCCAACTCGCCAGGAATGAGGTCAAATATACCGGCGAGATGTTAGGTTTGGTTAGGTTAGGTTATATTACGTTATTGATGTATATAAAGGTCCCACGGAGACGTAGAGGCCAACAAGCCAGGAATGTGATCAAATATTACCGCCGAGATGTAAGGTTGGGTTAGGTTAGGTTATATTTCGTTATTGATGTATATGAAGGTCCCACGGAGACGTAGAGGCCATCTCGCCAGGAATGTTGTCAAATATAACCGCCGAGATGTAATTTTGGGTTAGGATAGGCTATATTACGTTATTGATGTATATAAAGGTCCCACGGAAATGTAGATGCCAACGAGCCAGGAATGTGGGCAAATATTACCGCCGTGATGTTATTTTGGGTTAGGATACGTTATATTACGTTATTGATGTATATAAATGTACCACGGAGACGTAGATGCCAACTCGCCATGAATGTTTTCAAATATTACCGCCGAGATGTTAAGTTGGGTTAGGTTAGGTTATATTACGTTATGGATGTCTATAAAGGACCCACGGTGACGTAGAGGCCAACTCGCCAGGAATGTTTTCAAATATTACCGCCGAGATGTTAGGTTGGGTTAGGTTAGATTATATCACGTTATAGATGTATATAAAGGTCCCGCGGAGACGTAGAGGCCAACAAGGCAGGAATGTGTTCAAATATTACCGCCGAGATGTTAGATTGGGTTAGGTTAGGTTATGTTACGTTATTGATGTATATAAAGGTCCAACGGAGACGTAGAGGCCAACAAGCCAGGAATGTGATCAAATATTACCGCCGAGATGTAAGGTTGGGTTAGGTTAGGTTATATTGCGATATTGATGTATATAAAGGTCCCACGGATACGTAGAGGCCAACTCGCCAGGAATGAGGTCAAATATACCGCCGAAATGTTAGGTTGGGTTAGGTTAGGTTATATTTCGTTATTGATGTATATGAAGGTCCCACGGAGACGTAGAGGCCAACTCGCCAGGAATGTTGTCAAATATTACCGCCGAGATGATAGGTTGGATTAGGTTAGGTTATATTACGTTATTGATGTTTATAAAGGTCCCACGGAGACGTAGATGCCAACAAGCCAGGAATGTGGTCAAATATTACCGCCGAGATGTTATTTTGGGTTAGGATAGGTTATATTACGTTATTGATGTATATAAATGTACCACGGAGACGTAGAGGCCAACTCGCCATGAATGTTTTCAAATATTACCGCCGAGATGTTAGGTTGGGTTAGGTTAGGTTATATTACGTTATTGATGTATATAAAGGTCCCACGGAGACGTAGAGGCCAACTCGCCAGGAATGTTGTCAAATATTACCGCCGAGATGATAGGTTGGGTTAGGTTAGGTTATATTAGGTTATTGATGTATATGAAGGGCAAACCGAGACGTGGAGGCCAACTCGCCAGGAATGTTTTCAAATATTACCGGCGAGATGTCTGGTTGGGTTAGGTTAGATTATATAACGTTATAGATGTATATAAAGGTCCCGCGGAGACGTAGAGTCCAACAAGGCAGGAATGTGTTCAAATATTACCGCCGAGATGTTAGATTGGTTTAGGTTAGGTTATATTACGTTATTGATGTATATAAAGGTCCCACGTAGACGTAGAGGCCAACAAGCCAGGAATGTGATCAAATATTACCGCCGAGATGTAAGGTTGGGTTAGGTTAGGTTATATTACGTTATTGATGTATATAAAGGTCCCACGGGGACGTAGATGCCAGCAAGCTAGGAATGTGGTCAAATATTACCGCCGAGATGTTATTTTGGGTTAGGATAGGATATATTACGTTATTGATGTATATAAATGTACCACGGAGACGTAGATGCCAACTCGCCATGAATGTCTTCAAATATTACCGCCGAGATGTTAAGTTGGGTTAGGTTAGGTTATATTACGTTATGCATGTCTATAAAGGACCCACGGTGACGTAGAGGCCAACTCGCCAGGAATGTTTTCAAATATTACCGCCGAGATGTTAGGTTGGGTTAGGTTAGATTATATCACGTTATAGATGTATATAAAGGTCCCGCGGAGACGTAGAGGCCAACAAGGCAGGAATGTGTTCAAATATTACCGCCGAGATGTTAGATTGGGTTAGGTTAGGTTATATTACGTTATTGATGTATATAAAGGTCCAACGGAGACGTAGAGGCCAACAAGCCAGGAATGTGATCAAACATTACCGCCGAGATGTAAGGTTGGGTTAGGTTAGGTTATATTGCGATATTGATGTATATAAAGGTCACACGAATACGTAGAGGCCAACTCGCCAGGAATGAGGTCAAATATACCGCCGAAATGTTAGGTTGGGTTAGGTTAGGTTATATTTCGTTATTGATGTATATGAAGGTCCCACGGAGACGTAGAGGCCAACTCGCCAGGAATGTTGTCAAATATTACCGCCGAGATGATAGGTTGGGTTAGGTTAGGTTATATTACGTTATTGATGTTTATAAAGGTCCCACGGAGACGTAGATGCCAACAAGCCAGGAATGTGGTAAAATGTTACCGCCGAGATGTTAGGTTGGGTTAGGTTAGGTTATATTACGTTATTGATGTATATAAAGGTCCCACGGAGACGTGGAGTCCAACTCGCCAGGAATGTTGTCAAATATTACCGCCGATATGATAGGTTGGGTTAGGTTAGGTTATATTACGTTATTGATGTATATAAAGGTCCCACGGAGACGTAGAGGCCAACTCGCCAGGAATGTTGTCAAACATTAGCGCCAAGATGATAGGTTGGGTTAGGTTAGGTTATATTACGTTATAGATGTATTTAAACGTCCCGCGGAGACGTAGAGGCCAACAAGCCAGGAATGTGATCAAACATTATCGCCGAGATGTTAGGTTGGGTTAGGTTAGATTATATAACGTTATAGATGTATATAAAGGTCCCACGGAGACGTAGAGGCCAACAAGCCAGGAATGTGATCAAATATTACCGCCGAGATGTTAGGTTGGGTTAGGTTAGGTTATATCACGTTATAGATGTATATAAAGGTCCCGCTGAGACGTAGAGGTCAGCAAGCCAGGAATGTGATCAAATATTACCGCCGAGATGTTAGGTTGGGTTAGGTTAGGTTATATTACGTTATTGATGTATATAAAGGTACCACGGAGACGTGGAGTCCAACTCGCCAGGAATGTTGTCAAATATTACCGCCGAGATGATAACTTGTGTTAGGTTAGGTTATATTACGTTATTGATGTATATAAAGGTCCCACGGAGACGTAGATGCCAGCAAGCCAGGAATGTGGTCAAATATTACCGCCGAGATGTTATTTTGGGTTAGGATAGGTTATATTACGTTATTGATGTATATAAATGTACCACGGAGACGTAGATGCCAACTCGCCATGAATGTTTTCAAATATTACCGCCGAGATGTTAGGTTGGGTTAGGTTAGGTTATATTACGTTATTGATGTATATAAAGGTCCCACGGAGACGTAGAGGCCAACTCGCCAGGAATGTTGTCAAATATTACCGCCGAGATGATAGGTTGGGTTAGGTTAGGTTATATTAGGTTATTGATGTATATGAAGGGCAAACCGAGACGTAGAGGCCAACTCGCCAGGAATGTTTTCAAATATTACCGGCGAGATGTCTGGTTGGGTTAGGTTAGATTATATAACGTTATAGATGTATATAAAGGTCCCGCGGAGACGTAGAGTCCAACAAGGCAGGAATGTGTTCAAATATTACCGCCGAGATGTTAGATTGGTTTAGGTTAGGTTATATTACGTTATTGATGTATATAAAGGTCCCACGTAGACGTAGAGGCCAACAAGCCAGGAATGTGATCAAATATTACCGCCGAGATGTAAGGTTGGGTTAGGTTAGGTTATATTACGTTATTGATGTATATAAAGGTCCCACGGATACGTAGAGGCCAACTCGCCAGGAATGAGGTCAAATATACCGGCGAGATGTTAGGTTGGGTTAGGTTAGGTTATATTTCGTTATTGATGTATATGAAGGGCAAACCGAGACGTAGAGGCCAACTCGCCAGGAATGTTGTCAAATATTACCGCCGAGATGTAAGGTTGGGTTAGGTTAGGTTATATTACGTTATTGATGTATATAAAGGTCCCACGGATACGTAGAGGCCAACTCGCCAGGAATGAGGTCAAATATACCGCCGAAATGTTAGGTTGGGTTAGGTTAGGTTATATTTCGTTATTGATGTATATGAAGGACCCACGGAGACGTGGAGGCCAACTCGCCAGGAATGTTGTCAAATATTACCGCCGAGATGATAGGTTGGGTTAGGTTAGGTTATATTACGTTATTGATGTATATAAAGGTCCCACGGGGACGTAGATGCCAGCAAGCTAGGAATGTGGTCAAATATTACCGCCGAGATGTTATTTTGGGTTAGGATAGGATATATTACGTTATTGATGTATATAAATGTACCACGGAGACGTAGATGCCAACTCGCCATGAATGTCTTCAAATATTACCGCCGAGATGTTAAGTTGGGTTAGGTTAGGTTATATTACGTTATGCATGTCTATAAAGGACCCACGGTGACGTAGAGGCCAACTCGCCAGGAATGTTTTCAAATATTACCGCCGAGATGTTAGGTTGGGTTAGGTTAGATTATATCACGTTATAGATGTATATAAAGGTCCCGCGGAGACGTAGAGGCCAACAAGGCAGGAATGTGTTCAAATATTACCGCCGAGATGTTAGATTGGGTTAGGTTAGGTTATATTACGTTATTGATGTATATAAAGGTCCAACGGAGACGTAGAGGCCAACAAGCCAGGAATGTGATCAAATATTACCGCCGAGATGTAAGGTTGGGTTAGGTTAGGTTATATTGCGATATTGATGTATATAAAGGTCCCACGAATACGTAGAGGCCAACTCGCCAGGAATGAGGTCAAATATACCGCCGAAATGTTAGGTTGGGTTAGGTTAGGTTATATTTCGTTATTGATGTATATGAAGGTCCCACGGAGACGTAGAGGCCAACTCGCCAGGAATGTTGTCAAATATTACCGCCGAGATGATAGGTTGGGTTAGGTTAGGTTATATTACGTTATTGATGTTTATAAAGGTCCCACGGAGACGTAGATGCCAACAAGCCAGGAATGTGGTAAAATGTTACCGCCGAGATGTTAGGTTGGGTTAGGTTAGGTTATATTACGTTATTGATGTATATAAAGGTCCCACGGAGACGTGGAGTCCAACTCGCCAGGAATGTTGTCAAATATTACCGCCGATATGATAGGTTGGGTTAGGTTAGGTTATATTACGTTGGGTTCTAAAGTTGTTGCGGACTGCAGTTGCAGTTTGCAGCAGCACGTGCCATCCCCTCCTCCTCGTGGTGGAACCTGGTAACATTGGGCTCGTCCCAGTGGCAAACGGGGCTCTGGCTGATACCGTAGACCGGTGGTCATGTTTCGCCGGAACGGGGGGCTTGCCTTAACCGGCCGGCCCGCGAGGGGATGAACCTCTATAAAAAGTCTCTGTCTCAAGTTTCGGTCCGCGGCGAGGGGACGCGCTCAGTCCTTCGCGGCTGGGTGTGGCCGGTGGGTGCATCGGTGCTGAGCGGACCAACCCCGGGGTACCTGGCGCCCCCCGGGTGTATAAATGCCTTCCCCCGGTACGCGGCTCTGCCGGGGGTGACGGGTTTGTTCCGACACTACTCGTGGGATTCGTATGGATTCTTTTGATAAAACCGGGTTGGGGGGGAGTAGGTGTGGGAGGGGCGATGGAGCTGGCACTTCGATGCCGGCGCCGGTGCGTCCAGTTGTCGTCTCTGTGGAGAGGCTTGCCTCTTCACGAGGCGCCGCTGGGAGGTCCGGAGCGCTGGCCTCGGAGTCGCTCCATTCTGGAAGAGAAGGGAGGGAAGGGCGGCATAACCCGGATGGGTGGTCCCTTTCTTCTACCTACAGCGGAGAGGGGGTTGGGAGCACACATCCGGACCCCTCGAAGGTGCCGTCGGCACGTCCATCGAGGGCGGGATCCCCGTTCTCGGTGGGGAGGGCGGCCTCTCCGGCCCCCTCGGACCACGACTGCGACACTGATGTGTCGTGGTCGTCTCTGAGGGTTGCTGGGTCGGGACCGGCCAGGAAGAGGGGACGCCCCCTGACAACGGGCGAATATCTGGGCCTGCAGGCGGCCAAGGAAAAACTCCTCCAGACGGAGCTGAAGAAGCTGCGACTGGAGGAGGAGGAGAAAATTCTTAGGGCCGATGATCCGGCCCCGCCGCCAAGCAAGGCGGCCAAACATATCCCCTCAGTAGAGGAGTATGCAATGGAGTTCAGGGGCGTCCCCTCTGCAGAGTTGGGAAGAGAAGCCCTCGCGGCAATGAACCGCGTCGAATGGGTGGCTGCCAGGTCCACCAACCTCAAAGGCGTGTTCGCGCGACGATTGCGCGAAAGTGCGCGCACTTTGTGCGCACTTGTGCAAAGCGCGCTGGAGTCTACGAACTCCACCGCACGGGAAGGACCCGAAGTTAGGGCGGACTTATCCGCCCTGAGGGGGGAATTGGAGTCTTTGAAGGCCGAAAATGCGGCCCTACGGGGCCGCATTAAGGATCTGGAGAGGCGAACTCCGCCTCCGGCGCCTAGGACGGATATTGATAAAGTCGGCGGTGCGGTCGACATGGTGTCCCTCGCAGACACAGTCGCCCGCATCGTCGACGAAAAGTTGTCGGCCTATATGGCGAGGTTTAAGGGGACTTCGTCTTCCCCTTCGTCCCAAACCGCGGCCGTCACTGCCCCCACTCCTGCGAGTGGGGGTGGTAAGGAGGATGGGGATGTGATGGGGAAGAAGAAGAGGAAGAAGAAGAAGAAGAAGGCGGAGGCGTTTAAGCCTCCCGCTGCTGGGACTTCTTCTTCGAAGGAGGTGGTTCGCCGCCGCTCGGTTTCCGGGCGGAGGGAAACGATGGAGGCACTAAAGGTACCGACAGCGGGCCCATCATCTGGTGGGTCGGCTCAGGGCGAGATGTCCTGGTCTAAGGTGGTCGGGCGGAGGGCGCAGCAGGCTGCGAAGAATCGGATGCAGGGGACCTCTGTGTCCGCCAAGGTGCCCGTCAAGCTCGGGAGGCCCCCTCGAGCCGCGGCTGTGGCCCTTACGCTGCCGTCGGGTAGCAAAGGATCTTATCAAGAGATCCTGGTCGCGGCTCGGCAGAGGGTCTCCCTGAGCGAGTTAGGGATCGAGGAGGTGCGCCCAAGGCGTGCAAGGACTGGGGGTTTCCTGTTGGAAATCCCCGGTCCTGAGAAGGCGGCAAAGGCCGCCCTCTTAGCAGATAAATTAAGGGTGGCCTTGGCGGACACCGAGATCCGGGTCTCATGCCCTTCCAAGAGGGCGGAGTTGAGAGTGAGTGGGCTCGACGACTCCGTCACCTCATCTGAGGTGGCGGAGTCGGTGGCTGCGGCGGCAGGGTGCCTGGCCGCGGAGGTGAGGACCGGTGAAATAAGGTCCTCACCCCTGGGACTAGGAACACTGTGGATCCAATGCCCCTTGGTGGCCGCTCGTAAAGCGGCAACCTTGGGGTGGATAAAGGTGGGTTGGTGCAAGGCCAAGGTGGAGGCCCTGAAACCTCGTCCCCAGCAGTGTTATCGCTGTCTGGTTAAGGGGCACGTACGGCAGCAATGTTCTGCCGAAGTTGACCGGGGCGACCGTTGTTACAACTGCGGTTCCCCCGGTCACCGGGCGAATGTATGTCGGGCGGCCGCCCCCCACTGTCCGCTGTGTGCGGACTTGGGGCGACCGGCCGACCACAGACTCGGGGGGGTTAAGTGTAACCCCCCGACGCGGAAGGGGCGCATGGGGACGAGGGCGCCGCAGCCACCGAAGGGGGGTGTGAAGGGTGGGCCGCCGGGAGGGAGCACTAAGGGGGTGAAGGAGGCCGGGGGCATTGTTACCCCGGCGGAGGACTCTGGCCGGGGGGAGGCCATGGAAATGGCATAAACTTCCCCCCGACCAGAGTCCTCCAGGCGAACGTCAACCACGCCCGCCGAGCCCACGATCTCTTGGTCGAGGGTCTTATGGCGGGCGGGGTTGACGTTGCGGTGGTCGCTGAACCCTTCGTGATCCCCGACCGACCGTCCTGGGTCGGGGATCGCGAAGGGTCGGTGGCCATAGCTCAGGGTGCGGCCTCGCGGGTTCCGCCGTTCGCCTTTTTGGGCGATGGACGGGGCTTCGTGGCTGTGGACTGGGCGGGCTTCGTGCTGGTGGGGACCTATGCTCCACCGCGCTGGCCCCTAGAGTCGTTCGAGGAGTATCTGGACGGGCTTGGGAACTTTTTGTCCCAGTTCTCGGCCCGCCAGGTACTCGTCCTGGGGGACTTCAACGCACATGCTTCGGCATGGGGGTCCCCCAGGACGGACGCGAGGGGCGAGACGGTTTTGGAGTGGGCTGCTGGTCTCGATCTTCGGTTGCTCAACCGAGGATCGACCAGTACGTGCGTGCGATGGCAGGGTACAAGCATCGTGGATCTTTCATGGGCTTCCCCTGCCGCCGTACCGCGGGTCACGGGGTGGACGGTGGACGAGTCCACGGAGACTCTATCCGATCACTGGTACGTTCGGATAGAAGTCTCCGGGACCGCCCCGGGCCGCCAAGCTGGTCCACGCCAGCAGCGAAGGAGGTGGGCTCTCAGAGCCCTTGACGAGGACGCCCTGATGGCTGCCGTCCATGCCGTGGCTTGGTCGGAGCCGTCGGCCGAGCCCGTCACCGACGTGGAGGCGGAGGCCGACTGGTTCGATGGCGCCCTGACTGCAATCTGCAGGACGGCGATGCCGAGGGCCGGTCGACTTCCGCCCCGGAGGCCGGTGTACTGGTGGTCGGACGACATCGCGCGGCTACGAGCGAGTTGCGCGACGGCGCGACGCCGGTACACCAGGTCTCGGAGGAGGAGACGTCGGGACGAGGCACGGACGGCCCTGTTGTATGCTGAATATCGTCAGCTGACGGTTCAGCTGCAACAGGCCATCGGGAGGGCCAAGACCAGCGCTTGGGACGGACTTCTTCGTTCGTTGGATCGGGATCCGTGGGGACGTCCATATAGGCTTGTCCTAAACAAGCTTAGGGCTTATGGCCCCCCGGTGACCGAGACGATGGAACCCCGGCTTCTCGGAGAGGTGGTCGATGCGTTGTTCCCATCTGGGAGCGCATCGGCCGCCTTCCCGACTCAGGTGGACGGGTGGTCCGCGGGGCTGGAGGTTACGGAGGAGGAGTTGGCCGGGGCGGTGAGACGTCTCGGGGCTCGGAATACGGCTCCGGGTCCCGACGGCGTCCCCGGCCGCGTGCTGGTCTTGGCCCTGCGCGTTCTGGGTCCCCGACTTCGGAGGCTTTTTACAGCCATCCTGAAGTCGGGGACGTACCCATCTCGGTGGCGGCTCGGACGCCTGGTCCTCCTGCGGAAGGAGGGCCGGGACGCTGAATCTCCCTCGGGCTATCGACCCATCGTGCTCCTGGATGAGATCGGGAAGCTTTACGAGAGAATCGTGGCTTCCCGACTCACCAGGCACCTGGAGCGGGTAGGACCCGACCTGGCCGAGTGCCAGTTCGGCTTCCGCCGGGGGCGGTCCACGATCGACGCGATCGATCGGGTCCGTACCTTGGCGGGCTCGGCTGCTGCCCGGGGAGGGATGGCATTGGCGGTGTCCTTGGACATCGTCAATGCCTTCAACTCCCTCTCTTGGGAGGCCATCCGCAGGGGACTCGAACGACATGGAGTCCCTCAATACCTGCGGGTGGCGGTCGGCTCCTACCTTAGCGGCAGGTGCGTCGAGTACGTGGGCCGGGGTGGAAACACCTGCACGAGGGAGATTAGTCGCGGCGTACCCCAGGGGTCAGTTTTGGGACCCCTCCTGTGGGACGTGGGGTACGACGCGGCGCTGCGGGTCCTCCTTCCCACCGGTGTCAGCGTAGTCTGCTACGCTGACGATACCGTGTTGGTAGCCGGTGGGCGTACCAGCGGGAGGATCGTCCAGCGCGCCGAGGTGGGAGTGGCCACCGTGGCTTCCCTGATTCGGGGTATGGGTTTGGAGCTGGCTCCTCACAAGACGGAGGCGATGTGGTTCTTGGACCGTCATCTCCTCCGTCGAAATGGGAGGTCACTCGCCGATACCTGGATCCGAGTAGGGGACACCCGCATCCAGGTGAAGCCCGCGATAAAATATCTCGGACTTCACCTGGACGGCTCCTGGGCTTTTGGGCGCCACTTCGCGCTCCTGGCACCCAGGTTGGAAAAAGCGGCGGCCAGCTTGGGTCGCTTGCTGCCCAACCTGGGGGGTCCGGACGCGAGGGTACGCCGCCTTTATGCGGGCATCGTGCGGTCGATGGCACTATATGGAGCCCCGATCTGGGCGGACGCCCTGATGGCCAACCGGCGCAGCCGGGCACTGCTTCGCAGTGTTTGGCGGCGCCTTGCCATCAGGGTGATCAGGGGATACCGCACGGTGTCTCATGAGGCGGCGGGAACTCTGGCAGGGTTACCACCCCTGGAGCTCCTGGCGGAGCGCGAAGCGTTTGTCTACGGACACCTTCGTCTCTGCCAGGATGTCTCACCCCAGTCGGAGGAGGCGGTCAGAGCCTGGGCCTGGCGGTCTTTGGTGGCCAAGTGGGAGGAGCGACTTCGCGCCACCCATGGGAGTCACCGGACCGTCGGGGCGGTATTGCCCATCCTCGATAGATGGGTGAGCCGAAGCCGAGGGCTATCCTACCGGACCACGCAGGTCCTCACCGGGCACGGATGCTTCGGTGAGTACCTGCGCCGGATAGGACGGGAAGCCACGGCGGCGTGTCACCACTGTGGTGACCAGAGGGACACGGCGCAGCACACACTGGAGTTTTGTCCAGCGTGGGAGGTGCGGCGTCGTGTCCTCCGGAGCGAGGTGGGCCAGGATCTGGCATTGCCATCCGTACTTAGACGGATGGTAGAGGATGCCAGATCCTGGCGGGCTATGGCGGCCTTCTGCGAGGCCGTCATGCGGGCGAAGGAAGCGGCGGAGAGGGATCGCGAAGTTAGCGATCCCTCCCGTCAACGGCGGCGACGCAGGCGACGCCGCCCTCCACCGGCGCCGGGGGATGTCCACCGTGTGGACATCGCCGGGCGCCCATAGGGGACTCAGTCTCCGGGGGGTGACAGCCCCTCGAGCGGGCCGGGGCGTAGCCGCGTACGCCACGGACGTGACCCGCGCGGGGGGCCGTCCGGAGGGGTGACTCGGTCGTGATGGACGGGGGCCCATCGCGACCATTGCACGCCACCCCTCCGAGACGTGCAGCGACTTCGGACGTGGCCCTGAAGTCGCTGCAGGGGTATCCTTTGGGAGAGGGAGGGGTCACATCTTAGATGCGACCTCTCCCTTTCGGGATGGGAGCCTCCCAGACTTCTTCTGGGAGGCTCCAGACGCTGAGGGTGAGCCGGTCGCGTTCGTAAGAGATCCCGGCTCTCCCTCAGTAGCGTCGTTGGTGGCCACCGTGGGGTTTTAGCCGGTAAGAGTCCGGCATAACCTCGGAGTTCCCCCGAACTCCGAGGTATCCATGAGGATTTCCCCACGTTAAAAAAAAAAAAAAAAAAAAAAAAGGTTATATTACGTTATTGATGTATATAAAGGTCCCACGGAGACGTAGAGGCCAACTCGCCAGGAATGTTGTCAAACATTAGCGCCAAGATGATAGGTTGGGTTAGGTTAGGTTATATTACGTTATAGATGTATTTAAACGTCCCGCGGAGACGTAGAGGCCAACAAGCCAGGAATGTGATCAAACATTATCGCCGAGATGTTAGGTTGGGTTAGGTTAGATTATATAACGTTATAGATGTATATAAAGGTCCCACGGAGACGTAGAGGCCAACAAGCCAGGAATGTGATCAAATATTACCGCCGAGATGTTAGGTTGGGTTAGGTTAGGTTATATCACGTTATAGATGTATATAAAGGTCCCGCTGAGACGTAGAGGCCAGCAAGCCAGGAATGTGATCAAATATTACCGCCGAGATGTTAGGTTGGGTTAGGTTAGGTTATATTACGTTATTGATGTATATAAAGGTACCACGGAGACGTGGAGTCCAACTCGCCAGGAATGTTGTCAAATATTACCGCCGAGATGATAAGTTGTGTTAGGTTAGGTTATATTACGTTATTGATGTATATAAAGGTCCCAAGGAGACGTAGATGCCAGCAAGCCAGGAATGTGGTCAAATATTACTGCCGAGATGTTATTTTGGGTTAGGATAGGTTATATTACGTTATTGATGTATATAAATGTACCACGGAGACGTAGATGCCAACTCGCCATGAATGTTTTCAAATATTACCGCCGAGATGTTAGGTTGGGTTAGGTTAGGTTATATTACGTTATTGATGTATATAAAGGTCCCACGGAGACGTAGAGGCCAACTCGCCAGGAATGTTGTCAAATATTACCGCCGAGATGTAAGGTTGGGTTAGGTTAGGTTATATTACGTTATTGATGTTTATAAAGGTCCCACGGAGACGTAGATGCCAACAAGCCAGGAATGTGGTCAAATATTACCGCCGAGATGTTATTTTGGGTTAGGATAGGTTATATTACGTTATTGATGTATATAAATGTACCACGGAGACGTAGAGGCCAACTCGCCATGAATGTTTTCAAATATTACCGCCGAGATGTTAGGTTGGGTTAGGTTAGGTTATATTACGTTATTGATGTATATAAAGGTCCCACGGAGACGTAGAGGCCAACTCGCCAGGAATGTTGTCAAATATTACCGCCGAGATGATAGGTTGGGTTAGGTTAGGTTATATTAGGTTATTGATGTATATGAAGGGCAAACCGAGACGTAGAGGCCAACTCGCCAGGAATGTTTTCAAATATTACCGGCGAGATGTTAGGTTGGGTTAGGTTAGATTATATAACGTTATAGATGTATGTAAAGGTCCCGCGGAGACGTAGAGTCCAACAAGGCAGGAATGTGTTCAAATATTACCGCCGAGATGTTAGATTGGTTTAGGTTAGGTTATATTAGGTTATTGATGTATATAAAGGTCCCACGTAGACGTAGAGGCCAACAAGCCAGGAATGTGATCAAATATTACCGCCGAGATGTAAGGTTGGGTTAGGTTAGGTTATATTACGTTATTGATGTATATAAAGGTCCCACGGATACGTAGAGGCCAACTCGCCAGGAATGAGGTCAAATATACCGGCGAGATGTTAGGTTGGGTTAGCTTAGGTTATATTTCGTTATTGATGTATATGAAGGGCAAACCGAGACGTAGAGGCCAACTCGCCAGGAATGTTGTCAAATATTACCGCCGAGATGTTAGGTTGGGTTAGGTTAGGTTATATCACGTTATAGATGTATATAAAGGTCCCACGGAGACGTAGAGGCCAACAAGCCAGGAATGTGATCAAATATTACCGCCGAGATGTTAGGTTGGGTTAGGTTAGGTTATATCACGTTATAGATGTATATAAAGGTCCCGCTGAGACGTAGAGGCCAGCAAGCCAGGAATGTGATCAAATATTACCGCCGAGATGTTAGGTTGGGTTAGGTTAGGTTATATTACGTTATTGATGTATATAAAGGTACCACGGAGACGTGGAGTCCAACTCGCCAGGAATGTTGTCAAATATTACCGCCGAGATGATAAGTTGTGTTAGGTTAGGTTATATTACGTTATTGATGTATATAAAGGTCCCAAGGAGACGTAGATGCCAGCAAGCCAGGAATGTGGTCAAATATTACCGCCGAGATGTTATTTTGGGTTAGGATAGGTTATATCACGTTATTGATGTATATAAATGTACCACGGAGACGTAGATGCCAACTCGCCATGAATGTTTTCAAATATTACCGCCGAGATGTTAGGTTGGGTTAGGTTAGGTTATATTACGTTATTGATGTATATAAAGGTCCCACGGAGACGTAGAGGCCAACTCGCCAGGAATGTTGTCAAATATTACCGCCGAGATGATAGGTTGGGTTAGGTTAGGTTATATTAGGGTATTGATGTATATGAAGGGCAAACCGAGACGTAGAGGCCAACTCGCCAGGAATGTTTTCAAATATTACCGGCGAGATGTTAGGTTGGGTTAGGTTAGATTATATAACGTTATAGATGTATATAAAGGTCCCGCGGAGACGTAGAGGCCAACAAGGCAGGAATGTGTTCAAATATTACCGCCGAGATGTTAGATTGGTTTAGGTTAGGTTATATTACGTTATTGATGTATATAAAGGTCCCACGGAGACGTAGAGGCCAACAAGCCAGGAATGTGATCAAATATTACCGCCGAGATGTAAGGTTGGGTTAGGTTAGGTTATATTACGTTATTGATGTATATAAAGGTCCCACGGATACGTAGAGGCCAACTCGCCAGGAATGAGGTCAAATATACCGGCGAGATGTTAGGTTGGGTTAGGTTAGGTTATATTCCGTTATTGATGTATATGAAGGGCAAACCGAGACGTAGAGGCCAACTCGCCAGGAATGTTTTCAAATATTACCGCCGAGATGTTAGGTTGGGTTAGGTTAGATTATATAACGTTATAGTAGTATATAAAGGTCCCGCGGAGACGTAGAGGCCAACAAGGCAGGAATGTGTTCAAATATTACCGCCGAGATGTTAGATTGGTTTAGGTTAGGTTATATTACGTTATTGATGTATATAAAGGTCCCACGGAGACGTAGAGGCCAACAAGCCAGGAATGTGATCAAATATTACCGCCGAGATGTAAGGTTGGGTTAGGTTAGGTTATATTACGTTATTGATGTATATAAAGGTCTCACGGATACGTAGAGGCCAACTCGCCAGGAATGAGGTCAAATATACCGGCGAGATGTTAGGTTTGGTTAGGTTAGGTTATATTACGTTATTGATGTATATAAAGGTCCCACGGAGACGTAGAGGCCAACTCGCCAGGAATGTTGTCAAATATTACCGCCGAGATGATAGGTTGGGTTAGGTTAGGTTATATTAGGGTATTGATGTATATGAAGGGCAAACCGAGACGTAGAGGCCAACTCGCCAGGAATGTTTTCAAATATTACCGGCGAGATGTTAGGTTGGGTTAGGTTAGATTATATAACGTTATAGATGTATATAAAGGTCCCGCGGAGACGTAGAGGCCAACAAGGCAGGAATGTGTTCAAATATTACCGCCGAGATGTTAGATTGGTTTAGGTTAGGTTATATTACGTTATTGATGTATATAAAGGTCCCACGGAGACGTAGAGGCCAACAAGCCAGGAATGTGATCAAATATTACCGCCGAGATGTAAGGTTGGGTTAGGTTAGGTTATATTACGTTATTGATGTATATAAAGGTCCCACGGATACGTAGAGGCCAACTCGCCAGGAATGAGGTCAAATATACCGGCGAGATGTTAGGTTGGGTTAGGTTAGGTTATATTCCGTTATTGATGTATATGAAGGGCAAACCGAGACGTAGAGGCCAACTCGCCAGGAATGTTTTCAAATATTACCGCCGAGATGTTAGGTTGGGTTAGGTTAGATTATATAACGTTATAGATGTATATAAAGGTCCCGCGGAGACGTAGAGGCCAACAAGGCAGGAATGTGTTCAAATATTACCGCCGAGATGTTAGATTGGTTTAGGTTAGGTTATATTACGTTATTGATGTATATAAAGGTCCCACGGAGACGTAGAGGCCAACAAGCCAGGAATGTGATCAAATATTACCGCCGAGATGTAAGGTTGGGTTAGGTTAGGTTATATTACGTTATTGATGTATATAAAGTTCTCACGGATACGTAGAGGCCAACTCGCCAGGAATGAGGTCAAATATACCGGCGAGATGTTAGGTTTGGTTAGGTTAGGTTATATTACGTTATTGATGTATATAAAGGTCCCACGGAGACGTAGAGGCCAACTCGCCAGGAATGTTGTCAAATATTACCGCCGAGATGATAGGTTGGGTTAGGTTAGGTTATATTAGGTTATTGATGTATATGAAGGGCAAACCGAGACGTAGAGGCCAACTCGCCAGGAATGTTTTCAAATATTACCGGCGAGATGTTAGGTTGGGTTAGGTTAGATTATATAACGTTATAGATGTATATAAAGGTCCCGCGGAGACGTAGAGTCCAACAAGGCAGGAATGTGTTCAAATATTACCGCCGAGATGTTAGATTGGTTTAGGTTAGGTTATATTACGTTATTGATGTATATAAAGGTCCCACGTAGACGTAGAGGCCAACAAGCCAGGAATGTGATCAAATATTACCGCCGAGATGTAAGGTTGGGTTAGGTTAGGTTATATTACGTTATTGATGTATATAAAGGTCCCACGGATACGTAGAGGCCAACTCGCCAGGAATGAGGTCAAATATACCGGCGAGATGTTAGGTTGGGTTAGGTTATTTTATATTTCGTTATTGATGTATATGAAGGGCAAACCGAGACGTAGAGGCCAACTCGCCAGGAATGTTGTCAAATATTACCGCCGAGATGTTAGGTTGGGTTAGGTTAGGTTATATCACGTTATAGATGTATATAAAGGTCCCGCTTAGACGTAGAGGCCAGCAAGCCAGGAATGTGATCAAATATTACCGCCGAGATGTTAGGTTGGGTTAGGTTAGGTTATATTACGTTATTGATGTATATAAAGGTCCCACGGAGACGTGGAGTCCAACTCGCCAGGAATGTTGTCAAATATTACCGCCGAGATGATAGGTTGGGTTAGGTTAGGTTATATTACGTTATTGATGTATATAAAGGTCCCACGGAGACGTAGATGCCAGCAAGCCAGGAATGTGGTCAAATATTACCGCCGAGATGTTATTTTGGGTTAGGATAGGTTATATTACGTTATTGATGTATATAAATGTACCACGGAGACGTAGAGGCCAACTCGCCATGAATGTTTTCAAATATTACCGCCGAGATGTTAGGTTGGGTTAGGTTAGGTTATATTACGTTATTGATGTATATAAAGGCCCCACGGATACGCAGAGGCCAACTCGCCAGGAATGTTTTCAAATATTGCCGCCGAGATGTTAGGTAGGGTTAGGTTAGGTTATATTACGTTATTGATGTATATAAAGGTCCCGCGGAGACGTAGAGGCCAGCAAGCCAGGAATGTGATCAAATATTACCGCCGAAATGTTAGGTTCGGTTAGGTTAGGTTATATTACGTTATTGATGTATATAAAGGACCCACGGAGACGTGGAGGCCAACTCGCCAGGAATGTTGTCAAATATTACCGCCGAGATGATAGGTTGGGTTAGGTTAGGTTATATTACGTTATTGATGTATATAAAGGTCCCACGGAGACGTAGATGCCAGCAAGCTAGGAATGTGGTCAAATATTACCGCCGAGATGTTATTTTGGGTTAGGATAGGTTATATTACGTTATTGATGTATATAAATGTACCACGGAGACGTAGATGCCAACTCGTCATGAATGTTTTCAAATATTACCGCCGAGATGTTAGGTTGGGTTAGGTTATGTTATATTACGTTATGGATGTCTATAAAGGACCCACGGTGACGTAGAGGCCAACTCGCCAGGAATGTTTTCAAATATTACCGCCGAGATGTTAGGTTGGGTTAGGTTAGATTATATAACGTTATAAATGTATATAAAGGTCCCGCGGAGACGTAGAGGCCAACAAGGCAGGAATGTGTTCAAATATTACCGCCGAGATGTTAGATTGGTTTAGGTTAGGTTATATTACCTTATTGATGTATATAAAGGTCCCACAGAGACGTAGAGGCCAACAAGCCAGGAATGTGATCAAATATTACCGCCGAGATGTAAGGTTGGGTTAGGTTAGGTTATATTACGTTATTGATGTATATAACGGTCCCACGGATACGTTGAGGCCAACTCGCCAGGAATGAGGTCAAATATACCGGCGAGATGTTAGGTTTGGTTAGGTTAGGTTATATTTCGTTATTGATGTATATGAAGGTCCCACGGAGACGTAGATGCCAACAAGCCAGGAATGTGGGCAAATATTACCGCCGAGATGTTATTTTGGGTTAGGATAGGTTATATTACGTTATTGATGTATATAAATGTACCACGGAGACGTAGATGCCAACTCGCCATGAATGTTTTCAAATATTACCGCCGAGATGTTAGGTTGGGTTAGGTTAGGTTATATTACGTTATGGATGTCTATAAAGGACCCACGGTGACGTAGAGGCCAACTCGCCAGGAATGTTTTCAAATATTACCGCCGAGATGTTAGGTTGGGTTAGGTTAGATTATATCACGTTATAGATGTATATAAAGGTCCCGCGGAGACGTAGAGGCCAACAAGGCAGGAATGTGTTCAAATATTACCGCCGAGATGTTAGATTGGGTTAGGTTAGGTTATATTACGTTATTGATGTATATAAAGGTCCCACGGAGACGTAGAGGCCAACAAGCCAGGAATGTGATCAAATATTACCGCCGAGATGTAAGGTTGGGTTAGGTTAGGTTATATTACGTTATTGATGTATATAAAGGTCCCACGGATACGTAGAGGCCAACTCGCCAGGAATGAGGTCAAATATACCGCCGAAATGTTAGGTTGGGTTAGGTTAGATTATATAACGTTATAGATGTATATAAAGGTCCCGCGTAGACGTAGAGGCCAACAAGGCAGGAATGTGTTCAAATATTACCGCCGAGATGTTAGATTGGTTTAGGTTAGGTTATATTACGTTATTGATGTATATAAAGGTCCCACGGAGACGTAGAGGCCAACAAGCCAGGAATGTGATCAAATATTACCGCCGAGATGTAAGGTTGGGTTAGGTTAGGTTATATTACGTTATTGATGTATATAAAGGTCCCACGGATACGTAGAGGCCAACTCGCCAGGAATGAGGTCAAATATACCGGCGAGATGTTAGGTTTGGTTAGGTTAGGTTATATTTCGTTATTGATGTATATGAAGGTCCCACGGAGACGTAGATGCCAACAAGCCAGGAATGTGGGCAAATATTACCGCCGAGATGTTATTTTGGGTTAGGATAGGTTATATTACGTTATTGATGTATATAAATGTACCACGGAGACGTAGATGCCAACTCGCCATGAATGTTTTCAAATATTACCGCCGAGATGTTAGGTTGGGTTAGGTTAGGTTATGTTACGTTATAGATGTATATAAAGGTCCCACGGAGACGTAGAGGCCAACAAGCCAGGAATGTGATCAAATATTACCGCCGAGATGTTAGGTTGGGTTAGGTTAGGTTATATCACGTTATAGATGTATATAAAGGTCCCGCTGAGACGTAGAGGCCAGCAAGCCAGGAATGTTGTCAAATATTACCGCCGAGATGATAGGTTGGGTTAGGTTAGGTTATATTACGTTATTGATGTATATAAAGGTCCCACGGAGACGTAGATGCCAGCAAGCCAGGAATGTGGTCAAATATTACCGCCGAGATGTTATTTTGGGTTAGGATAGGTTATATTACGTTATTGATGTATATAAATGTACCACGGAGACGTAGAGGCCAACTCGCCATGAATGTTTTCAAATATTACCGCCGAGATGTTAGGTTAGGTTAGGTTAGGTTATATTACGATATTGATGTATATAAAGGTCCCACGGAGACGTAGAGGCCAACTCGCCAGGAATGTTGTCAAATATTACCGCCGAGATGATAGGTTGGGTTAGGTTAGGTTATATTAGGTTATTGATGTATATGAAGGGCAAACCGAGACGTAGAGGCCAACTCGCCAGGAATATTGTCAAATATTACCGGCGAGATGTTAGGTTGGGTTAGGTTAGATTATATAACGTTATAGATGTATATAAAGGTCCCGCGGAGACGTAGAGGCCAACAAGGCAGGAATGTGTTCAAATATTACCGCCGAGATGTTAGATTGGTTTAGGTTAGGTTATATTACGTTATTGATGTATATAAAGGTCCCACGGAGACGTAGAGGCCAACAAGCCAGGAATGTGATCAAATATTACCGCCGAGATGTAAGGTTGGGTTAGGTTAGGTTATATTACGTTATTGATGTATATAAAGGTCCCACGGATACGTAGAGGCCAACTCGCCAGGAATGAGGTCAAATATACCGGCGAGATGTTAGGTTGGGTTATCTTAGGTTATATTTCGTTATTGATGTATATGAAGGGCAAACCGAGACGTAGAGGCCAACTCGCCAGGAATATTGTCAAATATTACCGCCGAGATGTTAGGTTGGCTTAGGTTAGGTTATATCACGTTATAGATGTATATAAAGGTCCCGCGGAGACGTAGAGGCCAGCAAGCCAGGAATGTGATCAAATATTACCGCCGAGATGTTAGGTTGGGTTAGGTTAGGTTATATTATGTTATTGATGTATATAAAGGTCCCACGGAGACGTAGAGGCCAACAAGCCAGGAATGTGATCAAATATTACCGCCGAGATGTAAGGTTGGGTTAGGTTAGGTTATATTACGTTATTGATGTATATAAAGGTCTCACGGATACGTAGAGGCCAACTCGCCAGGAATGAGGTCAAATATACCGGCGAGATGTTAGGTTTGGTTAGGTTAGGTTATATTACGTTATTGATGTATATAAAGGTCC
Organism: Xylocopa violacea; assembly: GCA_963969225.1. Lineage (NCBI taxonomy): Eukaryota > Metazoa > Arthropoda > Insecta > Hymenoptera > Apidae > Xylocopa > Xylocopa violacea. The sequence continues at coordinate 5,708,347 of CAXAJV010000977.1, forward strand.
CACGGAGACGTAGAGGCCAACAAGCCAGGAATGTGATCAAATATTACCGCCGAGATGTAAGGTTGGGTTAGGTTAGGTTATATTTCGTTATTGATGTATATGAAGGTCCCACGGAGACGTAGAGGCCATCTCGCCAGGAATGTTGTCAAATATAACCGCCGAGATGTTATTTTGGGTTAGGATAGGCTATATTACGTTATTGATGTATATAAAGGTCCCACGGAAATGTAGATGCCAACAAGCCAGGAATGTGGGCAAATATTACCGCCGTGATGTTATTTTGGGTTAGGATACGTTATATTACGTTATTGATGTATATAAATGTACCACGGAGACGTAGATGCCAACTCGCCATGAATGTTTTCAAATATTACCGCCGAGATGTTAAGTTGGGTTAGGTTAGGTTATATTACGTTATGGATGTCTATAAAGGACCCACGGTGACGTAGAGGCCAACTCGCCAGGAATGTTTTCAAATATTACCGCCGAGATGTTAGGTTGGGTTAGGTTAGATTATATCACGTTATAGATGTATATAAAGGTCCCGCGGAGACGTAGAGGCCAACAAGGCAGGAATGTGTTCAAATATTACCGCCGAGATGTTATTTTGGGTTAGGATAGGTTATATTACGTTATTGATGTATATAAATGTACCACGGAGACGTAGAGGCCAACTCGCCATGAATGTTTTCAAATATTACCGCCGAGATGTTAGGTTGGGTTAGGTTAGGTTATATTACGTTATTGATGTATATAAAGGTCCCACGGAGACGTAGAGGCCAACTCGCCAGGAATGTTGTCAAATATTACCGCCGAGATGATAGGTTGGGTTAGGTTAGGTTATATTAGGTTATTGATGTATATGAAGGGCAAACCGAGACGTAGAGGCCAACTCGCCAGGAATGTTTTCAAATATTACCGGCGAGATGTTAGGTTGGGTTAGGTTAGATTATATAACGTTATAGATGTATATAAAGGTCCCGCGGAGACGTAGAGGCCATCTCGCCAGGAATGTTGTCAAATATAACCGCCGAGATGTTATTTTGGGTTAGGATAGGCTATATTACGTTATTGATGTATATAAAGGTCCCACGGAAATGTAGATGCCAACAAGCCAGGAATGTGGGCAAATATTACCGCCGTGATGTTATTTTGGGTTAGGATACGTTATATTACGTTATTGATGTATATAAATGTACCACGGAGACGTAGATGCCAACTCGCCATGAATGTTTTCAAATATTACCGCCGAGATGTTAAGTTGGGTTAGGTTAGGTTATATTACGTTATGGATGTCTATAAAGGACCCACGGTGACGTAGAGGCCAACTCGCCAGGAATGTTTTCAAATATTACCGCCGAGATGTTAGGTTGGGTTAGGTTAGATTATATCACGTTATAGATGTATATAAAGGTCCCGCGGAGACGTAGAGGCCAACAAGGCAGGAATGTGTTCAAATATTACCGCCGAGATGTTATTTTGGGTTAGGATAGGTTATATTACGTTATTGATGTATATAAATGTACCACGGAGACGTAGAGGCCAACTCGCCATGAATGTTTTCAAATATTACCGCCGAGATGTTAGGTTGGGTTAGGTTAGGTTATATTACGTTATTGATGTATATAAAGGTCCCACGGAGACGTAGAGGCCAACTCGCCAGGAATGTTGTCAAATATTACCGCCGAGATGATAGGTTGGGTTAGGTTAGGTTATATTAGGTTATTGATGTATATGAAGGGCAAACCGAGACGTAGAGGCCAACTCGCCAGGAATGTTTTCAAATATTACCGGCGAGATGTTAGGTTGGGTTAGGTTAGATTATATAACGTTATAGATGTATATAAAGGTCCCGCGGAGACGTAGAGGCCAACAAGGCAGGAATGTGTTCAAATATTACCGCCGAGATGTTAGATTGGTTTAGGTTAGGTTATATTACGTTATTGATGTATATAAAGGTCCCACGGAGACGTAGAGGCCAACAAGCCAGGAATGTGATCAAATATTACCGCCGAGATGTAAGGTTGGGTTAGGTTAGGTTATATTACGTTATTGATGTATATAAAGGTCCCACGGATACGTAGAGGCCAACGCGCCAGGAATGAGGTCAAATATACCGGCGAGATGTTAGGTTGGGTTAGGTTAGGTTATATTTCGTTATTGATGTATATGAAGGGCAAACCGAGACGTAGAGGCCAACTCGCCAGGAATGTTGTCAAATATTACCGCCGAGATGTTAGGTTGGGTTAGGTTAGGTTATATCACGTTATAGATGTATATAAAGGTCCCGCTTAGACGTAGAGGCCAGCAAGCCAGGAATGTGATCAAATATTACCGCCGAGATGTTAGGTTGGGTTAGGTTAGGTTATATTACGTTATTGATGTATATAAAGGTCCCACGGAGACGTGGAGTCCAACTCGCCAGGAATGTTGTCAAATATTACCGCCGAGATGATAGGTTGCGTTAGGTTAGGTTATATTACGTTATTGATGTATATAAAGGTCCCACGGAGACGTAGATGCCAGCAAGCCAGGAATGTGGTCAAATATTACCGCCGAGATGTTATTTTGGGTTAGGATAGGTTATATTACGTTATTGATGTATATAAATGTACCACGGAGACGTAGAGGCCAACTCGCCATGAATGTTTTCAAATATTACCGCCGAGATGTTAGGTTGGGTTAGGTTAGGTTATATTACGTTATTGATGTATATAAAGGCCCCACGGATACGCAGAGGCCAACTCGCCAGGAATGTTTTCAAATATTGCCGCCGAGATGTTAGGTAGGGTTAGGTTAGGTTATATTACGTTATTGATGTATATAAAGGTCCCGCGGAGACGTAGAGGCCAGCAAGCCAGGAATGTGATCAAATATTACCGCCGAAATGTTAGGTTGGGTTAGGTTAGGTTATATTACGTTATTGATGTATATAAAGGACCCACGGAGACGTGGAGGCCAACTCGCCAGGAATGTTGTCAAATATTACCGCCGAGATGATAGGTTGGGTTAGGTTAGGTTATATTACGTTATTGATGTATATAAAGGTCCCACGGATACGTAGATGCCAGCAAGCTAGGAATGTGGTCAAATATTACCGCCGAGATGTTATTTTGGGTTAGGATAGGTTATATTACGTTATTGATGTATATAAATGTACCACGGAGACGTAGATGCCAACTCGTCATGAATGTTTTCAAATATTACCGCCGAGATGTTAGGTTGGGTTAGGTTATGTTATATTACATTATGGATGTCTATAAAGGACCCACGGTGACGTAGAGGCCAACTCGCCAGGAATGTTTTCAAATATTACCGCCGAGATGTTAGGTTGGGTTAGGTTAGATTATATAACGTTATAAATGTATATAAAGGTCCCGCGGAGACGTAGAGGCCAACAAGGCAGGAATGTGTTCAAATATTACCGCCGAGATGTTAGATTGGTTTAGGTTAGGTTATATTACCTTATTGATGTATATAAAGGTCCCACAGAGACGTAGAGGCCAACAAGCCAGGAATGTGATCAAATATTACCGCCGAGATGTAAGGTTGGGTTAGGTTAGGTTATATTACGTTATTGATGTATATAAAGGTCCCACGGATACGTAGAGGCCAACTCGCCAGGAATGAGGTCAAATATACCGGCGAGATGTTAGGTTTGGTTAGGTTAGGTTATATTTCGTTATTGATGTATATGAAGGTCCCACGGAGACGTAGATGCCAACAAGCCAGGAATGTGGGCAAATATTACCGCCGAGATGTTATTTTGGGTTAGGATAGGTTATATTACGTTATTGATGTATATAAATGTACCACGGAGACGTAGATGCCAACTCGCCATGAATGTTTTCAAATATTACCGCCGAGATGTTAGGTTGGGTTAGGTTAGGTTATATTACGTTATGGATGTCTATAAAGGACCCACGGTGACGTAGAGGCCAACTCGCCAGGAATGTTTTCAAATATTACCGCCGATATGTTAGGTTGGGTTAGGTTAGATTATATCACGTTATAGATGTATATAAAGGTCCCGCGGAGACGTAGAGGCCAACAAGGCAGGAATGTGTTCAAATATTACCGCCGAGATGTTAGATTGGGTTAGGTTAGGTTATATTACGTTATTGATGTATATAAAGGTCCCACGGAGACGTAGAGGCCAACAAGCCAGGAATGTGATCAAATATTACCGCCGAGATGTAAGGTTGGGTTAGGTTAGGTTATATTACGTTATTGATGTATATAAAGGTCCCACGGATACGTAGAGGCCAACTCGCCAGGAATGAGGTCAAATATACCGGCGAGATGTTAGGTTGGGTTATCTTAGGTTATATTTCGTTATTGATGTATATGAAGGGCAAACCGAGACGTAGAGGCCAACTCGCCAGGAATATTGTCAAATATTACCGCCGAGATGTTAGGTTGGCTTAGGTTAGGTTATATCACGTTATAGATGTATATAAAGGTCCCGCGGAGACGTAGAGGCCAGCAAGCCAGGAATGTGATCAAATATTACCGCCGAGAAGTTAGGTTGGGTTAGGTTAGGTTATATTATGTTATTGATGTATATAAAGGTCCCACGGAGACGTGGATTCCCACTCGCCAGGAATGTTGTCAAATATTACCGCCGAGATGATAGGTTGGGTTAGGTTAGGTTATATTACGTTATTGATGTATATAAAGGTCCCACGGAGACGTAGATGCCAGCAAGCCAGGAATGTGGTCAAATATTACCGCCGAGATGTTATTTTGGGTTAGGATAGGTTATATTACGTTATTGATGTATATAAATGTACCACGGAGACGTAGAGGCCAATTCGCCATGAATGTTTTCAAATATTACCGCCGAGATGTTAGGTTGGGTTAGGTTAGGCTATATTACGTTATTGATGTATATAAAGGTCCCACGGATACGTAGAGGCCAACTCGCCAGGAATGTTTTCAAATATTGCCGCCGAGATGTTAGGTAGGGTTAGGTTAGGTTATATTACGTTATTGATGTATATAAAGGTCCCGCGGAGACGTAGAGGCCAGCAAGCCAGGAATGTGATCAAATATTACCGCCGAAATGTTAGGTTGGTTTAGGTTAGGTTATATTACGTTATTGATGTATATAAAGGACCCACGGAGACGTGGAGGCCAACTCGCCAGGAATGTTGTCAAATATTACCGCCGAGATGATAGGTTGGGTTAGGTTAGGTTATATTACGTTATTGATGTATATAAAGGTCCCACGGAGACGTAGATGCCAGCAAGCTAGGAATGTGGTCAAATATTACCGCCGAGATGTTATTGTGGGTTAGGATAGGTTATATTACGTTATTGATGTATATAAATGTACCACGGAGACGTAGATGCCAACTCGCCATGAATGTTTTCAAATATGACCGCCGAGATCTTAGGTTGGGTTAGGTTAGGTTATATTACGTTATGGATGTCTATAAAGGACCCACGGTGACGTAGAGGCCAACTCGCCAGGAATGTTTTCAAATATTACCGCCGAGATGTTAGGTTGGGTTAGGTTAGATTATATAACGTTATAGATGTATATAAAGGTCCCGCGTAGACGTAGAGGCCAACAAGGCAGGAATGTGTTCAAATATTACCGTCGAGATGTTAGATTGGTTTAGGTTAGGTTATATTACGTTATTGATGTATATAAAGGTCCCACGGAGACGTAGATGCCAACAAGCCAGGAATGTGGGCAAATATTACCGCCGAGATGTTATTTTGGGTTAGGATAGGTTATATTACGTTATTGATGTATATAAATGTACCACGGAGACGTAGATGCCAACTCGCCATGAATGTTTTCAAATATTACCGCCGAGATGTTAGGTTGGGTTAGGTTAGGTTATATTACGTTATGGATGTCTATAAAGGACCCACGGTGACGTAGAGGCCAACTCGCCAGGAATGTTTTCAAATATTACCGCCGAGATGTTAGGTTGGGTTAGGTTAGATTATATCACGTTATAGATGTATATAAAGGTCCCGCGGAGACGTAGAGGCCAACAAGGCAGGAATGTGTTCAAATATTACCGCCGAGATGTTAGATTGGGTTAGGTTAGGTTATATTACGTTATTGATGTATATAAAGGTCCCACGGAGACGTAGAGGCCAACAAGCCAGGAATATGATCAAATATTACCGCCGAGATGTAAGGTTGGGTTAGGTTAGGTTATATTACGTTATTGATGTATATAAAGGTCCCACGGATACGTAGAGGCCAACTCGCCAGGAGTGAGGTCAAATATACCGCCGAGATGTTAGGTTGGGTTAGGTTAGATTATATAACGTTATAGATGTATATAAAGGTCCCACGGAGACGTAGAGGCCAACAAGCCAGGAATGTGATCAAATATTACCGCCGAGATGTTAGGTTGGGTTAGGTTAGGTTATATCACGTTATAGATGTATATAAAGGTCCCGCTGAGACGTAGAGGCCAGCAAGCCAGGAATGTGATCAAATATTACCGCCGAGATGTTAGGTTGGGTTAGGTTAGGTTATATTACGTTATTGATGTATATAAAGGTACCACGGAGACGTGGAGTCCAACTCGCCAGGAATGTTGTCAAATATTACCGCCGAGATGTTAGATTGGTTTAGGTTAGGTTATATTACGTTATTGATGTATATAAAGGTCCCACGGAGACGTAGAGGCCAACAAGCCAGGAATGTGATCAAATATTACCGCCGAGATGTAAGGTTGGGTTAGGTTAGGTTATATTACGTTATTGATGTATATAAAGGTCCCACGGATACGTAGAGGCCAACTCGCCAGGAATGAGGTCAAATATACCGGCGAGATGTTAGGTTGGGTTAGGTTAGGTTATATTTCGTTATTGATGTATATGAAGGGCAAACCGAGACGTAGAGGCCAACTCGCCAGGAATATTGTCAAATATTACCGCCGAGATGTTAGGTTGGGTTAGGTTAGGTTATATCACGTTATAGATGTATATAAAGGTCCCACGGATACGTAGATGCCAGCAAGCCAGGAATGTGGTCAAATATTACCGCCGAGATGTTATTTTGGGTTAGGATAGGTTATATTACGTTATTGATGTATATAAATGTACCACGGAGACGTAGAGGCCAACTCGCCATGAATGTTTTCAAATATTACCGCCGAGATGTTAGGTTGGGTTAGGTTAGGCTATATTACGTTATTGATGTATATAAAGGTCCCACGGATACGTAGAGGCCAACTCGCCAGGAATGTTTTCAAATATTGCCGCCGAGATGTTAGGTAGGGTTAGGTTAGGTTATATTACGTTATTGATGTATATAAAGGTCCCGCGGAGACGTAGAGGCCAGCAAGCCAGGAATGTGATCAAATATTACCGCCGAAATGTTAGGTTGGGTTAGGTTAGGTTATATTACGTTATTGATGTATATAAAGGACCCACGGAGACGTGGAGGCCAACTCGCCAGGAATGTTGTCAAATATTACCGCCGAGATGATAGGTTGGGTTAGGTTAGGTTATATTACGTTATTGATGTATATAAAGGTCCCACGGAGACGTAGATGCCAGCAAGCTAGGAATGTGGTCAAATATTACCGCCGAGATGTTATTTTGGGTTAGGATAGGTTATATTACGTTATTGATGTATATAAATGTACCACGGAGACGTAGATGCCAACTCGCCATGAATGTTTTCAAATATTACCGCCGAGATGTTAGGTTGGGTTAGGTTATGTTATATTACGTTATGGATGTCTATAAAGGACCCACGGTGACGTAGAGGCCAACTCGCCAGGAATGTTTTCAAATATTACCGCCGAGATGTTAGGTTGGGTTAGGTTAGATTATATAACGTTATAGATGTATATATAGGTCGCGCGGAGACGTAGAGGCCAACAAGGCAGGAATGTGTTCAAATATTACCGCCGAGATGTTAGATTGGTTTAGGTTAGGTTATATTACGTTATTGATGTATATAAAGGTCCCACAGAGACGTAGAGGCCAACTCGCCAGGAATGTTTTCAAATATTACCGCCGAGATGTTAGGTTGGGTTAGGTTAGATTATATCACGTTATAGATGTATATAAAGGTCCCGCGGAGACGTAGAGGCCAACAAGGCAGGAATGTGTTCAAATATTACCGCCGAGATGTTAGATTGGGTTAGGTTAGGTTATATTGTCACGTCACGGTCGGGAAAATTTCCGGAGTCGTATTTGTGTCCACACGTATTCCGACGATCTGTCGCGAAGACAGATACGGCGTCGGATGGCGGGTTCGAAGACTCGATTACGGCAAACGGGACGCTCGAATCTCGATTTCGCGCCGGAGGAAAGGACACCGCACCTACCTTTCAGATGAATTGATACAGTTCTCGTTTCAGGTATCGTTGTTTGCGAGGATCTGTCTCCGGAATCGATGCTGCAAATCTGCGAAGGGGAACTTCCGTCAGCGGGATCAGCTTCCACTGCGGTCGAAGCGGTTGAGAGGGCGGCGGTGCTGGAATTGCGGAAGCCTCGAGGATCTCTGTCCTGATGCTGGATCTCGATACAGCGAACGATGCGTCGTCGTGGACTGCAGCAAGCTGGACGGCGTATACAGGAATCGGAACACAAGCTGCACCGATATATTCGCGCACAAGTCGACGAAGATACGTTTTCCTTCCCGCGCGTCGAGTACGTCGCCTGACTGCGGGATCTTTCATCAAGAAGCAACCCTCGATCGTTCCAGATATTCGGATAGGCTAAGCGGCGGTCCTCTCTAACCTTCCGAAGCACCAGTCAAGATCGAAGGAGCACTGCGTTCAATATTGCAATCGTAGAGCGCAGATCGGTTAAGCGGCGGTCCTCTCTAACCGTCTACGCCGTTCGGATATGAATAGAGAACGAGTTGAACGTTGCGATGCCTGAGTCGTATACGTACTAGCGAAAACGTATGATAAACGAATGGACTTTGAATAATGGAACTCGATAAATAAAAGATTTGACGTTAGGTAGAACTAAGTATATTCTTGTAACTTCCCTAATACAAATTAGAATCTAAGATAGAGTTAACTTACTACTAGACTTGAACAAAATAGAAAATAGAAAATAAACTAAGACTCCTGTGCAAAGGAGTTGCGACAGCCCTAAGGATTCGAGAGCTAAGTGCTCTGATCGGACTCCGTATCGGCGGAGAGAGGAGAACTGTGCTCCTCACCGGAGTGATTAGAACTGGCGTCCAGTTCGCGTGTCCGCGACCTCCCTTGGTCGCGTGGCGCGCGAGTCGCGGGCCCGCGTGGTGGGGCGGCGCGCGGAGTGGGGACCGCGCGTGGTGAGGCGGCGCGCGGAGTGGGGACCGCGCGTGGTGGGGCGGCGCGCGGAGTGGGGACCGCGCGTGGTGGGGTGAACGCGTTACGCGTGAGCCGGGAGCGTCGGGCCCCCGTTCGGGCGCTTAGCTGACGCGTCTTAGATTACGCGCGTTATCTTATACTATATCTTAAAATTATGAATCTACATCGAAATTACTTAGAATTAGGTGTTTGTTGTTTGTATGTACAGAATCGTGTCGTGTACTTAAAGACTAGAAATTCGCTTATGATCGCATGTATGAATGCGATCATGTATGATAAGAAGTATGGATGCGTGGTTGCTGGCGACTGGACGGGCTCGTACCTCTGCTCGTAATCGTACTCGTGCTTCTGCTCGTACCTCTGCTCGTACTTGTACATCGGCGGCGAACAAGCGCGTGAGCGCGAATTTACGGTCGAACCCCTGGTCGGTGGATGGCGGTCGACTGCCTGGGCGCGGCTGTATATTCGGTTGCCTGCTTCTGTGGGCTTCAACCCTGGGTACGGTGGGGCCTCGAGCATGGTGCTGAGCGTCTCCGGAGGCTGCGTGGGGCGGTTGAGGGTGGCAGGCGGCACGCCTGACGTCACAATATTACGTTATTGATGTATATAAAGGTCCCACGGAGACGTAGAGGCCAACAAGCCAGGAATGTGATCAAATATTACCGCCGAGATGTAAGGTTGGGTTAGGTTAGGTTATATTACGTTATTGATGTATATAAAGGTCCCACGGATACGTAGAGGCCAACTCGCCAGGAATGAGGTCAAATATACCGCCGAAATGTTAGGTTGGGTTAGGTTAGATTATATAACGTTATAGATGTATATAAAGGTCCCGCGGAGACGTAGAGGCCAACAAGGCAGGAATGTGTTCAAATATTACCGCCGAGATGTTAGATTGGTTTAGGTTAGGTTATATTACGTTATTGATGTATATAAAGGTCCCACGGAGACGTAGAGGCCAGCAAGCCAGGAATGTGATCAAATATTACCGCCGAAATGTTAGGTTGGGTTAGGTTAGGTTATATTACGTTATTGATGTATATAAAGGACCCACGGAGACGTGGAGGCCAACTCGCCAGGAATGTTGTCAAATATTACCGCCGAGATGATAGGTTGGGTTAGGTTAGGTTATATTACGTTATTGATGTATATAAAGGTCCCACGGAGACGTAGATGCCAGCAAGCTAGGAATGTGGTCAAATATTACCGCCGAGATGTTATTTTGGGTTAGGATAGGTTATATTACGTTATTGATGTATATAAATGTACCACGGAGACGTAAATGCCAACTCGCCATGAATGTTTTCAAATATTACCGCCGAGATGTTAGGTTGGGTTAGGTTAGGTTATATTACGTTATGGATGTCTATAAAGGACCCACGGTTACGTAGAGGCCAACTCGCCAGGAATGTTTTCAAATATTACCGCCGAGATGTTAGGTTGGGTTAGGTTAGATTATATAACGTTATAGATGTATATAAAGGTCCCGCGGAGACGTAGAGGCCAACAAGGCAGGAATGTGTTCAAATATTACCGCCGAGATGTTAGATTGGTTTAGGTTAGGTTATATTACGTTATTGATGTATATAAAGGTCCCACGGAGACGTAGAGGCCAACAAGCCAGGAATGTGATCAAATATTACCGCCGAGATGTAAGGTTGGGTTAGGTTAGGTTATATTACGTTATTGATGTATATAAAGGTCCCACGGATACGTAGAGGCCAACTCGCCAGGAATGAGGTCAAATATACCGGCGAGATGTTAGGTTTGGTTAGGTTAGGTTATATTTCGTTATTGATGTATATGAAGGTCCCACGGAGACGTAGATGCCAACAAGCCAGGAATGTGGGCAAATATTACCGCCGAGATGTTATTTTGGGTTAGGATAGGTTATATTACGTTATTGATGTATATAAATGTACCACGGAGACGTAGATGCCAACTCGCCATGAATGTTTTCAAATATTACCGCCGAGATGTTAGGTTGGGTTAGGTTAGGTTATATTACGTTATGGATGTCTATAAAGGACCCACGGTGACGTAGAGGCCAACTCGCCAGGAATGTTTTCAAATATTACCGCCGAGATGTTAGGTTGGGTTAGGTTAGATTATATCACGTTATAGATGTATATAAAGGTCCCGCGGAGACGTAGAGGCCAACAAGGCAGGAATGTGTTCAAATATTACCGCCGAGATGTTAGATTGGGTTAGGTTAGGTTATATTACGTTATTGATGTATATAAAGGTCCCACGGAGACGTAGAGGCCAACAAGCCAGGAATGTGATCAAATATTACCGCCGAGATGTTAGATTGGTTTAGTTTAGGTTATATTACGTTATTGATGTATATAAAGGTCCCACGGAGACGTAGAGGCCCACAAGCCAGGAATGTGATCAAATATTACCGCCGAGATGTAAGGTTGGGTTAGGTTAGGTTATATTACGTTATTGATGTATATAAAGGTCCCACGGATACGTAGAGGCCAACTCGCCAGGAATGAGGTCAAATATACCGGCGAGATGTTAGGTTTGGTTAGGTTAGGTTATATTTCGTTATTGATGTATATGAAGGTCCCACGGAGACGTAGATGCCAACAAGCCAGGAATGTGGGCAAATATTACCGCCGAGATGTTATTTTGGGTTAGGATAGGTTATATTACGTTATTGATGTATATAAATGTACCACGGAGACGTAGATGCCAACTCGCCATGAATGTTTTCAAATATTACCGCCGAGATGTTAGGTTGGGTTAGGTTAGGTTATATTACGTTATGGATGTCTATAAAGGACCCACGGTGACGTAGAGGCCAACTCGCCAGGAATGTTTTCAAATATTACCGCCGAGATGTTAGGTTGGGTTAGGTTAGATTATATCACGTTATAGATGTATATAAAGGTCCCGCGGAGACGTAGAGGCCAACAAGGCAGGAATGTGTTCAAATATTACCGCCGAGATGTTAGATTGGGTTAGGTTAGGTTATATTACGTTATTGATGTATATAAAGGTCCCACGGAGACGTAGAGGCCAACAAGCCAGGAATATGATCAAATATTACCGCCGAGATGTAAGTTTGGGTTAGGTTAGGTTATATTACGTTATTGATGTATATAAAGGTCCCACGGATACGTAGAGGCCAACTCGCCAGGAGTGAGGTCAAATATACCGCCGAGATGTTAGGTTGGGTTAGGTTAGATTATATAACGTTATAGATGTATATAAAGGTCCCACGGAGACGTAGAGGCCAACAAGCCAGGAATGTGATCAAATATTACCGCCGAGATGTTAGGTTGGGTTAGGTTAGGTTATATCACGTTATAGATGTATATAAAGGTCCCGCTGAGACGTAGAGGCCAGCAAGCCAGGAATGTGATCAAATATTACCGCCGAGATGTTAGGTTGGGTTAGGTTAGGTTATATTACGTTATTGATGTATATAAAGGTACCACGGAGACGTGGAGTCCAACTCGCCAGGAATGTTGTCAAATATTACCGCCGAGATGTTAGATTGGTTTAGGTTAGGTTATATTACGTTATTGATGTATATAAAGGTCCCACGGAGACGTAGAGGCCAACAAGCCAGGAATGTGATCAAATATTACCGCCGAGATGTAAGGTTGGGTTAGGTTAGGTTATATTACGTTATTGATGTATATAAAGGTCCCACGGATACGTAGAGGCCAACTCGCCAGGAATGAGGTCAAATATACCGGCGAGATGTTAGGTTGGGTTAGGTTAGGTTATATTTCGTTATTGATGTATATGAAGGGCAAACCGAGACGTAGAGGCCAACTCGCCAGGAATATTGTCAAATATTACCGCCGAGATGTTAGGTTGGGTTAGGTTAGGTTATATCACGTTATAGATGTATATAAAGGTCCCACGGATACGTAGATGCCAGCAAGCCAGGAATGTGGTCAAATATTACCGCCGAGATGTTATTTTGGGTTAGGATAGGTTATATTACGTTATTGATGTATATAAATGTACCACGGAGACGTAGAGGCCAACTCGCCATGAATGTTTTCAAATATTACCGCCGAGATGTTAGGTTGGGTTAGGTTAGGCTATATTACGTTATTGATGTATATAAAGGTCCCACGGATACGTAGAGGCCAACTCGCCAGGAATGTTTTCAAATATTGCCGCCGAGATGTTAGGTAGGGTTAGGTTAGGTTATATTACGTTATTGATGTATATAAAGGTCCCGCGGAGACGTAGAGGCCAGCAAGCCAGGAATGTGATCAAATATTACCGCCGAAATGTTAGGTTGGGTTAGGTTAGGTTATATTACGTTATTGATGTATATAAAGGACCCACGGAGACGTGGAGGCCAACTCGCCAGGAATGTTGTCAAATATTACCGCCGAGATGATAGGTTGGGTTAGGTTAGGTTATATTACGTTATTGATGTATATAAAGGTCCCACGGAGACGTAGATGCCAGCAAGCTAGGAATGTGGTCAAATATTACCGCCGAGATGTTATTTTGGGTTAGGATAGGTTATATTACGTTATTGATGTATATAAATGTACCACGGAGACGTAGATGCCAACTCGCCATGAATGTTTTCAAATATTACCGCCGAGATGTTAGGTTGGGTTAGGTTATGTTATATTACGTTATGGATGTCTATAAAGGACCCACGGTGACGTAGAGGCCAACTCGCCAGGAATGTTTTCAAATATTACCGCCGAGATGTTAGGTTGGGTTAGGTTAGATTATATAACGTTATAGATGTATATATAGGTCGCGCGGAGACGTAGAGGCCAACAAGGCAGGAATGTGTTCAAATATTACCGCCGAGATGTTAGATTGGTTTAGGTTAGGTTATATTACGTTATTGATGTATATAAAGGTCCCACAGAGACGTAGAGGCCAACTCGCCAGGAATGTTTTCAAATATTACCGCCGAGATGTTAGGTTGGGTTAGGTTAGATTATATCACGTTATAGATGTATATAAAGGTCCCGCGGAGACGTAGAGGCCAACAAGGCAGGAATGTGTTCAAATATTACCGCCGAGATGTTAGATTGGGTTAGGTTAGGTTATATTGTCACGTCACGGTCGGGAAAATTTCCGGAGTCGTATTTGTGTCCACACGTATTCCGACGATCTGTCGCGAAGACAGATACGGCGTCGGATGGCGGGTTCGAAGACTCGATTACGGCAAACGGGACGCTCGAATCTCGATTTCGCGCCGGAGGAAAGGACACCGCACCTACCTTTCAGATGAATTGATACAGTTCTCGTTTCAGGTATCGTTGTTTGCGAGGATCTGTCTCCGGAATCGATGCTGCAAATCTGCGAAGGGGAACTTCCGTCAGCGGGATCAGCTTCCACTGCGGTCGAAGCGGTTGAGAGGGCGGCGGTGCTGGAATTGCGGAAGCCTCGAGGATCTCTGTCCTGATGCTGGATCTCGATACAGCGAACGATGCGTCGTCGTGGACTGCAGCAAGCTGGACGGCGTATACAGGAATCGGAACACAAGCTGCACCGATATATTCGCGCACAAGTCGACGAAGATACGTTTTCCTTCCCGCGCGTCGAGTACGTCGCCTGACTGCGGGATCTTTCATCAAGAAGCAACCCTCGATCGTTCCAGATATTCGGATAGGCTAAGCGGCGGTCCTCTCTAACCTTCCGAAGCACCAGTCAAGATCGAAGGAGCACTGCGTTCAATATTGCAATCGTAGAGCGCAGATCGGTTAAGCGGCGGTCCTCTCTAACCGTCTACGCCGTTCGGATATGAATAGAGAACGAGTTGAACGTTGCGATGCCTGAGTCGTATACGTACTAGCGAAAACGTATGATAAACGAATGGACTTTGAATAATGGAACTCGATAAATAAAAGATTTGACGTTAGGTAGAACTAAGTATATTCTTGTAACTTCCCTAATACAAATTAGAATCTAAGATAGAGTTAACTTACTACTAGACTTGAACAAAATAGAAAATAGAAAATAAACTAAGACTCCTGTGCAAAGGAGTTGCGACAGCCCTAAGGATTCGAGAGCTAAGTGCTCTGATCGGACTCCGTATCGGCGGAGAGAGGAGAACTGTGCTCCTCACCGGAGTGATTAGAACTGGCGTCCAGTTCGCGTGTCCGCGACCTCCCTTGGTCGCGTGGCGCGCGAGTCGCGGGCCCGCGTGGTGGGGCGGCGCGCGGAGTGGGGACCGCGCGTGGTGAGGCGGCGCGCGGAGTGGGGACCGCGCGTGGTGGGGCGGCGCGCGGAGTGGGGACCGCGCGTGGTGGGGTGAACGCGTTACGCGTGAGCCGGGAGCGTCGGGCCCCCGTTCGGGCGCTTAGCTGACGCGTCTTAGATTACGCGCGTTATCTTATACTATATCTTAAAATTATGAATCTACATCGAAATTACTTAGAATTAGGTGTTTGTTGTTTGTATGTACAGAATCGTGTCGTGTACTTAAAGACTAGAAATTCGCTTATGATCGCATGTATGAATATAAGAAGTATGGATGCGTGGTTGCTGGCGACTGGACGGGCTCGTACCTCTGCTCGTAATCGTACTCGTGCTTCTGCTCGTACCTCTGCTCGTACTTGTACATCGGCGGCGAACAAGCGCGTGAGCGCGAATTTACGGTCGAACCCCTGGTCGGTGGATGGCGGTCGACTGCCTGGGCGCGGCTGTATATTCGGTTGCCTGCTTCTGTGGGCTTCAACCCTGGGTACGGTGGGGCCTCGAGCATGGTGCTGAGCGTCTCCGGAGGCTGCGTGGGGCGGTTGAGGGTGGCAGGCGGCACGCCTGACGTCACAATATTACGTTATTGATGTATATAAAGGTCCCACGGAGACGTAGAGGCCAACAAGCCAGGAATGTGATCAAATATTACCGCCGAGATGTAAGGTTGGGTTAGGTTAGGTTATATTACGTTATTGATGTATATAAAGGTCCCACGGATACGTAGAGGCCAACTCGCCAGGAATGAGGTCAAATATACCGCCGAAATGTTAGGTTGGGTTAGGTTAGATTATATAACGTTATAGATGTATATAAAGGTCCCGCGGAGACGTAGAGGCCAACAAGGCAGGAATGTGTTCAAATATTACCGCCGAGATGTTAGATTGGTTTAGGTTAGGTTATATTACGTTATTGATGTATATAAAGGTCCCACGGAGACGTAGAGGCCAGCAAGCCAGGAATGTGATCAAATATTACCGCCGAAATGTTAGGTTGGGTTAGGTTAGGTTATATTACGTTATTGATGTATATAAAGGACCCACGGAGACGTGGAGGCCAACTCGCCAGGAATGTTGTCAAATATTACCGCCGAGATGATAGGTTGGGTTAGGTTAGGTTATATTACGTTATTGATGTATATAAAGGTCCCACGGAGACGTAGATGCCAGCAAGCTAGGAATGTGGTCAAATATTACCGCCGAGATGTTATTTTGGGTTAGGATAGGTTATATTACGTTATTGATGTATATAAATGTACCACGGAGACGTAAATGCCAACTCGCCATGAATGTTTTCAAATATTACCGCCGAGATGTTAGGTTGGGTTAGGTTAGGTTATATTACGTTATGGATGTCTATAAAGGACCCACGGTTACGTAGAGGCCAACTCGCCAGGAATGTTTTCAAATATTACCGCCGAGATGTTAGGTTGGGTTAGGTTAGATTATATAACGTTATAGATGTATATAAAGGTCCCGCGGAGACGTAGAGGCCAACAAGGCAGGAATGTGTTCAAATATTACCGCCGAGATGTTAGATTGGTTTAGGTTAGGTTATATTACGTTATTGATGTATATAAAGGTCCCACGGAGACGTAGAGGCCAACAAGCCAGGAATGTGATCAAATATTACCGCCGAGATGTAAGGTTGGGTTAGGTTAGGTTATATTACGTTATTGATGTATATAAAGGTCCCACGGATACGTAGAGGCCAACTCGCCAGGAATGAGGTCAAATATACCGGCGAGATGTTAGGTTTGGTTAGGTTAGGTTATATTTCGTTATTGATGTATATGAAGGTCCCACGGAGACGTAGATGCCAACAAGCCAGGAATGTGGGCAAATATTACCGCCGAGATGTTATTTTGGGTTAGGATAGGTTATATTACGTTATTGATGTATATAAATGTACCACGGAGACGTAGATGCCAACTCGCCATGAATGTTTTCAAATATTACCGCCGAGATGTTAGGTTGGGTTAGGTTAGGTTATATTACGTTATGGATGTCTATAAAGGACCCACGGTGACGTAGAGGCCAACTCGCCAGGAATGTTTTCAAATATTACCGCCGAGATGTTAGGTTGGGTTAGGTTAGATTATATCACGTTATAGATGTATATAAAGGTCCCGCGGAGACGTAGAGGCCAACAAGGCAGGAATGTGTTCAAATATTACCGCCGAGATGTTAGATTGGGTTAGGTTAGGTTATATTACGTTATTGATGTATATAAAGGTCCCACGGAGACGTAGAGGCCAACAAGCCAGGAATGTGATCAAATATTACTGCCGAGATGTTAGATTGGTTTAGTTTAGGTTATATTACGTTATTGATGTATATAAAGGTCCCACGGAGACGTAGAGGCCCACAAGCCAGGAATGTGATCAAATATTACCGCCGAGATGTAAGGTTGGGTTAGGTTAGGTTATATTACGTTATTGATGTATATAAAGGTCCCACGGATACGTAGAGGCCAACTCGCCAGGAATGAGGTCAAATATACCGGCGAGATGTTAGGTTTGGTTAGGTTAGGTTATATTTCGTTATTGATGTATATGAAGGTCCCACGGAGACGTAGATGCCAACAAGCCAGGAATGTGGGCAAATATTACCGCCGAGATGTTATTTTGGGTTAGGATAGGTTATATTACGTTATTGATGTATATAAATGTACCACGGAGACGTAGATGCCAACTCGCCATGAATGTTTTCAAATATTACCGCCGAGATGTTAGGTTGGGTTAGGTTAGGTTATATTACGTTATGGATGTCTATAAAGGACCCACGGTGACGTAGAGGCCAACTCGCCAGGAATGTTTTCAAATATTACCGCCGAGATGTTAGGTTGGGTTAGGTTAGATTATATCACGTTATAGATGTATATAAAGGTCCCGCGGAGACGTAGAGGCCAACAAGGCAGGAATGTGTTCAAATATTACCGCCGAGATGTTAGATTGGGTTAGGTTAGGTTATATTACGTTATTGATGTATATAAAGGTCCCACGGAGACGTAGAGGCCAACAAGCCAGGAATGTGGTCAAATATTACCGCCGAGATGTAAGGTTGGGTTAGGTTAGGTTATATTACGTTATTGATGTATATAAAGGTCCCACGGATACGTAGAGGCCAACTCGCCAGGAGTGAGGTCAAATATACCACCGAAATGTTAGGTTGGGTTAGGTTAGGTTATATTTCGTTATTGATGTATATGAAGATCCCACGGAGACGTAGAGGCCAACTCGCCAGGAATGTTGTCAAATATTACCGCCGAGATGATAGGTTGGGTTAGGTTAGGTTATATTACGTTATTGATGTATATAAAGGTCCCACGGAGACGTAGATGCCAACAAGCCAGGAATGTGGTCAAATATTACCGCCGAGATGATGGACAGGTTTAGCCTAGCTTATACTATGTTATTGTTGTATATAAAGGTCCGACGGAGACGTATAGGCCAACTCACCAGGAATGTTGTCAAATATTACCGCCGAGATGATAGGTTGGGTTAGGTTAGGTTATATTACGTTATTGATGTATATGAAGGGCAAACCGAGACGTAGAGGCCAACTCGCCAGGAATGTTGTCAAATATTACCGCCGAGATGTTAGGTTGGGTTAGGTTAGGTTATATCACGTTATAGATGTATATAAAGGTTCCGCGGAGACGTAGAGGCCAGCAAGCCAGGAATGTGATCAAATATTACCGCCGAGATGTTAGGTTGGGTTAGGTTAGGTTATATTACGTTATTGATGTATATAAAGGTGCCACGGAGACGTGGAGTCCAACTCGCCAGGAATGTTGTCAAATATTACCGCCGAGATGATAGGTTGTGTTAGGTTAGGTTATATTACGTTATTGATGTATATAAAGGTCCCACGGAGACGTAGATGCCAGCAAGCCAGGAATGTGGTCAAATATTACCGCCGAGATGTTATTTTGGGTTAGGATAGGTTATATTACGTTATTGATGTATATAAATGTACCACGGAGACGTAGAGGCCAACTCGCCATGAATGTTTTCAAATATTACCGCCGAGATGTTAGGTTGGGTTAGGTTAGGTTATATTACGTTATTGATGTATATAATGGTCCCACGGAGACGTAGAGGCCAACTCGCCAGGAATGTTGTCAAATAATACCGCCGAGATGATAGGTTGGGTTAGGTTAGGTTATATTACGTTATTGATGTATATGAAGGGCAAACCGAGACGTAGAGGCCAACTCGCCAGGAATGTTGTCAAATATTACCGCCGAGATGTTAGGTTGGGTTAGGTTAGGTTATATCACGTTATAGATGTATATAAAGGTCCCGCGGAGACGTAGAGGCCAGCAAGCCAGGAATGTGATCAAATATTACCGCCGAGATGTTAGGTTGGGTTAGGTTAGGTTATATTACGTTATTGATGTATATAAAGGTCCCACGGAGACGCGGAGTCCAACTCGCCAGGAATGTTGTCAAATATTACCGCCGAGATGATAGGTTGGGTTAGGTTAGGTTATATTACGTTATTGATGTATATAAAGGTCCCACGGAGACGTAGATGCCAGCAAGCCAGGAATGTGGTCAAATATTACCGCCGAGATGTTATTTTGGGTTAGGATAGGTTATATTACGTTATTGACGTATATAAATGTACCACGGAGACGTAGAGGCCAACTCGCCATGAATGTTTTCAAATATTACCGCCGAGATGTTAGGTTGGGTTAGGTTAGGTTATATTACGTTATTGATGTATATAAAGGTCCCACGGATACGTAGAGGCCAACTCGCCAGGAATGTTTTCAAATATTGCCGCCGAGATGTTAGGTAGAATTAGGTTAGGTTATATTACGTTATTGATGTATATAAAGGTCCCGCGGAGACGTAGAGGCCAGCAAGCCAGGAATGTGATCAAATATTACCGCCGAAATGTTAGGTTGGGTTAGGTTAGGTTATATTACGTTATTGATGTATATAAAGGACCCACGGAGACGTGAAGGCCAACTCGCCAGGAATGTTGTCCAATATTACCGCCGAGATGATAGGTTGGGTTAGGTTAGGTTGTATTACGTTATTGATGTATATAAAGGTCCCACGGAGACGTAGATGCCAGCAAGCTAGGAATGTGGTCAAATATTACCGCCGAGATGTTATTTTGGGTTAGGATAGGTTATATTACGTTATTGATGTATATAAATGTACCACGGAGACGTAGATGTCAACTCGCCATGAATGTTTTCAAATATTACCGCCGAGATGTTAGGTTGGGTTAGGTTATGTTATATTACGTTACGGATGTCTATAAAGGACCCACGGTGACGTAGAGGCCAACTCGCCAGGAATGTTTTCAAATATTACCGCCGAGATGTTAGGTTGGGTTAGGTTAGATTATATCACGTTATAGATGTATATAAAGGTCCCGCGGAGACGTAGAGGCCAACAAGGCAGGAATGTGTTCAAATATTACCGCCGAGATGTTAGATTGGGTTAGGTTAGGTTATATTACGTTATTGATGTATCAAAGGTCCCACGGAGACGTAGAGGCCAACAAGCCAGGAATGTGATCAAATATTACCGCCGAGATGTAAGGTTGGGTTAGGTTAGGTTATATTACGTTATTGATGTATATAAAGGTCCCACGGAGACGTAGAGGCCAACAAGCCAGGAATGTGATCAAATATTACCGCCGAGATGTAAGGTTGGGTTAGGTTAGGTTATATTACGTTATTGATGTATATAAAGGTCCCACGGATACGTAGAGGCCAACTCGCCAGGAATGAGGTCAAATATACCGCCGAAATGTTAGGTTGGGTTAGGTTAGATTATATAACGTTATAGATGTATATAAAGGTCCCGCGGAGACGTAGAGGCCAACAAGGCAGGAATGTGTTCAAATATTACCGCCGAGATGTTAGATTGGTTTAGGTTAGGTTATATTACGTTATTGATGTATATAAAGGTCCCACGGAGACGTAGAGGCCAGCAAGCCAGGAATGTGATCAAATATTACCGCCGAAATGTTAGGTTGGGTTAGGTTAGGTTATATTACGTTATTGATGTATATAAAGGACCCACGGAGACGTGGAGGCCAACTCGCCAGGAATGTTGTCAAATATTACCGCCGAGATGATAGGTTGGGTTAGGTTAGGTTATATTACGTTATTGATGTATATAAAGGTCCCACGGAGACGTAGATGCCAGCAAGCTAGGAATGTGGTCAAATATTACCGCCGAGATGTTATTTTGGGTTAGGATAGGTTATATTACGTTATTGATGTATATAAATGTACCACGGAGACGTAAATGCCAACTCGCCATGAATGTTTTCAAATATTACCGCCGAGATGTTAGGTTGGGTTAGGTTAGGTTATATTACGTTATGGATGTCTATAAAGGACCCACGGTTACGTAGAGGCCAACTCGCCAGGAATGTTTTCAAATATTACCGCCGAGATGTTAGGTTGGGTTAGGTTAGATTATATAACGTTATAGATGTATATAAAGGTCCCGCGGAGACGTAGAGGCCAACAAGGCAGGAATGTGTTCAAATATTACCGCCGAGATGTTAGATTGGTTTAGGTTAGGTTATATTACGTTATTGATGTATATAAAGGTCCCACGGAGACGTAGAGGCCAACAAGCCAGGAATGTGATCAAATATTACCGCCGAGATGTAAGGTTGGGTTAGGTTAGGTTATATTACGTTATTGATGTATATAAAGGTCCCACGGATACGTAGAGGCCAACTCGCCAGGAATGAGGTCAAATATACCGGCGAGATGTTAGGTTTGGTTAGGTTAGGTTATATTTCGTTATTGATGTATATGAAGGTCCCACGGAGACGTAGATGCCAACAAGCCAGGAATGTGGGCAAATATTACCGCCGAGATGTTATTTTGGGTTAGGATAGGTTATATTACGTTATTGATGTATATAAATGTACCACGGAGACGTAGATGCCAACTCGCCATGAATGTTTTCAAATATTACCGCCGAGATGTTAGGTTGGGTTAGGTTAGGTTATATTACGTTATGGATGTCTATAAAGGACCCACGGTGACGTAGAGGCCAACTCGCCAGGAATGTTTTCAAATATTACCGCCGAGATGTTAGGTTGGGTTAGGTTAGATTATATCACGTTATAGATGTATATAAAGGTCCCGCGGAGACGTAGAGGCCAACAAGGCAGGAATGTGTTCAAATATTACCGCCGAGATGTTAGATTGGGTTAGGTTAGGTTATATTACGTTATTGATGTATATAAAGGTCCCACGGAGACGTAGAGGCCAACAAGCCAGGAATGTGATCAAATATTACTGCCGAGATGTTAGATTGGTTTAGTTTAGGTTATATTACGTTATTGATGTATATAAAGGTCCCACGGAGACGTAGAGGCCCACAAGCCAGGAATGTGATCAAATATTACCGCCGAGATGTAAGGTTGGGTTAGGTTAGGTTATATTACGTTATTGATGTATATAAAGGTCCCACGGATACGTAGAGGCCAACTCGCCAGGAATGAGGTCAAATATACCGGCGAGATGTTAGGTTTGGTTAGGTTAGGTTATATTTCGTTATTGATGTATATGAAGGTCCCACGGAGACGTAGATGCCAACAAGCCAGGAATGTGGGCAAATATTACCGCCGAGATGTTATTTTGGGTTAGGATAGGTTATATTACGTTATTGATGTATATAAATGTACCACGGAGACGTAGATGCCAACTCGCCATGAATGTTTTCAAATATTACCGCCGAGATGTTAGGTTGGGTTAGGTTAGGTTATATTACGTTATGGATGTCTATAAAGGACCCACGGTGACGTAGAGGCCAACTCGCCAGGAATGTTTTCAAATATTACCGCCGAGATGTTAGGTTGGGTTAGGTTAGATTATATCACGTTATAGATGTATATAAAGGTCCCGCGGAGACGTAGAGGCCAACAAGGCAGGAATGTGTTCAAATATTACCGCCGAGATGTTAGATTGGGTTAGGTTAGGTTATATTACGTTATTGATGTATATAAAGGTCCCACGGAGACGTAGAGGCCAACAAGCCAGGAATGTGGTCAAATATTACCGCCGAGATGTAAGGTTGGGTTAGGTTAGGTTATATTACGTTATTGATGTATATAAAGGTCCCACGGATACGTAGAGGCCAACTCGCCAGGAGTGAGGTCAAATATACCACCGAAATGTTAGGTTGGGTTAGGTTAGGTTATATTTCGTTATTGATGTATATGAAGGTCCCACGGAGACGTAGAGGCCAACTCGCCAGGAATGTTGTCAAATATTACCGCCGAGATGATAGGTTGGGTTAGGTTAGGTTATATTACGTTATTGATGTATATAAAGGTCCCACGGAGACGTAGATGCCAACAAGCCAGGAATGTGGTCAAATATTACCGCCGAGATGATGGACAGGTTTAGCCTAGCTTATACTATGTTATTGTTGTATATAAAGGTCCGACGGAGACGTATAGGCCAACTCACCAGGAATGTTGTCAAATATTACCGCCGAGATGATAGGTTGGGTTAGGTTAGGTTATATTACGTTATTGATGTATATGAAGGGCAAACCGAGACGTAGAGGCCAACTCGCCAGGAATGTTGTCAAATATTACCGCCGAGATGTTAGGTTGGGTTAGGTTAGGTTATATCACGTTATAGATGTATATAAAGGTTCCGCGGAGACGTAGAGGCCAGCAAGCCAGGAATGTGATCAAATATTACCGCCGAGATGTTAGGTTGGGTTAGGTTAGGTTATATTACGTTATTGATGTATATAAAGGTGCCACGGAGACGTGGAGTCCAACTCGCCAGGAATGTTGTCAAATATTACCGCCGAGATGATAGGTTGTGTTAGGTTAGGTTATATTACGTTATTGATGTATATAAAGGTCCCACGGAGACGTAGATGCCAGCAAGCCAGGAATGTGGTCAAATATTACCGCCGAGATGTTATTTTGGGTTAGGATAGGTTATATTACGTTATTGATGTATATAAATGTACCACGGAGACGTAGAGGCCAACTCGCCATGAATGTTTTCAAATATTACCGCCGAGATGTTAGGTTGGGTTAGGTTAGGTTATATTACGTTATTGATGTATATAATGGTCCCACGGAGACGTAGAGGCCAACTCGCCAGGAATGTTGTCAAATAATACCGCCGAGATGATAGGTTGGGTTAGGTTAGGTTATATTACGTTATTGATGTATATGAAGGGCAAACCGAGACGTAGAGGCCAACTCGCCAGGAATGTTGTCAAATATTACCGCCGAGATGTTAGGTTGGGTTAGGTTAGGTTATATCACGTTATAGATGTATATAAAGGTCCCGCGGAGACGTAGAGGCCAGCAAGCCAGGAATGTGATCAAATATTACCGCCGAGATGTTAGGTTGGGTTAGGTTAGGTTATATTACGTTATTGATGTATATAAAGGTCCCACGGAGACGCGGAGTCCAACTCGCCAGGAATGTTGTCAAATATTACCGCCGAGATGATAGGTTGGGTTAGGTTAGGTTATATTACGTTATTGATGTATATAAAGGTCCCACGGAGACGTAGATGCCAGCAAGCCAGGAATGTGGTCAAATATTACCGCCGAGATGTTATTTTGGGTTAGGATAGGTTATATTACGTTATTGACGTATATAAATGTACCACGGAGACGTAGAGGCCAACTCGCCATGAATGTTTTCAAATATTACCGCCGAGATGTTAGGTTGGGTTAGGTTAGGTTATATTACGTTATTGATGTATATAAAGGTCCCACGGATACGTAGAGGCCAACTCGCCAGGAATGTTTTCAAATATTGCCGCCGAGATGTTAGGTAGAATTAGGTTAGGTTATATTACGTTATTGATGTATATAAAGGTCCCGCGGAGACGTAGAGGCCAGCAAGCCAGGAATGTGATCAAATATTACCGCCGAAATGTTAGGTTGGGTTAGGTTAGGTTATATTACGTTATTGATGTATATAAAGGACCCACGGAGACGTGAAGGCCAACTCGCCAGGAATGTTGTCCAATATTACCGCCGAGATGATAGGTTGGGTTAGGTTAGGTTGTATTACGTTATTGATGTATATAAAGGTCCCACGGAGACGTAGATGCCAGCAAGCTAGGAATGTGGTCAAATATTACCGCCGAGATGTTATTTTGGGTTAGGATAGGTTATATTACGTTATTGATGTATATAAATGTACCACGGAGACGTAGATGTCAACTCGCCATGAATGTTTTCAAATATTACCGCCGAGATGTTAGGTTGGGTTAGGTTATGTTATATTACGTTACGGATGTCTATAAAGGACCCACGGTGACGTAGAGGCCAACTCGCCAGGAATGTTTTCAAATATTACCGCCGAGATGTTAGGTTGGGTTAGGTTAGATTATATCACGTTATAGATGTATATAAAGGTCCCGCGGAGACGTAGAGGCCAACAAGGCAGGAATGTGTTCAAATATTACCGCCGAGATGTTAGATTGGGTTAGGTTAGGTTATATTACGTTATTGATGTATCAAAGGTCCCACGGAGACGTAGAGGCCAACAAGCCAGGAATGTGATCAAATATTACCGCCGAGATGTAAGGTTGGGTTAGGTTAGGTTATATTACGTTATTGATGTATATAAAGGTCCCACGGATACGTAGAGGCCAACTCGCCAGGAATGAGGTCAAATATACCGCCGAAATGTTAGGTTGGGTTAGGTTAGATTATATAACGTTATAGATGTATATAAAGGTCCCGCGTAGACGTAGAGGCCAACAAGGCAGGAATGTGTTCAAATATTACCGCCGAGATGTTAGATTGGTTTAGTTTAGGTTATATTACGTTATTGATGTATATAAAGGTCCCACGGAGACGTAGAGGCCAACAAGAGAGGAATGTGATCAAACATTACCCCCGAGATGTAAGGTTGGGTTAGGTTAGGTTATATTACGTTATTGATGTATATAAAGGTCCCACGGATACGTAGAGGCCAACTCGCCAGGAATGAGGTCAAATATACCGGCGAGATGTTAGGTTTGGTTAGGTTAGGTTATATTTCGTTATTGATGTATATGAAGGTCCCACGGAGACGTAGATGCCAACAAGCCAGGAATGTGGGCAAATATTACCGCCGAGATGTTATTTTGGGTTAGGATAGGTTATATTACGTTATTGATGTATATAAAGGTCCCACGGAGACGTAGATGCCAGCAAGCTAGGAATGTGGTCAAATATTACCGCCGAGATGTTATTTTGGGTTAGGATAGGTTATATTACGTTATTGATGTATATAAATGTACCACGGAGACGTAAATGCCAACTCGCCATGAATGTTTTCAAATATTACCGCCGAGATGTTAGGTTGGGTTAGGTTAGGTTATATTACGTTATGGATGTCTATAAAGGACCCACGGTTACGTAGAGGCCAACTCGCCAGGAATGTTTTCAAATATTACCGCCGAGATGTTAGGTTGGGTTAGGTTAGATTATATAACGTTATAGATGTATATAAAGGTCCCGCGGAGGCGTAGAGGCCAACAAGGCAGGAATGTGTTCAAATATTACCGCCGAGATGTTAGATTGGTTTAGGTTAGGTTATATTACGTTATTGATGTATATAAAGGTCCCACGGAGACGTAGAGGCCAACAAGCCAGGAATGTGATCAAATAATACCGCCGAGATGTAAGGTTGGGTTAGGTTAGGTTATATTACGTTATTGATGTATATAAAGGTCCCACGGATACGTAGATGCCAACTCGCCAGGAATGAGGTCAAATATACCGGCGAGATGTTAGGTTTGGTTAGGTTAGGTTATATTTCGTTATTGATGTATATGAAGGTCCCACGGAGACGTAGATGCCAACAAGCCAGGAATGTGGGCAAATATTACCGCCGAGATGTTATTTTGGGTTAGGATAGGTTATATTACGTTATTGATGTATATAAATGTACCACGGAGACGTAGATGCCAACTCGCCATGAATGTTTTCAAATATTACCGCCGAGATGTTAGGTTGGGTTAGGTTAGGTTATATTACGTTATGGATGTCTATAAAGGACCCACGGTGACGTAGAGGCCAACTCGCCAGGAATGTTTTCAAATATTACCGCCGAGATGTTAGGTTGGGTTAGGTTAGATTATATCACGTTATAGATGTATATAAAGGTCCCGCGGAGACGTAGAGGCCAACAAGGCAGGAATGTGTTCAAATATTACCGCCGAGATGTTAGATTGGGTTAGGTTAGGTTATATTACGTTATTGATGTATATAAAGGTCCCACGGAGACGTAGAGGCCAACAAGCCAGGAATGTGATCAAATATTACCGCCGAGATGTAAGGTTGGGTTAGGTTAGGTTATATTTCGTTATTGATGTATATGAAGGTCCCACGGAGACGTAGAGGCCAACTCGCCAGGAATGTTGTCAAATATTACCGCCGAGATGATAGGTTGGGTTAGGTTAGGTTATATTACGTTATTGATGTATATAAAGGTCCCACGGAGACGTAGATGCCAACAAGCCAGGAATGTGGTCAAATATTACCGCCGAGATGATGGACAGGTTTAGCCTAGCTTATACTATGTTATTGTTGTATATAAAGGTCCGACGGAGACGTATAGGCCAACTCACCAGGAATGTTGTCAAATATTACCGCCGAGATGATAGGTTGGGTTAGGTTAGGTTATATCACGTTATAGATGTATATAAAGGTCCCGCGGAGACGTAGAGGCCAGCAAGCCAGGAATGTGATCAAATATTACCGCCGAGATGTTAGGTTGGGTTAGGTTAGGTTATATTACGTTATTGATGTATATAAAGGTCCCACGGAGACGCGGAGTCCAACTCGCCAGGAATGTTGTCAAATATTACCGCCGAGATGATAGGTTGGGTTAGGTTAGGTTATATTACGTTATTGATGTATATAAAGGTCCCACGGAGACGTAGATGCCAGCAAGCCAGGAATGTGGTCAAATATTACCGCCGAGATGTTATTTTGGGTTAGGATAGGTTATATTACGTTATTGACGTATATAAATGTACCACGGAGACGTAGAGGCCAACTCGCCATGAATGTTTTCAAATATTACCGCCGAGATGTTAGGTTGGGTTAGGTTAGGTTATATTACGTTATTGATGTATATAAAGGTCCCACGGATACGTAGAGGCCAACTCGCCAGGAATGTTTTCAAATATTGCCGCCGAGATGTTAGGTAGAATTAGGTTAGGTTATATTACGTTATTGATGTATATAAAGGTCCCGCGGAGACGTAGAGGCCAGCAAGCCAGGAATGTGATCAAATATTACCGCCGAAATGTTAGGTTGGGTTAGGTTAGGTTATATTACGTTATTGATGTATATAAAGGACCCACGGAGACGTGAAGGCCAACTCGCCAGGAATGTTGTCCAATATTACCGCCGAGATGATAGGTTGGGTTAGGTTAGGTTGTATTACGTTATTGATGTATATAAAGGTCCCACGGAGACGTAGATGCCAGCAAGCTAGGAATGTGGTCAAATATTACCGCCGAGATGTTATTTTGGGTTAGGATAGGTTATATTACGTTATTGATGTATATAAATGTACCACGGAGACGTAGATGCCAACTCGCCATGAATGTTTTCAAATATTACCGCCGAGATGTTAGGTTGGGTTAGGTTATGTTATATTACGTTACGGATGTCTATAAAGGACCCACGGTGACGTAGAGGCCAACTCGCCAGGAATGTTTTCAAATATTACCGCCGAGATGTTAGGTTGGGTTAGGTTAGATTATATCACGTTATAGATGTATATAAAGGTCCCGCGGAGACGTAGAGGCCAACAAGGCAGGAATGTGTTCAAATATTACGGCCGAGATGTTAGATTGGGTTAGGTTAGGTTATATTACGTTATTGATGTATCAAAGGTCCCACGGAGACGTAGAGGCCAACAAGCCAGGAATGTGATCAAATATTACCGCCGAGATGTAAGGTTGGGTTAGGTTAGGTTATATTACGTTATTGATGTATATAAAGGTCCCACGGATACGTAGAGGCCAACTCGCCAGGAATGAGGTCAAATATACCGCCGAAATGTTAGGTTGGGTTAGGTTAGATTATATAACGTTATAGATGTATATAAAGGTCCCGCGTAGACGTAGAGGCCAACAAGGCAGGAATGTGTTCAAATATTACCGCCGAGATGTTAGATTGGTTTAGTTTAGGTTATATTACGTTATTGATGTATATAAAGGTCCCACGGAGACGTAGAGGCCAACAAGAGAGGAATGTGATCAAACATTACCCCCGAGATGTAAGGTTGGGTTAGGTTAGGTTATATTACGTTATTGATGTATATAAAGGTCCCACGGATACGTAGAGGCCAACTCGCCAGGAATGAGGTCAAATATACCGGCGAGATGTTAGGTTTGGTTAGGTTAGGTTATATTTCGTTATTGATGTATATGAAGGTCCCACGGAGACGTAGATGCCAACAAGCCAGGAATGTGGGCAAATATTACCGCCGAGATGTTATTTTGGGTTAGGATAGGTTATATTACGTTATTGATGTATATAAAGGTCCCACGGAGACGTAGATGCCAGCAAGCTAGGAATGTGGTCAAATATTACCGCCGAGATGTTATTTTGGGTTAGGATAGGTTATATTACGTTATTGATGTATATAAATGTACCACGGAGACGTAAATGCCAACTCGCCATGAATGTTTTCAAATATTACCGCCGAGATGTTAGGTTGGGTTAGGTTAGGTTATATTACGTTATGGATGTCTATAAAGGACCCACGGTTACGTAGAGGCCAACTCGCCAGGAATGTTTTCAAATATTACCGCCGAGATGTTAGGTTGGGTTAGGTTAGATTATATAACGTTATAGATGTATATAAAGGTCCCGCGGAGGCGTAGAGGCCAACAAGGCAGGAATGTGTTCAAATATTACCGCCGAGATGTTAGATTGGTTTAGGTTAGGTTATATTACGTTATTGATGTATATAAAGGTCCCACGGAGACGTAGAGGCCAACAAGCCAGGAATGTGATCAAATAATACCGCCGAGATGTAAGGTTGGGTTAGGTTAGGTTATATTACGTTATTGATGTATATAAAGGTCCCACGGATACGTAGAGGCCAACTCGCCAGGAATGAGGTCAAATATACCGGCGAGATGTTAGGTTTGGTTAGGTTAGGTTATATTTCGTTATTGATGTATATGAAGGTCCCACGGAGACGTAGATGCCAACAAGCCAGGAATGTGGGCAAATATTACCGCCGAGATGTTATTTTGGGTTAGGATAGGTTATATTACGTTATTGATGTATATAAATGTACCACGGAGACGTAGATGCCAACTCGCCATGAATGTTTTCAAATATTACCGCCGAGATGTTAGGTTGGGTTAGGTTAGGTTATATTACGTTACGGATGTCTATAAAGGACCCACGGTGACGTAGAGGCCAACTCGCCAGGAATGTTTTCAAATATTACCGCCGAGATGTTAGGTTGGGTTAGGTTAGATTATATCACGTTATAGATGTATATAAAGGTCCCGCGGAGACGTAGAGGCCAACAAGGCAGGAATGTGTTCAAATATTACCGCCGAGATGTTAGATTGGGTTAGGTTAGGTTATATTACGTTATTGATGTATACAAAGGTGCCACGGAGACGTGGAGTCCAACTCGCCAGGAATGTTGTCAAATATTACCGCCGAGATGATAGGTTGTGTTAGGTTAGGTTATATTACGTTATTGATGTATATAAAGGTCCCACGGAGACGTAGATGCCAGCAAGCCAGGAATGTGGTCAAATATTACCGCCGAGATGTTATTTTGGGTTAGGATAGGTTATATTACGTTATTG
Organism: Xylocopa violacea; assembly: GCA_963969225.1. Lineage (NCBI taxonomy): Eukaryota > Metazoa > Arthropoda > Insecta > Hymenoptera > Apidae > Xylocopa > Xylocopa violacea. The sequence goes on from CAXAJV010000977.1 coordinate 5,739,679, forward strand.
ATGTATATAAATGTACCACGGAGACGTAGAGGCCAACTCGCCATGACTGTTTTCAAATATTACCGCCGAGATGATGGACAGGTTTAGCCTAGCTTATACTATGTTATTGTTGTATATAAAGGTCCGACGGAGACGTATAGGCCAACTCACCAGGAATGTTGTCAAATATTACCGCCGAGATGATAGGTTGGGTTAGGTTAGGTTATATTACGTTATTGATGTATATGAAGGGCAAACCGAGACGTAGAGGCCAACTCGCCAGGAATGTTGTCAAATATTACCGCCGAGATGTTAGGTTGGGTTAGGTTAGGTTATATCACGTTATAGATGTATATAAAGGTCCCGCGGAGACGTAGAGGCCAGCAAGCCAGGAATGTGATCAAATATTACCGCCGAGATGTTAGGTTGGGTTAGGTTAGGTTATATTACGTTATTGATGTATACAAAGGTGCCACGGAGACGTGGAGTCCAACTCGCCAGGAATGTTGTCAAATATTACCGCCGAGATGATAGGTTGTGTTAGGTTAGGTTATATTACGTTATTGATGTATATAAAGGTCCCACGGAGACGTAGATGCCAGCAAGCCAGGAATGTGGTCAAATATTACCGCCGAGATGTTATTTTGGGTTAGGATAGGTTATATTACGTTATTGATGTATATAAATGTACCACGGAGACGTAGAGGCCAACTCGCCATGACTGTTTTCAAATATTACCGCCGAGATGTTAGGTTGGGTTAGGTTAGGTTATATTACGTTATTGATGTATATAAAGGACCCACGGAGACGTGAAGGCCAACTCGCCAGGAATGTTGTCCAATATTACCGCCGAGATGATAGGTTGGGTTAGGTTAGGTTGTATTACGTTATTGATGTATATAAAGGTCCCACGGAGACGTAGATGCCAGCAAGCTAGGAATGTGGTCAAATATTACCGCCGAGATGATGGACAGGTTTAGCCTAGCTTATACTATGTTATTGTTGTATATAAAGGTCCGACGGAGACGTATAGGCCAACTCACCAGGAATGTTGTCAAATATTACCGCCGAGATGATAGGTTGGGTTAGGTTAGGTTATATTACGTTATTGATGTATATGAAGGGCAAACCGAGACGTAGAGGCCAACTCGCCAGGAATGTTGTCAAATATTACCGCCGAGATGTTAGGTTGGGTTAGGTTAGGTTATATCACGTTATAGATGTATATAAAGGTTCCGCGGAGACGTAGAGGACAGCAAGCCAGGAATGTGATCAAATATTACCGCCGAGATGTTAGGTTGGGTTAGGTTAGGTTATATTACGTTATTGATGTATACAAAGGTGCCACGGAGACGTGGAGTCCAACTCGCCAGGAATGTTGTCAAATATTACCGCCGAGATGATAGGTTGTGTTAGGTTAGGTTATATTACGTTATTGATGTATATAAAGGTCCCACGGAGACGTAGATGCCAGCAAGCCAGGAATGTGGTCAAATATTACCGCCGAGATGTTATTTTGGGTTAGGATAGGTTATATTACGTTATTGATGTATATAAATGTACCACGGAGACGTAGAGGCCAACTCGCCATGACTGTTTTCAAATATTACCGCCGAGATGATGGACAGGTTTAGCCTAGCTTATACTATGTTATTGTTGTATATAAAGGTCCGACGGAGACGTATAGGCCAACTCACCAGGAATGTTGTCAAATATTACCGCCGAGATGATAGGTTGGGTTAGGTTAGGTTATATTACGTTATTGATGTATATGAAGGGCAAACCGAGACGTAGAGGCCAACTCGCCAGGAATGTTGTCAAATATTACCGCCGAGATGTTAGGTTGGGTTAGGTTAGGTTATATCACGTTATAGATGTATATAAAGGTCCCGCGGAGACGTAGAGGCCAGCAAGCCAGGAATGTGATCAAATATTACCGCCGAGATGTTAGGTTGGGTTAGGTTAGGTTATATTACGTTATTGATGTATACAAAGGTGCCACGGAGACGTGGAGTCCAACTCGCCAGGAATGTTGTCAAATATTACCGCCGAGATGATAGGTTGTGTTAGGTTAGGTTATATTACGTTATTGATGTATATAAAGGTCCCACGGAGACGTAGATGCCAGCAAGCCAGGAATGTGGTCAAATATTACCGCCGAGATGTTATTTTGGGTTAGGATAGGTTATATTACGTTATTGATGTATATAAATGTACCACGGAGACGTAGAGGCCAACTCGCCATGACTGTTTTCAAATATTACCGCCGAGATGTTAGGTTGGGTTAGGTTAGGTTATATTACGTTATTGATGTATATAAAGGACCCACGGAGACGTGAAGGCCAACTCGCCAGGAATGTTGTCCAATATTACCGCCGAGATGATAGGTTGGGTTAGGTTAGGTTGTATTACGTTATTGATGTATATAAAGGTCCCACGGAGACGTAGATGCCAGCAAGCTAGGAATGTGGTCAAATATTACCGCCGAGATGTTATTTTGGGTTAGGATAGGTTATATTACGTTATTGATGTATATAAATGTACCACGGAGACGTAGATGCCAACTCGCCATGAATGTTTTCAAATATTACCGCCGAGATGTTAGGTTGGGTTAGGTTATGTTATATTACGTTACGGATGTCTATAAAGGACCCACGGTGACGTAGAGGCCAACTCGCCAGGAATGTTTTCAAATATTACCGCCGAGATGTTAGGTTGGGTTAGGTTAGATTATATCACGTTATAGATGTATATAAAGGTCCCGCGGAGATGTAGAGGCCAACAAGGCAGGAATGTGTTCAAATATTACCGCCGAGATGTTAGATTGGGTTAGGTTAGGTTATATTACGTTATTGATGTATCAAAGGTCCCACGGAGACGTAGAGGCCAACAAGCCAGGAATGTGATCAAATATTACCGCCGAGATGTAAGGTTGGGTTAGGTTAGGTTATATTACGTTATTGATGTATATAAAGGTCCCACGGATACGTAGAGGCCAACTCGCCAGGAATGAGGTCAAATATACCGCCGAAATGTTAGGTTGGGTTAGGTTAGATTATATAACGTTATAGATGTATATAAAGGTCCCGCGTAGACGTAGAGGCCAACAAGGCAGGAATGTGTTCAAATATTACCGCCGAGATGTTAGATTGGTTTAGTTTAGGTTATATTACGTTATTGATGTATATAAAGGTCCCACGGAGACGTAGAGGCCAACAAGAGAGGAATGTGATCAAACATTACCCCCGAGATGTAAGGTTGGGTTAGGTTAGGTTATATTACGTTATTGATGTATATAAAGGTCCCACGGATACGTAGAGGCCAACTCGCCAGGAATGAGGTCAAATATACCGGCGAGATGTTAGGTTTGGTTAGGTTAGGTTATATTTCGTTATTGATGTATATGAAGGTCCCACGGAGACGTAGATGCCAACAAGCCAGGAATGTGGGCAAATATTACCGCCGAGATGTTATTTTGGGTTAGGATAGGTTATATTACGTTATTGATGTATATAAAGGTCCCACGGAGACGTAGATGCCAGCAAGCTAGGAATGTGGTCAAATATTACCGCCGAGATGTTATTTTGGGTTAGGATAGGTTATATTACGTTATTGATGTATATAAATGTACCACGGAGACGTAAATGCCAACTCGCCATGAATGTTTTCAAATATTACCGCCGAGATGTTAGGTTGGGTTAGGTTAGGTTATATTACGTTATGGATGTCTATAAAGGACCCACGGTTACGTAGAGGCCAACTCGCCAGGAATGTTTTCAAATATTACCGCCGAGATGTTAGGTTGGGTTAGGTTAGATTATATAACGTTATAGATGTATATAAAGGTCCCGCGGAGGCGTAGAGGCCAACAAGGCAGGAATGTGTTCAAATATTACCGCCGAGATGTTAGATTGGTTTAGGTTAGGTTATATTACGTTATTGATGTATATAAAGGTCCCACGGAGACGTAGAGGCCAACAAGCCAGGAATGTGATCAAATAATACCGCCGAGATGTAAGGTTGGGTTAGGTTAGGTTATATTACGTTATTGATGTATATAAAGGTCCCACGGATACGTAGAGGCCAACTCGCCAGGAATGAGGTCAAATATACCGGCGAGATGTTAGGTTTGGTTAGGTTAGGTTATATTTCGTTATTGATGTATATGAAGGTCCCACGGAGACGTAGATGCCAACAAGCCAGGAATGTGGGCAAATATTACCGCCGAGATGTTATTTTGGGTTAGGATAGGTTATATTACGTTATTGATGTATATAAATGTACCACGGAGACGTAGATGCCAACTCGCCATGAATGTTTTCAAATATTACCGCCGAGATGTTAGGTTGGGTTAGGTTAGGTTATATTACGTTATGGATGTCTATAAAGGACCCACGGTGACGTAGAGGCCAACTCGCCAGGAATGTTTTCAAATATTACCGCCGAGATGTTAGGTTGGGTTAGGTTAGATTATATCACGTTATAGATGTATATAAAGGTCCCGCGGAGACGTAGAGGCCAACAAGGCAGGAATGTGTTCAAATATTACCGCCGAGATGTTAGATTGGGTTAGGTTAGGTTATATTACGTTATTGATGTATATAAAGGTCCCACGGAGACGTAGAGGCCAACAAGCCAGGAATGTGATCAAATATTACCGCCGAGATGTAAGGTTGGGTTAGGTTAGGTTATATTTCGTTATTGATGTATATGAAGGTCCCACGGAGACGTAGAGGCCAACTCGCCAGGAATGTTGTCAAATATTACCGCCGAGATGATAGGTTGGGTTAGGTTAGGTTATATTACGTTATTGATGTATATAAAGGTCCCACGGAGACGTAGATGCCAACAAGCCAGGAATGTGGTCAAATATTACCGCCGAGATGATGGACAGGTTTAGCCTAGCTTATACTATGTTATTGTTGTATATAAAGGTCCGACGGAGACGTATAGGCCAACTCACCAGGAATGTTGTCAAATATTACCGCCGAGATGATAGGTTGGGTTAGGTTAGGTTATATTACGTTATTGATGTATATGAAGGGCAAACCGAGACGTAGAGGCCAACTCGCCAGGAATGTTGTCAAATATTACCGCCGAGATGTTAGGTTGGGTTAGGTTAGGTTATATCACGTTATAGATGTACATAAAGGTTCCGCGGAGACGTAGAGGACAGCAAGCCAGGAATGTGATCAAATATTACCGCCGAGATGTTAGGTTGGGTTAGGTTAGGTTATATTACGTTATTGATGTATACAAAGGTGCCACGGAGACGTGGAGTCCAACTCGCCAGGAATGTTGTCAAATATTACCGCCGAGATGATAGGTTGTGTTAGGTTAGGTTATATTACGTTATTGATGTATATAAAGGTCCCACGGAGACGTAGATGCCAGCAAGCCAGGAATGTGGTCAAATATTACCGCCGAGATGTTATTTTGGGTTAGGATAGGTTATATTACGTTATTGATGTATATAAATGTACCACGGAGACGTAGAGGCCAACTCGCCATGACTGTTTTCAAATATTACCGCCGAGATGATGGACAGGTTTAGCCTAGCTTATACTATGTTATTGTTGTATATAAAGGTCCGACGGAGACGTATAGGCCAACTCACCAGGAATGTTGTCAAATATTACCGCCGAGATGATAGGTTGGGTTAGGTTAGGTTATATTACGTTATTGATGTATATGAAGGGCAAACCGAGACGTAGAGGCCAACTCGCCAGGAATGTTGTCAAATATTACCGCCGAGATGTTAGGTTGGGTTAGGTTAGGTTATATCACGTTATAGATGTATATAAAGGTCCCGCGGAGACGTAGAGGCCAGCAAGCCAGGAATGTGATCAAATATTACCGCCGAGATGTTAGGTTGGGTTAGGTTAGGTTATATTACGTTATTGATGTATACAAAGGTGCCACGGAGACGTGGAGTCCAACTCGCCAGGAATGTTGTCAAATATTACCGCCGAGATGATAGGTTGTGTTAGGTTAGGTTATATTACGTTATTGATGTATATAAAGGTCCCACGGAGACGTAGATGCCAGCAAGCCAGGAATGTGGTCAAATATTACCGCCGAGATGTTATTTTGGGTTAGGATAGGTTATATTACGTTATTGATGTATATAAATGTACCACGGAGACGTAGAGGCCAACTCGCCATGACTGTTTTCAAATATTACCGCCGAGATGTTAGGTTGGGTTAGGTTAGGTTATATTACGTTATTGATGTATATAATGGTCCCACGGAGACGTAGAGGCCAACTCGCCAGGAATGTTGTCAAATAATACCGCCGAGATGATAGGTTGGGTTAGGTTAGGTTATATTACGTTATTGATGTATATGAAGGGCAAACCGAGACGTAGAGGCCAACTCGCCAGGAATGTTGTCAAATATTACCGCCGAGATGTTAGGTTGGGTTAGGTTAGGTTATATCACGTTATAGATGTATATAAAGGTCCCGCGGAGACGTAGAGGCCAGCAAGCCAGGAATGTGATCAAATATTACCGCCGAGATGTTAGGTTGGGTTAGGTTAGGTTATATTACGTTATTGATGTATATAAAGGTCCCACGGAGACGCGGAGTCCAACTCGCCAGGAATGTTGTCAAATATTACCGCCGACATGATAGGTTGGGTTAGGTTAGGTTATATTACGTTATTGATGTATATAAAGGTCCCACGGAGACGTAGATGCCAGCAAGCCAGGAATGTGGTCAAATATTACCGCCGAGATGTTATTTTGGGTTAGGATAGGTTATATTACGTTATTGACGTATATAAATGTACCACGGAGACGTAGAGGCCAACTCGCCATGAATGTTTTCAAATATTACCGCCGAGATGTTAGGTTGGGTTAGGTTAGGTTATATTACGTTATTGATGTATATAAAGGTCCCACGGATACGTAGAGGCCAACTCGCCAGGAATGTTTTCAAATATTGCCGCCGAGATGTTAGGTAGAATTAGGTTACGTTATATTACGTTATTGATGTATATAAAGGTCCCGCGGAGACGTAGAGGCCAGCAAGCCAGGAATGTGATCAAATATTACCGCCGAAATGTTAGGTTGGGTTAGGTTAGGTTATATTACGTTATTGATGTATATAAAGGACCCACGGAGACGTGAAGGCCAACTCGCCAGGAATGTTGTCCAATATTACCGCCGAGATGATAGGTTGGGTTAGGTTAGGTTGTATTACGTTATTGATGTATATAAAGGTCCCACGGAGACGTAGATGCCAGCAAGCTAGGAATGTGGTCAAATATTACCGCCGAGATGTTATTTTGGGTTAGGATAGGTTATATTACGTTATTGATGTATATAAATGTACCACGGAGACGTAGATGCCAACTCGCCATGAATGTTTTCAAATATTACCGCCGAGATGTTAGGTTGGGTTAGGTTATGTTATATTACGTTACGGATGTCTATAAAGGACCCACGGTGACGTAGAGGCCAACTCGCCAGGAATGTTTTCAAATATTACCGCCGAGATGTTAGGTTGGGTTAGGTTAGATTATATAACGTTATAGATGTATATAAAGGTCCCGCGGAGACGTAGAGGCCAACAAGGCAGGAATGTGTTCAAATATTACCGCCGTGATGTTAGATTGGTTTAGGTTAGGTTATATTACGTTATTGATGTATATAAAGGTCCCACGGAGACGTAGAGGCCAACAAGCCAGGAATATGATCAAATATTACCGCCGAGATGTAAGGTTGGGTTAGGTTAGGTTATATTACGTTATTGATGTATATAAAGGTCCCACGGATACGTAGAGGCCAACTCGCCAGGAATGAGGTCAAATATACCGGCGAGATGTTAGGTTTGGTTAGGTTAGGTTATATTTCGTTATTGATGTATATGAAGGTCCCACGGAGACGTAGATGCCAACAAGCCAGGAATGTGGGCAAATATTACCGCCGAGATGTTATTTTGGGTTAGGATAGGTTATATTACGTTATTGATGTATATAAATGTACCACGGAGACGTAGATGCCAACTCGCCATGAATGTTTTCAAATATTACCGCCGAGATGTTAGGTTGGGTTAGGTTAGGTTATATTACGTTATGGATGTCTATAAAGGACCCACGGTGACGTAGAGGCCAACTCGCCAGGAATGTTTTCAAATATTACCGCCGAGATGTTAGGTTGGGTTAGGTTAGATTATATCACGTTATTGATGTATATAAAGGTCCCACGGATACGTAGAGGCCAACTCGCCAGGAATGAGGTCAAATATACCGCCGAAATGTTAGGTTGGGTTAGGTTAGATTATATAACGTTATAGATGTATATAAAGGTCCCACGGAGACGTAGAGGCCAACAAGCCAGGAATGTGATCAAATATTACCGCCGAGATGTAAGGTTGGGTTAGGTTAGGTTATATTACGTTATTGATGTATATAAAGGTCCCACGGATACGTAGAGGCCAACTCGCCAGGAATGAGGTCAAATATACCGGCGAGATGTTAGGTTTGGTTAGGTTAGGTTATATTTCGTTATTGATGTATATGAAGGTCCCACGGAGACGTAGATGCCAACAAGCCAGGAATGTGGGCAAATATTACCGCCGAGATGTTATTTTGGGTTAGGATAGGTTATATTACGTTATTGATGTATATAAATGTACCACGGAGACGTAGATGCCAACTCGCCATGAATGTTTTCAAATATTACCGCCGAGATGTTAGGTTGGGTTAGGTTAGGTTATATTACGTTATGGATGTCTATAAAGGACCCACGGTGACGTAGAGGCCAACTCGCCAGGAATGTTTTCAAATATTACCGCCGAGATGATAGGTTGGGTTAGGTTAGATTATATCACGTTATAGATGTATATAAAGGTCCCGCGGAGACGTAGAGGCCAACAAGGCAGGAATGTGTTCAAATATTACCGCCGAGATGTTAGATTGGGTTAGGTTAGGTTATATTACGTTATTGATGTATATAAAGGTCCCACGGAGACGTAGATGCCAGCAAGCTGGGAATGTGGTCAAATATTACCGCCGAGATGTTATTTTGGGTTAGGATAGGTTATATTACGTTATTGATGTATATAAATGTACCACGGAGACGTAGATGCCAACTCGCCATGAATGTTTTCAAATATTACCGCCGAGATGTTAGGTTGGGTTAGGTTAGGTTATATCACGTTATAGATGTATATAAAGGTCCCGCGGAGACGTAGAGGCCAACAAGGCAGGAATGTGTTCAAATATTACCGCCGAGATGTTAGATTGGGTTAGGTTAGGTTATATTACGTTATTGATGTATATAAAGGTCCCACGGAGACGTAGAGGCCAACAAGCCAGGAATGTGATCAAATATTACCGCCGAGATGTAAGGTTGGGTTAGGTTAGGTTATATTACGTTATTGATGTATATAAAGGTCCCACGGATACGTAGAGGCCAACTCGCCAGGAGTGAGGTCAAATATACCGCCGAAATGTTAGGTTGGGTTAGGTTAGGTTATATTTCGTTATTGATGTATATGAAGGTCCCACGGAGACGTAGAGGCCAACTCGCCAGGAATGTTGTCAAATATTACCGCCGAGATGATAGGTTGGGTTAGGTTAGGTTATATTACGTTATTGATGTATATAAAGGTCCCACGGAGACGTAGATGCCAACAAGCCAGGAATGTGGTCAAATATTACCGCCGAGATGATGGACAGGTTTAGCCTAGCTTATACTATGTTATTGTTGTATATAAAGGTCCGACGGAGACGTATAGGCCAACTCACCAGGAATGTTGTCAAATATTACCGCCGAGATGATAGGTTGGGTTAGGTTAGGTTATATTACGTTATTGATGTATATGAAGGGCAAACCGAGACGTAGAGGCCAACTCGCCAGGAATGTTGTCAAATATTACCGCCGAGATGTTAGGTTGGGTTAGGTTAGGTTATATCACGTTATAGATGTATATAAAGGTTCCGCGGAGACGTAGAGGCCAGCAAGCCAGGAATGTGATCAAATATTACCGCCGAGATGTTAGGTTGGGTTAGGTTAGGTTATGTTACGTTATTGATGTATATAAAGGTCCCACGGAGACGCGGAGTCCAACTCGCCAGGAATGTTGTCAAATATTACCGCCGAGATGATAGGTTGGGTTAGGTTAGGTTATATTACGTTATTGATGTATATAAAGGTCCCACGGAGACGTAGATGCCAGCAAGCCAGGAATGTGGTCAAATATTACCGCCGAGATGTTATTTTGGGTTAGGATAGGTTATATTACGTTATTGACGTATATAAGTGTACCACGGAGACGTAGAGGCCAACTCGCCATGAATGTTTTCAAATATTACCGCCGAGATGTTAGGTTGGGTTAGGTTAGGTTATATTACGTTATTGATGTATATAAAGGTCCCACGGATACGTAGAGGCCAACTCGCCAGGAATGTTTTCAAATATTGCCGCCGAGATGTTAGGTAGAATTAGGTTAGGTTATATTACGTTATTGATGTATATAAAGGTCCCGCGGAGACGTAGAGGCCAGCAAGCCAGGAATGTGATCAAATATTACCGCCGAAATGTTAGGTTGGGTTAGGTTAGGTTATATTACGTTATTGATGTATATAAAGGACCCACGGAGACGTGGAGGCCAACTCGCCAGGAATGTTGTCCAATATTACCGCCGAGATGATAGGTTGGGTTAGGTTAGGTTGTATTACGTTATTGATGTATATAAAGGTCCCACGGAGACGTAGATGCCAACAAGCCAGGAATGTGATCAAATATTACCGCCGAGATGTTAGGTTGGGTTAGGTTAGGTTATATTACGTTATTGATGTATATAAAGGTCCCACGGAGACGCGGAGTCCAACTCGCCAGGAATGTTGTCAAATATTACCGCCGAGATGATAGGTTGGGTTAGGTTAGGTTATATTACGTTATTGATGTATATAAAGGTCCCACGGAGACGTAGATGCCAGCAAGCCAGGAATGTGGTCAAATATTACCGCCGAGATGTTATTTTGGGTTAGGATAGGTTATATTACGTTATTGACGTATATAAATGTACCACGGAGACGTAGAGGCCAACTCGCCATGAATGTTTTCAAATATTACCGCCGAGATGTTAGGTTGGGTTAGGTTAGGTTATATTACGTTATTGATGTATATAAAGGTCCCACGGATACGTAGAGGCCAACTCGCCAGGAATGTTTTCAAATATTGCCGCCGAGATGTTAGGTAGAATTAGGTTAGGTTATATTACGTTATTGATGTATATAAAGGTCCCGCGGAGACGTAGAGGCCAGCAAGCCAGGAATGTGATCAAATATTACCGCCGAAATGTTAGGTTGGGTTAGGTTAGGTTATATTACGTTATTGATGTATATAAAGGTCCCACGGATACGTAGAGGCCAACTCGCCAGGAATGAGGTCAAATATACCGGCGAGATGTTAGGTTTGGTTAGGTTAGGTTATATTTCGTTATTGATGTATATGAAGGTCCCACGGAGACGTAGATGCCAACAAGCCAGGAATGTGGGCAAATATTACCGCCGAGATGTTATTTTGGGTTAGGATAGGTTATATTACGTTATTGATGTATATAAATGTACCACGGAGACGTAGATGCCAACTCGCCATGAATGTTTTCAAATATTACCGCCGAGATGTTAGGTTGGGTTAGGTTAGGTTATATTACGTTATGGATGTCTATAAAGGACCCACGGTGACGTAGAGGCCAACTCGCCAGGAATGTTTTCAAATATTACCGCCGAGATGTTAGGTTGGGTTAGGTTAGATTATATCACGTTATAGATGTATATAAAGGTCCCGCGGAGACGTAGAGGCCAACAAGGCAGGAATGTGTTCAAATATTACCGCCGAGATGTTAGATTGGGTTAGGTTAGGTTATATTACGTTATTGATGTATATAAAGGTCCCACGGAGACGTAGAGGCCAACAAGCCAGGAATGTGATCAAATATTACCGCCGAGATGTAAGGTTGGGTTAGGTTAGGTTATATTACGTTATTGATGTATATAAAGGTCCCACGGATACGTAGAGGCCAACTCGCCAGGAATGAGGTCAAATATACCGCCGAAATGTTAGGTTGGGTTAGGTTAGATTATATAACGTTATAGATGTATATAAAGGTCCCGCGTAGACGTAGAGGCCAACAAGGCAGGAATGTGTTCAAATATTACCGCCGAGATGTTAGATTGGTTTAGGTTAGGTTATATTACGTTATTGATGTATATAAAGGTCCCGCAGAGACGTAGAGGCCAACAAGCCAGGAATGTGATCAAATATTACCGCCGAGATGTAAGGTTGGGTTAGGTTAGGTTATATTACGTTATTGATGTATATAAAGGTCCCACGGATACGTAGAGGCCAACTCGCCAGGAATGAGGTCAAATATACCGGCGAGATGTTAGGTTTGGTTAGGTTAGGTTATATTTCGTTATTGATGTATATGAAGGTCCCACGGAGACGTAGATGCCAGCAAGCCAGGAATGTGGTCAAATATTACCGCCGAGATGTTATTTTGGGTTAGGATAGGTTATATTACGTTATTGATGTATATAAATGTACCACGGAGACGTAGAGGCCAACTCGCCATGAATGTCTTCAAATATTACCGCCGAGATGTTAGGTTGGGTTAGGTTAGGTTATATTACGTTATTGATGTATATAATGGTCCCACGGAGACGTAGAGGCCAACTCGCCAGGAATGTTGTCAAATAATACCGCCGAGATGATAGGTTGGGTTAGGTTAGGTTATATTACGTTATTGATGTATATGAAGGGCAAACCGAGACGTAGAGGCCAACTCGCCAGGAATGTTGTCAAATATTACCGCCGAGATGTTAGGTTGGGTTAGGTTAGGTTATATCACGTTATAGGTGTATATAAAGGTCCCGCGGAGACGTAGAGGCCAGCAAGCCAGGAATGTGATCAAATATTACCGCCGAGATGTTAGGTTGGGTTAGGTTAGGTTATATTACGTTATTGATGTATATAAAGGTCCCACGGAGACGTAGATGCCAGCAAGCCAGGAATGTGGTCAAATATTACCGCCGAGATGTTATTTTGGGTTAGGATAGGTTATATTACGTTATTGACGTATATAATTGTACCACGGAGACGTAGAGGCCAACTCGCCATGAATGTTTTCAAATATTACCGCCGAGATGTTAGGTTGGGTTAGGTTAGGTTATATTACGTTATTGATGTATATAAAGGTCCCACGGATACGTAGAGGCCAACTCGCCAGGAATGTTTTCAAATATTGCCGCCGAGATGATAGGTTGGGTTAGGTTAGGTTATATTACGTTATTGATGTATATGAAGGGCAAACCGAGACGTAGAGGCCAGCAAGCCAGGAATGTGATCAAATATTACCGCCGAGATGTTAGGTTGGGTTAGGTTAGGTTATGTTACGTTATTGATGTATATAAAGGTCCCACGGAGACGCGGAGTCCAACTCGCCAGGAATGTTGTCAAATATTACCGCCGAGATGATAGGTTGGGTTAGGTTAGGTTATATTACGTTATTGATGTATATAAAGGTCCCACGGAGACGTAGATGCCAGCAAGCCAGGAATGTGGTCAAATATTACCGCCGAGATGTTATTTTGGGTTAGGATAGGTTATATTACGTTATTGACGTATATAAATGTACCACGGAGACGTAGAGGCCAACTCGCCATGAATGTTTTCAAATATTACCGCCGAGATGTTAGGTTGGGTTAGGTTAGGTTATATTACGTTATTGATGTATATAAAGGTCCCACGGATACGTAGAGGCCAACTCGCCAGGAATGTTTTCAAATATTGCCGCCGAGATGTTAGGTAGAATTAGGTTAGGTTATATTACGTTATTGATGTATATAAAGGTCCCGCGGAGACGTAGAGGCCAGCAAGCCAGGAATGTGATCAAATATTACCGCCGAAATGTTAGGTTGGGTTAGGTTAGGTTATATTACGTTATTGATGTATATAAAGGACCCACGGAGACGTGGAGGCCAACTCGCCAGGAATGTTGTCCAATATTACCGCCGAGATGATAGGTTGGGTTAGGTTAGGTTGTATTACGTTATTGATGTATATAAAGGTCCCACGGAGACGTAGATGCCAACAAGCCAGGAATGTGATCAAATATTACCGCCGAGATGTTAGGTTGGGTTAGGTTAGGTTATATTACGTTATTGATGTATATAAAGGTCCCACGGAGACGCGGAGTCCAACTCGCCAGGAATGTTGTCAAATATTACCGCCGAGATGATAGGTTGGGTTAGGTTAGGTTATATTACGTTATTGATGTATATAAAGGTCCCACGGAGACGTAGATGCCAGCAAGCCAGGAATGTGGTCAAATATTACCGCCGAGATGTTATTTTGGGTTAGGATAGGTTATATTACGTTATTGACGTATATAAATGTACCACGGAGACGTAGAGGCCAACTCGCCATGAATGTTTTCAAATATTACCGCCGAGATGTTAGGTTGGGTTAGGTTAGGTTATATTACGTTATTGATGTATATAAAGGTCCCACGGATACGTAGAGGCCAACTCGCCAGGAATGTTTTCAAATATTGCCGCCGAGATGTTAGGTAGAATTAGGTTAGGTTATATTACGTTATTGATGTATATAAAGGTCCCGCGGAGACGTAGAGGCCAGCAAGCCAGGAATGTGATCAAATATTACCGCCGAAATGTTAGGTTGGGTTAGGTTAGGTTATATTACGTTATTGATGTATATAAAGGTCCCACGGATACGTAGAGGCCAACTCGCCAGGAATGAGGTCAAATATACCGGCGAGATGTTAGGTTTGGTTAGGTTAGGTTATATTTCGTTATTGATGTATATGAAGGTCCCACGGAGACGTAGATGCCAACAAGCCAGGAATGTGGGCAAATATTACCGCCGAGATGTTATTTTGGGTTAGGATAGGTTATATTACGTTATTGATGTATATAAATGTACCACGGAGACGTAGATGCCAACTCGCCATGAATGTTTTCAAATATTACCGCCGAGATGTTAGGTTGGGTTAGGTTAGGTTATATTACGTTATGGATGTCTATAAAGGACCCACGGTGACGTAGAGGCCAACTCGCCAGGAATGTTTTCAAATATTACCGCCGAGATGTTAGGTTGGGTTAGGTTAGATTATATCACGTTATAGATGTATATAAAGGTCCCGCGGAGACGTAGAGGCCAACAAGGCAGGAATGTGTTCAAATATTACCGCCGAGATGTTAGATTGGGTTAGGTTAGGTTATATTACGTTATTGATGTATATAAAGGTCCCACGGAGACGTAGAGGCCAACAAGCCAGGAATGTGATCAAATATTACCGCCGAGATGTAAGGTTGGGTTAGGTTAGGTTATATTACGTTATTGATGTATATAAAGGTCCCACGGATACGTAGAGGCCAACTCGCCAGGAGTGAGGTCAAATATACCGCCGAAATGTTAGGTTGGGTTAGGTTAGGTTATATTTCGTTATTGATGTATATGAAGGTCCCACGGAGACGTAGAGGCCAACTCGCCAGGAATGTTGTCAAATATTACCGCCGAGATGATAGGTTGGGTTAGGTTAGGTTATATTACGTTATTGATGTATATAAAGGTCCCACGGAGACGTAGATGCCAACAAGCCAGGAATGTGGTCAAATATTACCGCCGAGATGATGGACAGGTTTAGCCTAGCTTATACTATGTTATTGTTGTATATAAAGGTCCGACGGAGACGTATAGGCCAACTCACCAGGAATGTTGTCAAATATTACCGCCGAGATGATAGGTTGGGTTAGGTTAGGTTATATTACGTTATTGATGTATATGAAGGGCAAACCGAGACGTAGAGGCCAACTCGCCAGGAATGTTGTCAAATATTACCGCCGAGATGTTAGGTTGGGTTAGGTTAGGTTATATCACGTTATAGATGTATATAAAAGTTCCGCGGAGACGTAGAGGCCAGCAAGCCAGGAATGTGATCAAATATTACCGCCGAGATGTTAGGTTGGGTTAGGTTAGGTTATATTACGTTATTGATGTATATAAAGGTGCCACGGAGACGTGGAGTCCAACTCGCCAGGAATGTTTTCAAATATTACCGCCGAGATGTTAGGTTGGGTTAGGTTAGGTTATATTACGTTATTGATGTATATAATGGTCCCACGGAGACGTAGAGGCCAACTCGCCAGGAATGTTGTCAAATAATACCGCCGAGATGATAGGTTGGGTTAGGTTAGGTTATATTACGTTATTGATGTATATGAAGGGCAAACCGAGACGTAGAGGCCAACTCGCCAGGAATGTTGTCAAATATTACCGCCGAGATGTTAGGTTGGGTTAGGTTAGGTTATATCACGTTATAGGTGTATATAAAGGTCCCGCGGAGACGTAGAGGCCAGCAAGCCAGGAATGTGATCAAATATTACCGCCGAGATGTTAGGTTGGGTTAGGTTAGGTTATATTACGTTATTGATGTATATAAAGGTCCCACGGAGACGTAGATGCCAGCAAGCCAGGAATGTGGTCAAATATTACCGCCGAGATGTTATTTTGGGTTAGGATAGGTTATATTACGTTATTGACGTATATAATTGTACCACGGAGACGTAGAGGCCAACTCGCCATGAATGTTTTCAAATATTACCGCCGAGATGTTAGGTTGGGTTAGGTTAGGTTATATTACGTTATTGATGTATATAAAGGTCCCACGGATACGTAGAGGCCAACTCGCCAGGAATGTTTTCAAATATTGCCGCCGAGATGATAGGTTGGGTTAGGTTAGGTTATATTACGTTATTGATGTATATGAAGGGCAAACCGAGACGTAGAGGCCAACTCGCCAGGAATGTTGTCAAATATTACCGCCGAGATGTTAGGTTGGGTTAGGTTAGGTTATATCACGTTATAGGTGTATATAAAGGTCCCGCGGAGACGTAGAGGCCAGCAAGCCAGGAATGTGATCAAATATTACCGCCGAGATGTTAGGTTGGGTTAGGTTAGGTTATGTTACGTTATTGATGTATATAAAGGTCCCACGGAGACGCGGAGTCCAACTCGATAGGAATGTTGTCAAATATTACCGCCGAGATGATAGGTTGGGTTAGGTTAGGTTATATTACGTTATTGATGTATATAAAGGTCCCACGGAGACGTAGATGCCAGCAAGCCAGGAATGTGGTCAAATATTACCGCCGAGATGTTATTTTGGGTTAGGATAGGTTATATTACGTTATTGACGTATATAAATGTACCACGGAGACGTAGAGGCCAACTCGCCATGAATGTTTTCAAATATTACCGCCGAGATGTTAGGTTGGGTTAGGTTAGATTATATCACGTTATAGATGTATATAAAGGTCCCGCGGAGACGTAGAGGCCAACAAGGCAGGAATGTGTTCAAATATTACCGCCGAGATGTTAGATTGGGTTAGGTTAGGTTATATTACGTTATTGATGTATATAAAGGTCCCACGGAGACGTAGAGGCCAACAAGCCAGGAATGTGATCAAATATTACCGCCGAGATGTAAGGTTGGGTTAGGTTAGGTTATATTACGTTATTGATGTATATAAAGGTCCCACGGATACGTAGAGGCCAACTCGCCAGGAGTGAGGTCAAATATACCGCCGAAATGTTAGGTTGGGTTAGGTTAGGTTATATTTCGTTATTGATGTATATGAAGGTCCCACGGAGACGTAGAGGCCAACTCGCCAGGAATGTTGTCAAATATTACCGCCGAGATGATAGGTTGGGTTAGGTTAGGTTATATTACGTTATTGATGTATATAAAGGTCCCACGGAGACGTAGATGCCAACAAGCCAGGAATGTGGTCAAATATTACCGCCGAGATGACGGACAGGTTTAGCCTAGCTTATACTATGTTATTGTTGTATATAAAGGTCCGACGGAGACGTATAGGCCAACTCACCAGGAATGTTGTCAAATATTACCGCCGAGATGATAGGTTGGGTTAGGTTAGGTTATATTACGTTATTGATGTATATGAAGGGCAAACCGAGACGTAGAGGCCAACTCGCCAGGAATGTTGTCAAATATTACCGCCGAGATGTTAGGTTGGGTTAGGTTAGGTTATATCACGTTATAGATGTATATAAAGGTTCCGCGGAGACGTAGAGGCCAGCAAGCCAGGAATGTGATCAAATATTACCGCCGAGATGTTAGGTTGGGTTAGGTTAGGTTATATTACGTTATTGATGTATATAAAGGTGCCACGGAGACGTGGAGTCCAACTCGCCAGGAATGTTGTCAAATAATACCGCCGAGATGATAGGTTGGGTTAGGTTAGGTTATATTACGTTATTGATGTATATAAAGGTCCCACGGAGACGTAGATGCCAGCAAGCCAGGAATGTGGTCAAATATTACCGCCGAGATGTTATTTTGGGTTAGGATAGGTTATATTACGTTATTGATGTATATAAATGTACCACGGAGACGTAGAGGCCAACTCGCCATGAATGTTTTCAAATATTACCGCCGAGATGTTAGGTTGGGTTAGGTTAGGTTATATTACGTTATTGATGTATATAATGGTCCCACGGAGACGTAGAGGCCAACTCGCCAGGAATGTTGTCAAATAATACCGCCGAGATGATAGGTTGGGTTAGGTTAGGTTATATTACGTTATTGATGTATATGAAGGGCAAACCGAGACGTAGAGGCCAACTCGCCAGGAATGTTGTCAAATATTACCGCCGAGATGTTAGGTTGGGTTAGGTTAGGTTATATCACGTTATAGATGTATATAAAGGTTCCGCGGAGACGTAGAGGCCAGCAAGCCAGGAATGTGATCAAATATTACCGCCGAGATGTTAGGTTGGGTTAGGTTAGGTTATATTACGTTATTGATGTATATAAAGGTGCCACGGAGACGTGGAGTCCAACTCGCCAGGAATGTTGTCAAATATTACCGCCGAGATGATAGGTTGGGTTAGGTTAGGTTATATTACGTTATTGATGTATATAAAGGTCCCACGGAGACGTAGATGCCAGCAAGCCAGGAATGTGGTCAAATATTACCGCCGAGATGTTATTTTGGGTTAGGATAGGTTATATTACGTTATTGATGTATATAAATGTACCACGGAGACGTAGAGGCCAACTCGCCATGAATGTTTTCAAATATTACCGCCGAGATGTTAGGTTGGGTTAGGTTAGGTTATATTACGTTATTGATGTATATAATGGTCCCACGGAGACGTAGAGGCCAACTCGCCAGGAATGTTGTCAAATAATACCGCCGAGATGATAGGTTGGGTTAGGTTAGGTTATATTACGTTATTGATGTATATGAAGGGCAAACCGAGACGTAGAGGCCAACTCGCCAGGAATGTTGTCAAATATTACCGCCGAGATGTTAGGTTGGGTTAGGTTAGGTTATATCACGTTATAGGTGTATATAAAGGTCCCGCGGAGACGTAAAGGCCAGCAAGCCAGGAATGTGATCAAATATTACCGCCGAGATGTTAGGTTGGGTTAGGTTAGGTTATATTACGTTATTGATGTATATAAAGGTCCCACGGAGACGCGGAGTCCAACTCGCCAGGAATGTTGTCAAATATTACCGCCGAGATGATAGGTTGGGTTAGGTTAGGTTATATTACGTTATTGATGTATATAAAGGTCCCACGGAGACGTAGATGCCAGCAAGCCAGGAATGTGGTCAAATATTACCGCCGAGATGTTATTTTGGGTTAGGATAGGTTATATTACGTTATTGACGTATATAAATGTACCACGGAGACGTAGAGGCCAACTCGCCATGAATGTTTTCAAATATTACCGCCGAGATGTTAGGTTGGGTTAGGTTAGGTTATATTACGTTATTGATGTATATAAAGGTCCCACGGATACGTAGAGGCCAACTCGCCAGGAATGTTTTCAAATATTGCCGCCGAGATGTTAGGTAGAATTAGGTTAGGTTATATTACGTTATTGATGTATATAAAGGTCCCGCGGAGACGTAGAGGCCAGCAAGCCAGGAATGTGATCAAATATTACCGCCGAAATGTTAGGTTGGGTTAGGTTAGGTTATATTACGTTATTGATGTATATAAAGGACCCACGGAGACGTGAAGGCCAACTCGCCAGGAATGTTGTCCAATATTACCGCCGAGATGATAGGTTGGGTTAGGTTAGGTTGTATTACGTTATTGATGTATATAAAGTTCCCACGGAGACGTAGATGCCAGCAAGCTAGGAATGTGGTCAAATATTACCGCCGAGATGTTATTTTGGGTTAGGATAGGTTATATTACGTTATTGATGTATATAAATGTACCACGGAGACGTAGATGCCAACTCGCCATGAATGTTTTCAAATATTACCGCCGAGATGTTAGGTTGGGTTAGGTTATGTTATATTACGTTACGGATGTCTATAAAGGACCCACGGTGACGTAGAGGCCAACTCGCCAGGAATGTTTTCAAATATTACCGCCGAGATGTTAGGTTGGGTTAGGTTAGATTATATAACGTTATAGATGTATATAAAGGTCCCGCGGAGACGTAGAGGCCAACAAGGCAGGAATGTGTTCAAATATTACCGCCGTGATGTTAGATTGGTTTAGGTTAGGTTATATTACGTTATTGATGTATATAAAGGTTCCACGGAGACGTAGAGGCCAACAAGCCAGGAATGTGATCAAATATTACCGCCGAGATGTAAGGTTGGGTTAGGTTAGGTTATATTACGTTATTGATGTATATAAAGGTCCCACGGATACGTAGAGGCCAACTCGCCAGGAATGAGGTGAAATAAACCTGCGAGATGTTAGGTTTGGTTAGGTTAGGTTATATTTCGTTATTGATGTATATGAAGGTCCCACGGAGACGTAGATGCCAACAAGCCAGGAATGTGGGCAAATATTACCGCCGAGATGTTATTTTGGGTTAGGATAGGTTATATTACGTTATTGATGTATATAAATGTACCACGGAGACGTAGATGCCAACTCGCCATGAATGTTTTCAAATATTACCGCCGAGATGTTAGGTTGGGTTAGGTTAGGTTATATTACGTTATGGATGTCTATAAAGGACCCACGGTGACGTAGAGGCCAACTCGCCAGGAATGTTTTCAAATATTACCGCCGAGATGTTAGGTTGGGTTAGGTTAGATTATATCACGTTATAGATGTATATAAAGGTCCCGCGGAGACGTAGAGGCCAACAAGGCAGGAATGTGTTCAAATATTACCGCCGAGATGTTAGATTGGGTTAGGTTAGGTTATATTACGTTATTGATGTATATAAAGGTCCCACGGATACGTAGAGGCCAACTCGCCAGGAATGAGGTCAAATATACCGCCGAAATGTTAGGTTGGGTTAGGTTAGATTATATAACGTTATAGATGTATATAAAGGTCCCGCGTAGACGTAGAGGCCAACAAGGCAGGAATGTGTTCAAATATAACCGCCGAGATGTTAGATTGGTTTAGGTTAGGTTATATTACGTTATTGATGTATATAAAGGTCCCACAGAGACGTAGAGGCCAACTCGCCAGGAATGTTGTCAAATATTACCGCCGAGATGTTAGGTTGGGTTAGGTTAGGTTATATCACGTTATAGATGTATATAAAGGTTCCGCGGAGACGTAGAGGCCAGCAAGCCAGGAATGTGATCAAATATTACCGCCGAGATGTTAGGTTGGGTTAGGTTAGGTTATATTACGTTATTGATGTATATAAAGGTGCCACGGAGACGTGGAGTCCAACTCGCCAGGAATGTTGTCAAATATTACCGCCGAGATGATAGGTTGGGTTAGGTTAGGTTATATTACGTTATTGATGTATATAAAGGTCCCACGGAGACGTAGATGCCAGCAAGCCAGGAATGTGGTCAAATATTACCGCCGAGATGTTATTTTGGGTTAGGATAGGTTATATTACGTTATTGATGTATATAAATGTACCACGGAGACGTAGAGGCCAACTCGCCATGAATGTTTTCAAATATTACCGCCGAGATGTTAGGTTGGGTTAGGTTAGGTTATATTACGTTATGGATGTCTATAAAGGACCCACGGTGACGTAGAGGCCAACTCGCCAGGAATGTTTTCAAATATTACCGCCGAGATGTTAGGTTGGGTTAGGTTAGATTATATCACGTTATAGATGTATATAAAGGTCCCGCGGAGACGTAGAGGCCAACAAGGCAGGAATGTGTTCAAATATTACCGCCGAGATGTTAGATTGGGTTAGGTTAGGTTATATTACGTTATTGATGTATATAAAGGTCCCACGGATACGTAGAGGCCAACTCGCCAGGAATGAGGTCAAATATACCGCCGAAATGTTAGGTTGGGTTAGGTTAGATTATATAACGTTATAGATGTATATAAAGGTCCCGCGTAGACGTAGAGGCCAACAAGGCAGGAATGTGTTCAAATATAACCGCCGAGATGTTAGATTGGTTTAGGTTAGGTTATATTACGTTATTGATGTATATAAAGGTCCCACAGAGACGTAGAGGCCAACTCGCCAGGAATGTTGTCAAATATTACCGCCGAGATGTTAGGTTGGGTTAGGTTAGGTTATATCACGTTATAGATGTATATAAAGGTTCCGCGGAGACGTAGAGGCCAGCAAGCCAGGAATGTGATCAAATATTACCGCCGAGATGTTAGGTTGGGTTAGGTTAGGTTATATTACGTTATTGATGTATATAAAGGTGCCACGGAGACGTGGAGTCCAACTCGCCAGGAATGTTGTCAAATATTACCGCCGAGATGATAGGTTGGGTTAGGTTAGGTTATATTACGTTATTGATGTATATAAAGGTCCCACGGAGACGTAGATGCCAGCAAGCCAGGAATGTGGTCAAATATTACCGCCGAGATGTTATTTTGGGTTAGGATAGGTTATATTACGTTATTGATGTATATAAATGTACCACGGAGACGTAGAGGCCAACTCGCCATGAATGTTTTCAAATATTACCGCCGAGATGTTAGGTTGGGTTAGGTTAGGTTATATTACGTTATTGATGTATATAATGGTCCCACGGAGACGTAGAGGCCAACTCGCCAGGAATGTTGTCAAATAATACCGCCGAGATGATAGGTTGGGTTAGGTTAGGTTATATTACGTTATTGATGTATATGAAGGGCAAACCGAGACGTAGAGGCCAACTCGCCAGGAATGTTGTCAAATATTACCGCCGAGATGTTAGGTTGGGTTAGGTTAGGTTATATCACGTTATAGGTGTATATAAAGGTCCCGCGGAGACGTTAAGGCCAGCAAGCCAGGAATGTGATCAAATATTACCGCCGAGATGTTAGGTTGGGTTAGGTTAGGTTATATTACGTTATTGATGTATATAAAGGTCCCACGGAGACGCGGAGTCCAACTCGCCAGGAATGTTGTCAAATATTACCGCCGAGATGATAGGTTGGGTTAGGTTAGGTTATATTACGTTATTGATGTATATAAAGGTCCCACGGAGACGTAGATGCCAGCAAGCCAGGAATGTGGTCAAATATTACCGCCGAGATGTTATTTTGGGTTAGGATAGGTTATATTACGTTATTGACGTATATAAATGTACCACGGAGACGTAGAGGCCAACTCGCCATGAATGTTTTCAAATATTACCGCCGAGATGTTAGGTTGGGTTAGGTTAGGTTATATTACGTTATTGATGTATATAAAGGTCCCACGGATACGTAGAGGCCAACTCGCCAGGAATGTTTTCAAATATTGCCGCCGAGATGTTAGGTAGAATTAGGTTAGGTTATATTACGTTATTGATGTATATAAAGGTCCCGCGGAGACGTAGAGGCCAGCAAGCCAGGAATGTGATCAAATATTACCGCCGAAATGTTAGGTTGGGTTAGGTTAGGTTATATTACGTTATTGATGTATATAAAGGACCCACGGAGACGTGAAGGCCAACTCGCCAGGAATGTTGTCCAATATTACCGCCGAGATGTTAGGTTGGGTTAGGTTAGGTTATATTACGTTATGGATGTCTATAAAGGACCCACGGTGACGTAGAGGCCAACTCGCCAGGAATGTTTTCAAATATTACCGCCGAGATGTTAGGTTGGGTTAGGTTAGATTATATCACGTTATAGATGTATATAAAGGTCCCGCGGAGACGTAGAGGCCAACAAGGCAGGAATGTGTTCAAATATTACCGCCGAGATGTTAGATTGGGTTAGGTTAGGTTATATTACGTTATTGATGTATATAAAGGTCCCACGGATACGTAGAGGCCAACTCGCCAGGAATGAGGTCAAATATACCGCCGAAATGTTAGGTTGGGTTAGGTTAGATTATATAACGTTATAGATGTATATAAAGGTCCCGCGTAGACGTAGAGGCCAACAAGGCAGGAATGTGTTCAAATATAACCGCCGAGATGTTAGATTGGTTTAGGTTAGGTTATATTACGTTATTGATGTATATAAAGGTCCCACAGAGACGTAGAGGCCAACTCGCCAGGAATGTTGTCAAATATTACCGCCGAGATGTTAGGTTGGGTTAGGTTAGGTTATATCACGTTATAGATGTATATAAAGGTTCCGCGGAGACGTAGAGGCCAGCAAGCCAGGAATGTGATCAAATATTACCGCCGAGATGTTAGGTTGGGTTAGGTTAGGTTATATTACGTTATTGATGTATATAAAGGTGCCACGGAGACGTGGAGTCCAACTCGCCAGGAATGTTGTCAAATATTACCGCCGAGATGATAGGTTGGGTTAGGTTAGGTTATATTACGTTATTGATGTATATAAAGGTCCCACGGAGACGTAGATGCCAGCAAGCCAGGAATGTGGTCAAATATTACCGCCGAGATGTTATTTTGGGTTAGGATAGGTTATATTACGTTATTGATGTATATAAATGTACCACGGAGACGTAGAGGCCAACTCGCCATGAATGTTTTCAAATATTACCGCCGAGATGTTAGGTTGGGTTAGGTTAGGTTATATTACGTTATTGATGTATATAATGGTCCCACGGAGACGTAGAGGCCAACTCGCCAGGAATGTTGTCAAATAATACCGCCGAGATGATAGGTTGGGTTAGGTTAGGTTATATTACGTTATTGATGTATATGAAGGGCAAACCGAGACGTAGAGGCCAACTCGCCAGGAATGTTGTCAAATATTACCGCCGAGATGTTAGGTTGGGTTAGGTTAGGTTATATCACGTTATAGGTGTATATAAAGGTCCCGCGGAGACGTTAAGGCCAGCAAGCCAGGAATGTGATCAAATATTACCGCCGAGATGTTAGGTTGGGTTAGGTTAGGTTATATTACGTTATTGATGTATATAAAGGTCCCACGGAGACGCGGAGTCCAACTCGCCAGGAATGTTGTCAAATATTACCGCCGAGATGATAGGTTGGGTTAGGTTAGGTTATATTACGTTATTGATGTATATAAAGGTCCCACGGAGACGTAGATGCCAGCAAGCCAGGAATGTGGTCAAATATTACCGCCGAGATGTTATTTTGGGTTAGGATAGGTTATATTACGTTATTGACGTATATAAATGTACCACGGAGACGTAGAGGCCAACTCGCCATGAATGTTTTCAAATATTACCGCCGAGATGTTAGGTTGGGTTAGGTTAGGTTATATTACGTTATTGATGTATATAAAGGTCCCACGGATACGTAGAGGCCAACTCGCCAGGAATGTTTTCAAATATTGCCGCCGAGATGTTAGGTAGAATTAGGTTAGGTTATATTACGTTATTGATGTATATAAAGGTCCCGCGGAGACGTAGAGGCCAGCAAGCCAGGAATGTGATCAAATATTACCGCCGAAATGTTAGGTTGGGTTAGGTTAGGTTATATTACGTTATTGATGTATATAAAGGACCCACGGAGACGTGAAGGCCAACTCGCCAGGAATGTTGTCCAATATTACCGCCGAGATGATAGGTTGGGTTAGGTTAGGTTGTATTACGTTATTGATGTATATAAAGTTCCCACGGAGACGTAGATGCCAGCAAGCTAGGAATGTGGTCAAATATTACCGCCGAGATGTTATTTTGGGTTAGGATAGGTTATATTACGTTATTGATGTATATAAATGTACCACGGAGACGTAGATGCCAACTCGCCATGAATGTTTTCAAATATTACCGCCGAGATGTTAGGTTGGGTTAGGTTAGATTATATAACGTTATAGATGTATATAAAGGTCCCGCGGAGACGTAGAGGCCAACAAGGCAGGAATGTGTTCAAATATTACCGCCGTGATGTTAGATTGGTTTAGGTTAGGTTATATTACGTTATTGATGTATATAAAGGTTCCACGGAGACGTAGAGGCCAACAAGCCAGGAATGTGATCAAATATTACCGCCGAGATGTAAGGTTGGGTTAGGTTAGGTTATATTACGTTATTGATGTATATAAAGGTCCCACGGATACGTAGAGGCCAACTCGCCAGGAATGAGGTGAAATAAACCTGCGAGATGTTAGGTTTGGTTAGGTTAGGTTATATTTCGTTATTGATGTATATGAAGGTCCCACGGAGACGTAGATGCCAACAAGCCAGGAATGTGGGCAAATATTACCGCCGAGATGTTATTTTGGGTTAGGATAGGTTATATTACGTTATTCATGTATATAAATGTACCACGGAGACGTAGATGCCAACTCGCCATGAATGTTTTCAAATATTACCGCCGAGATGTTAGGTTGGGTTAGGTTAGGTTATATTACGTTATGGATGTCTATAAAGGACCCACGGTGACGTAGAGGCCAACTCGCCAGGAATGTTTTCAAATATTACCGCCGAGATGTTAGGTTGGGTTAGGTTAGATTATATCACGTTATAGATGAATATAAAGGTCCCGCGGAGACGTAGAGGCCAACAAGGCAGGAATGTGTTCAAATATTACCGCCGAGATGTTAGATTGGGTTAGGTTAGGTTATATTACGTTATTGATGTATATAAAGGTCCCACGGAGACGTAGAGGCCAACAAGCCAGGAATGTGATCAAATATTACCGCCGAGATGTAAGGTTGGGTTAGGTTAGGTTATATTACGTTATTGATGTATATAAAGGTCCCACGGATACGTAGAGGCCAACTCGCCAGGAGTGAGGTCAAATATACCGCCGAAATGTTAGGTTGGGTTAGGTTAGGTTATATTTCGTTATTGATGTATATGAAGGTCCCACGGAGACGTAGAGGCCAACTCGCCAGGAATGTTGTCAAATACTACCGCCGAGATGATAGGTTGGGTTAGGTTAGGTTATATTACGTTATTGATGTACATAAAGGTCCCACGGAGACGTAGATGCCAACAAGCCAGGAATGTGGTCAAATATTACCGCCGAGATGATGGACAGGTTTAGCCTAGCTTATACTATGTTATTGTTGTATATAAAGGTCCGACGGAGACGTATAGGCCAACTCGCCATGAATGTTTTCAAATATTACCGCCGAGATGTTAGGTTGGGTTAGGTTAGGTTATATTACGTTATTGATGTATATAATGGACCCACGGAGACGTAGAGGCCAACTCGCCAGGAATGTTGTCAAATAATACCGCCGAAATGATAGGTTGGGTTAGGTTAGGTTATATTACGTTATTGATGTATATGAAGGGCAAACCGAGACGTAGAGGCCAACTCGCCAGGAATGTTGTCAAATATTACCGCCGAGATGTTAGGTTGGGTTAGGTTAGGTTATATCACGTTATAGGTGTATATAAAGGTCCCGCGGAGACGTAGAGGCCAGCAAGCCAGGAATGTGATCAAATATTACCGCCGAGATGTTAGGTTGGGTTAGGTTAGGTTATATTACGTTATTGATGTATATAAAGGTCCCACGGAGACGCGGAGTCCAACACGCCAGGAATGTTGTCAAATATTACCGCCGAGATGATAGGTTGGGTTAGGTTAGGTTATATTACGTTATTGATGTATATAAAGGTCCCACGGAGACGTAGATGCCAGCAAGCCAGGAATGTGGTCAAATATTACCGCCGAGATGTTATTTTGGGTTAGGATAGGTTATATTACGTTATTGACGTATATAAATGTACCACGGAGACGTAGAGGCCAACTCGCCATGAATGTTTTCAAATATTACCGCCGAGATGTTAGGTTGGGTTAGGTTAGGTTATATTACGTTATTGATGTATATAAAGGTCCCACGGATACGTAGAGGCCAACTCGCCAGGAATGTTTTCAAATATTGCCGCCGAGATGTTAGGTAGAATTAGGTTAGGTTATATTACGTTATTGATGTATATAAAGGTCCCGCGGAGACGTAGAGGCCAGCAAGCCAGGAATGTGATCAAATATTACCGCCGAAATGTTAGGTTGGGTTAGGTTAGGTTATATTACGTTATTGATGTATATAAAGGACCCACGGAGACGTGGAGGCCAACTCGCCAGGAATGTTGTCCAATATTACCGCCGAGATGATAGGTTGGGTTAGGTTAGGTTGTATTACGTTACTGATGTATATAAAGGTCCCACGGAGACGTAGATGCCAGCAAGCTGGGAATGTGGTCAAATATTACCGCCGAGATGTTATTTTGGGTTAGGATAGGTTATATTACGTTATTGATGTATATAAATGTACCACGGAGACGTAGATGCCAACTCGCCATGAATGTTTTCAAATATTACCGCCGAGATGTTAGGTTGGGTTAGGTTAGATTATATCACGTTATAGATGTATATAAAGGTCCCGCGGAGACGTAGAGGCCAACAAGGCAGGAATGTGTTCAAATATTACCGCCGAGATGTTAGATTGGGTTAGGTTAGGTTATATTACGTTATTGATGTATATAAAGGTCCCACGGAGACGTAGAGGCCAACAAGCCAGGAATGTGATCAAATATTACCGCCGAGATGTAAGGTTGGGTTAGGTTAGGTTATATTACGTTATTGATGTATATAAAGGTCCCACGGATACGTAGAGGCCAACTCGCCAGGAGTGAGGTCAAATATACCGCCGAAATGTTAGGTTGGGTTAGGTTAGGTTATATTTCGTTATTGATGTATATGAAGGTCCCACGGAGACGTAGAGGCCAACTCGCCAGGAATGTTGTCAAATATTACCGCCGAGATGTTAGGTTGGGTTAGGTTAGGTTATATCACGTTATAAATGTATATAAAGGTTCCGCGGAGACGTAGATGCCAACAAGCCAGGAATGTGGTCAAATATTACCGCCGAGATGATGGACAGGTTTAGCCTAGCTTATACTATGTTATTGTTGTATATAAAGGTCCGACGGAGACGTATAGGCCAACTCGCCATGAATGTTTTCAAATATTACCGCCGAGATGTTAGGTTGGGTCAGGTTAGGTTATATTACGTTATTGATGTATATAATGGACCCACGGAGACGTAGAGGCCAACTCGCCAGGAATGTTGTCAAATAATACCGCCGAAATGATAGGTTGGGTTAGGTTAGGTTATATTACGTTATTGATGTATATGAAGGGCAAACCGAGACGTAGAGGCCAACTCGCCAGGAATGTTGTCAAATATTACCGCCGAGATGTTAGGTTGGGTTAGGTTAGGTTATATCACGTTATAGGTGTATATAAAGGTCCCGCGGAGACGTAGAGGCCAGCAAGCCAGGAATGTGATCAAATATTACCGCCGAGATGTTAGGTTGGGTTAGGTTAGGTTATATTACGTTATTGATGTATATAAAGGTCCCACGGAGACGCGGAGTCCAACACGCCAGGAATGTTGTCAAATATTACCGCCGAGATGATAGGTTGGGTTAGGTTAGGTTATATTACGTTATTGATGTATATAAAGGTCCCACGGAGACGTAGATGCCAGCAAGCCAGGAATGTGGTCAAATATTACCGCCGAAATGTTATTTTGGGTTAGGATAGGTTATATTACGTTATTGACGTATATAAATGTACCACGGAGACGTAGAGGCCAACTCGCCATGAATGTTTTCAAATATTACCGCCGAGATGTTAGGTTGGGTTAGGTTAGGTTATATTACGTTATTGATGTATATAAAGGTCCCACGGATACGTAGAGGCCAACTCGCCAGGAATGTTTTCAAATATTGCCGCCGAGATGTTAGGTAGAATTAGGTTAGGTTATATTACGTTATTGATGTATATAAAGGTCCCGCGGAGACGTAGAGGCCAGCAAGCCAGGAATGTGATCAAATATTACCGCCGAAATGTTAGGTTGGGTTAGGTTAGGTTATATTACGTTATTGATGTATATAAAGGACCCACGGAGACGTGGAGGCCAACTCGCCAGGAATGTTGTCCAATATTACCGCCGAGATGATAGGTTGGGTTAGGTTAGGTTGTATTACGTTACTGATGTATATAAAGGTCCCACGGAGACGTAGATGCCAGCAAGCTGGGAATGTGGTCAAATATTACCGCCGAGATGTTATTTTGGGTTAGGATAGGTTATATTACGTTATTGATGTATATAAATGTACCACGGAGACGTAGATGCCAACTCGCCATGAATGTTTTCAAATATTACCGCCGAGATGTTAGGTTGGGTTAGGTTAGATTATATCACGTTATAGATGTATATAAAGGTCCCGCGGAGACGTAGAGGCCAACAAGGCAGGAATGTGTTCAAATATTACCGCCGAGATGTTAGATTGGGTTAGGTTAGGTTATATTACGTTATTGATGTATATAAAGGTCCCACGGAGACGTAGAGGCCAACAAGCCAGGAATGTGATCAAATATTACCGCCGAGATGTAAGGTTGGGTTAGGTTAGGTTATATTACGTTATTGATGTATATAAAGGTCCCACGGATACGTAGAGGCCAACTCGCCAGGAGTGAGGTCAAATATACCGCCGAAATGTTAGGTTGGGTTAGGTTAGGTTATATTTCGTTATTGATGTATATGAAGGTCCCACGGAGACGTAGAGGCCAACTCGCCAGGAATGTTGTCAAATATTACCGCCGAGATGTTAGGTTGGGTTAGGTTAGGTTATATCACGTTATAAATGTATATAAAGGTTCCGCGGAGACGTAGAGGCCAGCAAGCCAGGAATGTGATCAAATATTACCGCCGAGATGTTAGGTTGGGTTAGGTTAGGTTATATTACGTTATTGATGTATATAATGGACCCACGGAGACGTAGAGGCCAACTCGCCAGGAATGTTGTCAAATAATACCGCCGAGATGATAGGTTGGGTTAGGTTAGGTTATATTACGTTATTGATGTATATGAAGGGCAAACCGAGACGTAGAGGCCAACTCGCCAGGAATGTTGTCAAATATTACCGCCGAGATGTTAGGTTGGGTTAGGTTAGGTTATATCACGTTATAGGTGTATATAAAGGTCCCGCGGAGACTAGGAGGCCAGCAAGCCAGGAATGTGATCAAATATTACCGCCGAGATGTTAGGTTGGGTTAGGTTAGGTTATATTACGTTATTGATGTATATAAAGGTCCCACGGAGACGCGGAGTCCAACTCGCCAGGAATGTTGTCAAATATTACCGCCGAGATGATAGGTTGGGTTAGGTTAGGTTATATTACGTTATTGATGTATATAAAGGTCCCACGGAGACGTAGATGCCAGCAAGCCAGGAATGTGGTCAAATATTACCGCCGAGATGTTATTTTGGGTTAGGATAGGTTATATTACGTTATTGACGTATATAAATGTACCACGGTGACGTAGAGGCCAACTCGCCATGAATGTTTTCAAATATTACCGCCGAGATGTTAGGTTGGGTTAGGTTAGGTTATATTACGTTATTGATGTATATAAAGGTCCCACGGATACGTAGAGGCCAACTCGCCAGGAATGTTTTCAAATATTGCCGCCGAGATGTTAGGTAGAATTAGGTTAGGTTATATTACGTTATTGATGTATATAAAGGTCCCGCGGAGACGTAGAGGCCAGCAAGCCAGGAATGTGATCAAATATTACCGCCGAAATGTTAGGTTGGGTTAGGTTAGGTTATATTACGTTATTGATGTATATAAAGGACCCACGGAGACGTGGAGGCCAACTCGCCAGGAATGTTGTCCAATATTACCGCCGAGATGATAGGTTGGGTTAGGTTAGGTTGTATTACGTTATTGATGTATATAAAGGTCCCACGGAGACGTAGATGCCAGCAAGCTGGGAATGTGGTCAAATATTACCGCCGAGATGTTATTTTGGGTTAGGATAGGTTATATTACGTTATTGATGTATATAAATGTACCACGGAGACGTAGATGCCAACTCGCCATGAATGTTTTCAAATATTACCGCCGAGATGTTAGGTTGGGTTAGGTTAGATTATATCACGTTATAGATGTATATAAAGGTCCCGCGGAGACGTAGAGGCCAACAAGGCAGGAATGTGTTCAAATATTACCGCCGAGATGTTAGATTGGGTTAGGTTAGGTTATATTACGTTATTGATGTATATAAAGGTCCCACGGAGACGTAGAGGCCAACAAGCCAGGAATGTGATCAAATATTACCGCCGAGATGTAAGGTTGGGTTAGGTTAGGTTATATTACGTTATTGATGTATATAAAGGTCCCACGGATACGTAGAGGCCAACTCGCCAGGAGTGAGGTCAAATATACCGCCGAAATGTTAGGTTGGGTTAGGTTAGGTTATATTTCGTTATTGATGTATATGAAGGTCCCACGGAGACGTAGAGGCCAACTCGCCAGGAATGTTGTCAAATATTACCGCCGAGATGTTAGGTTGGGTTAGGTTAGGTTATATCACGTTATAGATGTATATAAAGGTTCCGCGGAGGCGTAGAGGCCAGCAAGCCAGGAATGTGATCAAATATTACCGCCGAGATGTTAGGTTGGGTTAGGTTAGGTTATATTACGTTATTGATGTATATAAAGGTGCCACGGAGACGTGGAGTCCAACTCGCCAGGAATGTTGTCAAATATTACCGCCGAGATGATAGGTTGGGTTAGGTTAGGTTATATTACGTTATTGATGTATATAAAGGTCCCACGGAGACGTAGATGCCAGCAAGCCAGGAATGTGGTCAAATATTACCGCCGAGATGTTATTTTGGGTTAGGATAGGTTATATTACGTTATTGATGTATATAAATGTACCACGGAGACGTAGAGGCCAACTCGCCATGAATGTTTTCAAATATTACCGCCGAGATGTTAGGTTGGGTTAGGTTAGGTTATATTACGTTATTGATGTATATAATGGTCCCACGGAGACGTAGAGGCCAACTCGCCAGGAATGTTGTCAAATAATACCGCCGAGATGATAGGTTGGGTTAGGTTAGGTTATATTACGTTATTGATGTATATGAAGGGCAAACCGAGACGTAGAGGCCAACTCGCCAGGAATGTTGTCAAATATTACCGCCGAGATGTTAGGTTGGGTTAGGTTAGGTTATACCACGTTATAGGTGTATATAAAGGTCCCGCGGAGACGTTAAGGCCAGCAAGCCAGGAATGTGATCAAATATTACCGCCGAGATGTTAGGTTGGGTTAGGTTAGGTTATATTACGTTATTGATGTATATAAAGGTCCCACGGAGACGCGGAGTCCAACTCGCCAGGAATGTTGTCAAATATTACCGCCGAGATGATAGGTTGGGTTAGGTTAGGTTATATTACGTTATTGATGTATATAAAGGTCCCACGGAGACGTAGATGCCAGCAAGCCAGGAATGTGGTCAAATATTACCGCCGAGATGTTATTTTGGGTTAGGATAGGTTATATTACGTTATTGACGTATATAAATGTACCACGGAGACGTAGAGGCCAACTCGCCATGAATGTTTTCAAATATTACCGCCGAGATGTTAGGTTGGGTTAGGTTAGGTTATATTACGTTATTGATGTATATAAAGGTCCCACGGATACGTAGAGGCCAACTCGCCAGGAATGTTTTCAAATATTGCCGCCGAGATGTTAGGTAGAATTAGGTTAGGTTATATTACGTTATTGATGTATATAAAGGTCCCGCGGAGACGTAGAGGCCAGCAAGCCAGGAATGTGATCAAATATTACCGCCGAAATGTTAGGTTGGGTTAGGTTAGGTTATATTACGTTATTGATGTATATAAAGGACCCACGGAGACGTGAAGGCCAACTCGCCAGGAATGTTGTCCAATATTACCGCCGAGATGATAGGTTGGGTTAGGTTAGGTTGTATTACGTTATTGATGTATATAAAGTTCCCACGGAGACGTAGATGCCAGCAAGCTAGGAATGTGGTCAAATATTACCGCCGAGATGTTATTTTGGGTTAGGATAGGTTATATTACGTTATTGATGTATATAAATGTACCACGGAGACGTAGATGCCAACTCGCCATGAATGTTTTCAAATATTACCGCCGAGATGTTAGGTTGGGTTAGGTTAGATTATATAACGTTATAGATGTATATAAAGGTCCCGCGGAGACGTAGAGGCCAACAAGGCAGGAATGTGTTCAAATATTACCGCCGTGATGTTAGATTGGTTTAGGTTAGGTTATATTACGTTATTGATGTATATAAAGGTTCCACGGAGACGTAGAGGCCAACAAGCCAGGAATGTGATCAAATATTACCGCCGAGATGTAAGGTTGGGTTAGGTTAGGTTATATTACGTTATTGATGTATATAAAGGTCCCACGGATACGTAGAGGCCAACTCGCCAGGAATGAGGTGAAATAAACCTGCGAGATGTTAGGTTTGGTTAGGTTAGGTTATATTTCGTTATTGATGTATATGAAGGTCCCACGGAGACGTAGATGCCAACAAGCCAGGAATGTGGGCAAATATTACCGCCGAGATGTTATTTTGGGTTAGGATAGGTTATATTACGTTATTGATGTATATAAATGTACCACGGAGACGTAGATGCCAACTCGCCATGAATGTTTTCAAATATTACCGCCGAGATGTTAGGTTGGGTTAGGTTAGGTTATATTACGTTATGGATGTCTATAAAGGACCCACGGTGACGTAGAGGCCAACTCGCCAGGAATGTTTTCAAATATTACCGCCGAGATGTTAGGTTGGGTTAGGTTAGATTATATCACGTTATAGATGTATATAAAGGTCCCGCGGAGACGTAGAGGCCAACAAGGCAGGAATGTGTTCAAATATTACCGCCGAGATGTTAGATTGGGTTAGGTTAGGTTATATTACGTTATTGATGTATATAAAGGTCCCACGGATACGTAGAGGCCAACTCGCCAGGAATGAGGTCAAATATACCGCCGAAATGTTAGGTTGGGTTAGGTTAGATTATATAACGTTATAGATGTATATAAAGGTCCCGCGTAGACGTAGAGGCCAACAAGGCAGGAATGTGTTCAAATATTACCGCCGAGATGTTAGATTGGTTTAGGTTAGGTTATATTACGTTATTGATGTATATAAATGTCCCACAGAGACGTAGAGGCCAACAAGCCAGGAATGTGATCAAATATTACCGCCGAGATGTAAGGTTGGGTTAGGTTAGGTTATATTACGTTATTGATGTATATAAAGGTCCCACGGATACGTAGAGGCCAACTCGCCAGGAATGAGGTCAAATATACCGGCGAGATGTTAGGTTTGGTTAGGTTAGGTTATATTTCGTTATTGATGTATATGAAGGTCCCACGGAGACGTAGATGCCAACAAGCCAGGAATGTGATCAAATATTACCGCCGAGATGTAAGGTTGGGTTAGGTTAGGTTATATTACGTTATTGATGTATATAAAGGTCCCACGGATACGTAGAGGCCAACTCGCCAGGAATGAGGTCAAATATACCGGCGAGATGTTAGGTTTGGTTAGGTTAGGTTATATTTCGTTATTGATGTATATGAAGGTCCCACGGAGACGTAGATGCCAACAAGCCAGGAATGTGGGCAAATATTACCGCCGAGATGTTATTTTGGGTTAGGATAGGTTATATTACGTTATTCATGTATATAAATGTACCACGGAGACGTAGATGCCAACTCGCCATGAATGTTTTCAAATATTACCGCCGAGATGTTAGGTTGGGTTAGGTTAGGTTATATTACGTTATGGATGTCTATAAAGGACCCACGGTGACGTAGAGGCCAACTCGCCAGGAATGTTTTCAAATATTACCGCCGAGATGTTAGGTTGGGTTAGGTTAGATTATATCACGTTATAGATGAATATAAAGGTCCCGCGGAGACGTAGAGGCCAACAAGGCAGGAATGTGTTCAAATATTACCGCCGAGATGTTAGATTGGGTTAGGTTAGGTTATATTACGTTATTGATGTATATAAAGGTCCCACGGAGACGTAGAGGCCAACAAGCCAGGAATGTGATCAAATATTACCGCCGAGATGTAAGGTTGGGTTAGGTTAGGTTATATTACGTTATTGATGTATATAAAGGTCCCACGGATACGTAGAGGCCAACTCGCCAGGAGTGAGGTCAAATATACCGCCGAAATGTTAGGTTGGGTTAGGTTAGGTTATATTTCGTTATTGATGTATATGAAGGTCCCACGGAGACGTAGAGGCCAACTCGCCAGGAATGTTGTCAAATATTACCGCCGAGATGATAGGTTGGGTTAGGTTAGGTTATATTACGTTATTGATGTACATAAAGGTCCCACGGAGACGTAGATGCCAACAAGCCAGGAATGTGGTCAAATATTACCGCCGAGATGATGGACAGGTTTAGCCTAGCTTATACTATGTTATTGTTGTATATAAAGGTCCGACGGAGACGTATAGGCCAACTCGCCATGAATGTTTTCAAATATTACCGCCGAGATGTTAGGTTGGGTTAGGTTAGGTTATATTACGTTATTGATGTATATAATGGACCCACGGAGACGTAGAGGCCAACTCGCCAGGAATGTTGTCAAATAATACCGCCGAAATGATAGGTTGGGTTAGGTTAGGTTATATTACGTTATTGATGTATATGAAGGGCAAACCGAGACGTAGAGGCCAACTCGCCAGGAATGTTGTCAAATATTACCGCCGAGATGTTAGGTTGGGTTAGGTTAGGTTATATCACGTTATAGGTGTATATAAAGGTCCCGCGGAGACGTAGAGGCCAGCAAGCCAGGAATGTGATCAAATATTACCGCCGAGATGTTAGGTTGGGTTAGGTTAGGTTATATTACGTTATTGATGTATATAAAGGTCCCACGGAGACGCGGAGTCCAACACGCCAGGAATGTTGTCAAATATTACCGCCGAGATGATAGGTTGGGTTAGGTTAGGTTATATTACGTTATTGATGTATATAAAGGTCCCACGGAGACGTAGATGCCAGCAAGCCAGGAATGTGGTCAAATATTACCGCCGAGATGTTATTTTGGGTTAGGATAGGTTATATTACGTTATTGACGTATATAAATGTACCACGGAGACGTAGAGGCCAACTCGCCATGAATGTTTTCAAATATTACCGCCGAGATGTTAGGTTGGGTTAGGTTAGGTTATATTACGTTATTGATGTATATAAAGGTCCCACGGATACGTAGAGGCCAACTCGCCAGGAATGTTTTCAAATATTGCCGCCGAGATGTTAGGTAGAATTAGGTTAGGTTATATTACGTTATTGATGTATATAAAGGTCCCGCGGAGACGTAGAGGCCAGCAAGCCAGGAATGTGATCAAATATTACCGCCGAAATGTTAGGTTGGGTTAGGTTAGGTTATATTACGTTATTGATGTATATAAAGGACCCACGGAGACGTGGAGGCCAACTCGCCAGGAATGTTGTCCAATATTACCGCCGAGATGATAGGTTGGGTTAGGTTAGGTTGTATTACGTTACTGATGTATATAAAGGTCCCACGGAGACGTAGATGCCAGCAAGCTGGGAATGTGGTCAAATATTACCGCCGAGATGTTATTTTGGGTTAGGATAGGTTATATTACGTTATTGATGTATATAAATGTACCACGGAGACGTAGATGCCAACTCGCCATGAATGTTTTCAAATATTACCGCCGAGATGTTAGGTTGGGTTAGGTTAGATTATATCACGTTATAGATGTATATAAAGGTCCCGCGGAGACGTAGAGGCCAACAAGGCAGGAATGTGTTCAAATATTACCGCCGAGATGTTAGATTGGGTTAGGTTAGGTTATATTACGTTATTGATGTATATAAAGGTCCCACGGAGACGTAGAGGCCAACAAGCCAGGAATGTGATCAAATATTACCGCCGAGATGTAAGGTTGGGTTAGGTTAGGTTATATTACGTTATTGATGTATATAAAGGTCCCACGGATACGTAGAGGCCAACTCGCCAGGAGTGAGGTCAAATATACCGCCGAAATGTTAGGTTGGGTTAGGTTAGGTTATATTTCGTTATTGATGTATATGAAGGTCCCACGGAGACGTAGAGGCCAACTCGCCAGGAATGTTGTCAAATATTACCGCCGAGATGTTAGGTTGGGTTAGGTTAGGTTATATCACGTTATAAATGTATATAAAGGTTCCGCGGAGACGTAGATGCCAACAAGCCAGGAATGTGGTCAAATATTACCGCCGAGATGATGGACAGGTTTAGCCTAGCTTATACTATGTTATTGTTGTATATAAAGGTCCGACGGAGACGTATAGGCCAACTCGCCATGAATGTTTTCAAATATTACCGCCGAGATGTTAGGTTGGGTCAGGTTAGGTTATATTACGTTATTGATGTATATAATGGACCCACGGAGACGTAGAGGCCAACTCGCCAGGAATGTTGTCAAATAATACCGCCGAAATGATAGGTTGGGTTAGGTTAGGTTATATTACGTTATTGATGTATATGAAGGGCAAACCGAGACGTAGAGGCCAACTCGCCAGGAATGTTGTCAAATATTACCGCCGAGATGTTAGGTTGGGTTAGGTTAGGTTATATCACGTTATAGGTGTATATAAAGGTCCCGCGGAGACGTAGAGGCCAGCAAGCCAGGAATGTGATCAAATATTACCGCCGAGATGTTAGGTTGGGTTAGGTTAGGTTATATTACGTTATTGATGTATATAAAGGTCCCACGGAGACGCGGAGTCCAACACGCCAGGAATGTTGTCAAATATTACCGCCGAGATGATAGGTTGGGTTAGGTTAGGTTATATTACGTTATTGATGTATATAAAGGTCCCACGGAGACGTAGATGCCAGCAAGCCAGGAATGTGGTCAAATATTACCGCCGAAATGTTATTTTGGGTTAGGATAGGTTATATTACGTTATTGACGTATATAAATGTACCACGGAGACGTAGAGGCCAACTCGCCATGAATGTTTTCAAATATTACCGCCGAGATGTTAGGTTGGGTTAGGTTAGGTTATATTACGTTATTGATGTATATAAAGGTCCCACGGATACGTAGAGGCCAACTCGCCAGGAATGTTTTCAAATATTGCCGCCGAGATGTTAGGTAGAATTAGGTTAGGTTATATTACGTTATTGATGTATATAAAGGTCCCGCGGAGACGTAGAGGCCAGCAAGCCAGGAATGTGATCAAATATTACCGCCGAAATGTTAGGTTGGGTTAGGTTAGGTTATATTACGTTATTGATGTATATAAAGGACCCACGGAGACGTGGAGGCCAACTCGCCAGGAATGTTGTCCAATATTACCGCCGAGATGATAGGTTGGGTTAGGTTAGGTTGTATTACGTTACTGATGTATATAAAGGTCCCACGGAGACGTAGATGCCAGCAAGCTGGGAATGTGGTCAAATATTACCGCCGAGATGTTATTTTGGGTTAGGATAGGTTATATTACGTTATTGATGTATATAAATGTACCACGGAGACGTAGATGCCAACTCGCCATGAATGTTTTCAAATATTACCGCCGAGATGTTAGGTTGGGTTAGGTTAGATTATATCACGTTATAGATGTATATAAAGGTCCCGCGGAGACGTAGAGGCCAACAAGGCAGGAATGTGTTCAAATATTACCGCCGAGATGTTAGATTGGGTTAGGTTAGGTTATATTACGTTATTGATGTATATAAAGGTCCCACGGAGACGTAGAGGCCAACAAGCCAGGAATGTGATCAAATATTACCGCCGAGATGTAAGGTTGGGTTAGGTTAGGTTATATTACGTTATTGATGTATATAAAGGTCCCACGGATACGTAGAGGCCAACTCGCCAGGAGTGAGGTCAAATATACCGCCGAAATGTTAGGTTGGGTTAGGTTAGGTTATATTTCGTTATTGATGTATATGAAGGTCCCACGGAGACGTAGAGGCCAACTCGCCAGGAATGTTGTCAAATATTACCGCCGAGATGTTAGGTTGGGTTAGGTTAGGTTATATCACGTTATAAATGTATATAAAGGTTCCGCGGAGACGTAGAGGCCAGCAAGCCAGGAATGTGATCAAATATTACCGCCGAGATGTTAGGTTGGGTTAGGTTAGGTTATATTACGTTATTGATGTATATAATGGACCCACGGAGACGTAGAGGCCAACTCGCCAGGAATGTTGTCAAATAATACCGCCGAGATGATAGGTTGGGTTAGGTTAGGTTATATTACGTTATTGATGTATATGAAGGGCAAACCGAGACGTAGAGGCCAACTCGCCAGGAATGTTGTCAAATATTACCGCCGAGATGTTAGGTTGGGTTAGGTTAGGTTATATCACGTTATAGGTGTATATAAAGGTCCCGCGGAGACTAGGAGGCCAGCAAGCCAGGAATGTGATCAAATATTACCGCCGAGATGTTAGGTTGGGTTAGGTTAGGTTATATTACGTTATTGATGTATATAAAGGTCCCACGGAGACGCGGAGTCCAACTCGCCAGGAATGTTGTCAAATATTACCGCCGAGATGATAGGTTGGGTTAGGTTAGGTTATATTACGTTATTGATGTATATAAAGGTCCCACGGAGACGTAGATGCCAGCAAGCCAGGAATGTGGTCAAATATTACCGCCGAGATGTTATTTTGGGTTAGGATAGGTTATATTACGTTATTGACGTATATAAATGTACCACGGAGACGTAGAGGCCAACTCGCCATGAATGTTTTCAAATATTACCGCCGAGATGTTAGGTTGGGTTAGGTTAGGTTATATTACGTTATTGATGTATATAAAGGTCCCACGGATACGTAGAGGCCAACTCGCCAGGAATGTTTTCAAATATTGCCGCCGAGATGTTAGGTAGAATTAGGTTAGGTTATATTACGTTATTGATGTATATAAAGGTCCCGCGGAGACGTAGAGGCCAGCAAGCCAGGAATGTGATCAAATATTACCGCCGAAATGTTAGGTTG
Source organism: Xylocopa violacea (assembly GCA_963969225.1). Lineage (NCBI taxonomy): Eukaryota > Metazoa > Arthropoda > Insecta > Hymenoptera > Apidae > Xylocopa > Xylocopa violacea. Next base: position 5,780,823 of record CAXAJV010000977.1, read on the forward strand.
GGTTAGGTTAGGTTATATTACGTTATTGATGTATATAAAGGACCCACGGAGACGTGGAGGCCAACTCGCCAGGAATGTTGTCCAATATTACCGCCGAGATGATAGGTTGGGTTAGGTTAGGTTGTATTACGTTATTGATGTATATAAAGGTCCCACGGAGACGTAGATGCCAGCAAGCTGGGAATGTGGTCAAATATTACCGCCGAGATGTTATTTTGGGTTAGGATAGGTTATATTACGTTATTGATGTATATAAATGTACCACGGAGACGTAGATGCCAACTCGCCATGAATGTTTTCAAATATTACCGCCGAGATGTTAGGTTGGGTTAGGTTAGATTATATCACGTTATAGATGTATATAAAGGTCCCGCGGAGACGTAGAGGCCAACAAGGCAGGAATGTGTTCAAATATTACCGCCGAGATGTTAGATTGGGTTAGGTTAGGTTATATTACGTTATTGATGTATATAAAGGTCCCACGGAGACGTAGAGGCCAACAAGCCAGGAATGTGATCAAATATTACCGCCGAGATGTAAGGTTGGGTTAGGTTAGGTTATATTACGTTATTGATGTATATAAAGGTCCCACGGATACGTAGAGGCCAACTCGCCAGGAGTGAGGTCAAATATACCGCCGAAATGTTAGGTTGGGTTAGGTTAGGTTATATTTCGTTATTGATGTATATGAAGGTCCCACGGAGACGTAGAGGCCAACTCGCCAGGAATGTTGTCAAATATTACCGCCGAGATGTTAGGTTGGGTTAGGTTAGGTTATATCACGTTATAGATGTATATAAAGGTTCCGCGGAGGCGTAGAGGCCAGCAAGCCAGGAATGTGATCAAATATTACCGCCGAGATGTTAGGTTGGGTTAGGTTAGGTTATATTACGTTATTGATGTATATAAAGGTGCCACGGAGACGTGGAGTCCAACTCGCCAGGAATGTTGTCAAATATTACCGCCGAGATGATAGGTTGGGTTAGGTTAGGTTATATTACGTTATTGATGTATATAAAGGTCCCACGGAGACGTAGATGCCAGCAAGCCAGGAATGTGGTCAAATATTACCGCCGAGATGTTATTTTGGGTTAGGATAGGTTATATTACGTTATTGATGTATATAAATGTACCACGGAGACGTAGAGGCCAACTCGCCATGAATGTTTTCAAATATTACCGCCGAGATGTTAGGTTGGGTTAGGTTAGGTTATATTACGTTATTGATGTATATAATGGTCCCACGGAGACGTAGAGGCCAACTCGCCAGGAATGTTGTCAAATAATACCGCCGAGATGATAGGTTGGGTTAGGTTAGGTTATATTACGTTATTGATGTATATGAAGGGCAAACCGAGACGTAGAGGCCAACTCGCCAGGAATGTTGTGAAATATTACCGCCGAGATGTTAGGTTGGGTTAGGTTAGGTTATATCACGTTATAGGTGTATATAAAGGTCCCGCGGAGACGTAGAGGCCAGCAAGCCAGGAATGTGATCAAATATTACCGCCGAGATGTTAGGTTGGGTTAGGTTAGGTTATATTACGTTATTGATGTATATAAAGGTCCCACGGAGACGTAGATGCCAGCAAGCCAGGAATGTGGTCAAATATTACCGCCGAGATGTTATTTTGGGTTAGGATAGGTTATATTACGTTATTGACGTATATAATTGTACCACGGAGACGTAGAGGCCAACTCGCCATGAATGTTTTCAAATATTACCGCCGAGATGTTAGGTTGGGTTAGGTTAGGTTATATTACGTTATTGATGTATATAAAGGTCCCACGGATACGTAGAGGCCAACTCGCCAGGAATGTTTTCAAATATTGCCGCCGAGATGTTAGGTAGAATTAGGTTAGGTTATATTACGTTATTGATGTATATAAAGGTCCCGCGGAGACGTAGAGGCCAGCAAGCCAGGAATGTGATCAAATATTACCGCCGAAATGTTAGGTTGGGTTAGGTTAGGTTATATTACGTTATTGATGTATATAAAGGACCCACGGAGACGTGGAGGCCAACTCGCCAGGAATGTTGTCCAATATTACCGCCGAGATGATAGGTTGGGTTAGGTTAGGTTGTATTACGTTATTGATGTATATAAAGGTCCCACGGAGACGTAGATGCCAGCAAGCTAGGAATGTGGTCAAATATTACCGCCGAGATGTTATTTTGGGTTAGGATAGGTTATATTACGTTATTGATGTATATAAAGGTCCCACGGAGACGTAGAGGCCAACAAGCCAGGAATGTGATCAAATATTACCGCCGAGATGTAAGGTTGGTTTAGGTTAGGTTATATTACGTTATTGATGTATATAAAGGTCCCACGGATACGTAGAAGCCAACTCGCCAGGAATGAGGTCAAATATACCGGCGAGATGTTAGGTTTGGTTAGGTTAGGTTATATTTCGTTATTGATGTATATGAAGGTCCCACGGAGACGTAGATGCCAACAAGCCAGGAATGTGGGCAAATATTACCGCCGAGATGTTATTTTGGGTTAGGATAGGTTATATTACGTTATTGATGTATATAAATGTACCACGGAGACGTAGATGCCAACTCGCCATGAATGTTTTCAAATATTACCGCCGAGATGTTAGGTTGGGTTAGGTTAGGTTATATTTCGTTATTGATGTATATGAAGGTCCCACGGAGACGTAGAGGCCAACTCGCCAGGAATGTTGTCAAATATTACCGCCGAGATGATAGGTTGGGTTAGGTTAGGTTATATTACGTTATTGATGTACATAAAGGTCCCACGGAGACGTAGATGCCAACAAGCCAGGAATGTGGTCAAATATTACCGCCGAGATGATGGACAGGTTTAGCCTAGCTTATACTATGTTATTGTTGTATATAAAGGTCCGACGGAGACGTATAGGCCAACTCGCCATGAATGTTTTCAAATATTACCGCCGAGATGTTAGGTTGGGTTAGGTTAGGTTATATTACGTTATTGATGTATATAATGGACCCACGGAGACGTAGAGGCCAACTCGCCAGGAATGTTGTCAAATAATACCGCCGAAATGATAGGTTGGGTTAGGTTAGGTTATATTACGTTATTGATGTATATGAAGGGCAAACCGAGACGTAGAGGCCAACTCGCCAGGAATGTTGTCAAATATTACCGCCGAGATGTTAGGTTGGGTTAGGTTAGGTTATATCACGTTATAGGTGTATATAAAGGTCCCGCGGAGACGTAGAGGCCAGCAAGCCAGGAATGTGATCAAATATTACCGCCGAGATGTTAGGTTGGGTTAGGTTAGGTTATATTACGTTATTGATGTATATAAAGGTCCCACGGAGACGCGGAGTCCAACACGCCAGGAATGTTGTCAAATATTACCGCCGAGATGATAGGTTGGGTTAGGTTAGGTTATATTACGTTATTGATGTATATAAAGGTCCCACGGAGACGTAGATGCCAGCAAGCCAGGAATGTGGTCAAATATTACCGCCGAGATGTTATTTTGGGTTAGGATAGGTTATATTACGTTATTGACGTATATAAATGTACCACGGAGACGTAGAGGCCAACTCGCCATGAATGTTTTCAAATATTACCGCCGAGATGTTAGGTTGGGTTAGGTTAGGTTATATTACGTTATTGATGTATATAAAGGTCCCACGGATACGTAGAGGCCAACTCGCCAGGAATGTTTTCAAATATTGCCGCCGAGATGTTAGGTAGAATTAGGTTAGGTTATATTACGTTATTGATGTATATAAATGTACCACGGAGACGTAGATGCCAACTCGCCATGAATGTTTTCAAATATTACCGCCGAGATGTTAGGTTGGGTTAGGTTAGATTATATCACGTTATAGATGTATATAAAGGTCCCGCGGAGACGTAGAGGCCAACAAGGCAGGAATGTGTTCAAATATTACCGCCGAGATGTTAGATTGGGTTAGGTTAGGTTATATTACGTTATTGATGTATATAAAGGTCCCACGGAGACGTAGAGGCCAACAAGCCAGGAATGTGATCAAATATTACCGCCGAGATGTAAGGTTGGGTTAGGTTAGGTTATATTACGTTATTGATGTATATAAAGGTCCCACGGATACGTAGAGGCCAACTCGCCAGGAGTGAGGTCAAATATACCGCCGAAATGTTAGGTTGGGTTAGGTTAGGTTATATTTCGTTATTGATGTATATGAAGGTCCCACGGAGACGTAGAGGCCAACTCGCCAGGAATGTTGTCAAATATTACCGCCGAGATGTTAGGTTGGGTTAGGTTAGGTTATATCACGTTATAGATGTATATAAAGGTTCCGCGGAGGCGTAGAGGCCAGCAAGCCAGGAATGTGATCAAATATTACCGCCGAGATGTTAGGTTGGGTTAGGTTAGGTTATATTACGTTATTGATGTATATAAAGGTGCCACGGAGACGTGGAGTCCAACTCGCCAGGAATGTTGTCAAATATTACCGCCGAGATGATAGGTTGGGTTAGGTTAGGTTATATTACGTTATTGATGTATATAAAGGTCCCACGGAGACGTAGATGCCAGCAAGCCAGGAATGTGGTCAAATATTACCGCCGAGATGTTATTTTGGGTTAGGATAGGTTATATTACGTTATTGATGTATATAAATGTACCACGGAGACGTAGAGGCCAACTCGCCATGAATGTTTTCAAATATTACCGCCGAGATGTTAGGTTGGGTTAGGTTAGGTTATATTACGTTATTGATGTATATAATGGTCCCACGGAGACGTAGATGCCAACTCGCCATGAATGTTTTCAAATATTACCGCCGAGATGTTAGGTTGGGTTAGGTTAGATTATATCACGTTATAGATGTATATAAAGGTCCCGCGGAGACGTAGAGGCCAACAAGGCAGGAATGTGTTCAAATATTACCGCCGAGATGTTAGATTGGGTTAGGTTAGGTTATATTACGTTATTGATGTATATAAAGGTCCCACGGAGACGTAGAGGCCAACAAGCCAGGAATGTGATCAAATATTACCGCCGAGATGTAAGGTTGGGTTAGGTTAGGTTATATTACGTTATTGATGTATATAAAGGTCCCACGGATACGTAGAGGCCAACTCGCCAGGAGTGAGGTCAAATATACCGCCGAAATGTTAGGTTGGGTTAGGTTAGGTTATATTTCGTTATTGATGTATATGAAGGTCCCACGGAGACGTAGAGGCCAACTCGCCAGGAATGTTGTCAAATATTACCGCCGAGATGTTAGGTTGGGTTAGGTTAGGTTATATCACGTTATAGATGTATATAAAGGTTCCGCGGAGGCGTAGAGGCCAGCAAGCCAGGAATGTGATCAAATATTACCGCCGAGATGTTAGGTTGGGTTAGGTTAGGTTATATTACGTTATTGATGTATATAAAGGTGCCACGGAGACGTGGAGTCCAACTCGCCAGGAATGTTGTCAAATATTACCGCCGAGATGATAGGTTGGGTTAGGTTAGGTTATATTACGTTATTGATGTATATAAAGGTCCCACGGAGACGTAGATGCCAGCAAGCCAGGAATGTGGTCAAATATTACCGCCGAGATGTTATTTTGGGTTAGGATAGGTTATATTACGTTATTGATGTATATAAATGTACCACGGAGACGTAGAGGCCAACTCGCCATGAATGTTTTCAAATATTACCGCCGAGATGTTAGGTTGGGTTAGGTTAGGTTATATTACGTTATTGATGTATATAATGGTCCCACGGAGACGTAGAGGCCAACTCGCCAGGAATGTTGTGAAATATTACCGCCGAGATGTTAGGTTGGGTTAGGTTAGGTTATATCACGTTATAGGTGTATATAAAGGTCCCGCGGAGACGTAGAGGCCAGCAAGCCAGGAATGTGATCAAATATTACCGCCGAGATGTTAGGTTGGGTTAGGTTAGGTTATATTACGTTATTGATGTATATAAAGGTCCCACGGAGACGTAGATGCCAGCAAGCCAGGAATGTGGTCAAATATTACCGCCGAGATGTTATTTTGGGTTAGGATAGGTTATATTACGTTATTGACGTATATAATTGTACCACGGAGACGTAGAGGCCAACTCGCCATGAATGTTTTCAAATATTACCGCCGAGATGTTAGGTTGGGTTAGGTTAGGTTATATTACGTTATTGATGTATATAAAGGTCCCACGGATACGTAGAGGCCAACTCGCCAGGAATGTTTTCAAATATTGCCGCCGAGATGTTAGGTAGAATTAGGTTAGGTTATATTACGTTATTGATGTATATAAAGGTCCCACGGAGACGTAGATGCCAGCAAGCTAGGAATGTGGTCAAATATTACCGCCGAGATGTTATTTTGGGTTAGGATAGGTTATATTACGTTATTGATGTATATAAAGGTCCCACGGAGACGTAGAGGCCAACAAGCCAGGAATGTGATCAAATATTACCGCCGAGATGTAAGGTTGGTTTAGGTTAGGTTATATTACGTTATTGATGTATATAAAGGTCCCACGGATACGTAGAAGCCAACTCGCCAGGAATGAGGTCAAATATACCGGCGAGATGTTAGGTTTGGTTAGGTTAGGTTATATTTCGTTATTGATGTATATGAAGGTCCCACGGAGACGTAGATGCCAACAAGCCAGGAATGTGGGCAAATATTACCGCCGAGATGTTATTTTGGGTTAGGATAGGTTATATTACGTTATTGATGTATATAAATGTACCACGGAGACGTAGATGCCAACTCGCCATGAATGTTTTCAAATATTACCGCCGAGATGTTAGGTTGGGTTAGGTTAGGTTATATTTCGTTATTGATGTATATGAAGGTCCCACGGAGACGTAGAGGCCAACTCGCCAGGAATGTTGTCAAATATTACCGCCGAGATGATAGGTTGGGTTAGGTTAGGTTATATTACGTTATTGATGTACATAAAGGTCCCACGGAGACGTAGATGCCAACAAGCCAGGAATGTGGTCAAATATTACCGCCGAGATGATGGACAGGTTTAGCCTAGCTTATACTATGTTATTGTTGTATATAAAGGTCCGACGGAGACGTATAGGCCAACTCGCCATGAATGTTTTCAAATATTACCGCCGAGATGTTAGGTTGGGTTAGGTTAGGTTATATTACGTTATTGATGTATATAATGGACCCACGGAGACGTAGAGGCCAACTCGCCAGGAATGTTGTCAAATAATACCGCCGAAATGATAGGTTGGGTTAGGTTAGGTTATATTACGTTATTGATGTATATGAAGGGCAAACCGAGACGTAGAGGCCAACTCGCCAGGAATGTTGTCAAATATTACCGCCGAGATGTTAGGTTGGGTTAGGTTAGGTTATATCACGTTATAGGTGTATATAAAGGTCCCGCGGAGACGTAGAGGCCAGCAAGCCAGGAATGTGATCAAATATTACCGCCGAGATGTTAGGTTGGGTTATGTTAGGTTATATTACGTTATTGATGTATATAAAGGTCCCACGGAGACGTAGAGGCCAACTCGCCATGAATGTTTTCAAATATTACCGCCGAGATGTTAGGTTGGGTTAGGTTAGGTTATATTACGTTATTGATGTATATAAAGTTCCCACGGATACGTAGAGGCCAACTCGCCAGGAATGTTTTCAAATATTGCCGCCGAGATGTTAGGTAGAATTAGGTTAGGTTATATTACGTTATTGATGTATATAAAGGTCCCGCGGAGACGTAGAGGCCAGCAAGCCAGGAATGTGATCAAATATTACCGCCGAAATGTTAGGTTGGGTTAGGTTAGGTTATATTACGTTATTGATGTATATAAAGGACCCACGGAGACGTGGAGGCCAACTCGCCAGGAATGTTGTCCAATATTACCGCCGAGATGATAGGTTGGGTTAGGTTAGGTTGTATTACGTTATTGATGTATATAAAGGTCCCACGGAGACGTAGATGCCAGCAAGCTGGGAATGTGGTCAAATATTACCGCCGAGATGTTATTTTGGGTTAGGATAGGTTATATTACGTTATTGATGTATATAAATGTACCACGGAGACGTAGATGCCAACTCGCCATGAATGTTTTCAAATATTACCGCCGAGATGTTAGGTTGGGTTAGGTTAGATTATATCACGTTATAGATGTATATAAAGGTCCCGCGGAGACGTAGAGGCCAACAAGGCAGGAATGTGTTCAAATATTACCGCCGAGATGTTAGATTGGGTTAGGTTAGGTTATATTACGTTATTGATGTATATAAAGGTCCCACGGATACGTAGAGGCCAACTCGCCAGGAATGTTTTCAAATATTGCCGCCGAGATGTTAGGTAGAATTAGGTTAGGTTATATTACGTTATTGATGTATATAAAGGTCCCGCGGAGACGTAGAGGCCAGCAAGCCAGGAATGTGATCAAATATTACCGCCGAAATGTTAGGTTGGGTTAGGTTAGGTTATATTACGTTATTGATGTATATAAAGGACCCACGGAGACGTGGAGGCCAACTCGCCAGGAATGTTGTCCAATATTACCGCCGAGATGATAGGTTGGGTTAGGTTAGGTTGTATTACGTTACTGATGTATATAAAGGTCCCACGGAGACGTAGATGCCAGCAAGCTGGGAATGTGGTCAAATATTACCGCCGAGATGTTATTTTGGGTTAGGATAGGTTATATTACGTTATTGATGTATATAAATGTACCACGGAGACGTAGATGCCAACTCGCCATGAATGTTTTCAAATATTACCGCCGAGATGTTAGGTTGGGTTAGGTTAGATTATATCACGTTATAGATGTATATAAAGGTCCCGCGGAGACGTAGAGGCCAACAAGGCAGGAATGTGTTCAAATATTACCGCCGAGATGTTAGATTGGGTTAGGTTAGGTTATATTACGTTATTGATGTATATAAAGGTCCCACGGAGACGTAGAGGCCAACAAGCCAGGAATGTGATCAAATATTACCGCCGAGATGTAAGGTTGGGTTAGGTTAGGTTATATTACGTTATTGATGTATATAAAGGTCCCACGGATACGTAGAGGCCAACTCGCCAGGAGTGAGGTCAAATATACCGCCGAAATGTTAGGTTGGGTTAGGTTAGGTTATATTTCGTTATTGATGTATATGAAGGTCCCACGGAGACGTAGAGGCCAACTCGCCAGGAATGTTGTCAAATATTACCGCCGAGATGTTAGGTTGGGTTAGGTTAGGTTATATCACGTTATAAATGTATATAAAGGTTCCGCGGAGACGTAGAGGCCAGCAAGCCAGGAATGTGATCAAATATTACCGCCGAGATGTTAGGTTGGGTTAGGTTAGGTTATATTACGTTATTGATGTATATAATGGACCCACGGAGACGTAGAGGCCAACTCGCCAGGAATGTTGTCAAATAATACCGCCGAGATGATAGGTTGGGTTAGGTTAGGTTATATTACGTTATTGATGTATATGAAGGGCAAACCGAGACGTAGAGGCCAACTCGCCAGGAATGTTGTCAAATATTACCGCCGAGATGTTAGGTTGGGTTAGGTTAGGTTATATCACGTTATAGGTGTATATAAAGGTCCCGCGGAGACTAGGAGGCCAGCAAGCCAGGAATGTGATCAAATATTACCGCCGAGATGTTAGGTTGGGTTAGGTTAGGTTATATTACGTTATTGATGTATATAAAGGTCCCACGGAGACGCGGAGTCCAACTCGCCAGGAATGTTGTCAAATATTACCGCCGAGATGATAGGTTGGGTTAGGTTAGGTTATATTACGTTATTGATGTATATAAAGGTCCCACGGAGACGTAGATGCCAGCAAGCCAGGAATGTGGTCAAATATTACCGCCGAGATGTTATTTTGGGTTAGGATAGGTTATATTACGTTATTGACGTATATAAATGTACCACGGAGACGTAGAGGCCAACTCGCCATGAATGTTTTCAAATATTACCGCCGAGATGTTAGGTTGGGTTAGGTTAGGTTATATTACGTTATTGATGTATATAAAGTTCCCACGGATACGTAGAGGCCAACTCGCCAGGAATGTTTTCAAATATTGCCGCCGAGATGTTAGGTAGAATTAGGTTAGGTTATATTACGTTATTGATGTATATAAAGGTCCCGCGGAGACGTAGAGGCCAGCAAGCCAGGAATGTGATCAAATATTACCGCCGAAATGTTAGGTTGGGTTAGGTTAGGTTATATTACGTTATTGATGTATATAAAGGACCCACGGAGACGTGGAGGCCAACTCGCCAGGAATGTTGTCCAATATTACCGCCGAGATGATAGGTTGGGTTAGGTTAGGTTGTATTACGTTATTGATGTATATAAAGGTCCCACGGAGACGTAGATGCCAGCAAGCTGGGAATGTGGTCAAATATTACCGCCGAGATGTTATTTTGGGTTAGGATAGGTTATATTACGTTATTGATGTATATAAATGTACCACGGAGACGTAGATGCCAACTCGCCATGAATGTTTTCAAATATTACCGCCGAGATGTTAGGTTGGGTTAGGTTAGATTATATCACGTTATAGATGTATATAAAGGTCCCGCGGAGACGTAGAGGCCAACAAGGCAGGAATGTGTTCAAATATTACCGCCGAGATGTTAGATTGGGTTAGGTTAGGTTATATTACGTTATTGATGTATATAAAGGTCCCACGGAGACGTAGAGGCCAACAAGCCAGGAATGTGATCAAATATTACCGCCGAGATGTAAGGTTGGGTTAGGTTAGGTTATATTACGTTATTGATGTATATAAAGGTCCCACGGATACGTAGAGGCCAACTCGCCAGGAGTGAGGTCAAATATACCGCCGAAATGTTAGGTTGGGTTAGGTTAGGTTATATTTCGTTATTGATGTATATGAAGGTCCCACGGAGACGTAGAGGCCAACTCGCCAGGAATGTTGTCAAATATTACCGCCGAGATGTTAGGTTGGGTTAGGTTAGGTTATATCACGTTATAGATGTATATAAAGGTTCCGCGGAGACGTAGAGGCCAGCAAGCCAGGAATGTGATCAAATATTACCGCCGAGATGTTAGGTTGGGTTAGGTTAGGTTATATTACGTTATTGATGTATATAAAGGTGCCACGGAGACGTGGAGTCCAACTCGCCAGGAATGTTGTCAAATATTACCGCCGAGATGATAGGTTGGGTTAGGTTAGGTTATATTACGTTATTGATGTATATAAAGGTCCCACGGAGACGTAGATGCCAGCAAGCCAGGAATGTGGTCAAATATTACCGCCGAGATGTTATTTTGGGTTAGGATAGGTTATATTACGTTATTGATGTATATAAATGTACCACGGAGACGTAGAGGCCAACTCGCCATGAATGTTTTCAAATATTACCGCCGAGATGTTAGGTTGGGTTAGGTTAGGTTATATTACGTTATTGATGTATATAATGGTCCCACGGAGACGTAGAGGCCAACTCGCCAGGAATGTTGTCAAATAATACCGCCGAGATGATAGGTTGGGTTAGGTTAGGTTATATTACGTTATTGATGTATATGAAGGGCAAACCGAGACGTAGAGGCCAACTCGCCAGGAATGTTGTGAAATATTACCGCCGAGATGTTAGGTTGGGTTAGGTTAGGTTATATCACGTTATAGGTGTATATAAAGGTCCCGCGGAGACGTAGAGGCCAGCAAGCCAGGAATGTGATCAAATATTACCGCCGAGATGTTAGGTTGGGTTAGGTTAGGTTATATTACGTTATTGATGTATATAAAGGTCCCACGGAGACGTAGATGCCAGCAAGCCAGGAATGTGGTCAAATATTACCGCCGAGATGTTATTTTGGGTTAGGATAGGTTATATTACGTTATTGACGTATATAATTGTACCACGGAGACGTAGAGGCCAACTCGTCATGAATGTTTTCAAATATTACCGCCGAGATGTTAGGTTGGGTTAGGTTAGGTTATATTACGTTATTGATGTATATAAAGGTCCCACGGATACGTAGAGGCCAACTCGCCAGGAATGTTTTCAAATATTGCCGCCGAGATGTTAGGTAGAATTAGGTTAGGTTATATTACGTTATTGATGTATATAAAGGTCCCGCGGAGACGTAGAGGCCAGCAAGCCAGGAATGTGATCAAATATTACCGCCGAAATGTTAGGTTGGGTTAGGTTAGGTTATATTACGTTATTGATGTATATAAAGGACCCACGGAGACGTGGAGGCCAACTCGCCAGGAATGTTGTCCAATATTACCGCCGAGATGATAGGTTGGGTTAGGTTAGGTTGTATTACGTTATTGATGTATATAAAGGTCCCACGGAGACGTAGATGCCAGCAAGCTAGGAATGTGGTCAAATATTACCGCCGAGATGTTATTTTGGGTTAGGATAGGTTATATTACGTTATTGATGTATATAAAGGTCCCACGGAGACGTAGAGGCCAACAAGCCAGGAATGTGATCAAATATTACCGCCGAGATGTAAGGTTGGTTTAGGTTAGGTTATATTACGTTATTGATGTATATAAAGGTCCCACGGATACGTAGAAGCCAACTCGCCAGGAATGAGGTCAAATATACCGGCGAGATGTTAGGTTTGGTTAGGTTTGGTTATATTTCGTTATTGATGTATATGAAGGTCCCACGGAGACGTAGATGCCAACAAGCCAGGAATGTGGGCAAATATTACCGCCGAGATGTTATTTTGGGTTAGGATAGGTTATATTACGTTATTGATGTATATAAATGTACCACGGAAACGTAGATGCCAACTCGCCATGAATGTTTTCAAATATTACCGCCGAGATGTTAGGTTGGGTTAGGTTAGGTTATATTACGTTATGGATGTCTATAAAGGACCCACTGTGACGTAGAGTCCAACTCGCCAGGAATGTTTTCAAATATTACCGCCGAGATGTTAGGTTGGGTTAGGTTAGATTATATCACGTTATAGATGTATATAAAGGTCCCGCGGAGACGTAGAGGCCAACAAGGCAGGAATGTGTTCAAATATTACCGCCGAGATGTTAGATTGGGTTAGGTTAGGTTATATTACGTTATTGATGTATATAAAGGTCCCACGGAGACGTGGAGGCCAACAAGCCAGGAATGTGATCAAATATTACCGCCGAGATGTAAGGTTGGGTTAGGTTAGGTTATATTACGCTATTGATGTATATGAAGGGCAAACCGAGACGTAGAGGCCAACTCGCCAGGAATGTTGTCAAATATTACCGCCGAGATGTTAGGTTGGGTTAGGTTAGGTTATATCACGTTATAGATGTATATAAAGGTTCCGCGGAGACGTAGAGGCCAGCAAGCCAGGAATGTGATCAAATATTACCGCCGAGATGTTAGGTTGGGTTAGGTTAGGTTATATTACGTTATTGATGTATATAAAGGTGCCACGGAGACGTGGAGTCCAACTCGCCAGGAATGTTGTCAAATATTACCGCCGAGATGATAGGTTGGGTTAGGTTAGGTTATATTACGTTATTGATGTATATAAAGGTCCCACGGAGACGTAGATGCCAGCAAGCCAGGAATGTGGTCAAATATTACCGCCGAGATGTTATTTTGGGTTAGGATAGGTTATATTACGTTATTGATGTATATAAATGTACCACGGAGACGTAGAGGCCAACTCGCCATGAATGTTTTCAAATATTACCGCCGAGATGTTAGGTTGGGTTAGGTTAGGTTATATTACGTTATTGATGTATATAATGGTCCCACGGAGACGTAGAGGCCAACTCGCCAGGAATGTTGTCAAATAATACCGCCGAGATGATAGGTTGGGTTAGGTTAGGTTATATTACGTTATTGATGTATATGAAGGGCAAACCGAGACGTAGAGGCCAACTCGCCAGGAATGTTGTCAAATATTACCGCCGAGATGTTAGGTTGGGTTAGGTTAGGTTATATCACGTTATAGATGTATATAAAGGTCCCGCGGAGACGTAGAGGCCAGCAAGGCAGGAATGTGATCAAATATTACCGCCGAGATGTTAGGTTGGGTTAGGTTAGGTTATATTACGTTATTGATGTATATAAAGGTCCCACGGAGACGCGGAGTCCAACTCGCCAGGAATGTTGTCAAATATTACCGCCGAGATGATAGGTTGGGTTAGGTTAGGTTGTATTACGTTATTGATGTATATAAAGGTCCCACGGAGACGTAGATGCCAGCAAGCTAGGAATGTGGTCAAATATTACCGCCGAGATGTTATTTTGGGTTAGGATAGGTTATATTACGTTATTGATGTATATAAATGTACCACGGAGACGTAGATGCCAACTCGCCATGAATGTTTTCAAATATTACCGCCGAGATGTTAGGTTGGGTTAGGTTATGTTATATTACGTTACGGATGTCTATAAAGGACCCACGGTGACGTAGAGGCCAACTCGCCAGGAATGTTTTCAAATATTACCGCCGAGATGTTAGGTTGGGTTAGGTTAGATTATATAACGTTATAGATGTATATAAAGGTCCCGCGGAGACGTAGAGGCCAACAAGGCAGGAATGTGTTCAAATATTACCGCCGAGATGTTAGATTGGTTTAGGTTAGGTTATATTACGTTATTGATGTATATAAAGGTCCCACAGAGACGTAGAGGCCAACAAGCCAGGAATGTGATCAAATATTACCGCCGAGATGTAAGGTTGGGTTAGGTTAGGTTATATTACGTTATTGATGTATATAAAGGTCCCACGGATACGTAGAGGCCAACTCGCCAGGAATGAGGTCAAATATACCGCCGAAATGTTAGGTTGGGTTAGGTTAGATTATATAACGTTATAGATGTATATAAAGGTCCCGCGTAGACGTAGAGGCCAACAAGGCAGGAATGTGTTCAAATATTACCGCCGAGATGTTAGATTGGTTTAGGTTAGGTTATATTACGTTATTGATGTATATAAAGGTCCCACGGAGACGTAGAGGCCAACAAGCCAGGAATGTGATCAAATATTACCGCCGAGATGTAAGGTTGGGTTAGGTTAGGTTATATTACGTTATTGATGTATATAAAGGTCCCACGGATACGTAGAGGCCAACTCGCCAGGAATGAGGTCAAATATACCGGCGAGATGTTAGGTTTGGTTAGGTTAGGTTATATTTCGTTATTGATGTATATGAAGGTCCCACGGAGACGTAGATGCCAACAAGCCAGGAATGTGGGCAAATATTACCGCCGAGATGTTATTTTGGGTTAGGATAGGTTATATTACGTTATTGATGTATATAAATGTACCACGGAGACGTAGATGCCAACTCGCCATGAATGTTTTCAAATATTACCGCCGAGATGTTAGGTTGGGTTAGGTTAGGTTATATTACGTTATGGATGTCTATAAAGGACCCACGGTGACGTAGAGGCCAACTCGCCAGGAATGTTTTCAAATATTACCGCCGAGATGTTAGGTTGGGTTAGGTTAGATTATATCACGTTATAGATGCATATAAAGGTCCCGCGGAGACGTAGAGGCCAACAAGGCAGGAATGTGTTCAAATATTACCGCCGAGATGTTAGATTGCGTTAGGTTAGGTTATATTACGTTATTGATGTATATAAAGGTCCCACGGAGACGTAGAGGCCAACAAGCCAGGAATGTGATCAAATATTACCGCCGAGATGTTATTTTGGGTTAGGATAGGTTATATTACGTTATTGATGTATATAAATGTATCACGGAGACGTAGAGGCCAACTCGCCATGAATGTTTTCAAATATTACCGCCGAGATGTTAGGTTGGGTTAGGTTAGGTTATATTACGTTATTGATGTATATAATGGTCCCACGGAGACGTAGAGGCCAACTCGCCAGGAATGTTGTCAAATAATACCGCCGAGATGATAGGTTGGGTTAGGTTAGGTTATATTACGTTATTGATGTATATGAAGGGCAAACCGAGACGTAGAGGCCAACTCACCAGGAATGTTGTCAAATATTACCGCCGAGATGTTAGGTTGGGTTAGGTTAGGTTATATCACGTTATAGATGTATATAAAGGTCCCGCGGAGACGTAGATGCCAGCAAGCCAGGAATGTGATCAAATATTACCGCCGAGATGTTAGGTTGGGTTAGGTTAGGTTATATTACGTTATTGATGTATATAAAGGTCCCACGGAGACGCGGAGTCCAACTCGCCAGGAATGTTGTCAAATATTACCGCCGAGATGATAGGTTGGGTTAGGTTAGGTTGTATTACGTTATTGATGTATATAAAGGTCCCACGGAGACGTAGATGCCAGCAAGCTAGGAATGTGGTCAAATATTACCGCCGAGATGTTATTTTGGGTTAGGATAGGTTATATTACGTTATTGATGTATATAAATGTACCACGGAGACGTAGATGCCAACTCGCCATGAATGTTTTCAAATATTACCGCCGAGATGTTAGGTTGGGTTAGGTTATGTTATATTACGTTACGGATGTCTATAAAGGACCCACGGTGACGTAGAGGCCAACTCGCCAGGAATGTTTTCAAATATTACCGCCGAGATGTTAGGTTGGGTTAGGTTAGATTATATAACGTTATAGATGTATATAAAGGTCCCGCGGAGACGTAGAGGCCAACAAGGCAGGAATGTGTTCAAATATTACCGCCGAGATGTTAGATTGGTTTAGGTTAGGTTATATTACGTTATTGATGTATATAAAGGTCCCACAGAGACGTAGAGGCCAACAAGCCAGGAATGTGATCAAATATTACCGCCGAGATGTAAGGTTGGGTTAGGTTAGGTTATATTACGTTATTGATGTATATAAAGGTCCCACGGATACGTAGAGGCCAACTCGCCAGGAATGAGGTCAAATATACCGCCGAAATGTTAGGTTGGGTTAGGTTAGATTATATAACGTTATAGATGTATATAAAGGTCCCGCGTAGACGTAGAGGCCAACAAGGCAGGAATGTGTTCAAATATTACCGCCGAGATGTTAGATTGGTTTAGGTTAGGTTATATTACGTTATTGATGTATATAAAGGTCCCACGGAGACGTAGAGGCCAACAAGCCAGGAATGTGATCAAATATTACCGCCGAGATGTAAGGTTGGGTTAGGTTAGGTTATATTACGTTATTGATGTATATAAAGGTCCCACGGATACGTAGAGGCCAACTCGCCAGGAATGAGGTCAAATATACCGGCGAGATGTTAGGTTTGGTTAGGTTAGGTTATATTTCGTTATTGATGTATATGAAGGTCCCACGGAGACGTAGATGCCAACAAGCCAGGAATGTGGGCAAATATTACCGCCGAGATGTTATTTTGGGTTAGGATAGGTTATATTACGTTATTGATGTATATAAATGTACCACGGAGACGTAGATGCCAACTCGCCATGAATGTTTTCAAATATTACCGCCGAGATGTTAGGTTGGGTTAGGTTAGGTTATATTACGTTATGGATGTCTATAAAGGACCCACGGTGACGTAGAGGCCAACTCGCCAGGAATGTTTTCAAATATTACCGCCGAGATGTTAGGTTGGGTTAGGTTAGATTATATCACGTTATAGATGCATATAAAGGTCCCGCGGAGACGTAGAGGCCAACAAGGCAGGAATGTGTTCAAATATTACCGCCGAGATGTTAGATTGGGTTAGGTTAGGTTATATTACGTTATTGATGTATATAAAGGTCCCACGGAGACGTAGAGGCCAACAAGCCAGGAATGTGATCAAATATTACCGCCGAGATGTAAGGTTGGGTTAGGTTAGGTTATATTACGTTATTGATGTATATAAAGGTCCCACGGATACGTAGAGGCCAACTCGCCAGGAGTGAGGTCAAATATACCGCCGAAATGTTAGGTTGGGTTAGGTTAGTTTATATTTCGTTATTGATGTATATGAAGGTCCCACGGAGGCGTAGAGGCCAACTCGCCAGGAATGTTGTCAAATATTACCGCCGAGATGATAGGTTGGGTTAGGTTAGGTTATATTACGTTATTGATGTATATAAAGGTCCCACGGAGACGTAGATGCCAACAAGCCAGGAATGTGGTCAAATATTACCGCCGAGATGATGGACAGGTTTAGCCTAGCTTATACTATGTTATTGTTGTATATAAATGTACCACGGAGACGTAGATGCCAACTCGCCATGAATGTTTTCAAATATTACCGCCGAGATGTTAGGTTGGGTTAGGTTATGTTATATTACGTTACGGATGTCTATAAAGGACCCACGGTGACGTAGAGGCCAACTCGCCAGGAATGTTTTCAAATATTACCGCCGAGATGTTAGGTTGGGTTAGGTTAGATTATATAACGTTATAGATGTATATAAAGGTCCCGCGGAGACGTAGAGGCCAACAAGGCAGGAATGTGTTCAAATATTACCGCCGAGATGTTAGATTGGTTTAGGTTAGGTTATATTACGTTATTGATGTATATAAAGGTCCCACAGAGACGTAGAGGCCAACAAGCCAGGAATGTGATCAAATATTACCGCCGAGATGTAAGGTTGGGTTAGGTTAGGTTATATTACGTTATTGATGTATATAAAGGACCCACGGATACGTAGAGGCCAACTCGCCAGGAATGAGGTCAAATATACCGCCGAAATGTTAGGTTGGGTTAGGTTAGATTATATAACGTTATAGATGTATATAAAGGTCCCGCGTAGACGTAGAGGCCAACAAGGCAGGAATGTGTTCAAATATTACCGCCGAGATGTTAGATTGGTTTAGGTTAGGTTATATCACGTTATTGATGTATATAAAGGTCCCACGGAGACGTACAGGCCAACAAGCCAGGAATGTGATCAAATATTACCGCCGAGATGTAAGGTTGGGTTAGGTTAGGTTATATTACGTTATTGATGTATATAAAGGTCCCACGGATACGTAGAGGCCAACTCGCCAGGAATGGGGTCAAATATACCGGCGAGATGTTAGGTTTGGTTAGGTTAGGTTATATTTCGTTATTGATGTATATGAAGGTCCCACGGAGACGTAGATGCCAACAAGCCAGGAATGTGGGCAAATATTACCGCCGAGATGTTATTTTGGGTTAGGATAGGTTATATTATGTTATTGATGTATATAAATGTACCACGGAGACGTAGATGCCAACTCGCCATGAATGTTTTCAAATATTACCGCCGAGATGTTAGGTTGGGTTAGGTTAGGTTATATTACGTTATGGATGTCTATAAAGGACCCACGGTGACGTAGAGGCCAACTCGCCAGGAATGTTTTCAAATATTACCGCCGAGATGTTAGGTTGGGTTAGGTTAGATTATATCACGTTATAGATGCATATAAAGGTCCCGCGGAGACGTAGAGGCCAACAAGGCAGGAATGTGTTCAAATATTACCGCCGAGATGTTAGATTGGGTTAGGTTAGGTTATATTACGTTATTGATGTATATAAAGGTCCCACGGAGACGTAGAGGCCAACTCGCCAGGAATGTGATCAAATATTACCGCCGAGATGTAAGGTTGGGTTAGGTTAGGTTATATTACGTTATTGATGTATATAAAGGTCCCACGGAGACGTAGATGCCAACAAGCCAGGAATGTGGTCAAATATTACCGCCGAGATGATGGACAGGTTTAGCCTAGCTTATACTATGTTATTGTTGTATATAAATGTACCACGGAGACGTAGATGCCAACTCGCCATGAATGTTTTCAAATGTTACCGCCGAGATGTTAGGTTGGGTTAGGTTATGTTATATTACGTTACGGATGTCTATAAAGGACCCACGGTGACGTAGAGGCCAACTCGCCAGGAATGTTTTCAAATATTACCGCCGAGATGTTAGGTTGGGTTAGGTTAGATTATATAACGTTATAGATGTATATAAAGGTCCCGCGGAGACGTAGAGGCCAACAAGGCAGGAATGTGTTCAAATATTACCGCCGAGATGTTAGATTGGTTTAGGTTAGGTTATATTACGTTATTGATATATATAAAGGTCCCACAGAGACGTAGAGGCCAACAAGCCAGGAATGTGATCAAATATTACCGCCGAGATGTAAGGTTGGCTTAGGTTAGGTTATATTACGTTATTGATGTATATAAAGGTCCCACGGATACGTAGAGGCCAACTCGCCAGGAATGAGGTCAAATATACCGCCGAAATGTTAGGTTGGGTTAGGTTAGATTATATAACGTTATAGATGTATATAAAGGTCCCGCGTAGACGTAGAGGCCAACAAGGCAGGAATGTGTTCAAATATTACCGCCGAGATGTTAGATTGGTTTAGGTTAGGTTATATCACGTTATTGATGTATATAAAGGTCCCACGGAGACGTACAGGCCAACAAGCCAGGAATGTGATCAAATATTACCGCCGAGATGTAAGGTTGGGTTAGGTTAGGTTATATTACGTTATTGATGTATATAAAGGTCCCACGGATACGTAGAGGCCAACTCGCCAGGAATGAGGTCAAATATACCGGCGAGATGTTAGGTTTGGTTAGGTTAGGTTATATTTAGTTATTGATGTATATGAAGGTCCCACGGAGACGTAGATGCCAACAAGCCAGGAATGTGGGCAAATATTACCGCCGAGATGTTATTTTGGGTTAGGATAGGTTATATTACGTTATTGATGTATATAAATGTACCACGGAGGCGTAGATGCCAACTCGCCATGAATGTTTTCAAATATTACCGCCGAGATGTTAGGTTGGGTTAGGTTAGGTTATATTACGTTATGGATGTCTATAAAGGACCCACGGTGACGTAGAGGCCAACTCGCCAGGAATGTTTTCAAATATTACCGCCGAGATGTTAGGTTGGGTTAGGTTAGATTATATCACGTTATAGATGCATATAAAGGTCCCGCGGAGACGTAGAGGCCAACAAGGCAGGAATGTGTTCAAATATTACCGCCGAGATGTTAGATTGGGTTAGGTTAGGTTATATTACGTTATTGATGTATATAAAGGTCCCACGGAGACGTAGAGGCCAACAAGCCAGGAATGTGATCAAATATTACCGCCGAGATGTAAGGTTGGGTTAGGTTAGGTTATATTACGTTATTGATGTATATAAAGGTCCCACGGATACGTAGAGGCCAACTCGCCAGGAGTGAGGTCAAATATACCGCCGAAATGTTAGGTTGGGTTAGGTTAGGTTATATTTCGTTATTTATGTATATAAAGGTCCCACGGAGACGTAGATGCCAACAAGCCAGGAATGTGGTCAAATATTACCGCCGAGATGATGGACAGGTTTAGCCTAGCTTATACTATGTTATTGTTGTATATAAAGGTCCGACGGAGACGTATAGGCCAACTCGCCAGGAATGTTGTCAAATATTACCGCCGAGATGATAGGTTGGGTTAGGTTAGGTTATATTACGTTAATGATGTATATGAAGGGCAAACCGAGACGTAGAGGCCAACTCGCCAGGAATGTTGTCAAATATTACCGCCGAGATGTTAGGTTGGGTTAGGTTAGGTTATATCACGTTATAGATGTATATAAAGGTTCCGCGGAGACGTAGAGGCCAGCAAGCCAGGAATGTGATCAAATATTACCGCCGAGATGTTAGGTTGGGTTAGGTTAGGTTATATTACGTTATTGATGTATATAAAGGTGCCACGGAGACGTGGAGTCCAACTCGCCAGGAATGTTGTCAAATATTACCGCCGAGATGATAGGTTGGGTTAGGTTAGGTTATATTACGTTATTGATGTATATAAAGGTCCCACGGAGACGTAGATGCCAGCAAGCCAGGAATGTGGTCAAATATTACCGCCCAGATGTTATTTTGGGTTAGGATAGGTTATATTACGTTATTGATGTATATAAATGTACCACGGAGACGTAGAGGCCAACTCGCCATGAATGTTTTCAAATATTACCGCCGAGATGTTAGGTTGGGTTAGGTTAGGTTATATTACGTTATTGATGTATATAATGGTCCCACGGAGACGTAGAGGCCAACTCGCCAGGAATGTTGTCAAATAATACCGCCGAGATGATAGGTTGGGTTAGGTTAGGTTATATTACGTTATTGATGTATATGAAGGGCAAACCGAGACGTAGAGGCCAACTCGCCAGGAATGTTGTCAAATATTACCGCCGAGATGTTAGGTTGGGTTAGGTTAGGTTATATTACGTTATGGATGTCTATAAAGGACCCACGGTGACGTAGAGGCCAACTCGCCAGGAATGTTTTCAAATATTACCGCCGAGATGTTAGGTTGGGTTAGGTTAGATTATATCACGTTATAGATGCATATAAAGGTCCCGCGGAGACGTAGAGGCCAACAAGGCAGGAATGTGTTCAAATATTACCGCCGAGATGTTAGATTGGGTTACGTTAGGTTATATTACGTTATTGATGTATATAAAGGTCCCACGGAGACGTAGAGGCCAACAAGCCAGGAATGTGATCAAATATTACCGCCGAGATGTAAGGTTGGGTTAGGTTAGGTTATATTACGTTATTGATGTATATAAAGGTCCCACGGATACGTAGAGGCCAACTCGCCAGGAGTGAGGTCAAATATACCGCCGAAATGTTAGGTTGGGTTAGGTTAGTTTATATTTCGTTATTGATGTATATGAAGGTCCCACGGAGACGTAGAGGCCAACTCGCCAGGAATGTTGTCAAATATTACCGCCGAGATGATAGGTTGGGTTAGGTTAGGTTATATTACGTTATTGATGTATATAAAGGTCCCACGGAGACGTAGATGCCAACAAGCCAGGAATGTGGTCAAATATTACCGCCGAGATGATGGACAGGTTTAGCCTAGCTTATACTATGTTATTGTTGTATATAAATGTACCACGGAGACGTAGATGCCAACTCGCCATGAATGTTTTCAAATATTACCGCCGAGATGTTAGGTTGGGTTAGGTTATGTTATATTACGTTACGGATGTCTATAAAGGACCCACGGTGACGTAGAGGCCAACTCGCCAGGAATGTTTTCAAATATTACCGCCGAGATGTTAGGTTGGGTTAGGTTAGATTATATATCGTTATAGATGTATATAAAGGTCCCGCGGAGACGTAGAGGCCAACAAGGCAGGAATGTGTTCAAATATTACCGCCGAGATGTTAGATTGGTTTAGGTTAGGTTATATTACGTTATTGATGTATATAAAGGTCCCACAGAGACGTAGAGGCCAACAAGCCAGGAGTGTGATCAAATATTACCGCCGAGATGTAAGGTTGGGTTAGGTTAGGTTATATTACGTTATTGATGTATATAAAGGTCCCACGGATACGTAGAGGCCAACTCGCCAGGAATGAGGTCAAATATACCGCCGAAATGTTAGGTTGGGTTAGGTTAGATTATATAACGTTATAGATGTATATAAAGGTCCCGCGTAGACGTAGAGGCCAACAAGGCAGGAATGTGTTCAAATATTACCGCCGAGATGTTAGATTGGTTTAGGTTAGGTTATATCACGTTATTGATGTATATAAAGGTCCCACGGAGACGTACAGGCCAACAAGCCAGGAATGTGATCAAATATTACCGCCGAGATGTAAGGTTGGGTTAGGTTAGGTTATATTACGTTATTGATGTATATAAAGGTCCCACGGATACGTAGAGGCCAACTCGCCAGGAATGAGGTCAAATATACCGGCGAGATGTTAGGTTTGGTTAGGTTAGGTTATATTTCGTTATTGATGTATATGAAGGTCCCACGGAGACGTAGATGCCAACAAGCCAGGAATGTGGGCAAATATTACCGCCGAGATGTTATTTTGGGTTAGGATAGGTTATATTACGTTATTGATGTATATAAATGTACCACGGAGACGTAGATGCCAACTCGCCATGAATGTTTTCAAATATTACCGCCGAGATGTTAGGTTGGGTTAGGTTAGGTTATATTACGTTATGGATGTCTATAAAGGACCCACGGTGACGTAGAGGCCAACTCGCCAGGAATGTTTTCAAATATTACCGCCGAGATGTTAGGTTGGGTTAGGTTAGATTATATCACGTTATAGATGCATATAAAGGTCCCGCGGAGACGTAGAGGCCAACAAGGCAGGAATGTGTTCAAATATTACCGCCGAGATGTTAGATTGGGTTAGGTTAGGTTATATTACGTTATTGATGTATATAAAGGTCCCACGGAGACGTAGAGGCCAACAAGCCAGGAATGTGATCAAATATTACCGCCGAGATGTAAGGTTGGGTTAGGTTAGGTTATATTACGTTATTGATGTATATAAAGGTCCCACGGATACGTAGAGGCCAACTCGCCAGGAGTGAGGTCAAATATACCGCCGAAATGTTAGGTTGGGTTAGGTTAGGTTATATTTCGTTATTGATGTATATGAAGGTCCCACGGAGACGTAGAGGCCAACTCGCCAGGAATGTTGTCAAATATTACCGCCGAGATGATAGGTTGGGTTACGTTAGGTTATATTACGTTATTGATGTATATAAAGGTCCCACGGAGACGTAGATGCCAACAAGCCAGGAATGTGGTCAAATATTACCGCCGAGATGATGGACAGGTTTAGCCTAGCTTATACTATGTTATTGTTGTATATAAAGGTCCGACGGAGACGTATAGGCCAACTCGCCAGGAATGTTGTCAAATATTACCGCCGAGATGATAGGTTGGGTTAGGTTAGGTTATATTACGT
Organism: Xylocopa violacea; assembly: GCA_963969225.1. Lineage (NCBI taxonomy): Eukaryota > Metazoa > Arthropoda > Insecta > Hymenoptera > Apidae > Xylocopa > Xylocopa violacea. The sequence goes on from CAXAJV010000977.1 coordinate 5,805,349, forward strand.
TATTGATGTATATGAAGGGCAAACCGAGACGTAGAGGCCAACTCGCCAGGAATGTTGTCAAATATTACCGCCGAGATGTTAGGTTGGGTTAGGTTAGGTTATATCACGTTATAGATGTATATAAAGGTTCCGCGGAGACGTAGAGGCCAGCAAGCCAGGAATGTGATCAAATATTACCGCCGAGATGTTAGGTTGGGTTAGGTTAGGTTATATTACGTTATTGATGTATATAAAGGTGCCACGGAGACGTGGAGTCCAACTCGCCAGGAATGTTGTCAAATATTACCGCCGAGATGATAGGTTGGGTTAGGTTAGGTTATATTACGTTATTGATGTATATAAAGGTCCCACGGAGACGTAGATGCCAGCAAGCCAGGAATGTGGTCAAATATTACCGCCCAGATGTTATTTTGGGTTAGGATAGGTTATATTACGTTATTGATGTATATAAATGTACCACGGAGACGTAGAGGCCAACTCGCCATGAATGTTTTCAAATATTACCGCCGAGATGTTAGGTTGGGTTAGGTTAGGTTATATTACGTTATTGATGTATATAATGGTCCCACGGAGACGTAGAGGCCAACTCGCCAGGAATGTTGTCAAATAATACCGCCGAGATGATAGGTTGGGTTAGGTTAGGTTATATTACGTTATTGATGTATATGAAGGGCAAACCGAGACGTAGAGGCCAACTCGCCAGGAATGTTGTCAAATATTACCGCCGAGATGTTAGGTTGGGTTAGGTTAGGTTATATCACGTTATAGATGTATATAAAGGTCCCGCGGAGACGTAGAGGCCAGCAAGCCAGGAATGTGATCAAATATTACCGCCGAGATGTTAGGTTGGATTAGGTTAGGTTATATTACGTTATTGATGTATATAAAGGTCCCACGGAGACGCGGAGTCCAACTCGCCAGGAATGTTGTCAAATATTACCGCCGAGATGATAGGTTGGGTTAGGTTAGGTTATATTACGTTATTGATGTATATAAAGGTCCCACGGAGACGTAGATGCCAGCAAGCCAGGAATGTGGTCAAATATTACCGCCGAGATGTTATTTTGGGTTAGGATAGGTTATACTACGTTATTGACGTATATAAATGTACCACGGAGACGTAGAGGCCAACTCGCCAGGAATGTTTTCAAATATTGCCGCCGAGATGTTAGGTAGGATTAGGTTAGGTTATATTACGTTATTGATGTATATAAAGGTCGCGCGGAGACGTAGAGGCCAGCAAGCCAGGAATGTGATCAAATATTACCGCCGAAATGTTAGGTTGGGTTAGGTTAGGTTATATTACGTTATTGATGTATATGAAGGGCAAACCGAGACGTAGAGGCCAACTCGCCAGGAATGTTGTCAAATATTACCGCCGAGATGTTAGGTTGGGTTAGGTTAGGTTATATCACGTTATAGATGTATATAAAGGTCCCGCGGAGACGTAGAGGCCAGCAAGCCAGGAATGTGATCAAATATTACCGCCGAGATGTTAGGTTGGGTTAGGTTAGGTTATATTACGTTATTGATGTATATAAAGGTCCCACGGAGACGCGGAGTCCAACTCGCCAGGAATGTTGTCAAATATTACCGCCGAGATGATAGGTTGGGTTAGGTTTGGTTATATTACGTTATTGATGTATATAAAGGTCCCACGGAGACGTAGATGCCAGCAAGCCAGGAATGTGGTCAAATATTACCGCCGAGATGTTATTTTGGGTTAGGATAGGTTATATTACGTTATTGACGTATATAAATGTACCACGGAGACGTAGAGGCCAACTCGCCATGAATGTTTTCAAATATTACCGCCGAGATGTTAGGTTGGGTTAGGTTAGGTTATATTACGTTATTGATGTATATAAAGGTCCCACGGATACGTAGAGGCCAACTCGCCAGGAATGTTTTCAAATATTACCGCCGAGATGTTAGGTTGGGTTAGGTTAGATTATATAACGTTATAGATGTATATAAAGGTCCCGCGGAGACGTAGAGGCCAACAAGGCAGGAATGTGTTCAAATATTACCGCCGAGATGTTAGATTGGTTTAGGTTAGGTTATATTACGTTATTGATGTATATAAAGGTCCCACAGAGACGTAGAGGCCAACAAGCCAGGAATGTGATCAAATATTACCGCCGAGATGTAAGGTTGGGTTAGGTTAGGTTATATTACGTTATTGATGTATATAAAGGTCCCACGGATACGTAGAGGCCAACTCGCCAGGAATGAGGTCAAATATACCGCCGAAATGTTAGGTTGGGTTAGGTTAGATTATATAACGTTATAGATGTATATAAAGGTCCCGCGTAGACGTAGAGGCCAACAAGGCAGGAATGTGTTCAAATATTACCGCCGAGATGTTAGATTGGTTTAGGTTAGGTTATATCACGTTATTGATGTATATAAAGGTCCCACGGAGACGTACAGGCCAACAAGCCAGGAATGTGATCAAATATTACCGCCGAGATGTAAGGTTGGGTTAGGTTAGGTTATATTACGTTATTGATGTATATAAAGGTCCCACGGATACGTAGAGGCCAACTCGCCAGGAATGAGGTCAAATATACCGGCGAGATGTTAGGTTTGGTTAGGTTAGGTTATATTTCGTTATTGATGTATATGAAGGTCCCACGGAGACGTAGATGCCAACAAGCCAGGAATGTGGGCAAATATTACCGCCCAGATGTTATTTTGGGTTAGGATAGGTTATATTACGTTATTGATGTATATAAATGTACCACGGAGACGTAGATGCCAACTCGCCATGAATGTTTTCAAATATTACCGCCGAGATGTTAGGTTGGGTTAGGTTAGGTTATATTACGTTATGGATGTCTATAAAGGACCCACGGTGACGTAGAGGCCAACTCGCCAGGAATGTTTTCAAATATTACCGCCGAGATGTTAGGTTGGGTTAGGTTAGATTATATCACGTTATAGATGCATATAAAGGTCCCGCGGAGACGTAGAGGCCAACAAGGCAGGAATGTGTTCAAATATTACCGCCGAGATGTTAGATTGGGTTAGGTTAGGTTATATTACGTTATTGATGTATATAAAGGTCCCACGGAGACGTAGAGGCCAACAAGCCAGGAATGTGATCAAATATTACCGCCGAGATGTAAGGTTGGGTTAGGTTAGGTTATATTACGTTATTGATGTATATAAAGGTCCCACGGATACGTAGAGGCCAACTCGCCAGGAGTGAGGTCAAATATACCGCCGAAATGTTAGGTTGGGTTAGGTTAGGTTATATTTCGTTATTGATGTATATGAAGGTCCCACGGAGACGTAGAGGCCAACTCGCCAGGAATGTTGTCAAATAGTACCGCCGAGATGATAGGTTGGGTTAGGTTAGGTTATATTACGTTATTGATGTATATAAAGGTCCCACGGAGACGTAGATGCCAACAAGCCAGGAATGTGGTCAAATATTACCGCCGAGATGATGGACAGGTTTAGCCTAGCTTATACTATGTTATTGTTGTATATAAAGGTCCGACGGAGACGTATAGGCCAACTCGCCAGGAATGTTGTCAAATATTACCGCCGAGATGATAGGTTGGGTTAGGTTAGGTTATATTACGTTATTGATGTATATGAAGGGCAAACCGAGACGTAGAGGCCAACTCGCCAGGAATGTTGTCAAATATTACCGCCGAGATGTTAGGTTGGGTTAGGTTAGGTTATATCACGTTATAGATGTATATAAAGGTTCCGCGGAGACGTAGAGGCCAGCAAGCCAGGAATGTGATCAAATATTACCGCCGAGATGTTAGGTTGGGTTAGGTTAGGTTATATTACGTTATTGATGTATATAAAGGTGCCACGGAGACGTGGAGTCCAACTCGCCAGGAATGTTGTCAAATATTACCGCCGAGATGATAGGTTGGGTTAGGTTAGGTTATATTACGTTATTGATGTATATAAAGGTCCCACGGAGACGTAGATGCCAGCAAGCCAGGAATGTGGTCAAATATTACCGCCCAGATGTTATTTTGGGTTAGGATAGGTTATATTACGTTATTGATGTATATAAATGTACCACGGAGACGTAGAGGCCAACTCGCCATGAATGTTTTCAAATATTACCGCCGAGATGTTAGGTTGGGTTAGGTTAGGTTATATTACGTTATTGATGTATATAATGGTCCCACGGAGACGTAGAGGCCAACTCGCCAGGAATGTTGTCAAATAATACCGCCGAGATGATAGGTTGGGTTAGGTTAGGTTATATTACGTTATTGATGTATATGAAGGGCAAACCGAGACGTAGAGGCCAACTCGCCAGGAATGTTGTCAAATATTACCGCCGAGATGTTAGGTTGGGTTAGGTTAGGTTATATCACGTTATAGATGTATATAAAGGTCCCGCGGAGACGTAGAGGCCAGCAAGCCAGGAATGTGATCAAATATTACCGCCGAGATGTTAGGTTGGATTAGGTTAGGTTATATTACGTTATTGATGTATATAAAGGTCCCACGGAGACGCGGAGTCCAACTCGCCAGGAATGTTGTCAAATATTACCGCCGAGATGATAGGTTGGGTTAGGTTAGGTTATATTACGTTATTGATGTATATAAAGGTCCCACGGAGACGTAGATGCCAGCAAGCCAGGAATGTGGTCAAATATTACCGCCGAGATGTTATTTTGGGTTAGGATAGGTTATACTACGTTATTGACGTATATAAATGTACCACGGAGACGTAGAGGCCAACTCGCCAGGAATGTTTTCAAATATTGCCGCCGAGATGTTAGGTAGGATTAGGTTAGGTTATATTACGTTATTGATGTATATAAAGGTCGCGCGGAGACGTAGAGGCCAGCAAGCCAGGAATGTGATCAAATATTACCGCCGAAATGTTAGGTTGGGTTAGGTTAGGTTATATTACGTTATTGATGTATATGAAGGGCAAACCGAGACGTAGAGGCCAACTCGCCAGGAATGTTGTCAAATATTACCGCCGAGATGTTAGGTTGGGTTAGGTTAGGTTATATCACGTTATAGATGTATATAAAGGTCCCGCGGAGACGTAGAGGCCAGCAAGCCAGGAATGTGATCAAATATTACCGCCGAGATGTTAGGTTGGGTTAGGTTAGGTTATATTACGTTATTGATGTATATAAAGGTCCCACGGAGACGCGGAGTCCAACTCGCCAGGAATGTTGTCAAATATTACCGCCGAGATGATAGGTTGGGTTAGGTTAGGTTATATTACGTTATTGATGTATATAAAGGTCCCACGGAGACGTAGATGCCAGCAAGCCAGGAATGTGGTCAAATATTACCGCCGAGATGTTATTTTGGGTTAGGATAGGTTATATTACGTTATTGACGTATATAAATGTACCACGGAGACGTAGAGGCCAACTCGCCATGAATGTTTTCAAATATTACCGCCGAGATGTTAGGTTGGGTTAGGTTAGGTTATATTACGTTATTGATGTATATAAAGGTCCCACGGATACGTAGAGGCCAACTCGCCAGGAATGTTTTCAAATATTGCCGCCGAGATGTTAGGTAGGATTAGGTTAGGTTATATTACGTTATTGATGTATATAAAGGTCCCGCGGAGACGTAGAGGCCAGCAAGCCAGGAATGTGATCAAATATTACCGCCGAAATGTTAGGTTGGGTTAGGTTAGGTTATATTACGTTATTGATGTATATAAAGGACCCACGGAGACGTGGAGGCCAACTCGCCAGGAATGTTGTCCAATATTACCGCCGAGATGATAGGTTGGGTTAGGTTAGGTTGTATTACGTTATTGATGTATATAAAGGTCCCACGGAGACGTAGATGCCAGCAAGCTAGGAATGTGGTCAAATATTACCGCCGAGATGTTATTTTGGGTTAGGATAGGTTATATTACGTTATTAATGTATATAAATGTACCACGGAGACGTAGATGCCAACTCGCCATGAATGTTTTCAAATATTACCGCCGAGATGTTAGGTTGGGTTAGGTTATGTTATATTACGTTACGGATGTCTATAAAGGACCCACGGTGACGTAGAGGCCAACTCGCCAGGAATGTTTTCAAATATTACCGCCGAGATGTTAGGTTGGGTTAGGTTAGATTATATAACGTTATAGATGTATATAAAGGTCCCGCGGAGACGTAGAGGCCAACAAGGCAGGAATGTGTTCAAATATTACCGCCGAGATGTTAGATTGGTTTAGGTTAGGTTATATTACGTTATTGATGTATATAAAGGTCCCACAGAGACGTAGAGGCCAACAAGCCAGGAATGTGATCAAATATTACCGCCGAGATGTAAGGTTGGGTTAGGTTAGGTTATATTACGTTATTGATGTATATAAAGGTCCCACGGATACGTAGAGGCCAACTCGCCAGGAATGAGGTCAAATATACCGGCGAGATGTTAGGTTGGGTTAGGATAGGTTATACTACGTTATTGACGTATATAAATGTACCACGGAGACGTAGAGGCCAACTCGCCAGGAATGTTTTCAAATATTGCCGCCGAGATGTTAGGTAGGATTAGGTTAGGTTATATTACGTTATTGATGTATATAAATGTACCACGGAGACGTAGATGCCAACTCGCCATGAATGTTTTCAAATATTACCGCCGAGATGTTAGGTTGGGTTAGGTTAGGTTATATTACGTTATGGATGTCTATAAAGGACCCACGGTGACGTAGAGGCCAACTCGCCAGGAATGTTTTCAAATATTACCGCCGAGATGTTAGGTTGGGTTAGGTTAGATTATATCACGTTATAGATGTATATAAAGGTCCCGCGGAGACGTAGAGGCCAACAAGGCAGGAATGTGTTCAAATATTACCGCCGAGATGTTAGATTGGGTTAGGTTAGGTTATATTACGTTATTGATGTATATAAAGGTCCCACGGAGACGTAGAGGCCAACAAGCCAGGAATGTGATCAAATATTACCGCCGAGATGTAAGGTTGGGTTAGGTTAGGTTATATTACGTTATTGATGTATATAAAGGTCCCACGGATACGTAGAGGCCAACTCGCCAGGAATGAGGTCAAATATACCGCCGAAATGTTAGGTTGGGTTAGGTTAGATTATATAACGTTATAGATGTATATAAAGGTCCCGCGGAGACGTAGAAGCCAACAAGGCAGGAATGTGTTCAAATATTACCGCCGAGATGTTAGATTGGTTTAGGTTAGGTTATATTACGTTATTGATGTATATAAAGGTCCCACGGAGACGTAGAGGCCAACTCGCCAGGAATGAGGTCAAATATACCGGCGAGATGTTAGGTTTGGTTAGGTTAGGTTATATTTCGTTATTGATGTATATGAAGGTCCCACGGAGACGTAGATGCCAACAAGCCAGGAATGTGGGCAAATATTACCGCCGAGATGTTATTTTGGGTTAGGATAGGTTATATTACGTTTTTGAGGTATATAAATGTACCACGGAGACGTAGATGCCAACTCGCCATGAATGTTTTCAAATATTACCGCCGAGATGTTAGGTTGGGTTAGGTTAGGTTATATTACGTTATGGATGTCTATAAAGGACCCACGGTGACGTAGAGGCCAACTCGCCAGGAATGTTTTCAAATATTACCGCCGAGATGTTAGGTTGGGTTAGGTTAGATTATATCACGTTATAGATGTATATAAAGGTCCCGCGGAGACGTAGAGGCCAACAAGGCAGGAATGTGTTCAAATATTACCGCCGAGATGTTAGATTGGGTTATGTTAGGTTATATTACGTTATTGATGTATATAAAGGTGCCACGGAGACGTGGAGTCCAACTCGCCAGGAATGTTGTCAAATATTACCGCCGAGATGATAGGTTGGGTTAGGTTAGGTTATATTACGTTATTGATGTATATGAAGGGCAAACCGAGACGTAGAGGCCAACTCGCCAGGAATGTTGTCAAATATTACCGCCGAGATGTTAGGTTGGGTTAGGTTAGGTTATATCACGTTATAGATGTATATAAAGGTCCCGCGGAGACGTAGAAGCCAGCAAGCCAGGAATGTGATCAAATATTACCGCCGAGATGTTAGGTTGGGTTAGGTTAGGTTATATTACGTTATGGATGTCTATAAAGGACCCACGGTGACGTAGAGGCCAACTCGCCAGGAATGTTTTCAAATATTACCGCCGAGATGTTAGGTTGGGTTAGGTTAGATTATATCACGTTATAGATGTATATAAAGGTCCCGCGGAGACGTAGAGGCCAACAAGCCAGGAATGTGATCAAATATTACCGCCGAGATGAAAGGTTGGGTTAGGTTAGGTTATATTACGTTATTGATGTATATAAAGGTCCCACGGATACGTAGAGGCCAACTCGCCAGGAATGAGGTCAAATATACCGGCGAGATGTTAGGTTTGGTTAGGTTAGGTTATATTTCGTTATTGATGTATATGAAGGTCCCACGGAGACGTAGATGCCAACAAGCCAGGAATGTGGGCAAATATTACCGCCGAGATGTTATTTTGGGTTAGGATAGGTTATATTACGTTTTTGAGGTATATAAATGTACCACGGAGACGTAGATGCCAACTCGCCATGAATGTTTTCAAATATTACCGCCGAGATGTTAGGTTGGGTTAGGTTAGGTTATATTACGTTATGGATGTCTATAAAGGACCCACGGTGACGTAGAGGCCAACTCGCCAGGAATGTTTTCAAATATTACCGCCGAGATGTTAGGTTGGGTTAGGTTAGATTATATCACGTTATAGATGTATATAAAGGTCCCGCGGAGACGTAGAGGCCAACAAGGCAGGAATGTGTTCAAATATTACCGCCGAGATGTTAGATTGGGTTAGGTTAGGTTATATTACGTTATTGATGTATATAAAGGTCCCACGGAGACGTAGAGGCCAACAAGACAGGAATGTGATCAAATATTACCGCCGAGATGTAAGGTTGGGTTAGGTTAGGTTATATTACGTTATTGATGTATATAAAGGTCCCACGGATACGTAGAGGCCAACTCGCCAGGAATGAGGTCAAATATACCGCCGAAATGTTAGGTTGGGTTAGGTTAGATTATATAACGTTATAGATGTATATAAAGGTCCCGCGGAGACGTAGAGGCCAACAAGGCAGGAATGTGTTCAAATATTACCGCCGAGATGTTAGATTGGTTTAGGTTAGGTTATATTACGTTATTGATGTATATAAAGGTCCCACGGAGACGTAGATGCCAACAAGCCAGGAATGTGGTCAAATATTACCGCCGAGATGATGGACAGGTTTAGCCTAGCTTATACTATGTTATTGTTGTATATAAAGGTCCGACGGAGACGTATAGGCCAACTCGCCAGGAATGTTGTCAAATATTACCGCCGAGATGATAGGTTGGGTTAGGTTAGGTTATATTACGTTATTGATGTATATGAAGGGCAAACCGAGACGTAGAGGCCAACTCGCCAGGAATGTTGTCAAATATTACCGCCGAGATGTTAGGTTGGGTTAGGTTAGGTTATATCACGTTATAGATGTATATAAAGGTTCCGCGGAGACGTAGAGGCCAGCAAGCCAGGAATGTGATCAAATATTACCGCCGAGATGTTAGGTTGGGTTAGGTTAGGTTATATTACGTTATTGATGTATATAAAGGTGCCACGGAGACGTGGAGTCCAACTCGCCAGGAATGTTGTCAAATATTACCGCCGAGATGATAGGTTGGGTTAGGTTAGGTTATATTACGTTATTGATGTATATAAAGGTCCCACGGAGACGTAGATGCCAGCAAGCCAGGAATGTGGTCAAATATTACCGCCGAGATGTTATTTTGGGTTAGGATAGGTTATATTACGTTATTGACGTATATAAATGTACCACGGAGACGTAGATGCCAACTCGCCAGGAATGTTTTCAAATATTGCCGCCGAGATGTTAGGTAGGATTAGGTTAGGTTATATTACGTTATTGATGTATATAAAGGTCGCGCGGAGACGTAGACGCCAGCAAGCCAGGAATGTGATCAAATATTACCGCCGAAATGTTAGGTTGGGTTAGGTTAGGTTATATTACGTTATTGATGTATATAAAGGACCCGCGGAGACGTGGAGGCCAACTCGCCAGGAATGTTGTCAAATATTACCGCCGAGATGATAGGTTGGGTTAGGTTAGGTTATATTACGTTATTGATGTATATAAAGGTCCCACGGAGACGTAGATGCCAGCAAGCTAGGAATGTGGTCAAATATTACCGCCGAGATGTTATTTTGGGTTAGGATAGGTTATACTACGTTATTGACGTATATAAATGTACCACGGAGACGTAGAGGCCAACTCGCCAGGAATGTTTTCAAATATTGCCGCCGAGATGTTAGGTAGGATTAGGTTAGGTTATATTACGTTATTGATGTATATAAAGGTCGCGCGGAGACGTAGAGGCCAGCAAGCCAGGAATGTGATCAAATATTACCGCCGAAATGTTAGGTTGGGTTAGGTTAGGTTATATTACGTTATTGATGTATATGAAGGGCAAACCGAGACGTAGAGGCCAACTCGCCAGGAATGTTGTCAAATATTACCGCCGAGATGTTAGGTTGGGTTAGGTTAGGTTATATCACGTTATAGATGTATATAAAGGTCCCGCGGAGACGTAGAGGCCAGCAAGCCAGGAATGTGATCAAATATTACCGCCGAGATGTTAGGTTGGGTTAGGTTAGGTTATATTACGTTATTGATGTATATAAAGGTCCCACGGAGACGCGGAGTCCAACTCGCCAGGAATGTTGTCAAATATTACCGCCGAGATGATAGGTTGGGTTAGGTTTGGTTATATTACGTTATTGATGTATATAAAGGTCCCACGGAGACGTAGATGCCAGCAAGCCAGGAATGTGGTCAAATATTACCGCCGAGATGTTATTTTGGGTTAGGATAGGTTATATTACGTTATTGACGTATATAAATGTACCACGGAGACGTAGAGGCCAACTCGCCATGAATGTTTTCAAATATTACCGCCGAGATGTTAGGTTGGGTTAGGTTAGGTCATATTACGTTATTGATGTATATAAAGGTCCCACGGATACGTAGAGGCCAACTCGCCAGGAATGTTTTCAAATATTACCGCCGAGATGTTAGGTTGGGTTAGGTTAGATTATATAACGTTATAGATGTATATAAAGGTCCCGCGGAGACGTAGAGGCCAACAAGGCAGGAATGTGTTCAAATATTACCGCCGAGATGTTAGATTGGTTTAGGTTAGGTTATATTACGTTATTGATGTATATAAAGGTCCCACAGAGACGTAGAGGCCAACAAGCCAGGAATGTGATCAAATATTACCGCCGAGATGTAAGGTTGGGTTAGGTTAGGTTATATTACGTTATTGATGTATATAAAGGTCCCACGGATACGTAGAGGCCAACTCGCCAGGAATGAGGTCAAATATACCGCCGAAATGTTAGGTTGGGTTAGGTTAGATTATATAACGTTATAGATGTATATAAAGGTCCCGCGTAGACGTAGAGGCCAACAAGGCAGGAATGTGTTCAAATATTACCGCCGAGATGTTAGATTGGTTTAGGTTAGGTTATATCACGTTATTGATGTATATAAAGGTCCCACGGAGACGTACAGGCCAACAAGCCAGGAATGTGATCAAATATTACCGCCGAGATGTAAGGTTGGGTTAGGTTAGGTTATATTACGTTATTGATGTATATAAAGGTCCCACGGATACGTAGAGGCCAACTCGCCAGGAATGAGGTCAAATATACCGGCGAGATGTTAGGTTTGGTTAGGTTAGGTTATATTTCGTTATTGATGTATATGAAGGTCCCACGGAGACGTAGATGCCAACAAGCCAGGAATGTGGGCAAATATTACCGCCCAGATGTTATTTTGGGTTAGGATAGGTTATATTACGTTATTGATGTATATAAATGTACCACGGAGACGTAGATGCCAACTCGCCATGAATGTTTTCAAATATTACCGCCGAGATGTTAGGTTGGGTTAGGTTAGGTTATATTACGTTATGGATGTCTATAAAGGACCCACGGTGACGTAGAGGCCAACTCGCCAGGAATGTTTTCAAATATTACCGCCGAGATGTTAGGTTGGGTTAGGTTAGATTATATCACGTTATAGATGCATATAAAGGTCCCGCGGAGACGTAGAGGCCAACAAGGCAGGAATGTGTTCAAATATTACCGCCGAGATGTTAGATTGGGTTAGGTTAGGTTATATTACGTTATTGATGTATATAAAGGTCCCACGGAGACGTAGAGGCCAACAAGCCAGGAATGTGATCAAATATTACCGCCGAGATGTAAGGTTGGGTTAGGTTAGGTTATATTACGTTATTGATGTATATAAAGGTCCCACGGATACGTAGAGGCCAACTCGCCAGGAGTGAGGTCAAATATACCGCCGAAATGTTAGGTTGGGTTAGGTTAGGTTATATTTCGTTATTGATGTATATGAAGGTCCCACGGAGACGTAGAGGCCAACTCGCCAGGAATGTTGTCAAATAGTACCGCCGAGATGATAGGTTGGGTTAGGTTAGGTTATATTACGTTATTGATGTATATAAAGGTCCCACGGAGACGTAGATGCCAACAAGCCAGGAATGTGGTCAAATATTACCGCCGAGATGATGGACAGGTTTAGCCTAGCTTATACTATGTTATTGTTGTATATAAAGGTCCGACGGAGACGTATAGGCCAACTCGCCAGGAATGTTGTCAAATATTACCGCCGAGATGATAGGTTGGGTTAGGTTAGGTTATATTACGTTATTGATGTATATGAAGGGCAAACCGAGACGTAGAGGCCAACTCGCCAGGAATGTTGTCAAATATTACCGCCGAGATGTTAGGTTGGGTTAGGTTAGGTTATATCACGTTATAGATGTATATAAAGGTTCCGCGGAGACGTAGAGGCCAGCAAGCCAGGAATGTGATCAAATATTACCGCCGAGATGTTAGGTTGGGTTAGGTTAGGTTATATTACGTTATTGATGTATATAAAGGTGCCACGGAGACGTGGAGTCCAACTCGCCAGGAATGTTGTCAAATATTACCGCCGAGATGATAGGTTGGGTTAGGTTAGGTTATATTACGTTATTGATGTATATAAAGGTCCCACGGAGACGTAGATGCCAGCAAGCCAGGAATGTGGTCAAATATTACCGCCCAGATGTTATTTTGGGTTAGGATAGGTTATATTACGTTATTGATGTATATAAATGTACCACGGAGACGTAGAGGCCAACTCGCCATGAATGTTTTCAAATATTACCGCCGAGATGTTAGGTTGGGTTAGGTTAGGTTATATTACGTTATTGATGTATATAATGGTCCCACGGAGACGTAGAGGCCAACTCGCCAGGAATGTTGTCAAATAATACCGCCGAGATGATAGGTTGGGTTAGGTTAGGTTATATTACGTTATTGATGTATATGAAGGGCAAACCGAGACGTAGAGGCCAACTCGCCAGGAATGTTGTCAAATATTACCGCCGAGATGTTAGGTTGGGTTAGGTTAGGTTATATCACGTTATAGATGTATATAAAGGTCCCGCGGAGACGTAGAGGCCAGCAAGCCAGGAATGTGATCAAATATTACCGCCGAGATGTTAGGTTGGATTAGGTTAGGTTATATTACGTTATTGATGTATATAGGTCCCACGGAGACGCGGAGTCCAACTCGCCAGGAATGTTGTCAAATATTACCGCCGAGATGATAGGTTGGGTTAGGTTAGGTTATATTACGTTATTGATGTATATAAAGGTCCCACGGAGACGTAGATGCCAGCAAGCCAGGAATGTGGTCAAATATTACCGCCGAGATGTTATTTTGGGTTAGGATAGGTTATACTACGTTATTGACGTATATAAATGTACCACGGAGACGTAGAGGCCAACTCGCCAGGAATGTTTTCAAATATTGCCGCCGAGATGTTAGGTAGGATTAGGTTAGGTTATATTACGTTATTGATGTATATAAAGGTCGCGCGGAGACGTAGAGGCCAGCAAGCCAGGAATGTGATCAAATATTACCGCCGAAATGTTAGGTTGGGTTAGGTTAGGTTATATTACGTTATTGATGTATATGAAGGGCAAACCGAGACGTAGAGGCCAACTCGCCAGGAATGTTGTCAAATATTACCGCCGAGATGTTAGGTTGGGTTAGGTTAGGTTATATCACGTTATAGATGTATATAAAGGTCCCGCGGAGACGTAGAGGCCAGCAAGCCAGGAATGTGATCAAATATTACCGCCGAGATGTTAGGTTGGGTTAGGTTAGGTTATATTACGTTATTGATGTATATAAAGGTCCCACGGAGACGCGGAGTCCAGCTCGCCAGGAATGTTGTCAAATATTACCGCCGAGATGATAGGTTGGGTTAGGTTAGGTTATATTACGTTATTGATGTATATAAAGGTCCCACGGAGACGTAGATGCCAGCAAGCCAGGAATGTGGTCAAATATTACCGCCGAGATGTTATTTTGGGTTAGGATAGGTTATATTACGTTATTGACGTATATAAATGTACCACGGAGACGTAGAGGCCAACTCGCCATGAATGTTTTCAAATATTACCGCCGAGATGTTAGGTTGGGTTAGGTTAGGTTATATTACGTTATTGATGTATATAAAGGTCCCACGGATACGTAGAGGCCAACTCGCCAGGAATGTTTTCAAATATTGCCGCCGAGATGTTAGGTAGGATTAGGTTAGGTTATATTACGTTATTGATGTATATAAAGGTCCCGCGGAGACGTAGAGGCCAGCAAGCCAGGAATGTGATCAAATATTACCGCCGAAATGTTAGGTTGGGTTAGGTTAGGTTATATTACGTTATTGATGTATATAAAGGACCCACGGAGACGTGGAGGCCAACTCGCCAGGAATGTTGTCCAATATTACCGCCGAGATGATAGGTTGGGTTAGGTTAGGTTGTATTACGTTATTGATGTATATAAAGGTCCCACGGAGACGTAGATGCCAGCAAGCTAGGAATGTGGTCAAATATTACCGCCGAGATGTTATTTTGGGTTAGGATAGGTTATATTACGTTATTGATGTATATAAATGTACCACGGAGACGTAGATGCCAACTCGCCATGAATGTTTTCAAATATTACCGCCGAGATGTTAGGTTGGGTTAGGTTATGTTATATTACGTTACGGATGTCTATAAAGGACCCACGGTGACGTAGAGGCCAACTCGCCAGGAATGTTTTCAAATATTACCGCCGAGATGTTAGGTTGGGTTAGGTTAGATTATATAACGTTATAGATGTATATAAAGGTCCCGCGGAGACGTAGAGGCCAACAAGGCAGGAATGTGTTCAAATATTACCGCCGAGATGTTAGATTGGTTTAGGTTAGGTTATATTACGTTATTGATGTATATAAAGGTCCCACAGAGACGTAGAGGCCAACAAGCCAGGAATGTGATCAAATATTACCGCCGAGATGTAAGGTTGGGTTAGGTTAGGTTATATTACGTTATTGATGTATATAAAGGTCCCACGGATACGTAGAGGCCAACTCGCCAGGAATGAGGTCAAATATACCGGCGAGATGTTAGGTTGGGTTAGGATAGGTTATACTACGTTATTGACGTATATAAATGTACCACGGAGACGTAGAGGCCAACTCGCCAGGAATGTTTTCAAATATTGCCGCCGAGATGTTAGGTAGGATTAGGTTAGGTTATATTACGTTATTGATGTATATAAATGTACCACGGAGACGTAGATGCCAACTCGCCATGAATGTTTTCAAATATTACCGCCGAGATGTTAGGTTGGGTTAGGTTAGGTTATATTACGTTATGGATGTCTATAAAGGACCCACGGTGACGTAGAGGCCAACTCGCCAGGAATGTTTTCAAATATTACCGCCGAGATGTTAGGTTGGGTTAGGTTAGATTATATCACGTTATAGATGTATATAAAGGTCCCGCGGAGACGTAGAGGCCAACAAGGCAGGAATGTGTTCAAATATTACCGCCGAGATGTTAGATTGGGTTAGGTTAGGTTATATTACGTTATTGATGTATATAAAGGTCCCACGGAGACGTAGAGGCCAACAAGCCAGGAATGTGATCAAATATTACCGCCGAGATGTAAGGTTGGGTTAGGTTAGGTTATATTACGTTATTGATGTATATAAAGGTCCCACGGATACGTAGAGGCCAACTCGCCAGGAATGAGGTCAAATATACCGCCGAAATGTTAGGTTGGGTTAGGTTAGATTATATAACGTTATAGATGTATATAAAGGTCCCGCGGAGACGTAGAAGCCAACAAGGCAGGAATGTGTTCAAATATTACCGCCGAGATGTTAGATTGGTTTAGGTTAGGTTATATTACGTTATTGATGTATATAAAGGTCCCACGGAGACGTAGAGGCCAACTCGCCAGGAATGAGGTCAAATATACCGGCGAGATGTTAGGTTTGGTTAGGTTAGGTTATATTTCGTTATTGATGTATATGAAGGTCCCACGGAGACGTAGATGCCAACAAGCCAGGAATGTGGGCAAATATTACCGCCGAGATGTTATTTTGGGTTAGGATAGGTTATATTACGTTTTTGAGGTATATAAATGTACCACGGAGACGTAGATGCCAACTCGCCATGAATGTTTTCAAATATTACCGCCGAGATGTTAGGTTGGGTTAGGTTAGGTTATATTACGTTATGGATGTCTATAAAGGACCCACGGTGACGTAGAGGCCAACTCGCCAGGAATGTTTTCAAATATTACCGCCGAGATGTTAGGTTGGGTTAGGTTAGATTATATCACGTTATAGATGTATATAAAGGTCCCGCGGAGACGTAGAGGCCAACAAGGCAGGAATGTGTTCAAATATTACCGCCGAGATGTTAGATTGGGTTATGTTAGGTTATATTACGTTATTGATGTATATAAAGGTGCCACGGAGACGTGGAGTCCAACTCGCCAGGAATGTTGTCAAATATTACCGCCGAGATGATAGGTTGGGTTAGGTTAGGTTATATTACGTTATTGATGTATATGAAGGGCAAACCGAGACGTAGAGGCCAACTCGCCAGGAATGTTGTCAAATATTACCGCCGAGATGTTAGGTTGGGTTAGGTTAGGTTATATCACGTTATAGATGTATATAAAGGTCCCGCGGAGACGTAGAAGCCAGCAAGCCAGGAATGTGATCAAATATTACCGCCGAGATGTTAGGTTGGGTTAGGTTAGGTTATATTACGTTATGGATGTCTATAAAGGACCCACGGTGACGTAGAGGCCAACTCGCCAGGAATGTTTTCAAATATTACCGCCGAGATGTTAGGTTGGGTTAGGTTAGATTATATCACGTTATAGATGTATATAAAGGTCCCGCGGAGACGTAGAGGCCAACAAGCCAGGAATGTGATCAAATATTACCGCCGAGATGAAAGGTTGGGTTAGGTTAGGTTATATTACGTTATTGATGTATATAAAGGTCCCACGGATACGTAGAGGCCAACTCGCCAGGAATGAGGTCAAATATACCGGCGAGATGTTAGGTTTGGTTAGGTTAGGTTATATTTCGTTATTGATGTATATGAAGGTCCCACGGAGACGTAGATGCCAACAAGCCAGGAATGTGGGCAAATATTACCGCCGAGATGTTATTTTGGGTTAGGATAGGTTATATTACGTTTTTGAGGTATATAAATGTACCACGGAGACGTAGATGCCAACTCGCCATGAATGTTTTCAAATATTACCGCCGAGATGTTAGGTTGGGTTAGGTTAGGTTATATTACGTTATGGATGTCTATAAAGGACCCACGGTGACGTAGAGGCCAACTCGCCAGGAATGTTTTCAAATATTACCGCCGAGATGTTAGGTTGGGTTAGGTTAGATTATATCACGTTATAGATGTATATAAAGGTCCCGCGGAGACGTAGAGGCCAACAAGGCAGGAATGTGTTCAAATATTACCGCCGAGATGTTAGATTGGGTTAGGTTAGGTTATATTACGTTATTGATGTATATAAAGGTCCCACG
The DNA here is from genome assembly GCA_963969225.1 of Xylocopa violacea. NCBI lineage: Eukaryota > Metazoa > Arthropoda > Insecta > Hymenoptera > Apidae > Xylocopa > Xylocopa violacea. The sequence goes on from CAXAJV010000977.1 coordinate 5,823,342, forward strand.
GAGACGTAGAGGCCAACAAGACAGGAATGTGATCAAATATTACCGCCGAGATGTAAGGTTGGGTTAGGTTAGGTTATATTACGTTATTGATGTATATAAAGGTCCCACGGATACGTAGAGGCCAACTCGCCAGGAATGAGGTCAAATATACCGCCGAAATGTTAGGTTGGGTTAGGTTAGATTATATAACGTTATAGATGTATATAAAGGTCCCGCGGAGACGTAGAGGCCAACAAGGCAGGAATGTGTTCAAATATTACCGCCGAGATGTTAGATTGGTTTAGGTTAGGTTATATTACGTTATTGATGTATATAAAGGTCCCACGGAGACGTAGATGCCAACAAGCCAGGAATGTGGTCAAATATTACCGCCGAGATGATGGACAGGTTTAGCCTAGCTTATACTATGTTATTGTTGTATATAAAGGTCCGACGGAGACGTATAGGCCAACTCGCCAGGAATGTTGTCAAATATTACCGCCGAGATGATAGGTTGGGTTAGGTTAGGTTATATTACGTTATTGATGTATATGAAGGGCAAACCGAGACGTAGAGGCCAACTCGCCAGGAATGTTGTCAAATATTACCGCCGAGATGTTAGGTTGGGTTAGGTTAGGTTATATCACGTTATAGATGTATATAAAGGTTCCGCGGAGACGTAGAGGCCAGCAAGCCAGGAATGTGATCAAATATTACCGCCGAGATGTTAGGTTGGGTTAGGTTAGGTTATATTACGTTATTGATGTATATAAAGGTGCCACGGAGACGTGGAGTCCAACTCGCCAGGAATGTTGTCAAATATTACCGCCGAGATGATAGGTTGGGTTAGGTTAGGTTATATTACGTTATTGATGTATATAAAGGTCCCACGGAGACGTAGATGCCAGCAAGCCAGGAATGTGGTCAAATATTACCGCCGAGATGTTATTTTGGGTTAGGATAGGTTATATTACGTTATTGACGTATATAAATGTACCACGGAGACGTAGATGCCAACTCGCCAGGAATGTTTTCAAATATTGCCGCCGAGATGTTAGGTAGGATTAGGTTAGGTTATATTACGTTATTGATGTATATAAAGGTCGCGCGGAGACGTAGACGCCAGCAAGCCAGGAATGTGATCAAATATTACCGCCGAAATGTTAGGTTGGGTTAGGTTAGGTTATATTACGTTATTGATGTATATAAAGGACCCGCGGAGACGTGGAGGCCAACTCGCCAGGAATGTTGTCAAATATTACCGCCGAGATGATAGGTTGGGTTAGGTTAGGTTATATTACGTTATTGATGTATATAAAGGTCCCACGGAGACGTAGATGCCAGCAAGCTAGGAATGTGGTCAAATATTACCGCCGAGATGTTATTTTGGGTTAGGATAGGTTATATTACGTTATTGATGTATATAAATGTACCACGGATACGTAGATGCCAACTCGCCATGAATGTTTTCAAATATTACCGCCGAGATGTTAGGTTGGGTTAGGTTAGGTTATATTACGTTATGGATGTCTATAAAGGACCCACGGTGACGTAGAGGCCAACTCGCCAGGAATGTTTTCAAATATTACCGCCGAGATGTTAGGTTGGGTTAGGTTAGATTATATCACGTTATAGATGTATATAAAGGTCCCGCGGAGACGTAGAGGCCAACAAGTCAGGAATGTGTTCAAATATTACCGCCGAGATGATAGGTTGGGTTAGGTTAGGTTATATTACTTTATTGATGTATATAAAGGTCCCACGGAGACGTAGATGCCAGCAAGCCAGGAATGTGGTCAAATATTACCGCCGAGATGTTATTTTGGGTTAGGATAGGTTATATTACGTTATTGATGTATATAAATGTACCACGGAGACGTAGAGGCCAACTCGCCAGGTATGTTGTCAAATATTAGCACCGAGATGATAGGTTGTGTTAGGTTAGTTTATATTTGGTTATTGATGTATATGAAGGTCCCACGGAGACGCCGAGGCCAACAAGCCAGGAATGTGGTCAAATATTACCGCCGAGATGATAGACTGGGTTAGCCTAGCTTATACTATGTTATTGTTGTATATAAAAGTCCGACGGAGTCGTATAGGCCAACTCGCCAGGAATGTTGTCAAATATTACCGCCGAGATGATAGGTTGGGTTCGATGAGGTTATATTACGTTATTGATGTATATGAAGGTCAAACCGAGACGTAGAGGCCAACTCGCCAGGAATGTTGTCAAATATTACCGCCGAGATGATAGGTTGGGTCCGGTTATGTTATATTACGTTATTGATGTATATGAAGGTCAAACCGAGACGTAGAGGCCAACTCGCCAGGAATGTTGTCAAATATAACCGCCGAGATGTTATTTTGGGTTAGGATAGGTTATATTACGTTATTGATGTATATAAATGTACCACGGAGACGTAGATGCCAACAAGCCAGGAATGTGGGCAAATATTACCGCCGAGATGTTATTTTGGGTTAGGATAGGTTATATTACGTTATTGATGTATATAAATGTACCACGGAGACGTAGATGCCAACTCGCCATGAATGTTTTCAAATATTACCGCCGAGATATCAGGTTGGGTTAGGTTAGGTTATATTACGTTATGGATGTCTATAAAGGACCCACGGTGACGTAGAGGCCAACTCGCAAGGAATGTTTTCAAATATTACCTCCGAGATGTTAGGTTGGATTAGGTTAGATTATATCACGTTATAGATGTATATAAAGGTCCCGCGGAGACGTAGAGGCCAACAAGGCAGGAATGTGTTCAAATATTACCGCCGAGATGTTAGATTGGGTTAGGTTAGGTTATACTACGTTATTGATGTATATAAAGGTCCCACGGAGACGCAGAGGCCAACAAGCCAGGAATGTGATCAAATATTACCGCCGAGATGTAAGGTTGGGTTAGGTTAGGTTATATAACGTTATTGATGTATATAAAGGTCCCACGGAGACGTAGAGGCCAACTCGCCAGGAATGAGGTCAAATATACCGCCGAGATGTTAGGTTGTGTTAGGTTAGGTTATATTTCGTTATTGATGTATATGAAGGTCCCACGGAGACGTAGAGGCCAACTCGCCAGGAATGTTGTCAAATATTACCGCCGAGATGATAGGTTGGGTTAGGTTAGGTTATATTAGGTTATTGATGTATATGAAGGGCAAACCGAGACGTAGAGGCCAACTCGCCAGGAATGTTATCAAATATTACCGCCGAGATGTTAGGTTGGGTTAGGTTAGGTTATATCACGTTATAGATGTATATAAAGGTCCCGCGGAGACGTAGAGGCCAGCAAGCCAGGAATGTGATCAAATATTACCGCCGAGATGTAAGGTTGGGTTAGGTTAGGTTATATTACGTTATTGATGTATATAAAGGTCCCACGGATACGTAGAGGCCAACTCGCCAGGAATGAGGTCAAATATACCGCCGAAATGTTAGGTTGGGTTAGGTTAGGTTATATTTCGTTATTGATGTAAATGAAGGTCCCACGGAGACGTAGAGGCCAACTCGCCAGGAATGTTGTCAAATATTACCGCCGAGATGATAGGTTGGGTTAGGTTAGGTTATATTACGTTATTGATGTATATAAAGGTCCCACGGAGACGTAGATGCCAACAAGCCAGGAATGTGGTCAAATATTACCGCCGAGATGATGGACAGGGTTAGCCTAGCTTATACTATGTTATTGTTGTATATAAAGGTCCGACGGAGACGTATAGGCCAACTCGCCAGGAATGTTGTCAAATATTACCGCCGAGATGATAGGTTGGGTTAGGTTAGGTTATATTACGTTATTGATGTATATGAAGGGCAAACCGAGACGTAGATGCCAGCAAGCCAGGAATGTGGTCAAATATTACCGCCGAGATGTTATTTTGGGTTAGGATAGGTTATATTACGTTATTGATGTATATAAATGTACCACGGAGACGTAGAGGCCAACTCGCCATGAATGTTTTCAAATATTACCGACGAGATGCTAGGTTGGGTTAGGTTAGGTTATATTACGTTATTGATGTATATAAAGGTCCCACGGAGACGTAGAGGCCAACTCGCCAGGAATGTTGTCAAATATTACCGCCGAGATGATAGGTTGGGTTAGGTTAGGTTATATTAGGTTATTGATGTATATGAAGGGCAAACCGAGACGTAGAGGCCAACTCGCCAGGAATGTTGTCAAATATTACCGCCGAGATATCAGGTTGGGTTAGGTTAGGTTATATTACGTTATGGATGTCTATAAAGGACCCACGGTGACGTAGAGGCCAACTCGCCAGGAATGTTTTCAAATATTACCGCCGAGATGTTAGGTTGGGTTAGGTTAGATTATATCACGTTATAGATGTATATAAAGGTCCCGCGGAGACGTAGAGGCCAACAAGGCAGGAATGTGTTCAAATATTACCGCCGAGATGTTAGATTGGGTTATGTTAGGTTATATTACGGTATTGATGTATATAAAGGTCCCACGGAGACGTAGAGGCCAACAAGCCAGGAATGTGATCAAATATTACCGCCGAGATGTAAGGTTGGGTTAGGTTAGGTTATATTACGTTATTGATGTATATAAAGGTCCCACGGATACGTAGAGGCCAACTCGCCAGGAATGAGGTTAAATATACCGCCGAAATGTTAGGTTGGGTTAGGTTAGATTATATAACGTTATAGATGTATATAAAGGTCCCGCGGAGACGTAGAGGCCAACAAGGCAGGAATGTGTTCAAATATTACCGCCGGGATGTTAGATTGGTTTAGGTTAGGTTATATTACGTTATTGATGTATATAAAGGTCCCACGGAGACGTAGAGGCCAGCAAGCCAGGAATGTGATCAAATATTACCGCCGAAATGTTAGGTTGGGTTAGGTTAGGTTATATTACGTTATTGATGTATATAAAGGACCCACGGAGACGTGGAGGCCAACTCGCCAGGAATGTTGTCAAATATTACCGCCGAGATGATAGGTTGGGTTAGGTTAGGTTATATTACGTTATTGATGTATATAAAGGTCCCACGGAGACGTAGATGCCAGCAAGCTAGGAATGTGGTCAAATATTACCGCCGAGATGTTATTTTGGGTTAGGATAGGTTATATTACGTTATTGATGTATATAAATGTACCACGGAGACGTAGATGCCAACTCGCCATGAATGTTTTCAAATATTACCGCCGAGATGTTAGGTTGGGTTAGGTTAGGTTATATTACGTTATGGATGTCTATAAAGGACCCACGGTGACGTAGAGGCCAACTCGCCAGGAATGTTTTCAAATATTACCGCCGAGATGTTAGGTTGGGTTAGGTTAGATTATATCACGTTATAGATGTATATAAAGGTCCCGCGGAGACGTAGAGGCCAACAAGGCAGGAATGTGTTCAAATATTACCGCCGAGATGTTAGATTGGGTTAGGTTAGGTTATATTACGTTATTGATGTATATAAAGGTCCCACGGAGACGTAGAGGCCAACAAGACTGGAATGTGATCAAATATTACCGCCGAGATGTAAGGTTGGGTTAGGTTAGGTTATATTACGTTATTGATGTATATAAAGGTCCCACGGAGACGTGGAGGCCAACTCGCCAGGAATGTTGTCAAATATTACCGCCGAGATGATAGGTTGGGTTAGGTTAGGTTATATTACGTTATTGATGTATATAAAGGTCCCACGGAGACGTAGATGCCAGCAAGCTAGGAATGTGGTCAAATATTACCGCCGAGATGTTATTTTGGGTTAGGATAGGTTATATTACGTTATTGATGTATATAAATGTACCACGGAGACGTAGATGCCAACTCGCCATGAATGTTTTCAAATATTACCGCCGAGATGTTAGGTTGGGTTAGGTTAGGTTATATTACGTTATGGATGTCTATAAAGGACCCACGGTGACGTAGAGGCCAACTCGCCAGGAATGTTTTCAAATATTACCGCCGAGATGTTAGGTTGGGTTAGGTTAGATTATATCACGTTATAGATGTATATAAAGGTCCCGCGGAGACGTAGAGGCCAACAAGGCAGGAATGTGTTCAAATATTACCGCCGAGATGTTAGATTGGGTTAGGTTAGGTTATATTACGTTATTGATGTATGTAAAGGTCCCACGGAGACGTAGAGGCCAACAAGACAGGAATGTGATCAAATATTACCGCCGAGATGTAAGGTTGGGTTAGGTTAGGTTATATTACGTTATTGATGTATATAAAGGTGCCACGGAGACGTGGAGTCCAACTCGCCAGGAATGTTGTCAAATATTACCGCCGAGATGATAGGTTGGGTTAGGTTAGGTTATATTACGTTATTGATGTATATAAAGGTCCCACGGAGACGTAGATGCCAGCAAGCCAGGAATGTGGTCAAATATTACCGCCGAGATGTTATTTTGGGTTGGGATAGGTTATATTACGTTATTGATGTATATAAATGTACCACGGAGACGTAGAGGCCAACTCGCCATGAATGTTTTCAAATATTACCGCCGAGATGTTAGGTTGGGTTAGGTTAGGTTATATTACGTTATTGATGTATATAATGGTCCCACGGAGACGTAGAGGCCAACTCGCCAGGAATGTTGTCAAATAATACCGCCGAGATGATAGGTTGGGTTAGGTTAGGTTATATTACGTTATTGATGTATATAAAGGTCCCACGGAGACGTAGATGCCAGCAAGCCAGGAATGTGGTCAAATATTACCGCCGAGATGTTATTTTGGGTTAGGATAGGTTATATTACGTTATTGATGTATATAAATGTACCACGGAGACGTAGAGGCCAACTCGCCAGGTATGTTGTCAAATATTAGCACCGAGATGATAGGTTGTGTTAGGTTAGTTTATATTTGGTTATTGATGTATATGAAGGTCCCACGGAGACGCCGAGGCCAACAAGCCAGGAATGTGGTCAAATATTACCGCCGAGATGATAGACTGGGTTAGCCTAGCTTATACTATGTTATTGTTGTATATAAAAGTCCGACGGAGTCGTATAGGCCAACTCGCCAGGAATGTTGTCAAATATTACCGCCGAGATGATAGGTTGGGTTCGGTGAGGTTATATTACGTTATTGATGTATATGAAGGTCAAACCGAGACGTAGAGGCCAACTCGCCAGGAATGTTGTCAAATATTACCGCCGAGATGATAGGTTGTGTTCGGTTAGGTTATATTACGTTATTGATGTATATGAAGGTCAAACCGAGACGTAGAGGCCAACTCGCCAGGAATGTTGTCAAATATAACCGCCGAGATGTTATTTTGGGTTAGGATAGGTTATATTACGTTATTGATGTATATAAATGTACCACGGAGACGTAGATGCCAACAAGCCAGGAATGTGGGCAAATATTACCGCCGAGATGTTAGGTTGGATTAGGTTAGATTATATCACGTTATAGATGTATATAAAGGTCCCGCGGAGACGTAGAGGCCAACAAGGCAGGAATGTGTTCAAATATTACCGCCGAGATGTTAGATTGGGTTAGGATAGGTTATATTACGTTATTGATGTATATAAATGTACCACGGAGACGTAGATGCCAACTCGCCATGAATGTTTTCAAATATTACCGCCGAGATGTTAGGTTGGGTTAGGTTAGGTTATATTACGTTATGGATGTCTATAAAGGACCCACGGTGACGTAGAGGCCAACTCGCCAGGAATGTTTTCAAATATTACCGCCGAGATGTTAGGTTGGGTTAGGTTAGATTATATCACGTTATAGATGTATATAAAGGTCCCGCGGAGACGTAGAGGCCAACAAGGCAGGAATGTGTTCAAATATTACCGCCGAGATGTTAGATTGGGTTAGGTTAGGTTATATTACGTTATTGATGTATATAAAGGTCCCACGGAGACGTAGAGGCCAACAAGACTGGAATGTGATCAAATATTACCGCCGAGATGTAAGGTTGGGTTAGGTTAGGTTATATTACGTTATTGATGTATATAAAGGTCCCACGGAGACGTGGAGGCCAACTCGCCAGGAATGTTGTCAAATATTACCGCCGAGATGATAGGTTGGGTTAGGTTAGGTTATATTACGTTATTGATGTATATAAAGGTCCCACGGACACGTAGATGCCAGCAAGCTAGGAATGTGGTCAAATATTACCGCCGAGATGTTATTTTGGGTTAGGATAGGTTATATTACGTTATTGATGTATATAAATGTACCACGGAGACGTAGATGCCAACTCGCCATGAATGTTTTCAAATATTACCGCCGAGATGTTAGGTTGGGTTAGGTTAGGTTATATTACGTTATGGATGTCTATAAAGGACCCACGGTGACGTAGAGGCCAACTCGCCAGGAATGTTTTCAAATATTACCGCCGAGATGTTAGGTTGGGTTAGGTTAGATTATATCACGTTATAGATGTATATAAAGGTCCCGCGGAGACGTAGAGGCCAACAAGGCAGGAATGTGTTCAAATATTACCGCCGAGATGTTAGATTGGGTTAGGTTAGGTTATATTACGTTATTGATGTATGTAAAGGTCCCACGGAGACGTAGAGGCCAACAAGACAGGAATGTGATCAAATATTACCGCCGAGATGTAAGGTTGGGTTAGGTTAGGTTATATTACGTTATTGATGTATATAAAGGTCCCAAGGATACGTAGAGGCCAACTCGCCAGGAATGAGGTCAAATAATACCGCCGAGATGATAGGTTGGGTTAGGTTAGGTTATATTACTTTATTGATGTATATAAAGGTCCCACGGAGACGTAGATGCCAGCAAGCCAGGAATGTGGTCAAATATTACCGCCGAGATGTCATTTTGGGTTAGGATAGGTTATATTACGTTATTGATGTATATAAATGTACCACGGAGACGTAGAGGCCAACTCGCCAGGTATGTTGTCAAATATTAGCACCGAGATGATAGGTTGTGTTAGGTTAGTTTATATTTGGTTATTGATGTATATGAAGGTCCCACGGAGACGCCGAGGCCAACAAGCCAGGAATGTGGTCAAATATTACCGCCGAGATGATAGACTGGGTTAGCCTAGCTTATACTATGTTATTGTTGTATATAAAAGTCCGACGGAGTCGTATAGGCCAACTCGCCAGGAATGTTGTCAAATATTACCGCCGAGATGATAGGTTGGGTTCGGTGAGGTTATATTACGTTATTGATGTATATGAAGGTCAAACCGAGACGTAGAGGCCAACTCGCCAGGAATGTTGTCAAATATTACCGCCGAGATGATAGGTTGGGTTCGGTTATGTTATATTACGTTATTGATGTATATGAAGGTCAAACCGAGACGTAGAGGCCAACTCGCCAGGAATGTTGTCAAATATAACCGCCGAGATGTTATTTTGGGTTAGGATAGGTTATATTACGTTATTGATGTATATAAATGTACCACGGAGACGTAGATGCCAACAAGCCAGGAATGTGGGCAAATATTACCGCCGAGATGTTATTTTGGGTTAGGATAGGTTATATTACGTTATTGATGTATATAAATGTACCACGGAGACGTAGATGCAAACTCGCCATGAATGTTTTCAAATATTACCGCCGAGATATCAGGTTGGGTTAGGTTAGGTTATATTACGTTATTTATGTCTATAAAGGACCCACGGTGACGTAGAGGCCAACTCGCCAGGAATGTTTTCAAATATTACCGCCGAGATGTTAGGTTGGATTAGGTTAGATTATATCACGTTATAGATGTATATAAATGTCCCGCGGAGACGTAGAGGCCAACAAGGCAGGAATGTGTTCAAATATTACCGCCGAGATGTTAGATTGGGTTAGGTTAGGTTATACTACGTTATTGATGTATATAAAGGTCCCACGGAGACGCAGAGGCCAACAAGCCAGGAATGTGATCAAATATTACCGCCGAGATGTAAGGTTGGGTTAGGTTAGGTTATATTACGTTATTGATGTATATAAAGGTCCCACGGAGACGTAGAGGCCAACTCGCCAGGAATGTTGTCAAATATTACCGCCGAGATGATAGGTTGGGTTAGGTTAGGTTATATTAGGTTATTGATGTATATGAAGGGCAAACCGAGACGTAGAGGCCAACTCGCCAGGAATGTTATCAAATATTACCGCCGAGATGTTAGGTTGGGTTAGGTTAGGTTATATCACGTTATAGATGTATATAAAGGTCCCGCGGAGACGTAGAGGCCAGCAAGCCAGGAATGTGATCAAATATTACCGCCGAGATGTAAGGTTGGGTTAGGTTAGGTTATATTACGTTATTGATGTATATAAAGGTCCCACGGATACGTAGAGGCCAACTCGCCAGGAATGAGGTCAAATATACCGCCGAAATGTTAGGTTGGGTTAGGTTAGGTTATATTTCGTTATTGATGTAAATGAAGGTCCCACGGAGACGTAGAGGCCAACTCGCCAGGAATGTTGTCAAATATTACCGCCGAGATGATAGGTTGGGTTAGGTTAGGTTATATTACGTTATTGATGTATATAAAGGTCCCACGGAGACGTAGATGCCAACAAGCCAGGAATGTGGTCAAATATTACCGCCGAGATGATGGACAGGGTTAGCCTAGCTTATACTATGTTATTGTTGTATATAAAGGTCCGACGGAGACGTATAGGCCAACTCGCCAGGAATGTTGTCAAATATTACCGCCGAGATGATAGGTTGGGTTAGGTTAGGTTATATTACGTTATTGATGTATATGAAGGGCAAACCGAGACGTAGAGGCCAACTCGCCAGAAATGTTGTCAAATATTACCGCCGAGATGTTAGGTTGGGTTAGGTTAGGTTATATCACGTTATAGATGTATATAAAGGTTCCGCGGAGACGTAGAGGCCAGCAAGCCAGGAATGTGATCAAATATTACCGCCGAGATGTTAGGTTGGGTTAGGTTAGGTTATATTACGTTATTGATGTATATAAAGGTGCCACGGAGACGTGGAGTCCAACTCGCCAGGAATGTTGTCAAATATTACCGCCGAGATGATAGGTTGGGTTAGGTTAGGTTATATTACGTTATTGATGTATATAAAGGTCCCACGGAGACGTAGATGCCAGCAAGCCAGGAATGTGGTCAAATATTACCGCCGAGATGTTATTTTGGGTTGGGATAGGTTATATTACGTTATTGATGTATATAAATGTACCACGGAGACGTAGAGGCCAACTCGCCATGAATGTTTTCAAATATTACCGCCGAGATGTTAGGTTGGGTTAGGTTAGGTTATATTACGTTATTGATGTATATAATGGTCCCACGGAGACGTAGAGGCCAACTCGCCAGGAATGTTGTCAAATAATACCGCCGAGATGATAGGTTGGGTTAGGTTAGGTTATATTACGTTATTGATGTATATAAAGGTCCCACGGAGACGTAGATGCCAGCAAGCCAGGAATGTGGTCAAATATTACCGCCGAGATGTTATTTTGGGTTAGGATAGGTTATATTACGTTATTGATGTATATAAATGTACCACGGAGACGTAGAGGCCAACTCGCCAGGTATGTTGTCAAATATTAGCACCGAGATGATAGGTTGTGTTAGGTTAGTTTATATTTGGTTATTGATGTATATGAAGGTCCCACGGAGACGCCGAGGCCAACAAGCCAGGAATGTGGTCAAATATTACCGCCGAGATGATAGACTGGGTTAGCCTAGCTTATACTATGTTATTGTTGTATATAAAAGTCCGACGGAGTCGTATAGGCCAACTCGCCAGGAATGTTGTCAAATATTACCGCCGAGATGATAGGTTGGGTTCGGTGAGGTTATATTACGTTATTGATGTATATGAAGGTCAAACCGAGACGTAGAGGCCAACTCGCCAGGAATGTTGTCAAATATTACCGCCGAGATGATAGGTTGTGTTCGGTTAGGTTATATTACGTTATTGATGTATATGAAGGTCAAACCGAGACGTAGAGGCCAACTCGCCAGGAATGTTGTCAAATATAACCGCCGAGATGTTATTTTGGGTTAGGATAGGTTATATTACGTTATTGATGTATATAAATGTACCACGGAGACGTAGATGCCAACAAGCCAGGAATGTGGGCAAATATTACCGCCGAGATGTTAGGTTGGATTAGGTTAGATTATATCACGTTATAGATGTATATAAAGGTCCCGCGGAGACGTAGAGGCCAACAAGGCAGGAATGTGTTCAAATATTACCGCCGAGATGTTAGATTGGGTTAGGTTAGGTTATACTACGTTATTGATGTATATAAAGGTCCCACGGAGACGCAGAGGCCAACAAGCCAGGAATGTGATCAAATATTACCGCCGAGATGTAAGGTTGGGTTAGGTTAGGTTATATAACGTTATTGATGTATATAAAGGTCCCACGGAGACGTAGAGGCCAACTCGCCAGGAATGAGGTCAAATATACCGCCGAGATGTTAGGTTGTGTTAGGTTAGGTTATATTTCGTTATTGATGTATATGAAGGTCCCACGGAGACGTAGAGGCCAACTCGCCAGGAATGTTGTCAAATATTACCGCCGAGATGATAGGTTGGGTTAGGTTAGGTTATATTAGGTTATTGATGTATATGAAGGGCAAACCGAGACGTAGAGGCCAACTCGCCAGGAATGTTATCAAATATTACCGCCGAGATGTTAGGTTGGGTTAGGTTAGGTTATATCACGTTATAGATGTATATAAAGGTCCCGCGGAGACGTAGAGGCCAGCAAGCCAGGAATGTGATCAAATATTACCGCCGAGATGTAAGGTTGGGTTAGGTTAGGTTATATTACGTTATTGATGTATATAAAGGTCCCACGGATACGTAGAGGCCAACTCGCCAGGAATGAGGTCAAATATACCGCCGAAATGTTAGGTTGGGTTAGGTTAGGTTATATTTCGTTATTGATGTAAATGAAGGTCCCACGGAGACGTAGAGGCCAACTCGCCAGAAATGTTGTCAAATATTACCGCCGAGATGATAGGTTGGGTTAGGTTAGGTTATATTACGTTATTGATGTATATAAAGGTCCCACGGAGACGTAGATGCCAACAAGCCAGGAATGTGGTCAAATATTACCGCCGAGATGATGGACAGGGTTAGCCTAGCTTATACTATGTTATTGTTGTATATAAAGGTCCGACGGAGACGTATAGGCCAACTCGCCAGGAATGTTGTCAAATATTACCGCCGAGATGATAGGTTGGGTTAGGTTAGGTTATATTACGTTATTGATGTATATGAAGGGCAAACCGAGACGTAGATGCCAGCAAGCCAGGAATGTGGTCAAATATTACCGCCGAGATGTTATTTTGGGTTAGGATAGGTTATATTACGTTATTGATGTATATAAATGTACCACGGAGACGTAGAGGCCAACTCGCCATGAATGTTTTCAAATATTACCGACGAGATGCTAGGTTGGGTTAGGTTAGGTTATATTACGTTATTGATGTATATAAAGGTCCCACGGAGACGTAGAGGCCAACTCGCCAGGAATGTTGTCAAATATTACCGCCGAGATGATAGGTTGGGTTAGGTTAGGTTATATTAGGTTATTGATGTATATGAAGGGCAAACCGAGACGTAGAGGCCAACTCGCCAGGAATGTTGTCAAATATTACCGCCGAGATATCAGGTTGGGTTAGGTTAGGTTATATTACGTTATGGATGTCTATAAAGGACCCACGGTGACGTAGAGGCCAACTCGCCAGGAATGTTTTCAAATATTACCGCCGAGATGTTAGGTTGGGTTAGGTTAGATTATATCACGTTATAGATGTATATAAAGGTCCCGCGGAGACGTAGAGGCCAACAAGGCAGGAATGTGTTCAAATATTACCGCCGAGATGTTAGATTGGGTTATGTTAGGTTATATTACGGTATTGATGTATATAAAGGTCCCACGGAGACGTAGAGGCCAACAAGCCAGGAATGTGATCAAATATTACCGCCGAGATGTAAGGTTGGGTTAGGTTAGGTTATATTACGTTATTGATGTATATAAAGGTCCCACGGATACGTAGAGGCCAACTCGCCAGGAATGAGGTCAAATATACCGCCAAAATGTTAGGTTGGGTTAGGTTAGATTATATAACGTTATAGATGTATATAAAGGTCCCGCGGAAACGTAGAGGCCAACAAGGCAGGAATGTGTTCAAATATTACCGCCGAGATGTTAGATTGGTTTAGGTTAGGTTATATTACGTTATTGATGTATATAAAGGTCCCACGGAGACGTAGAGGCCAGCAAGCCAGGAATGTGATCAAATATTAGCGCCGAAATGTTAGGTTGGGTTAGGTTAGGTTATATTACGTTATTGATGTATATAAAGGACCCACGGAGACGTGGAGGCCAACTCGCCAGGAATGTTGTCAAATATTACCGCCGAGATGATAGGTTGGGTTAGGTTAGGTTATATTAAGTTATTGATGTATATAAAGGTCCCACGGAGACGTAGATGCCAGCAAGCTAGGAATGTGGTCAAATATTACCGCCGAGATGTTATTTTGGGTTAGGATAGGTTATATTACGTTATTGATGTATATAAATGTACCACGGAGACGTAGATGCCAACTCGCCATGAATGTTTTCAAATATTACCGCCGAGATGTTAGGTTGGGTTAGGTTAGGTTATATTACGTTATGGATGTCTATAAAGGACCCACGGTGACGTAGAGGCCAACTCGCCAGGAATGTTTTCAAATATTACCGCCGAGATGTTAGGTTGGGTTAGGTTAGATTATATCACGTTATAGATGTATATAAAGGTCCCGCGGAGACGTAGAGGCCAGCAAGCCAGGAATGTGATCAAATATTACCACCGAGATGTTAGGTTGGGTTAGGTTAGGTTATAATACGTTCTTGATGTATATAAAGGTCCCACGGAGACGTAGAGGCCAACTCGCCAGGAATGTTGTCAAATATTACCGCCGAGATGATAGGTTGGGTTAGGTTAGGTTATATTAGGTTATTGATGTATATGAAGGGCAAACCGAGACGTAGAGGCCAACTCGCCAGGAATGTTATCAAATATTACCGCCGAGATGTTAGGTTGGGTTAGGTTAGGTTATATCACGTTATAGATGTATATAAAGGTCCCGCGGAGACGTAGAGGCCAGCAAGCCAGGAATGTGATCAAATATTACCGCCGAGATGTAAGGTTGGGTTAGGTTAGGTTATATTACGTTATTGATGTATATAAAGGTCCCACGGATACGTAGAGGCCAACTCGCCAGGAATGAGGTCAAATATACCGCCGAAATGTTAGGTTGGGTTAGGTTAGGTTATATTTCGTTATTGATGTAAATGAAGGTCTCACGGAGACGTAGAGGCCAACTCGCCAGGAATGTTGTCAAATATTACCGCCGAGATGATAGGTTGGGTTAGGTTAGGGTATATTACGTTATTGATGTATATAAAGGTCCCACGGAGACGTAGATGCCAACAAGCCAGGAATGTGGTCAAATATTACCGCCGAGATGATGGACAGGGTTAGCCTAGCTTATACTATGTTATTGTTGTATATAAAGGTCCGACGGAGACGTATAGGCCAACTCGCCAGGAATGTTGTCAAATATTACCGCCGAGATGATAGGATGGGTTAGGTTAGGTTATATTACGTTATTGATGTATATGAAGGGCAAACCGAGACGTAGAGGCCAACTCGCCAGGAATGTTGTCAAATATTACCGCCGAGATGTTAGGTTGGGTTAGGTTAGGTTATATCACGTTATAGATGTATATAAAGGTCCCGCGGAGACGTAGAGGCCAACTCGCCAGGAATGTTGTCAAATATTACCGCCGAGATGTTAGGTTGGGTTAGGTTAGGTTATTTCACGTTATAGATGTATATAAGGGTCCCGCGGAGACGTAGAGGCCAGCAAGCCAGGAATGTTGTCAAATATTACCGCCGAGATGATAGGTTGGGTTAGGTTAGGTTATATTACGTTATTGATGTATATAAAGGTCCCACGGATACGTAGAGGCCAACTCGCCAGGAATGAGGTCAAATATACCGCCGAGATGTTAGGTTGTGTTAGGTTAGTTTATATTTGTTTATTGATGTATATGAAGGTCCCACGGAGATGCCGAGGCCAACAAGCCAGGAATGTGGTCAAATATTACCGCCGAGATGATAGACTGGGTTAGCCTAGCTTATACTATGTTATTGTTGTATATAAAAGTCCGACGGAGACGTATAGGCCAACTCGCCAGGAATGTTGTCAAATATTACCGCCGAGATGATAGGTTGGGTTCGGTTAGGTTATATTACGTTATTGATGTATATGAAGGTCAAACCAAGACGTAGAGGCCAACTCGCCAGGAATGTTGTCAAATATTACCGCCGAGATGATAGGTTGGGTTCGGTTAGGTTATATTACGTTATTGATGTATATGAAGGTCAAACCGAGACGTAGAGGCCAACTCGCCAGGAATGTTGTCAAATATAACCGCCGAGATGTTATTTTGGGTTAGGATAGGTTATATTACGTTATTGATGTATATAAATGTACCACGGAGACGTAGATGCCAACAAGCCAGGAATGTGGGCAAATATTACCGCCGAGATGTTATTTTGGGTTAGGATAGGTTATATTACGTTATTGATGTATATAAATGTACCACGGAGACGTAGATGCCAACTCGCCATGAATGTTTTCAAATATTACCGCCGAGATATCAGGTTGGGTTAGGTTAGGTTATATTACGTTATGGATGTCTATAAAGGACCCACGGTGACGTAGAGGCCAACTCGCCAGGAATGTTTTCAAATATTACCGCCGAGATGTTAGGTTGGATTAGGTTAGATTATATCACGTTATAGATGTATATAAAGGTCCCGCGGAGACGTAGAGGCCAACAAGGCAGGAATGTGTTCAAATATTACCGCCGAGATGTTAGATTGGGTTAGGTTAGGTTATACTACGTTATTGATGTATATAAAGGTCCCACGGAGACGCAGATGCCAACAAGCCAGGAATGTGATCAAATATTACCGCCGAGATGTAAGGTTGGGTTAGGTTAGGTTATATTACGTTATTGATGTATATAAAGGTCCCACGGAGACGTAGAGGCCAACTCGCCAGGAATGAGGTCAAATATACCGCCGAGATGTTAGGTTGTGTTAGGTTAGGTTATATTTCGTTATTGATGTATATGAAGGTCCCACGGAGACGTAGAGGCCAACTCGCCAGGAATGTTGTCAAATATTACCGCCGAGATGATAGGTTGGGTTCGGTTAGGTTATATTACGTTATTGATGTATATGAAGGTCAAACCGAGACGTAGAGGCCAACTCGCCAGGAATGTTGTCAAATATAACCGCCGAGATGTTATTTTGGGTTAGGATAGGTTATATTACGTTATTGATGTATATAAATGTGCCACGGAGACGTAGATGCCAACAAGCCAGGAATGTGGGCAAATATTACCGCCGAGATGTTATTTTGGGTTAGGATAGGTTATATTACGTTATTGATGTATATAAATGTACCACGGAGACGTAGATGCCCACTCGCCATGAATGTTTTCAAATATTACCGCCGAGATATTAGGTTGGGTTAGGTTAGGTTATATTACGTTATGGATGTCTATAAAGGACCCACGGTGACGTAGAGGCCAACTCGCCAGGAATGTTTTCAAATATTACCGCCGAGATGTTAGGTTGGATTAGGTTAGATTATATCACGTTATAGATGTATATAAAGGTCCCGCGGAGACGTAGAGGCCAGCAAGCCAGGAATGTGATCAAATATTACCGCCGAGATGTTAGGTTGGGTTAGGTTAGGTTATATTACGTTATTGATGTATATAAAGGTCCCACGGAGACGTGGAGTCCAACTCGCCAGGAATGTTGTCAAATATTACCGCCGAGATGATAGGTTGGGTTAGGTTAGGTTATATTACGTTATTGATGTATATAAAGGTCCCACGGAGACGTAGATGCCAGCAAGCCAGGAATGTGGTCAAATATTACCGCCGAGATGTTATTTTGGGTTAGGATAGGTTATATTACGTTATTGATGTATATAAATGTACCACGGAGACGTAGAGGCCAACTCGCCATGAATGTTTTCAAATATTACCGCCGAGATGTTAGGTTGGGTTAGGTTAGGTTATATTACGTTCTTGATGTATATAAAGGTCCCACGGAGACGTAGAGGCCAACTCGCCAGGAATGTTGTCAAATATTACCGCCGAGATGATAGGTTGGGTTAGGTTAGGTTATATTAGGTTATTGATGTATATGAAGGGCAAACCGAGACGTAGAGGCCAACTCGCCAGGAATGTTATCAAATATTACCGCCGAGATGTTAGGTTGGGTTAGGTTAGGTTATATCACGTTATAGATGTATATAAAGGTCCCGCGGAGACGTAGAGGCCAGCAAGCCAGGAATGTGATCAAATATTACCGCCGAGATGTAAGGTTGGGTTAGGTTAGGTTATATTAGGTTATTGATGTATATGAAGGGCAAACCGAGACGTAGAGGCCAACTCGCCAGGAATGTTGTCAAATATTACCGCCGAGATGTTAGGTTGGGTTAGGTTAGGTTATATCACGTTATAGATGTATATAAAGGTCCCGCGGAGACGTAGAGGCCAGCAAGCCAGGAATGTGATCAAATATTACCGCCGAGATGTTAGGTTGGGTTAGGTTAGGTTATATTACGTTATTGATGTATATAAAGGTCCCACGGAGACGTGGAGTCCAACTCGCCAGGAATGTTGTCAAATATTACCACCGAGATGATAGGTTGGGTTAGGTTAGGTTATATTACGTTATTGATGTATATAAAGGACCCACGGAGACGTGGAGGCCAACTCGCCAGGAATGTTTTCAAATATTGCCGCCGAGATGTTATTCTGGGTTAGGTTAGGTTATATTACGTTATAGATGTATTTAAAGGTCCCGCGGAGACGTAGAGGCCAGCAAGCCAGGAATGTGATCAAATATTACCGCCGAAATGTTAGGTTGGGTTAGGTTAGGTTATATTACGTTATTGATGTATATAAAGGACCCACGGAGACGTGGAGGCCAACTCGCCAGGAATGTTTTCAAATATTGCCGCCGAGATGTTAGGTAGGGTTAGGTTAGGTTATATTACGTTATAGATGTATTTAAATGTCCCGCGGAGACGTAGAGGCCAGCAAGCCAGGAATGTGATCAAATATTACCGCCGAAATGTTAGGTTGGGTTAGGTTAGGTTATATTACGTTATTGATGTATATAAAGGACCCACGGAGACGTGGAGGCCAACTCGCCAGGAATGTTGTCAAATATTACCGCCGAGATGATAGGTTGGGTTAGGTTAGGTTATATTACGTTATTGATGTATATAAAGGTCCCACGGAGACGTAGATGCCAGCAAGCCAGGAATGTGGTCAAATATTACCGCCGAGATGTTATTTTGGGTTAGGATAGGTTATATTACGTTATTGATGTATATAAATGTACCACGGAGACGTAGAGGCCAACTCGCCATGAATGTTGTCAAATATTACCGCCGAGATGATAGGTTGGGTTAGGTTAGGTTATATTAGGTTATTGATGTATATGAAGGGCAAACCGAGACGTAGAGGCCAACTCGCCAGGAATGTTGTCAAATATTACCGCCGAGATGTTAGGTTGGGTTAGGTTAGGTTATATCACGTTATACATGTATATAAAGGTCCCGCGGAGACGTAGAGGCCAGCAAGCCAGGAATGTGATCAAATGTTACCGCCGAGATGTTAGGTTGGCTTAGGTTAGGTTATATTACGTTATTGATGTATATAAAGGTCCCACGGAGACGTGGAGTCCAACTCGCCAGGAATGTTGTCAAATATTACCGCCGAGATGATAGGTTGGGTTAGGTTAGGTTATATTACGTTATTGATGTATATAAAGGTCCCACGGAGACGTAGATGCCAGCAAGCCAGGAATGTGGTCAAATATTACCGCCGAGATGTTATTTTGGGTTAGGATAGGTTATATTACGTTATCGATGTATATAAATGTACCACGGAGACGTAGAGGCCAACTCGCCATGAATATTTTCAAATATTACCGCCGAGATGTTAGGTTGGGTTAGGTTAGGTTATATTACGTTATGGATGTCTATAAAGGACCCACGGTGACGTAGATGCCAACTCGCCAGGAATGTTTTCAAATATTACCGCTGAGATGTTAGGTTGTGTTAGGTTAGATTATATAACGTTATAGATGTATATAAAGGTCCCGCGGAGACGTAGAGGCCAGCAAGGCAGGAATGTGTTCAAATATTGCCGCCGAGATGTTAGATTGGTTTAGGTTAGGTTATATTACGTTATTGATGTATATAAAGGTCCCACGGAGACGTAGAGGCCAACAAGCCAGGAATGTGATCAAATATTACCGCCGAGATGTAAGGTTGGGTTAGGTTAGGTTATATTACGTTATTGGCGTATATAAAGGTCCCACGGAGACGTAGAGGCCAACTCGCCAGGAATGAGGTCAAATATACCGGCGAGATGTTAGGTTTGGTTAGGTTAGGTTATATTTCGTTATTGATGTATATGAAGGTCCCACGGAGACGTAGATGCCAACAAGCCAGGAATGTGGGCAAATATTACCGCCGAGATGTTATTTTGGGTTAGGATAGGTTATATTACGTTATTGATGTATATAAATGTACCACGGAGACGTAGATGCCAACTCGCCATGAATGTTTTCAAATATTACCGCCGAGATGTTCGGTTGGGTTAGGTTAGGTTATATTACGTTATGGATGTCTATAAAGGACCCACGGTGACGTAGAGGCCAACTCGCCAGGAATGTTTTCAAATATTACCGCCGAGATGTTAGGTTGGATTAGGTTAGATTATATCACGTTATAGATGTATATAAAGGTCCCGCGGAGACGTAGAGGCCAACAATTCAGGAATGTGTTCAAATATTACCGCCGAGATGTCAGATTGGGTTAGGTTAGGTTATATTACGTTATAGATGTATATAAAGGTCCCACGGAGACGTAGAGGCCAACAAGCCAGGAATGTGATCAAATATTACCGCCGAGATGTAAGGTTCGGTTAGGTTAAGTTATATTACGTTATTGATGTATATAAAGGTCCCACGGAGACGTAGAGGCCAACTCGCCAGGAATGAGGTCAAATATACCGCCGAGTTGTTAGGTTGTGTTAGGTTAGGTTATACTTCGTTATTGATTTATATGAAGGTCCCACGGAGACGTAGAGGCCAACTCGCCAGGAATGTTGTCAAATATTACCGCCGAGATGTTAGGTTGGGTTAGGTTAGGTTATATTACGTTATTGATGTATATAAAGGTCCCACGGAGACGTAGATGCCAGCAAGCCAGGAATGTGGTCAAATATTACCGCCGAGGTGTTAGGTTTGGTTAGGTTAGGTTATATTACGTTATAGATGTATTTAAAGGTCCCGCGGAGACGTAGAGGCCAGCAAGCCAGGAATGTGATCAAATGTTACCGCCGAGATGTTAGGTTGGTTTCGGTTATGTTATATTACGTTATTGATGTATATGAAGGACAAACCGAGACGTAGAGGCCAACTCGCCAGGAATGTTGTCAAATATTACCGCCGAGATGTTAGGTTGGGTTAGGTTAGGTTATATTACGTTATTGATGTATATAAAGGTCCCACGGAGACGCAGAGGCCAACAAGCCAGGAATGTGATCAAATATTACCGCCGAGATGTAAGGTTGGGTTAGGTTAGGTTATATTACGTTATTGATGTATATAAAGGTCCCACGGAGACGTAGAGGCCAACTCGCCAGGAATGAGGTCAAATATACCGCCGAGATGTTAGGTTGTGTTAGGTTAGGTTATATTTCGTTATTGATGTATATGAAGGTCCCACGGAGACGTAGAGGCCAACTCGCCAGGAATGTTGTCAAATATTATCGCCGAGATGATAGGTTGGGTTAGGTTAGGTTATATTACGTTATTGATGTATATAAAGGTCCCACGGAGACGTAGATGCCAACAAGCCAGGAATGTGGTCAAATACTACCGCCGAGATGATAGACTGGGTTAGCCTAGCTTATACTATGTTATTGTTGTATATAAAGGTCCGACGTAGACGTATAGGCCAACTCGCCAGGAATGTTGTCAAATATTACCGCCGAGATGATAGGTTGGGTTAGGTTAGGTTATATTACGTTATTGATGTATATGAAGGTCCCACGGAGACGCCGAGGCCAACAAGCCAGGAATGTGGTCAAATATTACCGCCGAGATGATAGACTGGGTTAGCCTAGCTTATACTATGTTATTGTTGTATATTAAAGTCCGACGGAGACGTATAGGCCAACTCGCCAGGAATGTTGTCAAATATTACCGCCGAGATGATAGGTTGGGTTCGGTTAGGTTATATTACGTTATTGATGTATATGAAGGTCAAACCGAGACGTAATGGCCAACTCGCCAGGAATGTTGTCAAATATTACCGCCGAGATGATAGGTTGGGTTGGGTTAGGTTATATTACGTTATTGATGTATATGAAGGTCAAACCGAGACGTAGAGGCCAACTCGCCAGGAATGTTGTCAAATATAACCGCCGCGATGTTATTTTGGGTTAGGATAGGTTATATTACGTTATTGATGTATATAAATGTACCACGGAGACGTAGATGCCAACTCGCCATGAATGTTTTTAAATATTACCGCCGAGATATTAGGTTGGGTTAGGTTAGGTTATATTACGTTATGGATGTCTATAAAGGACCCACGGTGACGTAGAGGCCAACTCGCCAGGAATGTTTTCAAATATTACCGCCGAGATGTTAGGTTGGATTAGGTTAGATTATATCACGTTATAGATGTATATAAAGGTCCCGCGGAGACGTAGAGGCCAACAATTCAGGAATGTGTTCAAATATTACCGCCGAGATGTCAGATTGGGTTAGGTTAGGTTATATTACGTTATAGATGTATATAAAGGTCCCACGGAGACGTAGAGGCCAACAAGCCAGGAATGTGATCAAATATTACCGCCGAGATGTAAGGTTCGGTTAGGTTAAGTTATATTACGTTATTGATGTATATAAAGGTCCCACGGAGACGTAGAGGCCAACTCGCCAGGAATGAGGTCAAATATACCGCCGAGTTGTTAGGTTGTGTTAGGTTAGGTTATACTTCGTTATTGATTTATATGAAGGTCCCACGGAGACGTAGAGGCCAACTCGCCAGGAATGTTGTCAAATATTACCGCCGAGATGTTAGGTTGGGTTAGGTTAGGTTATATTACGTTATTGATGTATATAAAGGTCCCACGGAGACGTAGATGCCAGCAAGCCAGGAATGTGGTCAAATATTACCGCCGAGGTGTTAGGTTTGGTTAGGTTAGGTTATATTACGTTATAGATGTATTTAAAGGTCCCGCGGAGACGTAGAGGCCAGCAAGCCAGGAATGTGATCAAATATTACCGCCGAGATGTTAGGTTGGGTTAGGTTAGGTTATATTACGTTATTGATGTATATAAAGGTCCCATGGAGACGTATAGGCCAACTCGCCGGGAATGTTGTCAAATATTACCGCCGAGATGTTAGCTTGGGTTAGGTTAGGTTATATTACGTTATGGATGTCTATAAAGGTCCCACGGTGACGTAGAGGCCAACTCGCCAGGAATGTTTTCAAATATTACCGCCGAGATGTCCGGTTGGGTTAGGTTAGGTTATATCACGTTATAGATGTATATAAAGGTCCCGCGGAGACGTAGATGCCAGCAAGCCAGGAATGTGTTCAAATATTACCGCCGAGATGTCAGATTGGCTTAGGTTAGGTTATATTACGTTATAGATGTATATAAAGGTCTCACGGAGACGTAGAGGCCAACAAGCCAGGAATGTGATCAAATATTACCGCCGAGATGTAAGGTTGGGTTAGGTTAAGTTATATTACGTTATTGATGTATATAAAGGTCCCACGGAGACGTAGAGGCCAACTCGCCAGGAATGAGGTCAAATATACCGCCGAGATGTTAGGTTGTGTTAGGTTAGGTTATATTTCGTTATTGATTTATATGAAGGTCCCACGGAGACGTAGAGGCCAACTCGCCAGGAATGTTGTCAAATATTACCGCCGAGATGTTAGGTTGGGTTAGGTTAGGTTATATTACGTTATTGATGTATATAAAGGTCCCACGGAGGCGTAGATGCCAGCAAGCCAGGAATGTGGTCAAATATTACCGCCGAGGTGTTAGGTTTGGTTAGGTTAGGTTATATTACGTTATAGATGTATTTAAAGGTCCCGCGGAGACGTAGAGGCCAGCAAGCCAGGAATGTGATCAAATGTTACCGCCGAGATGTTAGGTTGGGTTAGGTTAGGTTATATTACGTTATTGATGTATATAAAGGACCCACGGAGACGTGGAGGCCAACTCGCCAGGAATGTTGTCAAATATTACCGCCGAGATGATAGGTTGGGTTAGGTTAGGTTATATTACGTTATTGATGTATATAAAGGTCCCACGGAGACGTAGATGCCAACAAGCCAGCAATGTGGTCAAATATTACCGCCGAGATGCTATTTTGGGTTAGGATAGGTTATATTACGCTATTGATGTATATAAAGGTCCCGCGGAGACGTAGATGCCTACAAGCCAGGAATGTGGTCAAATATTACCGCCGAGATGTTATTTTGGGTTAGGATAGGTTATATTACGTTATTGATGTATATAAATGTACCACGGAGACGTAGATGCCAACAAGCCAGGAATGTGGGCAAATATTACCGCCGAGATGTTATTTTGGGTTAGGATAGGTTATATTACGTTATTGATGTATATAAATGTACCACGGAGACGTAGATGCCAACTCGCCATGAATGTTTTCAAATATTATCTCCGAGATGTAAGGTTGGGTTAGGTTAGGTTATATTACGTTATTGATGTATATAAAGGTCCCACGGATACGTAGAGGCCAACTCGCCAGGAATGAGGTCAAATATACCGCCGAGATGTTAGGTTGTGTTAGGTTAGGTTATATTTCGTTATTGATGTACATGATGGTCCCACGGAGACGTAGAGGCCAACTCGCCAGAAATGTTGTCAAATATTACCGCCGAGATGATAGGTTGGGTTAGGTTAGGTTATATTACTTTATTGATGTATATAAAGGTCCCACGGAGACGTAGATGCCAACAAGCCAGGAATGTGGTCAAATATTACCGCCGAGATGATGGACAGGGTTAGCCTAGCTTATACTATGTTATTGTTGTATATAAAGGTCCGACGGAGACTTATAGGCCAACTCGCCAGGAATGTTGTCAAATATTACCGCCGAGATGATAGGTTGGGTTAGGTTAGGTTATATTACGTTATTGATGTATATGAAGGTCAAACCGAGACGTAGAGGCCAACTCGCCAGGAATGTTGTCAAATATTACCGCCGAGATGATAGGTTGGGTTGGGTTAGGTTATATTACGTTATTGATGTATATGAAGATCAAACCGAGACGTAGAGGCCAACTCGCCAGGAATGTGGTCAAATATAACCGCCGCGATGTTATTTTGGGTTAGGATAGGTTATATTACGTTATTGATGTATATAAATGTACCACGGAGACGTAGATGCCAACAAGCCAGGAATGTGGGCAAATATTACCGCCGAGATGTTATTTTGGGTTAGGATAGGTTATATTACGTTATTGATGTATATAAATGTACCACGGAGACGTAGATGCCAACTCGCCATGAATGTTTTCAAATATTCCCGCCGAGATATTAGGTTGGGTTAGGTTAGGTTATATTACGTTATGGATGTCTATAAAGGACCCACGGTGACGTAGAGGCCAACTCGCCAGGAATGTTTTCAAATATTACCGCCGAGATGTTAGGTTGGATTAGGTTAGATTATATCACGTTATAGATGTATATAAAGGTCCCGCGGAGACGTAGAGGCCAACAAGGCAGGAATGTGTTCAAATATTACCGCCGAGATGTCAGATTGGGTTAGGTTAGGTTATATTACGTTATAGATGTATATAAAGGTCCCACGGAGACGTAGAGGCCAACAAGACAGGAATGTGTTCAAATATTACCGCCGAGATGTAAGGTTGGGTTAGGTTAAGTTATATTACGTTATTGATGTATATAAAGGTCCCACGGAGACGTAGAGGCCAACTCGCCAGGAATGAGGTCAAATATACCGCCGAGATGTTAGGTTGTGTTAGGTTAGGTTATATTTCGTTATTGATTTATATGAAGGTCCCACGGAGACGCAGAGGCCAACTCGCCAGGAATGTTGTCAAATATTACCGCCGAGATGTTAGGTTGGGTTAGGTTAGGTTATATTACGTTATTGATGTATATAAAGGTCCCACGGAGACGTAGATGCCAGCAAGCCAGGAATGTGGTCAAATATTACCGCCGAGGTGTTAGGTTTGGTTAGGTTAGGTTATATTACGTTATAGATGTATTTAAAGGTCCCGCGGAGACGTAGAGGCCAGCAAGCCAGGAATGTGATCAAATATTACCGCCGAGATGTTAGGTTGGGTTAGGTTAGGTTATATTACGTTATTGATGTATATAAAGGTCCCATGGAGACGTATAGGCCAACTCGCCGGGAATGTTGTCAAATATTACCGCCGAGATGTTAGCTTGGGTTAGGTTAGGTTATATTACGTTATGGATGTCTATAAAGGTCCCACGGTGACGTAGAGGCCAACCCGCCAGGGATGTTTTCAAATATTACCGCCGAGATGTCCGGTTGGGTTAGGTTAGGTTATATCACGTTATAGATGTATATAAAGGTCCCGCGGAGACGTAGAGGCCAGCAAGCCAGGAATGTGATCAAATATTGCCGCCGAGATGTTAGGTTGGGTTAGGTTAGGTTATATTACGTTATTGATGTATATAAAGGTCCCACGGAGACGTATAGGCCAACTCGCCGGGAATGTTGTCAAATATTACCGCCGAGATGTTAGCTTGGGTTAGGTTAGGTTATATTACGTTATGGATGTCTATAAAGGTCCCACGGTGACGTAGAGGCCAACTCGCCAGGAATGTTTTCAAATATTACCGCCGAGATGTTAGCTTGGGTTAGGTTAGGTTATATTACGTTATGGATGTCTATAAAGGTCCCACGGTGACGTAGAGGCCAACTCGCCAGGAATGTTTTCAAATATTACCGCCGAGATGTTAGGTTGGGTTAGGTTAGGTTATATTACGTTATTGATGTATATAAAGGTCCCACGGAGACGTATAGGCCAACTCGCCGGGAATGTTGTCAAATATTACCGCCGAGATGTTAGCTTGGGTTAGGTTAGGTTATATTACGTTATGGATGTCTATAAAGGTCCCACGGTGACGTAGAGGCCAACTCGCCAGGAATGTTTTCAAATATTACCGCCGAGATGTTAGGTTGGGTTAGGTTAGGTTATATCACGTTATAGATGTATATAAATGTCCCGCGGAGACGTAGAGGCCAGCAAGCCAGGAATGTGATCAAATGTTACCGCCGAGATGTTAGGTTGGGTTAGGTTAGGTTATATTACGTTATTGATGTATATAAAGGACCCCCGGAGACGTGGAGGCCAACTCGCCAGGAATGTTGTCAAATATTACGGCCGAGATGATAGGTTGGGTTAGGTTAGGTTATATTACGTTATTGATGTATATAAAGGTCCCACGGAGACGTAGATGCCAGCAAGCCAGGAATGTGGTCAAATATTACCGCCGAGATGTTATTTTGGGTTAGGATAGGTTATATTACGTTATTGATGTATATAAATGTACCACTGAGACGTAAAGGCCAACTCGCCATGAATGTTTCCAAATATTACCGCCGAGATGTTAGGTTGGGTTAGGTTAGGTTATATCACGTTATAGATGTATATAAAGGTCCCGCGGAGACGTAGAGGCCAGCAAGACAGGAATGTGATCAAATGTTACCGCCGAGATGTTAGGTTGGGTTAGGTTAGGTTATATTACGTTATTGATGTATATAAAGGACCCACGGAGACGTGGAGGCCAACTCGCCAGGAATGTTGTCAAATATTACCGCCGAGATGATAGGTTGGGTTAGGTTAGGTTATATCACGTTATAGATGTATATAAAGGTCCCGCGGAGACGTAGAGGCCAGCAAGCCAGGAATGTGATCAAATGTTACCGCCGAGATGTTAGGTTGGGTTAGGTTAGGTTATATTACGTTATTGGTGTATATAAAGGACCCACGGAGATGTGGAGGCCAACTCGCCAGGAATGTTGTCAAATATTACGGCCGAGATGATAGGTTGGGTTAGGTTAGGTTATATTACGTTATTGATGTATATAAAGGTCCCACGGAGACGTAGATGCCAGCAAGCCAGGAATGTGGTCAAATATTACCGCCGAGATGTTATTTTGGGTTAGGATAGGTTATATTACGTTATTGATGTATATAAATGTACCACTGAGACGTAAAGGCCAACTCGCCATGAATGTTTCCAAATATTACCGCCGAGATGTTAGGTTGGGTTAGGTTAGGTTATATCACGTTATAGATGTATATAAAGGTCCCGCGGAGACGTAGAGGCCAGCAAGACAGGAATGTGATCAAATGTTACCGCCGAGATGTTAGGTTGGGTTAGGTTAGGTTATATTACGTTATTGATGTATATAAAGGACCCACGGAGACGTGGAGGCCAACTCGCCAGGAATGTTGTCAAATATTACCGCCGAGATGATAGGTTGGGTTAGGTTAGGTTATATCACGTTATAGATGTATATAAAGGTCCCGCGGAGACGTAGAGGCCAGCAAGCCAGGAATGTGATCAAATGTTACCGCCGAGATGTTAGGTTGGGTTAGGTTAGGTTATATTACGTTATTGATGTATATAAAGGACCCACGGAGATGTGGAGGCCAACTCGCCAGGAATGTTGTCAAATATTACGGCCGAGATGATAGGTTGGGTTAGGTTAGGTTATATTACGTTATTGATGTATATAAAGGTCCCACGGAGACGTAGATGCCAGCAAGCCAGGAATGTGGTCAAATATTACCGCCGGGATGTTATTTTGGGTTAGGATAGGTTATATTACGTTATTGATGTATATAAATGTACCACGGAGACGTAAAGGCCAACTCGCCATGAATGTTTCCAAATATTACCGCCGAGATGTTAGGTTGGGTTAGGTTCGGTTATATTACGTTATAGATGTATATAAAGGTCCCACGGTGACGTAGAGGCCAACTCGCCAGGAATGTTTTCAAATATTACCGCCGAGATGTTAGGTTGGTTTCGGTTATGTTATATTACGTTATTGATGTATATGAAGGACAAACCGAGACGTAGAGGCCAACTCGCCAGGAATTTTGTCAAATATTACCGCCGAGATGTTAGGTTGGGTTAGGTTAGGTTATATTACGTTATTGATGTATATAAAGGTCCCACGGAGACGTAGATGCCAACAAGCCAGGAATGTGGTCAAATATTACCGCCGAGATGTTATTTTGGGTTAGGATAGGTTATATTACGTTATTGATGTATATAAAGGTCCCGCGGAGACGTAGAAGCCAACAAGCCAGGAATGTGGTCAAATATTACCGCCGAGATGTTATTTTGGGTTAGGATAGGTTATATTACGTTATTGATGTATATAAATGTACCACGGAGACGTAGATGCCAACAAGCCAGGAATGTGGGCAAATATTACCGCCGAGATATTATTTTGGGTTAGGATAGGTTATATTACGTTATTGATGTATATAAATGTACCACGGAGACGTAGATGCCAACTCGCCATGAATGTTTTCAAATATTATCTCCGAGATGTAAGGTTGGGTTAGGTTAGGTTAGGTTATATTACGTTATTGATGTATATAAAGGTCCCACGGATACGTAGAGGCCAACTCGCCAGGAATGAGGTCAAATATACCGCCGAGATGTTAGGTTGGGTTAGGTTAGGTTATATTTCGTTATTGATGTATATGAAGGTCCCACGGAGGCATAGAGGCCAACTCGCCAGGAATGTTGTCAAATATTATCGCCGAGATGATAGGTTGGGTTAGGTTAGGTTATATTACGTTATTGATGTATATAAAGGTCCCACGGAGACGTAGATGCCAACAAGCCAGGAATGTGGTCAAATATTACCGCCGAGATGATAGACTGGGTTAGCCTAGCTTATAGTATGTTATTGTTGTATATAAAGGTCCGACGGAGACGTATAGGCCAACTCGCCAGGAATGTTGTCAAATATTACCGCCGAGATGATAGGTTGGGTTAGGTTAAGTTATATTACGTTATTGATGTATATGAAGGTCCCACGGAGACGCCGAGGCCAACAAGCCAGGAATGTTGTCAAATATTACCGCCGAGATGTTAGGTTGGGTTAGGTTAGGTTATATTACGTTATTGATGTATATAAAGGTCCCACGGAGACGTAGATGCCAACAAGCCAGGAATGTGGTCAAATATTACCGCCGAGATGTTATTTTGGGTTAGGATAGGTTATATTACGTTAATGATGTATATAAAGGTCCCGCGGAAACGTAGAAGCCAACAAGCCAGGAATGTGGTCAAATATTACCGCCGAGATGTTAGGTTGGGTTAGGTTAGGTTATATTACGTTATTGATGTATATAAAGGTCCCACGGAGGCGTAGATGCCAGCAAGCCAGGAATGTGGTCAAATATTACCGCCGAGGTGTTAGGTTTGGTTAGGTTAGGTTATATTACGTTATAGATGTATTTAAAGGTCCCGCGGAGACGTAGAGGCCAGCAAGCCAGGAATGTGATCAAATGTTACCGCCGAGATGTTAGGTTGGGTTAGGTTAGGTTATATTACGTTATTGATGTATATAAAGGACCCACGGAGACGTGGAGGCCAACTCGCCAGGAATGTTGTCAAATATTACCGCCGAGATGATAGGTTGGGTTAGGTTAGGTTATATTACGTTATTGATGTATATAAAGGTCCCACGGAGACGTAGATGCCAACAAGCCAGCAATGTGGTCAAATATTACCGCCGAGATGCTATTTTGGGTTAGGATAGGTTATATTACGCTATTGATGTATATAAAGGTCCCGCGGAGACGTAGATGCCTACAAGCCAGGAATGTGGTCAAATATTACCGCCGAGATGTTATTTTGGGTTAGGATAGGTTATATTACGTTATTGATGTATATAAATGTACCACGGAGACGTAGATGCCAACAAGCCAGGAATGTGGGCAAATATTACCGCCGAGATGTTATTTTGGGTTAGGATAGGTTATATTACGTTATTGATGTATATAAATGTACCACGGAGACGTAGATGCCAACTCGCCATGAATGTTTTCAAATATTATCTCCGAGATGTAAGGTTGGGTTAGGTTAGGTTATATTACGTTATTGATGTATATAAAGGTCCCACGGATACGTAGAGGCCAACTCGCCAGGAATGAGGTCAAATATACCGCCGAGATGTTAGGTTGTGTTAGGTTAGGTTATATTTCGTTATTGATGTACATGATGGTCCCACGGAGACGTAGAGGCCAACTCGCCAGAAATGTTGTCAAATATTACCGCCGAGATGATAGGTTGGGTTAGGTTAGGTTATATTACTTTATTGATGTATATAAAGGTCCCACGGAGACGTAGATGCCAACAAGCCAGGAATGTGGTCAAATATTACCGCCGAGATGATGGACAGGGTTAGCCTAGCTTATACTATGTTATTGTTGTATATAAAGGTCCGACGGAGACTTATAGGCCAACTCGCCAGGAATGTTGTCAAATATTACCGCCGAGATGATAGGTTGGGTTAGGTTAGGTTATATTACGTTATTGATGTATATGAAGGTCAAACCGAGACGTAGAGGCCAACTCGCCAGGAATGTTGTCAAA
The DNA here is from genome assembly GCA_963969225.1 of Xylocopa violacea. Classification (NCBI taxonomy): domain Eukaryota; kingdom Metazoa; phylum Arthropoda; class Insecta; order Hymenoptera; family Apidae; genus Xylocopa; species Xylocopa violacea. Next base: position 5,855,083 of record CAXAJV010000977.1, read on the forward strand.
TATTACCGCCGAGATGATAGGTTGGGTTGGGTTAGGTTATATTACGTTATTGATGTATATGAAGATCAAACCGAGACGTAGAGGCCAACTCGCCAGGAATGTGGTCAAATATAACCGCCGCGATGTTATTTTGGGTTAGGATAGGTTATATTACGTTATTGATGTATATAAATGTACCACGGAGACGTAGATGCCAACAAGCCAGGAATGTGGGCAAATATTACCGCCGAGATGTTATTTTGGGTTAGGATAGGTTATATTACGTTATTGATGTATATAAATGTACCACGGAGACGTAGATGCCAACTCGCCATGAATGTTTTCAAATATTCCCGCCGAGATATTAGGTTGGGTTAGGTTAGGTTATATTACGTTATGGATGTCTATAAAGGACCCACGGTGACGTAGAGGCCAACTCGCCAGGAATGTTTTCAAATATTACCGCCGAGATGTTAGGTTGGATTAGGTTAGATTATATCACGTTATAGATGTATATAAAGGTCCCGCGGAGACGTAGAGGCCAACAAGGCAGGAATGTGTTCAAATATTACCGCCGAGATGTCAGATTGGGTTAGGTTAGGTTATATTACGTTATAGATGTATATAAAGGTCCCACGGAGACGTAGAGGCCAACAAGACAGGAATGTGTTCAAATATTACCGCCGAGATGTAAGGTTGGGTTAGGTTAAGTTATATTACGTTATTGATGTATATAAAGGTCCCACGGAGACGTAGAGGCCAACTCGCCAGGAATGAGGTCAAATATACCGCCGAGATGTTAGGTTGTGTTAGGTTAGGTTATATTTCGTTATTGATTTATATGAAGGTCCCACGGAGACGCAGAGGCCAACTCGCCAGGAATGTTGTCAAATATTACCGCCGAGATGTTAGGTTGGGTTAGGTTAGGTTATATTACGTTATTGATGTATATAAAGGTCCCACGGAGACGTAGATGCCAGCAAGCCAGGAATGTGGTCAAATATTACCGCCGAGGTGTTAGGTTTGGTTAGGTTAGGTTATATTACGTTATAGATGTATTTAAAGGTCCCGCGGAGACGTAGAGGCCAGCAAGCCAGGAATGTGATCAAATATTACCGCCGAGATGTTAGGTTGGGTTAGGTTAGGTTATATTACGTTATTGATGTATATAAAGGTCCCATGGAGACGTATAGGCCAACTCGCCGGGAATGTTGTCAAATATTACCGCCGAGATGTTAGCTTGGGTTAGGTTAGGTTATATTACGTTATGGATGTCTATAAAGGTCCCACGGTGACGTAGAGGCCAACCCGCCAGGGATGTTTTCAAATATTACCGCCGAGATGTCCGGTTGGGTTAGGTTAGGTTATATCACGTTATAGATGTATATAAAGGTCCCGCGGAGACGTAGAGGCCAGCAAGCCAGGAATGTGATCAAATATTGCCGCCGAGATGTTAGGTTGGGTTAGGTTAGGTTATATTACGTTATTGATGTATATGAAGGACAAACCGAGACGTAGAGGCCAACTCGCCAGGAATGTTTTCAAATATTACCGCCGAGATGTTAGCTTGGGTTAGGTTAGGTTATATTACGTTATGGATGTCTATAAAGGTCCCACGGTGACGTAGAGGCCAACTCGCCAGGAATGTTTTCAAATATTACCGCCGAGATGTTAGGTTGGGTTAGGTTAGGTTATATTACGTTATTGATGTATATAAAGGTCCCACGGAGACGTATAGGCCAACTCGCCGGGAATGTTGTCAAATATTACCGCCGAGATGTTAGCTTGGGTTAGGTTAGGTTATATTACGTTATGGATGTCTATAAAGGTCCCACGGTGACGTAGAGGCCAACTCGCCAGGAATGTTTTCAAATATTACCGCCGAGATGTTAGGTTGGGTTAGGTTAGGTTATATCACGTTATAGATGTATATAAATGTCCCGCGGAGACGTAGAGGCCAGCAAGCCAGGAATGTGATCAAATGTTACCGCCGAGATGTTAGGTTGGGTTAGGTTAGGTTATATTACGTTATTGATGTATATAAAGGACCCCCGGAGACGTGGAGGCCAACTCGCCAGGAATGTTGTCAAATATTACGGCCGAGATGATAGGTTGGGTTAGGTTAGGTTATATTACGTTATTGATGTATATAAAGGTCCCACGGAGACGTAGATGCCAGCAAGCCAGGAATGTGGTCAAATATTACCGCCGAGATGTTATTTTGGGTTAGGATAGGTTATATTACGTTATTGATGTATATAAATGTACCACTGAGACGTAAAGGCCAACTCGCCATGAATGTTTCCAAATATTACCGCCGAGATGTTAGGTTGGGTTAGGTTAGGTTATATCACGTTATAGATGTATATAAAGGTCCCGCGGAGACGTAGAGGCCAGCAAGACAGGAATGTGATCAAATGTTACCGCCGAGATGTTAGGTTGGGTTAGGTTAGGTTATATTACGTTATTGATGTATATAAAGGACCCACGGAGACGTGGAGGCCAACTCGCCAGGAATGTTGTCAAATATTACCGCCGAGATGATAGGTTGGGTTAGGTTAGGTTATATCACGTTATAGATGTATATAAAGGTCCCGCGGAGACGTAGAGGCCAGCAAGCCAGGAATGTGATCAAATGTTACCGCCGAGATGTTAGGTTGGGTTAGGTTAGGTTATATTACGTTATTGGTGTATATAAAGGACCCACGGAGATGTGGAGGCCAACTCGCCAGGAATGTTGTCAAATATTACGGCCGAGATGATAGGTTGGGTTAGGTTAGGTTATATTACGTTATTGATGTATATAAAGGTCCCACGGAGACGTAGATGCCAGCAAGCCAGGAATGTGGTCAAATATTACCGCCGAGATGTTATTTTGGGTTAGGATAGGTTATATTACGTTATTGATGTATATAAATGTACCACTGAGACGTAAAGGCCAACTCGCCATGAATGTTTCCAAATATTACCGCCGAGATGTTAGGTTGGGTTAGGTTAGGTTATATCACGTTATAGATGTATATAAAGGTCCCGCGGAGACGTAGAGGCCAGCAAGACAGGAATGTGATCAAATGTTACCGCCGAGATGTTAGGTTGGGTTAGGTTAGGTTATATTACGTTATTGATGTATATAAAGGACCCACGGAGACGTGGAGGCCAACTCGCCAGGAATGTTGTCAAATATTACCGCCGAGATGATAGGTTGGGTTAGGTTAGGTTATATCACGTTATAGATGTATATAAAGGTCCCGCGGAGACGTAGAGGCCAGCAAGCCAGGAATGTGATCAAATGTTACCGCCGAGATGTTAGGTTGGGTTAGGTTAGGTTATATTACGTTATTGATGTATATAAAGGACCCACGGAGATGTGGAGGCCAACTCGCCAGGAATGTTGTCAAATATTACGGCCGAGATGATAGGTTGGGTTAGGTTAGGTTATATTACGTTATTGATGTATATAAAGGTCCCACGGAGACGTAGATGCCAGCAAGCCAGGAATGTGGTCAAATATTACCGCCGGGATGTTATTTTGGGTTAGGATAGGTTATATTACGTTATTGATGTATATAAATGTACCACGGAGACGTAAAGGCCAACTCGCCATGAATGTTTCCAAATATTACCGCCGAGATGTTAGGTTGGGTTAGGTTCGGTTATATTACGTTATAGATGTATATAAAGGTCCCACGGTGACGTAGAGGCCAACTCGCCAGGAATGTTTTCAAATATTACCGCCGAGATGTTAGGTTGGTTTCGGTTATGTTATATTACGTTATTGATGTATATGAAGGACAAACCGAGACGTAGAGGCCAACTCGCCAGGAATTTTGTCAAATATTACCGCCGAGATGTTAGGTTGGGTTAGGTTAGGTTATATTACGTTATTGATGTATATAAAGGTCCCACGGAGACGTAGATGCCAACAAGCCAGGAATGTGGTCAAATATTACCGCCGAGATGTTATTTTGGGTTAGGATAGGTTATATTACGTTATTGATGTATATAAAGGTCCCGCGGAGACGTAGAAGCCAACAAGCCAGGAATGTGGTCAAATATTACCGCCGAGATGTTATTTTGGGTTAGGATAGGTTATATTACGTTATTGATGTATATAAATGTACCACGGAGACGTAGATGCCAACAAGCCAGGAATGTGGGCAAATATTACCGCCGAGATATTATTTTGGGTTAGGATAGGTTATATTACGTTATTGATGTATATAAATGTACCACGGAGACGTAGATGCCAACTCGCCATGAATGTTTTCAAATATTATCTCCGAGATGTAAGGTTGGGTTAGGTTAGGTTAGGTTATATTACGTTATTGATGTATATAAAGGTCCCACGGATACGTAGAGGCCAACTCGCCAGGAATGAGGTCAAATATACCGCCGAGATGTTAGGTTGGGTTAGGTTAGGTTATATTTCGTTATTGATGTATATGAAGGTCCCACGGAGGCATAGAGGCCAACTCGCCAGGAATGTTGTCAAATATTATCGCCGAGATGATAGGTTGGGTTAGGTTAGGTTATATTACGTTATTGATGTATATAAAGGTCCCACGGAGACGTAGATGCCAACAAGCCAGGAATGTGGTCAAATATTACCGCCGAGATGATAGACTGGGTTAGCCTAGCTTATAGTATGTTATTGTTGTATATAAAGGTCCGACGGAGACGTATAGGCCAACTCGCCAGGAATGTTGTCAAATATTACCGCCGAGATGATAGGTTGGGTTAGGTTAGGTTATATTACGTTATTGATGTATATGAAGGTCCCACGGAGACGCCGAGGCCAACAAGCCAGGAATGTTGTCAAATATTACCGCCGAGATGTTAGGTTGGGTTAGGTTAGGTTATATTACGTTATTGATGTATATAAAGGTCCCACGGAGACGTAGATGCCAACAAGCCAGGAATGTGGTCAAATATTACCGCCGAGATGTTATTTTGGGTTAGGATAGGTTATATTACGTTAATGATGTATATAAAGGTCCCGCGGAAACGTAGAAGCCAACAAGCCAGGAATGTGGTCAAATATTACCGCCGAGATGTTATTTTGGGTTAGGATAGGTTATATTACGTTATTGATGTATATAAATGTACCACGGAGACGTAGATGCCAACAAGCCAGGAATGTGGGCAAATATTACCGCCGAGATGTTATTTTGGGTTAGGATAGGTTATATTACGTTATTGATGTATATAAATGTACCACGGAGACGTAGATGCCAACTCGCCATGAATGTTTTCAAATATTATCTCCGAGATGTAAGGTTGGGTTAGGTTAGGTTAGGTTATATTACGTTATTGATGTATATAAAGGTCCCACGGATACGTAGAGGCCAACTCGCCAGGAATGAGGTCAAATATACCGCCGAGATGTTAGGTTGGGTTAGGTTAGGTTATATTTCGTTATTGATGTATATGAAGGTCCCACGGAGGCATAGAGGCCAACTCGCCAGGAATGTTGTCAAATATTATCGCCGAGATGATAGGTTGGGTTAGGTTAGGTTATATTACGTTATTGATGTATATAAAGGTCCCACGGAGATGTAGATGCCAACAAGCCAGGAATGTGGTCAAATATTACCGCCGAGATGATAGACTGGGTTAGCCTAGCTTATACTATGTTATTGTTGTATATAAAGGTCCGACGGAGACGTATAGGCCAACTCGCCAGGAATGTTGTCAAATATTACCGCCGAGATGATAGGTTGGGTTAGGTTAGGTTATATTACGTTATTGATGTATATGAAGGTCCCACGGAGACGTAGATGCCAGCAAGCCAGGAATGTGGTCAAATATTACCGCCGAGGTGTTAGGTTTGGTTAGGTTAGGTTATATTACGTTATAGATGTATTTAAAGGTCCCGCAGAGACGCCGAGGCCAACAAGCCAGGAATGTGGTCAAATATTACCGCCGAGATGATAGACTGGTTTAGCCTAGCTTACAGTATGTTATTGTTGTATATAAAGGTCCGACGGAGACGTATAGGCCAACTCGCCAGGAATGTTGTCAAATATTACCGCCGAGATGATAGGTTGGGTTAGGTTAGGTTATATTACGTTATTGATGTATATGAAGGTCCCACGGAGACGCCGAGGCCAACAAGCCAGGAATGTTGTCAAATATTACCGCCGAGATGTTAGGTTGGGTTAGGTTAGGTTATATTACGTTATTGATGTATATAAAGGTCCCACGGAGACGTAGATGCCAACAAGCCAGGAATGTGGTCAAATATTACCGCCGAGATGTTATTTTGGGTTAGGATAGGTTATATTACGTTATTGATGTATATAAAGGTCCCGCGGAGACGTAGAAGCCAACAAGCCAGGAATGTGGTCAAATATTACCGCCGAGATGTTATTTTGGGTTAGGATAGGTTATATTACGTTATTGATGTATATAAATGTACCACGGAGACGTATAGGCCAACTCGCCGGGAATGTTGTCAAAGATTACCGCCGAGATGTTAGCTTGGGTTAGGTTAGGTTATATTACGTTATGGATGTCTATAAAGGTCCCACGGTGACGTAGAGGCCAACTCGCCAGGAATGTTTTCAAATATTACCGCCGAGATGTTAGCTTGGGTTAGGTTAGGTTATATTACGTTATGGATGTCTATAAAGGTCCCACGGTGACGTAGAGGCCAACTCGCCAGGAATGTTTTCAAATATTACCGCCGAGATGTTAGGTTGGGTTAGGTTAGGTTATATTACGTTATTGATGTATATAAAGGTCCCACGGAGACGTATAGGCCAACTCGCCGGGAATGTTGTCAAATATTACCGCCGAGATGTTAGCTTGGGTTAGGTTAGGTTATATTACGTTATGGATGTCTATAAAGGTCCCACGGTGACGTAGAGGCCAACTCGCCAGGAATGTTTTCAAATATTACCGCCGAGATGTTAGGTTGGGTTAGGTTAGGTTATATCACGTTATAGATGTATATAAATGTCCCGCGGAGACGTAGAGGCCAGCAAGCCAGGAATGTGATCAAATGTTACCGCCGAGATGTTAGGTTGGGTTAGGTTAGGTTATATTACGTTATTGATGTATATAAAGGACCCCCGGAGACGTGGAGGCCAACTCGCCAGGAATGTTGTCAAATATTACGCCCGAGATGATAGGTTGGGTTAGGTTAGGTTATATTACGTTATTGATGTATATAAAGGTCCCACGGAGACGTAGATGCCAGCAAGCCAGGAATGTGGTCAAATATTACCGCCGAGATGTTATTTTGGGTTAGGATAGGTTATATTACGTTATTGATGTATATAAATGTACCACTGAGACGTAAAGGCCAACTCGCCATGAATGTTTCCAAATATTACCGCCGAGATGTTAGGTTGGGTTAGGTTAGGTTATATCACGTTATAGATGTATATAAAGGTCCCGCGGAGACGTAGAGGCCAGCAAGACAGGAATGTGATCAAATGTTACCGCCGAGATGTTAGGTTGGGTTAGGTTAGGTTATATTACGTTATTGATGTATATAAAGGTCCCACGGAGACGTAGATGCCAACAAGCCAGGAATGTGGTCAAATATTACCGCCGAGATGTTATTTTGGGTTAGGATAGGTTATATTACGTTATTGATGTATATAAAGGTCCCGCGGAGACGTAGAAGCCAACAAGCCAGGAATGTGGTCAAATATTACCGCCGAGATGTTATTTTGGGTTAGGATAGGTTATATTACGTTATTGATGTATATAAATGTACCACGGAGACGTATAGGCCAACTCGCCGGGAATGTTGTCAAATATTACCGCCGAGATGTTAGCTTGGGTTAGGTTAGGTTATATTACGTTATGGATGTCTATAAAGGTCCCACGGTGACGTAGAGGCCAACTCGCCAGGAATGTTTTCAAATATTACCGCCGAGATGTTAGCTTGGGTTAGGTTAGGTTATATTACGTTATGGATGTCTATAAAGGTCCCACGGTGACGTAGAGGCCAACTCGCCAGGAATGTTTTCAAATATTACCGCCGAGATGTTAGGTTGGGTTAGGTTAGGTTATATTACGTTATTGATGTATATAAAGGTCCCACGGAGACGTATAGGCCAACTCGCCGGGAATGTTGTCAAATATTACCGCCGAGATGTTAGCTTGGGTTAGGTTAGGTTATATTACGTTATGGATGTCTATAAAGGTCCCACGGTGACGTAGAGGCCAACTCGCCAGGAATGTTTTCAAATATTACCGCCGAGATGTTAGGTTGGGTTAGGTTAGGTTATATCACGTTATAGATGTATATAAATGTCCCGCGGAGACGTAGAGGCCAGCAAGCCAGGAATGTGATCAAATGTTACCGCCGAGATGTTAGGTTGGGTTAGGTTAGGTTATATTACGTTATTGATGTATATAAAGGACCCCCGGAGACGTGGAGGCCAACTCGCCAGGAATGTTGTCAAATATTACGGCCGAGATGATAGGTTGGGTTAGGTTAGGTTATATTACGTTATTGATGTATATAAAGGTCCCACGGAGACGTAGATGCCAGCAAGCCAGGAATGTGGTCAAATATTACCGCCGAGATGTTATTTTGGGTTAGGATAGGTTATATTACGTTATTGATGTATATAAATGTACCACTGAGACGTAAAGGCCAACTCGCCATGAATGTTTCCAAATATTACCGCCGAGATGTTAGGTTGGGTTAGGTTAGGTTATATCACGTTATAGATGTATATAAAGGTCCCGCGGAGACGTAGAGGCCAGCAAGACAGGAATGTGATCAAATGTTACCGCCGAGATGTTAGGTTGGGTTAGGTTAGGTTATATTACGTTATTGATGTATATAAAGGACCCACGGAGACGTGGAGGCCAACTCGCCAGGAATGTTGTCAAATATTACCGCCGAGATGATAGGTTGGGTTAGGTTAGGTTATATCACGTTATAGATGTATATAAAGGTCCCGCGGAGACGTAGAGGCCAGCAAGCCAGGAATGTGATCAAATGTTACCGCCGAGATGTTAGGTTGGGTTAGGTTAGGTTATATTACGTTATTGATGTATATAAAGGACCCACGGAGATGTGGAGGCCAACTCGCCAGGAATGTTGTCAAATATTACGGCCGAGATGATAGGTTGGGTTAGGTTAGGTTATATTACGTTATTGATGTATATAAAGGTCCCACGGAGACGTAGATGCCAGCAAGCCAGGAATGTGGTCAAATATTACCGCCGAGATGTTATTTTGGGTTAGGATAGGTTATATTACGTTATTGATGTATATAAATGTACCACGGAGACGTAAAGGCCAACTCGCCATGAATGTTTCCAAATATTACCGCCGAGATGTTAGGTTGGGTTAGGTTCGGTTATATTACGTTATAGATGTATATAAAGGTCCCACGGTGACGTAGAGGCCAACTCGCCAGGAATGTTTTCAAACATTACCGCCGAGATGTTAGGTTGGTTTCGGTTATGTTATATTACGTTATTGATGTATATGAAGGACAAACCGAGACGTAGAGGCCAACTCGCCAGGAATTTTGTCAAATATTACCGCCGAGATGTTAGGTTGGGTTAGGTTAGGTTATATTACGTTATTGATGTATATAAAGGTCCCACGGAGACGTAGATGCCAACAAGCCAGGAATGTGGTCAAATATTACCGCCGAGATGTTATTTTGGGTTAGGATAGGTTATATTACGTTATTGATGTATATAAAGGTCCCGCGGAGACGTAGAAGCCAACAAGCCAGGAATGTGGTCAAATATTACCGCCGAGATGTTATTTTGGGTTAGGATAGGTTATATTACGTTATTGATGTATATAAATGTACCACGGAGACGTAGATGCCAACAAGCCAGGAATGTGGGCAAATATTACCGCCGAGATATTATTTTGGGTTAGGATAGGTTATATTACGTTATTGATGTATATAAATGTACCACGGAGACGTAGATGCCAACTCGCCATGAATGTTTTCAAATATTATCTCCGAGATGTAAGGTTGGGTTAGGTTAGGTTAGGTTATATTACGTTATTGATGTATATAAAGGTCCCACGGATACGTAGAGGCCAACTCGCCAGGAATGAGGTCAAATATACCGCCGAGATGTTAGGTTGGGTTAGGTTAGGTTATATTTCGTTATTGATGTATATGAAGGTCCCACGGAGGCATAGAGGCCAACTCGCCAGGAATGTTGTCAAATATTATCGCCGAGATGATAGGTTGGGTTAGGTTAGGTTATATTACGTTATTGATGTATATAAAGGTCCCACGGAGACGTAGATGCCAACAAGCCAGGAATGTGGTCAAATATTACCGCCGAGATGATAGACTGGGTTAGCCTAGCTTATAGTATGTTATTGTTGTATATAAAGGTCCGACGGAGACGTATAGGCCAACTCGCCAGGAATGTTGTCAAATATTACCGCCGAGATGATAGGTTGGGTTAGGTTAGGTTATATTACGTTATTGATGTATATGAAGGTCCCACGGAGACGCCGAGGCCAACAAGCCAGGAATGTTGTCAAATATTACCGCCGAGATGTTAGGTTGGGTTAGGTTAGGTTATATTACGTTATTGATGTATATAAAGGTCCCACGGAGACGTAGATGCCAACAAGCCAGGAATGTGGTCAAATATTACCGCCGAGATGTTATTTTGGGTTAGGATAGGTTATATTACGTTATTGATGTATATAAAGGTCCCGCGGAGACGTAGAAGCCAACAAGCCAGGAATGTGGTCAAATATTACCGCCGAGATGTTATTTTGGGTTAGGATAGGTTATATTACGTTATTGATGTATATAAATGTACCACGGAGACGTAGATGCCAACAAGCCAGGAATGTGGGCAAATATTACCGCCGAGATGTTATTTTGGGTTAGGATAGGTTATATTACGTTATTGATGTATATAAATGTACCACGGAGACGTAGATGCCAACTCGCCATGAATGTTTTCAAATATTATCTCCGAGATGTAAGGTTGGGTTAGGTTAGGTTAGGTTATATTACGTTATTGATGTATATAAAGGTCCCACGGATACGTAGAGGCCAACTCGCCAGGAATGAGGTCAAATATACCGCCGAGATGTTAGGTTGGGTTAGGTTAGGTTATATTTCGTTATTGATGTATATGAAGGTCCCACGGAGGCATAGAGGCCAACTCGCCAGGAATGTTGTCAAATATTATCGCCGAGATGATAGGTTGGGTTAGGTTAGGTTATATTACGTTATTGATGTATATAAAGGTCCCACGGAGACGTAGATGCCAACAAGCCAGGAATGTGGTCAAATATTACCGCCGAGATGATAGACTGGGTTAGCCTAGCTTATACTATGTTATTGTTGTATATAAAGGTCCGACGGAGACGTATAGGCCAACTCGCCAGGAATGTTGTCAAATATTACCGCCGAGATGATAGGTTGGGTTAGGTTAGGTTATATTACGTTATTGATGTATATGAAGGTCCCACGGAGACGTAGATGCCAGCAAGCCAGGAATGTGGTCAAATATTACCGCCGAGGTGTTAGGTTTGGTTAGGTTAGGTTATATTACGTTATAGATGTATTTAAAGGTCCCGCAGAGACGCCGAGGCCAACAAGCCAGGAATGTGGTCAAATATTACCGCCGAGATGATAGACTGGTTTAGCCTAGCTTACAGTATGTTATTGTTGTATATAAAGGTCCGACGGAGACGTATAGGCCAACTCGCCAGGAATGTTGTCAAATATTACCGCCGAGATGATAGGTTGGGTTAGGTTAGGTTATATTACGTTATTGATGTATATAAAGGTCCCACGGAGACGCCGAGGCCAACAAGCCAGGAATGTTGTCAAATATTACCGCCGAGATGTTAGGTTGGGTTAGGTTAGGTTATATTACGTTATTGATGTATATAAAGGTCCCACGGAGACGTAGATGCCAACAAGCCAGGAATGTGGTCAAATATTACCGCCGAGATGTTATTTTGGGTTAGGATAGGTTATATTACGTTATTGATGTATATAAAGGTCCCGCGGAGACGTAGAAGCCAACAAGCCAGGAATGTGGTCAAATATTACCGCCGAGATGTTATTTTGGGTTAGGATAGGTTATATTACGTTATTGATGTATATAAATGTACCACGGAGACGTAGATGCCAACAAGCCAGGAATGTGGGCAAATATTACCGCCGAGATGTTATTTTGGGTTAGGATAGGTTATATTACGTTATTGATGTATATAAATGTACCACGGAGACGTAGATGCCAACTCGCCATGAATGTTTTCAAATATTACCGCCGAGATATTAGGTTGGGTTAGGTTAGGTTATATTACGTTATGGATGTCTATAAAGGACCCACGGTGACGTAGAGGCCAACTCGCCAGGAATGTTTTCAAATATTACCGCCGAGATGTAAGGTTGGGTTAGGTTAAGTTATATTACGTTATTGATGTATATAAAGGTCCCACGGAGACGTAGAGGCCAACTCGCCAGGAATGAGGTCAAATATACCGCCGAGATGTTAGGTTGTGTTAGGTTAGGTTATATTTAGTTATTGATTTATATGAAGGTCCCACGGAGACGTAGAGGCCAACTCGCCAGGAATGTTGTCAAATATTACCGCCGAGATGTTAGGTTGGGTTAGGTTAGGTTATATTACGTTATTGATGTATATAAAGGTCCCACGGAGACGTAGATGCCAGCAAGCCAGGAATGTGGTCAAATATTACCGCCGAGGTGTTAGGTTTGGTTAGGTTAGGTTATATTACGTTATAGATGTATATAAAGGTCCCACGGAGACGTAGATGCCAGCAAGCCAGGAATGTGGTCAAATATTACCGCCGAGGTGTTAGGTTTGGTTAGGTTAGGTTATATTACGTTATAGATGTATTTAAAGGTCCCGCGGAGACGTAGAGGCCAGCAAGCCAGGAATGCGATCAAATATTACCGCCGAGATGTTAGGTTGGGTTAGGTTAGGTTATATTACGTTATTGATGTATATAAAGGTCCCATGGAGACGTATAGGCCAACTCGCCGGGAATGTTGTCAAATATTACCGCCGAGATGTTAGCTTGGGTTACGTTAGGTTATATTACGTTATGGATGTCTATAAAGGTCCCACGGTGACGTAGAGGCCAACTCGCCAGGAATGTTTTCAAATATTACCGCCGAGATGTTAGGTTGGGTTAGGTTAGGTTATATCACGTTATAGATGTATATAAAGGTCCCGCGGAGACGTAGAGGCCAGCAAGGCAGGAATGTGTTCAAATATTACCGCCGAGATGTCAGATTGGGTTAGGTTAGGTTATATTACGTTATAGATGTATATAAAGGTCCCACGGAGACGTAGAGGCCAACAAGCCAGGAATGTGATCAAATATTACCGCCGAGATGTAAGGTTGGGTTAGGTTAAGTTATATTACGTTATTGATGTATATAAAGGTCCCACGGAGACGTAGAGGCCAACTCGCCAGGAATGAGGTCAAATATACCGCCGAGATGTTAGGTTGTGTTAGGTTAGGTTACATTTAGTTATTGATTTATATGAAGGTCCCACGGAGACGTAGAGGCCAACTCGCCAGGAATGTTGTCAAATATTACCGCCGAGATGTTAGGTTGGGTTAGGTTAGGTTATATTACGTTATTGATGTATATAAAGGTCCCACGGAGACGTAGATGCCAGCAAGCCAGGAATGTGGTCAAATATTACCGCCGAGGTGTTAGGTTTGGTTAGGTTAGGTTATATTACGTTATAGATGTATTTAAAGGTCCCGCGGAGACGTAGAGGCCAGCAAGCCAGGAATGCGATCAAATATTACCGCCGAGATGTTAGGTTGGGTTAGGTTAGGTTATATCACGTTATAGATGTATATAAAGGACCCACGGAGACGTGGAGGCCAACTCGCCAGGAATGTTGTCAAATATTACGGCCGAGATGATAGGTTGGGTTAGGTTAGGTTATATTACGTTATTGGTGTATATAAAGGTCCCACGGAGACGTAGATGCCAGCAAGCCAGGAATGTGCTCAAATATTACCGCCGAGATGTTATGTTGGGTTAGGATAGGTTATATTACGTTATTGATGTATATAAATGTACCACTGAGACGTAAAGGCCAACTCGCCATGAATGTTTCCAAATATTACCGCCGAGATGTTAGGTTGGGTTAGGTTAGGTTATATCACGTTATAGATGTTTATAAAGGTCCCGCGGAGACGTAGAGGCCAGCAAGACAGGAATGTGATCAAATGTTACCGCCGAGATGTTAGGTTGGGTTAGGTTAGGTTATATTACGTTATTGATGTATATAAAGGACCCACGGAGACGTGGAGGCCAACTCGCCAGGAATGTTGTCAAATATTACCGCCGAGATGATAGGTTGGGTTAGGTTAGGTTATATCACGTTATAGATGTATATAAAGGTCCCGCGGAGACGTAGAGGCCAGCAAGCCAGGAATGTGATCAAATGTTACCGCCGAGATGTTAGGTTGGGTTAGGTTAGGTTATATTACGTTATTGATGTATATAAAGGACCCACGGAGATGTGGAGGCCAACTCGCCAGGAATGTTGTCAAATATTACCGCCGAGATGTTATTTTGGGTTAGGATAGGTTATATTACGTTATTGATGTATATAAATGTACCACGGAGACGTAGATGCCAACAAGCCAGGAATGTGGGCAAATATTACCGCCGAGATGTTATTTTGGGTTAGGATAGGTTATATTACGTTATTGATGTATATAAATGTACCACGGAGACGTAGATGCCAACTCGCCATGAATGTTTTCAAATATTATCTCCGAGATGTAAGGTTGGGTTAGGTTAGGTTAGGTTATATTACGTTATTGATGTATATAAAGGTCCCACGGATACGTAGAGGCCAACTCGCCAGGAATGAGGTCAAATATACCGCCGAGATGTTAGGTTGGGTTAGGTTAGGTTATATTTCGTTATTGATGTATATGAAGGTCCCACGGAGGCATAGAGGCCAACTCGCCAGGAATGTTGTCAAATATTATCGCCGAGATGATAGGTTGGGTTAGGTTAGGTTATATTACGTTATTGATGTATATAACGGTCCCACGGAGACGTAGATGCCAACAAGCCAGGAATGTGGTCAAATATTACCGCCGAGATGATAGACTGGGTTAGCCTAGCTTATAGTATGTTATTGTTGTATATAAAGGTCCGACGGAGACGTATAGGCCAACTCGCCAGGAATGTTGTCAAATATTACCGCCGAGATGATAGGTTGGGTTAGGTTAGGTTATATTACGTTATTGATGTATATGAAGGTCCCACGGAGACGCCGAGGCCAACAAGCCAGGAATGTTGTCAAATATTACCGCCGAGATGATAGGTTGGGTTAGGTTAGGTTATATCACGTTATAGATGTATATAAAGGTCCCGCGGAGACGTAGAGGCCAGCAAGCCAGGAATGTGATCAAATGTTACCGCCGAGATGTTAGGTTGGGTTAGGTTAGGTTATATTACGTTATTGATGTATATAAAGGACCCACGGAGATGTGGAGGCCAACTCGCCAGGAATGTTGTCAAATATTACCGCCGAGATGTTATTTTGGGTTAGGATAGGTTATATTACGTTATTGATGTATATAAATGTACCACGGAGACGTAGATGCCAACAAGCCAGGAATGTGGGCAAATATTACCGCCGAGATGTTATTTTGGGTTAGGATAGGTTATATTACGTTATTGATGTATATAAATGTACCACGGAGACGTAGATGCCAACTCGCCATGAATGTTTTCAAATATTATCTCCGAGATGTAAGGTTGGGTTAGGTTAGGTTAGGTTATATTACGTTATTGATGTATATAAAGGTCCCACGGATACGTAGAGGCCAACTCGCCAGGAATGAGGTCAAATATACCGCCGAGATGTTAGGTTGGGTTAGGTTAGGTTATATTTCGTTATTGATGTATATGAAGGTCCCACGGAGGCATAGAGGCCAACTCGCCAGGAATGTTGTCAAATATTATCGCCGAGATGATAGGTTGGGTTAGGTTAGGTTATATTACGTTATTGATGTATATAACGGTCCCACGGAGACGTAGATGCCAACAAGCCAGGAATGTGGTCAAATATTACCGCCGAGATGATAGACTGGGTTAGCCTAGCTTATAGTATGTTATTGTTGTATATAAAGGTCCGACGGAGACGTATAGGCCAACTCGCCAGGAATGTTGTCAAATATTACCGCCGAGATGATAGGTTGGGTTAGGTTAGGTTATATTACGTTATTGATGTATATGAAGGTCAAACCGAGACGTAGAGGCCAACTCGCCAGGAATGTTGTCAAATATTACCGCCGAGATGATAGGTTGGGTTCGGTTAGGTTATATTACGTTATTGATGTATATGAAGGTCAAACCGAGACGTAGTGGCCAACTCGCCAGGAATGTTGTCAAATATTACCGCCGAGATGATAGGTTGGGTTGGGTTAGGTTATATTACGTTATTGATGTATATGAAGGTCAAACCGAGACGTAGAGGCCAACTCGCCAGGAATGTTGTCAAATATAACCGCCGCGATGTTATTTTGGGTTAACATAGGTTATATTACGTTATTGATGTATATAAATGTACCACGGAGACGTAGATGCCAACAAGCCAGGAATGTGGTCAAATATTACCGCCGAGGTGTTAGGTTTGGTTAGGTTAGGTTATATTACGTTATAGATGTATATAAAGGTCCCACGGAGACGTAGATGCCAGCAAGCCAGGAATGTGGTCAAATGTTACCGCCGAGATGTTAGGTTGGGTTAGGTTAGGTTATATTACGTTATTGATGTATATAAAGGACCCACGGAGACGTGGAGGCCAACTCGCCAGGAATGTTGTCAAATATTACCGCCGAGATGATAGGTTGGGTTAGGTTAGGTTATATCACGTTATAGATGTATATAAAGGTCCCGCGGAGACGTAGAGGCCAGCAAGCCAGGAATGTGATCAAATGTTACCGCCGAGATGTTAGGTTGGGTTAGGTTAGGTTATATTACGTTATTGATGTATATAAAGGACCCACGGAGATGTGGAGGCCAACTCGCCAGGAATGTTGTCAAATATTACGGCCGAGATGATAGGTTGGGTTAGGTTAGGTTATATTACGTTATTGATGTATATAAAGGTCCCACGGAGACGTAGATGCCAGCAAGCCAGGAATGTGGTCAAATATTACCGCCGAGATGTTATTTTGGGTTAGGATAGGTTATATTACGTTATTGATGTATATAAATGTACCACTGAGACGTAAAGGCCAACTCGCCATGAATGTTTCCAAATATTACCGCCGAGATGTTAGGTTGGGTTAGGTTAGGTTATATCAAGTTATAGATGTATATAAAGGTCCCGCGGAGACGTAGAGGCCAGCAAGACAGGAATGTGATCAAATGTTACCGCCGAGATGTTAGGTTGGGTTAGGTTAGGTTATATTACGTTATTGATGTATATAAAGGACCCACGGAGACGTGGAGGCCAACTCGCCAGGAATGTTGTCAAATATTACCGCCGAGGTGTTAGGTTTGGTTAGGTTAGGTTATATTACGTTATAGATGTATTTAAAGGTCCCGCGGAGACGTAGAGGCCAACAAGGCAGGAATGTGTTCAAATATTACCGCCGAGATGTCAGATTGGGTTAGGTTAGGTTATATTACGTTATAGATGTATATAAAGGTCCCACGGAGACGTAGAGGCCAACAAGCCAGGAATGTGATCAAATATTACCGCCGAGATGTAAGGTTGGGTTAGGTTAAGTTATATTACGTTATTGATGTATATAAAGGTCCCACGGAGACGTAGAGGCCAACTCGCCAGGAATGAGGTCAAATATACCGCCGAGATGTTAGGTTGTGTTAGGTTAGGTTATATTTAGTTATTGATTTATATGAAGGTCCCACGGAGACGTAGAGGCCAACTCGCCAGGAATGTTGTCAAATATTACCGCCGAGATGTTAGGTTGGGTTAGTTTAGGTTATATTACGTTATTGATGTATATAAAGGTCCCACGGAGACGTAGATGCCAGCAAGCCAGGAATGTGGTCAAATATTACCGCCGAGGTGTTAGGTTTGGTTAGGTTAGGTTATATTACGTTATAGATGTATTTAAAGGTCCCGTGGAGACGTAGAGGCCAGCAAGCCAGGAATGCGATCAAATATTACCGCCGAGATGTTAGGTTGGGTTAGGTTAGGTTATATCACGTTATAGATGTATATAAAGGACCCACGGAGACGTGGAGGCCAACTCGCCAGGAATGTTGTCAAATATTACGGCCGAGATGATAGGTTGGGTTAGGTTAGGTTATATTACGTTATTGATGTATATAAAGGTCCCACGGAGACGTAGATGCCAGCAAGCCAGGAATGCGCTCAAATATTACCGCCGAGATGTTATTTTGGGTTAGGATAGGTTATATTACGTTATTGATGTATATAAATGTACCACTGAGACGTAAAGGCCAACTCGCCATGAATGTTTCCAAATATTACCGCCGAGATGTTAGGTTGGGTTAGGTTAGGTTATATCACGTTATAGATGTTTATAAAGGTCCCGCGGAGACGTAGAGGCCAGCAAGACAGGAATGTGATCAAATGTTACCGCCGAGATGTTAGGTTGGGTTAGGTTAGGTTATATTACGTTATTGATGTATATAAAGGACCCACGGAGACGTGGAGGCCAACTCGCCAGGAATGTTGTCAAATATTACCGCCGAGATGATAGGTTGGGTTAGGATAGGTTATATTACGTTATTGATGTATATAAATGTACCACGGAGACGTAGATGCCAACAAGCCAGGAATGTGGGCAAATATTACCGCCGAGATGTTATTTTGGGTTAGGATAGGTTATATTACGTTATTGATGTATATAAATGTACCACGGAGACGTAGATGCCAACTCGCCATGAATGTTTTCAAATATTATCTCCGAGATGTAAGGTTGGGTTAGGTTAGGTTAGGTTATATTACGTTATTGATGTATATAAATGTCCCACGGATACGTAGAGGCCAACTCGCCAGGAATGAGGTCAAATATACCGCCGAGATGTTAGGTTGGGTTAGGTTAGGTTATATTTCGTTATTGATGTATATGAAGGTCCCACGGAGGCATAGAGGCCAACTCGCCAGGAATGTTGTCAAATATTATCGCCGAGATGATAGGTTGGGTTAGGTTAGGTTATATTACGTTATTGATGTATATAAAGGTCCCACGGAGACGTAGATGCCAACAAGCCAGGAATGTGGTCAAATATTACCGCCGAGATGATAGACTGGGTTAGCCTAGCTTATACTATGTTATTGTTGTATATAAAGTTCCGACGGAGACGTATAGGCCAACTCGCCAGGAATGTTGTCAAATATTACCGCCGAGATGATAGGTTGGGTTAGGTTAGGTTATATTACGTTATTGATGTATATGAAGGTCAAACCGAGACGTAGAGGCCAACTCGCCAGGAATGTTGTCAAATATTACCGCCGAGATGATAGGTTGGGTTCGGTTAGGTTATATTACGTTATTGATGTATATGAAGGTCAAACCGAGACGTAGTGGCCAACTCGCCAGGAATGTTGTCAAATATTACCGCCGAGATGATAGGTTGGGTTGGGTTAGGTTATATTACGTTATTGATGTATATGAAGGTCAAACCGAGACGTAGAGGCCAACTCGCCAGGAATGTTTTCAAATATTACTGCCGAGATGTTAGGTTGGGTTAGGTTAGGTTATATCACGTTATAGATGTATATAAAGGTCCCGCGGAGACGTAGAGGCCAGCAAGACAGGAATGTGATCAAATGTTACCGCCGAGATGTTAGGTTGGGTTAGGTTAGGTTATATTACGTTATTGATGTATATAAAGGACCCACGGAGACGTGGAGGCCAACTCGCCAGGAATGTTGTCAAATATTACCGCCGAGATGATAGTTTGGGTTAGGTTAGGTTATATCACGTTATAGGTGTATATAAAGGTCCCGCGGAGACGTAGAGGCCAGCAAGCCAGGAATGTGATCAAATGTTACCGCCGAGATGTTAGGTTGGGTTAGGTTAGGTTATATTACGTTATTGATGTATATAAAGGACCCACGGAGACGTGGAGGCCAACTCGCCAGGAATGTTGTCAAATATTACGGCCGAGATGATAGGTTGGGTTAGGTTAGGTTATATTACGTTATTGATGTATATAAAGGTCCCACGGAGACGTAGATGCCAGCAAGCCAGGAATGTGGTCAAATATTACCGCCGAGATGTTATTTTGGGTTAGGATAGGTTATATTACGTTATTGATGTATATAAATGTACCACTGAGACGTAAAGGCCAACTCGCCATGAATGTTTCCAAATATTACCGCCGAGATGTTAGGTTGGGTTAGGTTAGGTTATATCACGTTATAGATGTATATAAAGGTCCCGCGGAGACGTAGAGGCCAGCAAGACAGGAATGTGATCAAATGTTACCGCCGAGATGTTAGGTTGGGTTAGGTTAGGTTATATTACGTTATTGATGTATATAAAGGACCCACGGAGACGTGGACGCCAACTCGCCAGGAATGTTGTCAAATATTACCGCCGAGGTGTTAGGTTTGGTTAGGTTAGGTTATATTACGTTATAGATGTATTTAAAGGTCCCGCGGAGACGTAGAGGCCAACAAGGCAGGAATGTGTTCAAATATTACCGCCGAGATGTCAGATTGGGTTAGGTTAGGTTATATTACGTTATAGATGTATATAAAGGTCCCACGGAGACGTAGAGGCCAACAAGCCAGGAATGTGATCAAATATTACCGCCGAGATGTAAGGTTGGGTTAGGTTAAGTTATATTACGTTATTGATGTATATAAAGGTCCCACGGAGACGTAGAGGCCAACTCGCCAGGAATGAGGTCAAATATACCGCCGAGATGTTAGGTTGTGTTAGGTTAGGTTATATTTAGTTATTGATTTATATGAAGGTCAAACCGAGACGTAGAGGCCAACTCGCCAGGAATGTTGTCAAATATTACCGCCGAGATGATAGGTTGGGTTCGGTTAGGTTATATTACGTTATTGATGTATATGAAGGTCAAACCGAGACGTAGTGGCCAACTCGCCAGGAATGTTGTCAAATATTACCGCCGAGATGATAGGTTGGGTTGGGTTAGGTTATATCACGTTATTGATGTATATGAAGGTCAAACCGAGACGTAGAGGCCAACTCGCCAGGAATGTTGTCAAATATAACCGCCGCGATGTTATTTTGGGTTAAGATAGGTTATATTACGTTATTGATGTATATAAATGTACCACGGAGACGTAGATGCCAACAAGCCAGGAATGTGGGCAAATATTACCGCCGAGATGTTATTTTGGGTTAGGATAGGTTATATTACGTTATTGATGTATATAAATGTACCACGGGGACGTAGATGCCAACTCGCCATGAATGTTTTCAAATATTACCGCCGAGATATTAGGTTGGGTTAGGTTAGGTTATATTACGTTATGGATGTCTATAAAGGACCCACAGTGACGTAGAGGCCAACTCGCCAGGAATGTTTTCAAATATTACCGCCGAGATGTTAGGTTGGATTAGGTTAGATTATATCACGTTATAGATGTATATAAAGGTCCCGCGGAGACGTAGAGACCAACAAGGCAGGAATGTGTTCAAATATTACCGCCGAGATGTCAGATTGGGTTAGGTTAGGTTATATTACGTTATAGATGTATATAAAGGTCCCACGGAGACGTAGATGCCAGCAAGCCAGGAATGTGGTCAAATATTACCGCCGAGGTGTTAGGTTTGGTTAGGTTAGGTTATATTACGTTATAGATGTATTTAAAGGTCCCGCGGAGACGTAGAGGCCAGCAAGCCAGGAATGCGATCAAATATTACCGCCGAGATGTTAGGTTGGGTTAGGTTAGGTTATATTACGTTATTGATGTATATAAAGGTCCCATGGAGACGTATAGGCCAACTCGCCGGGAATGTTGTCAAATATTACCGCCGAGATGTTAGCTTGGGTTAGGTTAGGTTATGTTACGTTATGGATGTCTATAAAGGTCCCACGGTGACGTAGAGGCCAACTCGCCAGGAATGTTTTCAAATATTACCGCCGAGATGTTAGGTTGGGTTAGGTTAGTTTATATCACGTTATAGATGTATATAAAGGTCCCGCGGAGACGTAGAGGCCAACTCGCCAGGAATGTTGTCAAATATTACCGCCGAGATGTTAGGTTGGGTTAGGTTAGGTTATATTACGTTATTGATGTATATAAAGGTCCCACGGAGACGTAGATGCCAGCAAGCCAGGAATGTGGTCAAATATTACCGCCGAGGTGTTAGGTTTGGTTAGGTTAGGTTATATTACGTTATAGATGTATTTAAAGGTCCCGCGGAGACGTAGAGGCCAGCAAGCCAGGAATGCGATCAAATATTACCGCCGAGATGTTAGGTTGGGTTAGGTTAGATTATATCACGTTATAGATGTATATAAAGGACCCACGGAGACGTGGAGGCCAACTCGCCAGGAATGTTGTCAAATATTACGGCCGAGATGATAGGTTGGGTTAGGTTAGGTTATATTACGTTATTGATGTATATAAAGGACCCACGGAGACGTAGATGCCAGCAAGCCAGGAATGTGGTCAAATATTACCGCCGAGATGTTATTTTGGGTTAGGATAGGTTATATTACGTTATTGATGTATATAAATGTACCACTGAGACGTAAAGGCCAACTCGCCATGAATGTTTCCAAATATTACCGCCGAGATGTTAGGTTGGGTTAGGTTAGGTTATATCACGTTATAGATGTTTATAAAGGTCCCGCGGAGACGTAGAGGCCAGCAAGACAGGAATGTGATCAAATGTTACCGCCGAGATGTTAGGTTGGGTTAGGTTAGGTTATATTACGTTATTGATGTATATAAAGGACCCACGGAGACGTGGAGGCCAACTCGCCAGGAATGTTGTCAAATATTACCGCCGAGATGATAGGTTGGGTTAGGTTAGGTTATATCACGTTATAGATGTATATAAAGGTCCCGCGGAGACGTAGAGGCCAGCAAGCCAGGAATGTGATCTAATGTTACCGCCGAGATGTTAGGTTGGGTTAGGTTAGGTTATATTACGTTATTGATGTATATAAAGGACCCACGGAGATGTGGAGGCCAACTCGCCAGGAATGTTGTCAAATATTACGGCCGAGATGATAGGTTGGGTTAGGTTAGGTTATATTACGTTATTGATGTATATAAAGGTCCCACGGAGACGTAGATGCCAGCAAGCCAGGAATGTGGTCAAATATTACCGCCGAGATGTTATTTTGGGTTAGGATAGGTTATATTACGTTATTGATGTATATAAATGTACCACGGAGACGTAAAGGCCAACTCGCCATGAATGTTTCCAAATATTACCGCCGAGATGTTAGGTTGGGTTAGGTTCGGTTATATTACGTTATAGATGTATATAAAGGTCCCACGGTGACGTAGAGGCCAACTCGCCAGGAATGTTTTCAAATATTACCGCCGAGATGTTAGGTTGGTTTCGGTTATGTTATATTACGTTATTGATGTATATGAAGGACAAACCGAGACGTAGAGGCCAACTCGCCAGGAATGTTGTCAAATATTACCGCCGAGATGTTAGGTTGGGTTAGGTTAGGTTATATTACGTTATTGATGTATATAAAGGTCCCACGGAGACGTAGATGCAAACAAGCCAGGAATGTGGTCAAATATTACCGCCGAGATGTTATTTTGGGTTAGGATAGGTTATATTACGTTATTGATGTATATAAAGGTCCCGCGGAGACGTAGAAGCCAACAAGCCAGGAATGTGGTCAAATATTACCGCCGAGATGTTATTTTGGGTTAGGATAGGTTATATTACGTTATTGATGTATATAAATGTACCACGGAGACGTAGATGCCAACAAGCCAGGAATGTGGGCAAATATTACCGCCGAGATGTTATTTTGGGTTAGGATAGGTTATATTACGTTATTGATGTATATAAATGTACCACGGAGACGTAGATGCCAACTCGCCATGAATGTTTTCAAATATTATCTCCGAGATGTAAGGTTGGGTTAGGTTAGGTTAGGTTATATTACGTTATTGATGTATATAAAGGTCCCACGGATACGTAGAGTCCAACTCGCCAGGAATGAGGTCAAATATACCGCCGAGATGTTAGGTTGGGTTAGGTTAGGTTATATTTCGTTATTGATGTATATGAAGGTCCCACGGAGGCATAGAGGCCAACTCGCCAGGAATGTTGTCAAATATTATCGCCGAGATGATAGGTTGGGTTAGGTTAGGTTATATTACGTTATTGATGTATATAACGGTCCCACGGATACGTAGATGCCAACAAGCCAGGAATGTGGTCAAATATTACCGCCGAGATGATAGACTGGGTTAGCCTAGCTTATAGTATGTTATTGTTGTATATAAAGGTCCGACGGAGACGTATAGGCCAACTCGCCAGGAATGTTGTCAAATATTACCGCCGAGATGATAGGTTGGGTTAGGTTAGGTTATATTACGTTATTGATGTATATGAAGGTCCCACGGAGACGCCGAGGCCAACAAGCCAGGAATGTTGTCAAATATTACCGCCGAGATGTTAGGTTGGGTTAGGTTAGGTTATATTACGTTATTGATGTATATAAAGGTCCCAAGGAGACCTAGATGCCAACAAGCCAGGAATGTGGTCAAATATTACCCCCGAGATGTTATTTTGGGTTAGGATAGGTTATATTACGTTATTGATGTATATAAAGGTCCCGCGGAGACGTAGAAGCCAACAAGCCAGGAATGTGGTCAAATATTACCGCCGAGATGTTATTTTGGGTTAGGATAGGTTATATTACGTTATTGATGTATATAAATGTACCACGGAGACGTAGATGCCAACAAGCCAGGAATGTGGGCAAATATTACCGCCGAGATGTTATTTTGGGTTAGGATAGGTTATATTACGTTATTGATGTATATAAATGTACCACGGAGACGTAGATGCCAACTCGCCATGAATGTTTTCAAATATTATCTCCGAGATGTAAGGTTGGGTTAGGTTAGGTTAGGTTATATTACGTTATTGTTGTATATAAAGGTCCGACGGAGACGTATAGGCCAACTCGCCAGGAATGTTGCCAAATATTACCGCCGAGATGATAGGTTGGGTTAGGTTAGGTTATATTACGTTATTGATGTATATGAAGGTCCCACGGAGACGTAGATGCCAGCAAGCCAGGAATGTGGT
This sequence comes from Xylocopa violacea, assembly GCA_963969225.1. Classification (NCBI taxonomy): domain Eukaryota; kingdom Metazoa; phylum Arthropoda; class Insecta; order Hymenoptera; family Apidae; genus Xylocopa; species Xylocopa violacea. Next base: position 5,880,290 of record CAXAJV010000977.1, read on the forward strand.
CAAATATTACCGCCGAGGTGTTAGGTTTGGTTAGGTTAGGTTATATTACGTTATAGATGTATTTAAAGGTCCCGCGGAGACGCCGAGGCCAACAAGCCAGGAATGTGGTCAAATATTACCGCCGAGATGATAGACTGGTTTAGCCTAGCTTATACTATGTTATTGTTGTATATAAAAGTCCGACGGAGACGTATAGGCCAACTCGCCAGGAATGTTGTCAAATATTACCGCCGAGATGATAGGTTGGGTTCGGTTAGGTTATATTACGTTATTGATGTATATGAAGGTCAAACCGAGACGTAGAGGCCAACTCGCCAGGAATGTTGTCAAATATTACCGCCGAGATGATAGGTTGGGTTCGGTTAGGTTATATTACGTTATTGATGTATATGAAGGTCAAACCGAGACGTAGTGGCCAACTCGCCAGGAATGTTGTCAAATATTACCGCCGAGATGATAGGTTGGGTTGGGTTAGGTTATATTACGTTATTGATGTATATGAAGGTCAAACCGAGACGTAGAGGCCAACTCGCCAGGAATGTTGTCAAATATAACCGCCGCGATGTTATTTTGGGTTAACATAGGTTATATTACGTTATTGATGTATATAAATGTACCACGGAGACGTAGATGCCAACAAGCCAGGAATGTGGGCAAATATTACCGCCGAGATGTTATTTTGGGTTAGGATAGGTTATATTACGTTATTGATGTATATAAATGTACCACGGAGACGTAGATGCCAACTCGCCATGAATGTTTTCAAATATTACCGCCGAGATATTAGGTTGGGTTAGGTTAGGTTATATTACGTTATGGATGTCTATAAAGGACCCACGGTGACGTAGAGGCCAACTCGCCAGGAATGTTTTCAAATATTACCGCCGAGATGTTAGGTTGGATTAGGTTAGATTATATCACGTTATAGATGTATTCAAAGGTCCCGCGGAGACGTAGAGGCCAACAAGGCAGGAATGTGTTCAAATATTACCGCCGAGATGTCAGATTGGGTTAGGTTAGGTTATATTACGTTATAGATGTATATAAAGGTCCCACGGAGACGTAGAGGCCAACAAGCCAGGAATGTGATCAAATATTACCGCCGAGATGTAAGGTTGGGTTAGGTTAAGTTATATTACGTTATTGATGTATATAAAGGTCCCACGGAGACGTAGAGGCCAACTCGCCAGGAATGAGGTCAAATATACCGCCGAGATGTTAGGTTGTGTTAGGTTAGGTTATATTTAGTTATTGATTTATATGAAGGTCCCACGGAGACGTAGAGGCCAACTCACCAGGAATGTTGTCAAATATTACCGCCGAGATGTTAGGTTGGGTTAGGTTAGGTTATATTACGTTATTGATGTATATAAAGGTCCCACGGAGACGTAGATGCCAGCAAGCCAGGAATGTGGTCAAATATGACCGCCGAGGTGTTAGGTTTGGTTAGGTTAGGTTATATTACGTTATAGATGTATAATAAGGTCCCACGGAGACGTAGATGCCAGCAAGCCAGGAATGTGGTCAAATATTACCGCCGAGGTGTTAGGTTTGGTTAGGTTAGGTTATATTACGTTATAGATGTATTTAAAGGTCCCGCGGAGACGTAGAGGCCAGCAAGCCAGGAATGCGATCAAATATTACCACCGAGATGTTAGGTTGGGTTAGGTTAGGTTATATTACGTTATTGATGTATATAAAGGTCCCATGGAGACGTATAGGCCAACTCGCCGGGAATGTTGTCAAATATTACCGCCGAGATGTTAGCTTGGGTTAGGTTAGGTTATATTACGTTATGGATGTCTATAAAGGTCCCACGGTGACGTAGAGGCCAACTCGCCAGGAATGTTTTCAAATATTACCGCCGAGATGTTAGGTTGGGTTAGGTTAGGTTATATCACGTTATAGATGTATATAAAGGTCCCGCGGAGACGTAGAGGCCAGCAAGACAGGAATGTGATCAAATGTTACCGCCGAGATGTTAGGTTGGGTTAGGTTAGGTTATATTACGTTATTGATGTATATAAAGGACCCACGGAGACGTGGAGGCCAACTCGCCAGGAATGTTGTCAAATATTACCGCCGAGATGATAGGTTGGGTTAGGTTAGGTTATATCACGTTATAGATGTATATAAAGGTCCCGCGGAGACGTAGAGGCCAGCAAGCCAGGAATGTGATCAAATGTTACCGCCGAGATGTTAGGTTGGGTTAGGTTAGGTTATATTACGTTATTGATGTATATAAAGGACCCACGGAGACGTGGAGGCCAACTCGCCAGGAATGTTGTCAAATATTACGGCCGAGATGATAGGTTGGGTTAGGTTAGGTTATATTACGTTATTGATGTATATAAAGGTCCCACGGAGACGTAGATGCCAGCAAGCCAGGAATGTGGTCAAATATTACCGCCGAGATGTTATTTTGGGTTAGGATAGGTTATATTACGTTATTGATGTATATAAATGTACCACTGAGACGTAAAGGCCAACTCGCCATGAATGTTTCCAAATATTACCGCCGAGATGTTAGGTTGGGTTAGGTTAGGTTATATCACGTTATAGATGTATATAAAGGTCCCGCGGAGACGTAGAGGCCAGCAAGACAGGAATGTGATCAAATGTTACCGCCGAGATGTTAGGTTGGGTTAGGTTAGGTTATATTACGTTATTGATGTATATAAAGGACCCACGGAGACGTGGAGGCCAACTCGCCAGGAATGTTGTCAAATATTACCGCCGACGTGTTAGGTTTGGTTAGGTTAGGTTATATTACGTTATAGATGTATTTAAAGGTCCCGCGGAGACGTAGAGGCCAACAAGGCAGGAATGTGTTCAAATATTACCGCCGAGATGTCAGATTGGGTTAGGTTAGGTTATATTACGTTATAGATGTATATAAAGGTCCCACGGAGACGTAGAGGCCAACAAGCCAGGAATGTGATCAAATATTACCGCCGAGATGTAAGGTTGGGTTAGGTTAAGTTATATTACGTTATTGATGTATATAAAGGTCCCACGGAGACGTAGAGGCCAACTCGCCAGGAATGAGGTCAAATATACCGCCGAGATGTTAGGTTGTGTTAGGTTAGGTTATATTTCGTTATTGATTTATATGAAGGTCCCACGGAGACGTAGAGGCCAACTCGCCAGGAATGTTGTCAAATATTACCGCCGAGATGTTAGGTTGGGTTAGGTTAGGTTATATTACGTTATTGATGTATATAAAGGTCCCACGGAGACGTAGATGCCAGCAAGCCAGGAATGTGGTCAAATATTACCGCCGAGGTGTTAGGTTTGGTTAGGTTAGGTTATATTACGTTATAGATGTATTTAAAGGTCCCGCGGAGACGTAGAGGCCAGCAAGCCAGGAATGCGATCAAATATTACCGCCGAGATGTTAGGTTGGGTTAGGTTAGGTTATATTACGTTATTGATGTATATAAAGGTCCCATGGAGACGTATAGGCCAACTCGCCGGGAATGTTGTCAAATATTACCGCCGAGATGTTAGCTTGGGTTAGGTTAGGTTATATTACGTTATGGATGTCTATAAAGGTCCCACGGTGACGTAGAGGCCAACTCGCCAGGAATGTTTTCAAATATTACCGCCGAGATGTCCGGTTGGGTTAGGTTAGGTTATATCACGTTATAGATGTATATAAAGGTCCCGCGGAGACGTAGAGGCCAGCAAGCCAGGAATGTGATCAAATGTTACCGCCGAGATGTTAGGTTGGGTTAGGTTCGGTTATATTACGTTATAGATGTATATAAAGGTCCCACGGTGACGTAGAGGCCAACTCGCCAGGAATGTTTTCAAATATTACCGCCGAGATGTTAGGTTGGTTTCGGTTATGTTATATTACGTTATTGATGTATATGAAGGACAAACCGAGACGTAGAGGCCAACTCGCCAGGAATGTTGTCAAATATTACCGCCGAGATGTTAGGTTGGGTTAGGTTAGGTTATATTACGTTATTGATGTATATAAAGGTCCCACGGAGACGTAGATGCCAACAAGCCAGGAATGTGGTCAAATATTACCGCCGAGATGTTATTTTGGGTTAGGATAGGTTATATTACGTTATTGATGTATATAAAGGTCCCGCGGAGACGTAGATGCCAACAAGCCAGGAATGTGGTCAAATATTACCGCCGAGATGTTATTTTGGGTTAGGATAGGTTATATTACGTTATTGATGTATATAAATGTACCACGGAGACGTAGATGCCAACAAGCCAGGAATGTGGGCAAATATTACCGCCGAGATGTTATTTTGGGTTAGGATAGGTTATATTACGTTATTGATGTATATAAATGTACCACGGAGACGTAGATGCCAACTCGCCATGAATGTTTTCAAATATTATCTCCGAGATGTAAGGTTGGGTTAGGTTAGGTTATATTACGTTATTGATGTATATAAAGGTCCCACGGATACGTAGAGGCCAACTCGCCAGGAATGAGGTCAAATATACCGCCGAGATGTTAGGTTGGGTTAGGTTAGGTTATATTTCGTTATTGATGTATATGAAGGTCCCACGGAGACATAGAGGCCAACTCGCCAGGAATGTTATCAAATATTATCGCCGAGATGATAGGTTGGGTTAGGTTAGGTTATATTACGTTATTGATGTATATAAAGGTCCCACGGAGACGTAGATGCCAACAAGCCAGGAATGTGGTCAAATATTACCGCCGAGATGATAGACTGGGTTAGCCTAGCTTATACTATGTTATTGTTGTATATAAAGGTCCGACGGAGACGTATAGGCCAACTCGCCAGGAATGTTGTCAAATATTACCGCCGAGATGTTAGGTTGGGTTAGGTTAGGTTATATTACGTTATTGATGTATATAAAGGTCCCACGGAGACGTAGATGCCAACAAGCCAGGAATGTGGTCAAATATTACCGCCGAGATGTTATTTTGGGTTAGGATAGGTTATATTACGTTATTGATGTATATAAAGGTCCCGCGGAGACGTAGATGCCAACAAGCCAGGAATGTGGTCAAATATTACCGCCGAGATGTTAGGTTGGATTAGGTTAGATTATATCACGTTATAGATGTATTCAAAGGTCCCGCGGAGACGTAGAGGCCAACAAGGCAGGAATGTGTTCAAATATTACCGCCGAGATGTCAGATTGGGTTAGGTTAGGTTATATTACGTTATAGATGTATATAAAGGTCCCACGGAGACGTAGAGGCCAACAAGCCAGGAATGTGATCAAATATTACCGCCGAGATGTAAGGTTGGGTTAGGTTAAGTTATATTACGTTATTGATGTATATAAAGGTCCCACGGAGACGTAGAGGCCAACTCGCCAGGAATGAGGTCAAATATACCGCCGAGATGTTAGGTTGTGTTAGGTTAGGTTATATTTAGTTATTGATTTATATGAAGGTCCCACGGAGACGTAGAGGCCAACTCACCAGGAATGTTGTCAAATATTACCGCCGAGATGTTAGGTTGGGTTAGGTTAGGTTATATTACGTTATTGATGTATATAAAGGTCCCACGGAGACGTAGATGCCAGCAAGCCAGGAATGTGGTCAAATATGACCGCCGAGGTGTTAGGTTTGGTTAGGTTAGGTTATATTACGTTATAGATGTATATAAAGGTCCCACGGAGACGTAGATGCCAGCAAGCCAGGAATGTGGTCAAATATTACCGCCGAGGTGTTAGGTTTGGTTAGGTTAGGTTATATTACGTTATAGATGTATTTAAAGGTCCCGCGGAGACGTAGAGGCCAGCAAGCCAGGAATGCGATCAAATATTACCACCGAGATGTTAGGTTGGGTTAGGTTAGGTTATATTACGATATTGATGTATATAAAGGTCCCATGGAGACGTATAGGCCAACTCGCCGGGAATGTTGTCAAATATTACCGCCGAGATGTTAGCTTGGGTTAGGTTAGGTTATATTACGTTATGGATGTCTATAAAGGTCCCACGGTGACGTAGAGGCCAACTCGCCAGGAATGTTTTCAAATATTACCGCCGAGATGTTAGGTTGGGTTAGGTTAGGTTATATCACGTTATAGATGTATATAAAGGTCCCGCGGAGACGTAGAGGCCAGCAAGACAGGAATGTGATCAAATGTTACCGCCGAGATGTTAGGTTGGGTTAGGTTAGGTTATATTACGTTATTGATGTATATAAAGGACCCACGGAGACGTGGAGGCCAACTCGCCAGGAATGTTGTCAAATATTACCGCCGAGATGATAGGTTGGGTTAGGTTAGGTTATATCACGTTATAGATGTATATAAAGGTCCCGCGGAGACGTAGAGGCCAGCAAGCCAGGAATGTGATCAAATGTTACCGCCGAGATGTTAGGTTGGGTTAGGTTAGGTTATATTACGTTATTGATGTATATAAAGGACCCACGGAGACGTGGAGGCCAACTCGCCAGGAATGTTGTCAAATATTACGGCCGAGATGATAGGTTGGGTTAGGTTAGGTTATATTACGTTATTGATGTATATAAAGGTCCCACGGAGACGTAGATGCCAGCAAGCCAGAAATGTGGTCAAATATTACCGCCGAGATGTTATTTTGGGTTAGGATAGGTTATATTACGTTATTGATGTATATAAATGTACCACTGAGACGTAAAGGCCAACTCGCCATGAATGTTTCCAAATATTACCGCCGAGATGTTAGGTTGGGTTAGGTTAGGTTATATCACGTTATAGATGTATATAAAGGTCCCGCGGAGACGTAGAGGCCAGCAAGACAGGAATGTGATCAAATGTTACCGCCGAGATGTTAGGTTGGGTTAGGTTAGGTTATATTACGTTATTGATGTATATAAAGGACCCACGGAGACGTGGAGGCCAACTCGCCAGGAATGTTGTCAAATATTACCGCCGACGTGTTAGCTTTGGTTAGGTTAGGTTATATTACGTTATAGATGTATTTAAAGGTCCCGCGGAGACGTAGAGGCCAACAAGGCAGGAATGTGTTCAAATATTACCGCCGAGATGTCAGATTGGGTTAGGTTAGGTTATATTACGTTATAGATGTATATAAAGGTCCCACGGAGACGTAGAGGCCAACAAGCCAGGAATGTGATCAAATATTACCGCCGAGATGTAAGGTTGGGTTAGGTTAAGTTATATTACGTTATTGATGTATATAAAGGTCCCACGGAGACGTAGAGGCCAACTCGCCAGGAATGAGGTCAAATATACCGCCGAGATGTTAGGTTGTGTTAGGTTAGGTTATATTTCGTTATTGATTTATATGAAGGTCCCACGGAGACGTAGAGGCCAACTCGCCAGGAATGTTGTCAAATATTACCGCCGAGATGTTAGGTTGGGTTAGGTTAGGTTATATTACGTTATTGATGTATATAAAGGTCCCACGGAGACGTAGATGCCAGCAAGCCAGGAATGTGGTCAAATATTACCGCCGAGGTGTTAGGTTTGGTTAGGTTAGGTTATATTACGTTATAGATGTATTTAAAGGTCCCGCGGAGACGTAGAGGCCAGCAAGCCAGGAATGCGATCAAATATTACCACCGAGATGTTAGGTTGGGTTAGGTTAGGTTATATTACGATATTGATGTATATAAAGGTCCCATGGAGACGTATAGGCCAACTCGCCGGGAATGTTGTCAAATATTACCGCCGAGATGTTAGCTTGGGTTAGGTTAGGTTATATTACGTTATGGATGTCTATAAAGGTCCCACGGTGACGTAGAGGCCAACTCGCCAGGAATGTTTTCAAATATTACCGCCGAGATGTTAGGTTGGGTTAGGTTAGGTTATATCACGTTATAGATGTATATAAAGGTCCCGCGGAGACGTAGAGGCCAGCAAGACAGGAATGTGATCAAATGTTACCGCCGAGATGTTAGGTTGGGTTAGGTTAGGTTATATTACGTTATTGATGTATATAAAGGACCCACGGAGACGTGGAGGCCAACTCGCCAGGAATGTTGTCAAATATTACCGCCGAGATGATAGGTTGGGTTAGGTTAGGTTATATCACGTTATAGATGTATATAAAGGTCCCGCGGAGACGTAGAGGCCAACTCGCCAGGAATGTTGTCAAATATTACCGCCGAGATGTTAGGTTGGGTTAGGTTAGGTTATATTACGTTATTGATGTATATAAAGGTCCCACGGAGACGTAGATGCCAACAAGCCAGGAATGTGGTCAAATATTACCGCCGAGATGTTATTTTGGGTTAGGATAGGTTATATTACGTTATTGATGTATATAAAGGTCCCGCGGAGACGTAGATGCCAACAAGCCAGGAATGTGGTCAAATATTACCGCCGAGATGTTATTTTGGGTTAGGATAGGTTATATTACGTTATTGATGTATATAAATGTACCACGGAGACGTAGATGCCAACAAGCCAGGAATGTGGGCAAATATTACCGCCGAGATGTTATTTTGGGTTAGGATAGGTTATATTACGTTATTGATGTATATAAATGTACCACGGAGACGTAGATGCCAACTCGCCATGAATGTTTTCAAATATTATCTCCGAGATGTAAGGTTGGGTTAGGTTAGGTTATATTACGTTATTGATGTATATAAAGGTCCCACGGATACGTAGAGGCCAACTCGCCAGGAATGAGGTCAAATATACCGCCGAGATGTTAGGTTGGGTTAGGTTAGGTTATATTTCGTTATTGATGTATATGAAGGTCCCACGGAGACATAGAGGCCAACTCGCCAGGAATGTTATCAAATATTATCGCCGAGGTGATAGGTTGGGTTAGGTTAGGTTATATTACGTTATTGATGTATATAAAGGTCCCACGGAGACGTAGATGCCAACAAGCCAGGAATGTGGTCAAATATTACCGCCGAGATGATAGACTGGGTTAGCCTAGCTTATACTATGTTATTGTTGTATATAAAGGTCCGACGGAGACGTATAGGCCAACTCGCCAGGAATGTTGTCAAATATTACCGCCGAGATGATAGGTTGGGTTAGGTTAGGTTATATTACGTTATTGATGTATATGAAGGTCCCACGGAGACGCCGAGGCCAACAAGCCAGGAATGTGGTCAAATATTACCGCCGAGATGATAGACTGGGTTAGCCTAGCTTATACTATGTTATTGTTGTATATAAAAGTCCGACGGAGACGTATAGGCCAACTCGCCAGGAATGTTGTCAAATATTACCGCCGAGATGATAGGTTGGGTTCGGTTAGGTTATATTACGTTATTGATGTATATGAAGGTCAAACCGAGACGTAGTGGCCAACTCGCCAGGAATGTTGTCAAATATTACCGCCGAGATGATAGGTTGGGTTGGGTTAGGTTATATTACGTTATTGATGTATATGAAGGTCAAACCGAGACGTAGAGGCCAACTCGCCAGGAATGTTGTCAAATATAACCGCCGCGATGTTATTTTGGGTTAGGATAGGTTATATTACGTTATTGATGTATATAAATGTACCACGGAGACGTAGATTCCAACAAGCCAGGAATGTGGGCAAATATTACCGCCGAGATGTTATTTTGGGTTAGGATAGGTTATATTACGTTATTGATGTATATAAATGTACCACGGAGACGTAGATGCCAACTCGCCATGAATGTTTTCAAATATTACCGCCGAGATATTAGGTTGGGTTAGGTTAGGTTATATTACGTTATGGATGTCTATAAAGGACCCGCGGTGACGTAGAGGCCAAATCGCCAGGAATGTTTTCAAATATTACCGCCGAGATGTTAGGTTGGATTAGGTTAGATTATATCACGTTATAGATGTATATAAAGGTCCCGCGGAGACGTAGAGGCCAACAAGGCAGGAATGTGTTCAAATATTACCGCCGAGATGTCAGATTGGGTTAGGTTAGGTTATATTACGTTATAGATGTATATAAAGGTCCCACGGAGACGTAGAGGCCAACAAGCCAGGAATGTGATCAAATATTGCCGCCGAGATGTAAGGTTGGGTTAGGTTAAGTTATATTACGTTATTGATGTATATAAAGGTCCCACGGAGACGTAGAGGCCAACTCGCCAAGAATGAGGTCAAATATACCGCCGAGATGTTAGGTTGTGTTAGGTTAGGTTATATTTCGTTATTGATTTATATGAAGGTCCCACGGAGACGTAGAGGCCAACTCGCCAGGAATGTTGTCAAATATTACCGCCGAGATGTTAGGTTGGGTTAGGTTAGGTTATATTACGTTATTGATGTATATAAAGGTCCCACGGAGACGTAGATGCCAGCAAGCCAGGAATGTGGTCAAATATTACCGACGAGGTGTTAGGTTTGGTTAGGATAGGTTATATTACGTTATTGATGTATATAAATGTACCACGGAGACGTAGATTCCAACAAGCCAGGAATGTGGGCAAATATTACCGCCGAGATGTTATTTTGGGTTAGGATAGGTTATATTACGTTATTGATGTATATAAATGTACCACGGAGACGTAGATGCCAACTCGCCATGAATGTTTTCAAATATTATCTCCGAGATGTAAGGTTGGGTTAGGTTAGGTTATATTACGTTATTGATGTATATAAAGGTCCCACGGATACGTAGAGGCCAACTCGCCAGGAATGAGGTCAAATATACCGCCGAGATGTTAGGTTGGGTTAGGTTAGGTTATATTTCGTTATTGATGTATATGAAGGTCCCACGGAGACATAGAGGCCAACTCGCCAGGAATGTTATCAAATATTATCGCCGAGATGATAGGTTGGGTTAGGTTAGGTTATATTACGTTATTGATGTATATAAAGGTCCCACGGAGACGTAGATGCCAACAAGCCAGGAATGTGGTCAAATATTACCGCCGAGATGATAGACTGGGTTAGCCTAGCTTATACTATGTTATTGTTGTATATAAAGGTCCGACGGAGACGTATAGGCCAACTCGCCAGGAATGTTGTCAAATATTACCGCCGAGATGATAGGTTGGGTTAGGTTAGGTTATATTACGTTATTGATGTATATGAAGGTCCCACGGAGACGCCGAGGCCAACAAGCCAGGAATGTGGTCAAATATTACCGCCGAGATGATAGACTGGGTTAGCCTAGCTTATACTATGTTATTGTTGTATATAAAAGTCCGACGGAGACGTATAGGCCAACTCGCCAGGAATGTTGTCAAATATTACCGCCGAGATGATAGGTTGGGTTCGGTTAGGTTATATTACGTTATTGATGTATATGAAGGTCAAACCGAGACGTAGTGGCCAACTCGCCAGGAATGTTGTCAAATATTACCGCCGAGATGATAGGTTGGGTTGGGTTAGGTTATATTACGTTATTGATGTATATGAAGGGCAAACCGAGACGTAGAGGCCAACTCGCCAGGAATGTTGTCAAATATAACCGCCGCGATGTTATTTTGGGTTAGGATAGGTTATATTACGTTATTGATGTATATAAATGTACCACGGAGACGTAGATTCCAACAAGCCAGGAATGTGGGCAAATATTACCGCCGAGATGTTATTTTGGGTTAGGATAGGTTATATTACGTTATTGATGTATATAAATGTACCACGGAGACGTAGATGCCAACTCGCCATGAATGTTTTCAAATATTACCGCCGAGATATTAGGTTGGGTTAGGTTAGGTTATATTACGTTATGGATGTCTATAAAGGACCCGCGGTGACGTAGAGACCAACTCGCCAGGAATGTTTTCAAATATTACCGCCGAGATGTTAGGTTGGATTAGGTTAGATTATATCACGTTATAGATGTATATAAAGGACCCACGGAGACGTGGAGGCCAACTCGCCAGGAATGTTGTCAAATATTACCGCCGAGATGATAGGTTGGGTTAGGTTAGGTTATATCACGTTATAGATGTATATAAAGGTCCCGCGGAGACGTAGAGGCCAGCAAGCCAGGAATGTGATCAAATGTTACCGCCGAGATGTTAGGTTGGGTTAGGTTAGGTTATATCACGTTATAGATGTATATAAAGGTCCCGCGGAGACGTAGAGGCCAGCAAGACAGGAATGTGATCAAATGTTACCGCCGAGATGATAGGTTGGGTTAGGTTAGGTTATATTACGTTATTGATGTATATAAAGGTCCCACGGAGACGTAGATGCCAGCAAGCCAGGAATGTGGTCAAATATTACCGCCGAGATGTTATTTTGGGTTAGGATAGGTTATATTACGTTACTGATGTATATAAATGTACCACGGAGACGTAAAGGCCAACTCGCCATGAATGTTTCCAAATATTACCGCCGAGATGTTAGGTTGGGTTAGGTTAGGTTATATCACGTTATAGATGTATATAAAGGTCCCGCGGAGACGTAGAGGCCAGCAAGACAGGAATGTGATCAAATGTTACCGCCGAGATGTTAGGTTGGTTTAGGTTAGGTTATATTACGTTATTGATGTATATAAAGGACCCACGGTGACGTGGAGGCCAACTCGCCAGGAATGTTGTCAAATATTACCGCCGAGATGATAGGTTGGGTTAGGTTAGGTTATATCACGTTATAGATGTATATAAAGGTCCCGCGGAGACGTAGAGGCCAGCAAGCCAGGAATGTGATCAAATGTTACCGCCGAGATGTTAGGTTGGGTTAGGTTAGGTTATATTACGTTATTGATGTATATAAAGGACCCACGGAGACGTGGAGGCCAACTCGCCAGGAATGTTGTCAAATATTACCGCCGAGATGATAGGTTGGGTTAGGTTAGGTTATATTACGTTATTGATGTATATAAAGGTCCCACGGAGACGTAGATGCCAGCAAGCCAGGAATGTGGTCAAATATTACCGCCGAGATGTTATTTTGGGTTAGGATAGGTTATATTACGTTATTGATGTATATAAATGTACCACGGAGACGTAAAGGCCAACTCGCCATGAATGTTTCCAAATATTACCGCCGAGATGTTAGGTTGGGTTAGGTTCGGTTATATTACGTTATAGATGTATATAAAGGTCCCACGGTGACGTAGAGGCCAACTCGCCAGGAATGTTTTCAAATATTACCGCCGAGATGTTAGGTTGGTTTCGGTTATGTTATATTACTTTATTGATGTATATAAAGGTCCCACGGAGACGTAGATGCCAACAAGCCAGGAATGTAGTCAAATATTACCGCCGAGATGATGGACAGGGTTAGCCTAGCTTATACTATGTTATTGTTGTATATAAAGGTCCGACGGAGACTTATAGGCCAACTCGCCAGGAATGTTGTCAAATATTACCGCCGAGATGATAGGTTGGGTTAGGTTAGGTTATATTACGTTATTGATGTATATGAAGGTCAAACCGAGACGTAGAGGCCAACTCGCCAGGAATGTGGTCAAATATTACCGCCGAGATGTTATTTTGGGTTAGGATAGGTTATATTACGTTATCGATGTATATAAATGTACCACGGAGACGTAAAGGCCAACTCGCCATGAATGTTTCCAAATATTACCGCCGAGATGTTAGGTTGGGTTAGGTTAGGTTATATTACGTTATTGATGTATATAAAGGTCCCACGGAGACGTGGAGGCCAACTCGCCAGGAATGTTGTCAAATATTACCGCCGAGATGATAGGTTGGGTTAGGTTAGGTTATATTACGTTATTGATGTGTATAAAGGTCCCACGGTGACGTAGAGGCCAACTCGCCAGGAATGTTTTCAAATATTACCGCCGAGATGTTAGGTTGGTTTCGGTTATGTTATATTACGTTATTGATGTATATGAAGGACAAACCGAGACGTAGAGGCCAACTCGCCAGGAATGTTGTCAAATATTACCGCCGAGATGTTAGGTTGGGTTAGGTTAGGTTATATTACGTTATTGATGTATATAAAGGTCCCACGGAGACGTAGATGCCAACATGCCAGGAATGTGGTCAAATATTACCGCCGAGATGTTATTTTGGGTTAGGATAGGTTATATTACGTTATTGATGTATATAAAGGTCCCGCGGAGACGTAGATGCCAACAAGCCAGGAATGTGGTCAAATATTACCGCCGAGATGTTATTTTGGGTTAGGATAGGTTATATTACGTTATTGATGTATATAAATGTACCACGGAGACGTAGAGGCCAACTCGCCATGAATGTTTCCAAATATTACCGCCAAGATGTTCGGTTGGGTTAGGTTCGGTTATATTACGTTATAGATGTATATAAAGGTCCCACGGTGACGTAGAGGCCAACTCGCCAGGAATGTTTTCAAATATTACCGCCGAGATGTTAGGTTGGTTTCGGTTATGTTATATTACGTTATTGATGTATATGAAGGACAAACCGAGACGTAGAGGCCAACTCGCCAGGAATGTTGTCAAATATTACCGCCGAGATGTTAGGTTGGGTTAGGTTAGGTTATATTACGTTATTGATGTATATAAAGGTCCCACGGAGACGTAGATGCCAACATGCCAGGAATGTGGTCAAATATTACCGCCGAGATGTTATTTTGGGTTAGGATAGGTTATATTACGTTATTGATGTATATAAAAGTCCCGCGGAGACGTAGATGCCAACAAGCCAGGAATGTGGTCAAATATTACCGCCGAGATGTTATTTTGGGTTAGGATAGGTTATATTACGTTATTGATGTATATAAATGTACCACGGAGACGTAGATGCCAACAAGCCAGGAATGTGGGCAAATATTACCGCCGAGATGTTATTTTGGGTTAGGATAGGTTATATTACGTTATTGATGTATATAAATGTACCACGGAGACGTAGATGCCAACTCGCCATGAATGTTTTCAAATATTATCTCCGAGATGTAAGGTTGGGTTAGGTTAGGTTATATTACGTTACTGATGTATATAAAGGTCCCACGGATACGTAGAGGCCATCTCGCCAGGAATGAGGTCAAATATACCGCCGAGATGTTAGGTTGGGTTAGGTTAGGTTATATTTCGTTATTGATGTATATGAAGGTCCCACGGAGACGTAGAGGCCAACTCGCCAGAAATGTTGTCAAATATTACCGCCGAGATGATAGGTTGGGTTAGGTTAGGTTATATTACTTTATTGATGTATATAAAGGTCCCACGGATACGTAGAGGCCAACTCGCCAGAAATGTTGTCAAATATTACCGCCGAGATGATAGACTGGGTTAGCCTAGCTTATACTATGTTATTGTTGTATATAAAGGTCCGACGGAGACGTATAGGCCAACTCGCCAGGAATGTTGTCAAATATTACCGCCGAGATGATAGGTTGGGTTAGGTTAGGTTATATTACGTTATTGATGTATATGAAGGTCCCACGGAGACGTAGATGCCAGCAAGCCAGGAATGTGGTCAAATATTACCGCCGAGGTGTTAGGTTTGGTTAGGTTAGGTTATATTACGTTATAGATGTATTTAAAGGTCCCGCAGAGACGCCGAGGCCAACAAGCCAGGAATGTGGTCAAATATTACCGCCGAGATGATAGACTGGTTTAGCCTAGCTTACAGTATGTTATTGTTGTATATAAAGGTCCGACGGAGACGTATAGGCCAACTCGCCAGGGATGTTGTCAAATATTACCGCCGAGATGATAGGTTGGGTTAGGTTAGGTTATATTACGTTATTGATGTATATAAAGGTCCCACGGAGACGCCGAGGCCAACAAGCCAGGAATGTTGTCAAATATTACCGCCGAGATGTTAGGTTGGGTTAGGTTAGGTTATATTACGTTATTGATGTATATAAAGGTCCCACGGAGACGTAGATGCCAACAAGCCAGGAATGTGGTCAAATATTACCGCCGAGATGTTATTTTGGGTTAGGATAGGTTATATTACGTTATCGATGTATATAAATGTACCACGGAGACGTAAAGGCCAACTCGCCATGAATGTTTCCAAATATTACCGCCGAGATGTTAGGTTGGGTTAGGTTAGGTTATATTACGTTATTGATGTATATAAAGGTCCCACGGAGACGTGGAGGCCAACTCGCCAGGAATGTTGTCAAATATTACCGCCGAGATGATAGGTTGGGTTAGGTTAGGTTATATTACGTTATTGATGTGTATAAAGGTCCCACGGTGACGTAGAGGCCAACTCGCCAGGAATGTTTTCAAATATTACCGCCGAGATGTTAGGTTGGTTTCGGTTATGTTATATTACGTTATTGATGTATATGAAGGACAAACCGAGACGTAGAGGCCAACTCGCCAGGAATGTTGTCAAATATTACCGCCGAGATGTTAGGTTGGGTTAGGTTAGGTTATATTACGTTATTGATGTATATAAAGGTCCCACGGAGACGTAGATGCCAACATGCCAGGAATGTGGTCAAATATTACCGCCGAGATGTTATTTTGGGTTAGGATAGGTTATATTACGTTATTGATGTATATAAAGGTCCCGCGGAGACGTAGATGCCAACAAGCCAGGAATGTGGTCAAATATTACCGCCGAGATGTTATTTTGGGTTAGGATAGGTTATATTACGTTATTGATGTATATAAATGTACCACGGAGACGTAGAGGCCAACTCGCCATGAATGTTTCCAAATATTACCGCCGAGATGTTCGGTTGGGTTAGGTTCGGTTATATTACGTTATAGATGTATATAAAGGTCCCACGGTGACGTAGAGGCCAACTCGCCAGGAATGTTTTCAAATATTACCGCCGAGATGTTAGGTTGGTTTCGGTTATGTTATATTACGTTATTGATGTATATGAAGGACAAACCGAGACGTAGAGGCCAACTCGCCAGGAATGTTGTCAAATATTACCGCCGAGATGTTAGGTTGGGTTAGGTTAGGTTATATTACGTTATTGATGTATATAAAGGTCCCACGGAGACGTAGATGCCAACATGCCAGGAATGTGGTCAAATATTACCGCCGAGATGTTATTTTGGGTTAGGATAGGTTATATTACGTTATTGATGTATATAAAAGTCCCGCGGAGACGTAGATGCCAACAAGCCAGGAATGTGGTCAAATATTACCGCCGAGATGTTATTTTGGGTTAGGATAGGTTATATTACGTTATTGATGTATATAAATGTACCACGGAGACGTAGATGCCAACAAGCCAGGAATGTGGGCAAATATTACCGCCGAGATGTTATTTTGGGTTAGGATAGGTTATATTACGTTATTGATGTATATAAATGTACCACGGAGACGTAGATGCCAACTCGCCATGAATGTTTTCAAATATTATCTCCGAGATGTAAGGTTGGGTTAGGTTAGGTTATATTACGTTACTGATGTATATAAAGGTCCCACGGATACGTAGAGGCCATCTCGCCAGGAATGAGGTCAAATATACCGCCGAGATGTTAGGTTGGGTTAGGTTAGGTTATATTTCGTTATTGATGTATATGAAGGTCCCACGGAGACGTAGAGGCCAACTCGCCAGAAATGTTGTCAAATATTACCGCCGAGATGATAGGTTGGGTTAGGTTAGGTTATATTACTTTATTGATGTATATAAAGGTCCCACGGATACGTAGAGGCCAACTCGCCAGAAATGTTGTCAAATATTACCGCCGAGATGATAGACTGGGTTAGCCTAGCTTATACTATGTTATTGTTGTATATAAAGGTCCGACGGAGACGTATAGGCCAACTCGCCAGGAATGTTGTCAAATATTACCGCCGAGATGATAGGTTGGGTTAGGTTAGGTTATATTACGTTATTGATGTATATGAAGGTCCCACGGAGACGTAGATGCCAGCAAGCCAGGAATGTGGTCAAATATTACCGCCGAGGTGTTAGGTTTGGTTAGGTTAGGTTATATTACGTTATAGATGTATTTAAAGGTCCCGCAGAGACGCCGAGGCCAACAAGCCAGGAATGTGGTCAAATATTACCGCCGAGATGATAGACTGGTTTAGCCTAGCTTACAGTATGTTATTGTTGTATATAAAGGTCCGACGGAGACGTATAGGCCAACTCGCCAGGGATGTTGTCAAATATTACCGCCGAGATGATAGGTTGGGTTAGGTTAGGTTATATTACGTTATTGATGTATATAAAGGTCCCACGGAGACGCCGAGGCCAACAAGCCAGGAATGTTGTCAAATATTACCGCCGAGATGTTAGGTTGGGTTAGGTTAGGTTATATTACGTTATTGATGTATATAAAGGTCCCACGGAGACGTAGATGCCAACAAGCCAGGAATGTGGTCAAATATTACCGCCGAGATGTTATTTTGGGTTAGGATAGGTTATATTACGTTATCGATGTATATAAATGTACCACGGAGACGTAAAGGCCAACTCGCCATGAATGTTTCCAAATATTACCGCCGAGATGTTAGGTTGGGTTAGGTTAGGTTATATTACGTTATTGATGTATATAAAGGTCCCACGGAGACGTGGAGGCCAACTCGCCAGGAATGTTGTCAAATATTACCGCCGAGATGATAGGTTGGGTTAGGTTAGGTTATATTACGTTATTGATGTGTATAAAGGTCCCACGGTGACGTAGAGGCCAACTCGCCAGGAATGTTTTCAAATATTACCGCCGAGATGTTAGGTTGGTTTCGGTTATGTTATATTACGTTATTGATGTATATGAAGGACAAACCGAGACGTAGAGGCCAACTCGCCAGGAATGTTGTCAAATATTACCGCCGAGATGTTAGGTTGGGTTAGGTTAGGTTATATTACGTTATTGATGTATATAAAGGTCCCACGGAGACGTAGATGCCAACATGCCAGGAATGTGGTCAAATATTACCGCCGAGATGTTATTTTGGGTTAGGATAGGTTATATTACGTTATTGATGCATATAAAGGTCCCGCGGAGACGTAGATGCCAACAAGCCAGGAATGTGGTCAAATATTACCGCCGAGATGTTATTTTGGGTTAGGATAGGTTATATTACGTTATTGATGTATATAAATGTACCACGGAGACGTAGAGGCCAACTCGCCATGAATGTTTCCAAATATTACCGCCGAGATGTTCGGTTGGGTTAGGTTCGGTTATATTACGTTATAGATGTATATAAAGGTCCCACGGTGACGTAGAGGCCAACTCGCCAGGAATGTTTTCAAATATTACCGCCGAGATGTTAGGTTGGTTTCGGTTATGTTATATTACGTTATTGATGTATATGAAGGACAAACCGAGACGTAGAGGCCAACTCGCCAGGAATGTTGTCAAATATTACCGCCGAGATGTTAGGTTGGGTTAGGTTAGGTTATATTACGTTATTGATGTATATAAAGGTCCCACGGAGACGTAGATGCCAACATGCCAGGAATGTGGTCAAATATTACCGCCGAGATGTTATTTTGGGTTAGGATAGGTTATATTACGTTATTGATGTATATAAAAGTCCCGCGGAGACGTAGATGCCAACAAGCCAGGAATGTGGTCAAATATTACCGCCGAGATGTTATTTTGGGTTAGGATAGGTTATATTACGTTATTGATGTATATAAATGTACCACGGAGACGTAGATGCCAACAAGCCAGGAATGTGGGCAAATATTACCGCCGAGATGTTATTTTGGGTTAGGATAGGTTATATTACGTTATTGATGTATATAAATGTACCACGGAGACGTAGATGCCAACTCGCCATGAATGTTTTCAAATATTATCTCCGAGATGTAAGGTTGGGTTAGGTTAGGTTATATTACGTTACTGATGTATATAAAGGTCCCACGGATACGTAGAGGCCATCTCGCCAGGAATGAGGTCAAATATACCGCCGAGATGTTAGGTTGGGTTAGGTTAGGTTATATTTCGTTATTGATGTATATGAAGGTCCCACGGAGACGTAGAGGCCAACTCGCCAGAAATGTTGTCAAATATTACCGCCGAGATGATAGGTTGGGTTAGGTTAGGTTATATTACTTTATTGATGTATATAAAGGTCCCACGGATACGTAGAGGCCAACTCGCCAGAAATGTTGTCAAATATTACCGCCGAGATGATAGGTTGGGTTAGGTTAGGTTATATTTCGTTATTGATGTATATAAAGGTCCCACGGAGACGTAGATGCCAGCAAGCCAGGAATGTGGTCAAATATTACCGCCGAGATGTTATTTTGGGTTAGGATAGGTTATATTACGTTATTGATGTATATAAAGGACCCACGGAGACGTGGAGGCCAACTCGCCAGGAATGTTGTCAAATATTACCGCCGAGATGATAGGTTGGGTTAGGTTAGGTTATATTACGTTATTGATGTATATAAAGGTCCCACGGAGACGTAGATGCCAGCAAGCCAGGAATGTGGTCAAATATTACCGCCGAGATGTTATTTTGGGTTAGGATAGGTTATATTACGTTATTGATGTATATAAATGTACCACGGAGACGTAGAGGCCAACTCGCCATGAATGTTTCCAAATATTACCGCCGAGATGTTAGGTTGGGTTAGGTTCGGTTATATTACGTTATAGATGTATATAAAGGTCCCACGGTGACGTAGAGGCCAACTCGCCAGGAATGTTTTCAAATATTACCGCCGAGATGTTAGGTTGGTTTCGGTTATGTTATATTACGTTATTGATGTATATGAAGGACAAACCGAGACGTAGAGGCCATTTCGCCAGGAATGTTGTCAAATATTACCGCCGAGATGTTAGGTTGGGTTAGGTTAGGTTATATTACGTTATTGATGTATATAAAGGTCCCACGGAGACGTAGATGCCAACATGCCAGGAATGTGGTCAAATATTACCGCCGAGATGTTATTTTGGGTTAGGATAGGTTATATTACGTTATTGATGTATATAAAGGTCCCGCGGAGACGTAGATGCCAACAAGCCAGGAATGTGGTCAAATATTACCGCCGAGATGTTATTTTGGGTTAGGATAGGTTATATTACGTTATTGATGTATATAAATGTACCACGGAGACGTAGATGCCAACAAGCCAGGAATGTGGGCAAATATTACCGCCGAGATGTTATTTTGGGTTAGGATAGGTTATATTACGTTATTGATGTATATAAATGTACCACGGAGACGTAGATGCCAACTCGCCATGAATGTTTTCAAATATTATCTCCGAGATGTAAGGTTGGGTTAGGTTAGGTTATATTACGTTATTGATGTATATAAAGGTCCCACGGATACGTAGAGGCCAACTCGCCAGGAATGAGGTCAAATATACCGCCGAGATGTTAGGTTGGGTTAGGTTAGGTTATATTTCGTTATTGATGTATATGAAGGTCCCACGGAGACGTAGAGGCCAACTCGCCAGAAATGTTGTCAAATATTACCGCCGAGATGATAGGTTGGGTTAGGTTAGGTTATATTACTTTATTGATGTATATAAAGGTTCCACGGAGACGTAGATGCCAACAAGCCAGGAATGTGGTCAAATATTACCGCCGAGATGTTAGGTTGGGTTAGGTTAGGTTATATTACGTAATTGATGTATATAAAGGTCCCACGGAGACGTAGATGCCAACAAGCCAGGAATGTGGTCAAATATTACCGCCGAGATGTTATTTTGGGTTAGGATAGGTTATATTACGTTATTGATGTATATAAATGAACCACGGAGACGTAGAGGCCAACTCGCCATGAATGTTTTCAAATATTACCGCCGAGATGTTAGGTTGGGTTAGGTTAGGTTATATTACGTTATTGATGTATATAAAGGTCCCACGGAGACGTAGAGGCCAACTCGCCAGGAATGTTTTCAAATATTGCCGCCGAGATGTTAGGTAGGGTTAGGTTAGGTTATATTACGTTATAGATGTATTTAAAGTTCCGGCGGGGACGTAGAGGCCAGCAAGCCAGGAATGTGATCAAATATTACCGCCGAGATGATAGACTGGGTTAGCCTAGCTTATACTATGTTATTGTTGTATATAAAGGTCCGACGGAGACGTATAGGCCAAATCGCCAGGAATGTTGTCAAATATTACCGCCGAGATGATAGGTTGGGTTAGGTTAGGTTATATTACGTTATTGATGTATATGAAGGTCAAACCGAGACGTAGAGGCCAACTCGTCAGGAATGTTGTCAAATATTACCGCCGAGATGTTAGGTTGGGTTAGGTTAGGTTATATTACTTAATTGATGTATATAAAGGTCACACGGAGACGTAGATGCCAACAAGCCAGGAATGTGGTCAAATATTACCGCCGAGATGTTATTTTGGGTTAGGATAGGTTATATTACGTTATTGATGTATATAAAGGTCCCACGGAGACGTAGATGCCAACATGCCAGGAATGTGGTCAAATATTACCGCCGAGATGTTATTTTGGGTTAGGATAGGTTATATTACGTTATTGATGTATATAAAAGTCCCGCGGAGACGTAGATGCCAACAAGCCAGGAATGTGGTCAAATATTACCGCCGAGATGTTATTTTGGGTTAGGATAGGTTATATTACGTTATTGATGTATATAAATGTACCACGGAGACGTAGATGCCAACAAGCCAGGAATGTGGGCAAATATTACCGCCGAGATGTTATTTTGGGTTAGGATAGGTTATATTACGTTATTGATGTATATAAATGTACCACGGAGACGTAGATGCCAACTCGCCATGAATGTTTTCAAATATTATCTCCGAGATGTAAGGTTGGGTTAGGTTAGGTTATATTACGTTACTGATGTATATAAAGGTCCCACGGATACGTAGAGGCCATCTCGCCAGGAATGAGGTCAAATATACCGCCGAGATGTTAGGTTGGGTTAGGTTAGGTTATATTTCGTTATTGATGTATATGAAGGTCCCACGGAGACGTAGAGGCCAACTCGCCAGAAATGTTGTCAAATATTACCGCCGAGATGATAGGTTGGGTTAGGTTAGGTTATATTACTTTATTGATGTATATAAAGGTCCCACGGATACGTAGAGTCCAACTCGCCAGAAATGTTGTCAAATATTACCGCCGAGATGATAGGTTGGGTTAGGTTAGGTTATATTTCGTTATTGATGTATATAAAGGTCCCACGGAGACGTAGATGCCAACAAGCCAGGAATGTGGTCAAATATTACCGCCGAGATGTTAGGTTGGGTTAGGTTAGGTTATATTACGTAACTGATGTATATAAAGGTCCCACGGAGACGTAGATGCCAACAAGCCAGGAATGTGGTCAAATATTACCGCCGAGATGTTATTTTGGGTTAGGATAGGTTATATTACGTTATTGATGTATATAAATGAACCACGGAGACGTAGAGGCCAACTCGCCATGAATGTTTTCAAATATTACCGCCGAGATGTTAGGTTGGGTTAGGTTAGGTTATATTACGTTATAGATGTATATAAAGGTAACGCGGAGACGTAGATGCCAACAAGCCAGGAATGTGGTCAAATATTACCGCCGAGATGTTATTTTGGGTTAGGATAGGATATATTACGTTATTGATGTATATAAATGTACCACGGAGACGTAGAGGCCAACTCGCCAGGAATGTTGTCAAATATTACCGCCGAGATGTTACGTTGGGTTAGGTTAGGTTATATTACGTTATGGATGTCCATAAAGGTCCCACGGTGACGTAGAGGCCAACTCGCCAGGAATGTTTTCAAATATTACCGCCGAGATGTTAGGTTGGGTTAGGTTAGGTTATATTACGTTATTGATGTATATAAAGGTCCCACGGAGACGTATAGGCCAACTCGCCGGGAATGTTGTCAAATATTACCGCCGAGATGTTAGCTTGGGTTAGGTTAGGTTATATTACGTTATGGATGTCTATAAAGGTCCCACGGTGACGTAGAGGCCAACTCGCCAGGAATGTTTTCAAATATTACCGCCGAGATGTTAGGTTGGGTTAGGTTAGGCTATATCACGTTATAGATGTATATAAAGGTCCCGCGGAGACGTAGAGGCCAGCAAGACAGGAATGTGATCAAATGTTACCGCCGAGATGTTAGGTTGGGTTAGGTTAGGTTATATTACGTTATTGATGTATATAAAGGACCCACGGAGACGTGGAGGCCAACTCGCCAGGAATGTTGTCAAATATTACCGCCGAGATGATAGGTTGGGTTAGGTTAGGTTATATCACGTTATAGATGTATATAAAGGTCCCGCGGAGACGTAGAGGCCAGCAAGCCAGGAATGTGATCAAATGTTACCGCCGAGATGTTAGGTTGGGTTAGGTTAGGTTATATTACGTTATTGATGTATATAAAGGACCCACGGAGACGTGGAGGCCAACTCGCCAGGAATGTTGTCAAATATTACCGCCGAGATGATAGGTTGGGTTAGGTAAGGTTATATTACGTTATTGATGTATATAAAGGTCCCACGGAGACGTAGATGCCAGCAAGCCAGGAATGTGGTCAAATATTACCGCCGAGATGTTATTTTGGGTTAGGATAGGTTATATTACGTTATTGATGTATATAAAGGACCCACGGAGACGTGGAGGCCAACTCGCCAGGAATGTTGTCAAATATTACCGCCGAGATGATAGGTTGGGTTAGGTTAGGTTATATTACGTTATTGATGTATATGAAGGACAAACCGAGACGTAGAGGCCATTTCGCCAGGAATGTTGTCAAATATTACCGCCGAGATGTTAGGTTGGGTTAGGTTAGGTTATATTACGTTATTGATGTATATAAAGGTCCCACGGAGACGTAGATGCCAACATGCCAGGAATGTGGTCAAATATTACCGCCGAGATGTTATTTTGGGTTAGGATAGGTTATATTACGTTATTGATGTATATAAAGGTCCCGCGGAGACGTAGATGCCAACAAGCCAGGAATGTGGTCAAATATTACCGCCGAGATGTTATTTTGGGTTAGGATAGGTTATATTACGTTATTGATGTATATAAATGTACCACGGAGACGTAGATGCCAACAAGCCAGGAATGTGGGCAAATATTACCGCCGAGATGTTATTTTGGGTTAGGATAGGTTATATTACGTTATTGATGTATATAAATGTACCACGGAGACGTAGATGCCAACTCGCCATGAATGTTTTCAAATATTATCTCCGAGATGTAAGGTTGGGTTAGGTTAGGTTATATTACGTTATTGATGTATATAAAGGTCCCACGGATACGTAGAGGCCAACTCGCCAGGAATGAGGTCAAATATACCGCCGAGATGTTAGGTTGGGTTAGGTTAGGTTATATTTCGGTATTGATGTATATGAAGGTCCCACGGAGACGTAGAGGCCAACTCGCCAGAAATGTTGTCAAATATTACCGCCGAGATGATAGGTTGGGTTAGGTTAGGTTATATTACTTTATTGATGTATATAAAGGTTCCACGGAGACGTAGATGCCAACAAGCCAGGAATGTGGTCAAATATTACCGCCGAGATGTTAGGTTGGGTTAGGTTAGGTTATATTACGTAATTGATGTATATAAAGGTCCCACGGAGACGTAGATGCCAACAAGCCAGGAATGTGGTCAAATATTACCGCCGAGATGTTATTTTGGGTTAGGATAGGTTATATTACGTTATTGATGTATATAAATGAACCACGGAGACGTAGATGCCAACTCGCCATGAATGTTTTCAAATATTACCGCCGAGATGTTAGGTTGGGTTAGGTTAGGTTATATTACGTTATTGATGTATATAAAGGTCCCACGGAGACGTAGAGGCCAACTCGCCAGGAATGTTTTCAAATATTGCCGCCGAGATGTTAGGTAGGGTTAGGTTAGGTTATATTACGTTATAGATGTATTTAAAGTTCCCGCGGAGACGTAGAGGCCAGCAAGCCAGGAATGTGATCAAATATTACCGCCGAGATGATAGACTGGGTTAGCCTAGCTTATACTATGTTATTGTTGTATATAAAGGTCCGACGGAGACGTATAGGCCAAATCGCCAGGAATGTTGTCAAATATTACCGCCGAGATGATAGGTTGGGTTAGGTTAGGTTATATTACGTTATTGATGTATATGAAGGTCAAACCGAGACGTAGAGGCCAACTCGTCAGGAATGTTGTCAAATATTACCGCCGAGATGTTAGGTTGGGTTAGGTTAGGTTATATTACTTAATTGATGTATATAAAGGTCACACGGAGACGTAGATGCCAACAAGCCAGGAATGTGGTCAAATATTACCGCCGAGATGTTATTTTGGGTTAGGATAGGTTATATTAAGTTATTGATGTATATAAAGGTCCCGCGGAGACGTAGATGCCAAAAAGCCAGGAATGTGGTCAAATATTACCGCCGAGATGTTATTTTGGGTTAGGATAGGTTATATTACGTTATTGATGTATATAAATGTACCACGGAGACGTAGAGGCCAACTCGCCATGAATGTTTTCAAATATTACCGCCGAGATGTTAGGTAGGTTTAGGTTAGGTTATATTACGTTATAGATGTATTTAAAGGTCCCGCGGAGACGTAGAGGCCAGCAAGCCAGGAATGTGATCAAATATTACCGCCGAAATCTTAGGTTGGGTTAGGTTAGGTTATATTACGTTATTGATGTATATAAAGGTCCCACGGAGACGTAGAGGCCAACTCGCCAGGTATGTTTTCAAATATTACCGCCGAGATGTTAGGTTGGGTTAGGTTAGGTTATATTACGTTATTGATGTATATAAAGGTCCCACGGAGACGTAGAGGCCAACTCGCCAGGTATGTTGTCAAATATTAGCACCGAGATGATAGGTTGTGTTAGGTTAGGTTATATTTCGTTATTGATGTATATGAAGGTCCCACGGAGACGCAGAGGCCAACAAGCCAGGAATGTGGTCAAATATTACCGCCGGGATGATAGACTGGGTTAGCCTAGCTTATACTATGTTATTGTTGTATATAAAGGTCCGACGGAGACGTATAGGCCAACTCGCCAGGAATGTTGCCAAATATTACCGCCGAGATGATAGGTTGGGTTCGGTTAGGTTATATTACGTTATTGATGTATATGAAAGTCAAACCGAGACGTAGAGGCCAACTCGCCAGGAATGTTGTCAAATATTACCGCCGAGATGATAGGTTGGGTTCGGTTAGGTTATATTACGTTATTGATGTATATGAAGGTCAAACCGAGACGTAGAGGCCAACTCGCCAGGAATGTTGTCAAATATAACCGCCGAGATGTTATTTTGGGTTAGGATAGGTTATATTACGTTATTGATGTATATAAATGTACCACGGAGACGTAGATGCCAACAAGCCAGGAATGTGGGCAAATATTACCGCCGAGATGTTATTTTGGGTTAGGATAGGTTATATTACGTTATTGATGTATATAAATGTACCACGGAGACGTAGATGCCAACTCGCCATGAATGTTTTCAAATATTACCGCCGAGATGTTAGGTTGGGTTAGGTTAGGTTATATTACGTTATTGATGTATATAAAGGTCCCACGGAGAAGTGGAGGCCATCTCGCCAGGAATGTTGTCAAATATTACCGCCGAGATGATAGGTTGGGTTAGGTTAGGTTATATTACGTTATTGATATATATAAAGGTCCCACGGAGACGTAGATGCCAGCACGCCAGGAATGTGGTCAAATATTACCGCCGAGATGTTATTTTGGGTTAGGATAGGTTATATTACGTTATTGATGTATATAAATGTACCACGGAGACGTAGAGGCCAACTCGCCATGAATGTTTTCAAATATTACCGCCGAGATGTTATTTTGGGTTAGGATAGGTTATATTACGTTATTGATGTATATAAATGTACCACGGAGACGTAGAGGCCAACTCGCCATGAATGTTTTCAAATATTACCGCCGAGATGTTAGGTAGGTTTAGGTTAGGTTATATTACGTTATAGATGTATTTAAAGGTCCCGCGGAGACGTAGAGGCCAGCAAGCCAGGAATGTGATCAAATATTACCGCCGAAATCTTAGGTTGGGTTAGGTTAGGTTATATTACGTTATTGATGTATATAAAGGTCCCACGGAGACGTAGAGGCCAACTCGCCAGGTATGTTTTCAAATATTACCGCCGAGATGTTAGGTTGGGTTAGGTTAGGTTATATTACGTTATTGATGTATATAAAGGTCCCACGGAGACGTAGAGGCCAACTCGCCAGGTATGTTGTCAAATATTAGCACCGAGATGATAGGTTGTGTTAGGTTAGGTTATATTTCGTTATTGATGTATATGAAGGTCCCACGGAGACGCAGAGGCCAACAAGCCAGGAATGTGGTCAAATATTACCGCCGGGATGATAGACTGGGTTAGCCTAGCTTATACTATGTTATTGTTGTATATAAAGGTCCGACGGAGACGTATAGGCCAACTCGCCAGGAATGTTGCCAAATATTACCGCCGAGATGATAGGTTGGGTTCGGTTAGGTTATATTACGTTATTGATGTATATGAAAGTCAAACCGAGACGTAGAGGCCAACTCGCCAGGAATGTTGTCAAATATTACCGCCGAGATGATAGGTTGGGTTCGGTTAGGTTATATTACGTTATTGATGTATATGAAGGTCAAACCGAGACGTAGAGGCCAACTCGCCAGGAATGTTGTCAAATATAACCGCCGAGATGTTATTTTGGGTTAGGATAGGTTATATTACGTTATTGATGTATATAAATGTACCACGGAGACGTAGATGCCAACAAGCCAGGAATGTGGGCAAATATTACCGCCGAGATGTTATTTTGGGTTAGGATAGGTTATATTACGTTATTGATGTATATAAATGTACCACGGAGACGTAGATGCCAACTCGCCATGAATGTTTTCAAATATTACCGCCGAGATGTTAGGTTGGGTTAGGTTAGGTTATATTACGTTATTGATGTATATAAAGGTCCCACGGAGAAGTGGAGGCCATCTCGCCAGGAATGTTGTCAAATATTACCGCCGAGATGATAGGTTGGGTTAGGTTAGGTTATATTACGTTATTGATATATATAAAGGTCCCACGGAGACGTAGATGCCAGCACGCCAGGAATGTGGTCAAATATTACCGCCGAGATGTTATTTTGGGTTAGGATAGGTTATATTACGTTATTGATGTATATAAATGTACCACGGAGACGTAGAGGCCAACTCGCCATGAATGTTTTCAAATATTACCGCCGAGATGTTATTTTGGGTTAGGATAGGTTATATTACGTTATTGATGTATATAAATGTACCACGGAGACGTAGAGGCCAACTCGCCATGAATGTTTTCAAATATTACCGCCGAGATGTTAGGTAGGTTTAGGTTAGGTTATATTACGTTATAGATGTATTTAAAGGTCCCGCGGAGACGTAGAGGCCAGCAAGCCAGGAATGTGATCAAATATTACCGCCGAAATCTTAGGTTGGGTTAGGTTAGGTTATATTACGTTATTGATGTATATAAAGGTCCCACGGAGACGTAGAGGCCAACTCGCCAGGTATGTTTTCAAATATTACCGCCGAGATGTTAGGTTGGGTTAGGTTAGGTTATATTACGTTATTGATGTATATAAAGGTCCCACGGAGACGTAGAGGCCAACTCGCCAGGTATGTTGTCAAATATTAGCACCGAGATGATAGGTTGTGTTAGGTTAGGTTATATTTCGTTATTGATGTATATGAAGGTCCCACGGAGACGCAGAGGCCAACAAGCCAGGAATGTGGTCAAATATTACCGCCGGGATGATAGACTGGGTTAGCCTAGCTTATACTATGTTATTGTTGTATATAAAGGTCCGACGGAGACGTATAGGCCAACTCGCCAGGAATGTTGCCAAATATTACCGCCGAGATGATAGGTTGGGTTCGGTTAGGTTATATTACGTTATTGATGTATATGAAAGTCAAACCGAGACGTAGAGGCCAACTCGCCAGGAATGTTGTCAAATATTACCGCCGAGATGATAGGTTGGGTTCGGTTAGGTTATATTACGTTATTGATGTATATGAAGGTCAAACCGAGACGTAGAGGCCAACTCGCCAGGAATGTTGTCAAATATAACCGCCGAGATGTTATTTTGGGTTAGGATAGGTTATATTACGTTATTGATGTATATAAATGTACCACGGAGACGTAGATGCCAACAAGCCAGGAATGTGGGCAAATATTACCGCCGAGATGTTATTTTGGGTTAGGATAGGTTATATTACGTTATTGATGTATATAAATGTACCACGGAGACGTAGATGCCAACTCGCCATGAATGTTTTCAAATATTACCGCCGAGATGTTAGGTTGGGTTAGGTTAGGTTATATTACGTTATTGATGTATATAAAGGTCCCACGGAGAAGTGGAGGCCATCTCGCCAGGAATGTTGTCAAATATTACCGCCGAGATGATAGGTTGGGTTAGGTTAGGTTATATTACGTTATTGATATATATAAAGGTCCCACGGAGACGTAGATGCCAGCACGCCAGGAATGTGGTCAAATATTACCGCCGAGATGTTATTTTGGGTTAGGATAGGTTATATTACGTTATTGATGTATATAAATGTACCACGGAGACGTAGAGGCCAACTCGCCATGAATGTTTTCAAATATTACCGCCGAGATGTTATTTTGGGTTAGGATAGGTTATATTACGTTATTGATGTATATAAATGTACCACGGAGACGTAGAGGCCAACTCGCCATGAATGTTTTCAAATATTACCGCCGAGATGTTAGGTAGGTTTAGGTTAGGTTATATTACGTTATAGATGTATTTAAAGGTCCCGCGGAGACGTAGAGGCCAGCAAGCCAGGAATGTGATCAAATATTACCGCCGAAATCTTAGGTTGGGTTAGGTTAGGTTATATTACGTTATTGATGTATATAAAGGTCCCACGGAGACGTAGAGGCCAACTCGCCAGGTATGTTTTCAAATATTACCGCCGAGATGTTAGGTTGGGTTAGGTTAGGTTATATTACGTTATTGATGTATATAAAGGTCCCACGGAGACGTAGAGGCCAACTCGCCAGGTATGTTGTCAAATATTAGCACCGAGATGATAGGTTGTGTTAGGTTAGGTTATATTTCGTTATTGATGTATATGAAGGTCCCACGGAGACGCAGAGGCCAACAAGCCAGGAATGTGGTCAAATATTACCGCCGGGATGATAGACTGGGTTAGCCTAGCTTATACTATGTTATTGTTGTATATAAAGGTCCGACGGAGACGTATAGGCCAACTCGCCAGGAATGTTGCCAAATATTACCGCCGAGATGATAGGTTGGGTTCGGTTAGGTTATATTACGTTATTGATGTATATGAAAGTCAAACCGAGACGTAGAGGCCAACTCGCCAGGAATGTTGTCAAATATTACCGCCGAGATGATAGGTTGGGTTCGGTTAGGTTATATTACGTTATTGATGTATATGAAGGTCAAACCGAGACGTAGAGGCCAACTCGCCAGGAATGTTGTCAAATATAACCGCCGAGATGTTATTTTGGGTTAGGATAGGTTATATTACGTTATTGATGTATATAAATGTACCACGGAGACGTAGATGCCAACAAGCCAGGAATGTGGGCAAATATTACCGCCGAGATGTTATTTTGGGTTAGGATAGGTTATATTACGTTATTGATGTATATAAATGTACCACGGAGACGTAGATGCCAACTCGCCATGAATGTTTTCAAATATTACCGCCGAGATGTTAGGTTGGGTTAGGTTAGGTTATATTACGTTATTGATGTATATAAAGGTCCCACGGAGAAGTGGAGGCCATCTCGCCAGGAATGTTGTCAAATATTACCGCCGAGATGATAGGTTGGGTTAGGTTAGGTTATAGTACGTTATTGATATATATAAAGGTCCCACGGAGACGTAGATGCCAGCACGCCAGGAATGTGGTCAAATATTACCGCCGAGATGTTATTTTGGGTTAGGATAGGTTATATTACGTTATTGATGTATATAAATGTACCACGGAGACGTAGAGGCCAACTCGCCATGAATGTTTTCAAATATTACCGCCGAGATGTTATTTTGGGTTAGGATAGGTTATATTACGTTATTGATGTATATAAATGTACCACGGAGACGTAGAGGCCAACTCGCCATGAATGTTTTCAAATATTACCGCCGAGATGTTAGGTAGGTTTAGGTTAGGTTATATTACGTTATAGATGTATTTAAAGGTCCCGCGGAGACGTAGAGGCCAGCAAGCCAGGAATGTGATCAAATATTACCGCCGAAATCTTAGGTTGGGTTAGGTTAGGTTATATTACGTTATTGATGTATATAAAGGTCCCACGGAGACGTAGAGGCCAACTCGCCAGGTATGTTTTCAAATATTACCGCCGAGATGTTAGGTTGGGTTAGGTTAGGTTATATTACGTTATTGATGTATATAAAGGTCCCACGGAGACGTAGAGGCCAACTCGCCAGGTATGTTGTCAAATATTAGCACCGAGATGATAGGTTGTGTTAGGTTAGGTTATATTTCGTTATTGATGTATATGAAGGTCCCACGGAGACGCAGAGGCCAACAAGCCAGGAATGTGGTCAAATATTACCGCCGGGATGATAGACTGGGTTAGCTTAGCTTATACTATGTTATTGTTGTATATAAAGGTCCGACGGAGACGTATAGGCCAACTCGCCAGTAATGTTGCCAAATATTACCGCCGAGATGATAGGTTGGGTTCGGTTAGGTTATATTACGTTATTGATGTATATGAAAGTCAAACCGAGACGTAGAGGCCAACTCGCCAGGAATGTTGTCAAATATTACCGCCGAGATGATAGGTTGGGTTCGGTTAGGTTATATTACGTTATTGATGTATATGAAGGTCAAACCGAGACGTAGAGGCCAACTCGCCAGGAATGTTGTCAAATATAACCGCCGAGATGTTATTTTGGGTTAGGATAGGTTATATTACGTTATTGATGTATATAAATGTACCACGGAGACGTAGATGCCAACAAGCCAGGAATGTGGGCAAATATTACCGCCGAGATGTTATTTTGGGTTAGGATAGGTTATATTACGTTATTGATGTATATAAATGTACCACGGAGACGTAGATGCCAACTCGCCATGAATGTTTTCAAATATTACCGCCGAGATGTTAGGTTGGGTTAGGTTAGGTTATATTACGTTATTGATGTATATAAAGGTCCCACGGAGAAGTGGAGGCCATCTCGCCAGGAATGTTGTCAAATATTACCGCCGAGATGATAGGTTGGGTTAGGTTAGGTTATATTACGTTATTGATATATATAAAGGTCCCACGGAGACGTAGATGCCAGCACGCCAGGAATGTGGTCAAATATTACCGCCGAGATGTTATTTTGGGTTAGGATAGGTTATATTACGTTATTGATGTATATAAATGTACCACGGAGACGTAGAGGCCAACTCGCCATGAATGTTTTCAAATATTACCGCCGAGATGTTATTTTGGGTTAGGATAGGTTATATTACGTTATTGATGTATATAAATGTACCACGGAGACGTAGAGGCCAACTCGCCATGAATGTTTCCAAATATTACCGCCGAGATGTTAGGTTGGGTTAGGTTCGGTTATATTACGTTATAGATGTATATAAAGGTCCCACGGTGACGTAGAGGCCAGCAAGCCAGGAATGTGATCAAATATTACCGCCGAAATCTTAGGTTGGGTTAGGTTAGGTTATATTACGTTATTGATGTATATGAAGGACAAACCGAGACGTAGAGGCCAACTCGCCAGGAATGTTGTCAAATATTACCGCCGAGATGTTAGGTTGGGTTAGGTTAGGTTATATTACGTTATTGATGTATATAAAGGTCCCACGGAGACGTAGATGCCAACATGCCAGGAATGTGGTCAAATATTACCGCCGTAATGTTATTTTGGATTAGGATAGGTTATATTACGTTATTGATGTATATAAAGGTCCCGCGGAGACGTAGATGCCAACAAGCTAGAAATGTGGTCAAATATTACCGCCGAGATGTTATTTTGGGTTAGGATAGGTTATATTACGTTATTGATGTATATAAATGTACCACGGAGACGTAGATGCCAACAAGCCAGGAATGTGGGCAAATATTACCGCCGAGATGTTATTTTGGGTTAGGATAGGTTATATTACGTTATTGATGTATATAAATGTACCACGGAGACGTAGATGCCAACTCGCCATGAATGTTTTCAAATATTATCTCCGAGATGTAAGGTTGGGTTAGGTTAGGTTATATTACGTTATTGATGTATATAAAGGTCCCACGGATACGTAGAGGCCAACTCGCCAGGAATGAGGTCAAATATACCGCCGAGATGTTAGGTTGGGTTAGGTTAGGTTATATTTCGTTATTGATGTATATGAAGGTCCCACGGAGACGTAGAGGCCAACTCGCCAGAAATGTTGTCAAATATTACCGCCGAGATGATAGGTTGGGTTAGGTTAGGTTATATTACTTTATTGATGTATATAAAGGTCCCACGGAGACGTAGATGCCAACAAGCCAGGAATGTGGTCAAATATTACCGCCGAGATGTTAGGTTGGGTTAGGTTAGGTTATATTACGTAATTGATGTATATAAAGGTCCCACGGAGACGTAGATGCCAGCAAGCCAGGAATGTGATCAAATATTACCGCCGAGATGATAGACGGGGTTAGCCTAGCTTATACTATGTTATTGTTGTATATAAAGGTCCGACGGAGACGTATAGGCCAAATCGCCAGGAATGTTGTCAAATATTACCGCCGAGATGATAGGTTGGGTTAGGTTAGGTTATATTACGTTATTGATGGATATGAAGGTCAAACCGAGACGTAGAGGCCAACTCGTCAGGAATGTTGTCAAATATTACCGCCGAGATGTTAGGTTGGGTTAGGTTAGGTTATATTACGTTATTGATGTATATAAAGGTCCCACGGAGACGTATAGGCCAACTCGCCGGGAATGTTGTCAAATATTACCGCCGAGATGTTAGCTTGGGTTAGGTTAGGTTATATTACGTTATGGATGTCTATAAAGGTCCCACGGTGACGTAGAGGCCAACTCGCCAGGAATGTTTTCAAATATTACCGCCGAGATGTTAGGTTGGGTTAGGTTAGGTTATATCACGTTATAGATGTATATAAAGGTCCCGCGGAGACGTAGATGCCAAAAAGCCAGGAATGTGGTCAAATATTACCGCCGAGATGTTATTTTGGGTTAGGATAGGTTATATTACGTTATTGATGTATATAAATGTACCACGGAGACGTAGAGGCCAACTCGCCATGAATGTTTTCAAATATTACCGCCGAGATGTTAGGTAGGTTTAGGTTAGGTTATATTACGTTATAGATGTATTTAAAGGTCCCGCGGAGACGTAGAGGCCAGCAAGCCAGGAATGTGATCAAATATTACCGCCGAAATCTTAGGTTGGGTTAGGTTAGGTTATATTACGTTATTGATGTATATAAAGGTCCCACGGAGACGTAGAGGCCAACTCGCCAGGTATGTTTTCAAATATTACCTCCGAGATGTTAGGTTGGGTTAGGTTAGGTTATATTACGTTATTGATGTATATAAAGGTCCCACGGAGACGTAGAGTCCAACTCGCCAGGTATGTTGTCAAATATTAGCACCGAGATGATAGGTTGTGTTAGGTTAGGTTATATTTCGTTATTGATGTATATGAAGGTCCCACGGAGACGCAGAGGCCAACAAGCCAGGAATGTGGTCAAATATTACCGCCGGGATGATAGACTGGGTTAGCCTAGCTTATACTATGTTATTGTTGTATATAAAGGTCCGACGGAGACGTATAGGCCAACTCGCCAGGAATGTTGCCAAATATTACCGCCGAGATGATAGGTTGGGTTCGGTTAGGTTATATTACGTTATTGATGTATATGAAAGTCAAACCGAGACGTAGAGGCCAACTCGCGAGGAATGTTGTCAAATATTACCGCCGAGATGATAGGTTGGGTTCGGTCAGGTTATATTACGTTATTGATGTATATGAAGGTCAAACCGAGACGTAGAGGCCAACTCGCCAGGAATGTTGTCAAATATAACCGCCGAGATGTTATTTTGGGTTAGGATAGGTTATATTACGTTATTGATGTATATAAATGTACCACGGAGACGTAGATGCCAACAAGCCAGGAATGTGGGCAAATATTACCGCCGAGATGTTATTTTGGGTTAGGATAGGTTATATTACGTTATTGATGTATATAAATGTACCACGGAGACGTAGATGCCAACTCGCCATGAATGTTTTCAAATATTACCGCCGAGATGTTAGGTTGGGTTAGGTTAGGTTATATTACGTTATTGATGTATATAAAGGTCCCACGGAGAAGTGGAGGCCATCTCGCCAGGAATGTTGTCAAATATTACCGCCGAGATGATAGGTTGGGTTAGGATAGGTTATATTACGTTATTGATGTATATAAATGTACCACGGAGACGTAGAGGCCAACTCGCCATGAATGTTTTCAAATATTACCGCCGAGATGTTAGGTTGGGTTAGGTTAGGTTATATTACGTTATAGATGTATATAAAGGTAACGTGGAGACGTAGATGCCAACAAGCCAGGAATGTGGTCAAATATTACCGCCGAGATGTTATTTTGGGTTAGGATAGGATATATTACGTTATTGATGTATATAAATGTACCACGGAGACGTAGAGGCCAACTCGCCAGGAATGTTGTCAAATATTACCGCCGAGATGTTACGTTGGGTTAGGTTAGGTTATATTACGTTATGGATGTCTATAAAGGTCCCACGGAGACGTATAGGCCAACTCGCCGGGAATGTTGTCAAATATTACCGCCGAGATGTTAGCTTGGGTTAGGTTAGGTTATATTACGTTATGGATGTCTATAAAGGTCCCACGGTGACGTAGAGGCCAACTCGCCAGGAATGTTTTCAAATATTACCGCCGAGATGTCCGGTTGGGTTAGGTTAGGTTATATCACGTTATAGATGTATATAAAGGTCCCGCGGAGACGTAGAGGCCAGCAAGCCAGGAATGTGATCAAATATTACCGCCGAGATGTTAGGTTGGGTTAGGTTAGGTTATATTACGTTATTGATGTATATAAAGGTCCCACGGAGACGTATAGGCCAACTCGCCGGGAATGTTGTCAAATATTACCGCCGAGATGTTAGCTTGGGTTAGGTTAGGTTATATTACGTTATGGATGTCTATAAAGGTCCCACGGTGACGTAGAGGCCAACTCGCCAGGAATGTTTTCAAATATTACCGCCGAGATGTTAGGTTGGGTTAGGTTAGGCTATATCACGTTATAGATGTATATAAAGGTCCCGCGGAGACGTAGAGGCCAGCAAGACAGGAATGTGATCAAATGTTACCGCCGAGATGTTAGGTTGGGTTAGGTTAGGTTATATTACGTTATTGATGTATATAAAGGACCCACGGAGACGTGGAGGCCAACTCGCCAGGAATGTTGTCAAATATTACCGCCGAGATGACAGGTTGGGTTAGGTTAGGTTATATCACGTTATAGATGTATATAAAGGTCCCGCGGAGACGTAGAGGCCAGCAAGCCAGGAATGTGATCAAATGTTACCGCCGAGATGTTAGGTTGGGTTAGGTTAGGTTATATTACGTTATTGATGTATATAAAGGACCCACGGAGACGTGGAGGCCAACTCGCCAGGAATGTTGTCAAATATTACCGCCGAGATGATAGGTTGGGTTAGGTTAGGTTATATTACGTTATTGATGTATATAAAGGTCCCACGGAGACGTAGATGCCAGCAAGCCAGGAATGTAGTCAAATATTACCGCCGAGATGTTATTTTGGGTTAGGATAGGTTATATTACGTTATTGATGTATATAAATGTACCACGGAGACGTAGAGGCCAACTCGCCATGAATGTTTCCAAATATTACCGCCGAGATGTTAGGTTGGGTTAGGTTCGGTTATATTACGTTATAGATGTATATAAAGGTCCCACGGTGACGTAGAGGCCAACTCGCCAGGAATGTTTTCAAATATTACCGCCGAGATGTTAGGTTGGTTTCGGTTATGTTATATTACGTTATTGATGTATATGAAGGACAAACCGAGACGTAGAGGCCAACTCGCCAGGAATGTTGTCAAATATTACCGCCGAGATGTTAGGTTGGGTTAGGTTAGGTTATATTACGTTATTGATGTATATAAAGGTCCCACGGAGACGTAGATGCCAACATGCCAGGAATGTGGTCAAATATTACCGCCGTAATGTTATTTTGGGTTAGGATAGGTTATATTACGTTATTGATGTATATAAAGGTCCCGCGGAGACGTAGATGCCAACAAGCTAGAAATGTGGTCAAATATTACCGCCGAGATGTTATTTTGGGTTAGGATAGGTTATATTACGTTATTGATGTATATAAATGTACCACGGAGACGTAGATGCCAACAAGCCAGGAATGTGGGCAAATATTACCGCCGAGATGTTATTTTGGGTTAGGATAGGTTATATTACGTTATTGATGTATATAAATGTACCACGGAGACGTAGATGCCAACTCGCCATGAATGTTTTCAAATATTATTTCCGAGATGTAAGGTTGGGTTAGGTTAGGTTATATTACGTTATTGATGTATATAAAGGTCCCACGGATACGTAGAGGCCAACTCGCCAGGAATGAGGTCAAATATACCGCCGAGATGTTAGGTTGGGTTAGGTTAGGTTATATTTCGTTATTGATGTATATGAAGGTCCCACGGAGACGTAGAGGCCAACTCGCCAGAAATGTTGTCAAATATTACCGCCGAGATGATAGGTTGGGTTAGGTTAGGTTATATTACTTTATTGATGTATATAAAGGTCCCACGGAGACGTAGATGCCAACAAGCCAGGAATGTGGTCAAATATTACCGCCGAGATGTTAGGTTGGGTTAGGTTAGGTTATATTACGTAATTGATGTATATAAAGGTCCCACGGAGACGTAGATGCCAGCAAGCCAGGAATGTGATCAAATATTACCGCCGAGATGATAGACTGGGTTAGCCTAGCTTATACTATGTTATTGTTGTATATAAAGGTCCGACGGAGACGTATAGGCCAAATCGCCAGGAATGTTGTCAAATATTACCGCCGAGATGATAGGTTGGGTTAGGTTAGGTTATATTACGTTATTGATGTATATGAAGGTCAAACCGAGACGTAGAGGCCAACTCGTCAGGAATGTTGTCAAATATTACCGCCGAGATGTTAGGTTGGGTTAGGTTAGGTTATATTACGTTATTGATGTATATAAAGGTCCCGCGGAGACGTAGATGCCAGCAAGCCAGGAATGTGGTCAAATATTACCGCCGAGATGTTATTTTGGGTTAGGATAGGTTATATTACGTTATTGATGTATATAAATGTACCACGGAGACGTAGATGCCAACTCGCCATGAATGTTTTCAAATATTACCGCCGAGATGTTAGGTTGGGTTAGGTTAGGTTATATTGCGTTATAGATGTATTTAAAGGTCCCGCGGAGACGTAGAGGCCAGCAAGCCAGGAATGTGATCAAATATTACCGCCGAGACGTTAGGTTGGGTTAGGTTAGGTTATATTACGTTATTGATGTATATAAAGGTCCCACGGAGACGTATAGGCCAACTCGCCGGGAATGTTGTCAAATATTACCGCCGAGATGTTAGCTTGGGTTAGGTTAGGTTATATTACGTTATGGATGTCTATAAAGGTCCCACGGTGACGTAGAGGCCAACTCGCCAGGAATGTTTTCAAATATTACCGCCGAGATGATAGGTTGGGTTAGGTTAGGTTATATTACGTTATTGATGTATATAAAGGTCCCACGGAGACGTAGATGCCAGCAAGCCAGGAATGTGGTCAAATATTACCGCCGAGATGTTATTTTGGGTTAGGATAGGTTATATTACGTTATTGATGTATATAAATGTACCACGGAGACGTAGAGGCCAACTCGCCATGAAAGTTTTCAAATATTACCGCCGAGATGTTAGGTTGGGTTAGGTTCGGTTATATTACGTTATAGATGTATATAAAGGTCCCACGGAGACGTAGAGGCCAACTCGCCAGGAATGTTTTCAAATATTACCGCCGAGATGTTAGGTTGGTTTCGGTTATGTTATATTACGTTATTGATGTATATGAAGGACAAACCGAGACGTAGAGGCCAACTCGCCAGGAATGTTGTCAAATATTACCGCCGAGATGTTAGGTTGGGTTAGGTTAGGTTATATTACTTAATTGATGTATATAAAGGTCACACGGATACGTAGAGGCCAACTCGCCAGGAATGAGGTCAAATATACCGCCGAGATGTTAGGTTGGGTTAGGTTAGGTTATATTTCGTTATTGATGTATATGAAGGTCCCACGGAGACGTAGAGGCCAACTCGCCAGAAATGTTGTCAAATATTACCGCCGAGATGATAGGTTGGGTTAGGTTAGGTTATATTACGTTATTGATGTATATAAAGGTCCCACGGAGACGTAGATGCCAACAAGCCAGGAATGTGGTCAAATATTACCGCCGAGGTGTTAGGTTGGGTTAGGTTAGGTTATATTACGTTATAGATGTATTTAAAGGTCCCGCGGAGACGTAGAGGCCAGCAAGCCAGGAATGTGATCAAATATTACCGCCGAGACGTTAGGTTGGGTTAGGTTAGGTTATATTACGTTATTGATGTATATAAAGGTCCCACGGAGACGTATAGGCCAACTCGCCGGGAATGTTGTCAAATATTACCGCCGAGATGTTAGCTTGGGTTAGGTTAGGTTATATTACGTTATGGATGTCTATAAAGGTCCCACGGTGACGTAGAGGCCAACTCGCCAGGAATGTTTTCAAATATTACCGCCGAGATGTTAGGTTGGGTTAGGTTAGGTTATATCACGTTATAGATGTATATAAAGGTCCCGCGGAGACGTAGATGCCAGCAAGCCAGGAATGTGGTCAAATATTACCGCCGAGATGTTATTTTGGGTTAGGATAGGTTATATTACGTTATTGATGTATATAAATGTACCACGGAGACGTAGATGCCAACTCGCCATGAATGTTTTCAAATATTACCGCCGAGATGTTAGGTTGGGTTAGGTTAGGTTATATTACGTTATTGATGTATATAAAGGTCGCGCGGAGACGTAGAGGCCAGCAAGCCAGGAATGTGATCAAATATTACCGCCGAGATGTTAGGTTGGGTTAGGTTAGGTTATATTACGTTATTGATGTATATAAAGGTCCCACGGAGACGTGGAGGCCAACTCGCCAGGAATGTTGTCAAATATTACCGCCGAGATGATAGGTTGGGTTAGGTTAGGTTATATTACGTTATTGATGTATATAAAGGTCCCACGGAGACGTAGATGCCAGCAAGCCAGGAATGTGGTCAAATATTACCGCCGAGATGTTATTTTGGGTTAGGATAGGTTATATTACGTTATTGATGTATATAAATGTACCACGGAGACGTAGAGGCCAACTCGCCATGAAAGTTTTCAAATATTACCGCCGAGATGTTAGGTTGGGTTAGGTTCGGTTATATTACGTTATAGATGTATATAAAGGTCCCACGGAGACGTAGAGGCCAACTCGCCAGGAATGTTTTCAAATATTACCGCCGACATGTTAGGTTGGTTTCGGTTATGTTATATTACGTTATTGATGTATATGAAGGACAAACCGAGACGTAGAGGCCAACTGGCCAGGAATGTTGTCAAATATTACCGCCGAGATGTTAGGTTGGGTTAGGTTAGGTTATATTACTTAATTGATGTATATAAAGGTCACACGGAGACGTAGATGCCAACAAGCCAGGAATGTGGTCAAATATTACCGCCGAGATGTTATTTTGGGTTAGGATAGGTTATATTACGTTATTGATGTATATAAAGGTCCCGCGGAGACGTAGATGCCAAAAAGCCAGGAATGTGGTCAAATATTACCGCCGAGATGTTATTTTGGGTTAGGATAGGTTATATTACGTTATTGATGTATATAAATGTACCACGGAGACGTAGAGGCCAACTCGCCATGAATGTTTTCAAATATTACCGCCGAGATGTTAGGTAGGTTTAGGTTAGGTTATATTACGTTATAGATGTATTTAAAGGTCCCGCGGAGACGTAGAGGCCAGCAAGCCAGGAATGTGATCAAATATTACCGCCGAAATGTTAGGTTGGGTTAGGTTAGGTTATATTACGTTATTGATGTATATAAATGTACCACGGAGACGTAGATGCCAACTCGCCATGAATGTTTTCAAATATTACCGCCGAGATGTTAGGTTGGGTTAGGTTAGGTTATATTACGTTATTGATGTATATAAAGGTCCCACGGAGAAGTGGAGGCCATCTCGCCAGGAATGTTGTCAAATATTACCGCCGAGATGATAGGTTGGGTTAGGTTAGGTTATATTACGTTATTGATATATATAAAGGTCCCACGGAGACGTAGATGCCAGCACGCCAGGAATGTGGTCAAATATTACCGCCGAGATGTTATTTTGGGTTAGGATAGGTTATATTACGTTATTGATGTATATAAATGT
This sequence comes from Xylocopa violacea, assembly GCA_963969225.1. Taxonomy (NCBI): domain Eukaryota; kingdom Metazoa; phylum Arthropoda; class Insecta; order Hymenoptera; family Apidae; genus Xylocopa; species Xylocopa violacea. The sequence continues at coordinate 5,922,526 of CAXAJV010000977.1, forward strand.
ACCACGGAGACGTAGAGGCCAACTCGCCATGAATGTTTTCAAATATTACCGCCGAGATGTTAGGTTGGGTTAGGTTAGGTTATATTACGTTATAGATGTATATAAAGGTAACGCGGAGACGTAGATGCCAACAAGCCAGGAATGTGGTCAAATATTACCGCCGAGATGTTATTTTGGGTTAGGATAGGATATATTACGTTATTGATGTATATAAATGTACCACGGAGACGTAGAGGCCAACTCGCCAGGAATGTTGTCAAATATTACCGCCGAGATGTTACGTTGGGTTAGGTTAGGTTATATTACGTTATGGATGTCTATAAAGGTCCCACGGAGACGTATAGGCCAACTCGCCGGGAATGTTGTCAAATATTACCGCCGAGATGTTAGCTTGGGTTAGGTTAGGTTATATTACGTTATGGATGTCTATAAAGGTCCCACGGTGACGTAGAGGCCAACTCGCCAGGAATGTTTTCAAATATTACCGCCGAGATGTCCGGTTGGGTTAGGTTAGGTTATATCACGTTATAGATGTATATAAAGGTCCCGCGGAGACGTAGAGGCCAGCAAGCCAGGAATGTGATCAAATATTACCGCCGAGATGTTAGGTTGGGTTAGGTTAGGTTATATTACGTTATTGATGTATATAAAGGTCCCACGGAGACGTATAGGCCAACTCGCCGGGAATGTTGTCAAATATTACCGCCGAGATGTTAGCTTGGGTTAGGTTAGGTTATATTACGTTATGGATGTCTATAAAGGTCCCACGGTGACGTAGAGGCCAACTCGCCAGGAATGTTTTCAAATATTACCGCCGAGATGTTAGGTTGGGTTAGGTTAGGTTATATCACGTTATAGATGTATATAAAGGCCCCGCGGAGACGTAGATGCCAGCAAGCCAGGAATGTGGTCAGATATTACCGCCGAGATGTTATTTTGGGTTAGGATAGGTTATATTACGTTATTGATGTATATAAATGTACCACGGAGACGTAGATGCCAACTCGCCATGAATGTTTTCAAATATTACCGCCGAGATGTTAGGTTGGGTTAGGTTAGGTTATATTACGTTATTGATGTATATAAAGGTCCCGCGGAGACGTAGAGGCCAGCAAGCCAGGAATGTGATCAAATATTACCGCCGAGATGTTAGGTTGGGTTAGGTTAGGTTATATTACGTTATTGATGTATATAAAGGTCCCGCGGAGACGTAGAGGCCAGCAAGCCAGGAATGTGATCAAATATTACCGCCGAGATGTTAGGTTGGGTTAGGTTAGGTTATATTACGTTATTGATGTATATAAAGGTCCCACGGAGACGTGGAGGCCAACTCGCCAGGAATGTTGTCAAATATTACCGCCGAGATGATAGGTTGGGTTAGGTTAGGTTATATTACGTTATTGATGTATATAAAGGTCCCACGGAGACGTAGATGCCAGCAAGCCAGGAATGTGGTCAAATATTACCGCCGAGATGTTATTTTGGGTTAGGATAGGTTATATTACGTTATTGATGTATATAAATGTACCACGGAGACGTAGAGGCCAACTCGCCATGAAAGTTTTCAAATATTACCGCCGAGATGTTAGGTTGGGTTAGGTTCGGTTATATTACGTTATAGATGTATATAAAGGTCCCACGGAGACGTAGAGGCCAACTCGCCAGGAATGTTTTCAAATATTACCGCCGACATGTTAGGTTGGTTTCGGTTATGTTATATTACGTTATTGATGTATATGAAGGACAAACCGAGACGTAGAGGCCAACTGGCCAGGAATGTTGTCAAATATTACCGCCGAGATGTTAGGTTGGGTTAGGTTAGGTTATATTACTTAATTGATGTATATAAAGGTCACACGGAGACGTAGATGCCAACAAGCCAGGAATGTGGTCAAATATTACCGCCGAGATGTTATTTTGGGTTAGGATAGGTTATATTACGTTATTGATGTATATAAAGGTCCCGCGGAGACGTAGATGCCAAAAAGCAAGGAATGTGGTCAAATATTACCGCCGAGATGTTATTTTGGGTTAGGATAGGTTATATTACGTTATTGATGTATATAAATGTACCACGGAGACGTAGAGGCCAACTCGCCATGAATGTTTTCAAATATTACCGCCGAGATGTTAGGTAGGTTTAGGTTAGGTTATATTACGTTATAGATGTATTTAAAGGTCCCGCGGAGACGTAGAGGCCAGCAAGCCAGGAATGTGATCAAATATTACCGCCGAAATGTTAGGTTGGGTTAGGTTAGGTTATATTACGTTATTGATGTATATAAAGGTCCCACGGAGACGTAGAGGCCAACTCGCCAGGTATGTTTTCAAATATTACCGCCGAGATGTTAGGTTGGGTTAGGTTAGGTTATATTACGTTATTGATGTATATAAAGGTCCCACGGAGACGTAGAGGCCAACTCGCCAGGTATGTTGTCAAATATTAGCACCGAGATGATAGGTTGTGTTAGGTTAGGTTATATTTCGTTATTGATGTATATGAAGGTCCCACGGAGACGCAGAGGCCAACAAGCCAGGAATGTGGTCAAATATTACCGCCGGGATGATAGACTGGGTTAGCCTAGCTTATACTATGTTATTGTTGTATATAAAGGTCCGACGGAGACGTATAGGCCAACTCGCCAGGAATGTTGCCAAATATTACCGCCGAGATGATAGGTTGGGTTCGGTTAGGTTATATTACGTTATTGATGTATATGAAAGTCAAACCGAGACGTAGAGGCCAACTCGCCAGGAATGTTGTCAAATATTACCGCCGAGATGATAGGTTGGGTTCGGTTAGGTTATATTACGTTATTGATGTATATGAAGGTCAAACCGAGACGCAGAGGCCAACTCGCCAGGAATGTGGTCAAATATAACCGCCGAGATGTTATTTTGGGTTAGGATAGGTTATATTACGTTATTGATGTATATAAATGTACCACGGAGACGTAGATGCCAACAAGCCAGGAATGTGGGCAAATATTACCGCCGAGATGTTATTTTGGGTTAGGATAGGATATATTACGTTATTGATGTATATAAATGTACCACGGAGACGTAGAGGCCAACTCGCCAGGAATGTTGTCAAATATTACCGCCGAGATGTTACGTTGGGTTAGGTTAGGTTATATTACGTTATGGATGTCTATAAAGGTCCCACGGAGACGTATAGGCCAACTCGCCGGGAATGTTGTCAAATATTACCGCCGAGATGTTAGCCTGGGTTAGGTTAGGTTATATTACGTTATGGATGTCTATATAGGTCCCACGGTGACGTAGAGGCCAACTCGCCAGGAATGTTTTCAAATATTACCGCCGATATGTTAGGTTGGGTTAGGTTAGGTTATATCACGTTATAGATGTATATAAAGGTCCCGCGGAGACGTAGATGCCAGCAAGCCAGGAATGTGGTCAAATATTACCGCCGAGATGTTATTTTGGGTTAGGATAGGTTATATTACGTTATTGATGTATATAAATGTACCACGGAGTCGTAGATGCCAACTCGCCATGAATGTTTTCAAATATTACCGCCGAGATGTTATGTTGGGTTAGGTTAGGTTATATTACGTTATTGATGTATATAAAGGTCCCGCGGAGACGTAGAGGCCAGCAAGCCAGGAATGTGATCAAATATTACCGCCGAGATGTTAGGTTGGGTTAGGTTAGGTTATATTACGTTATTGATGTATATAAAGGTCCCACGGTGACGTAGAGGCCAACTCGCCAGGAATGTTTTCAAATATTACCGCCGAGATGTCCGGTTGGGTTAGGTTAGGTTATATCACGTTATAGATGTATATAAAGGTCCCGCGGAGACGTAGATGCCAGCAAGCCAGGAATGTGGTCAAATATTACCGCCGAGATGTTATTTTGGGTTAGGATAGGTTATATTACGTTATTGATGTATATAAATGTACCACGGAGACGTAGATGCCAACTCGCCATGAATGTTTTCAAATATTACCGCCGAGATGTTAGGTTGGGTTAGGTTAGGTTATATTACGTTATTGATGTATATAAAGGTCCCGCGGAGACGTAGAGGCCAGCAAGCCAGGAATGTGATCAAATATTACCGCCGAGATGTTAGGTTGGGTTAGGTTAGGTTATATTACGTTATTGATGTATATAAAGGTCCCACGGAGACGTGGAGGCCAACTCGCCAGGAATGTTGTCAAATATTACCGCCGAGATGATAGGTTGGGTTAGGTTAGGTTATATAACGTTATTGATGTATATAAAGGTCCCACGGAGACGTAGATGCCAGCAAGCCAGGAATGTTTTCAAATATTACCGCCGAGATGTTAGGTTGGTTTCGGTTATGTTATATTACGTTATTGATGTATATGAAGGACAAACCGAGACGTAGAGGCCAACTGGCCAGGAATGTTGTCAAATATTACCGCCGAGATGTTAGGTTGGGTTAGGTTAGGTTATATTACTTAATTGATGTATATAAAGGTCACACGGAGACGTAGATGCCAACAAGCCAGGAATGTGGTCAAATATTACCGCCGAGATGTTATTTTGGGTTAGGATAGGTTATATTACGTTATTGATGTATATAAAGGTCCCGCGGAGACGTAGATGCCAAAAAGCCAGGAATGTGGTCAAATATTACCGCCGATATGTTATTTTGGGTTAGGATAGGTTATATTACGTTATTGATGTATATAAATGTACCACGGAGACGTAGAGGCCCACTCGCCATGAATGTTTTCAAATATTACCGCCGAGATGTTAGGTAGGTTTAGGTTAGGTTATATTACGTTATAGATGTATTTAAAGGTCCCGCGGAGACGTAGAGGCCAGCAAGCCAGGAATGTGATCAAATATTACCGCCGAAATGTTAGGTTGGGTTAGGTTAGGTTATATTACGTTGTTGATGTATATAAAGGTCCCACGGAGACGTAGAGGCCAACTCGCCAGGTATGTTTTCAAATATTACCGCCGAGATGTTAGGTTGGGTTAGGTTAGGTTATATTACGTTATTGATGTATATAAAGGTCCCACGGAGACGTAGAGGCCAACTCGCCAGGTATGTTGTCAAATATTAGCACCGAGATGATAGGTTGTGTTAGGTTAGGTTATATTTCGTTATTGATGTATATGAAGGTCCCACGGAGACGCAGAGGCCAACAAGCCAGGAATGTGGTCAAATATTACCGCCGGGATGATAGACTGGGTTAGCCTAGCTTATACTATGTTATTGTTGTATATAAAGGTCCGACGGAGACGTATAGGCCAACTCGCCAGGAATGTTGCCAAATATTACCGCCGAGATGATAGGTTGGGTTCGGTTAGGTTATATTACGTTATTGATGTATATGAAAGTCAAACCGAGACGTAGAGGCCAACTCGCCAGGAATGTTGTCAAATATTACCGCCGAGATGATAGGTTGGGTTCGGTTAGGTTATATTACGTTATTGATGTATATGAAGGTCAAACCGAGACGCAGAGGCCAACTCGCCAGGAATGTTGTCAAATATAACCGCCGAGATGTTATTTTGGGTTAGGATAGGTTATATTACGTTATTGATGTATATAAATGTACCACGGAGACGTAGATGCCAACAAGCCAGGAATGTGGGAAAATATTACCGCCGAGATGTTATTTTGGGTTAGGATAGGTTATATTACGTTATTGATGTATATAAATGTACCACGGAGACGTAGATGCCAACTCGCCATGAATGTTTTCAAATATTACCGCCGAGATGTTAGGTTGGGTTAGGTTAGGTTATATTACGTTATTGATGTATATAAAGGTCCCACGGAGAAGTGGAGGCCATCTCGCCAGGAATGTTGTCAAATATTACCGCCGAGATGATAGGTTGGGTTAGGTTAGGTTATATTACGTTATTGATATATATAAAGGTCCCACGGAGACGTAGATGCCAGCACGCCAGGAATGTGGTCAAATATTACCGCCGAGATGTTATTTTGGGTTAGGATAGGTTATATTACGTTATTGATGTATATAAATGTACCACGGAGACGTAGAGGCCAACTCGCCATGAATGTTTTCAAATATTACCGCCGAGATGTTAGGTTGGGTTAGGTTAGGTTATATTACGTTATAGATGTATATAAAGGTAACGCGGAGACGTAGATGCCAACAAGCCAGGAATGTGGTCAAATATTACCGCCGAGATGTTATTTTGGGTTAGGATAGGATATATTACGTTATTGATGTATATAAATGTACCACGGAGACGTAGAGGCCAACTCGCCAGGAATGTTGTCAAATATTACCGCCGAGATGTTACGTTGGGTTAGGTTAGGTTATATTACGTTATTGATGTCTATAAAGGTCCCACGGAGTCGTATAGGCCAACTCGCCGGGAATGTTGTCAAATATTACCGCCGAGATGTTAGCTTGGGTTAGGTTAGGTTATATTACGTTATGGATGTCTATAAAGGTCCCACGGTGACGTAGAGGCCAACTCGCCAGGAATGTTTTCAAATATTATCGCCGAGATGTCCGGTTGGGTTAGGTTAGGTTATATCACGTTATAGATGTATATAAAGGTCCCGCGGAGACGTAGAGGCCAGCAAGCCAGGAATGTGATCAAATATTACCGCCGAGATGTTAGGTTGGGTTAGGTTAGGTTATATTACGTTATTGATGTATATAAAGGTCCCACGGAGACGTATAGGCCAACTCGCCGGGAATGTTGTCAAATATTACCGCCGAGATGTTAGCTTGGGTTAGGTTAGGTTATATTACGTTATGGATGTCTATAAAGGTGCCACGGTGACGTAGAGGCCAACTCGCCAGGAATGTTTTCAAATATTACCGCCGAGATGTTAGGTTGGGTTAGGTTAGGTTATATCACGTTATAGATGTATATAAAGGCCCCGCGGAGACGTAGATGCCAGCAAGCCAGGAATGTGGTCAAATATTACCGCCGAGATGTTATTTTGGGTTAGGATAGGTTATATTACGTTATTGATGTATATAAATGTACCACGGAGACGTAGATGCCAACTCGCCATGAATGTTTTCAAATATTACCGCCGAGATGTTAGGTTGGGTTAGGTTAGGTTATATTACGTTATTGATGTATATAAAGGTCCCGCGGAGACGTAGAGGCCAGCAAGCCAGGAATGTGATCAAATATTACCGCCGAGATGTGAGGTTGGGTTAGGTTAGGTTATATTACGTTATTGATGTATATAAAGGTCCCGCGGAGACGTAGAGGCCAGCAAGCCAGGAATGTGATCAAATATTACCGCCGAGATGTTAGGTTGGGTTAGGTTAGGTTATATTACGTTATTGATGTATATAAAGGTCCCACGGAGACGTGGAGGCCAACTCGCCAGGAATGTTGTCAAATATTACCGCCGAGATGATAGGTTGGGTTAGGTTAGGTTATATTACGTTATTGATGTATATAAAGGTCCCACGGAGACGTAGATGCCAGCAAGCCAGGAATGTGGTCAAATATTACCGCCGAGATGTTATTTTGGGTTAGGATAGGTTATGTTACGTTATTGATGTATATAAATGTACCACGGAGACGTAGAGGCCAACTCGCCAGGAATGTTTTCAAATATTACCGCCGACATGTTAGGTTGGTTTCGGTTATGTTATATTACGTTATTGATGTATATGAAGGACAAACCGAGACGTAGAGGCCAACTGGCCAGGAATGTTGTCAAATATTACCGCCGAGATGTTAGGTTGGGTTAGGTTAGGTTATATTACTTAATTGATGTATATAAAGGTCACACGGAGACGTAGATGCCAACAAGCCAGGAATGTGGTCAAATATTACCGCCGAGATGTTATTTTGGGTTAGGATAGGTTATATTACGTTATTGATGTATATAAAGGTCCCGCGGAGACGTAGATGCCAAAAAGCCAGGAATGTGGTCAAATATTACCGCCGATATGTTATTTTGGGTTAGGATAGGTTATATTACGTTATTGATGTATATAAATGTACCACGGAGACGTAGAGGCCCACTCGCCATGAATGTTTTCAAATATTACCGCCGAGATGTTAGGTAGGTTTAGGTTAGGTTATATTACGTTATAGATGTATTTAAAGGTCCCGCGGTGACGTAGAGGCCAGCAAGCCAGGAATGTGATCAAATATTACCGCCGAAATGTTAGGTTGGGTTAGGTTAGGTTATATTACGTTGTTGATGTATATAAAGGTCCCACGGAGACGTAGAGGCCAACTCGCCAGGTATGTTTTCAAATATTACCGCCGAGATGTTAGGTTGGGTTAGGTTAGGTTATATTACGTTATTGATGTATATAAAGGTCCCACGGAGACGTAGAGGCCAACTCGCCAGGTATGTTGTCAAATATTAGCACCGAGATGATAGGTTGTGTTAGGTTAGGTTATATTTCGTTATTGATGTATATGAAGGTCCCACGGAGACGCAGAGGCCAACAAGCCAGGAATGTGGTCAAATATTACCGCCGGGATGATAGACTGGGTTAGCCTAGCTTATACTATGTTATTGTTGTATATAAAGGTCCGACGGAGACGTATAGGCCAACTCGCCAGGAATGTTGCCAAATATTACCGCCGAGATGATAGGTTGGGTTCGGTTAGGTTATATTACGTTATTGATGTATATGAAAGTCAAACCGAGACGTAGAGGCCAACTCGCCAGGAATGTTGTCAAATATTACCGCCGAGATGATAGGTTGGGTTCGGTTAGGTTATATTACGTTATTGATGTATATGAAGGTCAAACCGAGACGCAGAGGCCAACTCGCCAGGAATGTTGTCAAATATAACCGCCGAGATGTTATTTTGGGTTAGGATAGGTTATATTACGTTATTGATGTATATAAATGTACCACGGAGACGTAGATGCCAACAAGCCAGGAATGTGGGAAAATATTACCGCCGAGATGTTATTTTGGGTTAGGATAGGTTATATTACGTTATTGATGTATATAAATGTACCACGGAGACGTAGATGCCAACTCGCCATGAATGTTTTCAAATATTACCGCCGAGATGTTAGGTTGGGTTAGGTTAGGTTATATTACGTTATTGATGTATATAAAGGTCCCACGGAGAAGTGGAGGCCATCTCGCCAGGAATGTTGTCAAATATTACCGCCGAGATGATAGGTTGGGTTAGGTTAGGTTATATTACGTTATTGATGTCTATAAAGGTCCCACGGTGACGTAGAGGCCAACTCGCCAGGAATGTTTTCAAATATTATCGCCGAGATGTCCGGTTGGGTTAGGTTAGGTTATATCACGTTATAGATGTATATAAAGGTCCCGCGGAGACGTAGAGGCCAGCAAGCCAGGAATGTGATCAAATATTACCGCCGAGATGTTAGGTTGGGTTAGGTTAGGTTATATTACGTTATTGATGTATATAAAGGTCCCACGGAGACGTATAGGCCAACTCGCCGGGAATGTTGTCAAATATTACCGCCGAGATGTTAGCTTGGGTTAGGTTAGGTTATATTACGTTATGGATGTCTATAAAGGTGCCACGGTGACGTAGAGGCCAACTCGCCAGGAATGTTTTCAAATATTACCGCCGAGATGTTAGGATGGGTTAGGTTAGGTTATATCACGTTATAGATGTATATAAAGGTCCCGCGGAGACGTAGATGCCAGCAAGCCAGGAATGTGGTCAAATATTACCGCCGAGATGTTATTTTGGGTTAGGATAGGTTATATTACGTTATTGATGTATATAAATGTACCACGGAGTCGTAGATGCCAACTCGCCATGAATGTTTTCAAATATTACCGCCGAGATGTTAGGTTGGGTTAGGTTAGGTTATATTACGTTATTGATGTATATAAAGGTCCCGCGGAGACGTAGAGGCCAGCAAGCCAGGAATGTGATCAAATATTACCGCCGAGATGTTAGGTTGGGTTAGGTTAGGTTATATTACGTTATTGATGTATATAAAGGTCCCACGGAGACGTGGAGGCCAACTCGCCAGGAATGTTGTCAAATATTACCGCCGAGATGATAGGTTGGGTTAGGTTAGGTTATATAACGTTATTGATGTATATAAAGGTCCCACGGAGACGTAGATGCCAGCAAGCCAGGAATGTGGTCAAATATTACCGCCGAGATGTTATTTTGGGTTAGGATAGGTTATATTACGTTATTGATGTATATAAATGTACCACGGAGACGTAGAGGCCAACTCGCAATGAATGTTTTCAAATATTACCGCCGAGATGTTAGTTTGGGTTAGGTTAGGTTATATTACGTTATAGATGTATATAAAGGTCCCACGGTGACGTAGAGGCCAACTCGCCAGGAATGTTTTCAAATATTACCGCCGAGATGTCCGGTTGGGTTAGGTTAGGTTATATCACGTTATAGATGTATATAAAGGTCCCGCGGAGACGTAGAGGCCAGCAAGCCAGGAATGTGATCAAATATTACCGCCGAGATGTTAGGTTGGGTTAGGTTAGGTTATATTACGTTATTGATGTATATAAAGGTCCCACGGAGACGTATAGGCCAACTCGCCGGGAATGTTGTCAAATATTACCGCCGAGATGTTAGGTTGGGTTAGGTTAGGTTATATTACGTTATGGATGTCTATAAAGGTCCCACGGTGACGTAGAGGCCAACTCGCCAGGAATGTTTTCAAATATTACCGCCGAGATGTTAGGTTGGGTTAGGTTAGGTTATATCACGTTATAGATGTATATAAAGGTCCCGCGGAGACGTAGATGCCAGCAAGCCAGGAATGTGGTCAAATATTACCGCCGAGATGTTATTTTGGGTTAGGATAGGTTATATTACGTTATTGATGTATATAAATGTACCACGGAGACGTAGATGCCAACTCGCCATGAATGTTTTCAAATATTACCGCCGAGATGTTAGGTTGGGTTAGGTTAGGTTATATTACGTTATTGATGTATATAAAGGTCCCGCGGAGACGTAGAGGCCAGCAAGCCAGGAATGTGATCAAATATTACCGCCGAGATGTTAGGTTGGGTTAGGTTAGGTTATATTACGTTATTGATGTATATAAAGGTCCCACGGAGACCTGGAGGCCAACTCGCCAGGAATGTTGTCAAATATTACCGCCGAGATGATAGGTTGGGTTAGGTTAGGTTATATAACGTTATTGATGTATATAAAGGTCCCACGGAGACGTAGATGCCAGCAAGCCAGGAATGTCTTCAAATATTACCGCCGAGATGTTAGGTTGGTTTCGGTTATGTTATATTACGTTATTGATGTATATGAAGGACAAACCGAGACGTAGAGGCCAACTGGCCAGGAATGTTGTCAAATATTACCGCCGAGATGTTAGGTTGGGTTAGGTTAGGTTATATTACTTAATTGATGTATATAAAGGTCACACGGAGAGGTAGATGCCAACAAGCCAGGAATGTGGTCAAATATTACCGCCGAGATGTTATTTTGGGTTAGGATAGGTTATATTACGTTATTGATGTATATAAAGGTCCCGCGGAGACGTAGATGCCAAAAAGCCAGGAATGTGGTCAAATATTACCGCCGATATGTTATTTTGGTTTAGGATAGGTTATATTACGTTATTGATGTATATAAATGTACCACGGAGACGTAGAGGCCAACTCGCCATGAATGTTTTCAAATATTACCGCCGAGATGTTAGGTAGATTTAGGTTAGGTTATATTACGTTATAGATGTATTTAAAGGTCCCGCGGAGACGTAGAGGCCAGCAAGCCAGGAATGTGATCAAATATTACCGCCGAAATGTTAGGTTGGGTTAGGTTAGGTTATATTACGTTGTTGATGTATATAAAGGTCCCACGGAGACGTAGAGGCCAACTCGCCAGGTATGTTTTCAAATATTACCGCCGAGATGTTAGGTTGGGTTAGGTTAGGTTATATTACGTTATTGATGTATATAAAGGTCCCACGGAGACGTAGAGGCCAACTCGCCAGGTATGTTGTCAAATATTAGCACCGAGATGATAGGTTGTGTTAGGTTAGGTTATATTTCGTTATTGATGTATATGAAGGTCCCACGGAGACGCAGAGGCCAACAAGCCAGGAATGTGGTCAAATATTACCGCCGGGATGATAGACTGGGTTAGCCTAGCTTATACTATGTTATTGTTGTATATAAAGGTCCGACGGAGACGTATAGGCCAACTCGCCAGGAATGTTGCCAAATATTACCGCCGAGATGATAGGTTGGGTCCGGTTAGGTTATATTACGTTATTGATGTATATGAAAGTCAAACCGAGACGTAGAGGCCAACTCGCCAGGAATGTTGTCAAATATTACCGCCGAGATGATAGGTTGGGTTCGGTTAGGTTATATTACGTTATTGATGTATATGAAGGTCAAACCGAGACGTAGAGGCCAACTCGCCAGGAATGTTGTCAAATATAACCGCCGAGATGTTATTTTGGGTTAGGATAGGTTATATTACGTTATTGATGTATATAAATGTACCACGGAGACGTAGATGCCAACAAGCCAGGAATGTGGGCAAATATTACCGCCGAGATGTTATTTTGGGTTAGGATAGGTTATATTACGTTATTGATGTATATAAATGTACCACGGAGACGTAGATGCCAACTCGCCATGAATGTTTTCAAATATTACCGCCGAGATGTTAGGTTGGGTTAGGTTAGGTTATATTACGTTATTGATGTATATAAAGGTCCCACGGAGAAGTGGAGGCCATCTCGCCAGGAATGTTGTCAAATATTACCGCCGAGATGATAGGTTGGGTTAGGTTAGGTTATATTACGTTATTGATATATATAAAGGTCCCACGGAGACGTAGATGCCAGCACGCCAGGAATGTGGTCAAATATTACCGCCGAGATGTTATTTTTGGTTAGGATAGGTTATATTACGTTATTGATGTATATAAATGTACCACGGAGACGTAGAGGCCAACTCGCCATGAATGTTTTCAAATATTACCGCCGAGATGTTAGGTTGGGTTAGGTTAGGTTATATTACGTTATAGGTGTATATAAAGGTAACGCGGAGACGTAGATGCCAACAAGCCAGGAATGTGGTCAAATATTACCGCCGAGATGTTATTTTGGGTTAGGATAGGATATATTACGTTATTGATGTATATAAATGTACCACGGAGACGTAGAGGCCAACTCGCCAGGAATGTTGTCAAATATTACCGCCGAGATGTTACGTTGGGTTAGGTTAGGTTATATTACGTTATGGATGTCTATAAAGGTCCCACGGAGACGTATAGGCCAACTCGCCGGGAATGTTGTCAAATATTACCGCCGAGATGTTAGCTTGGGTTAGGTTAGGTTATATTACGTTATGGATGTCTATAAAGGTCCCACGGTGACGTAGAGGCCAACTCGCCAGGTATGTTTTCAAATATTACCGCCGAGATGTCCGGTTGGGTTAGGTTAGGTTATATCACGTTATAGATGTATATAAAGGTCCCGCGGAGACGTAGAGGCCAGCAAGCCAGGAATGTGATCAAATATTACCGCCGAGATGTTAGGTTGGGTTAGGTTAGGTTATATTACGTTATTGATGTATATAAAGGTCCCACGGAGACGTATAGGCCAACTCGCCGGGAATGTTGTCAAATATTACCGCCGAGATGTTAGCTTGGGTTAGGTTAGGTTATATTACGTTATGGATGTCTATAAAGGTCCCACGGTGACGTAGAGGCCAACTCGCCAGGAATGTTTTCAAATATTACCGCCGAGATGTTAGGTTGGGTTAGGTTAGGCTATATCACGTTATAGATGTATATAAAGGTCCCGCGGAGACGTAGAGGCCAGCAAGACAGGAATGTGATCAAATGTTACCGCCGAGATGTTAGGTTGGGTTAGGTTAGGTTATATTACGTTATTGATGTATATAAAGGACCCACGGAGACGTGGAGGCCAACTCGCCAGGAATGTTGTCAAATATTACCGCCGAGATGATAGGTTGGGTTAGGTTAGGTTATATCACGTTATAGATGTATATAAAGGTCCCGCGGAGACGTAGAGGCCAGCAAGCCAGGAATGTGATCAAATGTTTCCGCCGAGATGTTAGGTTGGGTTAGGTTAGGTTATATTACGTTACTGATGTATATAAAGGACCCACGGAGACGTGGAGGCCAACTCGCCAGGAATGTTGTCAAATATTACCGCCGAGATGATAGGTTGGGTTAGGTTAGGTTATATTACGTTATTGATGTATATAAAGGTCCCACGGAGACGTAGATGCCAGCAAGCCAGGAATGTGGTCAAATATTACCGCCGAGATGTTATTTTGGGTTAGGATAGGTTATATTACGTTATTGATGTATATAAATATACCACGGAGACGTAGAGGCCAACTCGCCATGAATGTTTCCAAATATTACCGCCGAGATGTTAGGTTGGGTTAGGTTCGGTTATATTACGTTATAGATGTATATAAAGGTCCCACGGTGACGTAGAGGCCAACTCGCCAGGAATGTTTTCAAATATTACCGCCGAGATGTTAGGTTGGTTTCGGTTATGTTATATTACGTTATTGATGTATATGAAGGACAAACCGAGACGTAGAGGCCAACTCGCCAGGAATGTTGTCAAATATTACCGCCGAGATGTTAGGTTGGGTTAGGTTAGGTTATATTACGTTATTGATGTATATAAAGGTCCCACGGAGACGTAGATGCCAACATGCCAGGAATGTGGTCAAATATTACCGCCGAGATGTTATTTTGGGTTAGGATAGGTTATATTACGTTATTGATGTATATAAAAGTCCCGCGGAGACGTAGATGCCAACAAGCCAGGAATGTGGTCAAATATTACCGCCGAGATGTTATTTTGGGTTAGGATAGGTTATATTACGTTATTGATGTATATAAATGTACCACGGAGACGTAGAGGCCAACTCGTCAGGAATGTTGTCAAATATTACCGCCGAGATGTTAGGTTGGGTTAGGTTAGGTTATATTACGTTATTGATGTATATAAAGGTCCCACGGAGACGTAGATGCCAGCAAGCCAGGAATGTGGTCAAATATTACCGCCGAGGTGTTAGGTTGGGTTAGGTTAGGTTATATTACGTTATAGATGTATTTAAAGGTCCCGCGGAGACGTAGAGGCCAGCAAGCCAGGAATGTGATCAAATGTTACCGCCGAGATGTTAGGTTGGGTTAGGTTAGGTTATATTACGTTATTGATGTATATAAAGGTCCCACGGAGACGTATAGGCCAACTCGCCGGGAATGTTGTCAAATATTACCGCCGAGATGTTAGCTTGGGTTAGGTTAGGTTATATTACGTTATGGATGTCTATAAAGGTCCCACGGTGACGTAGAGGCCAACTCGCCAGGAATGTTTTCAAATATTACCGCCGAGATGTTAGGTTGGGTTAGGTTAGGCTATATCACGTTATAGATGTATATAAAGGTCCCGCGGAGACGTAGAGGCCAGCAAGACAGGAATGTGATCAAATGTTACCGCCGAGATGTTAGGTTGGGTTAGGTTAGGTTATATTACGTTATTGATGTATATAAAGGACCCACGGAGACGTGGAGGCCAACTCGCCCGTAATGTTGTCAAATATTACCGCCGAGATGATAGGTTGGGTTAGGTTAGGTTATATCACGTTATAGATGTATATAAAGGTCCCGCGGAGACGTAGAGGCCAGCAAGCCAGGAATGTGATCAAATGTTACCGCCGAGATGTTAGGTTGGGTTAGGTTAGGTTATATTACGTTACTGATGTATATAAAGGACCCACGGAGACGTGGAGGCCAACTCGCCAGGAATGTTGTCAAATATTACCGCCGAGATGATAGGTTGGGTTAGGTTAGGTTATATTACGTTATTGATGTATATAAAGGTCCCACGGAGACGTAGATGCCAGCAAGCCAGGAATGTGGTCAAATATTACCGCCGAGATGTTATTTTGGGTTAGGATAGGTTATATTACGTTATTGATGTATATAAATGTACCACGGAGACGTAGAGGCCAACTCGCCATGAATGTTTCCAAATATTACCGCCGAGATGTTAGGTTGGGTTAGGTTCGGTTATATTACGTTATAGATGTATATAAAGGTCCCACGGTGACGTAGAGGCCAACTCGCCAGGAATGTTTTCAAATATTACCGCCGAGATGTTAGGTTGGGTTAGGTTAGGTTATATTACGTTATTGATGTATATAAAGGTCCCACCGAGACGTAGATGCCAACATGCCAGGAATGTGGTCAAATATTACCGCCGAGATGTTATTTTGGGTTAGGATAGGTTATATTACGTTATTGATGTATATAAAGGTCCCGCGGAGACGTAGATGCCAACAAGCCAGGAATGTGGTCAAATATTACCGCCGAGATGTTATTTTGGGTTAGGATAGGTTATATTACGTTATTGATGTATATAAATGTACCACGGAGACGTAGATGCCAACAAGCCAGGAATGTGGTCAAATATTACCGCCGAGATGTTAGGTTGGGTTAGGTTAGGTTATATTACGTTATTGATGTATATAAAGGTCCCACGGAGACGTAGAGGCCAACTCGCCAGGAATGTTTTCAAATATTGCCGCCGAGATGTTAGGTAGGGTTAGGTTAGGTTATATTACGTTATAGATGTATTTAAAGTTCCCGCGGAGACGTAGAGGCCAGCAAGCCAGGAATGTGATCAAATATTACCGCCGAGATGATAGACTGGGTTAGCCTAGCTTATACTATGTTATTGTTGTATATAAAGGTCCGACGGAGACGTATAGGCCAAATCGCCAGGAATGTTGTCAAATATTACCGCCGAGATGATAGGTTGGGTTAGGTTAGGTTATATTACGTTATTGATGTATATGAAGGTCAAACCGAGACGTAGAGGCCAACTCGTCAGGAATGTTGTCAAATATTACCGCCGAGATGTTAGGTTGGGTTAGGTTAGGTTATATTACGTTATTGATGTATATAAAGGTCCCACGGAGACGTAGATGCCAGCAAGCCAGGAATGTGGTCAAATATTACCGCCGAGGTGTTAGGTTGGGTTAGGTTAGGTTATATTACGTTATAGATGTATTTAAAGGTCCCGCGGAGACGTAGAGGCCAGCAAGCCAGGAATGTGATCAAATATTACCGCCGAGACGTTAGGTTGGGTTAGGTTAGGTTATATTACGTTATTGATGTATATAAAGGTCCCACGGAGACGTATAGGCCAACTCGCCGGGAATGTTGTCAAATATTACCGCCGAGATGTTAGCTTGGGTTAGGTTAGGTTATATTACGTTATGGATGTCTATAAAGGTCCCACGGTGACGTAGAGGCCAACTCGCCAGGAATGTTTTCAAATATTACCGCCGAGATGTTAGGTTGGGTTAGGTTAGGTTATATCACGTTATAGATGTATATAAAGGTCCCGCGGAGACGTAGAGGCCAGCAAGCCAGGAATGTGATCAAATATTACCGCCGAGATGTTAGGTTGGGTTAGGTTAGGTTATATTACGTTATTGATGTATATAAAGGTCCCACGGAGACGTATAGGCCAACTCGCCGGGAATGTTGTCAAATATTACCGCCGAGATGTTAGCTTGGGTTAGGTTAGGTTATATTACGTTATGGATGTCTATAAAGGTCCCACGGTGACGTAGATGCCAACTCGCCAGGAATGTTTTCAAATATTACCGCCGAGATGTTAGGTTGGTTTCGGTTATGTTATATTACGTTATTGATGTATATGAAGGACAAACCGAGACGTAGAGGCCAACTCGCCAGGATAGTTGTCAAATATTACCGCCGAGATGTTAGGTTGGGTTAGGTTAGGTTATATTACGTTATTGACGTATATAAAGGTCCCACGGAGACGTAGATGCCAACATGCCAGGAATGTGGTCAAATATTACCGCCGAGATGTTATTTTGGGTTAGGATAGGTTATATTACGTTATTGATGTATATAAAGGTCCCGCGGAGACGTAGATGCCAACAAGCCAGGAATGTGGTCAAATATTACCGCCGAGATGTTATTTTGGGTTAGGATAGGTTATATTACGTTATTGATGTATATAAATGTACCACGGAGACGTAGATGCCAACAAGCCAGGAATGTGGGCAAATATTACCGCCGAGATGTTATTTTGGGTTAGGATAGGTTATATTACGTTATTGATGTATATAAATGTACCACGGAGACGTAGATGCCAACTCGCTATGAATGTTTTCAAATATTATCTCCGAGATGTAAGGTTGGGTTAGGTTAGGTTATATTACGTTATTGATGTATATAAAGGTCCCACGGATACGTAGAGGCCAACTCGCCAGGAATGAGGTCAAATATACCGCCGAGATGTTAGGTTGGGTTAGGTTAGGTTATATTTCGTTATTGATGTATATGAAGGTCCCACGGAGACGTAGAGGCCAACTCGCCAGAAATGTTGTCAAATATTACCGCCGAGATGATAGGTTGGGTTAGGTTAGGTTATATTACTTTATTGATGTATATAAAGGTCCCACGGAGACGTAGATGCCAACAAGCCAGAAATGTGGTCAAATATTACCGCCGAGATGTTAGGTTGGGTTAGGTTAGGTTATATTACGTTATTGATGTATATAAAGGTCCCACGGAGACGTAGAGGCCAACTCGCCAGGAATGTTTTCAAATATTGCCGCCGAGATGTTAGGTAGGGTTAGGTTAGGTTATATTACGTTATAGATGTATTTAAAGTTCCCGCGGAGACGTAGAGGCCAGCAAGCCAGGAATGTGATCAAATATTACCGCCGAGATGATAGACTGGGTTAGCCTAGCTTATACTATGTTATTGTTGTATATAAAGGTCCGACGGAGACGTATAGGCCAAATCGCCAGGAATGTTGTCAAATATTACCGCCGAGATGATAGGTTGGGTTAGGTTAGGTTATATTACTTTATTGATGTATATAAAGGTCCCACGGAGACGTAGATGCCAACAAGCCAGGAATGTGGTCAAATATTACCGCCGAGATGTTAGGTTGGGTTAGGTTAGGTTATATTACGTTATTGATGTATATAAAGGTCCCACGGAGACGTAGAGGCCAACTCGCCAGGAATGTTTTCAAATATTGCCGCCGAGATGTTAGGTAGGGTTAGGTTAGGTTATATTACGTTATAGATGTATTTAAAGTTCCCGCGGAGACGTAGAGGCCAGCAAGCCAGGAATGTGATCAAATATTACCGCCGAGATGATAGACTGGGTTAGCCTAGCTTATACTATGTTATTGTTGTATATAAAGGTCCGACGGAGACGTATAGGCCAAATCGCCAGGAATGTTGTCAAATATTACCGCCGAGATGATAGGTTGGGTTAGGTTAGGTTATATTACGTTATTGATGTATATGAAGGTCAAACCGAGACGTAGAGGCCAACTCGTCAGGAATGTTGTCAAATATTACCGCCGAGATGTTAGGTTGGGTTAGGTTAGGTTATATTACGTTATTGATGTATATAAAGGTCCCACGGAGACGTAGATGCCAGCAAGCCAGGAATGTGGTCAAATATTACCGCCGAGGTGTTAGGTTGGGTTAGGTTAGGTTATATTACGTTATTGATGTATATAAAGGTCCCACGGAGACGTATAGGCCAACTCGCCGGGAATGTTGTCAAATATTACCGCCGAGATGTTAGCTTGGGTTAGGTTAGGTTATATTACGTTATGGATGTCTATAAAGGTCCCACGGTGACGTAGAGGCCAACTCGCCAGGAATGTTTTCAAATATTACCGCCGAGATGTTAGGTTGGGTTAGGTTAGGTTATATCACGTTATAGATGTATATAAAGGTCCCGCGGAGACGTAGAGGCCAGCAAGCCAGGAATGTGATCAAATATTACCGCCGAGATGTTAGGTTGGGTTAGGTTAGGTTATATTACGTTATTGATGTATATAAAGGTCCCACGGAGACGTATAGGCCAACTCGCCGGGAATGTTGTCAAATATTACCGCCGAGATGTTAGCTTGGGTTAGGTTAGGTTATATTACGTTATGGATGTCTATAAAGGTCCCACGGTGACGTAGAGGCCAACTCGCCAGGAATGTTTTCAAATATTACCGCCGAGATGTTAGGTTGGTTTCGGTTATGTTATATTACGTTATTGATGTATATGAAGGACAAACCGAGACGTAGAGGCCAACTCGCCAGGATAGTTGTCAAATATTACCGCCGAGATGTTAGGTTGGGTTAGGTTAGGTTATATTACGTTATTGACGTATATAAAGGTCCCACGGAGACGTAGATGCCAACATGCCAGGAATGTGGTCAAATATTACCGCCGAGATGTTATTTTGGGTTAGGATAGGTTATATTACGTTATTGATGTATATAAAGGTCCCGCGGAGACGTAGATGCCAACAAGCCAGGAATGTGGTCAAATATTACCGCCGAGATGTTATTTTGGGTTAGGATAGGTTATATTACGTTATTGATGTATATAAATGTACCACGGAGACGTAGATGCCAACAAGCCAGGAATGTGGGCAAATATTACCGCCGAGATGTTATTTTGGGTTAGGATAGGTTATATTACGTTATTGATGTATATAAATGTACCACGGAGACGTAGATGCCAACTCGCTATGAATGTTTTCAAATATTATCTCCGAGATGTAAGGTTGGGTTAGGTTAGGTTATATTACGTTATTGATGTATATAAAGGTCCCACGGATACGTAGAGGCCAACTCGCCAGGAATGAGGTCAAATATACCGCCGAGATGTTAGGTTGGGTTAGGTTAGGTTATATTTCGTTATTGATGTATATGAAGGTCCCACGGAGACGTAGAGGCCAACTCGCCAGAAATGTTGTCAAATATTACCGCCGAGATGATAGGTTGGGTTAGGTTAGGTTATATTACTTTATTGATGTATATAAAGGTCCCACGGAGACGTAGATGCCAACAAGCCAGGAATGTGGTCAAATATTACCGCCGAGATGTTAGGTTGGGTTAGGTTAGGTTATATTACGTTATTGATGTATATAAAGGTCCCACGGAGACGTAGAGGCCAACTCGCCAGGAATGTTTTCAAATATTGCCGCCGAGATGTTAGGTAGGGTTAGGTTAGGTTATATTACGTTATAGATGTATTTAAAGTTCCCGCGGAGACGTAGAGGCCAGCAAGCCAGGAATGTGATCAAATATTACCGCCGAGATGATAGACTGGGTTAGCCTAGCTTATACTATGTTATTGTTGTATATAAAGGTCCGACGGAGACGTATAGGCCAAATCGCCAGGAATGTTGTCAAATATTACCGCCGAGATGATAGGTTGGGTTAGGTTAGGTTATATTACGTTATTGATGTATATGAAGGTCAAACCGAGACGTAGAGGCCAACTCGTCAGGAATGTTGTCAAATATTACCGCCGAGATGTTAGGTTGGGTTAGGTTAGGTTATATTACGTTATTGATGTATATAAAGGTCCCACGGAGACGTAGATGCCAGCAAGCCAGGAATGTGGTCAAATATTACCGCCGAGGTGTTAGATTGGGTTAGGTTAGGTTATATTACGTTATAGATGTATTTAAAGGTCCCGCGGAGACGTAGAGGCCAGCAAGCCAGGAATGTGATCAAATATTACCGCCGAGATGTTAGGTTAGGTTAGGTTAGGTTATATTACGTTATTGATGTATATAAAGGTCCCACGGAGACGTATAGGCCAACTCGCCGGGAATGTTGTCAAATATTACCGCCGAGATGTTAGCTTGGGTTAGGTTAGGTTATATTACGTTATGGATGTCTATAAAGGTCCCACGGTGACGTAGAGGCCAACTCGCCAGGAATGTTGTCAAATATTACCGCCGAGATGATAGGTTGGGTTAGGTTAGGTTATATTACGTTATTGATGTATATAAAGGTCCCACGGAGACGTAGATGCCAGCAAGCCAGGAATGTGGTCAAATATTACCGCCGAGATGCTATTTTCGGTTAGGATAGGTTATATTACGTTATTGATGTATATAAATGTACCACGGAGACGTAGAGGCCAACTCGCCATGAATGTTTCCAAATATTACCGCCGAGATGTTAGGTTGGGTTAGGTTCGGTTATATTACGTTATAGATGTATATAAAGGTCCCACGGTGACGTAGAGGCCAACTCGCCAGGAATGTTTTCAAATATTACCGCCGAGATGTTAGGTTGGTTTCGGTTATGTTATATTACGTTATTGATGTATATGAAGGACAAACCGAGACGTAGAGGCCAACTCGCCAGGAATGTTGTCAAATATTACCGCCGAGATGTTAGGTTGGGTTAGGTTAGGTTATATTACGTTATTGATGTATATAAGGGTCCCACGGAGACGTAGATGCCAACATGTCAGGAATGTGGTCAAATATTACCGCCGAGATGTTATTTTGGGTTAGGATAGGTTATATTACGTTATTGATGTATATAAAGGTCCCGCGGAGACGTAGATGCCAACAAGCCAGGAATGTGGTCAAATATTACCGCCGAGATGTTATTTTGGGTTAGGATAGGTTATATTACGTTATTGATGTATATAAATGTACCACGGAGACGTAGAGGCCAACTCGTCAGGAATGTTGTCAAATATTACCGCCGAGATGTTAGGTTGGGTTAGGTTAGGTTATATTACGTTATTGATGTATATAAAGGTCCCACGGAGACGTAGATGCCAGCAAGCCAGGAATGTGGTCAAATATTACCGCCGAGGTGTTAGGTTGGGTTAGGTTAGGTTATATTACGTTATAGATGTATTTAAAGGTCCCGCGGAGACGTAGAGGCCAGCAAGCCAGGAATGTGATCAAATGTTACCGCCGAGATGTTAGGTTGGGTTAGGTTAGGTTATATTACGTTATTGATGTGTATAAAGGTCCCACGGAGACGTATAGGCCAACTCGCCGGGAATGTTGTCAAATATTACCGCCGAGATGATAGGTTGGGTTAGGTTAGGTTATATTACGTTATTGATGTATATGAAGGTCAAACCGAGACGTAGAGGCCAACTCGTCAGGAATGTTGTCAAATATTACCGCCGAGATGTTAGGTTGGGTTAGGTTAGGTTATATTACGTTATTGATGTATATAAAGGTCCCACGGAGACGTAGATGCCAGCAAGCCAGGAATGTGGTCAAATATTACCGCCGAGGTGTTAGGTTGGGTTAGGTTAGGTTATATTACGTTATAGATGTATTTAAAGGTCCCGCGGAGACGTAGAGGCCAGCAAGCCAGGAATGTGATCAAATGTTACCGCCGAGATGTTAGGTTGGGTTAGGTTAGGTTATATTACGTTATTGATGTATATAAAGGTCCCACGGAGACGTATAGGCCAACTCGCCGGGAATGTTGTCAAATATTACCGCCGAGATGTTAGCTTGGGTTAGGTTAGGTTATATTACGTTATGGATGTCTATAAAGGTCCCACGGTGACGTAGAGGCCAACTCGCCAGGAATGTTTTCAAATATTACCGCCGAGATGTTAGGTTGGGTTAGGTTAGGCTATATCACGTTATAGATGTATATAAAGGTCCCGCGGAGACGTAGAGGCCAGCAAGACAGGAATGTGATCAAATGTTACCGCCGAGATGTTAGGTTGGGTTAGGTTAGGTTATATTACGTTATTGATGTATATAAAGGACCCACGGAGACGTGGAGGCCAACTCGCCCGGAATGTTGTCAAATATTACCGCCGAGATGATAGGTTGGGTTAGGTTAGGTTATATCACGTTATAGATGTATATAAAGGTCCCGCGGAGACGTAGAGGCCAGCAAGCCAGGAATGTGATCAAATGTTACCGCCGAGATGTTAGGTTGGGTTAGGTTAGGTTATATTACGTTACTGATGTATATAAAGGACCCACGGAGACGTGGAGGCCAACTCGCCAGGAATGTTGTCAAATATTACCGCCGAGATGATAGGTTGGGTTAGGTTAGGTTATATTACGTTATTGATGTATATAAAGGTCCCACGGAGACGTAGATGCCAGCAAGCCAGGAATGTGGTCAAATATTACCGCCGAGATGTTATTTTGGGTTAGGACAGGTTATATTACGTTATTGATGTATATAAATGTACCACGGAGACGTAGAGGCCAACTCGCCATGAATGTTTCCAAATATTACCGCCGAGATGTTAGGTTGGGTTAGGTTCGGTTATATTACGTTATAGATGTATATAAAGGTCCCACGGTGACGTAGAGGCCAACTCGCCAGGAATGTTTTCAAATATTACCGCCGAGATGTTAGGTTGGTTTCGGTTATATTATATTACGTTATTGATGTATATGAAGGACAAACCGAGACGTAGAGGCCAACTCGCCAGGAATGTTGTCAAATATTACCGCCGAGATGTTAGGTTGGGTTAGGTTAGGTTATATTACGTTATTGATGTATATAAAGGTCCCACGGAGACGTAGATGCCAACATGCCAGGAATGTGGTCAAATATTACCGCCGAGATGTTATTTTGAGTTAGGATAGGTTATATTACGTTATTGATGTATATAAAGGTCCCGCGGAGACGTAGATGCCAACAAGCCAGGAATGTGGTCAAATATTACCGCCGAGATGTTATTTTGGGTTAGGATAGGTTATATTACGTTATTGATGTATATAAATGTACCACGGAGACGTAGATGCCAACAAGCCAGGAATGTGGGCAAATATTACCGCCGAGATGTTATTTTGGGTTAGGATAGGTTATATTACGTTATTGATGTATATAAATGTACCACGGAGACGTAGATGCCAACTCGCCATGAATGTGGTCAAATATTACCGCCGAGATGTTAGGTTGGGTTAGGTTAGGTTATATTACGTTATTGATGTATATAAAGGTCCCACGGAGACGTAGAGGCCAACTCGCCAGGAATGTTTTCAAATATTGCCGCCGAGATGTTAGGTAGGGTTAGGTTAGGTTATATTACGTTATAGATGTATTTAAAGTTCCCGCGGAGACGTAGAGGCCAGCAAGCCAGGAATGTGATCAAATATTACCGCCGAGATGATAGACTGGGTTAGCCTAGCTTATACTATGTTATTGTTGTATATAAAGGTCCGACGGAGACGTATAGGCCAAATCGCCAGGAATGTTGTCAAATATTACCGCCGAGATGATAGGTTGGGTTAGGTTAGGTTATATTACGTTATTGATGTATATGAAGGTCAAACCGAGACGTAGAGGCCAACTCGTCAGGAATGTTGTCAAATATTACCGCCGAGATGTTAGGTTGGGTTAGGTTAGGTTATATTACGTTATTGATGTATATAAAGGTCCCACGGAGACGTAGATGCCAGCAAGCCAGGAATGTGGTCAAATATTACCGCCGAGGTGTTAGGTTGGGTTAGGTTAGGTTATATTACGTTATAGATGTATTTAAAGGTCCCGCGGAGACGTAGAGGCCAGCAAGCCAGGAATGTGATCAAATATTACCGCCGAGACGTTAGGTTGGGTTAGGTTAGGTTATATTACATTATTGATGTATATAAAGGTCCCACGGAGACGTATAGGCCAACTCGCCGGGAATGTTGTCAAATATTACCGCCGAGATGTTAGCTTGGGTTAGGTTAGGTTATATTACGTTATGGATGTATATAAAGGTCCCACGGAGACGTATAGGCCAACTCGCCGGGAATGTTGTCAAATATTACCGCCGAGATGTTAGCTTGGGTTAGGTTAGGTTATATTACGTTATGGATGTCTATAAAGGTCCCACGGTGACGTAGAGGCCAACTCGCCAGGAATGTTTTCAAATATTACCGCCGAGATGTTAGGTTGGTTTCGGTTATGTTATATTACGTTATTGATGTATATGAAGGACAAACCGAGACGTAGAGGCCAACTCGTCAGGAATGTTGTCAAATATTACCGCCGAGATGTTAGGTTGGGTTAGGTTAGGTTATATTACGTTATTGATGTATATAAAGGTCCCACGGAGACGTAGATGCCAGCAAGCCAGGAATGTGGTCAAATATTACCGCCGAGGTGTTAGGTTGGGTTAGGTTAGGTTATATTACGTTATAGATGTATTTAAAGGTCCCGCGGAGACGTAGAGGCCAGCAAGCCAGGAATGTGATCAAATGTTACCGCCGAGATGTTAGGTTGGGTTAGGTTAGGTTATATTACGTTATTGATGTATATAAAGGTCCCACGGAGACGTATAGGCCAACTCGCCGGGAATGTTGTCAAATATTACCGCCGAGATGTTAGCTTGGGTTAGGTTAGGTTATATTACGTTATGGATGTCTATAAAGGTCCCACGGTGACGTAGAGGCCAACTCGCCAGGAATGTTTTCAAATATTACCGCCGAGATGTTAGGTTGGGTTAGGTTAGGCTATATCACGTTATAGATGTATATAAAGGTCCCGCGGAGACGTAGAGGCCAGCAAGACAGGAATGTGATCAAATGTTACCGCCGAGATGTTAGGTTGGGTTAGGTTAGGTTATATTACGTTATTGATGTATATAAAGGACCCACGGAGACGTGGAGGCCAACTCGCCCGGAATGTTGTCAAATATTACCGCCGAGATGATAGGTTGGGTTAGGTTAGGTTATATCACGTTATAGATGTATATAAAGGTCCCGCGGAGACGTAGAGGCCAGCAAGCCAGGAATGTGATCAAATGTTACCGCCGAGATGTTAGGTTGGGTTAGGTTAGGTTATATTACGTTACTGATGTATATAAAGGACCCACGGAGACGTGGAGGCCAACTCGCCAGGAATGTTGTCAAATATTACCGCCGAGATGATAGGTTGGGTTAGGTTAGGTTATATTACGTTATTGATGTATATAAAGGTCCCACGGAGACGTAGATGCCAGCAAGCCAGGAATGTGGTCAAATATTACCGCCGAGATGTTATTTTGGGTTAGGATAGGTTATATTACGTTATTGATGTATATAAATGTACCACGGAGACGTAGAGGCCAACTTGCCATGAATGTTTCCAAATATTACCGCCGAGATGTTAGGTTGGGTTAGGTTCGGTTATATTACGTTATAGATGTATATAAAGGTCCCACGGTGACGTAGAGGCCAACTCGCCAGGAATGTTTTCAAATATTACCGCCGAGATGTTAGGTTGGTTTCGGTTATATTATATTACGTTATTGATGTATATGAAGGACAAACCGAGACGTAGAGGCCAACTCGCCAGGAATGTTGTCAAATATTACCGCCGAGATGTTAGGTTGGGTTAGGTTAGGTTATATTACGTTATTGATGTATATAAAGGTCCCACGGAGACGTAGATGCCAACATGCCAGGAATGTGGTCAAATATTACCGCCGAGATGTTATTTTGAGTTAGGATAGGTTATATTACGTTATTGATGTATATAAAGTTCCCGCGGAGACGTAGATGCCAACAAGCCAGGAATGTGGTCAAATATTACCGCCGAGATGTTATTTTGGGTTAGGATAGGTTATATTACGTTATTGATGTATATAAATGTACCACGGAGACGTAGATGCCAACAAGCCAGGAATGTGGGCAAATATTACCGCCGAGATGTTATTTTGGGTTAGGATAGGTTATATTACGTTATTGATGTATATAAATGTACCACGGAGACGTAGATGCCAACTCGCCATGAATGTGGTCAAATATTACCGCCGAGATGTTAGGTTGGGTTAGGTTAGGTTATATTACGTTATTGATGTATATAAAGGTCCCACGGAGACGTAGAGGCCAACTCGCCAGGAATGTTTTCAAATATTGCCGCCGAGATGTTAGGTAGGGTTAGGTTAGGTTATATTACGTTATAGATGTATTTAAAGTTCCCGCGGAGACGTAGAGGCCAGCAAGCCAGGAATGTGATCAAATATTACCGCCGAGATGATAGACTGGGTTAGCCTAGCTTATACTATGTTATTGTTGTATATAAAGGTCCGACGGAGACGTATAGGCCAAATCGCCAGGAATGTTGTCAAATATTACCGCCGAGATGATAGGTTGGGTTAGGTTAGGTTATATTACGCTATTGATGTATATGAAGGTCAAACCGAGACGTAGAGGCCAACTCGTCAGGAATGTTGTCAAATATTACCGCCGAGATGTTAGGTTGGGTTAGGTTAGGTTATATTACGTTATTGATGTATATAAAGGTCCCACGGAGACGTAGATGCCAGCAAGCCAGGAATGTGGTCAAATATTACCGCCGAGGTGTTAGGTTGGGTTAGGTTAGGTTATATTACGTTATAGATGTATTTAAAGGTCCCGCGGAGACGTAGAGGCCAGCAAGCCAGGAATGTGATCAAATATTACCGCCGAGACGTTAGGTTGGGTTAGGTTAGGTTATATTACATTATTGATGTATATAAAGGTCCCACGGAGACGTATAGGCCAACTCGCCGGGAATGTTGTCAAATATTACCGCCGAGATGTTAGCTTGGGTTAGGTTAGGTTATATTACGTTATGGATGTATATAAAGGTCCCACGGAGACGTATAGGCCAACTCGCCGGGAATGTTGTCAAATATTACCGCCGAGATGTTAGCTTGGGTTAGGTTAGGTTATATTACGTTATGGATGTCTATAAAGGTCCCACGGTGACGTAGAGGCCAACTCGCCAGGAATGTTTTCAAATATTACCGCCGAGATGTTAGGTTGGTTTCGGTTATGTTATATTACGTTATTGATGTATATGAAGGACAAACCGAGACGTAGAGGCCAACTCGCCAGGATAGTTGTCAAATATTACCGCCGAGATGTTAGGTTGGGTTAGGTTAGGTTATATTACGTTATTGACGTATATAAAGGTCCCACGGAGACGTAGATGCCAACATGCCAGGACTGTGGTCAAATATTACCGCCGAGATGTTATTTTGGGTTAGGATAGGTTATATTACGTTATTGATGTATATAAATGTACCACGGAGACGTAGAGGCCAACTCGCCATGAATGTTTCCAAATATTACCGCCGAGATGTTAGGTTGGGTTAGGTTCGGTTATATTACGTTATAGATGTATATAAAGGTCCCACGGTGACGTAGAGGCCAACTCGCCAGGAATGTTTTCAAATATTACCGCCGAGATGTTAGGTTGGTTTCGGTTATGTTATATTACGTTATTGATGTATATGAAGGACAAACCGAGACGTAGAGGCCAACTCGCCAGGAATGTTGTCAAATATTACCGCCGAGATGTTAGGTTGGGTTAGGTTAGGTTATATTACGTTATTGATGTATATAAGGGTCCCACGGAGACGTAGATGCCAACATGCCAGGAATGTGGTCAAATATTACCGCCGAGATGTTATTTTGGGTTAGGATAGGTTATATTACGTTATTGATGTATATAAAGGTCCCGCGGAGACGTAGATGCCAACAAGCCAGGAATGTGATCAAATATTACCGCCGAGACGTTAGGTTGGGTTAGGTTAGGTTATATTACGTTATTGATGTATATAAAGGTCCCACGGAGACGTATAGGCCAACTCGCCGGGAATGTTGTCAAATATTACCGCCGAGATGTTAGCTTGGGTTAGGTTAGGTTATATTACGTTATGGATGTCTATAAAGGTCCCACGGTGACGTAGAGGCCAACTCGCCAGGAATGTTGTCAAATATTACCGCCGAGATGATAGGTTATGTTAGGTTAGGTTATATTACGTTATTGATGTATATAAAGGTCCCACGGAGACGTAGATGCCAGCAAGCCAGGAATGTGGTCAAATATTACCGCCGAGATGCTATTTTGGGTTAGGATAGGTTATATTACGTTATTGATGTATATAAATGTACCACGGAGACGTAGAGGCCAACTCGCCATGAATGTTTCCAAATATTACCGCCGAGATGTTAGGTTGGGTTAGGTTCGGTTATATTACGTTATAGATGTATATAAAGGTCCCACGGTGACGTAGAGGCCAACTCGCCAGGAATGTTTTCAAATATTACCGCCGAGATGTTAGGTTGGTTTCGGTTATGTTATATTACGTTATTGATGTATATGAAGGACAAACCGAGACGTAGAGGCCAACTCGCCAGGAATGTTGTCAAATATTACCGCCGAGATGTTAGGTTGGGTTAGGTTAGGTTATATTACGTTATTGATGTATATAAGGGTCCCACGGAGACGTAGATGCCAACATGCCAGGAATGTGGTCAAATATTACCGCCGAGATGTTATTTTGGGTTAGGATAGGTTATATTACGTTATTGATGTATATAAAGGTCCCGCGGAGACGTAGATGCCAACAAGCCAGGAATGTGGTCAAATATTACCGCCGAGATGTTATTTTGGGTTAGGATAGGTTATATTACGTTATTGATGTATATAAATGTACCACGGAGACGTAGAGGCCAACTCGTCAGGAATGTTGTCAAATATTACCGCCGAGATGTTAGGTTGGGTTAGGTTAGGTTATATTACGTTATTGATGTATATAAAGGTCCCACGGAGACGTAGATGCCAGCAAGCCAGGAATGTGGTCAAATATTACCGCCGAGGTGTTAGGTTGGGTTAGGTTAGGTTATATTACGTTATAGATGTATTTAAAGGTCCCGCGGAGACGTAGAGGCCAGCAAGCCAGGAATGTGATCAAATGTTACCGCCGAGATGTTAGGTTGGGTTAGGTTAGGTTATATTACGTTATTGATGTATATAAAGGTCCCACGGAGACGTATAGGCCAACTCGCCGGGAATGTTGTCAAATATTACCGCCGAGATGTTAGCTTGGGTTAGGTTAGGTTATATTACGTTATGGATGTCTATAAAGGTCCCACGGTGACGTAGAGGCCAACTCGCCAGGAATGTTTTCAAATATTACCGCCGAGATGTTAGGTTGGGTTAGGTTAGGCTATATCACGTTATAGATGTATATAAAGGTCCCGCGGAGACGTAGAGGCCAGCAAGACAGGAATGTGATCAAATGTTACCGCCGAGATGTTAGGTTGGGTTAGGTTAGGTTATATTACGTTATTGATGTATATAAAGGACCCACGGAGACGTGGAGGCCAACTCGCCCGGAATGTTGTCAAATATTACCGCCGAGATGATAGGTTGGGTTAGGTTAGGTTATATCACGTTATAGATGTATATAAAGGTCCCGCGGAGACGTAGAGGCCAGCAAGCCAGGAATGTGATCAAATGTTACCGCCGAGATGTTAGGTTGGGTTAGGTTAGGTTATATTACGTTACTGATGTATATAAAGGACCCACGGAGACGTGGAGGCCAACTCGCCAGGAATGTTGTCAAATATTACCGCCGAGATGATAGGTTGGGTTAGGTTAGGTTATATTACGTTATTGATGTATATAAAGGTCCCACGGAGACGTAGATGCCAGCAAGCCAGGAATGTGGTCAAATATTACCGCCGAGATGTTATTTTGGGTTAGGATAGGTTATATTACGTTATTGATGTATATAAATGTACCACGGAGACGTAGAGGCCAACTTGCCATGAATGTTTCCAAATATTACCGCCGAGATGTTAGGTTGGGTTAGGTTCGGTTATATTACGTTATAGATGTATATAAAGGTCCCACGGTGACGTAGAGGCCAACTCGCCAGGAATGTTTTCAAATATTACCGCCGAGATGTTAGGTTGGTTTCGGTTATATTATATTACGTTATTGATGTATATGAAGGACAAACCGAGACGTAGAGGCCAACTCGCCAGGAATGTTGTCAAATATTACCGCCGAGATGTTAGGTTGGGTTAGGTTAGGTTATATTACGTTATTGATGTATATAAAGGTCCCACGGAGACGTAGATGCCAACATGCCAGGAATGTGGTCAAATATTACCGCCGAGATGTTATTTTGAGTTAGGATAGGTTATATTACGTTATTGATGTATATAAAGGTCCCGCGGAGACGTAGATGCCAACAAGCCAGGAATGTGGTCAAATATTACCGCCGAGATGTTATTTTGGGTTAGGATAGGTTATATTACGTTATTGATGTATATAAATGTACCACGGAGACGTAGATGCCAACAAGCCAGGAATGTGGGCAAATATTACCGCCGAGATGTTATTTTGGGTTAGGATAGGTTATATTACGTTATTGATGTATATAAATGTACCACGGAGACGTAGATGCCAACTCGCCATGAATGTGGTCAAATATTACCGCCGAGATGTTAGGTTGGGTTAGGTTAGGTTATATTACGTTATTGATGTATATAAAGGTCCCACGGAGACGTAGAGGCCAACTCGCCAGGAATGTTTTCAAATATTGCCGCCGAGATGTTAGGTAGGGTTAGGTTAGGTTATATTACGTTATAGATGTATTTAAAGTTCCCGCGGAGACGTAGAGGCCAGCAAGCCAGGAATGTGATCAAATATTACCGCCGAGATGATAGACTGGGTTAGCCTAGCTTATACTATGTTATTGTTGTATATAAAGGTCCGACGGAGACGTATAGGCCAAATCGCCAGGAATGTTGTCAAATATTACCGCCGAGATGATAGGTTGGGTTAGGTTAGGTTATATTACGCTATTGATGTATATGAAGGTCAAACCGAGACGTAGAGGCCAACTCGTCAGGAATGTTGTCAAATATTACCGCCGAGATGTTAGGTTGGGTTAGGTTAGGTTATATTACGTTATTGATGTATATAAAGGTCCCACGGAGACGTAGATGCCAGCAAGCCAGGAATGTGGTCAAATATTACCGCCGAGGTGTTAGGTTGGGTTAGGTTAGGTTATATTACGTTATAGATGTATTTAAAGGTCCCGCGGAGACGTAGAGGCCAGCAAGCCAGGAATGTGATCAAATATTACCGCCGAGACGTTAGGTTGGGTTAGGTTAGGTTATATTACATTATTGATGTATATAAAGGTCCCACGGAGACGTATAGGCCAACTCGCCGGGAATGTTGTCAAATATTACCGCCGAGATGTTAGCTTGGGTTAGGTTAGGTTATATTACGTTATGGATGTATATAAAGGTCCCACGGAGACGTATAGGCCAACTCGCCGGGAATGTTGTCAAATATTACCGCCGAGATGTTAGCTTGGGTTAGGTTAGGTTATATTACGTTATGGATGTCTATAAAGGTCCCACGGTGACGTAGAGGCCAACTCGCCAGGAATGTTTTCAAATATTACCGCCGAGATGTTAGGTTGGTTTCGGTTATGTTATATTACGTTATTGATGTATATGAAGGACAAACCGAGACGTAGAGGCCAACTCGCCAGGATAGTTGTCAAATATTACCGCCGAGATGTTAGGTTGGGTTAGGTTAGGTTATATTACGTTATTGACGTATATAAAGGTCCCACGGAGACGTAGATGCCAACATGCCAGGACTGTGGTCAAATATTACCGCCGAGATGTTATTTTGGGTTAGGATAGGTTATATTACGTTATTGATGTATATAAATGTACCACGGAGACGTAGAGGCCAACTCGCCATGAATGTTTCCAAATATTACCGCCGAGATGTTAGGTTGGGTTAGGTTCGGTTATATTACGTTATAGATGTATATAAAGGTCCCACGGTGACGTAGAGGCCAACTCGCCAGGAATGTTTTCAAATATTACCGCCGAGATGTTAGGTTGTTTTCGGTTATGTTATATTACGTTATTGATGTATATGAAGGACAAACCGAGACGTAGAGGCCAACTCGCCAGGAATGTTGTCAAATATTACCGCCGAGATGTTAGGTTGGGTTAGGTTAGGTTATATTACGTTATTGATGTATATAAGGGTCCCACGGAGACGTAGATGCCAACATGCCAGGAATGTGGTCAAATATTACCGCCGAGATGTTATTTTGGGTTAGGATAGGTTATATTACGTTATTGATGTATATAAAGGTCCCGCGGAGACGTAGATGCCAACAAGCCAGGAATGTGATCAAATATTACCGCCGAGACGTTAGGTTGGGTTAGGTTAGGTTATATTACGTTATTGATGTATATAAAGGTCCCACGGAGACGTATAGGCCAACTCGCCGGGAATGTTGTCAAATATTACCGCCGAGATGTTAGCTTGGGTTAGGTTAGGTTATATTACGTTATGGATGTCTATAAAGGTCCCACGGTGACGTAGAGGCCAACTCGCCAGGAATGTTGTCAAATATTACCGCCGAGATGATAGGTTATGTTAGGTTAGGTTATATTACGTTATTGATGTATATAAAGGTCCCACGGAGACGTAGATGCCAGCAAGCCAGGAATGTGGTCAAATATTACCGCCGAGATGCTATTTTGGGTTAGGATAGGTTATATTACGTTATTGATGTATATAAATGTACCACGGAGACGTAGAGGCCAACTCGCCATGAATGTTTCCAAATATTACCGCCGAGATGTTAGGTTGGGTTAGGTTCGGTTATATTACGTTATAGATGTATATAAAGGTCCCACGGTGACGTAGAGGCCAACTCGCCAGGAATGTTTTCAAATATTACCGCCGAGATGTTAGGTTGGTTTCGGTTATGTTATATTACGTTATTGATGTATATGAAGGACAAACCGAGACGTAGAGGCCAACTCGCCAGGAATGTTGTCAAATATTACCGCCGAGATGTTAGGTTGGGTTAGGTTAGGTTATATTACGTTATTGATGTATATAAGGGTCCCACGGAGACGTAGATGCCAACATGCCAGGAATGTGGTCAAATATTACCGCCGAGATGTTATTTTGGGTTAGGATAGGTTATATTACGTTATTGATGTATATAAAGGTCCCGCGGAGACGTAGATGCCAACAAGCCAGGAATGTGGTCAAATATTACCGCCGAGATGTTATTTTGGGTTAGGATAGGTTATATTACGTTATTGATGTATATAAATGTACCACGGAGACGTAGAGGCCAACTCGTCAGGAATGTTGTCAAATATTACCGCCGAGATGTTAGGTTGGGTTAGGTTAGGTTATATTACGTTATTGATGTATATAAAGGTCCCACGGAGACGTAGATGCCAGCAAGCCAGGAATGTGGTCAAATATTACCGCCGAGGTGTTAGGTTGGGTTAGGTTAGGTTATATTACGTTATAGATGTATTTAAAGGTCCCGCGGAGACGTAGAGGCCAGCAAGCCAGGAATGTGATCAAATGTTACCGCCGAGATGTTAGGTTGGGTTAGGTTAGGTTATATTACGTTATTGATGTATATAAAGGTCCCACGGAGACGTATAGGCCAACTCGCCGGGAATGTTGTCAAATATTACCGCCGAGATGTTAGCTTGGCTTAGGTTAGGTTATATTACGTTATGGATGTCTATAAAGGTCCCACGGTGACGTAGAGGCCAACTCGCCAGGAATGTTTTCAAATATTACCGCCGAGATGTTAGGTTGGGTTAGGTTAGGCTATATCACGTTATAGATGTATATAAAGGTCCCGCGGAGACGTAGAGGCCAGCAAGACAGGAATGTGATCAAATGTTACCGCCGAGATGTTAGGTTGGGTTAGGTTAGGTTATATTACGTTATTGATGTATATAAAGGACCCACGGAGACGTGGAGGCCAACTCGCCCGGAATGTTGTCAAATATTACCGCCGAGATGATAGGTTGGGTTAGGTTAGGTTATATCACGTTATAGATGTATATAAAGGTCCCGCGGAGACGTAGAGGCCAGCAAGCCAGGAATGTGATCAAATGTTACCGCCGAGATGTTAGGTTGGGTTAGGTTAGGTTATATTACGTTACTGATGTATAGAAAGGACCCACGGAGACGTGGAGGCCAACTCGCCAGGAATGTTGTCAAATATTACCGCCGAGATGATAGGTTGGGTTAGGTTAGGTTATATTACGTTATTGATGTATATAAAGGTCCCACGGAGACGTAGATGCCAGCAAGCCAGGAATGTGGTCAAATATTACCGCCGAGATGTTATTTTGGGTTAGGATATGTTATATTACGTTATTGATGTATATAAATGTACCACGGAGACGTAGAGGCCAACTCGCCATGAATGTTTCCAAATATTACCGCCGAGATGTTAGGTTGGGTTAGGTTCGGTTATATTACGTTATAGATGTATATAAAGGTCCCACGGTGACGTAGAGGCCAACTCGCCAGGAATGTTTTCAAATATTACCGCCGAGATGTTATTTTGGGTTAGGATAGGTTATATTACGTTATTGATGTATATAAAGGTCCCGCGGAGACGTAGATGCCAACAAGCCAGGAATGTGGTCAAATATTACCGCCGAGATGTTATTTTGGGTTAGGATAGGTTATATTACGTTATTGATGTATATAAATGTACCACGGAGACGTAGATGCCAACAAGCCAGGAATGTGGGCAAATATTACCGCCGAGATGTTATTTTGGGTTAGGATAGGTTATATTACGTTATTGATGTATATAAATGTACCACGGAGACGTAGATGCCAACTCGCCATGAATGTGGTCAAATATTACCGCCGAGATGTTAGGTTGGGTTAGGTTAGGTTATATTACGTTATTGATGTATATAAAGGTCCCACGGAGACGTAGAGGCCAACTCGCCAGGAATGTTTTCAAATATTGCCGCCGAGATGTTAGGTAGGGTTAGGTTAGGTTATATTACGTTATAGATGTATTTAAAGTTCCCGCGGAGACGTAGAGGCCAGCAAGCCAGGAATGTGATCAAATATTACCGCCGAGATGATAGACTGGGTTAGCCTAGCTTATACTATGTTATTGTTGTATATAAAGGTCCGACGGAGACGTATAGGCCAAATCGCCAGGAATGTTGTCAAATATTACCGCCGAGATGATAGGTTGGGTTAGGTTAGGTTATATTACGTTATTGATGTATATGAAGGTCAAACCGAGACGTAGAGGCCAACTCGTCAGGAATGTTGTCAAATATTACCGCCGAGATGTTAGGTTGGGTTAGGTTAGGTTATATTACGTTATTGATGTATATAAAGGTCCCACGGAGACGTAGATGCCAGCAAGCCAGGAATGTGGTCAAATATTACCGCCGAGGTGTTAGGTTGGGTTAGGTTAGGTTATATTACGTTATAGATGTATTTAAAGGTCCCGCGGAGACGTAGAGGCCAGCAAGCCAGGAATGTGATCAAATATTACCGCCGAGACGTTAGGTTGGGTTAGGTTAGGTTATATTACATTATTGATGTATATAAAGGTCCCACGGAGACGTATAGGCCAACTCGCCGGGAATGTTGTCAAATATTACCGCCGAGATGTTAGCTTGGGTTAGGTTAGGTTATATTACGTTATGGATGTCTATAAAGGTCCCACGGTGACGTAGAGGCCAACTCGCCAGGAATGTTTTCAAATATTACCGCCGAGATGTTAGGTTGGGTTAGGTTAGGTTATATCACGTTATAGATGTATATAAAGGTCCCGCGGAGACGTAGAGGCCAGCAAGCCAGGAATGTGATCAAATATTACCGCCGAGATGTTAGGTTGGGTTAGGTTAGGTTATATTACGTTATTGATGTATATAAAGGTCCCACGGAGACGTGGAGGCCAACTCGCCAGGAATGTTTTCAAATATTACCGCCGAGATGTTAGGTTGGTTTCGGTTATGTTATATTACGTTATTGATGTATATGAAGGACAAACCGAGACGTAGAGGCCAACTCGCCAGGAATGTTGTCAAATATTACCGCCGAGATGTTAGGTTGGGTTAGGTTAGGTTATATTACTTAATTGATGTATATAAAGGTCACACGGAGACGTAGATGCCAGCAAGCCAGGAATGTGGTCAAATATTACCGCCGAGATGTTATTTTGGGTTAGGATAGGTTATATTACGTTATTGATGTATATAAATGTACCACGGAGACGTAGAGGCCAACTCGCCATGAAAGTTTTCACATATTACCGCCGAGATGTTAGGTTGGGTTAGGTTCGGTTATATTACGTTATTGATGTATATAAAGGTCCCACGGAGACGTAGAGGCCAGCTCGCCAGGAATGTTTTCAAATATTGCCGCCGAGATGTTAGGTAGGTTTAGGTTAGGTTATATTACGTTATATATGTATTTAAAGGTCCCGCGGAGACGTAGAGGCCAGCAAGCCAGGAATGTGATCAAATATTACCGCCGAAATGTTAGGTTGGGTTAGGTTAGGTTATATTACGTTATTGATGTATATAAAGGTCCCACGGAGACGTAGAGGCCAACTCGCCAGGTATGTTGTCAAATATTAGCACCGAGATGTTAGGTTGTGTTAGGTTAGGTTATATTTCGTTATTGATGTATATGAAGGTCCCACGGAGACGCAGAGGCCAACAAGCCAGGAATGTGGTCAAATATTACCGCCGAGATGATAGACTGGGTTAGCCTAGCTTATACTATGTTATTGTTGTATATAAAGGTCCGACGGAGACGTATAGGCCATCTCGCCAGGAATGTTGCCAAATATTACCGCCGAGGTGATAGGTTGGGTTCGGTTAGGTTATATTACGTTATTGATGTATATGAAAGTCAAACCGAGACGTAGAGGCCAACTCGCCAGGAATGTTGTCAAATATTACCGCCGAGATGATAGGTTGGGTTCGGTTAGGTTATATTACGTTATTGATGTATATGAAGGTCAAACCGAGACGTAGAGGCCAACTCGCCAGGAATGTTGTCAAATATAACCGCCGAGATGTTATTTTGGGTTAGGATAGGTTATATTACGTTATTGATGTATATAAATGTACCACGGAGACGTAGATACCAACAAGCCAGGATTGTGGGCAAATATTACCGCCGAGATGTTATTTTGGGTTAGGATAGGTTATATTACGTTATTGATGTATATAAATGTACCACGGAGACGTAGATGCCAACTCGCCATGAATGTTTTCAAATATTACCGCCGAGATGTTAGGTTGGGTTAGGTTAGGTTATATTACGTTATTGATGTGTATAAAGGTCCCACGGAGAAGTGGAGGCCATCTAGCCAGGAATGTTGTCAAATATTACCGCCGAGATGATAGGTTGGGTTAGGTTAGGTTATATTACGTTATTGATATATATAAAGGTCCCACGGAGACGTAGAGGCCAACTCGCCAGGAATGTTGTCAAATATTACCGCCGAGATGTTACGTTGGGTTAGGTTAGGTTATATTACGTTATTGATGTATATAAATGTACCACGGAGACGTAGAGGCCAACTCGCCATGAATGTTTTCAAATATTACCGCCGAGATGTTAGGTTGGGTTAGGTTATGTTATATCACGTTATAGATGTATATAAAGGCCCCGCGGAGACGTAGAGGCCAGCAAGCCAGGAATGTGATCAAATATTACCGCCGAGATGTTAGGTTGGGTTAGTTTAGGTTATATTACGTTATTGATGTATATAAAGATCCCACGGAGACGTGGAGGCCATCTCGCCAGGAATGTTGTCAAATATTACCGCCGAGATGATAGGTTGGGTTAGGTTAGGTTATATTACGTTATTGATATATATAAAGGTCCCACGGAGACGTAGATGCCAGCAAGCCAGGATAGTGGTCAAATATTACCGCCGAGATGTTATTTTGGGTTAGGATAGGTTATATTACGTTATTGATGTATATAAAGGTCCCACGGAGACGTAGAAGCCAACTCGCCATGAATGTTTTCAAATATTACCGCCGAGATGTTAGGTTGGGTTAGGTTAGGTTATATTACGTTATAGATGTATATAAAGGTCCCGCGGAGACGTAGATGCCAACAAGCCAGGAATGTGGTCAAATATTACCGCCGAGATGTTATTTTGGGTTAGGATAGGATATATTACGTTATTGATGTATATAAATGTACCACGGAGACGTAGAGGCCAACTCGCCAGGAATGTTGTCAAATATTACCGCCGAGATGTTACGTTGGGTTAGGTTAGGTTATATTACGTTATGAATGTC
Source organism: Xylocopa violacea (assembly GCA_963969225.1). Classification (NCBI taxonomy): domain Eukaryota; kingdom Metazoa; phylum Arthropoda; class Insecta; order Hymenoptera; family Apidae; genus Xylocopa; species Xylocopa violacea. The sequence continues at coordinate 5,962,191 of CAXAJV010000977.1, forward strand.
TATAAAGGTCCCACGGTGACGTAGAGGCCAACTCGCCAGGAATGTTTTCAAATATTACCGCCGAGATGTTAGGTTGGGTTAGGTTAGGTTATATCACGTTATAGATGTATATAAAGGTCCCGCGGAGACGTAGAGGCCGGCAAGCCAGGAATGTGATCAAATATTACCGCCGAGATGTTAGGTTGGGTTAGGTTAGGTTATATTACGTTATGGATGTATATAAAGGTCCCACGGAGACGTAGAGGCCAACTCGCCATGAATGTTTTCAAATATTACCGCCGAGATGATAGGTTGGGTTAGGTTAGGTTATATTACGTTATTGATATATATAAAGGTCCCACGGAGACGTAGATGCCAGCAAGCCAGGAATGTGGTCAAATATTACCGTCGAGATGTTATTTTGGGTTAGGATAGGTTATATTACGTTATTGATGTATATAAATGTACCACGGAGACGTAGAGGCCAATTCGCCATGAATGTTTTCAAATATTAGCGCCGAAATGTTAGGTTGGGTTAGGTTAGGTTATATTACGTTATAGATGTATATAAAGGTCCCGCGGAGACGTAGATGCCAACAAGCAAGGAATGTGGTCAAATATTACCGCAGAGATGTTATTTTGGGTTAGGATAGGATATATTACGTTATTGATGTATATAAATGTACCACGGAGACGTAGAGGCCAACTCGCCAGGAATGTTGTCAAATATTACCGCCGAGATGTTACGTTGGGTTAGGTTAGGTTATATTACGTTATGGATGTCTATAAATGTCCCACGGTGACGTAGAGGCCAACTCGCCAGGAATGTTTTCAAATATTACCGCCGAGATGTTAGGTTGGGTTAGGTTAGGTTATATTACGTTATTGATGTATATAAAGGTCCCACTGAGACGTAGATGCCAGCAAGCCAGGAATGTGGTCAAATATTACCGCCGAGGTGTTAGGTTGGGTTAGGTTAGGTTATATTACGTTATAGATGTATATAAAGGTCCCGCGGAGACGTAGAGGCCGGCAAGCCAGGAATGTGATCAAATATTACCGCCGAGATGTTAGGTTGGGTTAGGTTAGGTTATATTACGTTATTGATGTATATAAAGGTCCCACGGAGACGTATAGGCCAACTCGCCGGGAATGTTGTCAAATATTACCGCCGATATGTTAGCTTGGGTTAGGTTAGGTTATATTACGTTATGGATGTCTATAAAGGTCCCACGGTGACGTAGAGGCCAACTCGCCAGGAATGTTTTCAAATATTACCGCCGAGATGTTAGGTTGGGTTAGGTTAGGTTATATCACGTTATAGATGTATATAAAGGTCCCGCGGAGACGTAGAGGCCGGCAAGCCAGGAATATGATCAAATATTACCGCCGAGATTTTAGGTTGGGTTAGGTTAGGTTATATTACGTTATTGATGTATATAAAGGTCCCACGGAGACGTGGAGGCCATCTCGCCAGGAATGTTGTCAAATATTACCGCCGAGATGATAGGTTGGGTTAGGTTAGGTTATATTACGTTATTGATATATATAAAGGTCCCACGGAGACGTGGAGGCCATCTCGCCAGGAATGTTGTCAAATATTACCGCCGAGATGATAGGTTGGATTAGGTTAGGTTATATTACGTTATTGATATATATAAAGGTCCCACGGAGACGTAGATGCCAGCAAGCCAGGAATGTGGTCAAATATTACCGCCGAGATGTTATTTTGGGTTAGGATAGGTTATATTACGTTATTGATGTATATAAATGTACCACGGAGACGTAGAGGCCAATTCGCCATGAATGTTTTCAAATATTAGCGCCGAGATGTTAGGTTGGGTTAGGTTAGGTTATATTACGTTATAGATGTATATAAAGGTCCCACGGAGACGTAGATGCCAACAAGCCAGGAATGTGGTCAAATATTACCGCCGAGATGTTATTTTGGGTTAGGATAGGTTATATTACGTTATTGATGTATATAAATGTACCACGGAGACGTAGATGCCAGCAAGCCAGGAATGTGGTCAAATATTACCGCCGAGGTGTTAGGTTGGGTTAGGTTAGGATATATTACGTTATAGATGTATTTAAAGGTCCCGCGGAGACGTAGAGGCCAGCAAGCCAGGAATGTGATCAAATATTACCGCCAAGAGGTTAGGTTGGGTTAGGTTAGGTTATATTACGTTATTGATGTATATAAAGGTCCAACGGAGACGTATAGGCCAACTCGCCGGGAATGTTGTCAAATATTACCGCCGAGATGTTAGCTTGGGTTAGGTTAGGTTATATTACGTTATGGATGTCTATAAAGGTCCCACGGTGACGTAGAGGCCAACTCGCCAGGAATGTTTTCAAATATTACCGCCGAGATGTTAGGTTGGGTTAGGTTAGGTTATATCACGTTATAGATGTATATAAAGGTCCCGCGGAGACGTAGAGGCCAGCAAGCCAGGAATGTGATCAAATATTACCGCCGAGTTGTTAGGTTGGGTTAGGTTAGGTCATATCACGTTATAGATGTATATAAAGGTCCCGCGGAGACGTAGAGGCCAGCAAGCCAGGAATGTGATGAAATATTACCGCCGAGTTGTTAGGTTGGGTTAGGTTAGGTTATATTACGTTATTGATGTATATAAAGGTCCCACGGAGACGTGGATGCCAACTCGCCAGGAATGTTGTCAAATATTACCGCCGAGATGATAGGTTGGGTTAGGTTAGGTTATATTACGTTATTGATGTATATAAAGGTCCCACGGAGACGTAGAGGCCAACTCGCCAGGAATGTTTTCAAATATTGCCGCCGAGATGTTAGGTAGGTTTAGGTTAGGTTATATTACGTTATAGATGTATTTAAAGGTCCGACGGAGACGTATAGGCCAACTCGCCAGGAATGTTGTCAAATATTACCGCCGAGATGATAGGTTGGGTTAGGTTAGGTTATATTACGTTATTGATGTATATGAAGGTCAAACCGAGATGTAGAGGCCAACTCGCCAGGAATGTTGTCAAATATTACCGCCGAGATGTTAGGTTGGGTTAGGTTAGGTTATATTACGTTATTGATGTATATAAAGGTCCCACGGAGACGTAGATGCCAACAAGCCAGGAATGTGGTCAAATATTACCGCCGAGATGTTATTTTGGGTTAGGATAGGTTATATTACGTTATTGATGTATATAAATGTACCACCGAGACGTAGATGCCAGCAAGCCAGGAATGTGGTCAAATATTACCGCCGAGGTGTTAGGTTGGGTTAGGTTAGGTTATATCACGTTATAGATGTATATAAAGGTCCCGCGGAGACGTAGAGGCCAGCAAGCCAGGAATGTGATCAAATATTACCGCCGAGATGTTAGCTTGGGTTAGGTTAGGTTATATTACGTTATGGATGTCTATAAAGGTCCCACGGTGACGTATAGGCCAACTCGCCGGGAATGTTGTCAAATATTACCGCCGAGATGTTAGCTTGGGTTAGGTTAGGTTATATTACGTTATGGATGTCTATAAAGGTCCCACGGTGACGTAGAGGCCAACTCGCCAGGAATGTTTTCAAATATTGCCGCCGAGATGATAGGTTGGGTTAGGTTAGGTTATATTACGTTATTGATGTATATGAAGGTCAAACCGAGACGTAGAGGCCAACTCGCCAGGAATGTTGTCAAATATTACCGCCGAGATGTTAGGTTGGGTTAGGTTAGGTTATATTACGTTATTGATGTATATAAAGGTCCCACGGAGACGTAGATGCCAGCAAGCCAGGAATGTGGTCAAATATTACCGCCGAGGTGTTAGGTTGGGTTAGGTTAGGTTATATTACGTTATAGATGTATTTAAAGGTCCCGCGGAGACGTAGAGGCCAGCAAGCCAGGAATGTGATCAATTATTACCGCCGAGATGTTAGGTTGGGTTAGGTTAGGTTATATTACGTTATTGATTTATATAAAGGTCCCACGGAGACGTATAGGCCAACTCGCCGGGAATGTTGTCAAATATTACCGCCGATATGTTAGCTTGTGTTAGGTCAGGTTATATTACGTTATGGATGTCTATAAAGGTCCCACGGTGACGTAGAGGCCAACTCGCCAGGAATGTTATCAAATATTACCGCCGAAGTGTTAGGTTGTGTTAGGTTAGATTATATTACGTTATAGATGTATTTAAAGGTCCCGCGGAGACGTAGAGGCCAGCAAGCCAGGAATGTGATCAAATATTACCGCCGAGATGTTAGGTTGGGTTAGGTTAGGTTATATTACGTTATTGATGTATATAAAGGTCCCACGGAGACGTATAGGCCAACTCGCCGGGAATGTTGTCAAATATTACCGCCGATATGTTAGCTTGGGTTAGGTTAGGTTATATTACGTTATGGATGTCTATAAAGGTCCCACGGTGACGTAGAGGCCAACTCGACAGGAATGTTTTCAAATATTACCGCCGAGATGTTAGGTTGGGTTAGGTTAGGTTATATTACGTTATTGATGTATATAAAGGTCCCACGGAGACGTATAGGCCAACTCGCCGGGAATGTTGTCAAATATTACCGCCGAGATGTTAGCTTGGGTTAGGTTAGGTTATATTACGTTATGGATGTATATGAAGGACAAACCGAGACGTAGAGTCCAACTCGCCAGGAATGTTGTCAAATATTACCGCCGAGATGTTACGTTGGGTTAGGTTAGGTTATATTACGTAATTGATGTATATAAAGGTCCCACGGAGACGTAGATGCCAACAAGCCAGGAATGTGGTCAAATATTACCGCCGAGATGTTATTTTGGGTTAGGATAGGTTATATTACGTTATTGATGTATATAAAGGTCCCACGGAGACGTAGTGGCCAACTCGCCATGAATGTTTTCAAATATTACCGCCGAGATGTTAGGTTGGGTTAGGTTAGGTTATATTACGTTATAGATGTATATAAAGGTCCCGCGGAGACGTAGATGCCAACAAGCCAGGAATGTGGTCAAATATTACCGCCGAGATGTTATTTTGGGTTAGGATAGGTTATATTACGTTATTGATGTATATAAATGTACCACGGAGACGTAGAGGCCAACTCGCCAGGAATGTTGTCAAATATTACCGCCGAGATGTTACGTTGGGTTAGGTTAAGTTATATTACGTTATGGATGTCTATAAAGGTCCCACGGTGACGTAGAGGCCAACTCGCCAGGAATGTTTTCAAATATTACCGCCGAGATGTTAGGTTGTGTTAGGTTAGGTTATATCACGTTATAGATGTATATAAAGGTCCCGCGGAGACGTAGAGGCCAGCAAGCCAGGAATGTGATCAAATATTACCGCCGAGATGTTAGGTTGGGTTAGGTTAGGTTATATTACGTTATTGATGTATATAAAGGTCCCACGGAGACGTGGAGGCCATCTCGCCAGGAATGTTGTCAAATATTACCGCCGAGATGATAGGTTGGGTTAGGTTAGGTTATATTACGTTATTGATATATATAAAGGTCCCACGGAGACGTGGAGGCCATCTCGCCAGGAATGTTGTCAAATATTACCGCCGAGATGTTATTTTGGGTTAGGATAGGTTATATTACGTTATTGATGTATATAAATGTACCACGGAGACGTAGAGGCCAATTCGCCATGAATGTTTTCAAATATTAGCGCCGAGATGTTAGGTTGGGTTAGGTTAGGTTATATTACGTTATAGATGTATATAAAGGTCCCACGGAGACGTAGATGCCAACAAGCCAGGAATGTGGTCAAATATTACCGCCGAGATGTTATTTTGGGTTAGGATAGGTTATATTACGTTATTGATGTATATAAATGTACCACGGAGACGTAGATGCCAGCAAGCCAGGAATGTGGTCAAATATTACCGCCGAGGTGTTAGGTTGGGTTAGGTTAGGATATATTACGTTATAGATGTATTTAAAGGTCCCGCGGAGACGTAGAGGCCAGCAAGCCAGGAATGTGATCAAATATTACCGCCGAGAGGTTAGGTTGGGTTAGGTTAGGTTATATTACGTTATTGATGTATATAACGGTCCAACGGAGACGTATAGGCCAACTCGCCGGGAATGTTGTCAAATATTACCGCCGAGATGTTAGCTTGGGTTAGGTTAGGTTATATTACGTTATGGATGTCTATAAAGGTCCCACGGTGACGTAGAGGCCAACTCGCCAGGAATGTTTTCAAATATTACCGCCGAGATGTTAGGTTGGGTTAGGTTAGGTTATATCACGTTATAGATGTATATAAAGGTCCCGCGGAGACGTAGAGGCCAACTCGCCAGGAATGTTGTCAAATATTACCGCCGAGATGTTAGGTTGGGTTAGGTTAGGATATATTACGTTATTGATGTATATAAAGGTCCCACGGAGACGTGGATGCCAACTCGCCAGGAATGTTGTCAAATATTACCGCCGAGATGTTATTTTGGGTTAGGATAGGTTATATTACGTTATGGATGTCTATAAATGTACCACCGAGACGTAGATGCCAGCAAGCCAGGAATGTGGTCAAATATTACCGCCGAGGTGTTAGGTTGGGTTAGGTTAGGTTATATCACGTTATAGATGTATATAAAGGTCCCGCGGAGACGTAGAGGCCAGCAAGCCAGGAATGTGATCAAATATTACCGCCGAGATGTTAGCTTGGGTTAGGTTAGGTTATATTACGTTATGGATGTCTATAAAGGTCCCACGGTGACGTATAGGCCAACTCGCCGGGAATGTTGTCAAATATTACCGCCGAGATGTTAGCTTGGGTTAGGTTAGGTTATATTACGTTATGGATGTCTATAAAGGTCCCACGGTGACGTAGAGGCCAACTCGCCAGGAATGTTTTCAAATATTGCCGCCGACATGATAGGTTGGGTTAGGTTAGGTTATATTACGTTATTGATGTATATGAAGGTCAAACCGAGACGTAGAGGCCAACTCGCCAGGAATGTTGTCAAATATTACCGCCGAGATGTTAGGTTGGGTTAGGTTAAGTTATATTACGTTATTGATGTATATAAAGGTCCCACGGAGACGTAGATGCCAGCAAGCCAGGAATGTGGTCAAATATTACCGCCGAGGTGTTAGGTTGGGTTAGGTTAGGTTATATTACGTTATAGATGTATTTAAAGGTCCCGCGGAGACGTAGAGGCCAGCAAGCCAGGAATGTGATCAATTATTACCGCCGAGATGTTAGGTTGGGTTAGGTTAGGTTATATTACGTTATTGATTTATATAAAGGTCCCACGGAGACGTATAGGCCAACTCGCCGGGAATGTAGTCAAATATTACCGCCGATATGTTAGCTTGTGTTAGGTCAGGTTATATTACGTTATGGATGTCTATAAAGGTCCCACGGTGACGTAGAGGCCAACTCGCCAGGAATGTTATCAAATATTACCGCCGAAGTGTTAGGTTGTGTTAGGTTAGATTATATTACGTTATAGATGTATTTAAAGGTCCCGCGGAGACGTAGAGGCCAGCAAGCCAGGAATGTGATCAAATATTACCGCCGAGATGTTAGGTTGGGTTAGGTTAGGTTATATTACGTTATTGATGTATATAAAGGTCCCACGGAGACGTATAGGCCAACTCGCCGGGAATGTTGTCAAATATTACCGCCGATATGTTAGCTTGGGTTAGGTTAGGTTATATTACGTTATGGATGTCTATAAAGGTCCCACGGTGACGTAGAGGCCAACTCGACAGGAATGTTTTCAAATATTACCGCCGAGATGTTAGGTTGGGTTAGGTTAGGTTATATTACGTTATTGATGTATATAAAGGTCCCACGGAGACGTATAGGCCAACTCGCCGGGAATGTTGTCAAATATTACCGCCGAGATGTTAGCTTGGGTTAGGTTAGGTTATATTACGTTATGGATGTATATGAAGGACAAACCGAGACGTAGAGTCCAACTCGCCAGGAATGTTGTCAAATATTACCGCCGAGATGTTACGTTGGGTTAGGTTAGGTTATATTACGTAATTGATGTATATAAAGGTCCCACGGAGACGTAGATGCCAACAAGCCAGGAATGTGGTCAAATATTACCGCCGAGATGTTATTTTGGGTTAGGATAGGTTATATTACGTTATTGATGTATATAAAGGTCCCACGGAGACATAGAGGCCAACTCGCCATGAATGTTTTCAAATATTACCGCCGAGATGTTAGGTTGGGTTAGGTTAGGTTATATTACGTTATAGATGTATATAAAGGTCCCGCGGAGACGTAGATGCCAACAAGCCAGGAATGTGGTCAAATATTACCGCCGAGATGTTATTTTGGGTTAGGATAGGTTATATTACGTTATTGATGTATATAAATGTACCACGGAGACGTAGAGGCCAACTGGCCAGGAATGTTGTCAAATATTACCGCCGAGATGTTACGTTGGGTTAGGTTAAGTTATATTACGTTATGGATGTCTATAAAGGTCCCACGGTGACGTAGAGGCCAACTCGCCAGAAATGTTTTCAAATATTATCGCCGAGATGTTAGGTTGGGTTAGGTTAGGTTATATCACGTTATAGATGTATATAAAGGTCCCGCGGAGACGTAGAGGCCAGCAAGCCAGGAATGTAATCAAATATTACCGCCGAGATGTTAGGTTGGGTTAGGTTAGGTTATATTACGTTATTGATGTATATAAAGGTCCCACGGAGACGTGGAGGCCATCTCGCCAGGAATGTTGTCAAATATTACCGCCGAGATGATAGGTTGGGTTAGGTTAGGTTATATTACGTTATTGATATATATAAAGGTCCCACGGAGACGTGGATGCCAGCAAGCCAGGAATGTGGTCAAATATTACCGCCGAGATGTTAGCTTGGGTTAGGTTAGGTTATATTACGTTATGGATGTCTATAAATGTCCCACGGTGACGTAGAGGCCAACTCGCCAGGAATGTTTTCAAATATTTCCGCCGAGATGTTAGGTTGGGTTAGGTTAGGTTATATCACGTTATAGATGTATATAAAGGTCCCGCGGAGACGTAGAGAACAGCAAGCCAGGAATGTGATCAAATATTACCGCCGAGATGTTAGGTTGGGTTAGGTTAGGTTATATTACGTTATTGATGTATATAAAGGTCCCACGGAGACATAGATGCCAACAAGCCAGGAATGTGGTCAAATATTACCGCCGAGATGTTATTTTGGGTTAGGATAGGTTATATTACGTTATTGATATATATGAAGGTCCCACGGAGACGTAGAGGCCAACTCGCCATGAATGTTTTCAAATATTACCGCCGAGATGTTAGGTTGGGTTAGGTTAGGTTATATTACGTTATAGATGTATATAAAGGTCCCGCGGAGACGTAGATGCCAACAAGCCAGGAATGTGGTCAAATATTACCGCCGAGATGTTATTTTGTGTTAGGATAGGTTATCTTACGTTATTGATGTATATAAATGTACCACGGAGACGTATAGGCCAACTCGCCGGGAATGTTGTCAAATATTACCGCCGATATGTTAGCTTGGGTTAGGTTAGGTTATATTACGTTATGGATGTCTATAAAGGTCCCACGGTGACGTAGAGGCCAACTCGACAGGAATGTTTTCAAATATTACCGCCGAGATGTTAGGTTGGGTTAGGTTAGGTTATATTACGTTATTGATGTATATAAAGGTCCCACGGAGACGTATAGGCCAACTCGCCGGGAATGTTGTCAAATATTACCGCCGAGATGTTAGCTTGGGTTAGGTTAGGTTATATTACGTTATGGATGTATATGAAGGACAAACCGAGACGTAGAGTCCAACTCGCCAGGAATGTTGTCAAATATTACCGCCGAGATGTTACGTTGGGTTAGGTTAGGTTATATTACGTAATTGATGTATATAAAGGTCCCACGGAGACGTAGATGCCAACAAGCCAGGAATGTGGTCAAATATTACCGCCGAGATGTTATTTTGGGTTAGGATAGGTTATATTACGTTATTGATGTATATAAAGGTCCCACGGAGACGTAGTGGCCAACTCGCCATGAATGTTTTCAAATATTACCGCCGAGATGTTAGGTTGGGTTAGGTTAGGTTATATTACGTTATAGATGTATATAAAGGTCCCGCGGAGACGTAGATGCCAACAAGCCAGGAATGTGGTCAAATATTACCGCCGAGATGTTATTTTGGGTTAGGATAGGTTATATTACGTTATTGATGTATATAAATGTACCACGGAGACGTAGAGGCCAACTCGCCAGGAATGTTGTCAAATATTACCGCCGAGATGTTACGTTGGGTTAGGTTAAGTTATATTACGTTATGGATGTCTATAAAGGTCCCACGGTGACGTAGAGGCCAACTCGCCAGGAATGTTTTCAAATATTACCGCCGAGATGTTAGGTTGTGTTAGGTTAGGTTATATCACGTTATAGATGTATATAAAGGTCCCGCGGAGACGTAGAGGCCAGCAAGCCAGGAATGTGATCAAATATTACCGCCGAGATGTTAGGTTGGGTTAGGTTAGGTTATATTACGTTATTGATGTATATAAAGGTCCCACGGAGACGTGGAGGCCATCTCGCCAGGAATGTTGTCAAATATTACCGCCGAGATGATAGGTTGGGTTAGGTTAGGTTATATTACGTTATTGATATATATAAAGGTCCCACGGAGACGTAGATGCCAGCAAGCCAGTAATGTGGTCAAATATTACCGCCGAGATGTTATTTTGGGTCAGGATAGGTTATATTACGTTATTGATGTATATAAATGTACCACGGAGACGTATAGGCCAACTCGCCATGAATGTTTTCAAATATTACCGCCGAGATGTTAGGTTGGGTTAGGTTAGGTTATATTACGTTATGGATGTCTATAAAGGTCCCACGGTGACGTAGAGGCCAACTCGCCAGGAATGTTTTCAAATATTACCGCCGAGATGTTAGGTTGGGTTAGGTTAGGTTATATCACGCTATAGATGTATATAAAGGTCCCGCGGAGACGTAGAGGCCAGCAAGCCAGGAATGTGATCAAATATTACCGCCGAGATGTTAGGTTGGGTTAGGTTAGGTTATATCACGTTATAGATGTATATAAAGGTCCCGCGGAGACGTAGAGAACAGCAAGCCAGGAATGTGATCAAATATTACCGCCGAGATGTTAGGTTGGGTTAGGTTAGGTTATATTACGTTATTGATGTATATAAAGGTCCCACGGAGACGTAGATGCCAACAAGCCAGGAATGTGGTCAAATATTACCGCCGAGATGTTATTTTGGGTTAGGTTAGGTTATATTACGTTATTGATGTATATAAAGGTCCCACGGAGACGTAGATGCCAACAAGCCAGGAATGTGGTCAAATATTACCGCCGAGATGTTATTTTGGGTTAGGATAGGTTATATTACGTTATTGATGTATATAAAGGTCCCACGGAGACATAGAGGCCAACTCGCCATGAATGTTTTCAAATATTACCGCCGAGATGTTAGGTTGGGTTAGGTTAGGTTATATTACGTTATAGATGTATATAAAGGTCCCGCGGAGACGTAGATGCCAACAAGCCAGGAATGTGGTCAAATATTACCGCCGAGATGTTATTTTGGGTTAGGATAGGTTATATTACGTTATTGATGTATATAAATGTACCACGGAGACGTAGAGGCCAACTGGCCAGGAATGTTGTCAAATATTACCGCCGAGATGTTACGTTGGGTTAGGTTAAGTTATATTACGTTATGGATGTCTATAAAGGTCCCACGGTGACGTAGAGGCCAACTCGCCAGGAATGTTTTCAAATATTACCGCCGAGATGTTAGGTTGGGTTAGGTTAGGTTATATCACGTTATAGATGTATATAAAGGTCCCGCGGAGACGTAGAGGCCAGCAAGCCAGGAATGTAATCAAATATTACCGCCGAGATGTTAGGTTGGGTTAGGTTAGGTTATATTACGTTATTGATGTATATAAAGGTCCCACGGAGACGTGGAGGCCATCTCGCCAGGAATGTTGTCAAATATTACCGCCGAGATGATAGGTTGGGTTAGGTTAGGTTATATTACGTTATTGATATATATAAAGGTCCCACGGAGACGTAGATGCCAGCAAGCCAGGAATGTGGTCAAATATTACCGCCGAGATGTTATTTTGGGTTAGGATAGGTTATATTACGTTATTGATGTATATAAATGTACCACGGAGACGTATAGGCCAACTCGCCATGAATGTTTTCAAATATTACCGCCGAGATGTTAGGTTGGGTTAGGTTAGGTTATATTACGTTATGGATGTCTATAAAGGTCCCACGGTGACGTAGAGGCCAACTCGCCAGGAATGTTTTCAAATATTACCGCCGAGATGTTAGGTTGGGTTAGGTTAGGTTATATCACGTTATAGATGTATATAAAGGTCCCGCGGAGACGTAGAGGCCAGCAAGCCAGGAATGTGGTCAAATATTACCGCCGAGGTGTTAGGTTGGGTTAGGTTAGGTTATATTACGTTATAGATGTATTTAAAGGTCCCGCGGAGACGTAGAAGCCAGCAAGCCAGGAATGTGATCAAATATTACCGCCGAGATGTTAGGTTGGGTTAGGTTAGGTTATATTACGTTATTGATGTATATAAAGGTCCCACGGAGACGTATAGGCCAACTCGCCGGGAATGTTGTCAAATATTACCGCCGAGATGTTAGCTTGGGTTAGGTTAGGTTATATTACGTTATGGATGTCTATAAAGGTCCCACGGTGACGTAGAGGCCAACTCGCCAGGAATGTTTTCAAATATTACCGCCGAGATGTTAGGTTGGGTTAGGTTAGGTTATATCACGTTATAGATGTATATAAAGGTCCCGCGGAGACGTAGAGGCCAGCAAGCCAGGAATGTGGTCAAATATTACCGCCGAGGTGTTAGGTTGGGTTAGGTTAGGTTATATTACGTTATAGATGTATTTAAAGGTCCCGCGGAGACGTAGAGGCCAGCAAGCCAGGAATGTGATCAAATATTACCGCCGATATGTTAGGTTGGGTTAGGTTAGGTTATATTACGTTATTGATGTATATAAAGGTCCCACGGAGACGTATAGGCCAACTCGCCGGGAATGTTGTCAAATATTACCGCCGAGATGTTAGCTTGGGTTAGGTTAGGTTATATTACGTTATGGATGTCTATAAAGGTCCCACGGTGACGTAGAGGCCAACTCGCCAGGAATGTTTTCAAATATTTCCGCCGAGATGTTAGGTAGGTTTAGGTTAGGTTATATTACGTTATAGATGTATTTAAAGGTCCGACGGAGACGTATAGGCCAACTCGCCAGGAATGTTGTCAAATATTACCGCCGAGATGATAGGTTGGGTTAGGTTAGGTTATATTACGTTATTGATGTATATGAAGGTCAAACCGAGACGTAGAGGCCAACTCGCCAGGAATGTTGACAAATATTACCGCCGAGATGTTAGGTCGGGTTAGGTTAGGTTATATTACGTTATTGATGTATATAAAGGTCCCACGGAGACGTAGATGCCAACAAGCCAGGAATGTGGTCAAATATTACCGCCGAGATGTTATTTTGGGTTAGGATAGGTTATATTACGTTATTGATGTATATAAATGTACCACCGAGACGTAGATGCCAGCAAGCCAGGAATGTGGTCAAATATTACCGCCGAGGTGTTAGGTTGGGTTAGGTTAGGTTATATCACGTTATAGATGTATATAAAGGTCCCGCGGAGACGTAGAGGCCAGCAAGCCAGGAATGTGATCAAATATTACCGCCGAGATGTTAGGTTGGGTTAGGTTAGGTTGTATTACGTTATTGATGTATACAAAGGTCCCACAGAGACGTATAGGCCAACTCGCCGGGAATGTTGTCAAATATTACCGCCGAGATGTTAGCTTGGGTTAGGTTAGGTTATATTACGTTATGGATGTCTATAAAGGTCCCACGGTGACGTAGAGGCCAACTCGCCAGGAATGTTTTCAAATATTTCCGCCGAGATGTTAGGTTGGGTTAGGTTAGGTTATATTACGTTATAGATGTATTTAAAGGTCCGACGGAGACGTATAGGCCAACTCGCCAGGAATGTTGTCAAATATTACCGCCGAGATGATAGGTTGGGTTAGGTTAGGTTATATTACGTTATTGATGTATATGAAGGTCAAACCGAGACGTAGAGGCCAACTCGCCAGGAATGTTGTCAAATATTACCGCCGAGATGTTAGGTTGGGTTAGGTTAGGTTATATTACGTTATTGATGTATATAAAGGTCCCACGGAGACGTAGATGCCAACAAGCCAGGAATGTGGTCAAATATTACCGCCGAGATGTTATTTTGGGTTAGGATAGGTTATATTACGTTATTGATGTATATAAATGTACCACCGAGACGTAGATGCCAGCAAGCCAGGAATGTGGTCAAATATTACCGCCGAGGTGTTAGGTTGGGTTAGGTTAGGTTATATTACGTTATTGATGTATATAAAGGTCCCACGGAGACGTAGAGGCCAACTCGCCAGGAATGTTTTCAAATATTACCGCCGAGATGTTAGGTTGAGTTAGGTTAGGTTATATCACGTTATAGATGTATATAAAGGTCCCGCGGAGACGTAGAGGCCAGCAAGCCAGGAATGTGATCAATTATTACCGCCGAGATGTTAGGTTGGGTTAGGTTAGGTTGTATTACGTTATTGATGTATACAAAGGTCCCACAGAGACGTATAGGCCAACTCGCCGGGAATGTTGTCAAATATTACCGCCGAGATGTTAGCTTGGGTTAGGTTAGGTTATATTACGTTATGGATGTCTATAAAGGTCCCACGGTGACGTAGAGGCCAACTCGCCAGGAATGTTTTCAAATATTTCCGCCGAGATGTTAGGTTGGGTTAGGTTAGGTTATATTACGTTATAGATGTATTTAAAGGTCCGACGGAGACGTATAGGCCAACTCGCCAGGAATGTTGTCAAATATTACCGCCGAGATGATAGGTTGGGTTAGGTTAGGTTATATTACGTTATTGATGTATATGAAGGTCAAACCGAGACGTAGAGGCCAACTCGCCAGGAATGTTGTCAAATATTACCGCCGAGATGTTAGGTTGGGTTAGGTTAGGTTATATTACGTTATTGATGTATATAAAGGTCCCACGGAGATGTAGATGCCAACAAGCCAGGAATGTGGTCAAATATTACCGCCGAGATGTTATTTTGGGTTAGGATAGGTTATATTACGTTATTGATGTATATAAATGTACCACCGAGACGTAGATGCCAGCAAGCCAGGAATGTGGTCAAATATTACCGCCGAGGTGTTAGGTTGGGTTAGGTTAGGTTATATTACGTTATTGATGTATATAAAGGTCCCACGGAGACGTAGAGGCCAACTCGCCAGGAATGTTTTCAAATATTACCGCCGAGATGTTAGGTTGAGTTAGGTTAGGTTATATCACGTTATAGATGTATATAAAGGTCCCGCGGAGACGTAGAGGCCAGCAAGCCAGGAATGTGATCAATTATTACCGCCGAGATGTTAGGTTGGGTTAGGTTAGGTTATATTACGTTATTGATGTATATAAAGGTCCCACGGAGACGTATAGGCCAACTCGCCGGGAATGTTGTCAAATATTACCGCCGATATGTTAGCTTGGGTTAGGTTAGGTTATATTACGTTATGGATGTCCATAAAGGTCCCACGGTGACGTAGAGGCCAACTCGCCAGGAATGTTATCAAATATTACCGCCGAAGTGTTAGGTTGTGTTAGGTTAGGTTATATTACGTTATAGATGTATTTAAAGGTCTCGCGGAGACGTAGAGGCCAGCAAGCCAGGAATGTGATCAAATATTACCGCCGAGATGTTAGGTTGGGTTAGGTTAGGTTATATTACGTTATTGATGTATATAAAGGTCCCACGGAGACGTGAAGGCCAACTCGCCAGGAATGTTGTCAAATATTACCGCCGAGATGATAGGTTGGGTTAGGTTAGGTTATACTACGTTATTGATGTATATAAAGGTCCCACGGAGACGTAGAGGCCAACTCGCCAGGAATGTTTTCAAATATTGCCGCCGAGATGTTAGGTAGGTTTAGGTTAGGTTATATTACGTTATAGATGTATTTAAAGGTCCGACGGAGACGTATAGGCCAACTCGCCAGGAATGTTGTCAAATATTACCCGCGAGATGATAGGTTGGGTTAGGTTAGGTTATATTACGTTATTGATGTATATGAAGGTCAAACCGAGACGTAGAGGCCAACTCGCCAGGAATGTTGTCAAATATTACCGCCGAGATGTTAGGTTGGGTTAGGTTAGGTTATATTACGTTATTGATGTATATAAAGGTCCCACGGAGACGTAGATGCAGGCAAGCCAGAAATGTGGTCAAATATTACCGCCGAGGTGTTAGGTTGGGTTAGGTTAGGTTATATTACGTTATAGATGTATTTAAAGGTCCCGCGGAGACGTAGAGGCCAGCAAGCCAGGAATGTGATCAATTATTACCGCCGAGATGTTAGGTTGGGTTAGGTTAGGTTATATTACGTTATTGATGTATATAAAGGTCCCACGGAGACGTATAGGCCAACTCGCCGGGAATGTTGTCAAATATTACCGCCGATATGTTAGCTTGGGTTAGGTTAGGTTATATTACGTTATGGATGTCTATAAAGGTCCCACGGTGACGTAGAGGCTAACTCGCCAGGAATGTTTTCAAATATTACCGCCGAGATGTTAGGTTGGGTTAGGTTAGGTTATATCACGTTATAGATGTATATAAAGGTCCCGCGGAGACGTAGAGGCCAGCAAGCCAGGAATGTGGTCAAATATTACCGCCGAGGTGTTAGGTTGGGTTAGGTTAGGTTATATTACGTTATAGATGTATTTAAAGGTCCCGCGGAGACGTAGAGGCCAGCAAGCCAGGAATGTGATCAAATATTACCGCCGATATGTTAGGTTGGGTTAGGTTAGGTTATATTACGTTATTGATGTATATAAAGGTCCCACGGAGACGTATAGGCCAACTCGCCGGGAATGTTGTCAAATATTACCGCCGAGATGTTAGCTTGGGTTAGGTTAGGTTATATTACGTTATGGATGTCTATAAAGGTCCCACGGTGACGTAGAGGCCAACTCGCCAGGAATGTTTTCAAATATTTCCGCCGAGATGTTAGGTAGGTTTAGGTTAGGTTATATTACGTTATAGATGTATTTAAAGGTCCGACGGAGACGTATAGGCCAACTCGCCAGGAATGTTGTCAAATATTACCGCCGAGATGATAGGTTGGGTTAGGTTAGGTTATATTACGTTATTGATGTATATGAAGGTCAAACCGAGACGTAGAGGCCAACTCGCCAGGAATGTTGACAAATATTACCGCCGAGATGTTAGGTCGGGTTAGGTTAGGTTATATTACGTTATTGATGTATATAAAGGTCCCACGGAGACGTAGATGCCAACAAGCCAGGAATGTGGTCAAATATTACCGCCGAGATGTTATTTTGGGTTAGGATAGGTTATATTACGTTATTGATGTATATAAATGTACCACCGAGACGTAGATGCCAGCAAGCCAGGAATGTGGTCAAATATTACCGCCGAGGTGTTAGGTTGGGTTAGGTTAGGTTATATCACGTTATAGATGTATATAAAGGTCCCGCGGAGACGTAGAGGCCAGCAAGCCAGGAATGTGATCAAATATTACCGCCGAGATGTTAGGTTGGGTTAGGTTAGGTTGTATTACGTTATTGATGTATACAAAGGTCCCACAGAGACGTATAGGCCAACTCGCCGGGAATGTTGTCAAATATTACCGCCGAGATGTTAGCTTGGGTTAGGTTAGGTTATATTACGTTATGGATGTCTATAAAGGTCCCACGGTGACGTAGAGGCCAACTCGCCAGGAATGTTTTCAAATATTTCCGCCGAGATGTTAGGTTGGGTTAGGTTAGGTTATATTACGTTGTAGATGTATTTAAAGGTCCGACGGAGACGTATAGGCCAACTCGCCAGGAATGTTGTCAAATATTACCGCCGAGATGATAGGTTGGGTTAGGTTAGGTTATATTACGTTATTGATGTATATGAAGGTCAAACCGAGACGTAGAGGCCAACTCGCCAGGAATGTTGTCAAATATTACCGCCGAGATGTTAGGTTGGGTTAGGTTAGGTTATATTACGTTATTGATGTATATAAAGGTCCCACGGAGACGTAGATGCCAACAAGCCAGGAATGTGGTCAAATATTACCGCCGAGATGTTATTTTGGGTTAGGATAGGTTATATTACGTTATTGATGTATATAAATGTACCACCGAGACGTAGATGCCAGCAAGCCAGGAATGTGGTCAAATATTACCGCCGAGGTGTTAGGTTGGGTTAGGTTAGGTTATATTACGTTATTGATGTATATAAAGGTCCCACGGAGACGTAGAGGCCAACTCGCCAGGAATGTTTTCAAATATTACCGCCGAGATGTTAGGTTGAGTTAGGTTAGGTTATATCACGTTATAGATGTATATAAAGGTCCCGCGGAGACGTAGAGGCCAGCAAGCCAGGAATGTGATCAATTATTACCGCCGAGATGTTAGGTTGGGTTAGGTTAGGTTATATTACGTTATTGATGTATATAAAGGTCCCACGGAGACGTATAGGCCAACTCGACGGGAATGTTGTCAAATATTACCGCCGATATGTTAGCTTGGGTTAGGTTAGGTTATATTACGTTATGGATGTCCATAAAGGTCCCACGGTGACGTAGAGGCCAACTCGCCAGGAATGTTATCAAATATTACCGCCGAAGTGTTAGGTTGTGTTAGGTTAGGTTATATTACGTTATAGATGTATTTAAAGGTCTCGCGGAGACGTAGAGGCCAGCAAGCCAGGAATGTGATCAAATATTACCGCCGAGATGTTAGGTTGGGTTAGGTTAGGTTATATTACGTTATTGATGTATATAAAGGTCCCACGGAGACGTGAAGGCCAACTCGCCAGGAATGTTGTCAAATATTACCGCCGAGATGATAGGTTGGGTTAGGTTAGGTTATACTACGTTATTGATGTATATAAAGGTCCCACGGAGACGTAGAGGCCAACTCGCCAGGAATGTTTTCAAATATTGCCGCCGAGATGTTAGGTAGGTTTAGGTTAGGTTATATTACGTTATAGATGTATTTAAAGGTCCGACGGAGACGTATAGGCCAACTCGCCAGGAATGTTGTCAAATATTACCCGCGAGATGATAGGTTGGGTTAGGTTAGGTTATATTACGTTATTGATGTATATGAAGGTCAAACCGAGACGTAGAGGCCAACTCGCCAGGAATGTTGTCAAATATTACCGCCGAGATGTTAGGTTGGGTTAGGTTAGGTTATATTACGTTATTGATGTATATAAAGGTCCCACGGAGACGTAGATGCAGGCAAGCCAGAAATGTGGTCAAATATTACCGCCGAGGTGTTAGGTTGGGTTAGGTTAGGTTATATTACGTTATGGATGTCTATAAAGGTCCCACGGTGACGTAGAGGCCAACTCGCCAGGAATGTTTTCAAATAATACCGCCGAGATGTTAGGTTGGGTTAGGTTAGGTTATATCACGTTATAGATGTATATAAAGGTCCCGCGGAGACGTAGAGGCCAGCAAGCCAGGAATGTGGTCAAATATTACCGCCGAGGTGTTAGGTTGGGTTAGGATAGGTTATATTACGTTATAGATGTATTTAAAGGTCCCGCGGAGACGTAGAGGCCAGCAAACCAGGAATGTGATCAAATATTACCGCCGAGATGTTAGGTTGGGTTAGGTTAGGTTATATTACGTTATTGATGTATATAAAGGTCCCACGGAGACGTAGATGCCAACAAGCCAGGAATGTGGTCAAATATTACCGCCGAGATGTTATTTTGGGTTAGGATAGGTTATATTACGTTATTGAGGTATATAAATGTACCACCGAGACGTAGATGCCAGCAAGCCAGGAATGTGGTCAAAGATTACCGCCGAGGTGTTAGGTTGGGTTAGGTTAGGTTATATCACGTTATAGATGTATATAAAGGTCCCGCGGAGACGTAGAGGCCAGCAAGCCAGGAATGTGATGAAATATTACCGCCGAGATGTTAGGTTGGGTTAGGTTAGGTTATATTACGTTATTGATGTATACAAAGGTCCCACGGAGACGTATAGGCCAACTCGCCGGGAATGTTGTCAAATATTACCGCCGAGATGTTAGCTTGGGTTAGGTTAGGTTATATTACGTTATGGATGTCTATAAAGGTCCCACGGTGACGTAGAGGCCAACTCGCCAGGAATGTTTTCAAATATTACCGCCGAGATGTTAGGTTGAGTTAGGTTAGGTTATATCACGTTATAGATGTATATAAAGGTCCCGCGGAGACGTAGAGGCCAGCAAGCCAGGAATGTGATCAAATATTACCGCCGAGTTGTTAGGTTGGGTTAGGTTAGGTTATATTACGTTATTGATGTATATAAAGGTCCCACGGAGACGTGGAGGCCAACTCGCCAGGAATGTTGTCAAATATTACCGCCGAGATGATAGGTTGGGTTAGGTTAGGTTATATTACGTTATTGATGTATATAAAGGTCCCACGGAGACGTAGAGGCCAACTCGCCAGGAATGTTTTCAAATATTGCCGCCGAGATGTTAGGTAGGTTTAGGTTAGGTTATATTACGTTATAGATGTATTTAAAGGTCCGACGGAGACGTATAGGCCAACTCGCCAGGAATGTTGTCAAATATTACCGCCGAGATGATAGGTTGGGTTAGGTTAGGTTATATTACGTTATTGATGTATATGAAGGTCAAACCGAGACGTAGAGGCCAACTCGCCAGGAATGTTGTCAAATATTACCGCCGAGATGTTAGGTTGGGTTAGGTTAGGTTATATTACGTTATTGATGTATATAAAGGTCCCACGGAGACGTAGATGCCAGCAAGCCAGGAATGTGATCAAACATTACCGCCGAGGTGTTAGGTTGGGTTAGGTTAGGTTATATTACATTATAGATGTATTTAAAGGTCCCGCGGAGACGTAGAGGCCAGCAAGCCAGGAATGTGATCAATTATTACCGCCGAGATGTTAGGTTGGGTTAGGTTAGGTTATATTACGTTATTGATGTATATAAAGGTCCCACGGAGACGTATAGGCCAACTCGCCGGGAATGTTGTCAAATATTACCGCCGATATGTTAGCTTGGGTTAGGTTAGGTTATATTACGTTATGGATGTCCATAAAGGTCCCACGGTGACGTAGAGGCCAACTCGCCAGGAATGTTATCAAATATTACCGCCGAAGTGTTAGGTTGTGTTAGGCTAGGTTATATTACGTTATAGATGTATTTAAAGGTCTCGCGGAGACGTAGAGGCCAGCAAGCCAGGAATGTGATCAAATATTACCGCCGAGATGTTAGGTAGGGTTAGGTTAGGTTATATTACGTTATTGATGTATATAAAGGTCCCACGGAGACGAATAGGCCAACTCGCCGGGAATGTTGTCAAATATTACCGCCGAGATGTTAGCTTGGGTTAGTTTAGGTTATATTACGTTATGGATGTCTATAAAGGTCCCACGGTGACGTAGAGGCCAACTCGCCAGGAATGTTTTCAAATATTACCGCCGAGATGTTAGGTTGGGTTAGGTTAGGTTATATCACGTTATAGATGTATATAAAGGTCCCGCGGAGACGTAGAGGACAGCAAGCCAGGAATGTGATCAAATATTACCGCCGAGATGTTAGTTTGGGTTAGGTTAGGTTATATTACGTTATTGATGTATATAAAGGTCCCACGGAGACGTAGATGCCAACAAGCCAGGAATGTGGTCAAATATTACCGCCGAGATGTTATTTTGGGTTAGGATAGGTTATATTACGTTACTGATGTATATAAATGTACCACCGAGACGTAGATGCCAGCAAGCCAGGAATGTGGTCAAATATTACCGCCGAGGTGTTAGGTTGGGTTAGGTTAGGTTATATCACGTTATAGATGTATATAAAGGTCCGGCGGATACGTAGAGGCCAGCAAGCCAGGAATGTGATCAAATATTACCGCCGAGATGTTAGGTTGGGTTAGGTTAGGTTATATTACGTTATTGATGTATACAAAGGTCCCACGGAGACGTATAGGCCAACTCGCCGGGAATGTTGTCAAATATTACCGCCGAGATGTTAGCTTGGGTTAGGTTAGGTTATATTACGTTATGGATATCTATAAGGATCCCACGGTGACGTAGAGGCCAACTCGCCAGGAATGTTTTCAAATATTACCGCCGAGATGTTAGGTTGGGTTAGGTTAGGTTATATCACGTTATAGATGTATATAAAGGTCCTGCGGAGACGTAGAGGCCAGCAAGCCAGGAATGTGATCAAATATTACCGCCGAGATGTTAGGTTGGGTTAGGTTAGGTTATATTACGTTATTGATGTATATAAAGGTCCCACGGAGACGTGGAGGCCAACTCGCCAGGAATGTTCTCAAATATTACCGCCGAGATGATAGGTTGGGTTAGGTTAGGTTATATTACGTAATTGATGTATATAAAGGTCCCACGGAGACGTAGAGGCCAACTCGAGAGGAATGTTTTCAAATATTGCCGCCGAGATGTTAGGTAGGTTTAGGTTAGGTTATATTACGTTATAGATGTATTTAAAGGTCCGACGGAGACGTATAGGCCAACTCGCCAGGAATGTTGTCAAATATTACCGCCGAGATGATAGGTTGGGTTAGGTTAGGTTATATTACGTTATTGATGTATATGAAGGTCAAACCGAGACGTAGAGGCCAACTCGCCAGGAATGTTGTCAAATATTACCGCCGAGATGTTAGGTTGGGTTAGGTTAGGTTATATTACGTTATTGATGTATATAAAGGTCCCACGGAGACGTAGATGCCAGCAAGCCAGGAATGTGGTCAAATATTACCGCCGAGGTGTTAGGTTGGGTTAGGTTAGGTTATATTACGTTATAGATGTATTTAAAGGTCCCGCGGAGACGTAGAGGCCAGCAAGCCAGGAATGTGATCAATTATTACCGCCGAGATGTTAGGTTGGGTTAGGTTAGGTTATATTACGTTATTGATGTATATAAAGGTCCCACGGAGACGTATAGGCCAACTCGCCGGGAATGTTGTCAAATATTACCGCCGATATGTTAGCTTGGGTTAGGTTAGATTATATTACGTTATGGATGTCTATAAAGGTCCCACGGTGACGTAGAGGCCAACTCGCCAGGAATGTTATCAAATATTACCGCCGAAGTGTTAGGTTGTGTTAGGTTAGGTTATATTACGTTATAGATGTATTTAAAGGTCCCGCGGAGACGTAGAGGCCAGCAAGCCAGGAATGTGATCAAATATTACCGCCGAGATGTTAGGTTGGGTTAGGTTAGGTTATATTACGTTATTGATGTATATAAAGGTCCCACGGAGACGTATAGGCCAACTCGCCGGGAATGATGTCAAATATTACCGCCGATATGTTAGCTTGGGTTAGGTTAGGTTATATTACGTTATGGATGTCTATAAAGGTCCCACGGTGACGTAGAGGCCAACTCGCCAGGAATGTTTTCAAATATTACCGCCGAGATGTTAGGTTGGGTTAGGTTAGGTTATATCACGTTATAGATGTTTATAAAGGTCCCGCGGAGACGTAGAGGCCAGCAAGCCAGGAATGTGACCAAATATTACCGCCGAGATGTTAGGTTGGGTTAGGTTAGGTTATATTACGTTATTGATGTATATAAAGGTCCCACGGAGACGTGGAGGCCATCTCGCCAGGAATGTTGTCAAATATTACCGCCGAGATGATAGGTTGGGTTAGGTTAGGTTATATTACGTTATTGATATATATAAAGGTCCCACGGAGACGTAGATGCCAGCAAGCCAGGAATGTGGTCAAATATTACCGCCGAGATGTTATTTTGGGTTCGGATAGGTTATATTACGTTATTGATGTATATAAAGGTCCCACGGAGACGTAGAGGCCAACTCGCCATGAATGTTTTCAAATATTACCGCCGAGATGTTAGGTTGGGTTAGGTTAGTTTATATTACGTTATAGATGTATATAAAGGTCCCGCGGAGACGTAGATGCCAATAAGCCAGGAATGTGGTCAAATATTACCGCCGAGATGTTATTTTGGGTTAGGATAGGATATATTACGTTATTGAAGTATATAAATGTACCACGGAGACGTAGAGGCCAACTCGCCAGGAATGTTGTCAAATATTACCGCCGAGATGTTACGTTGGGTTAGGTTAGGTTATATTACGTTATGGATGTCTATAAAGGTCCCACGGTGACGTAGAGGCCAACTCGCCAGGAATGTTTTCAAATAATACCGCCGAGATGTTAGGTTGGGTTAGGTTAGGTTATATCACGTTATAGATGTATATAAAGGTCCCGCGGAGACGTAGAGGCCAGCAAGCCAGGAATGTGATCAAATATTACCGCCGAGATGTTAGGTTGGGTTAGGTTAGGTTATATTACGTTATTGATGTATATAAAGGTCCCACGGAGACGTGGAGGCCATCTCGCCAGGAATGTTGTCAAATATTACCGCCGAGATGATGGGTTGGGTTAGGTTAGGTTATATTACGTTATTGATATATATAAAGGTCCCACGGAGACGTAGATGCCAGCAAGCCAGGAATGTGGTCAAATATTACCGCCGAGATGTTATTTTGGGTTAGGATAGGTGATATTACGTTATTGATGTATATAAATGTACCACGGAGACGTATAGGCCAACTCGCCATGAATGTTTTCAAATATTACCGCCGAGATGTTAGGTTGGGTTAGGTTAGGTTATATTACGTTATGGATGTCTATAAAGGTCCCACGGTGACGTAGAGGCCAACTCGCCAGGAATGTTTTCAAATATTACCGCCGAGATGTTAGGTTGGGTTAGGTTAGGTTATATTACGTTATGGGTGTCTATAAAGGTCCCACGGTGACGTAGAGGCCAACTCGCCAGGAATGTTTTCAAATATTACCGCCGAGATGTTAGGTTGGGTTAGGTTAGGTTATATCACGTTATAGATGTATATAAAGGTCCCGCGGAGACGTAGAGGCCAGTAAGCCAGGAATGTGGTCAAATATTACCGCCGAGGTGTTAGGTTGGGTTAGGATAGGTTATATTACGTTATAGATGTATTTAAAGGTCCCGCGGAGACGTAGAGGCCAGCAAACCAGGAATGTGATCAAATATTACCGCCGAGATGTTAGGTTGGGTTAGGTTAGGTTATATTACGTTATTGATGTATATAAAGGTCCCACGGAGACGTATAGGCCAACTCGCCGGGAATGTTGTCAAATATTACGGCCGAGATGTTAGCTTGGGTTAGGTTAGGTTATATTACGTTATGGATGTCTATAAAGGTCCCGCGGAGACGTAGAGGCCAGCAAGCCAGGAATGTGATCAAATATTACCGCCGAGATGTTAGGTTGGGTTAGGTTAGGTTATATTACGTTATTGATGTATATAAAGGTCCCACGGAGACGTGGAGGCCATCTCGCCAGGAATGTTGTCAAATATTACCGCCGAGATGATAGGTTGGGTTAGGTTAGGTTATATTACGTTATTGATATATATAAATGTCCCACGGAGACGTAGATGCCAGCAAGCCAGGAATGTGGTCAAATATTACCGCCGAGATGTTATTTTGGGTTAGGATAGGTTATATTACGTTATTGATGTATATAAATGTACCACGGAGACGTATAGGCCAACTCGCCATGAATGTTTTCAAATATTACCGCCGAGATGTTAGGTTGGGTTAGGTTTGGTTATATTACGTTATGGATGTCTATAAAGGTCCCACGGTGACGTAGAGGCCAACTCGCCAGGAATGTTTTCAAATATTACCGCCGAGATGTTAGGTTGGGTTAGGTTAGGTTATATCACGTTATAGATGTATATAAAGGTCCCGCGGAGACGTAGAGGCCAGCAAGCCAGGAATGTGGTCAAATATTACCGCCGAGGTGTTAGGTTGGGTTAGGATAGGTTATATTACGTTATAGATGTATTTAAAGGTCCCGCGAAGACGTAGAGGCCAGCAAGCCAGGAATGTGATCAAATATTACCGCCGAGATGTTAGGTTGGGTTAGGTTAGGTTATATTACGTTATTGTTGTATACAAAGGTCCCACGGAGACGTATAGGCCAACTCGCCGGGAATGTTGTCAAATATTACCGCCGAGATGTTAGCTTGGGTTAGGTAAGGTTATATTACGTTATGGATGTCTATAAAGGTCCCACGGTGACGTAGAGGCCAACTCGCCAGGAATGTTTTCAAATATTACCGCCGAGATGTTAGGTTGGGTTAGGTTAGGTTATATCACGCTATAGATGTATATAAAGGTCCCGCGGAGACGTAGAGGCCAGCAAGCCAGGAATGTGATCAAATATTACCGCCGAGATGTTAGGTTGGGTTAGGTTTGGTTATATTACGTTATGGATGTCTATAAAGGTCCCACGGAGACGTAGATGCCAGCAAGCCAGGAATGTGGTCAAATATTACCGCCGAGATGTTATTTTGGGTTCGGATAGGTTATATTACGTTATTGATGTATATAAAGGTCCCACGGAGACGTAGAGGCCAACTCGCCATGAATGTTTTCAAATATTACCGCCGAGATGTTAGGTTGGGTTAGGTTAGTTTATATTACGTTATAGATGTATATAAAGGTCCCGCGGAGACGTAGATGCCAATAAGCCAGGAATGTGGTCAAATATTACCGCCGAGATGTTATTTTGGGTTAGGATAGGATATATTACGTTATTGAAGTATATAAATGTACCACGGAGACGTAGAGGCCAACTCGCCAGGAATGTTGTCAAATATTACCGCCGAGATGTTACGTTGGGTTAGGTTAGGTTATATTACGTTATGGATGTCTATAAAGGTCCCACGGTGACGTAGAGGCCAACTCGCCAGGAATGTTTTCAAATAATACCGCCGAGATGTTAGGTTGGGTTAGGTTAGGTTATATCACGTTATAGATGTATATAAAGGTCCCGCGGAGACGTAGAGGCCAGCAAGCCAGGAATGTGATCAAATATTACCGCCGAGATGTTAGGTTGGGTTAGGTTAGGTTATATTACGTTATTGATGTATATAAAGGTCCCACGGAGACGTGGAGGCCATCTCGCCAGGAATGTTGTCAAATATTACCGCCGAGATGATAGGTTGGGTTAGGTTAGGTTATATTACGTTATTGATATATATAAAGGTCCCACGGAGACGTAGATGCCAGCAAGCCAGGAATGTGGTCAAATATTACCGCCGAGATGTTATTTTGGGTTAGGATAGGTGATATTACGTTATTGATGTATATAAATGTACCACGGAGACGTATAGGCCAACTCGCCATGAATGTTTTCAAATATTACCGCCGAGATGTTAGGTTGGGTTAGGTTAGGTTATATTACGTTATGGATGTCTATAAAGGTCCCACGGTGACGTAGAGGCCAACTCGCCAGGAATGTTTTCAAATATTACCGCCGAGATGTTAGGTTGGGTTAGGTTAGGTTATATTACGTTATGGATGTCTATAAAGGTCCCACGGTGACGTAGAGGCCAACTCGCCAGGAATGTTTTCAAATATTACCGCCGAGATGTTAGGTTGGGTTAGGTTAGGTTATATCACGTTATAGATGTATATAAAGGTCCCGCGGAGACGTAGAGGCCAGCAAGCCAGGAATGTGGTCAAATATTACCGCCGAGGTGTTAGGTTGGGTTAGGATAGGTTATATTACGTTATAGATGTATTTAAAGGTCCCGCGGAGACGTAGAGGCCAGCAAACCAGGAATGTGATCAAATATTACCGCCGAGATGTTAGGTTGGGTTAGGTTAGGTTATATTACGTTATTGATGTATATAAAGGTCCCACGGAGACGTAGAGGCCAGCAAGCCAGGAATGTGATCAAATATTACCGCCGAGATGTTAGGTTGGGTTAGGTTAGGTTATATTACGTTATTGATGTATATAAAGGTCCCACGGAGACGTGGAGGCCATCTCGCCAGGAATGTTGTCAAATATTACCGCCGAGATGATAGGTTGGGTTAGGTTAGGTTATATTACGTTATTGATATATATAAATGTCCCACGGAGACGTAGATGCCAGCAAGCCAGGAATGTGGTCAAATATTACCGCCGAGATGTTATTTTGGGTTAGGATAGGTTATATTACGTTATTGATGTATATAAATGTACCACGGAGACGTATAGGCCAACTCGCCATGAATGTTTTCAAATATTACCGCCGAGATGTTAGGTTGGGTTAGGTTTGGTTATATTACGTTATGGATGTCTATAAAGGTCCCACGGTGACGTAGAGGCCAACTCGCCAGGAATGTTTTCAAATATTACCGCCGAGATGTTAGGTTGGGTTAGGTTAGGTTATATCACGTTATAGATGTATATAAAGGTCCCGCGGAGACGTAGAGGCCAGCAAGCCAGGAATGTGGTCAAATATTACCGCCGAGGTGTTAGGTTGGGTTAGGATAGGTTATATTACGTTATAGATGTATTTAAAGGTCCCGCGAAGACATAGAGGCCAGCAAGCCAGGAATGTGATCAAATATTACCGCCGAGATGTTAGGTTGGGTTAGGTTAGGTTATATTACGTTATTGTTGTATACAAAGGTCCCACGGAGACGTATAGGCCAACTCGCCGGGAATGTTGTCAAATATTACCGCCGAGATGTTAGCTTGGGTTAGGTAAGGTTATATTACGTTATGGATGTCTATAAAGGTCCCACGGTGACGTAGAGGCCAACTCGCCAGGAATGTTTTCAAATATTACCGCCGAGATGTTAGGTTGGGTTAGGTTAGGTTATATCACGCTATAGATGTATATAAAGGTCCCGCGGAGACGTAGAGGCCAGCAAGCCAGGAATGTGATCAAATATTACCGCCGAGATGTTAGGTTGGGTTAGGTTTGGTTATATTACGTTATGGATGTATATAAATGTACCACGGAGACGTAGAGGCCAACTCGCCAGGAATGTTGTCAAATATTATCGCCGAGATGTTACGTTGGGTTAGGTTAAGTTATATTACGTTATGGATGTATATAAAGGTCCCACGGTGACGTAGAGGCCAACTCGCCAGGAATGTTTTCAAATATTACCGCCGAGATGTTAGGTTGGGTTAGGTTAGGTTATATCACGTTATAGATGTATATAAAGGTCCCGCGGAGCCGTAGAGGCCAGCCAGCCAGGAATGTGATCAAATATTACCGCCGAGATGTTAGGTTGGGTTAGGTTAGGTTATATTACGTTATTGATGTATATAAAGGTCCCACGGAGACGTGGAGGCCATCTCGCCAGGAATGTTGTCAAATATTACCGCCGAGATGATAGGTTGGGTTAGGTTAGGTTATATTACGTTATAGATGTATATAAAGGTCCCACGGAGACGTAGAGGCCAACTCGCCAGGAATGTTTTCAAATATTACCGCCCAGATGTTAGGCTGGTTTCGGTTATGTTAAATTACGTTATTGATGTATATGAAGGACAAACCGAGACGTAGAGGCCAACTCGCCAGGAATGTTGTCAAATATTACCGCCGAGATGTTAGGTGGGGTTAGGTTAGGTTATATTACGTTATTGATGTATATAAAGGTCCCACGGAGACGTAGAGGCCAACTCGCCAGGAATGTTTTCAAATATTGCCGCCGAGATGTTAGGTAGGTATAGGTTAGGTTATATTACGTTATAGATGTATTTAAAGGTCCCGCGGAGACGTAGAGGCCAGCAAGCCAGGAATGTGATCAAATATTACCGCCGAAATGTTAGGTTGGGTTAGGTTAGGTTATATTACGTTATTGATGTATATAAAGGTCCCACGGAGACGTATAGGCCAACTCGCCAGGAATGTTGTCAAATATTACCGCCGAGATGATAGGTTGGTTTCGGTTATGTTATATTACGTTACTGATGTATATGAAGGTCAAACCGAGACGTAGAGGCCAACAAGCCAGGAATGTGATCAAATATTATCACCGAGATGTTAGGTTGGGTTAGGTCAGGTTATATTACGTTATTGATGTATATGAAGGTCGAACCGAGACGTAGAGGCCAACAAGCCAGGAATGTGATCAAATATTATCACCGAGATGTTAGGTTGGGTTAGGTCAGGTTATATTACGTTATTGATGTATATGAAGGTCAAACCGAGACGTAGAGGCCAACTCGCCAGGAATGTCGTCAAATATTACCGCCGAGATGTTAGGTTGGGTTAGGTTAGGTTATATTACGTTATGGATGTATATAAAGGTCCCACGGTGACGTAGAGGCCAACTCGCCAGGAATGTTTTCAAATATTACCGCCGAGATGTTAGGTTGGGTTAGGTTAGGTTATATCACGTTATAGATGTATATAAAGGTCCCGCGGAGACGTAGAGGCCAGCAAGCCAGGAATGTGATCAAATATTACCGCCGAGATGTTAGGTTGGGTTAGGTTTGGTTATATTACGTTATGGATGTCTATAAAGGTCCCACGGTGACGTAGAGGCCAACTCGCCAGGAATGTTTTCAAATATTACCGCCGAGATGTTAGGTTGGGTTAGGTTAGGTTATATCACGTTATAGATGTATATAAAGGTCCCGCGGAGACGTAGAGGCCAGCAAGCCAGGAATGTGGTCAAATATTACCGCCGAGGTGTTAGGTTGGGTTAGGATAGGTTATATTACGTTATAGATGTATTTAAAGGTCCCGCGAAGACGTAGAGGCCAGCAAGCCAGGAATGTGATCAAATATTACCGCCGAGATGTTAGGTTGGGTTAGGTTAGGTTATATTACGTTATTGTTGTATACAAAGGTCCCACGGAGACGTATAGGCCAACTCGCCGGGAATGTTGTCAAATATTACCGCCGAGATGTTAGCTTGGGTTAGGTAAGGTTATATTACGTTATGGATGTCTATAAAGGTCCCACGGAGACGTAGAGGCCAACTCGCCAGGAATGTTGTCAAATATTATCGCCGAGATGTTACGTTGGGTTAGGTTAAGTTATATTACGTTATGGATGTATATAAAGGTCCCACGGTGACGTAGAGGCCAACTCGCCAGGAATGTTTTCAAATATTACCGCCGAGATGTTAGGTTGGGTTAGGTTAGGTTATATCACGTTATAGATGTATATAAAGGTCCCGCGGAGACGTAGAGGCCAGCAAGCCAGGAATGTGATCAAATATTACCGCCGAGATGTTAGGTTGGGTTAGGTTTGGTTATATTACGTTATGGATGTCTATAAAGGTCCCACGGTGACGTAGAGGCCAACTCGCCAGGAATGTTTTCAAATATTACCGCCGAGATGTTAGGTTGGGTTAGGTTAGGTTATATCACGTTATAGATGTATATAAAGGTCCCGCGGAGACGTAGAGGCCAGCAAGCCAGGAATGTGGTCAAATATTACCGCCGAGGTGTTAGGTTGGGTTAGGATAGGTTATATTACGTTATAGATGTATTTAAAGGTCCCGCGAAGACGTAGAGGCCAGCAAGCCAGGAATGTGATCAAATATTACCGCCGAGATGTTAGGTTGGGTTAGGTTAGGTTATATTACGTTATTGTTGTATACAAATGTCCCACGGAGACGTATAGGCCAACTCGCCGGGATTGTTGTCAAATATTACCGCCGAGATGTTAGCTTGGGTTAGGTAAGGTTATATTACGTTATGGATGTCTATAAAGGTCCCACGGTGACGTAGAGGCCAACTCGCCAGGAATGTTTTCAAATATTACCGCCGAGATGTTAGGTTGGGTTAGGTTAGGTTATATCACGCTATAGATGTATATAAAGGTCCCGCGGAGACGTAGAGGCCAGCAAGCCAGGAATGTGATCAAATATTACCGCCGAGATGTTAGGTTGGGTTAGGTTTGGTTATATTACGTTATGGATGTCTATAAAGGTCCCACGGTGACGTAGAGGCCAACTCGCCAGGAATGTTGTCAAATATTACCGCCGAGATGTTACGTTGGGTTAGGTTAGGTTATATTACGTAATTGATGTATATAAAGGTCCCACGGAGACGTAGATGCCAACAAGCCAGGAATGTGGTCAAATATTACCGCCGAGATGTGATTTTGGGTTAGGATAGGTTATATTACGTTATTGATGTATATAAATGTACCACGGAGACGTAGAGGCCAACTCGCCAGGAATGTTGTCAAATATTATCGCCGAGATGTTACGTTGGGTTAGGTTAAGTTATATTACGTTATGGATGTATATAAAGGTCCCACGGTGACGTAGAGGCCAACTCGCCAGGAATGTTTTCAAATATTACCGCCGAGATGTTAGGTTGGGTTAGGTTAGGTTATATCACGTTATAGATGTATATAAAGGTCCCGCGGAGCCGTAGAGGCCAGCCAGCCAGGAATGTGGTCAAATATTACCGCCGAGATGTTAGGTTGGGTTAGGTTAGGTTATATTACGTTATTGATGTATATAAAGGTCCCACGGAGACGTGGAGGCCAACTCGCCAGGAATGTTGTCAAATATTACCGCCGAGATGATAGGTTGGGTTAGGTTAGGTTATATTACGTTATTGATATATATAAAGGTCCCACGGAGACGTAGAGGCCAACTCGCCAGGAATGTTTTCAAATATTGCCGCCGAGATGTTAGGTAGGTATAGGTTAGGTTATATTACGTTATAGATGTATTTAAAGGTCCCGCGGAGACGTAGAGGCCAGCAAGCCAGGAATGTGATCAAATATTACCGCCGAAATGTTAGGTTGGGTTAGGTTAGGTTATATTACGTTATTGATGTATATAAAGGTCCCACGGAGACGTATAGGCCAACTCGCCAGGAATGTTGTCAAATATTACCGCCGAGATGATAGGTTGGTTTCGGTTATGTTATATTACGTTACTGATGTATATGAAGGTCAAACCGAGACGTAGAGGCCAACAAGCCAGGAATGTGATCAAATATTATCACCGAGATGTTAGGTTGGGTTAGGTCAGGTTATATTACGTTATTGATGTATATGAAGGTCGAACCGAGACGTAGAGGCCAACAAGCCAGGAATGTGATCAAATATTATCACCGAGATGTTAGGTTGGGTTAGGTCAGGTTATATTACGTTATTGATGTATATGAAGGTCAAACCGAGACGTAGAGGCCAACTCGCCAGGAATGTCGTCAAATATTACCGCCGAGATGTTAGGTTGGGTTAGGTTAGGTTATATTACGTTATGGATGTATATAAAGGTCCCACGGTGACGTAGAGGCCAACTCGCCAGGAATGTTTTCAAATATTACCGCCGAGATGTTAGGTTGGGTTAGGTTAGGTTATATCACGTTATAGATGTATATAAAGGTCCCGCGGAGACGTAGAGGCCAGCAAGCCAGGAATGTGATCAAATATTACCGCCGAGATGTTAGGTTGGGTTAGGTTTGGTTATATTACGTTATGGATGTCTATAAAGGTCCCACGGTGACGTAGAGGCCAACTCGCCAGGAATGTTTTCAAATATTACCGCCGAGATGTTAGGTTGGGTTAGGTTAGGTTATATCACGTTATAGATGTATATAAAGGTCCCGCGGAGACGTAGAGGCCAGCAAGCCAGGAATGTGGTCAAATATTACCGCCGAGGTGTTAGGTTGGGTTAGGATAGGTTATATTACGTTATAGATGTATTTAAAGGTCCCGCGAAGACGTAGAGGCCAGCAAGCCAGGAATGTGATCAAATATTACCGCCGAGATGTTAGGTTGGGTTAGGTTAGGTTATATTACGTTATTGTTGTATACAAAGGTCCCACGGAGACGTATAGGCCAACTCGCCGGGAATGTTGTCAAATATTACCGCCGAGATGTTAGCTTGGGTTAGGTAAGGTTATATTACGTTATGGATGTCTATAAAGGTCCCACGGAGACGTAGAGGCCAACTCGCCAGGAATGTTGTCAAATATTATCGCCGAGATGTTACGTTGGGTTAGGTTAAGTTATATTACGTTATGGATGTATATAAAGGTCCCACGGTGACGTAGAGGCCAACTCGCCAGGAATGTTTTCAAATATTACCGCCGAGATGTTAGGTTGGGTTAGGTTAGGTTATATCACGTTATAGATGTATATAAAGGTCCCGCGGAGACGTAGAGGCCAGCAAGCCAGGAATGTGATCAAATATTACCGCCGAGATGTTAGGTTGGGTTAGGTTTGGTTATATTACGTTATGGATGTCTATAAAGGTCCCACGGTGACGTAGAGGCCAACTCGCCAGGAATGTTTTCAAATATTACCGCCGAGATGTTAGGTTGGGTTAGGTTAGGTTATATCACGTTATAGATGTATATAAAGGTCCCGCGGAGACGTAGAGGCCAGCAAGCCAGGAATGTGGTCAAATATTACCGCCGAGGTGTTAGGTTGGGTTAGGATAGGTTATATTACGTTATAGATGTATTTAAAGGTCCCGCGAAGACGTAGAGGCCAGCAAGCCAGGAATGTGATCAAATATTACCGCCGAGATGTTAGGTTGGGTTAGGTTAGGTTATATTACGTTATTGTTGTATACAAATGTCCCACGGAGACGTATAGGCCAACTCGCCGGGATTGTTGTCAAATATTACCGCCGAGATGTTAGCTTGGGTTAGGTAAGGTTATATTACGTTATGGATGTCTATAAAGGTCCCACGGTGACGTAGAGGCCAACTCGCCAGGAATGTTTTCAAATATTACCGCCGAG
Organism: Xylocopa violacea; assembly: GCA_963969225.1. Classification (NCBI taxonomy): domain Eukaryota; kingdom Metazoa; phylum Arthropoda; class Insecta; order Hymenoptera; family Apidae; genus Xylocopa; species Xylocopa violacea. The sequence continues at coordinate 5,996,809 of CAXAJV010000977.1, forward strand.
ATGTTAGGTTGGGTTAGGTTAGGTTATATCACGCTATAGATGTATATAAAGGTCCCGCGGAGACGTAGAGGCCAGCAAGCCAGGAATGTGATCAAATATTACCGCCGAGATGTTAGGTTGGGTTAGGTTTGGTTATATTACGTTATGGATGTCTATAAAGGTCCCACGGTGACGTAGAGGCCAACTCGCCAGGAATGTTGTCAAATATTACCGCCGAGATGTTACGTTGGGTTAGGTTAGGTTATATTACGTAATTGATGTATATAAAGGTCCCACGGAGACGTAGATGCCAACAAGCCAGGAATGTGGTCAAATATTACCGCCGAGATGTGATTTTGGGTTAGGATAGGTTATATTACGTTATTGATGTATATAAATGTACCACGGAGACGTAGAGGCCAACTCGCCAGGAATGTTGTCAAATATTATCGCCGAGATGTTACGTTGGGTTAGGTTAAGTTATATTACGTTATGGATGTATATAAAGGTCCCACGGTGACGTAGAGGCCAACTCGCCAGGAATGTTTTCAAATATTACCGCCGAGATGTTAGGTTGGGTTAGGTTAGGTTATATCACGTTATAGATGTATATAAAGGTCCCGCGGAGCCGTAGAGGCCAGCCAGCCAGGAATGTGGTCAAATATTACCGCCGAGATGTTAGGTTGGGTTAGGTTAGGTTATATTACGTTATTGATGTATATAAAGGTCCCACGGAGACGTGGAGGCCAACTCGCCAGGAATGTTGTCAAATATTACCGCCGAGATGATAGGTTGGGTTAGGTTAGGTTATATTACGTTATTGATATATATAAAGGTCCCACGGAGACGTAAATGCCAGCAAGCCAGGAATGTGGTCAAATATTACCGCCGAGGTGTTAGGTTGGGTTAGGTTAGGTTATATTACGTTATAGATGTATTTAAAGGTCCCGCGGAGACGTAGAGGCCAGCAAGCCAGGAATGTGATCAAATATTACCGCCGAGATGTTATTTTGGGTTAGGATAGGTTATATTACGTTATTGATGTATATAAATGTACCACGGAGACGTAGAGGCCAACTCGCCAGGAATGTTGTCAAATATTATCGCCGAGATGTTACGTTGGGTTAGGTTAAGTTATATTACGTTATGGATGTATATAAAGGTCCCACGGTGACGTAGAGGCCAACTCGCCAGGAATGTTTTCAAATATTACCGCCGAGATGTTAGGTTGGGTTAGGTTAGGTTATATCACGTTATAGATGTATATAAAGGTCCCGCGGAGACGTAGAGGCCAGCCAGCCAGGAATGTGGTCAAATATTACCGCCGAGATGTTAGGTTGGGTTAGGTTAGGTTATATTACGTTATTGATGTATATAAAGGTCCCACGGAGACGTGGAGGCCAACTCGCCAGGAATGTTGTCAAATATTACCGCCGAGATGATAGGTTGGGTTAGGTTAGGTTATATTACGTTATTGATGTATATGAAGGACAAACCGAGACGTAGAGGCCAACTCGCCAGGAATGTTGTCAAATATTACCGCCGAGATGTTAGGTTGGGTTAGGTTAGGTTATATTACGTAATTGATGTATATAAAGGTCCCACGGAGACGTAGATGCCAACAAGCCAGGAATGTGGTCAAATATTACCGCCGAGATGTTATTTTGGGTTAGGATAGGTTATATTACGTTATTGATGTATATAAAGGTCCCGCGGAGACGTAGATGCCAAAAAGCCAGGAATGTGGTCAAATATTACCGCCGAGATGTTAGGCTGGTTTCGGTTATGTTATATTACGTTATTGATGTATATGAAGGACAAACCGAGACGTAGAGGCCAACTCGCCAGGAATGTTGTCAAATATTACCGCCGAGATGTTAGGTGGGGTTAGGTTAGGTTATATTACGTTATTGATGTATATAAAGGTCCCACGGAGACGTAGAGGCCAACTCGCCAGGAATGTTATCAAATATTACCGCCGAGGTGTTAGGTTGGGTTAGGTTAGGTTATATTACGTTATAGATGTATTTAAAGGTCCCGCGGAGAAGTAGAGGCCAGCAAGCCAGGAATGTGATCAAATATTACCGCCGAGATGTTAGGTTGGGTTAGGTTAGGTTATATTACGTTATTGATGTATATAAAGGTCCCACGGAGACGTATAGGCCAACTCGCCGGGAATGTTGTCAAATATTACCGCCGATATGTTAGCTTGGGTTAGGTTAGGTTATATTACGTTATGGATGTCTATAAATGTCCCACGGTGACGTGGAGGCCAACTCGCCAGGAATGTTTTCAAATATTACCGCCGAGATGTTAGGTTGGGTTAGGTTAGGTTATATCACGTTATAGATGTATATAAATGTCCCGCGGAGACGTAGAAGCCAGCAAGCCAGGAATGTGATCAAATATTACCGCCGAGATGTTAGGTTGGGTTACGTTAGGTTATATTACGTTATTGATGTATATAAAGGTCCCACGGAGACGTGGAGGCCATCTCGCCAGGAATGTTGTCAAATATTACCGCCGAGATGATAGGTTGGTTTCGGTTATGTTATATTACGTTACTGATGTATATGAAGGTCAAACCGAGACGTAGAGGCCAACAAGCCAGGAATGTGATCAAATATTATCACCGAGATGTTAGGTTGGGTTAGGTCAGGTTATATTACGTTATTGATGTATATGAAGGTCAAACCGAGACGTAGATGCCATCTCGCCAGGAATGTTGTCAAATATTACCGCCGAGATGTTAGGTTGGGTTAGGTTAGGTTATATTAGGTTATTGATGTATATAAAGGTCCCACGGAGACGTAGATGCCAGCAAGCCAGGAATGTGGTCAAATATTACCGCCGAGGTGTTAGGTTGGGTTAGGTTAGGTTATATTACGTTATAGATGTATTTAAAGGTCCCGCGGAGAAGTAGAGGCCAGCAAGCCAGGAATGTGATCAAATATTACCGCCGAGATGTTAGGTTGGGTTAGGTTAGGTTATATTACGTTATTGATGTATATAAAGGTCCCACGGAGACGTATAGACCAACTCGCCGGGAATGTTGTCAAATATTACCGCCGATATGTTAGCTTGGGTTAGGTTAGGTTACATTACGTTATGGATGTCTATAAAGGTCCCACGGTGACGTAGAGGCCAACTCGCCAGGAATGTTTTCAAATATTACCGCCGAGATGTTAGGTTGGGTTAGGTTAGGTTATATCACGTTATAGATGTATATAAATGTCCCGCGGAGACGTAGAGGCCAGCAAGCCAGGAATGTGATCAAATATTACCGCCGAGATGATAGGTTGGGTTAGGATAGGTTATATTACGTTATAGATGTATTTAAAGGTCCCGCGAAGACGTAGAGGCCAGCAAGCCAGGAATATGATCAAACATTACCGCCGAGATGTTAGGTTGGGTTAGGTTAGGTTATATTACGTTATTGTTGTATACAAAGGTCCCACGGAGACGTATAGGCCAACTCGCCGGGAATGTTGTCAAATATTACCGCCGAGATGTTAGCTTGGGTTAGGTAAGGTTATATTACGTTATGGATGTCTATAAAGGTCCCACGGTGACGTAGAGGCCAACTCGCCAGGAATGTTTTCAAATATTACCGCCGAGATGTTAGGTTGGGTTAGGTTAGGTTATATCACGTTATAGATGTATATAAAGGTCCCGCGGAGACGTAGAGGCCAGCAAGCCAGGAATGTGATCAAATATTACCGCCGAGATGTTAGGTTGGGTTAGGTTAGGTTATATTACGTTATTGATGTATATGAAGGACAAACCGAGACGTAGAGGCCAACTCGCCAGGAATGTTGTCAAATATTACCGCCGAGATGTTACGTTGGGTTAGGTTAGGTTATATTACGTAATTGATGTATATAAAGGTCCCACGGAGACGTAGATGCCAACAAGCCAGGAATGTGGTCAAATATTACCGCCGAGATGTTATTTTGGGTTAGGATAGGTTATATTACGTTATTGATGTATATAAAGGTCCCACGGAGACGTAGAGGCCAACTCGCCATGAATGTTTTCAAATATTACCGCCGAGGTGTTAGGTTGGGTTAGGTTAGGTTATATTACGTTATAGATGTATTTAAAGGTCCCGCGGAGACGTAGAGGCCAGCATTCCAGGAATGTGATCAAATATTACCGCCGAGATGTTAGCTTGGGTTAGGTTAGGTTATATTACGTTATGGATGTCTATAAAGGTCCCACGGAGACGTAGAGGCCAAGTCGCCATGAATGTTTTCAAATATTACCGCCGAGATGTTAGTTTGGGTTAGGTTAGGTTATATTACGTAATTGATGTATATAAAGGTCCCACGGAGACGCAGATGCCAACAAGCCAGGAATGTGGTCAAATATTACCGCCGAGATGTTATTTTGGGTTAGGATAGGTTATATTACGTTCTTGATGTATATAAAGGTCCCGCGGAGACGTAGATGCCAAAAAGCCAGGAATGTGGTCAAATATTACCGCCGAGGTGTTAGGTTGGGTTAGGTTAGGTTATATTACGTTATAGATGTATTTAAAGGTCCCGCGGAGAAGTAGAGGCCAGCAAGCCAGGAATGTGATCAAATATTACCGCCGAGATGTTAGGTTGGGTTAGGTTAGGTTATATTACGTTATTGATGTATATAAAGGTCCCACGGAGACGTATAGGCCAACTCGCCGGGAATGTTGTCAAATATTACCGCCGATATGTTAGCTTGGGTTAGGTTAGGTTATATTACGTTATGGATGTCTATAAAGGTCCCACGGTGACGTGGAGGCCAACTCGCCAGGAATGTTTTCAAATATTACCGCCGAGATGTTAGGTTGGGTTAGGTTAGGTTATATCACGTTATAGATGTATATAAATGTCCCGCGGAGACGTAGAGGCCAGCAAGCCAGGAATGTGATCAAATATTACCGCCGAGATGTTAGGTTGGGTTAGGTTAGGTTATATTACGTTATTGATGTATATAAAGGTCCCACGGAGACGTGGAGGCCATCTCGCCAGGAATGTTGTCAAATATTACCGCCGAGATGATAGGTTGGGTTAGGTTAGGTTATATTACGTTATAGATGTATATAAAGGTCCCACGGAGACGTAGAGGCCAACTCGCCAGGAATGTTTTCAATTATTACCGCCGAGATGTTAGGCTGGTTTCGGTTATGTTATATTACGTTATTGATGTATATGAAGGACAAACCGAGACATAGAGGCCAACTCGCCAGGAATGTTGTCAAATATTACCGCCGAGATGTTAGGTGGGGTTAGGTTAGGTTATATTACGTTATTGATGTATATAAAGGTCCCACGGAGACGTAGAGGCCAACTCGCCAGGAATGTTTTCAAATATTGCCGCAGAGATGTTAGGTAGGTATAGGTTAGGTTATATTACGTTATAGATGTATTTAAAGGTCCCGCGAAGACGTAGAGGCCAGCAAGCCAGGAATATGATCAAACATTACCGCCGAGATGTTAGGTTGGGTTAGGTTAGGTTATATTACGTTATTGTTGTATACAAAGGTCCCACGGAGACGTATAGGCCAACTCGCCGGGAATGTTGTCAAATATTACCGCCGAGATGTTAGCTTGGGTTAGGTAAGGTTATATTACGTTATGGATGTCTATAAAGGTCCCACGGTGACGTAGAGGCCAACTCGCCAGGAATGTTTTCAAATATTACCGCCGAGATGTTAGGTTGGGTTAGGTTAGGTTATATCACGTTATAGATGTATATAAAGGTCCCGCGGAGACGTAGAGGCCAGCAAGCCAGGAATGTGATCAAATATTACCGCCGAGATGTTAGGTTGGGTTAGGTTAGGTTATATTACGTTATTGATGTATATGAAGGACAAACCGAGACGTAGAGGCCAACTCGCCAGGAATGTTGTCAAATATTACCGCCGAGATGTTACGTTGGGTTAGGTTAGGTTATATTACGTAATTGATGTATATAAAGGTCCCACGGAGACGTAGATGCCAACAAGCCAGGAATGTGGTCAAATATTACCGCCGAGATGTTATTTTGGGTTAGGATAGGTTATATTACGTTATTGATGTATATAAAGGTCCCACGGAGACGTAGAGGCCAACTCGCCATGAATGTTTTCAAATATTACCGCCGAGGTGTTAGGTTGGGTTAGGTTAGGTTATATTACGTTATAGATGTATTTAAAGGTCCCGCGGAGACGTAGAGGCCAGCATTCCAGGAATGTGATCAAATATTACCGCCGAGATGTTAGCTTGGGTTAGGTTAGGTTATATTACGTTATGGATGTCTATAAAGGTCCCACGGAGACGTAGAGGCCAACTCGCCATGAATGTTTTCAAATATTACCGCCGAGATGTTAGTTTGGGTTAGGTTAGGTTATATTACGTAATTGATGTATATAAAGGTCCCACGGAGACGCAGATGCCAACAAGCCAGGAATGTGGTCAAATATTACCGCCGAGATGTTATTTTGGGTTAGGATAGGTTATATTACGTTCTTGATGTATATAAAGGTCCCGCGGAGACGTAGATGCCAAAAAGCCAGGAATGTGGTCAAATATTACCGCCGAGGTGTTAGGTTGGGTTAGGTTAGGTTATATTACGTTATAGATGTATTTAAAGGTCCCGCGGAGAAGTAGAGGCCAGCAAGCCAGGAATGTGATCAAATATTACCGCCGAGATGTTAGGTTGGGTTAGGTTAGGTTATATTACGTTATTGATGTATATAAAGGTCCCACGGAGACGTATAGGCCAACTCGCCGGGAATGTTGTCAAATATTACCGCCGATATGTTAGCTTGGGTTAGGTTAGGTTATATTACGTTATGGATGTCTATAAAGGTCCCACGGTGACGTGGAGGCCAACTCGCCAGGAATGTTTTCAAATATTACCGCCGAGATGTTAGGTTGGGTTAGGTTAGGTTATATCACGTTATAGATGTATATAAATGTCCCGCGGAGACGTAGAGGCCAGCAAGCCAGGAATGTGATCAAATATTACCGCCGAGATGTTAGGTTGGGTTAGGTTAGGTTATATTACGTTATTGATGTATATAAAGGTCCCACGGAGACGTGGAGGCCATCTCGCCAGGAATGTTGTCAAATATTACCGCCGAGATGATAGGTTGGGTTAGGTTAGGTTATATTACGTTATAGATGTATATAAAGGTCCCACGGAGACGTAGAGGCCAACTCGCCAGGAATGTTTTCAATTATTACCGCCGAGATGTTAGGCTGGTTTCGGTTATGTTATATTACGTTATTGATGTATATGAAGGACAAACCGAGACATAGAGGCCAACTCGCCAGGAATGTTGTCAAATATTACCGCCGAGATGTTAGGTGGGGTTAGGTTAGGTTATATTACGTTATTGATGTATATAAAGGTCCCACGGAGACGTAGAGGCCAACTCGCCAGGAATGTTTTCAAATATTGCCGCAGAGATGTTAGGTAGGTATAGGTTAGGTTATATTACGTTATAGATGTATTTAAAGGTCCCGCGGAGACGTAGAGGCCAGCAAGCCAGGAATGTGATCAAATATTACCGCCGAAATGTTAGGTTGGGTTAGGTTAGGTTATATTACGTTATTGATGTATATAAAGGTCCCACGGTGACGTAGAGGCCAACTCGCCAGGAATGTTTTCAAATATTACCGCCGAGATGATAGGTTGGTTTCGGTTATGTTATATTACGTTACTGATGTATATGAAGGTCAAACCGAGACGTAGAGGCCAACAAGCCAGGAATGTGATCAAATATTATCACCGAGATGTTAGGTTGGGTTAGGTCAGGTTATATTACGTTATTGATGTATATGAAGGTCAAACCGAGACGTAGAGGTCAACTCGCCATGAATGTTTTCAAATGTTACCGCCGAGATGTTAGGTTGGGTTAGGTTAGGTTATATTACGTTATAGATGTATATAAAGGTCCCGCGGAGACGTAGATGCCAACAAGCCAGGAATGTGGTCAAATATTACCGCCGAGATGTTATTTTGGGTTAGGATAGGTTATATTACGTTATTGATGTATATAAATGTACCACGGAGACGTAGAGGCCAACTCGCCAGGAATGTTGTCAAATATTATCGCCGAGATGTTACGTTGGGTTAAGTTAAGTTATATTACGTTATGGATGTATATAAAGGTCCCACGGTGACGTAGAGGCCAACTCGCCAGGAATGTTTTCAAATATTACCGCCGAGATGTTAGGTTGGGTTAGGTTAGGTTATATCACGTTATAGATGTATATAAAGGTCCCGCGGAGACGTAGAGGCCAGCCAGCCAGGAATGTTGTCAAATATTACCGCCGAGATGATAGGTTGGGTTAGGTTAGGTTATATTACGTTATAGATGTATATAAAGGTCCCGCGGAGACGTAGAGGCCGGCAAGCCAGGAATGTGATCAAATATTACCGCCGAGATGTTAGGTTGGGTTAGGTTAGGTTATATTACGTTATTGATGTATATAAAGGTCCCACGGAGACGTGGAGGCCATCTCGCCAGGAATGTTGTCAAATATTACCGCCGAGATGATAGGTTGTGTTAGGTTAGGTTATATTACGTTATAGATGTATATAAAGGTCCCACGGAGGCGTATAGGCCAACTCGCCAGGAATGTTGTCAAATATTACCGCCGAGATGATAGGTTGGTTTCGGTTATGTTATATTACGTTACTGATGTATATGAAGGTCAAACCGAGACGTAGAGGCCAACAAGCCAGGAATGTGATCAAATATTATCACCGAGATGTTAGGTTGGGTTAGGTCAGGTTATATTACGTTATTGATGTATATGAAGGTCAAACCGAGACGTAGATGCCAACTCGCCAGGAATGTTGTCAAATATTACCGCCCAGATGTTAGGTTGGGTTAGGTTAGGTTATATTACGTTATTGATGTATTTAAAGGTCCCGCGGAGAAGTAGAGGCCAGCAAGCCAGGAATGTGATCAAATATTACCGCCGAGATGTTAGGTTGGGTTAGGTTAGGTTATATTACGTTATTGATGTATATAAAGGTCCCACGGAGACGTATAGACCAACTCGCCGGGAATGTTGTCAAATATTACCGCCGATATGTTAGCTTGGGTTAGGTTAGGTTATATTACGTTATGGATGTCTATAAAGGTCCCACGGTGACGTAGAGGCCAACTCGCCAGGAATGTTTTCAAATATTACCGCCGAGATGTTAGGTTGGGTTAGGTTAGGTTATATTACGTTATTGATGTATATAAAGGTCCCACGGTGACGTAGAGGCCAACTCGCCAGGAATGTTTTCAAATATTACCGCCGAGATGTTAGGTTGGGTTAGGTTAGGTTATATCACGTTATAGATGTATATAAATGTCCCGCGGAGACGTAGAGGCCAGCAAGCCAGGAATGTGATCAAATATTACCGCCGAGATGATAGGTTGGGTTAGGATAGGTTATATTACGTTATAGATGTATTTAAAGGTCCCGCGAAGACGTAGAGGCCAGCAAGCCAGGAATATGATCAAACATTACCGCCGAGATGTTAGGTTGGGTTAGGTTAGGTTATATTACGTTATTGTTGTATACAAAGGTCCCACGGAGACGTATAGGCCAACTCGCCGGGAATGTTGTCAAATATTACCGCCGAGATGTTAGCTTGGGTTAGGTAAGGTTATATTACGTTATGGATGTCTATAAAGGTCCCACGGTGACGTAGAGGCCAACTCGCCAGGAATGTTTTCAAATATTACCGCCGAGATGTTAGGTTGGGTTAGGTTAGGTTATATCACGTTATAGATGTATATAAAGGTCCCGCGGAGACGTAGAGGCCAGCAAGCCAGGAATGTGATCAAATATTACCGCCGAGATGTTAGGTTGGGTTAGGTTAGGTTATATTACGTTATTGATGTATATGAAGGACAAACCGAGACGTAGAGGCCAACTCGCCAGGAATGTTGTCAAATATTACCGCCGAGATGTTACGTTGGGTTAGGTTAGGTTATATTACGTAATTGATGTATATAAAGGTCCCACGGAGACGTAGATGCCAACAAGCCAGGAATGTGGTCAAATATTACCGCCGAGATGTAATTTTGGGTTAGGATAGGTTATATTACGTTATTGATGTATATAAAGGTCCCACGGAGACGTAGAGGCCAACTCGCCATGAATGTTTTCAAATATTACCGCCGAGGTGTTAGGTTGGGTTAGGTTAGGTTATATTACGTTATAGATGTATTTAAAGGTCCCGCGGAGACGTAGAGGCCAGCATTCCAGGAATGTGATCAAATATTACCGCCGAGATGTTAGCTTGGGTTAGGTTAGGTTATATTACGTTATGGATGTCTATAAAGGTCCCACGGAGACGTAGAGGCCAACTCGCCATGAATGTTTTCAAATATTACCGCCGAGATGTTAGTTTGGGTTAGGTTAGGTTATATTACGTAATTGATGTATATAAAGGTCCCACGGAGACGCAGATGCCAACAAGCCAGGAATGTGGTCAAATATTACCGCCGAGATGTTATTTTGGGTTAGGATAGGTTATATTACGTTCTTGATGTATATAAAGGTCCCGCGGAGACGTAGATGCCAAAAAGCCAGGAATGTGGTCAAATATTACCGCCGAGGTGTTAGGTTGGGTTAGGTTAGGTTATATTACGTTATAGATGTATTTAAAGGTCCCGCGGAGAAGTAGAGGCCAGCAAGCCAGGAATGTGATCAAATATTACCGCCGAGATGTTAGGTTGGGTTAGGGTAGGTTATATTACGTTATTGATGTATATAAAGGTCCCACGGAGACGTATAGACCAACTCGCCGGGAATGTTGTCAAATATTACCGCCGATATGTTAGCTTGGGTTAGGTTAGGTTATATTACGTTATGGATGTCTATAAAGGTCCCACGGTGACGTAGAGGCCAACTCGCCAGGAATGTTTTCAAATATTACCGCCGAGATGTTAGGTTGGGTTAGGTTAGGTTATATCACGTTATAGATGTATATAAATGTCCCGCGGAGACGTAAAGGCCAGCAAGCCAGGAATGTGATCAAATATTACCGCCGAGATGATAGGTTGGGTTAGGTTAGGTTATATTACGTTATTGATATATATAAAGGTCCCACGGAGACGTAAATGCCAGCAAGCCAGGAATGTGGTCAAATATTACCGCCGAGGTGTTAGGTTGGGTTAGGTTAGGTTATATTACGTTATAGATGTATTTAAAGGTCCCGCGGAGACGTAGAGGCCAGCAAGCCAGGAATGTGATCAAATATTACCGCCGAGATGTTAGCTTGGGTTAGGTTGGGTTATATTACGTTATGGATGTCTATAAAGGTCCCACGGAGACGTAGAGGCCAACTCGCCATGAATGTTTTCAAATATTACCGCCGAGATGTTAGGTTGGGTTAGGTTAGGTTATATTACGTTATAGATGTATATAAAGGTCCCGCGGAGACGTAGATGCCAACAAGCCAGGAATGTGGTCAAATATTACCGCCGAGATGTTATTTTGGGTTAGGATAGGTTATATTACGTTATTGATGTATATAAATGTACCACGGAGACGTAGAGGCCAACTCGCCAGGAATGTTGTCAAATATTATCGCCGAGATGTTACGTTGGGTTAAGTTAAGTTATATTACGTTATGGATGTATATAAAGGTCCCACGGTGACGTAGAGGCCAACTCGCCAGGAATGTTTTCAAATATTACCGCCGAGATGTTAGGTTGGGTTAGGTTAGGTTATATCACGTTATAGATGTATATAAAGGTCCCGCGGAGACGTAGAGGCCAGCCAGCCAGGAATGTTGTCAAATATTACCGCCGAGATGTTAGGTGGGGTTAGGTTAGGTTATATTACGTTATTGATGTATATAAAGGTCCCACGGAGACGTAGAGGCCAACTCGCCAGGAATGTTATCAAATATTACCGCCGAGGTGTTAGGTTGGGTTAGGTTAGGTTATATTACGTTATAGATGTATTTAAAGGTCCCGCGGAGAAGTAGAGGCCAGCAAGCCAGGAATGTGATCAAATATTACCGCCGAGATGTTAGGTTGGGTTAGGTTAGGTTATATTACGTTATTGATGTATATAAAGGTCCCACGGAGACGTATAGGCCAACTCGCCGGGAATGTTGTCAAATATTACCGCCGATATGTTAGCTTGGGTTAGGTTAGGTTATATTACGTTATGGATGTCTATAAAGGTCCCACGGTGACGTGGAGGCCAACTCGCCAGGAATGTTTTCAAATATTACCGCCGAGATGTTAGGTTGGGTTAGGTTAGGTTATATCACGTTATAGATGTATATAAATGTCCCGCGGAGACGTAGAGGCCAGCAAGCCAGGAATGTGATCAAATATTACCGCCGAGATGTTAGGTTGGGTTAGGTTAGGTTATATTACGTTATTGATGTATATAAAGGTCCCACGGAGACGTGGAGGCCATCTCGCCAGGAATGTTGTCAAATATTACCGCCGAGATGATAGGTTGGGTTAGGTTAGGTTATATTACGTTATAGATGTATATGAAGGTCAAACCGAGACGTAGAGGCCAACAAGCCAGGAATGTGATCAAATATTATCACCGAGATGTTAGGTTGGGTTAGGTCAGGTTATATTACGTTATTGATGTATATGAAGGTCAAACCGAGACGTAGAGGTCAACTCGCCATGAATGTTTTCAAATGTTACCGCCGAGATGTTAGGTTGGGTTAGGTTAGGTTATATTACGTTATAGATGTATATAAAGGTCCCGCGGAGACGTAGATGCCAACAAGCCAGGAATGTGGTCAAATATTACCGCCGAGATGTTATTTTGGGTTAGGATAGGTTATATTACGTTATTGATGTATATAAATGTACCACGGAGACGTAGAGGCCAACTCGCCAGGAATGTTGTCAAATATTATCGCCGAGATGTTACGTTGGGTTAAGTTAAGTTATATTACGTTATGGATGTATATAAAGGTCCCACGGTGACGTAGAGGCCAACTCGCCAGGAATGTTTTCAAATATTACCGCCGAGATGTTAGGTTGGGTTAGGTTAGGTTATATCACGTTATAGATGTATATAAAGGTCCCGCGGAGACGTAGAGGCCAGCCAGCCAGGAATGTTGTCAAATATTACCGCCGAGATGATAGGTTGGGTTAGGTTAGGTTATATTACGTTATAGATGTATATAAAGGTCCCGCGGAGACGTAGAGGCCGGCAAGCCAGGAATGTGATCAAATATTACCGCCGAGATGTTAGGTTGGGTTAGGTTAGGTTATATTACGTTATTGATGTATATAAAGGTCCCACGGAGACGTGGAGGCCATCTCGCCAGGAATGTTGTCAAATATTACCGCCGAGATGATAGGTTGTGTTAGGTTAGGTTATATTACGTTATAGATGTATATAAAGGTCCCACGGAGGCGTATAGGCCAACTCGCCAGGAATGTTGTCAAATATTACCGCCGAGATGATAGGTTGGTTTCGGTTATGTTATATTACGTTACTGATGTATATGAAGGTCAAACCGAGACGTAGAGGCCAACAAGCCAGGAATGTGATCAAATATTATCACCGAGATGTTAGGTTGGGTTAGGTCAGGTTATATTACGTTATTGATGTATATGAAGGTCAAACCGAGACGTAGATGCCAACTCGCCAGGAATGTTGTCAAATATTACCGCCCAGATGTTAGGTTGGGTTAGGTTAGGTTATATTACGTTATTGATGTATTTAAAGGTCCCGCGGAGAAGTAGAGGCCAGCAAGCCAGGAATGTGATCAAATATTACCGCCGAGATGTTAGGTTGGGTTAGGTTAGGTTATATTACGTTATTGATGTATATAAAGGTCCCACGGAGACGTATAGACCAACTCGCCGGGAATGTTGTCAAATATTACCGCCGATATGTTAGCTTGGGTTAGGTTAGGTTATATTACGTTATGGATGTCTATAAAGGTCCCACGGTGACGTAGAGGCCAACTCGCCAGGAATGTTTTCAAATATTACCGCCGAGATGTTAGGTTGGGTTAGGTTAGGTTATATCACGTTATAGATGTATATAAATGTCCCGCGGAGACGTAGAGGCCAGCAAGCCAGGAATGTGGTCAAATATTACCGCCGAGGTGTTAGGTTGGGTTAGGTTAGGTTATATTACGTTATAGATGTATTTAAAGGTCCCGCGGAGACGTAGAGGCCAGCAAGCCAGGAATGTGATCAAATATTACCGCCGAGATGTTAGGTTGGGTTAGGTTAGGTTATATTACGTTATGGATGTCTATAAAGGTCCCACGGTGACGTAGAGGCCAACTCGCCAGGAATGTTTTCAAATATTACCGCCGAGATGTTAGGTTGGGTTAGGTTAGGTTATATCACGTTATAGATGTATATAAAGGTCCCGCGGAGACGTAGAGGCCAGCAAGCCAGGAATGTGGTCAAATATTACCGCCGAGGTGTTAGGTTGGGTTAGGATAGGTTACATTACGTTATAGATGTATTTAAAGGTCCCGCGAAGACGTAGAGGCCAGCAAGCCAGGAATGTGATCAAACATTACCGCCGAGATGTTAGGTTGGGTTAGGTTAGGTTATATTACGTTATTGTTGTATACAAAGGTCCCACGGAGACGTATAGGCCAACTCGCCGGGAATGTTGTCAAATATTACCGCCGAGATGTTAGCTTGGGTTAGGTAAGGTTATATTACGTTATGGATGTCTATAAAGGTCCCACGGTGACGTAGAGGCCAACTCGCCAGGAATGTTTTCAAATATTACCGCCGAGATGTTAGGTTGGGTTAGGTTAGGTTATATCACGTTATAGATGTATATAAAGGTCCCGCGGAGACGTAGAGGCCAGCAAGCCAGGAATGTGATCAAATATTACCGCCGAGATGTTAGGTCGGGTTAGGTTAGGTCATATTACGTTATTGATGTATATGAAGGACAAACCGAGACGTAGGGGCCAACTCGCCAGGAATGTTGTCAAATATTACCGCCGAGATGTTACGTTGGGTTAGGTTAGGTTATATTACGTAATTGATGTATATAAAGGTCCCACGGAGACGTAGATGCCAACAAGCCAGGAATGTGGTCAAATATTACCGCCGAGGTGTTAGGTTGGGTTAGGTTAGGTTATATTACGTTATAGATGTATTTAAAGGTCCCGCGGAGACGTAGAGGCCAGCAAGCCAGGAATGTGATCAAATATTACCGCCGAGATGTTAGGTTGGGTTAGGTTAGGTTATATTACGTTATGGATGTCTATAAAGGTCCCACGGTGACGTAGAGGCCAACTCGCCAGGAATGTTTTCAAATATTACCGCCGAGATGTTAGGTTGGGTTAGGTTAGGTTATATCACGTTATAGATGTATATAAAGGTCCCGCGGAGACGTAGAGGCCAGCAAGCCAGGAATGTGGTCAAATATTACCGCCGAGGTGTTAGGTTGGGTTAGGATAGGTTATATTACGTTATAGATGTATTTAAAGGTCCCGCGAAGACGTAGAGGCCAGCAAGCCAGGAATGTGATCAAACATTACCGCCGAGATGTTAGGTTGGGTTAGGTTAGGTTATATTACGTTATTGTTGTATACAAAGGTCCCACGGAGACGTATAGGCCAACTCGCCGGGAATGTTGTCAAATATTACCGCCGAGATGTTAGCTTGGGTTAGGTAAGGTTATATTACGTTATGGATGTCTATAAAGGTCCCACGGTGACGTAGAGGCCAACTCGCCAGGAATGTTTTCAAATATTACCGCCGAGATGTTAGGTTGGGTTAGGTTAGGTTATATCACGTTATAGATGTATATAAAGGTCCCGCGGAGACGTAGAGGCCAGCAAGCCAGGAATGTGATCAAATATTACCGCCGAGATGTTAGGTCGGGTTAGGTTAGGTTATATTACGTTATTGATGTATATGAAGGACAAACCGAGACGTAGGGGCCAACTCGCCAGGAATGTTGTCAAATATTACCGCCGAGATGTTACGTTGGGTTAGGTTAGGTTATATTACGTAATTGATGTATATAAAGGTCCCACGGAGACGTAGATGCCAACAAGCCAGGAATGTGGTCAAATATTACCGCCGAGATGTTATTTTGGGTTAGGATAGGTTATATTACGTTATTGATGTATATAAAGGTCCCGCGGAGACGTAGATGCCAAAAAGCCAGGAATGTGGTCAAATATTACCGCCGAGATGTTAGGCTGGTTTCGGTTATGTTATATTACGTTATTGATGTATATGAAGGACAAACCGAGACGTAGAGGCCAACTCGCCAGGAATGTTGTCAAATATTACCGCCGAGATGTTAGGTGGGGTTAGGTTAGGTTATATTACGTTATTGATGTATATAAAGGTCCCACGGAGACGTAGAGGCCAACTCGCCAGGAATGTTATCAAATATTACCGCCGAGGTGTTAGGTTGGGTTAGGTTAGGTTATATTACGTTATAGATGTATTTAAAGGTCCCGCGGAGAAGTAGAGGCCAGCAAGCCAGGAATGTGATCAAATATTACCGCCGAGATGTTAGGTTGGGTTAGGTTAGGTTATATTACGTTATTGATGTATATAAAGGTCCCACGGAGACGTATAGTCCAACTCGCCGGGAATGTTGTCAAATATTACCGCCGATATGTTAGCTTGGGTTAGGTTAGGTTATATTACGTTATGGATGTCTATAAAGGTCCCACGGTGACGTGGAGGCCAACTCGCCAGGAATGTTTTCAAATATTACCGCCGAGATGTTAGGTTGGGTTAGGTTAGGTTATATCACGTTATAGATGTATATAAATGTCCCGCGGAGACGTAGAGGCCAGCAAGCCAGGAATGTGATCAAATATTACCGCCGAGATGTTAGGTTGGGTTAGGTTAGGTTATATTACGTTATTGATGTATATAAAGGTCCCACGGAGACGTGGAGGCCATCTCGCCAGGAATGTTGTCAAATATTACCGCCGAGATGATAGGTTGGGTTAGGTTAGGTTATATTACGTTATAGATGTATATAAAGGTCCCACGGAGACGTAGAGGCCAACTCGCCAGGAATGTTTTCAATTATTACCGCCGAGATGTTAGGCTGGTTTCGGTTATGTTATATTACGTTATTGATGTATATGAAGGACAAACCGAGACGTAGAGGCCAACTCGCCAGGAATGTTGTCAAATATTACCGCCGAGATGTTAGGTGGGGTTAGGTTAGGTTATATTACGTTATTGATGTATATAAAGGTCCCACGGAGACGTAGAGGCCAACTCGCCAGGAATATTTTCAAATATTGCCGCCGAGATGTTAGGTAGGTATAGGTTAGGTTATATTACGTTATAGATGTATTTAAAGGTCCCGCGGAGACGTAGAGGCCAGCAAGCCAGGAATGTGATCAAATATTACCGCCGAAATGTTAGGTTGAGTTAGGTTAGGTTATATTACGTTATTGATGTATATAAAGGTCCCACGGAGACGTATAGGCCAACTCGCCAGGAATGTTGTCAAATATTACCGCCGGGATGATAGGTTGGTTTCGGTTATGTTATATTACGTTACTGATGTATATGAAGGTCAAACCGAGACGTAGAGGCCAACAAGCCAGGAATGTGATCAAATATTATCACCGAGATGTTAGGTTGGGTTAGGTCAGGTTATATTACGTTATTGATGTATATGAAGGTCAAACCGAGACGTAGAGGCCAACTCGCCAGGAATGTTGTCAAATATTACCGCCGAGATGTTAGGTTGGGTTAGGTTAGGTTATATTACGTTATTGATGTATATAAAGGTCCCACGGAGACGTAGATGCCAGCAAGCCAGGAATGTGGTCAAATATTACCGCCGAGGTGTTAGGTTGGGTTAGGTTAGGTTATATTACGTTATAGATGTATTTAAAGGTCCCGCGGAGAAGTAGAGGCCAGCAAGCCAGGAATGTGATCAAATATTACCGCCGAGATGTTAGGTTGGGTTAGGTTAGGTTATATTACGTTATTGATGTATATAAAGGTCCCACGGAGACGTATAGGCCAACTCGCCGGGAATGTTGTCAAATATTACCGCCGATATGTTAGCTTGGGTTAGGTTAGGTTATATTACGTTATGGATGTCTATAAAGGTCCCACGGTGACGTAGAGGCCAACTCGCCAAGAATGTTTTCAAATATTACCGCCGAGATGTTAGGTTGGGTTAGGTTAGGTTATATCACGTTATAGATGTATATAAATGTCCCGCGGAGACGTAGAGGCCAGCAAGCCAGGAATGTGATCAAACATTACCGCCGAGATGTTAGGTTGGGTTAGGTTAGGTTATATTACGTTATTGATGTATATAAAGGTCCCACGGAGACGTGGAGGCCATCTCGCCAGGAATGTTGTCAAATATTACCGCCGAGATGATAGGTTGGGTTAGGTTAGGTTATATTACGTTATAGATGTATATAAAGGTCCCACGGAGGCGTATAGGCCAACTCGCCAGGAATGTTGTCAAATATTACCGCCGAGATGATAGGTTGGTTTCGGTTATGTTATATTACGTTACTGATGTATATGAAGGTCAAACCGAGACGTAGAGGCCAACAAGCCAGGAATGTGATCAAATATTATCACCGAGATGTTAGGTTGGGTTAGGTCAGGTTATATTACGTTATTGATGTATATGAAGGTCAAACCGAGACGTAGATGCCAACACGCCAGGAATGTTGTCAAATATTACCGCCGATATGTTAGCTTGGGTTAGGTTAGGTTATATTACGTTATGGATGTCTATAAAGGTCCCACGGTGACGTAGAGGCCAACTCGCCAGGAATGTTTTGAAATATTACCGCCGAGATGTTAGGTTGGGTTAGGTTAGGTTATATCACGTTATAGATGTATATAAATGTCCCGCGGAGACGTAGAGGCCAGCAAGCCAGGAATGTGATCAAATATTACCGCCGAGATGTTAGGTTGGGTCAGGTTAGGTTATATTACGTTATTGATGTATATAAAGGTCCCACGGAGACGTATAGGCCAACTCGCCGGGAATGTTGTCAAATATTACCGCCGATATGTTAGCTTGGGTTAGGTTAGGTTATATTACGTTATGGATGTCTATAAAGGTCCCACGGTGACGTAGAGGCCAACTCGCCAAGAATGTTTTCAAATATTACCGCCGAGATGTTAGGTTGGGTTAGGTTAGGTTATATCACGTTATAGATGTATATAAATGTCCCGCGGAGACGTAGAGGCCAGCAAGCCAGGAATGTGATCAAACATTACCGCCGAGATGTTAGGTTGGGTTAGGTTAGGTTATATTACGTTATTGATGTATATAAAGGTCCCACGGAGACGTGGAGGCCATCTCGCCAGGAATGTTGTCAAATATTACCGCCGAGATGATAGGTTGGGTTAGGTTAGGTTATATTACGTTATAGATGTATATAAAGGTCCCACGGAGGCGTATAGGCCAACTCGCCAGGAATGTTGTCAAATATTACCGCCGAGATGATAGGTTGGTTTCGGTTATGTTATATTAGGTTACTGATGTATATGAAGGTCAAACCGAGACGTAGAGGCCAACAAGCCAGGAATGTGATCAAATATTATCACCGAGATGTTAGGTTGGGTTAGGTCAGGTTATATTACGTTATTGATGTATATGAAGGTCAAACCGAGACGTAGATGCCAACACGCCAGGAATGTTGTCAAATATTACCGCCGATATGTTAGCTTGGGTTAGGTTAGGTTATATTACGTTATGGATGTCTATAAAGGTCCCACGGTGACGTAGAGGCCAACTCGCCAGGAATGTTTTCAAATATTACCGCCGAGATGTTAGGTTGGGTTAGGTTAGGTTATATCACGTTATAGATGTATATAAATGTCCCGCGGAGACGTAGAGGCCAGCAAGCCAGGAATGTGATCAAATATTACCGCCGAGATGTTAGGTTGGGTCAGGTTAGGTTATATTACGTTATTGATATATATAAAGGTCCCACGGAGACGTGGAGGCCATCTCGCCAGGAATGTTGTCAAATATTACCGCCGAGATGATAGGTTGGGTTAGGTTAGGTTATATTACGTTATTGATATATATAAAGGTCCCACGGAGACGTAAATGCCAGCAAGCCAGGAATGTGGTCAAATATTACCGCCGAGGTGTTAGGTTGGGTTAGGTTAGGTTATATTACGTTATAGATGTATTTAAAGGTCCCGCGGAGACGTAGAGGCCAGCAAGCCAGGAATGTGATCAAATATTACCGCCGAGATGTTAGGTTGGGTTAGGTTAGGTTATATTACGTTATGGATGTCTATAAAGGTCCCACGGTGACGTAGAGGCCAACTCGCCAGGAATGTTTTCAAATATTACCGCCGAGATGTTAGGTTGGGTTAGGTTAGGTTATATCACGTTATAGATGTATATAAAGGTCCCGCGGAGACGTAGAGGCCAGCAAGCCAGGAATGTGATCAAATATTACCGCCGAGATGTTAGGTTGGGTTAGGTTAGGTTATATTACGTTATTGATGTATATAAAGGTCCCACGGAGACGTGGAGGCCATCTCGCCAGGAATGTTGTCAAATATTACCGCCGAGATGATAGGTTGGGTTAGGTTAGGTTATATTACGTTATAGATGTATATAAAGGTCCCACGGAGACGTAGAGGCCAACTCGCCAGGAATGTTTTCAATTATTACCGCCGAGATGTTAGGCTGGTTTCGGTTATGTTATATTACGTTATTGATGTATATGAAGGACAAACCGAGACGTAGAGGCCAACTCGCCAGGAATGTTGTCAAATATTACCGCCGAGATGTTAGGTGGGGTTAGGTTAGGTTATATTACGTTATTGATGTATATAAAGGTCCCACGGAGACGTAGAGGCCAACTCGCCAGGAATGTTTTCAAATATTGCCGCCGAGATGTTAGGTAGGTATAGGTTAGGTTATATTACGTTATAGATGTATTTAAAGGTCCCGCGGAGACGTAGAGGCCAGCAAGCCAGGAATGTGATCAAATATTACCGCCGAAATGTTAGGTTGAGTTAGGTTAGGTTATATTACGTTATTGATGTATATGAAGGTCCCACGGAGACGTATAGGCCAACTCGCCAGGAATGTTGTCAAATATTACCGCCGAGATGATAGGTTGGTTTCGGTTATGTTATATTACGTTACTGATGTATATGAAGGTCAAACCGAGACGTAGAGGCCAACAAGCCAGGAATGTGATCAAATATTATCACCGAGATGTTAGGTTGGGTTAGGTCAGGTTATATTACGTTATTGATGTATATGAAGGTCAAACCGAGACGTAGAGGCCAACTCGCCAGGAATGTTGTCAAATATTACCGCCGAGATGTTAGGTTGGGTTAGGTTAGGTTATATTACGTTATTGATGTATATAAAGGTCCCACGGAGACGTAGATGCCAGCAAGCCAGGAATGTGGTCAAATATTACCGCCGAGATGTTAGGTTGGGTTAGGTTAGGTTATATCACGTTATAGATGTATATAAATGTCCCGCGGAGACGTAGAGGCCAGCAAGCCAGGAATGTGATCAAACATTACCGCCGAGATGTTAGGTTGGGTTAGGTTAGGTTATATTACGTTATTGATGTATATAAAGGTCCCACGGAGACGTGGAGGCCATCTCGCCAGGAATGATGTCAAATATTACCGCCGAGATGATAGGTTGGGTTAGGTTAGGTTATATTACGTTATTGATATATATAAAGGTCCCACGGAGACGTAAATGCCAGCAAGCCAGGAATGTGGTCAAATATTACCGCCGAGATGTTATTTTGGGTTAGGATAGGTTATATTACGTTATTGATGTATATAAATGTACCACGGAGACGTAGAGGCCAACTCGCCAGGAATGTTGTCAGATATTACCGCCGAGATGATAGGTTGGGTTAGCTTAGCTTATACTATGTTATTGTTGTATATAAAGGTCCGACGGAGACGTATGGGCCAACTCGCCAGGAATGTTGTCAAATATTACCGCCGAGATGATAGGTTGGGTTAGGTTAGGTTATATTACGTTATTGATGTATATGAAGGTCAAACCGAGACGTAGAGGCAAACTCGCCAGGAATGTTGTCAAATATTACCGCCGAGATGTTAGGTTGGGTTAGGTTAGGTTATATTACGTTATTGATGTATATAAAGGTCCCACGGAGACGTAGATGCCAACTCGCCAGGAATGTTTTCAAATATTACCGCCGAGATGTTAGGTTGGGTTAGGTTAGGTTATATCACGTTATAGATGTATATAAATGTCCCGCGGAGACGTAGAGGCCAGCAAGCCAGGAATGTGATCAAACATTACCGCCGAGATGTTAGGTTGGGTTAGGTTAGGTTATAATACGTTATTGATGTATATAAAGGTCCCACGGAGACGTGGAGGCCATCTCGCCAGGAATGATGTCAAATATTACCGCCGAGATGATAGGTTGGGTTAGGTTAGGTTATATTACGTTATTGATATATATAAAGGTCCCACGGAGACGTAAATGCCAGCAAGCCAGGAATGTGGTCAAATATTACCGCCGAGATGTTATTTTGAGTTAGGATAGGTTATATTACGTTATTGATGTATATAAATGTACCACGGAGACGTAGAGGCCAACTCGCCAGGAATGTTGTCAGATATTACCGCCGAGATGATAGGTTGGGTTAGCTTAGCTTATACTATGTTATTGTTGTATATAAAGGTCCGACGGAGACGTATGGGCCAACTCGCCAGGAATGTTGTCAAATATTACCGCCGAGATGATAGGTTGGGTTAGGTTAGGTTATATTACGTTATTGATGTATATGAAGGTCAAACCGAGACGTAGAGGCCAACTCGCCAGGAATGTTGTCAAATATTACCGCCGAGATGTTAGGTTGGGTTAGGTTAGGTTATATTACGTTATTGATGTATATAAAGGTCCCACGGAGACGTGGATGCCAGCAAGCCAGGAATGTGGTCAAATATTACCGCCGAGGTGTTAGGTTGGGTTAGGTTAGGTTATATTACGTTATAGGTGTATTTAAAGGTCCCGCGGAGAAGTAGAGGCCAGCAAGCCAGGAATGTGGTCAAATATTACCGCCGAGGTGTTAGGTTGGGTTAGGTTAGGTTATATTACGTTATAGATGTATTTAAAGGTCCCGCGGAGACGTAGAGGCCAGCAAGCCAGGAATGTGATCAAATATTACCGCCGAGATGTTAGGTTGGGTTAGGTTAGGTTATATTACGTTATGGATGTCTATAAAGGTCCCACGGTGACGTAGAGGCCAACTCGCCAGGAATGCTTTCAAATATTACCGCCGAGATGTTAGGTTGGGTTAGGTTAGGTTATATCACGTTATAGATGTATATAAAGGTCCCGCGGAGACGTAGAGGCCAGCAAGCCAGGAATGTGGTCAAATATTACCGCCGAGGTGTTAGGTTGGGTTAGGATAGGTTATATTACGTTATAGACGTATTTAAAGGTCCCGCGAAGACGTAGAGGCCAGCAAGCCAGGAATGTGATCAAACATTACCGCCGAGATGTTAGGTTGGGTTAGGTTAGGTTATATTACGTTATTGTTGTATACAAAGGTCCCACGGAGACGTATAGGCCAACTCGCCGGGAATGTTGTCAAATATTACCGCCGAGATGTTAGCTTGGGTTAGGTAAGGTTATATTACGTTATGGATGTCTATAAAGGTCCCACGGTGACGTAGAGGCCAACTCGCCAGGAATGTTTTCAAATATTACCGCCGAGATGTTAGGTTGGGTTAGGTTAGGTTATATCACGTTATAGATGTATATAAAGGTCCCGCGGAGACGTAGAGGCCAGCAAGCCAGGAATGTGATCAAATATTACCGCCGAGATGTTAGGTTGGGTTAGGTTAGGTTATATTACGTTATTGATGTATATGAAGGACAAACCGAGACGTAGAGGCCAACTCGCCAGGAATGTTGTCAAATATTACCGCCGAGATGTTACGTTGGGTTAGGTTAGGTTATATTACGTAATTGATGTATATAAAGGTCCCACGGAGACGTAGATGCCAACAAGCCAGGAATGTGGTCAAATATTACCGCCGAGATGTTATTTTGGGTTAGGATAGGTTATATTACGTTATTGATGTATATAAAGGTCCCACGGAGACGTAGAGGCCAACTCGCCTTGAATGTTTTCAAATATTACCGCCGAGGTGTTAGGTTGGGTTAGGTTAGGTTATATTACGTTATAGATGTATTTAAAGGTCCCGCGGAGACGTAGAGGCCAGCAAGTCAGGAATGTGATCAAATATTACCGCCGAGATGTTAGCTTGGGTTAGGTTAGGTTATATTACGTTATGGATGTCTATAAAGGTCCCACGGAGACGTAGAGGCCAACTCGCCATGAATGTTTTCAAATATTACCGCCGAGATGTTAGGTTGGGTTAGGTTAGGTTATATTACGTAATTGATGTATATAAAGGTCCCACGGAGACGTAGATGCCAACAACCAGGAATGTGGTCAAATATTACCGCCGAGATGTTATTTTGGGTTAGGATAGGTTATATTACGTTATTGATGTATATAAAGGTCCCGCGGAGACGTAGATGCCAGCAAGCCAGGAATGTGGTCAAATATTACCGCCGAGGTGTTAGGTTGTGTTAGGTTAGGTTATATTACGTTATAGATGTATTTAAAGGTCCCGCGGAGAAGTAGAGGCCAGCAAGCCAGGAATGTGATCAAATATTACCGCCGAGATGTTAGGTTGGGTTAGGTTAGGTTATATTACGTTATTGATGTATATAAAGGTCCCACGGAGACGTATAGGCCAACTCGCCGGGAATGTTGTCAAATATTACCGCCGATATGTTAGCTTGGGTTAGGTTAGGTTATATTACGTTATGGATGTCTATAAAGGTCCCACGGTGACGTAGAGGCCAAATCGCCAGGAATGTTTTCAAATATTACCGCCGAGATGTTAGGTTGGGTTAGGTTAGGTTATATCACGTTATAGATGTATATAAATGTCCCGCGGAGACGTAGAGGCCAGCAAGCCAGGAATGTGATCAAATATTACCGCCGAGATGTTAGGTTGGGTTAGGTTAGGTTATATTACGTTATTGATGTATATAAAGGTCCCACGGAGACGTGGAGGCCATCTCGCCAGGAATGTTGTCAAATATGACCGCCGAGATGATAGGTTGGGTTAGGTTAGGTTATATTACGTTATTGATATATATAAAGGTCCCACGGAGACGTAAACGCCAGCAAGCCAGGAATGTGGTCAAATATTACCGCCGAGATGTTATTTTGGGTTAGGATAGGTTATATTACGTTATTGATGTATATAAATGTACCACGGAGACGTAGAGGCCAACTCGCCAGGAATGTTGTCAAATATTACCGCCGAGATGATAGGTTGGGTTAGGTTAGGTTATATTACGTTATTGATGTATATAAGGGTCCCACGGAGACGTAGATGCCAACAAGCCAGGAATGTGGTCAAATATTACCGCCGAGATGATAGACTGGGTTAGCTTAGCTTATACTATGTTATTGTTGTATATAAAGGTCCGACGGAGACGTATAGGCCAACTCGCCAGGAATGTTGTCAAATATTACCGCCGAGGTGTTAGGTTGGGTTAGGTTAGGTTATATTACGTTATAGATGTATTTAAAGGTCCCGCGGAGAAGTAGAGGCCAGCAAGCCAGGAATGTGATCAAATATTACCGCCGAGATGTTAGGTTGGGTTAGGTTAGGTTATATTACGTTATTGATGTATATAAAGGTCCCACGGAGACGTATAGGCCAACTCGCCGGGAATGTTGTCAAATATTACCGCCGATATGTTAGCTTGGGTTAGGTTAGGTTATATTACGTTATGGATGTCTATAAAGGTCCCACGGTGACGTAGAGGCCAAATCGCCAGGAATGTTTTCAAATATTACCGCCGAGATGTTAGGTTGGGTTAGGTTAGGTTATATCACGTTATAGATGTATATAAATGTCCCGCGGAGACGTAGAGGCCAGCAAGCCAGGAATGTGATCAAACATTACCGTCGAGATGTTAGGTTGGGTTAGGTTAGGTTATATTACGTTATTGATGTATATAAAGGTCCCACGGAGACGTGGAGGCCATCTCGCCAGGAATGTTGTCAAATATTACCGCCGAGATGATAGGTTGGGTTAGGTTAGGTTATATTACGTTATTGATATATATAAAGGTCCCACGGAGACGTAAATGCCAGCAAGCCAGGAATGTGGTCAAATATTACCGCCGAGATGTTATTTTGGGTTAGGATAGGTTATATTACGTTATTGATGTATATAAATGTACCACGGAGACGTAGAGGCCAACTCGCCAGGAATGTTGTCAAATATTACCGCCGAGATGATAGGTTGGGTTAGGTTAGGTTATATTACGTTATTGATGTATATAAGGGTCCCACGGAGACGTAGATGCCAACAAGCCAGGAATGTGGTCAAATATTACCGCCGAGATGATAGACTGGGTTTGGTTAGCTTATACTATGTTATTGTTGTATATAAAGGTCCGACGGAGACGTATAGGCCAACTCGCCAGGAATGTTGTCAAATATTACCGCCGAGATGATAGGTTGGGTTAGGTTAGGTTATATTACGTTATTGATGTATATGAAGATCAAACCGAGACGTAGAGGCCAACTCGCCAGGAATGTTGTCAAATATTACCGCCGAGATGTTAGGTTGGGTTAGGTTAGGTTATATTACGTTATTGATGTATATAAAGGTCCCACGGAGACGTAGATGCCAGCAAGCCAGGAATGTGGTCAAATATTACCGCCGAGGTGTTAGGTTGGGTTAGGTTAGGTTATATTACGTTATAGATGTATTTAAAGGTCCCGCGGAGACGTAGAGGCCAGCAAGCCAGGAATGTGATCAAATATTACCGCCGAAATGTTAGGTTGGGTTAGGTTAGGTTATATTACGTTATTGATGTATATAAAGGTCCCACGGAGACGTATAGGCCAACTCGCCAGGAATGTTGTCAAATATTACCGCCGAGATGATAGGTTGGGTTAGGTTAGGTTATATTACGTTATTGATGTATATGAAGGTCAAACCGAGACGTAGAGGCCAACTCGCCAGGAATGTTGTCAAATATTACCGCCGAGATGTTAGGTTGGGTTAGGTTAGGTTATATTACGTTATTGATGTATATAAAGGTCCCACGGAGACGTAGATGCCAGCAAGCCAGGAATGTGGTCAAATATTACCGCCGAGGTGTTAGGTTGGGTTAGGTTAGGTTATATTACGTTATAGATGTATTTAAAGGTCCCGCGGAGACGTAGAGGCCAGCAAGCCAGGAATGTGATCAAATATTACCGCCGAAATGTTAGGTTGGGTTAGGTTAGGTTATATTACGTTATTGATGTATATAAAGGTCCCACGGAGACGTATAGGCCAACTCGCCAGGAATGTTGTCAAATATTACCGCCGAGATGATAGGTTGGGTTAGGTTAGGTTATATTACGTTATTGATGTATATGAAGGTCAAACCGAGACGTAGAGGCCAACTCGCCAGGAATGTTGTCAAATATTACCGCCGAGATGTTAGGTTGGGTTAGGTTAGGTTATATTACGTTATTGATGTATATAAAGGTCCCACGGAGACGTAGATGCCAGCAAGCCAGGAATGTGGTCAAATATTACCGCCGAGGTGTTAGGTTGGGTTAGGTTAGGTTATATTACGTTATTGATGTATATAAAGGTCCCACGGAGACGTAGATGCCAGCAAGCCAGGAATGTGGTCAAATATTACCGCCGAGGTGTTAGGTTGGGTTAGGTTAGGTTATATTACGTTATAGATGTATTTAAAGGTCCCGCGGAGAAGTAGAGGCCAGCAAGCCAGGAATGTCATCAAATATTACCGCCGAGATGTTAGGTTGGGTTAGGTTAGGTTATATTACGTTATTGATGTATATAAAGGTCCCACGGAGACGTATAGGCCAACTCGCCGGGAATGTTGTCAAATATTACCGCCGATATGTTAGCTTGGGTTAGGTTAGGTTATATTACGTTATGGATGTCTATAAAGGTCCCACGGTGACGTAGAGGCCAACTCGCCAAGAATGTTTTCAAATATTACCGCCGAGATGTTAGGTTGGGTTAGGTTAGGTTATATCACGTTATAGATGTATATAAATGTCCCGCGGAGACGTAGAGGCCAGCAAGCCAGGAATGTGATCAAACATTACCGCCGAGATGTTAGGTTGGGTTAGGTTAGGTTATATTACGTTATTGATGTATATAAAGGTCCCACGGAGACGTGGAGGCCATCTCGCCAGGAATGTTGTCAAATATTACCGCCGAGATGATAGGTTGGGTTAGGTTAGGTTATATTACGTTATAGATGTATATAAAGGTCCCACGTAGGCGTATAGGCCAACTCGCCAGGAATGTTGTCAAATATTACCGCCGAGATGATAGGTTGGTTTCGGTTATGTTATATTACGTTACTGATGTATATGAAGGTCAAACCGAGACGTAGAGGCCAACAAGCCAGGAATGTGATCAAATATTATCACCGAGATGTTAGGTTGGGTTAGGTCAGGTTATATTACGTTATTGATGTATATGAAGGTCAAACCGAGACGTAGAGGCCAACAAGCCAGGAATGTGATCAAATATTATCACCGAGATGTTAGGTTGGGTTAGGTCAGGTTATATTACGTTATTGATGTATATGAAGGTCAAACCGAGACGTAGATGCCAACTCGCCAGGAATGTTGTCAAATATTACCGCCGATATGTTAGCTTGGGTTAGGTTAGGTTATATTACGTTATGGATGTCTATAAAGGTCCCACGGTGACGTAGAGGCCAACTCGCCAGGAATGTTTTCAAATATTACCGCCGAGATGTTAGGTTGGGTTAGGTTAGGTTATATCACGTTATAGATGTATATAAATGTCCCGCGGAGACGTAGAGGCCAGCAAGCCAGGAATGTGATCAAATATTACCGCCGAGATGTTAGGTTGGGTCAGGTTAGGTTATATTACGTTATTGATGTATATAAAGGTCCCACGGAGACGTGGAGGCCATCTCGCCAGGAATGTTGTCAAATATTACCGCCGAGATGATAGGTTGGGTTAGGTTAGGTTATATTACGTTATTGATATATATAAAGGTCCCACGGAGACGTAAATGCCAGCAAGCCAGGAATGTGGTCAAATATTACCGCCGAGGTGTTAGGTTGGGTTAGGTTAGGTTATATTACGTTATAGATGTATTTAAAGGTCCCGCGGAGACGTAGAGGCCAGCAAGCCAGGAATGTGATCAAATATTACCGCCGAGATGTTAGGTTGGGTTAGGTTAGGTTATATTACGTTATGGATGTCTATAAAGGTCCCACGGTGACGTAGAGGCCAACTCGCCAGGAATGTTTTCAAATATTACCGCCGAGATGTTAGGTTGGGTTAGGTTAGGTTATATCACGTTATAGATGTATATAAAGGTCCCGCGGAGACGTAGAGGCCAGCAAGCCAGGAATGTGGTCAAATATTACCGCCGAGGTGTTAGGTTGGGTCAGGATAGGTTATATTACGTTATAGATGTATTTAAAGGTCCCGCGAAGACGTAGAGGCCAGCAAGCCAGGAATGTGATCAAACATTACCGCCGAGATGTTAGGTTGGGTTAGGTTAGGTTATATTACGTTATTGTTGTATACAAAGGACCCACGGAGACGTATAGGCCAACTCGCCGGGAATGTTGTCAAATATTACCGCCGAGATGTTAGCTTGGGTTAGGTAAGGTTATATTACGTTATGGATGTCTATAAAGGTCCCACGGTGACGTAGAGGCCAACTCGCCAGGAATGTTTTCAAATATTACCGCCGAGATGTTAGGTTGGGTTAGGTTAGGTTATATCACGTTATAGATGTATATAAATGTCCCGCGGAGACGTAGAGGCCAGCAAGCCAGGAATGTGATCAAATATTACCGCCGAGATGTTAGGTTGGGTTAGGTTAGGTTATATTACGTTATTGATGTATATGAAGGACAAACCGAGACGTAGGGGCCAACTCGCCAGGAATGTTGTCAAATATTACCGCCGAGATGTTACGTTGGGTTAGGTTAGGTTATATTACGTAATTGATGTATATAAATGTCCCGCGGAGACGTAGAGGCCAGCAAGCCAGGAATGTGATCAAATATTACCGCCGAGATGTTAGGTTGGGTTAGGTTAGGTTATATTACGTTATTGATGTATATAAAGGTCCCACGGAGACGTGGAGGCCAACTCGCCAGGAATGTTGTCAAATATTACCGCCGAGATGATAGGTTGGGTTAGGTTAGGTTATATTACGTTATTGATGTATATAAGGGTCCCACGGAGACGTAGATGCCAACAAGCCAGGAATGTGGTCAAATATTACCGCCGAGATGATAGACTGGGTTAGCTTAGCTTATACTATGTTATTGTTGTATATAAAGGTCCGACGGAGACGTATAGGCCAACTCGCCAGGAATGTTGTCAAATATTACCGCCGAGATGTTAGGTTGGGTTAGGTTAGGTTATATTACGTTATTGATGTATATAAAGGTCCCACGGAGACGTAGATGCCAGCAAGCCAGGAATGTGGTCAAATATTACCGCCGAGGTGTTAGGTTGGGTTAGGTTAGGTTATATTACGTTATAGATGTATTTAAAGGTCCCGCGGAGAAGTAGAGGCCAGCAAGCCAGGAATGTGATCAAATATTACCGCCGAGATGTTAGGTTGGGTTAGGTTAGGTTATATTACGTTATTGATGTATATAAAGGTCCCACGGAGACGTATAGGCCAACTCGCCGGGAATGTTGTCAAATATTACCGCCGATATGTTAGCTTGGGTTAGGTTAGGTTATATTACGTTATGGATGTCTATAAAGGTCCCACGGTGACGTAGAGGCCAAATCGCCAGGAATGTTTTCAAATATTACCGCCGAGATGTTAGGTTGGGTTAGGTTAGGTTATATCACGTTATAGATGTATATAAATGTCCCGCGGAGACGTAGAGGCCAGCAAGCCAGGAATGTGATCAAATATTACCGCCGAGATGTTAGGTTGGGTTAGGTTAGGTTATATTACGTTATTGATGTATATAAAGGTCCCACGGAGACGTGGAGGCCATCTCGCCAGGAATGTTGTCAAATATTACCGCCGAGATGATAGGTTGGGTTAGGTTAGGTTATATTACGTTATTGATATATATAAAGGTCCCACGGAGACGTAAATGCCAGCAAGCCAGGAATGTGGTCAAATATTACCGCCGAGATGTTATTTTGGGTTAGGATAGGTTATATTACGTTATTGATGTATATAAATGTACCACGGAGACGTAGAGGCCAACTCGCCAGGAATGTTGTCAAATATTACCGCCGAGATGATAGGTTGGGTTAGGTTAGGTTATATTACGTTATTGATGTATATAAGGGTCCCACGGAGACGTAGATGCCAACAAGCCAGGAATGTGGTCAAATATTACCGCCGAGATGATAGACTGGGTTAGGTTAGCTTATACTATGTTATTGTTGTATATAAAGGTCCGACGGAGACGTATAGGCCAACTCGCCAGGAATGTTGTCAAATATTACCGCCGAGATGATAGGTTGGGTTAGGTTAGGTTATATTACGTTATTGATGTATATGAAGATCAAACCGAGACGTAGAGGCCAACTCGCCAGGAATGTTGTCAAATATTACCGCCGAGATGTTAGGTTGGGTTAGGTTAGGTTATATTACGTTATTGATGTATATAAAGGTCCCACGGAGACGTAGATGCCAGCAAGCCAGGAATGTGGTCAAATATTACCGCCGAGGTGTTAGGTTGGGTTAGGTTAGGTTATATTACGTTATAGATGTATTTCAAGGTCCCGCGGAGACGTAGAGGCCAGCAAGCCAGGAATGTGATCAAATATTACCGCCGAAATGTTAGGTTGGGTTAGGTTAGGTTATATTACGTTATTGATGTATATAAAGGTCCCACGGAGACGTATAGGCCAACTCGCCAGGAATGTTGTCAAATATTACCGCCGAGATGATAGGTTGGGTTAGGTTAGGTTATATTACGTTATTGATGTATATGAAGGTCAAACCGAGACGTAGAGGCCAACTCGCCAGGAATGTTGTCAAATATTACCGCCGAGATGTTAGGTTGGGTTAGGTTAGGTTATATTACGTTATTGATGTATATAAAGGTCCCACGGAGACGTAGATGCCAGCAAGCCAGGAATGTGGTCAAATATTACCGCCGAGGTGTTAGGTTGGGTTAGGTTAGGTTATATTACGTTATAGATGTATTTAACGGTCCCGCGGAGAAGTAGAGGCCAGCAAGCCAGGAATGTGATCAAATATTACCGCCGAGATGTTAGGTTGGGTTAGGTTAGGTTATATTACGTTATTGATGTATATAAAGGTCCCACGGAGACGTATAGGCCAACTCGCCGGGAATGTTGTCAAATATTACCGCCGATATGTTGGCTTGGGTTAGGTTAGGTTATATTAAGTTATGGATGTCTATAAAGGTCCCACGGTGACGTAGAGGCCAACTCGCCAGGAATGTTTTCAAATATTACCGCCGAGATGTTAGGTTGGGTTAGGTTAGGTTATATCACGTTATAGATGTATATAAAGGTCCCGCGGAGACGTAGAGGCCAGCAAGCCAGGAATGTGATCAAATATTACCGCCGAGATGTTAGGTTGGGTTAGGTTAGGTTATATTACGTTATTGATGTATATGAAGGACAAACCGAGACGTAGAGGCCAACTCGCCAGGAATGTTGTCAAATATTACCGCCGAGATGTTACGTTGGGTTAGGTTAGGTTATATTACGTAATTGATGTATATAAAGGTCCCACGGAGACGTAGATGCCAACAAGCCAGGAATGTGGTCAAATATTACCGCCGAGATGTTATTTTGGGTTAGGATAGGTTATATTACGTTATTGATGTATATAAAGGTCCCACGGAGACGTAGAGGCCAACTCGCCTTGAATGTTTTCAAATATTACCGCCGAGGTGTTAGGTTGGGTTAGGTTAGGTTATATTACGTTATAGATGTATTTAAAGGTCCCGCGGAGACGTAGAGGCCAGCAAGCCAGGAATGTGATCAAATATTACCGCCGAGATGTTAGCTTGGGTTAGGTTAGGTTATATTACGTTATGGATGTCTATAAAGGTCCCACGGAGACGTAGAGGCCAACTCGCCATGAATGTTTTCAAATATTACCGCCGAGATGTTAGGTTGGGTTAGGTTAGGTTATATTACGTAATTGATGTATATAAAGGTCCCACGGAGACGTAGATGCCAACAACCAGGAATGTGGTCAAATATTACCGCCGAGATGTTATTTTGGGTTAGGATAGGTTATATTACGTTATTGATGTATATAAAGGTCCCGCGGAGACGTAGATGCCAGCAAGCCAGGAATGTGGTCAAATATTACCG
Source organism: Xylocopa violacea (assembly GCA_963969225.1). Classification (NCBI taxonomy): domain Eukaryota; kingdom Metazoa; phylum Arthropoda; class Insecta; order Hymenoptera; family Apidae; genus Xylocopa; species Xylocopa violacea. The sequence goes on from CAXAJV010000977.1 coordinate 6,030,156, forward strand.
CCGAGGTGTTAGGTTGTGTTAGGTTAGGTTATATTACGTTATAGATGTATTTAAAGGTCCCGCGGAGAAGTAGAGGCCAGCAAGCCAGGAATGTGATCAAATATTACCGCCGAGATGTTAGGTTGGGTTAGGTTAGGTTATATTACGTTATTGATGTATATAAAGGTCCCACGGAGACGTATAGGCCAACTCGCCGGGAATGTTGTCAAATATTACCGCCGATATGTTAGCTTGGGTTAGGTTAGGTTATATTACGTTATGGATATCTATAAAGGTCCCACGGTGACGTAGAGGCCAAATCGCCAGGAATGTTTTCAAATATTACCGCCGAGATGTTAGGTTGGGTTAGGTTAGGTTATATCACGTTATAGATGTATATAAATGTCCCGCGGAGACGTAGAGGCCAGCAAGCCAGGAATGTGATCAAATATTACCGCCGAGATGTTAGGTTGGGTTAGGTTAGGTTATATTACGTTATTGATGTATATAAAGGTCCCACGGAGACGTGGAGGCCATCTCGCCAGGAATGTTGTCAAATATTACCGCCGAGATGATAGGTTGGGTTAGGTTAGGTTATATTACGTTATTGATATATATAAAGGTCCCACGGAGACGTAAATGCCAGCAAGCCAGGAATGTGGTCAAATATTACCGCCGAGATGTTATTTTGGGTTAGGATAGGTTATATTACGTTATTGATGTATATAAATGTACCACGGAGACGTAGAGGCCAACTCGCCAGGAATGTTGTCAAATATTACCGCCGAGATGATAGGTTGGGTTAGGTTAGGTTATATTACGTTATTGATGTATATAAGGGTCCCACGGAGACGTAGATGCCAACAAGCCAGGAATGTGGTCAAATATTACCGCCGAGATGATAGACTGGGTTAGGTTAGCTTATACTATGTTATTGTTGTATATAAAGGTCCGACGGAGACGTATAGGCCAACTCGCCAGGAATGTTGTCAAATATTACCGCCGAGATGATAGGTTGGGTTAGGTTAGGTTATATTACGTTATTGATGTATATGAAGATCAAACCGAGACGTAGAGGCCAACTCGCCAGGAATGTTGTCAAATATTACCGCCGAGATGTTAGGTTGGGTTAGGTTAGGTTATATTACGTTATTGATGTATATAAAGGTCCCACGGAGACGTAGATGCCAGCAAGCCAGGAATGTGGTCAAATATTACCGCCGAGGTGTTAGGTTGGGTTAGGTTAGGTTATATTACGTTATAGATGTATTTCAAGGTCCCGCGGAGACGTAGAGGCCAGCAAGCCAGGAATGTGATCAAATATTACCGCCGAAATGTTAGGTTGGGTTAGGTTAGGTTATATTACGTTATTGATGTATATAAAGGTCCCACGGAGACGTATAGGCCAACTCGCCAGGAATGTTGTCAAATATTACCGCCGAGATGATAGGTTGGGTTAGGTTAGGTTATATTACGTTATTGATGTATATGAAGGTCAAACCGAGACGTAGAGGCCAACTCGCCAGGAATGTTGTCAAATATTACCGCCGAGATGTTAGGTTGGGTTAGGTTAGGTTATATTACGTTATTGATGTATATAAAGGTCCCACGGAGACGTAGATGCCAGCAAGCCAGGAATGTGGTCAAATATTACCGCCGAGGTGTTAGGTTGGGTTAGGTTAGGTTATATTACGTTATAGATGTATTTAACGGTCCCGCGGAGAAGTAGAGGCCAGCAAGCCAGGAATGTGATCAAATATTACCGCCGAGATGTTAGGTTGGGTTAGGTTAGGTTATATTACGTTATTGATGTATATAAAGGTCCCACGGAGACGTATAGGCCAACTCGCCGGGAATGTTGTCAAATATTACCGCCGATATGTTGGCTTGGGTTAGGTTAGGTTATATTAAGTTATGGATGTCTATAAAGGTCCCACGGTGACGTAGAGGCCAACTCGCCAGGAATGTTTTCAAATATTACCGCCGAGATGTTAGGTTGGGTTAGGTTAGGTTATATCACGTTATAGATGTATATAAAGGTCCCGCGGAGACGTAGAGGCCAGCAAGCCAGGAATGTGATCAAATATTACCGCCGAGATGTTAGGTTGGGTTAGGTTAGGTTATATTACGTTATTGATGTATATGAAGGACAAACCGAGACGTAGAGGCCAACTCGCCAGGAATGTTGTCAAATATTACCGCCGAGATGTTACGTTGGGTTAGGTTAGGTTATATTACGTAATTGATGTATATAAAGGTCCCACGGAGACGTAGATGCCAACAAGCCAGGAATGTGGTCAAATATTACCGCCGAGATGTTATTTTGGGTTAGGATAGGTTATATTACGTTATTGATGTATATAAAGGTCCCACGGAGACGTAGAGGCCAACTCGCCTTGAATGTTTTCAAATATTACCGCCGAGGTGTTAGGTTGGGTTAGGTTAGGTTATATTACGTTATAGATGTATTTAAAGGTCCCGGGGAGACGTAGAGGCCAGCAAGCCAGGAATGTGATCAAATATTACCGCCGAGATGTTAGCTTGGGTTAGGTTAGGTTATATTACGTTATGGATGTCTATAAAGGTCCCACGGAGACGTAGAGGCCAACTCGCCATGAATGTTTTCAAATATTACCGCCGAGATGTTAGGTTGGGTTAGGTTAGGTTATATTACGTAATTGATGTATATAAAGGTCCCACGGAGACGTAGATGCCAACAACCAGGAATGTGGTCAAATATTACCGCCGAGATGTTATTTTGGGTTAGGATAGGTTATATTACGTTATTGATGTATATAAAGGTCCCGCGGAGACGTAGATGCCAGCAAGCCAGGAATGTGGTCAAATATTACCGCCGAGGTGTTAGGTTGTGTTAGGTTAGGTTATATTACGTTATAGATGTATTTAAAGGTCCCGCGGAGAAGTAGAGGCCAGCAAGCCAGGAATGTGATCAAATATTACCGCCGAGATGTTAGGTTGGGTTAGGTTAGGTTATATTACGTTATTGATGTATATAAAGGTCCCACGGAGACGTATAGGCCAACTCGCCGGGAATGTTGTCAAATATTACCGCCGATATGTTAGCTTGGGTTAGGTTAGGTTATATTACGTTATGGATGTCTATAAAGGTCCCACGGTGACGTAGAGGCCAAATCGCCAGGAATGTTTTCAAATATTACCGCCGAGATGTTAGGTTGGGTTAGGTTAGGTTATATCACGTTATAGATGTATATAAATGTCCCGCGGAGACGTAGAGGCCAGCAAGCCAGGAATGTGATCAAATATTACCGCCGAGATGTTAGGTTGGGTTAGGTTAGGTTATATTACGTTATTGATGTATATAAAGGTCCCACGGAGACGTGGAGGCCATCTCGCCAGGAATGTTGTCAAATATTACCGCCGAGATGATAGGTTGGGTTAGGTTAGGTTATATTACGTTATTGATATATATAAAGGTCCCACGGAGACGTAAATGCCAGCAAGCCAGGAATGTGGTCAAATATTACCGCCGAGATGTTATTTTGGGTTAGGATAGGTTATATTACGTTATTGATGTATATAAATGTACCACGGAGACGTAGAGGCCAACTCGCCAGGAATGTTGTCAAATATTACCGCCGAGATGATAGGTTGGGTTAGGTTAGGTTATATTACGTTATTGATGTATATAAGGGTCCCACGGAGACGTAGATGCCAACAAGCCAGGAATGTGGTCAAATATTACCGCCGAGATGATAGACTGGGTTAGCTTAGCTTATACTATGTTATTGTTGTATATAAAGGTCCGACGGAGACGTATAGGCCAACTCGCCAGGAATGTTGTCAAATATTACCGCCGAGGTGTTAGGTTGGGTTAGGTTAGGTTATATTACGTTATAGATGTATTTAAAGGTCCCGCGGAGAAGTAGAGGCCAGCAAGCCAGGAATGTGATCAAATATTACCGCCGAGATGTTAGGTTGGGTTAGGTTAGGTTATATTACGTTATTGATGTATATAAAGGTCCCACGGAGACGTATAGGCCAACTCGCCGGGAATGTTGTCAAATATTACCGCCGATATGTTAGCTTGGGTTAGGTTAGGTTATATTACGTTATGGATGTCTATAAAGGTCCCACGGTGACGTAGAGGCCAAATCGCCAGGAATGTTTTCAAATATTACCGCCGAGATGTTAGGTTGGGTTAGGTTAGGTTATATCACGTTATAGATGTATATAAATGTCCCGCGGAGACGTAGAGGCCAGCAAGCCAGGAATGTGATCAAATATTACCGTCGAGATGTTAGGTTGGGTTAGGTTAGGTTATATTACGTTATTGATGTATATAAAGGTCCCACGGAGACGTGGAGGCCATCTCGCCAGGAATGTTGTCAAATATTACCGCCGAGATGATAGGTTGGGTTAGGTTAGGTTATATTACGTTATTGATATATATAAAGGTCCCACGGAGACGTAAATGCCAGCAAGCCAGGAATGTGGTCAAATATTACCGCCGAGATGTTATTTTGGGTTAGGATAGGTTATATTACGTTATTGATGTATATAAATGTACCACGGAGACGTAGAGGCCAACTCGCCAGGAATGTTGTCAAATATTACCGCCGAGATGATAGGTTGGGTTAGGTTAGGTTATATTACGTTATTGATGTATATAAGGGTCCCACGGAGACGTAGATGCCAACAAGCCAGGAATGTGGTCAAATATTACCGCCGAGATGATAGACTGGGTTAGGTTAGCTTATACTATGTTATTGTTGTATATAAAGGTCCGACGGAGACGTATAGGCCAACTCGCCAGGAATGTTGTCAAATATTACCGCCGAGATGATAGGTTGGGTTAGGTTAGGTTATATTACGTTATTGATGTATATGAAGATCAAACCGAGACGTAGAGGCCAACTCGCCAGGAATGTTGTCAAATATTACCGCCGAGATGTTAGGTTGGGTTAGGTTAGGTTATATTACGTTATTGATGTATATAAAGGTCCCACGGAGACGTAGATGCCAGCAAGCCAGGAATGTGGTCAAATATTACCGCCGAGGTGTTAGGTTGGGTTAGGTTAGGTTATATTACGTTATAGATGTATTTAAAGGTCCCGCGGAGACGTAGAGGCCAGCAAGCCAGGAATGTGATCAAATATTACCGCCGAAATGTTAGGTTGGGTTAGGTTAGGTTATATTACGTTATTGATGTATATAAAGGTCCCACGGAGACGTATAGGCCAACTCGCCAGGAATGTTGTCAAATATTACCGCCGAGATGATAGGTTGGGTTAGGTTAGGTTATATTACGTTATTGATGTATATGAAGGTCAAACCGAGACGTAGAGGCCAACTCGCCAGGAATGTTGTCAAATATTACCGCCGAGATGTTAGGTTGGGTTAGGTTAGGTTATATTACGTTATTGATGTATATAAAGGTCCCACGGAGACGTAGATGCCAGCAAGCCAGGAATGTGGTCAAATATTACCGCCGAGGTGTTAGGTTGGGTTAGGTTAGGTTATATTACGTTATAGATGTATTTAAAGGTCCCGCGGAGACGTAGAGGCCAGCAAGCCAGGAATGTGATCAAATATTACCGCCGAAATGTTAGGTTGGGTTAGGTTAGGTTATATTACGTTATTGATGTATATAAAGGTCCCACGGAGACGTATAGGCCAACTCGCCAGGAATGTTGTCAAATATTACCGCCGAGATGATAGGTTGGGTTAGGTTAGGTTATATTACGTTATTGATGTATATGAAGGTCAAACCGAGACGTAGAGGCCAACTCGCCAGGAATGTTGTCAAATATTACCGCCGAGATGTTAGGTTGGGTTAGGTTAGGTTATATTACGTTATTGATGTATATAAAGGTCCCACGGAGACGTAGATGCCAGCAAGCCAGGAATGTGGTCAAATATTACCGCCGAGGTGTTAGGTTGGGTTAGGTTAGGTTATATTACGTTATTGATGTATATAAATGTACCACGGAGACGTAGAGGCCAACTCGCCAGGAATGTTGTCAAATATTACCGCCGAGATGATAGGTTGGGTTAGGTTAGGTTATATTACGTTATTGATGTATATAAGGGTCCCACGGAGACGTAGATGCCAACAAGCCAGGAATGTGGTCAAATATTACCGCCGAGATGATAGACTGGGTTAGGTTAGCTTATACTATGTTATTGTTGTATATAAAGGTCCGACGGAGACGTATAGGCCAACTCGCCAGGAATGTTGTCAAATATTACCGCCGAGATGATAGGTTGGGTTAGGTTAGGTTATATTACGTTATTGATGTATATGAAGATCAAACCGAGACGTAGAGGCCAACTCGCCAGGAATGTTGTCAAATATTACCGCCGAGATGTTAGGTTGGGTTAGGTTAGGTTATATTACGTTATTGATGTATATAAAGGTCCCACGGAGACGTAGATGCCAGCAAGCCAGGAATGTGGTCAAATATTACCGCCGAGGTGTTAGGTTGGGTTAGGTTAGGTTATATTACGTTATAGATGTATTTAAAGGTCCCGCGGAGACGTAGAGGCCAGCAAGCCAGGAATGTGATCAAATATTACCGCCGAAATGTTAGGTTGGGTTAGGTTAGGTTATATTACGTTATTGATGTATATAAAGGTCCCACGGAGACGTATAGGCCAACTCGCCAGGAATGTTGTCAAATATTACCGCCGAGATGATAGGTTGGGTTAGGTTAGGTTATATTACGTTATTGATGTATATGAAGGTCAAACCGAGACGTAGAGGCCAACTCGCCAGGAATGTTGTCAAATATTACCGCCGAGATGTTAGGTTGGGTTAGGTTAGGTTATATTACGTTATTGATGTATATAAAGGTCCCACGGAGACGTAGATGCCAGCAAGCCAGGAATGTGGTCAAATATTACCGCCGAGGTGTTAGGTTGGGTTAGGTTAGGTTATATTACGTTATAGATGTATTTAAAGGTCCCGCGGAGACGTAGAGGCCAGCAAGCCAGGAATGTGATCAAATATTACCGCCGAAATGTTAGGTTGGGTTAGGTTAGGTTATATTACGTTATTGATGTATATAAAGGTCCCACGGAGACGTATAGGCCAACTCGCCAGGAATGTTGTCAAATATTACCGCCGAGATGATAGGTTGGGTTAGGTTAGGTTATATTACGTTATTGATGTATATGAAGGTCAAACCGAGACGTAGAGGCCAACTCGCCAGGAATGTTGTCAAATATTACCGCCGAGATGTTAGGTTGGGTTAGGTTAGGTTATATTACGTTATTGATGTATATAAAGGTCCCACGGAGACGTAGATGCCAGCAAGCCAGGAATGTGGTCAAATATTACCGCCGAGGTGTTAGGTTGGGTTAGGTTAGGTTATATTACGTTATAGATGTATTTAAAGGTCCCGCGGAGACGTAGAGGCCAGCAAGCCAGGAATGTGATCAAATATTACCGCCGAAATGTTAGGTTGGGTTAGGTTAGGTTATATTACGTTATTGATGTATATAAAGGTCCCACGGAGACGTATAGGCCAACTCGCCAGGAATGTTGTCAAATATTACCGCCGAGATGATAGGTTGGGTTAGGTTAGGTTATATTACGTTATTGATGTATATGAAGGTCAAACCGAGACGTAGAGGCCAACTCGCCAGGAATGTTGTCAAATATTACCGCCGAGATGTTAGGTTGGGTTAGGTTAGGTTATATTACGTTATTGATGTATATAAAGGTCCCACGGAGACGTAGATGCCAGCAAGCCAGGAATGTGGTCAAATATTACCGCCGAGGTGTTAGGTTGGGTTAGGTTAGGTTATATTACGTTATTGATGTATATAAATGTACCACGGAGACGTAGAGGCCAACTCGCCAGGAATGTTGTCAAATATTACCGCCGAGATGATAGGTTGGGTTAGGTTAGGTTATATTACGTTATTGATGTATATAAGGGTCCCACGGAGACGTAGATGCCAACAAGCCAGGAATGTGGTCAAATATTACCGCCGAGATGATAGACTGGGTTAGGTTAGCTTATACTATGTTATTGTTGTATATAAAGGTCCGACGGAGACGTATAGGCCAACTCGCCAGGAATGTTGTCAAATATTACCGCCGAGATGATAGGTTGGGTTAGGTTAGGTTATATTACGTTATTGATGTATATGAAGATCAAACCGAGACGTAGAGGCCAACTCGCCAGGAATGTTGTCAAATATTACCGCCGAGATGTTAGGTTGGGTTAGGTTAGGTTATATTACGTTATTGATGTATATAAAGGTCCCACGGAGACGTAGATGCCAGCAAGCCAGGAATGTGGTCAAATATTACCGCCGAGGTGTTAGGTTGGGTTAGGTTAGGTTATATTACGTTATAGATGTATTTAAAGGTCCCGCGGAGACGTAGAGGCCAGCAAGCCAGGAATGTGATCAAATATTACCGCCGAAATGTTAGGTTGGGTTAGGTTAGGTTATATTACGTTATTGATGTATATAAAGGTCCCACGGAGACGTATAGGCCAACTCGCCAGGAATGTTGTCAAATATTACCGCCGAGATGATAGGTTGGGTTAGGTTAGGTTATATTACGTTATTGATGTATATGAAGGTCAAACCGAGACGTAGAGGCCAACTCGCCAGGAATGTTGTCAAATATTACCGCCGAGATGTTAGGTTGGGTTAGGTTAGGTTATATTACGTTATTGATGTATATAAAGGTCCCACGGAGACGTAGATGCCAGCAAGCCAGGAATGTGGTCAAATATTACCGCCGAGGTGTTAGGTTGGGTTAGGTTAGGTTATATTACGTTATAGATGTATTTAAAGGTCCCGCGGAGACGTAGAGGCCAGCAAGCCAGGAATGTGATCAAATATTACCGCCGAAATGTTAGGTTGGGTTAGGTTAGGTTATATTACGTTATTGATGTATATAAAGGTCCCACGGAGACGTATAGGCCAACTCGCCAGGAATGTTGTCAAATATTACCGCCGAGATGATAGGTTGGGTTAGGTTAGGTTATATTACGTTATTGATGTATATGAAGGTCAAACCGAGACGTAGAGGCCAACTCGCCAGGAATGTTGTCAAATATTACCGCCGAGATGTTAGGTTGGGTTAGGTTAGGTTATATTACGTTATTGATGTATATAAAGGTCCCACGGAGACGTAGATGCCAGCAAGCCAGGAATGTGGTCAAATATTACCGCCGAGGTGTTAGGTTGGGTTAGGTTAGGTTATATTACGTTATTGATGTATATAAAGGTCCCACGGAGACGTAGATGCCAGCAAGCCAGGAATGTGGTCAAATATTACCGCCGAGGTGTTAGGTTGGGTTAGGTTAGGTTATATTACGTTATAGATGTATTTAAAGGTCCCGCGGAGAAGTAGAGGCCAGCAAGCCAGGAATGTCATCAAATATTACCGCCGAGATGTTAGGTTGGGTTAGGTTAGGTTATATTACGTTATTGATGTATATAAAGGTCCCACGGAGACGTATAGGCCAACTCGCCGGGAATGTTGTCAAATATTACCGCCGATATGTTAGCTTGGGTTAGGTTAGGTTATATTACGTTATGGATGTCTATAAAGGTCCCACGGTGACGTAGAGGCCAACTCGCCAAGAATGTTTTCAAATATTACCGCCGAGATGTTAGGTTGGGTTAGGTTAGGTTATATCACGTTATAGATGTATATAAATGTCCCGCGGAGACGTAGAGGCCAGCAAGCCAGGAATGTGATCAAACATTACCGCCGAGATGTTAGGTTGGGTTAGGTTAGGTTATATTACGTTATTGATGTATATAAAGGTCCCACGGAGACGTGGAGGCCATCTCGCCAGGAATGTTGTCAAATATTACCGCCGAGATGATAGGTTGGGTTAGGTTAGGTTATATTACGTTATAGATGTATATAAAGGTCCCACGTAGGCGTATAGGCCAACTCGCCAGGAATGTTGTCAAATATTACCGCCGAGATGATAGGTTGGTTTCGGTTATGTTATATTACGTTACTGATGTATATGAAGGTCAAACCGAGACGTAGAGGCCAACAAGCCAGGAATGTGATCAAATATTATCACCGAGATGTTAGGTTGGGTTAGGTCAGGTTATATTACGTTATTGATGTATATGAAGGTCAAACCGAGACGTAGATGCCAACTCGCCAGGAATGTTGTCAAATATTACCGCCGATATGTTAGCTTGGGTTAGGTTAGGTTATATTACGTTATGGATGTCTATAAAGGTCCCACGGTGACGTAGAGGCCAACTCGCCAGGAATGTTTTCAAATATTACCGCCGAGATGTTAGGTTGGGTTAGGTTAGGTTATATCACGTTATAGATGTATATAAATGTCCCGCGGAGACGTAGAGGCCAGCAAGCCAGGAATGTGATCAAATATTACCGCCGAGATGTTAGGTTGGGTCAGGTTAGGTTATATTACGTTATTGATGTATATAAAGGTCCCACGGAGACGTGGAGGCCATCTCGCCAGGAATGTTGTCAAATATTACCGCCGAGATGATAGGTTGGGTTAGGTTAGGTTATATTACGTTATTGATATATATAAAGGTCCCACGGAGACGTAGATGCCAACAAGCCAGGAATGTGGTCAAATATTACCGCCGAGATGATAGACTGGGTTAGGTTAGCTTATACTATGTTATTGTTGTATATAAAGGTCCGACGGAGACGTATAGGCCAACTCGCCAGGAATGTTGTCAAATATTACCGCCGAGATGATAGGTTGGGTTAGGTTAGGTTATATTACGTTATTGATGTATATGAAGATCAAACCGAGACGTAGAGGCCAACTCGCCAGGAATGTTGTCAAATATTACCGCCGAGATGTTAGGTTGGGTTAGGTTAGGTTATATTACGTTATTGATGTATATAAAGGTCCCACGGAGACGTAGATGCCAGCAAGCCAGGAATGTGGTCAAATATTACCGCCGAGGTGTTAGGTTGGGTTAGGTTAGGTTATATTACGTTATAGATGTATTTAAAGGTCCCGCGGAGACGTAGAGGCCAGCAAGCCAGGAATGTGATCAAATATTACCGCCGAAATGTTAGGTTGGGTTAGGTTAGGTTATATTACGTTATTGATGTATATAAAGGTCCCACGGAGACGTATAGGCCAACTCGCCAGGAATGTTGTCAAATATTACCGCCGAGATGATAGGTTGGGTTAGGTTAGGTTATATTACGTTATTGATGTATATGAAGGTCAAACCGAGACGTAGAGGCCAACTCGCCAGGAATGTTGTCAAATATTACCGCCGAGATGTTAGGTTGGGTTAGGTTAGGTTATATTACGTTATTGATGTATATAAAGGTCCCACGGAGACGTAGATGCCAGCAAGCCAGGAATGTGGTCAAATATTACCGCCGAGGTGTTAGGTTGGGTTAGGTTAGGTTATATTACGTTATTGATGTATATAAAGGTCCCACGGAGACGTATAGGCCAACTCGCCGGGAATGTTGTCAAATATTACCGCCGATATGTTGGCTTGGGTTAGGTTAGGTTATATTAAGTTATGGATGTCTATAAAGGTCCCACGGTGACGTAGAGGCCAAATCGCCAGGAATGTTTTCAAATATTACCGCCGAGATGTTAGGTTGGGTTAGGTTAGGTTATATCACGTTATAGATGTATATAAATGTCCCGCGGAGACGTAGAGGCCAGCAAGCCAGGAATGTGATCAAATATTACCGCCGAGATGTTAGGTTGGGTTAGGTTAGGTTATATTACGTTATTGATGTATATAAAGGTCCCACGGAGACGTGGAGGCCATCTCGCCAGGAATGTTGTCAAATATTACCGCCGAGATGATAGGTTGGGTTAGGTTAGGTTATATTACGTTATTGATGTATATAAGGGTCCCACGGAGACGTAGATGCCAACAAGCCAGGAATGTGGTCAAATATTACCGCCGAGATGATAGACTGGGTTAGCTTAGCTTATACTATGTTATTGTTGTATATAAAGGTCCGACGGAGACGTATAGGCCAACTCGCCAGGAATGTTGTCAAATATTACCGCCGAGATGTTAGGTTGGGTTAGGTTAGGTTATATTACGTTATTGATGTATATAAAGGTCCCACGGAGACGTAGATGCCAGCAAGCCAGGAATGTGGTCAAATATTACCGCCGAGGTGTTAGGTTGGGTTAGGTTAGGTTATGTTACGTTATAGATGTATTTAAAGGTCCCGCGGAGAAGTAGAGGCCAGCAAGCCAGGAATGTGATCAAATATTACCGCCGAGATGTTAGGTTGGGTTAGGTTAGGTTATATTACGTTATTGATGTATATAAAGGTCCCACGGAGACGTATAGGCCAACTCGCCGGGAATGTTGTCAAATATTACCGCCGATATGTTAGCTTGGGTTAGGTTAGGTTATATTACGTTATGGATGTCTATAAAGGTCCCACGGTGACGTAGAGGCCAAATCGCCAGGAATGTTTTCAAATATTACCGCCGAGATGTTAGGTTGGGTTAGGTTAGGTTATATCACGTTATAGATGTATATAAATGTCCCGCGGAGACGTAGAGGCCAGCAAGCCAGGAATGTGATCAAATATTACCGCCGAGATGTTAGGTTGGGTTAGGTTAGGTTATATTACGTTATTGATGTATATAAAGGTCCCACGGAGACGTGGAGGCCATCTCGCCAGGAATGTTGTCAAATATTACCGCCGAGATGATAGGTTGGGTTAGGTTAGGTTATATTACGTTATTGATATATATAAAGGTCCCACGGAGACGTAAATGCCAGCAAGCCAGGAATGTGGTCAAATATTACCGCCGAGATGTTATTTTGGGTTAGGATAGGTTATATTACGTTATTGATGTATATAAATGTACCACGGAGACGTAGAGGCCAACTCGCCAGGAATGTTGTCAAATATTACCGCCGAGATGATAGGTTGGGTTAGGTTAGGTTATATTACGTTATTGATGTATATAAGGGTCCCACGGAGACGTAGATGCCAACAAGCCAGGAATGTTGTCAAATATTACCGCCGAGATGTTAGGTTGGGTTAGGTTAGGTTATATTACGTTATTGATGTATATAAAGGTCCCACGGAGACGTAGATGCCAGCAAGCCAGGAATGTGGTCAAATATTACCGCCGAGGTGTTAGGTTGGGTTAGGTTAGGTTATATTACGTTATAGATGTATTTAAAGGTCCCGCGGAGACGTAGAGGCCAGCAAGCCAGGAATGTGATCAAATATTACCGCCGAAATGTTAGGTTGGGTTAGGTTAGGTTATATTACGTTATTGATGTATATAAAGGTCCCACGGAGACGTATAGGCCAACTCGCCAGGAATGTTGTCAAATATTACCGCCGAGATGATAGGTTGGGTTAGGTTAGGTTATATTACGTTATTGATGTATATGAAGGTCAAACCGAGACGTAGAGGCCAACTCGCCAGGAATGTTGTCAAATATTACCGCCGAGATGTTAGGTTGGGTTAGGTTAGGTTATATTACGTTATTGATGTATATAAAGGTCCCACGGAGACGTAGATGCCAGCAAGCCAGGAATGTGGTCAAATATTACCGCCGAGGTGTTAGGTTGGGTTAGGTTAGGTTATATTACGTTATTGATGTATATAAAGGTCCCACGGAGACGTAGATGCCAGCAAGCCAGGAATGTGGTCAAATATTACCGCCGAGGTGTTAGGTTGGGTTAGGTTAGGTTATATTACGTTATAGATGTATTTAAAGGTCCCGCGGAGAAGTAGAGGCCAGCAAGCCAGGAATGTCATCAAATATTACCGCCGAGATGTTAGGTTGGGTTAGGTTAGGTTATATTACGTTATTGATGTATATAAAGGTCCCACGGAGACGTATAGGCCAACTCGCCGGGAATGTTGTCAAATATTACCGCCGATATGTTAGCTTGGGTTAGGTTAGGTTATATTACGTTATGGATGTCTATAAAGGTCCCACGGTGACGTAGAGGCCAACTCGCCAAGAATGTTTTCAAATATTACCGCCAAGATGTTAGGTTGGGTTATGTTAGGTTATATCACGTTATAGATGTATATAAATGTCCCGCGGAGACGTAGAGGCCAGCAAGCCAGGAATGTGATCAAACATTACCGCCGAGATGTTAGGTTGGGTTAGGTTAGGTTATATTACGTTATTGATGTATATAAAGGTCCCACGGAGACGTGGAGGCCATCTCGCCAGGAATGTTGTCAAATATTACCGCCGAGATGATAGGTTGGGTTAGGTTAGGTTATATTACGTTATGGATGTCTATAAAGGTCCCACGGTGACGTAGAGGCCAACTCGCCAAGAATGTTTTCAAATATTACCGCCAAGATGTTAGGTTGGGTTATGTTAGGTTATATCACGTTATAGATGTATTTAAAGGTCCCGCGGAGAAGTAGAGGCCAGCAAGCCAGGAATGTCATCAAATATTACCGCCGAGATGTTAGGTTGGGTTAGGTTAGGTTATATTACGTTATTGATATATATAAAGGTCCCACGGAGACGTAGATGCCAACAAGCCAGGAATGTGGTCAAATATTACCGCCGAGATGATAGACTGGGTTAGGTTAGCTTATACTATGTTATTGTTGTATATAAAGGTCCGACGGAGACGTATAGGCCAACTCGCCAGGAATGTTGTCAAATATTACCGCCGAGATGATAGGTTGGGTTAGGTTAGGTTATATTACGTTATTGATGTATATGAAGATCAAACCGAGACGTAGAGGCCAACTCGCCAGGAATGTTGTCAAATATTACCGCCGAGATGTTAGGTTGGGTTAGGTTAGGTTATATTACGTTATTGATGTATATAAAGGTCCCACGGAGACGTAGATGCCAGCAAGCCAGGAATGTGGTCAAATATTACCGCCGAGGTGTTAGGTTGGGTTAGGTTAGGTTATATTACGTTATAGATGTATTTAAAGGTCCCGCGGAGACGTAGAGGCCAGCAAGCCAGGAATGTGATCAAATATTACCGCCGAAATGTTAGGTTGGGTTAGGTTAGGTTATATTACGTTATTGATGTATATAAAGGTCCCACGGAGACGTATAGGCCAACTCGCCAGGAATGTTGTCAAATATTACCGCCGAGATGATAGGTTGGGTTAGGTTAGGTTATATTACGTTATTGATGTATATGAAGGTCAAACCGAGACGTAGAGGCCAACTCGCCAGGAATGTTGTCAAATATTACCGCCGAGATGTTAGGTTGGGTTAGGTTAGGTTATATTACGTTATTGATGTATATAAAGGTCCCACGGAGACGTAGATGCCAGCAAGCCAGGAATGTGGTCAAATATTACCGCCGAGGTGTTAGGTTGGGTTAGGTTAGGTTATATTACGTTATAGATGTATTTAACGGTCCCGCGGAGAAGTAGAGGCCAGCAAGCCAGGAATGTGATCAAATATTACCGCCGAGATGTTAGGTTGGGTTAGGTTAGGTTATATTACGTTATTGATGTATATAAAGGTCCCACGGAGACGTATAGGCCAACTCGCCGGGAATGTTGTCAAATATTACCGCCGATATGTTGGCTTGGGTTAGGTTAGGTTATATTAAGTTATGGATGTCTATAAAGGTCCCACGGTGACGTAGAGGCCAAATCGCCAGGAATGTTTTCAAATATTACCGCCGAGATGTTAGGTTGGGTTAGGTTAGGTTATATCACGTTATAGATGTATATAAATGTCCCGCGGAGACGTAGAGGCCAGCAAGCCAGGAATGTGATCAAATATTACCGCCGAGATGTTAGGTTGGGTTAGGTTAGGTTATATTACGTTATTGATGTATATAAAGGTCCCACGGAGACGTGGAGGCCATCTCGCCAGGAATGTTGTCAAATATTACCGCCGAGATGATAGGTTGGGTTAGGTTAGGTTATATTACGTTATTGATGTATATAAGGGTCCCACGGAGACGTAGATGCCAACAAGCCAGGAATGTGGTCAAATATTACCGCCGAGATGATAGACTGGGTTAGCTTAGCTTATACTATGTTATTGTTGTATATAAAGGTCCGACGGAGACGTATAGGCCAACTCGCCAGGAATGTTGTCAAATATTACCGCCGAGATGTTAGGTTGGGTTAGGTTAGGTTATATTACGTTATTGATGTATATAAAGGTCCCACGGAGACGTAGATGCCAGCAAGCCAGGAATGTGGTCAAATATTACCGCCGAGGTGTTAGGTTGGGTTAGGTTAGGTTATGTTACGTTATAGATGTATTTAAAGGTCCCGCGGAGAAGTAGAGGCCAGCAAGCCAGGAATGTGATCAAATATTACCGCCGAGATGTTAGGTTGGGTTAGGTTAGGTTATATTACGTTATTGATGTATATAAAGGTCCCACGGAGACGTATAGGCCAACTCGCCGGGAATGTTGTCAAATATTACCGCCGATATGTTAGCTTGGGTTAGGTTAGGTTATATTACGTTATGGATGTCTATAAAGGTCCCACGGTGACGTAGAGGCCAAATCGCCAGGAATGTTTTCAAATATTACCGCCGAGATGTTAGGTTGGGTTAGGTTAGGTTATATCACGTTATAGATGTATATAAATGTCCCGCGGAGACGTAGAGGCCAGCAAGCCAGGAATGTGATCAAATATTACCGCCGAGATGTTAGGTTGGGTTAGGTTAGGTTATATTACGTTATTGATGTATATAAAGGTCCCACGGAGACGTGGAGGCCATCTCGCCAGGAATGTTGTCAAATATTACCGCCGAGATGATAGGTTGGGTTAGGTTAGGTTATATTACGTTATTGATATATATAAAGGTCCCACGGAGACGTAAATGCCAGCAAGCCAGGAATGTGGTCAAATATTACCGCCGAGATGTTATTTTGGGTTAGGATAGGTTATATTACGTTATTGATGTATATAAATGTACCACGGAGACGTAGAGGCCAACTCGCCAGGAATGTTGTCAAATATTACCGCCGAGATGATAGGTTGGGTTAGGTTAGGTTATATTACGTTATTGATGTATATAAGGGTCCCACGGAGACGTAGATGCCAACAAGCCAGGAATGTTGTCAAATATTACCGCCGAGATGTTAGGTTGGGTTAGGTTAGGTTATATTACGTTATTGATGTATATAAAGGTCCCACGGAGACGTAGATGCCAGCAAGCCAGGAATGTGGTCAAATATTACCGCCGAGGTGTTAGGTTGGGTTAGGTTAGGTTATATTACGTTATAGATGTATTTAAAGGTCCCGCGGAGACGTAGAGGCCAGCAAGCCAGGAATGTGATCAAATATTACCGCCGAAATGTTAGGTTGGGTTAGGTTAGGTTATATTACGTTATTGATGTATATAAAGGTCCCACGGAGACGTATAGGCCAACTCGCCAGGAATGTTGTCAAATATTACCGCCGAGATGATAGGTTGGGTTAGGTTAGGTTATATTACGTTATTGATGTATATGAAGGTCAAACCGAGACGTAGAGGCCAACTCGCCAGGAATGTTGTCAAATATTACCGCCGAGATGTTAGGTTGGGTTAGGTTAGGTTATATTACGTTATTGATGTATATAAAGGTCCCACGGAGACGTAGATGCCAGCAAGCCAGGAATGTGGTCAAATATTACCGCCGAGGTGTTAGGTTGGGTTAGGTTAGGTTATATTACGTTATTGATGTATATAAAGGTCCCACGGAGACGTAGATGCCAGCAAGCCAGGAATGTGGTCAAATATTACCGCCGAGGTGTTAGGTTGGGTTAGGTTAGGTTATATTACGTTATAGATGTATTTAAAGGTCCCGCGGAGAAGTAGAGGCCAGCAAGCCAGGAATGTCATCAAATATTACCGCCGAGATGTTAGGTTGGGTTAGGTTAGGTTATATTACGTTATTGATGTATATAAAGGTCCCACGGAGACGTATAGGCCAACTCGCCGGGAATGTTGTCAAATATTACCGCCGATATGTTAGCTTGGGTTAGGTTAGGTTATATTACGTTATGGATGTCTATAAAGGTCCCACGGTGACGTAGAGGCCAACTCGCCAAGAATGTTTTCAAATATTACCGCCAAGATGTTAGGTTGGGTTATGTTAGGTTATATCACGTTATAGATGTATATAAATGTCCCGCGGAGACGTAGAGGCCAGCAAGCCAGGAATGTGATCAAACATTACCGCCGAGATGTTAGGTTGGGTTAGGTTAGGTTATATTACGTTATTGATGTATATAAAGGTCCCACGGAGACGTGGAGGCCATCTCGCCAGGAATGTTGTCAAATATTACCGCCGAGATGATAGGTTGGGTTAGGTTAGGTTATATTACGTTATAGATGTATATAAAGGTCCCACGTAGGCGTATAGGCCAACTCGCCAGGAATGTTGTCAAATATTACCGCCGAGATGATAGGTTGGTTTCGGTTATGTTATATTACGTTACTGATGTATATGAAGGTCAAACCGAGACGTAGAGGCCAACAAGCCAGGAATGTGATCAAATATTATCACCGAGATGTTAGGTTGGGTTAGGTCAGGTTATATTACGTTATTGATGTATATGAAGGTCAAACCGAGACGTAGATGCCAACTCGCCAGGAATGTTGTCAAATATTACCGCCGATATGTTAGCTTGGGTTAGGTTAGGTTATATTACGTTATGGATGTCTATAAAGGTCCCACGGTGACGTAGAGGCCAACTCGCCAGGAATGTTTTCAAATATTACCGCCGAGATGTTAGGTTGGGTTAGGTTAGGTTATATCACGTTATAGATGTATATAAATGTCCCGCGGAGACGTAGAGGCCAGCAAGCCAGGAATGTGATCAAATATTACCGCCGAGATGTTAGGTTGGGTCAGGTTAGGTTATATTACGTTATTGATGTATATAAAGGTCCCACGGAGACGTGGAGGCCATCTCGCCAGGAATGTTGTCAAATATTACCGCCGAGATGATAGGTTGGGTTAGGTTAGGTTATATTACGTTATTGATATATATAAAGGTCCCACGGAGACGTAAATGCCAGCAAGCCAGGAATGTGGTCAAATATTACCGCCGAGGTGTTAGGTTGGGTTAGGTTAGGTTATATTACGTTATAGATGTATTTAAAGGTCCCGCGGAGACGTAGAGGCCAGCAAGCCAGGAATGTGATCAAATATTACCGCCGAGATGTTAGGTTGGGTTAGGTTAGGTTATATTACGTTATGGATGTCTATAAAGGTCCCACGGTGACGTAGAGGCCAACTCGCCAGGAATGTTTTCAAATATTACCGCCGATATGTTAGGTTGGGTTAGGTTAGGTTATATCACGTTATAGATGTATATAAAGGTCCCGCGGAGACGTAGAGGCCAGCAAGCCAGGAATGTGGTCAAATATTACCGCCGAGGTGTTAGGTTGGGTCAGGATAGGTTATATTACGTTATAGATGTATTTAAAGGTCCCGCGAAGACGTAGAGGCCAGCAAGCCAGGAATGTGATCAAACATTACCGCCGAGATGTTAGGTTGGGTTAGGTTAGGTTATATTACGTTATTGTTGTATACAAAGGTCCCACGGAGACGTATAGGCAAACTCGCCGGGAATGTTGTCAAATATTACCGCCGAGATGTTAGCTTGGGTTAGGTAAGGTTATATTACGTTATGGATGTCTATAAAGGTCCCACGGTGACGTAGAGGCCAACTCGCCAGGAATGTTTTCAAATATTACCGCCGAGATGTTAGGTTGGGTTAGGTTAGGTTATATCACGTTATAGATGTATATAAATGTCCCGCGGAGACGTAGAGGCCAGAAAGCCAGGAATGTGATCAAATATTACCGCCGAGATGTTAGGTTGGGTTAGGTTAGGTTATATTACGTTATTGATGTATATGAAGGACAAACCGAGACGTAGGGGCCAACTCGCCAGGAATGTTGTCAAATATTACCGCCGAGATGTTACGTTGGGTTAGGTTAGGTTATATTACGTAATTGATGTATATAAAGGTCCCACGGAGACGTAGATGCCAACAAGCCAGGAATGTGGTCAAATATTACCGCCGAGATGTTATTTTGGGTTAGGATAGGTTATATTACGTTATTGATGTATATAAAGGTCCCACGGAGACGTAGAGGCCAACTCGCCATGAATGTTTTCAAATATTACCGCCGAGGTGTTAGGTTGGGTTAGGTTAGGTTATATTACGTTATAGATGTATTTAAAGGTCCCGCGGAGACGTAGAGGCCAGCAAGCCAGGAATGTGATCAAATATTACCGCCGAGATGTTAGCTTGGGTTAGGTTAGGTTATATTACGTTATGGATGTCTATAAAGGTCCCACGGAGACGTAGAGGCCAACTCGCCATGAATGTTTTTAAATATTACCGCCGAGATGTTAGTTTGGGTTAGGTTAGGTTATATTACGTAATTGATGTATATAAAGGTCCCACGGAGACGTAGATGCCAACAAGCCAGGAATGTGGTCAAATATTACCGCCGAGATGTTATTTTGGGTTAGGATAGGTTATATTACGTTATTGATGTATATAAAGGTCCCGCGGAGACGTAGATGCCAAAAAGCCAGGAATGTGGTCAAATATTACCGCCGAGATGTTAGGCTGGTTTCGGTTATGTTATATTACGTTATTGATGTATATGAAGGACAAACCGAGACGTAGAGGCCAACTCGCCAGGAATGTTGTCAAATATTACCGCCGAGATGTTAGGTGGGGTTAGGTTAGGTTATATTACGTTATAGATGTATTTAAAGGTCCCGCGGAGAAGTAGAGGCCAGCAAGCCAGGAATGTGATCAAATATTACCGCCGAGATGTTAGGTTGGGTTAGGTTAGGTTATATTACGTTATTGATGTATATAAAGGTCCCACGGAGACGTATAGGCCAACTCGACGGGAATGTTGTCAAATATTACCGCCGATATGTTAGCTTGGGTTAGGTTAGGTTATATTACGTTATGGATGTCTATAAAGGTCCCACGGTGACGTGGAGGCCAACTCGCCAGGAATGTTTTCAAATATTACGGCCGAGATGTTAGGTTGGCTTAGGTTAGGTTATATCACGTTATAGATGTATATAAATGTCCCGCGGAGACGTAGAGGCCAGCAAGCCAGGAATGTGATCAAATATTACCGCCGAGATGTTAGGTTGGGTTAGGTTAGGTTATATTACGTTATTGATGTATATAAAGGTCCCACGGAGACGTGGAGGCCATCTCGCCAGGAATGTTGTCAAATATTACCGCCGAGATGATAGGTTGGGTTAGGTTAGGTTATATTACGTTATTGATGTATATAAGGGTCCCACGGAGACGTAGATGCCAACAAGCCAGGAATGTGGTCAAATATTACCGCCGAGATGATAGACTGGGTTAGCTTAGCTTATACTATGTTATTGTTGTATATAAAGGTCCGACGGAGACGTATAGGCCAACTCGCCAGGAATGTTGTCAAATATTACCGCCGAGATGTTAGGTTGGGTTAGGTTAGGTTATATTACGTTATTGATGTATATAAAGGTCCCACGGAGACGTAGATGCCAGCAAGCCAGGAATGTGGTCAAATATTACCGCCGAGGTGTTAGGTTGGGTTAGGTTAGGTTATATTACGTTATAGATGTATTTAAAGGTCCCGCGGAGAAGTAGAGGCCAGCAAGCCAGGAATGTGATCAAATATTACCGCCGAGATGTTAGGTTGGGTTAGGTTAGGTTATATTACGTTATTGATGTATATAAAGGTCCCACGGAGACGTATAGGCCAACTCGCCAGGAATGTTGTCAAATATTACCGCCGAGATGATAGGTTGGTTTCGGTTATGTTATATTACGTTACTGATGTATATGAAGGTCAAACCGAGACGTAGAGGCCAACAAGCCAGGAATGTGATCAAATATTATCACCGAGATGTTAGGTTGGGTTAGGTCAGGTTATATTACGTTATTGATGTATATGAAGGTCAAACCGAGACGTAGAGGCCAACTCGCCAGGAATGTTGTCAAATATTACCGCCGAGATGTTAGGTTGGGTTAGGTTAGGTTATATTACGTTATTGATGTATATAAAGGTCCCACGGAGACGTAGATGCCAGCAAGCCAGGAATGTGGTCAAATATTACCGCCGAGGTGTTAGGTTGGGTTAGGTTAGGTTATATTACGTTATAGATGTATTTAAAGGTCCCGCGGAGAAGTAGAGGCCAGCAAGCCAGGAATGTGATCAAATATTACCGCCGAGATGTTAGGTTGGGTTAGGTTAGGTTATATTACGTTATTGATGTATATAAAGGTCCCACGGAGACGTATAGGCCAACTCGCCGGGAATGTTGTCAAATATTACCGCCGATATGTTAGCTTGGGTTAGGTTAGGTTATGTTACGTTATGGATGTCTATAAAGGTCCCACGGTGACGTAGAGGCCAACTCGCCAGGAATGTTTTCAAATATTACCGCCGAGATGTTAGGTTGGGTTAGGTTAGGTTATATCACGTTATAGATGTATATAAATGTCCCGCGGAGACGTAGAGGCCAGCAAGCCAGGAATGTGATCAAACATTACCGCCGAGATGTTAGGTTGGGTTAGGTTAGGTTATATTACGTTATTGATGTATATAAAGGTCCCACGGAGACGTGGAGGCCACCTCGCCAGGAATGATGTCAAATATTACCGCCGAGATGATAGGTTGGGTTAGGTTAGGTTATATTACGTTATTGATATATATAAAGGTCCCACGGAGACGTAAATGCCAGCAAGCCAGGAATGTGGTCAAATATTACCGCCGAGATGTTATTTTGGGTTAGGATAGGTTATATTACGTTATTGATGTATATAAATGTACCACGGAGACGTAGAGGCCAACTCGCCAGGAATGTTGTCAGATATTACCGCCGAGATGATAGGTTGGGTTAGCTTAGCTTATACTATGTTATTGTTGTATATAAAGGTCCGACGGAGACGTATGGGCCAACTCGCCAGGAATGTTGTCAAATATTACCGCCGAGATGATAGGTTGGGTTAGGTTAGGTTATACTATGTTATTGTTGTATATAAAGTTCCGACGGAGACGTATAGGCCAACTCGCCAGGAATGTTGTCAAATATTACCGCCGAGATGATAGGTTGGGTTAGGTTAGGTTATATTACGTTATTGATGTATATGAAGATCAAACCGAGACGTAGAGGCCAACTCGCCAGGAATGTTGTCAAATATTACCGCCGAGATGTTAGGTTGGGTTAGGTTAGGTTATATTACGTTATTGATGTATATAAAGGTCCCACGGAGACGTAGATGCCAGCAAGCCAGGAATGTGGTCAAATATTACCGCCGAGGCGTTAGGTTGGGTTAGGTTAGGTTATATTACGTTATAGATGTATTTAAAGGTCCCGCGGAGACGTAGAGGCCAGCAAGCCAGGAATGTGATCAAATATTACCGCCGAAATGTTAGGTTGGGTTAGGTTAGGTTATATTACGTTATTGATGTATATAAAGGTCCCACGGAGACGTATAGGCCAACTCGCCAGGAATGTTGTCAAATATTACCGCCGAGATGATAGGTTGGGTTAGGTTAGGTTATATTACGTTATTGATGTATATGAAGGTCAAACCGAGACGTAGAGGCCAACTCGCCAGGAATGTTGTCAAATATTACCGCCGAGATGTTAGGTTGGGTTAGGTTAGGTTATATTACGTTATTGATATATATAAAGGTCCCACGGAGACGTAGATGCCAGCAAGCCAGGAATGTGGTCAAATATTACCGCCGAGGTGTTAGGTTGGGTTAGGTTAGGTTATATTACGTTATAGATGTATTTAACGGTCCCGCGGAGAAGTAGAGGCCAGCAAGCCAGGAATGTGATCAAATATTACCGCCGAGATGTTAGGTTGGGTTAGGTTAGGTTATATTACGTTATTGATGTATATAAAGGTCCCACGGAGACGTATAGGCCAACTCGCCGGGAATGTTGTCAAATATTACCGCCGATATGTTAGCTTGGGTTAGGTTAGGTTATATTAAGTTATGGATGTCTATAAAGGTCCCACGGTGACGTAGAGGCCAAATCGCCAGGAATGTTTTCAAATATTACCGCCGAGATGTTAGGTTGGGTTAGGTTAGGTTATATCACGTTATAGATGTATATAAATGTCCCGCGGAGACGTAGAGGCCAGCAAGCCAGGAATGTGATCAAATATTACCGCCGAGATGTTAGGTTGGGTTAGGTTAGGTTATATTACGTTATTGATGTATATAAAGGTCCCACGGAGACGTGGAGGCCATCTCGCCAGGAATGTTGTCAAATATTACCGCCGAGATGATAGGTTGGGTTAGGTTAGGTTATATTACGTTATTGATATATATAAAGGTCCCACGGAGACGTAAATGCCAGCAAGCCAGGAATGTGGTCAAATATTACCGCCGAGATGTTATTTTGGGTTAGGATAGGTTATATTACGTTATTGATGTATATAAATGTACCACGGAGACGTAGAGGCCAACTCGCCAGGAATGTTGTCAAATATTACCGCCGAGATGATAGGTTGGGTTAGGTTAGGTTATATTACGTTATTGATGTATATAAGGGTCCCACGGAGACGTAGATGCCAACAAGCCAGGAATGTGGTAAAATATTACCGCCAAGATGATAGACTGGGTTAGCTTAGCTTATACTATGTTATTGTTGTATATAAAGGTCCGACGGAGACGTATAGGCCAACTCGCCAGGAATGTTGTCAAATATTACCGCCGAGATGATAGGTTGGTTTCGGTTATGTTATATTACGTTACTGATGTATATGAAGGTCAAACCGAGACGTAGAGGCCAACAAGCCAGGAATGTGATCAAATATTATCACCGAGATGTTAGGTTGGGTTAGGTCAGGTTATATTACGTTATTGATGTATATAAGGGTCCCACGGAGACGTAGAGGCCAACTCGCCAGGTATGTTTTCAAATATTACCGCCGAGATGATAGGTTGGGTTAGGTTAGGTTATATTACGTTATTGATGTATATGAAGGTCAAACCGAGACGTAGAGGCCAACTCGCCAGGAATGTTGTCAAATATTACCGCCGAGATGTTAGGTTGGGTTAGGTTAGGTTATATTACGTTATTGATATATATAAAGGTCCCACGGAGACGTAGATGCCAGCAAGCCAGGAATGTGGTCAAATATTACCGCCGAGGTGTTAGGTTGGGTTAGGTTAGGTTATATTACGTTATAGATGTATTTAACGGTCCCGCGGAGAAGTAGAGGCCAGCAAGCCAGGAATGTGATCAAATATTACCGCCGAGATGTTAGGTTGGGTTAGGTTAGGTTATATTACGTTATTGATGTATATAAAGGTCCCACGGAGACGTATAGGCCAACTCGCCGGGAATGTTGTCAAATATTACCGCCGATATGTTAGCTTGGGTTAGGTTAGGTTATATTAAGTTATGGATGTCTATAAAGGTCCCACGGTGACGTAGAGGCCAAATCGCCAGGAATGTTTTCAAATATTACCGCCGAGATGTTAGGTTGGGTTAGGTTAGGTTATATCACGTTATAGATGTATATAAATGTCCCGCGGAGACGTAGAGGCCAGCAAGCCAGGAATGTGATCAAATATTACCGCCGAGATGTTAGGTTGGGTTAGGTTAGGTTATATTACGTTATTGATGTATATAAAGGTCCCACGGAGACGTGGAGGCCATCTCGCCAGGAATGTTGTCAAATATTACCGCCGAGATGATAGGTTGGGTTAGGTTAGGTTATATTACGTTATTGATATATATAAAGGTCCCACGGAGACGTAAATGCCAGCAAGCCAGGAATGTGGTCAAATATTACCGCCGAGATGTTATTTTGGGTTAGGATAGGTTATATTACGTTATTGATGTATATAAATGTACCACGGAGACGTAGAGGCCAACTCGCCAGGAATGTTGTCAAATATTACCGCCGAGATGATAGGTTGGGTTAGGTTAGGTTATATTACGTTATTGATGTATATAAGGGTCCCACGGAGACGTAGATGCCAACAAGCCAGGAATGTGGTAAAATATTACCGCCAAGATGATAGACTGGGTTAGCTTAGCTTATACTATGTTATTGTTGTATATAAAGGTCCGACGGAGACGTATAGGCCAACTCGCCAGGAATGTTGTCAAATATTACCGCCGAGATGATAGGTTGGTTTCGGTTATGTTATATTACGTTACTGATGTATATGAAGGTCAAACCGAGACGTAGAGGCCAACAAGCCAGGAATGTGATCAAATATTATCACCGAGATGTTAGGTTGGGTTAGGTCAGGTTATATTACGTTATTGATGTATATAAGGGTCCCACGGAGACGTAGAGGCCAACTCGCCAGGTATGTTTTCAAATATTACCGCCGAGATGATAGGTTGGGTTAGGTTAGGTTATATTACGTTATTGATGTATATGAAGGTCAAACCGAGACGTAGATGCCAACTCGCCAGGAATGTTGTCAAATATTACCGCCGAGATGTTAGGTTGGGTTAGGTTAGGTTATATTACGTTATTGATATATATAAAGGTCCCACGGAGACGTAGATGCCAGCAAGCCAGGAATGTGGTCAAATATTACCGCCGAGGTGTTAGGTTGGGTTAGGTTAGGTTATATTACGTTATAGATGTATTTAACGGTCCCGCGGAGAAGTAGAGGCCAGCAAGCCAGGAATGTGATCAAATATTACCGCCGAGATGTTAGGTTGGGTTAGGTTAGGTTATATTACGTTATTGATGTATATAAAGGTCCCACGGAGACGTATAGGCCAACTCGCCGGGAATGTTGTCAAATATTACCGCCGATATGTTAGCTTGGGTTAGGTTAGGTTATATTAAGTTATGGATGTCTATAAAGGTCCCACGGTGACGTAGAGGCCAAATCGCCAGGAATGTTTTCAAATATTACCGCCGAGATGTTAGGTTGGGTTAGGTTAGGTTATATCACGTTATAGATGTATATAAATGTCCCGCGGAGACGTAGAGGCCAGCAAGCCAGGAATGTGATCAAATATTACCGCCGAGATGTTAGGTTGGGTTAGGTTAGGTTATATTACGTTATTGATGTATATAAAGGTCCCACGGAGACGTGGAGGCCATCTCGCCAGGAATGTTGTCAAATATTACCGCCGAGATGATAGGTTGGGTTAGGTTAGGTTATATTACGTTATTGATATATATAAAGGTCCCACGGAGACGTAAATGCCAGCAAGCCAGGAATGTGGTCAAATATTACCGCCGAGATGTTATTTTGGGTTAGGATAGGTTATATTACGTTATTGATGTATATAAATGTACCACGGAGACGTAGAGGCCAACTCGCCAGGAATGTTGTCAAATATTACCGCCGAGATGATAGGTTGGGTTAGGTTAGGTTATATTACGTTATTGATGTATATAAGGGTCCCACGGAGACGTAGATGCCAACAAGCCAGGAATGTGGTAAAATATTACCGCCGAGATGATAGACTGGGTTAGCTTAGCTTATACTATGTTATTGTTGTATATAAAGGTCCGACGGAGACGTATAGGCCAACTCGCCAGGAATGTTGTCAAATGTTACCGCCGAGATGATAGGTTGGGTTAGGTTAGGTTATATTACGTTATTGATGTATATGAAGGTCAAACCGAGACGTAGAGGCCAACTCGCCAGGAATGTTGTCAAATATTACCGCCGAGATGTTAGGTTGGGTTAGGTTAGGTTATATTACGTTATTGATGTATATAAAGGTCCCACGGAGACGTAGATGCCAGCAAGCCAGGAATGTGGTCAAATATTACCGCCGAGGTGTTAGGTTGGGTTAGGTTAGGTTATATTACGTTATAGATGTATTTAAAGGTCCCGCGGAGACGTAGAGGCCAGCAAGCCAGGAATGTGATCAAATATTACCGCCGAAATGTTAGGTTGGGTTAGGTTAGGTTATATTACGTTATTGATGTATATAAAGGTCCCACGGAGACGTATAGGCCAACTCGCCAGGAATGTTGTCAAATATTACCGCCGAGATGATAGGTTGGTTTCGGTTATGTTATATTACGTTACTGATGTATATGAAGGTCAAACCGAGACGTAGAGGCCAACAAGCCAGGAATGTGATCAAATATTATCACCGAGATGTTAGGTTGGGTTAGGTCAGGTTATATTACGTTATTGATGTATATAAGGGTCCCACGGAGACGTAGAGGCCAACTCGCCAGGTATGTTTTCAAATATTACCGCCGAGATGATAGGTTGGGTTAGGTTAGGTTATATTACGTTATTGATGTATATGAAGGTCAAACCGAGACGTAGATGCCAACTCGCCAGGAATGTTGTCAAATATTACCGCCGAGATGTTAGGTTGGGTTAGGTTAGGTTATATTACGTTATTGATGTATATAAGGGTCCCACGGAGACGTAGATGCCAACAAGCCAGGAATGTGGTCAAATATTACCGCCGAGATGATAGACTGGGTTAGCTTAGCTTATACTATGTTATTGTTGTATATAAAGGTCCGACGGAGACGTATAGGCCAACTCGCCAGGAATGTTGTCAAATATTACCGCCGAGATGTTAGGTTGGGTTAGGTTAGGTTATATTACGTTATTGATGTATATAAAGGTCCCACGGAGACGTAGATGCCAGCAAGCCAGGAATGTGGTCAAATATTACCGCCGAGGTGTTAGGTTGGGTTAGGTTAGGTTATATTACGTTATAGATGTATTTAAAGGTCCCGCGGAGAAGTAGAGGCCAGCAAGCCAGGAATGTGATCAAATATTACCGCCGAGATGTTAGGTTGGGTTAGGTTAGGTTATATTACGTTATTGATGTATATAAAGGTCCCACGGAGACGTGGAGGCCACCTCGCCAGGAATGATGTCAAATATTACCGCCGAGATGATAGGTTGGGTTAGGTTAGGTTATATTACGTTATTGATATATATAAAGGTCCCACGGAGACGTAAATGCCAGCAAGCCAGGAATGTGGTCAAATATTACCGCCGAGATGTTATTTTGGGTTAGGATAGGTTATATTACGTTATTGATGTATATAAATGTACCACGGAGACGTAGAGGCCAACTCGCCAGGAATGTTGTCAGATATTACCGCCGAGATGATAGGTTGGGTTAGCTTAGCTTATACTATGTTATTGTTGTATATAAAGGTCCGACGGAGACGTATGGGCCAACTCGCCAGGAATGTTGTCAAATATTACCGCCGAGATGATAGGTTGGGTTAGGTTAGGTTATACTATGTTATTGTTGTATATAAAGTTCCGACGGAGACGTATAGGCCAACTCGCCAGGAATGTTGTCAAATATTACCGCCGAGATGATAGGTTGGGTTAGGTTAGGTTATATTACGTTATTGATGTATATGAAGATCAAACCGAGACGTAGAGGCCAACTCGCCAGGAATGTTGTCAAATATTACCGCCGAGATGTTAGGTTGGGTTAGGTTAGGTTATATTACGTTATTGATGTATATAAAGGTCCCACGGAGACGTAGATGCCAGCAAGCCAGGAATGTGGTCAAATATTACCGCCGAGGTGTTAGGTTGGGTTAGGTTAGGTTATATTACGTTATAGATGTATTTAAAGGTCCCGCGGAGACGTAGAGGCCAGCAAGCCAGGAATGTGATCAAATATTACCGCCGAAATGTTAGGTTGGGTTAGGTTAGGTTATATTACGTTATTGATGTATATAAAGGTCCCACGGAGACGTATAGGCCAACTCGCCAGGAATGTTGTCAAATATTACCGCCGAGATGATAGGTTGGGTTAGGTTAGGTTATATTACGTTATTGATGTATATGAAGGTCAAACCGAGACGTAGAGGCCAACTCGCCAGGAATGTTGTCAAATATTACCGCCGAGATGTTAGGTTGGGTTAGGTTAGGTTATATTACGTTATTGATATATATAAAGGTCCCACGGAGACGTAGATGCCAGCAAGCCAGGAATGTGGTCAAATATTACCGCCGAGGTGTTAGGTTGGGTTAGGTTAGGTTATATTACGTTATAGATGTATTTAACGGTCCCGCGGAGAAGTAGAGGCCAGCAAGCCAGGAATGTGATCAAATATTACCGCCGAGATGTTAGGTTGGGTTAGGTTAGGTTATATTACGTTATTGATGTATATAAAGGTCCCACGGAGACGTATAGGCCAACTCGCCGGGAATGTTGTCAAATATTACCGCCGATATGTTAGCTTGGGTTAGGTTAGGTTATATTAAGTTATGGATGTCTATAAAGGTCCCACGGTGACGTAGAGGCCAAATCGCCAGGAATGTTTTCAAATATTACCGCCGAGATGTTAGGTTGGGTTAGGTTAGGTTATATCACGTTATAGATGTATATAAATGTCCCGCGGAGACGTAGGGGCCAGCAAGCCAGGAATGTGATCAAATATTACCGCCGAGATGTTAGGTTGGGTTAGGTTAGGTTATATTACGTTATTGATGTATATAAAGGTCCCACGGAGACGTGGAGGCCATCTCGCCAGGAATGTTGTCAAATATTACCGCCGAGATGATAGGTTGGGTTACGTTAGGTTATATTACGTTATTGATATATATAAAGGTCCCACGGAGACGTAAATGCCAGCAAGCCAGGAATGTGGTCAAATATTACCGCCGAGATGTTATTTTGGGTTAGGATAGGTTATATTACGTTATTGATGTATATAAATGTACCACGGAGACGTAGAGGCCAACTCGCCAGGAATGTTGTCAAATATTACCGCCGAGATGATAGGTTGGGTTAGGTTAGGTTATATTACGTTATTGATGTATATAAGGGTCCCACGGAGACGTAGATGCCAACAAGCCAGGAATGTGGTAAAATATTACCGCCGAGATGATAGACTGGGTTAGCTTAGCTTATACTATGTTATTGTTGTATATAAAGGTCCGACGGAGACGTATAGGCCAACTCGCCAGGAATGTTGTCAAATATTACCGCCGAGATGATAGGTTGGGTTAGGTTAGGTTATATTACGTTATTGATGTATATGAAGGTCAAACCGAGACGTAGAGGCCAACTCGCCAGGAATGTTGTCAAATATTACCGCCGAGATGTTAGGTTGGGTTAGGTTAGGTTATATTACGTTATTGATGTATATAAAGGTCCCACGGAGACGTAGATGCCAGCAAGCCAGGAATGTGGTCAAATATTACCGCCGAGGTGTTAGGTTGGGTTAGGTTAGGTTATATTACGTTATAGATGTATTTAAAGGTCCCGCGGAGACGTAGAGGCCAGCAAGCCAGGAATGTGATCAAATATTACCGCCGAAATGTTAGGTTGGGTTAGGTTAGGTTATATTACGTTATTGATGTATATAAAGGTCCCACGGAGACGTATAGGCCAACTCGCCAGGAATGTTGTCAAATATTACCGCCGAGATGATAGGTTGGTTTCGGTTATGTTATATTACGTTACTGATGTATATGAAGCCAAACCGAGACGTAGAGGCCAACAAGCCAGGAATGTGATCAAATATTATCACCGAGATGTTAGGTTGGGTTAGGTCAGGTTATATTACGTTATTGATGTATATAAGGGTCCCACGGAGACGTAGAGGCCAACTCGCCAGGTATGTTTTCAAATATTACCGCCGAGATGATAGGTTGGGTTAGGTTAGGTTATATTACGTTATTGATGTATATGAAGGTCAAACCGAGACGTAGATGCCAACTCGCCAGGAATGTTGTCAAATATTACCGCCGAGATGTTAGGTTGGGTTAGGTTAGGTTATATTACGTTATTGATGTATATAAAGGTCCCACGGAGACGTAGATGCCAGCAAGCCAGGAATGTGGTCAAATATTACCGCCGAGGTGTTAGGTTGGGTTAGGTTAGGTTATATTACGTTATAGATGTATTTAAAGGTCCCGCGGAGACGTGGAGGCCATCTCGCCAGGAATGTTGTCAAATATTACCGCCGAGATGATAGGTTGGGTTAGGTTAGGTTATATTACGTTATTGATGTATATAAATGTACCACGGAGACGTAGAGGCCAACTCGCCATGAATGTTTTCAAATATTACCGCCGAGATGTTAGGTGGGGTTAGGTTAGGTTATATTACGTTATTGATGTATATAAAGGTCCCACGGAGACGTAGAGGCCAACTCGCCAGGAATGTTTTCAAATATTGCCTCCGAGATGTTAGGTAGGTATAGGTTAGGTTATATTACGTTATAGATGTATTTAAGGGTCCCGCGGAGACGTAGAGGCCAGCAAGCCAGGAATGTGATCAAATATTACCGCCGAAATGTTAGGTTGGGTTAGGTTAGGTTATATTACGTTATTGATGTATATAAAGGTCCCACGGAGACGTATAGGCCAACTCGCCAGGAATGTTGTCAAATATTACCGCCGAGATGATAGGTTGGTTTCGGTTATGTTATATTACGATACTGATGTATATGAAGGTCAAACCGAGATGTAGAGGCCAACAAGCCAGGAATGTGATCAAATATTATCACCGAGATGTTAGGTTGGGTTAGGTCAGGTTATATTACGTTATTGATGTATATAAAGGTCCCACGGTGACGTAGAGGCCAACTCGCCAGGTATGTTTTCAAATATTACCGCCGAGATGTTAGGTTGGGTTAGGTTAGGTTATATTACGTTATTGATGTATATAAAGGTCCCACGGAGACGTAGAGGCCAACTCGCCAGGAATGTGATCAAATATTACCGCCGAGGTGTTAGGTTGGGTTAGGTTAGGTTATATTACGTTATAGATGTATTTAAAGGTCCCGCGGAGAAGTAGAGGCCAGCAAGCCAGGAATGTGATCAAATATTACCGCCGAGATGTTAGGTTGGGTTAGGTTAGGTTATATTACGTTATTGATGTATATAAAGGTCCCACGGAGACGTATAGGCCAACTCGCCGGGAATGTTGTCAAATATTACCGCCGAGATGTTATTTTGGGTTAGGATAGGTTATATTACGTTATTGATGTATATAAAGGTCCCACGGAGACGTAGATGCCAGCAAGCCAGGAATGTGGTCAAATATTACCGCCGAGGTGTTAGGTTGGGTTAGGTTAGGTTATATTACGTTATAGATGTATTTAAAGGTCCCGCGGAGACGTAGAGGCCAGCAAGCCAGGAATGTGATCAAATATTACCGCCGAAATGTTAGGTTGGGTTAGGTTAGGTTATATTACGTTATTGATGTATATAAAGGTCCCACGGAGACGTATAGGCCAACTCGCCAGGAATGTTGTCAAATATTACCGCCGAGATGATAGGTTGGGTTAGGTTAGGTTATATTACGTTATTGATGTATATGAAGGTCAAACCGAGACGTAGAGGCCAACTCGCCAGGAATGTTGTCAAATATTACCGCCGAGATGTTAGGTTGGGTTAGGTTAGGTTATATTACGTTATTGATGTATATAAAGGTCCCACGGAGACGTAGATGCCAGCAAGCCAGGAATGTGGTCAAATATTACCGCCCAGGTGTTAGGTTGGGTTAGGTTAGGTTATATTACGTTATAGATGTATTTAAAGGTCCCGCGGAGAAGTAGAGGCCAGCAAGCCAGGAATGTGATCAAATATTACCGCCGAGATGTTAGGTTGGGTTAGGTTAGGTTATATTACGTTATTGATGTATATAAAGGTCCCACGGAGACGTATAGGCCAACTCGCCGGGAATGTTGTCAAATATTACCGCCGATATGTTAGCTTGGGTTAGGTTAGGTTATATTACGTTATGAATGTCTATAAAGGTCCCACGGTGACGTAGAGGCCAAATCGCCAGGAATGTTTTCAAATATTACCGCCGAGATGTTAGGTTGGGTTAGGTTAGGTTATATCACGTTATAGATGTATATAAATGTCCCGCGGAGACGTAGAGGCCAGCAAGCCAGGAATGTGATCAAATATTACCGCCGAGATGTTAGGTTGGGTTAGGTTAGGTTATATTACGTTATTGATGTATATAAAGGTCCCACGGAGACGTGGAGGCCATCTCGCCAGGAATGTTGTCAAATATTACCGCCGAGATGATAGGTTGGGTTAGGTTAGGTTATATTACGTTATTGATATATATAAAGGTCCCACGGAGACGTAAATGCCAGCAAGCCAGGAATGTGGTCAAATATTACCGCCGAGATGTTATTTTGGGTTAGGATAGGTTATATTACGTTATTGATGTATATAAATGTACCACGGAGACGTAGAGGCCAACTCGCCAGGAATGTTGTCAAATATTACCGCCGAGATGATAGGTTGGGATAGGTTAGGTTATATTACGTTATTGATGTATATAAGGGTCCCACGGAGACGTAGATGCCAACAAGCCTGGAATGTGGTAAAATATTACCGCCGAGATGATAGACTGGGTTAGCTTAGCTTATACTATGTTATTGTTGTATATAAAGGTCCGACGGAGACGTATAGGCCAACTCGCCAGGAATGTTGTCAAATATTACCGCCGAGATGATAGGTTGGGTTAGGTTAGGTTATATTACGTTATTGATGTATATGAAGGTCAAACCGAGACGTAGAGGCCAACTCGCAAGGAATGTTGTCAAATATTACCGCCGAGATGTTAGGTTGGGTTAGGTTAGGTTATATTACGTTATTGATGTATATAAAGGTCCCACGGAGACGTAGATGCCAGCAAGCCAGGAATGTGGTCAAATATTACCGCCGAGGTGTTAGGTTGGGTTAGGTTAGGTTATATTACGTTATAGATGTATTTAAAGGTCCCGCGGAGACGTAGAGGCCAGCAAGCCAGGAATGTGATCAAATATTACCGCCGAAATGTTAGGTTGGGTTAGGTTAGGTTATATTACGTTATTGATGTATATAAAGGTCCCACGGAGACGTATAGGCCAACTCGCCAGGAATGTTGTCAAATATTACCGCCGAGATGATAGGTTGGTTTCGGTTATGTTATATTACGTTACTGATGTATATGAAGGTCAAACCGAGACGTAGAGGCCAACAAGCCAGGAATGTGATCAAATATTATCACCGAGATGTTAGGTTGGGTTAGGTCAGGTTATATTACGTTATTGATGTATATAAGGGTCCCACGGAGACGTAGAGGCCAACTCGCCAGGTATGTTTTCAAATATTACCGCCGAGATGATAGACTGGGTTAGCTTAGCTTATACTATGTTATTGTTGTATATAAAGGTCCGACGGAGACGTATAGGCCAACTCGCCAGGAATGTTGTCAAATATTACCGCCGAGATGATAGGTTGGGTTAGGTTAGGTTATATTACGTTATTGATGTATATGAAGGTCAGACCGAGACGTAGAGGCCAACTCGCCAGGAATGTTGTCAAATATTACCGCCGAGATGTTAGGTTGGGTTAGGTTAGGTTATATTACGTTATTGATTTATATAAAGGTCCCACGGAGACGTAGATGCCAGCAAGCCAGGAATGTGGTCAAATATTACCGCCGAGGTGTTAGGTTGGGTTAGGTTAGGTTATATTACGTTATAGATGTATTTAAAGGTCCCGCGGAGACGTGGAGGCCACCTCGCCAGGAATGTTGTCAAATATTACCGCCGAGATGATAGGTTGGGTTAGGTTAGGTTATATTACGTTATTGATGTATATAAATGTACCACGGAGACGTAGAGGCCAACTCGCCATGAATGTTTTCAAATATTACCGCCGAGATGTTAGGTGGGGTTAGGTTAGGTTATATTACGTTATTGATGTATATAAAGGTCCCACGGAGACGTAGAGGCCAACTCGCCAGGAATGTTTTCAAATATTGCCTCCGAGATGTTAGGTGGGTATAGGTTAGGTTATATTACGTTATAGATGTATTTAAGGGTCCCGCGGAGACGTAGAGGCCAGCAAGCCAGGAATGTGATCAAATATTACCGCCGAAATGTTAGGTTGGGTTAGGTTAGGTTATATTACGGTATTGATGTATATAAAGGTCCCACGGAGACGTATAGGCCAACTCGCCAGGAATGTTGTCAAATATTACCGCCGAGATGATAGGTTGGTTTCGGTTATGTTATATTACGTTACTGATGTATATGAAGGTCAAACCGAGATGTAGAGGCCAACTCGCCAGGAATGTTGTCAAATATTACCGCCGAGATGATAGGTTGGTTTCGGTTATGTTATATTACGTTACTGATGTATATGAAGGTCAAACCGAGATGTAGAGGCCAACAAGCCAGGAATGTGATCAAATATTATCACCGAGATGTTAGGTTGGGTTAGGTCAGGTTATATTACGTTATTGATGTATATAAAGGTCCCACGGTGACGTAGAGGCCAACTCGCCAGGTATGTTTTCAAATATTACCGCCGAGATGTTAGGTTGGGTTAGGTTAGGTTATATTACGTTATTGATGTATATAAAGGTCCCACGGAGACGTAGAGGCCAACTCGCCAGGAATGTGATCAAATATTACCGCCGAGGTGTTAGGTTGGGTTAGGTTAGGTTATATTACGTTATAGATGTATTTAAAGGTCCCGCGGAGAAGTAGAGGCCAGCAAGCCAGGAATGTGATCAAATATTACCGCCGAGATGTTAGGTTGGGTTAGGTTAGGTTATATTACGTTATTGATGTATATAAAGGTCCCACGGAGACGTATAGGCCAACTCGCCGGGAATGTTGTCAAATATTACCGCCGAGATGTTATTTTGGGTTAGGATAGGTTATATTACGTTATTGATGTATATAAATGTACCACGGAGACGTAGATGCCAGCAAGCCAGGAATGTGGTCAAATATTACCGCCGAGGTGTTAGGTTGGGTTAGGTTAGGTTATATTACGTTATAGATGTATTTAAAGGTCCCGCGGAGTCGTAGAGGCCAGCAAGCCAGGAATGTGATCAAATATTACCGCCGAGATGTTAGGTTGGGTTAGGTTAGGTTATATTACGTTATTGATGTATATAAAGGTCCCACGGAGACGTATAGGCCAACTCGCCGGGAATGTTGTCAAATATTACCGCCGAGATGTTAGCTTGGGTTAGGTTAGGTTATATTACGTTATGGATGTCTATAAAGGTCCCACGGTGACGTAGAGGCCAACTCGCCAGGAATGTTGTCAAATATTACCGCCGAGATGATAGGTTGGGTTAGGTTAGGTTATATTACGTTATTGATATATATAAAGGTCCCACGGAGAAGTAGATGCCAGCAAGCCAGGAATGTGGTCAAATATTACCGCCGAGATGTTATTTTGGGTTAGGATAGGTTATATTACGTTATTGATGTATATAAATGTACCACGGAGACGTAGAGGCCAACTCGCCATGAATGTTTTCAAATATTATTGCCGAGATGTTAGGTTGGGTTAGGTTAGGTTTTATTACGTTATAGATGTATATAAAGGTCCCACGGAGATGTAGAGGCCAACTCGCCAGGTATGTTGTCAAATATTAGCACCGAGATGATAGGTTGTGTTAGGTTAGGTTATATTTCGTTATTGATGTATATGAAGGTCCCACGGAGACGCAGAGGCCAACAAGCCAGGAATGTGGTCAAATATTACCGCCGAGATGATAGACTGGGTTAGCCTAGCTTATACTATGTTATTGTTGTATATAAAAGTCCGACGGAGACGTATAGGCCAACTCGCCAGGAATGTTGTCAAATAATACCGCCGAGATGATAGGTTGGGTTCGGTTAGGTTATATTACGTTATTGATGTATATGAAGGTCAAACCGAGACGTAGAGGCCAACTCGCCAGGAATGTTGTCAAATATTACCGCCGAGATGTTAGGTTGGGTTAGGTTAGGTTATATTACGTTATTGATGTATATAAAGGTCCCACGGAGACGTAGATGCCAGCAAGCCAGGAATGTGGTCAAATATTACCGCCGAGGTGTTAGGTTGGGTTAGGTTAGGTTATATTACGTTATAGATGTATATAAAGGTCCCACGGAGACGTAGATGCCAGCAAGCCAGGAATGTGGTCAAATATTACCGCCGAGATGTTATTTTGGCTTAGGATAGGTTATATTACGTTATTGATGTATATAAATGTACCACGGAGACGTAGAGGCCAACTAGCCATGAATGTTTTCAAATATTACCGCCGAGATGTTAGGTTGGGTTAGGTTAGGTTATATTACCTTATAGATGTATATAAAGGTCCCACGGAGACGTAGAGGCCAACTCGCCAGGAATGTTTTCAAATATTACCGCCGAGATGTTAGGTTGGTTTCGGTTATGTTATATTACGTTATTGATGTATATGAAGGACAACCCGAGACGTAGAGGCCAACTCGCCAGGAATGTTGTCAAATATTACCGCCGATATGTTACGTTGGGTTAGGTTAGGTTATATTACGTAATTGATGTATATAAAGGTCCCACGGAGACGTAGATGCCAACAAGCCAGGAATGTGGTCAAATATTACCGCCGAGATGTTATTTTGGGTTAGGATAGGTTATATTACGTTATTGATGTATATAAATGTACCACGGAGACGTAGATGCCAGCAAGCCAGGAATGTGGTCAAATATTACCGCCGAGATGTTAGCTTGGGTTAGGTTAGGTTATATTACGTTATGGATGTCTATAAAGGTCCCACGGTGACGTAGAGGCCAACTCGCCAGGAATGTGGTCAAATATTACCGCCGAGATGTTATTTTGGGTTAGGATAGGTTATATTACGTTATTGATGTATATAAATGTACCACGGAGACGTAGAGGCAAACTCGCCAGGAATGTTGTCAAATATTACCGCCGAGATGATAGGTTGGGTTAGGTTAGGTTATATTACGTTATTGATGTATATAAAGGTCCCACGGAGACGTGGATGCCAACAAGCCAGGAATGTGATCAAATATTACCGCCGGGATGTTAGGTTGGGTTAGGTTAGGTTATATTACGTTATTGATGTATACAAAGGTCCCACGGAGACGTATAGGCCAACTCGCCGGGAATGTTGTTAAATATTACCGCCGAGATGTTAGCTTGGGTTAGGTTAGGTTATATTACGTTACGGATGTCTATAAATGTCCCACGGAGACGTAGAGGCCAACTCGCCATGAATGTTTTCAAATATTACCGCCGAGATGTTAGGTTGGGTTAGGTTAGGTTATATTACGTTACAGATGTATATAAAGGTCCCGCGGAGACGTAGATGCCAACAAGCCAGGAATGTGGTCAAATATTACCGCCGAGATGTTATTTTGGGTTAGGATAGGTTATATTACGTTATTGATGTATATAAATGTACCACGGAGACGTAGAGGCCAACTCGCCAGGAATGTTGTCAAATATTACCGCCGAGATGTTACGTTGGGTTAGGTTAGGTTATATTACGTTATGGATGTCTATAAAGGTCCCACGGTGACGTAGAGTCCAATTCGCCATGAATGTTTTCAAATATTACCGCCGAGATGTTAGGTTGGGTTAGGTTAGGTTATATTACTTTATGGATGTCTATAAAGGTCCCACGGTGACGTAGAGGCCAACTCGCCAGGAATGTTTTCAAATATTACCGCCGAGATGTTAGGTTGGGTTAGGTTAGGTCATATCACGTTATAGATGTATATAAAGGTCCCGCGGAGACGTAGAGGCCAGCAAGCCAGGAATGTGATCAAATATTACCGCCGGGATGTTAGGTTGGGTTAGGTTAGGTTATATTACGTTATTGATGTATACAAAGGTCCCACGGAGACGTATAGGCCAACTCGCCGGGAATGTTGTCAAATATTACCGCCGATATGTTAGCTTGGGTTAGGTTAGGTTATATTACGTTATGGATGTCTATAAAGGTCCCACGGTGACGTAGAGGCCAAATCGCCAGGAATGTTTTCAAATATTACCGCCGAGATGTTAGGTTGGGTTAGGTTAGGTTATATCACGTTATAGATGTATATAAATGTCCCGCGGAGACGTAGAGGCCAGCAAGCCAGGAATGTGATCAAATATTACCGCCGAGATGTTAGGTTGGGTTAGGTTAGGTTATATTACGTTATTGATGTATATAAAGGTCCCACGGAGACGTGGAGGCCATCTCGCCAGGTATGTTTTCAAATATTACCGCCGAGATGTTAGGTTGGGTTAGGTTAGGTTATATTACGTTATTGATGTATATAAAGGTCCCACGGAGACGTAGAGGCCAACTCGCCAGGAATGTGATCAAATATTACCGCCGAGGTGTTAGGTTGGGTTAGGTTAGGTTATATTACGTTATAGATGTATTTAAAGGTCCCGCGGAGAAGTAGAGGCCAGCAAGCCAGGAATGTGATCAAATATTACCGCCGAGATGTTAGGTTGGGTTAGGTTAGGTTATATTACGTTATTGATGTATATAAAGGTCCCACGGAGACGTATAGGCCAACTCGCCGGGAATGTTGTCAAATATTACCGCCGAGATGTTATGTTGGGTTAGGATAGGTTATATTACGTTATTGATGTATATAAATGTACCACGGAGACGTAGATGCCAGCAAGCCAGGAATGTGGTCAAATATTACCGCCGAGGTGTTAGGTTGGGTTAGGTTAGGTTATATTACGTTATAGATGTATTTAAAGGTCCCGCGGAGACGTAGAGGCCAGCAAGCCAGGAATGTGATCAAATATTACCGCCGAGATGTTAGGTTGGGTTAGGTTAGGTTATATTACGTTATTGATGTATATAAAGGTCCCACGGAGACGTATAGGCCAACTCGCCGGGAATGTTGTCAAATATTACCGCCGAGATGTTAGCTTGGGTTAGGTTAGGTTATATTACGTTATGGATGTCTATAAAGGTCCCACGGTGACGTAGAGGCCAACTCGCCAGGAATGTTGTCAAATATTACCGCCGAGATGATAGGTTGGGTTAGGTTAGGTTATATTACGTTATTGATATATATAAAGGTCCCACGGAGAAGTAGATGCCAGCAAGCCAGGAATGTGGTCAAATATTACCGCCGAGATGTTATTTTGGGTTAGGATAGGTTATATTACGTTATTGATGTATATAAATGTACCACGGAGACGTAGAGGCCAACTCGCCATGAATGTTTTCAAATATTATTGCCGAGATGTTAGGTTGGGTTAGGTTAGGTTTTATTACGTTATAGATGTATATAAAGGTCCCACGGAGATGTAGAGGCCAACTCGCCAGGTATGTTGTCAAATATTAGCACCGAGATGATAGGTTGTGTTAGGTTAGGTTATATTTCGTTATTGATGTATATGAAGGTCCCACGGAGACGCAGAGGCCAACAAGCCAGGAATGTGGTCAAATATTACCGCCGAGATGATAGACTGGGTTAGCCTAGCTTATACTATGTTATTGTTGTATATAAAAGTCCGACGGAGACGTATAGGCCAACTCGCCAGGAATGTTGTCAAATAATACCGCCGAGATGATAGGTTGGGTTAGGTTAGGTTATATCACGTTATAGATGTATATAAATGTCCCGCGGAGACGTAGAGGCCAGCAAGCCAGGAATGTGATCAAATATTACCGCCGAGATGTTAGGTTGGGTTAGGTTAGGTTATATTACGTTATTGATGTATATAAAGGTCCCACGGAGACGTAGATGCCAGCAAGCCAGGAATGTGGTCAAATATTACCGCCGAGGTGTTAGGTTGGGTTAGGTTAGGTTATATTACGTTATAGATGTATATAAAGGTCCCACGGAGACGTAGATGCCAGCAAGCCAGGAATGTGGTCAAATATTACCGCCGAGATGTTATTTTGGCTTAGGATAGGTTATATTACGTTATTGATGTATATAAATGTACCACGGAGACGTAGAGGCCAACTAGCCATGAATGTTTTCAAATATTACCGCCGAGATGTTAGGTTGGGTTAGGTTAGGTTATATTACCTTATAGATGTATATAAAGGTCCCACGGAGACGTAGAGGCCAACTCGCCAGGAATGTTTTCAAATATTACCGCCGAGATGTTAGGTTGGTTTCGGTTATGTTATATTACGTTATTGATGTATATGAAGGACAACCCGAGACGTAGAGGCCAACTCGCCAGGAATGTTGTCAAATATTACCGCCGAGATGTTACGTTGGGTTAGGTTAGGTTATATTACGTAATTGATGTATATAAAGGTCCCACGGAGACGTAGATGCCAACAAGCCAGGAATGTGGTCAAATATTACCGCCGAGATGTTATTTTGGGTTAGGATAGGTTATATTACGTTATTGATGTATATAAATGTACCACGGAGACGTAGATGCCAGCAAGCCAGGAATGTGGTCAAATATTACCGCCGAGATGTTAGCTTGGGTTAGGTTAGGTTATATTACGTTATGGATGTCTATAAAGGTCCCACGGTGACGTAGAGGCCAACTCGCCAGGAATGTGGTCAAATATTACCGCCGAGATGTTATTTTGGGTTAGGATAGGTTATATTACGTTATTGATGTATATAAATGTACCACGGAGACGTAGAGGCAAACTCGCCAGGAATGTTGTCAAATATTACCGCCGAGATGATAGGTTGGGTTAGGTTAGGTTATATTACGTTATTGATGTATATAAAGGTCCCACGGAGACGTGGATGCCAACAAGCCAGGAATGTGATCAAATATTACCGCCGGGATGTTAGGTTGGGTTAGGTTAGGTTATATTACGTTATTGATGTATACAAAGGTCCCACGGAGACGTATAGGCCAACTCGCCGGGAATGTTGTTAAATATTACCGCCGAGATGTTAGCTTGGGTTAGGTTAGGTTATATTACGTTACGGATGTCTATAAATGTCCCACGGAGACGTAGAGGCCAACTCGCCATGAATGTTTTCAAATATTACCGCCGAGATGTTAGGTTGGGTTAGGTTAGGTTATATTACGTTACAGATGTATATAAAGGTCCCGCGGAGACGTAGATGCCAACAAGCCAGGAATGTGGTCAAATATTACCGCCGAGATGTTATTTTGGGTTAGGATAGGTTATATTACGTTATTGATGTATATAAATGTACCACGGAGACGTAGAGGCCAACTCGCCAGGAATGTTGTCAAATATTACCGCCGAGATGTTACGTTGGGTTAGGTTAGGTTATATTACGTTATGGATGTCTATAAAGGTCCCACGGTGACGTAGAGTCCAATTCGCCATGAATGTTTTCAAATATTACCGCCGAGATGTTAGGTTGGGTTAGGTTAGGTTATATTACTTTATGGATGTCTATAAAGGTCCCACGGTGACGTAGAGGCCAACTCGCCAGGAATGTTTTCAAATATTACCGCCGAGATGTTAGGTTGGGTTAGGTTAGGTCATATCACGTTATAGATGTATATAAAGGTCCCGCGGAGACGTAGAGGCCAGCAAGCCAGGAATGTGATCAAATATTACCGCCGGGATGTTAGGTTGGGTTAGGTTAGGTTATATTACGTTATTGATGTATACAAAGGTCCCACGGAGACGTATAGGCCAACTCGCCGGGAATGTTGTCAAATATTACCGCCGATATGTTAGCTTGGGTTAGGTTAGGTTATATTACGTTATGGATGTCTATAAAGGTCCCACGGTGACGTAGAGGCCAAATCGCCAGGAATGTTTTCAAATATTACCGCCGAGATGTTAGGTTGGGTTAGGTTAGGTTATATCACGTTATAGATGTATATAAATGTCCCGCGGAGACGTAGAGGCCAGCAAGCCAGGAATGTGATCAAATATTACCGCCGAGATGTTAGGTTGGGTTAGGTTAGGTTATATTACGTTATTGATGTATATAAAGGTCCCACGGAGACGTGGAGGCCATCTCGCCAGGAATGTTGTCAAATATTACCGCCGAGATGATAGGTTGGGTTAGGTTAGGTTATATTACGTTATTGATATATATAAAGGTCCCACGGAGACGTAAATGCCAGCAAGCCAGGAATGTGGTCAAATATTACCGCCGAGATGTTATTTTGGGTTAGGATAGGTTATATTACGTTATTGATGTATATAAATGTACCACGGAGACGTAGAGGCCAACTCGCCAGGAATGTTGTCAAATATTACCGCCGAGATGATAGGTTGGGTTAGGTTAGGTTATATTACGTTATTGATGTATATAAGGGTCCCACGGAGACGTGGATGCCAACAAGCCAGGAATGTGGTCAAATATTACCGCCGAGATGATAGACTGGGTTAGCTTAGCTTATACTATGTTATTGTTGTATATAAAGGTCCGACGGAGACGTATAGGCCAACTCGCCAGGAATGTTGTCAAATATTACCGCCGAGATGTTAGGTTGGGTTAGGTTAGGTTATATTACGTTATTGATGTATATAAAGGTCCCACGGAGACGTAGATGCCAGCAAGCCAGGAATGTGGTCAAATATTACCGCCGAGGTGTTAGGTTGGGTTAGGTTAGGTTATATTACGTTATAGATGCATTTAAAGGTCCCGCGGAGAAGTAGAGGCCAGCAAGCCAGGAATGTGATCAAATATTACCGCCGAGATGTTAGGTTGGGTTAGGTTAGGTTATATTACGTTATTGATGTATATAAAGGTCCCACGGAGACGTGGAGGCCATCTCGCCAGGAATGTTGTCAAATATTACCGCCGAGATGATAGGTTGGGTTAGGTTAGGTTATATTACGTTATTGATATATATAAAGGTCCCACGGAGACGTAAATGCCAGCAAGCCAGGAATGTGGTCAAATATTACCGCCGAGATGTTATTTTGGGTTAGGATAGGTTATATTACGTTATTGATGTATATAAATGTACCACGGAGACGTAGAGGCCAACTCGCCAGGAATGTTGTCAAATATTACCGCCGAGATGATAGGTTGGGTTAGGTTAGGTTATATTACGTTATTGATGTATATAAGGGTCCCACGGAGACGTAGATGCCAACAAGCCAGGAATGTGGTCAAATATTACCGCCGAGATGATAGACTGGGTTAGCTTAGCTTATACTATGTTATTGTTGTATATAAAGGTCCGACGGAGACGTATAGGCCAACTCGCCAGGAATGTTGTCAAATATTACCGCCGAGATGTTAGGTTGGGTTAGGTTAGGTTATATTACGTTATTGATGTATATAAAGGTCCCACGGAGACGTAGATGCCAGCAAGCCAGGAATGTGGTCAAATATTACCGCCGAGGTGTTAGGTTGGGTTAGGTTAGGTTATATTAC
This sequence comes from Xylocopa violacea, assembly GCA_963969225.1. Lineage (NCBI taxonomy): Eukaryota > Metazoa > Arthropoda > Insecta > Hymenoptera > Apidae > Xylocopa > Xylocopa violacea. Next base: position 6,075,099 of record CAXAJV010000977.1, read on the forward strand.
GTTATAGATGCATTTAAAGGTCCCGCGGAGAAGTAGAGGCCAGCAAGCCAGGAATGTGATCAAATATTCCCGCCGAGATGTTAGGTTGGGTTAGGTTAGGTTATATTACGTTATTGATGTATATAAAGGTCCCACGGAGACGTATAGGCCAACTCGCCGGGAATGTTGTCAAATATTACCGCCGATATGTTAGCTTGGGTTAGGTTAGGTTATATTACGTTATGGGTGTCTATAAAGGTCCCACGGTGACGTAGAGGCCAAATCGCCAGGAATGTTTTCAAATATTACCGCCGAGATGTTAGGTTGGGTTAGGTTAGGTTATATCACGTTATAGATGTATATAAATGTCCCGCGGAGACGTAGAGGCCAGCAAGCCAGGAATGTGATCAAATATTACCGCCGAGATGTTAGGTTGGGTTAGGTTAGGTTATATTACGTTATTGATGTATATAAAGGTCCCACGGAGACGTGGAGGCCATCTCGCCAGGAATGTTGTCAAATATTACCGCCGAGATGATAGGTTGGGTTAGGTTAGGTTATATTACGTTATTGATATATATAAAGGTCCCACGGAGACGTAAATGCCAGCAAGCCAGGAATGTGGTCAAATATTACCGCCGAGATGTTATTTTGGGTTAGGATAGGTTATATTACGTTATTGATGTATATAAATGTACCACGGAGACGTAGAGGCCAACTCGCCAGGAATGTGATCAAATATTACCGCCGAGATGTTAGGTTGGGTTAGGTTAGGTTATATTACGTTATTGATGTATATAAAGGTCCCACGGAGACGTATAGGCCAACTCGCCGGGAATGTTGTCAAATATTACCGCCGATATGTTAGCTTGGGTTAGGTTAGGTTATATTAAGTTATGGATGTCTATAAAGGTCCCACGGTGACGTAGAGGCCAAATCGCCAGGAATGTTTTCAAATATTACCGCCGAGATGTTAGGTTGGGTTAGGTTAGGTTATATCACGTTATAGATGTATATAAATGTCCCGCGGAGACGTAGAGGCCAGCAAGCCAGGAATGTGATCAAATATTACCGCCGAGATGTTAGGTTGGGTTAGGTTAGGTTATATTACGTTATTGATGTATATAAAGGTCCCACGGAGACGTGGAGGCCATCTCGCCAGGAATGTTGTCAAATATTACCGCCGAGATGATAGGTTGGGTTAGGTTAGGTTATATTACGTTATTGATATATATAAAGGTCCCACGGAGACGTAAATGCCAGCAAGCCAGGAATGTGGTCAAATATTACCGCCGAGATGTTATTTTGGGTTAGGATAGGTTATATTACGTTATTGATGTATATAAATGTACCACGGAGACGTAGAGGCCAACTCGCCAGGAATGTTGTCAAATATTACCGCCGAGATGATAGGTTGGGTTAGGTTAGGTTATATTACGTTATTGATGTATATAAGGGTCCCACGGAGACGTAGATGCCAACAAGCCAGGAATGTGGTAAAATATTACCGCCGAGATGATAGACTGGGTTAGCTTAGCTTATACTATGTTATTGTTGTATATAAAGGTCCGACGGAGACGTATAGGCCAACTCGCCAGGAATGTTGTCAAATATTACCGCCGAGATGTTAGGTTGGGTTAGGTTAGGTTATATTACGTTATTGATGTATATAAAGGTCCCACGGAGACGTAGATGCCAGCAAGCCAGGAATGTGGTCAAATATTACCGCCGAGGTGTTAGGTTGGGTTAGGTTAGGTTATATTACGTTATAGATGTATTTAAATGTCCCGCGGAGACGTAGAGGCCAGCAAGCCAGGAATGTGATCAAATATTACCGCCGAAATGTTAGGTTGGGTTAGGTTAGGTTATATTACGTTATTGATGTATATAAAGGTCCCACGGAGACGTATAGGCCAACTCGCCGGGAATGTTGTCAAATATTACCGCCGATATGTTAGCTTGGGTTAGGTTAGGTTATATTACGTTATGGATGTCTATAAAGGTCCCACGGTGACGTAGAGGCCAAATCGCCAGGAATGTTTTCAAATATTACCGCCGAGATGTTAGGTTGGGTTAGGTTAGGTTATATCACGTTATAGATGTATATAAATGTCCCGCGGAGACGTAGAGGCCAGCAAGCCAGGAATGTGATCAAATATTACCGCCGAGATGTTAGGTTGGGTTAGGTTAGGTTATATTACGTTATTGATGTATATAAAGGTCCCACGGAGACGTGGAGGCCATCTCGCCAGGAATGTTGTCAAATATTACCGCCGAGATGATAGGTTGGGTTAGGTTAGGTTATATTACGTTATTGATATATATAAAGGTCCCACGGAGACGTAAATGCCAGCAAGCCAGGAATGTGGTCAAATATTACCGCCGAGATGTTATTTTGGGTTAGGATAGGTTATATTACGTTATGGATGTATATAAATGTACCACGGAGACGTAGAGGCCAACTCGCCAGGAATGTTGTCAGATATTACCGCCGAGATGATAGGTTGGGTTAGGTTAGGTTATATTACGTTATTGATGTATATAAGGGTCCCACGGAGACGTAGATGCCAACAAGCCAGGAATGTGGTAAAATATTACCGCCGAGATGATAGACTGGGTTAGCTTAGCTTATACTATGTTATTGTTGTATATAAAGGTCCGACGGAGACGTATAGGCCAACTCGCCAGGAATGTTGTCAAATATTACCGCCGAGATGATAGGTTGGGTTAGGTTAGGTTATATTACGTTATTGATGTATATGAAGGTCAAACCGAGACGTAGAGGCCAACTCGCCAGGAATGTTGTCAAATATTACCGCCGAGATGTTAGGTTGGGTTAGGTTAGGTTATATTACGTTATTGATGTATATAAAGGTCCCACGGAGACGTAGATGCCAGCAAGCCAGGAATGTGGTCAAATATTACCGCCGAGGTGTTAGGTTGGGTTAGGTTAGGTTATATTACGTTATAGATGTATTTAAAGGTCCCGCGGAGACGTAGAGGCCAGCAAGCCAGGAATGTGATCAAATATTACCGCCGAAATGTTAGGTTGGGTTAGGTTAGGTTATATTACGTTATTGATGTATATAAAGGTCCCACGGAGACGTATAGGCCAACTCGCCAGGAATGTTGTCAAATATTACCGCCGCGATGATAGGTTGGTTTCGGTTATGTTATATTACGTTACTGATGTATATGAAGGTCAAACCGAGACGTAGAGTCCAACAAGCCAGGAATGTGATCAAATATTATCACCGAGATGTTAGGTTGGGTTAGGTCAGGTTATATTACGTTATTGATGTATATAAGGGTCCCACGGAGACGTAGAGGCCAACTCGCCAGGTATGTTTTCAAATATTACCGCCGAGATGATAGACTGGGTTAGCTTAGCTTATACTATGTTATTGTTGTATATAAAGGTCCGACGGAGACGTATAGGCCAACTCGCCAGGAATGTTGTCAAATATTACCGCCGAGATGATAGGTTGGGTTAGGTTAGGTTATATTACGTTATTGATGTATATGAAGGTCAAACCGAGACGTAGAGGCCAACTCGCCAGGAATGTTGTCAAATATTACCGCCGAGATGTTAGGTTGGGTTAGGTTAGGTTATATTACGTTATTGATGTATATAAAGGTCCCACGGAGACGTAGATGCCAGCAAGCCAGGAATGTGGTCAAATATTACCGCCGAGGTGTTAGGTTGGGTTAGGTTAGGTTATATTACGTTATAGATGTATTTAAAGGTCCCGCGGAGACGTGGAGGCCATCTCGCCAGGAATGTTGTCAAATATTACCGCCGAGATGATAGGTTGGGTTAGGTTAGGTTATATTACGTTATTGATGTATATAAATGTACCACGGAGACGTAGAGGCCAACTCGCCATGAATGTTTTCAAATATTACCGCCGAGATGTTAGGTGGGGTTAGGTTAGGTTATATTACGTTATTGATGTATATAAAGGTCCCACGGAGACGTAGAGGCCAACTCGCCAGGAATGTTTTCAAATATTGCCTCCGAGATGTTAGGTAGGTATAGGTTAGGTTATATTACGTTATAGATGTATTTAAGGGTCCCGCGGAGACGTAGAGGCCAGCAAGCCAGGAATGTGATCAAATATTACCGCCGAAATGTTAGGTTGGGTTAGGTTAGGTTATATTACGTTATTGATGTATATAAAGGTCCCACGGAGACGTATAGGCCAACTCGCCAGGAATGTTGTCAAATATTACCGCCGAGATGATAGGTTGGTTTCGGTTATGTTATATTACGTTACTGATGTATATGAAGGTCAAACCGAGATGTAGAGGCCAACAAGCCAGGAATGTGATCAAATATTATCACCGAGATGTTAGGTTGGGTTAGGTCAGGTTATATTACGTTATTGATGTATATAAAGGTCCCACGGAGACGTAGAGGCCAACAAGCCAGGAATGTGTTCAAATATTACCGCCGAGGTGTTAGGTTGGGTTAGGTTAGGTTATATTACGTTATTGATGTATATAAAGGTCCCACGGAGACGTAGAGGCCAACTCGCCAGGAATGTGATCAAATATTACCGCCGAGGTGTTAGGTTGGGTTAGGTTAGGTTATATTACGTTATAGATGTATTTAAAGGTCCCGCGGAGAAGTAGAGGCCAGCAAGCCAGGAATGTGATCAAATATTACCGCCGAGATGTTAGGTTGGGTTAGGTTAGGTTATATTACGTTATTGATGTATATAAAGGTCCCACGGAGACGTATAGGCCAACTCGCCGGGAATGTTGTCAAATATTACCGCCGAGATGTTATTTTGGGTTAGGATAGGTTATATTACGTTATTGATGTATATAAAGGTCCCACGGAGACGTAGATGCCAGCAAGCCAGGAATGTGGTCAAATATTACCGCCGAGGTGTTAGGTTGGGTTAGGTTAGGTTATATTACGTTATAGATGTATTTAAAGGTCCCGCGGAGACGTAGAGGCCAGCAAGCCAGGAATGTGATCAAATATTACCGCCGAAATGTTAGGTTGGGTTAGGTTAGGTTATATTACGTTATTGATGTATATAAAGGTCCCACGGAGACGTATAGGCCAACTCGCCAGGAATGTTGTCAAATATTACCGCCGAGATGATAGGTTGGGTTAGGTTAGGTTATATTACGTTATTGATGTATATGAAGGTCAAACCGAGACGTAGAGGCCAACTCGCCAGGAATGTTGTCAAATATTACCGCCGAGATGTTAGGTTGGGTTAGGTTAGGTTATATTACGTTATTGATGTATATAAAGGTCCCACGGAGACGTAGATGCCAGCAAGCCAGGAATGTGGTCAAATATTACCGCCGAGGTGTTAGGTTGGGTTAGGTTAGGTTATATTACGTTATAGATGTATTTAAAGGTCCCGCGGAGAAGTAGAGGCCAGCAAGCCAGGAATGTGGTCAAATATTACCGCCGAGATGTTAGGTTGGGTTAGGTTAGGTTATATTACGTTATTGATGTATATAAAGGTCCCACGGAGACGTATAGGCCAACTCGCCGGGAATGTTGTCAAATATTACCGCCGATATGTTAGCTTGGGTTAGGTTAGGTTATATTACGTTATGAATGTCTATAAAGGTCCCACGGTGACGTAGAGGCCAAATCGCCAGGAATGTTTTCAAATATTACCGCCGAGATATTAGGTTGGGTTAGGTTAGGTTATATCACGTTATAGATGTATATAAATGTCCCGCGGAGACGTAGAGGCCAGCAAGCCAGGAATGTGATCAAATATTACCGCCGAGATGTTAGGTTGGGTTAGGTTAGGTTATATTACGTTATTGATGTATATAAAGGTCCCACGGAGACGTGGAGGCCATCTCGCCAGGAATGTTGTCAAATATTACCGCCGAGATGATAGGTTGGGTTAGGTTAGGTTATATTACGTTATTGATATATATAAAGGTCCCACGGAGACGTAAATGCCAGCAAGCCAGGAATGTGGTCAAATATTACCGCCGAGATGTTATTTTGGGTTAGGATAGGTTATATTACGTTATTGATGTATATAAATGTACCACGGAGACGTAGAGGCCAACTCGCCAGGAATGTTGTCAAATATTACCGCCGAGATGATAGGTTGGGTTAGGTTAGGTTATATTACGTTATTGATGTATATAAGGGTCCCACGGAGACGTAGATGCCAACAAGCCAGGAATGTGGTAAAATATTACCGCCGAGATGATAGACTGGGTTAGCTTAGCTTATACTATGTTATTGTTGTATATAAAGGTCCGACGGAGACGTATAGGCCAACTCGCCAGGAATGTTGTCAAATATTACCGCCGAGATGATAGGTTGGGTTAGGTTAGGTTATATTACGTTATTGATGTATATGAAGGTCAGACCGAGACGTAGAGGCCAACTCGCCAGGAATGTTGTCAAATATTACCGCCGAGATGTTAGGTTGGGTTAGGTTAGGTTATATTACGTTATTGATGTATATAAAGGTCCCACGGAGACGTAGATGCCAGCAAGCCAGGAATGTGGTCAAATATTACCGCCGAGGTGTTAGGTTGGGTTAGGTTAGGTTATATTACGTTATAGTTTTATTTAAAGGTCCCGCGGAGACGTGGAGGCCATCTCGCCAGGAATGTTGTCAAATATTACCGCCGAGATGATAGGTTGGGTTAGGTTAGGTTATATTACGTTATTGATGTATATAAATGTACCACGGAGACGTAGAGGCCAACTCGCCATGAATGTTTTCAAATATTACCGCCGAGATGTTAGGTGGGGTTAGGTTAGGTTATATTACGTTATTGATGTATATAAAGGTCCCACGGAGACGTAGAGGCCAACTCGCCAGGAATGTTTTCACATATTGCCTCCGAGATGTTAGGTAGGTATAGGTTAGGTTATATTACGTTATAGATGTATTTAAGGGTCCCGCGGAGACGTAGAGGCCAGCAAGCCAGGAATGTGATCAAATATTACCGCCGAAATGTTAGGTTGGGTTAGGTTAGGTTATATTACGGTATTGATGTATATAAAGGTCCCACGGAGACGTATAGGCCAACTCGCCAGGAATGTTGTCAAATATTACCGCCGAGATGATAGGTTGGTTTCGGTTATGTTATATTACGTTACTGATGTATATGAAGGTCAAACCGAGATGTAGAGGCCAACAAGCCAGGAATGTGATCAAATATTATCACCGAGATGTTAGGTTGGGTTAGGTCAGGTTATATTACGTTATTGATGTATATAAAGGTCCCACGGAGACGTAGAGGCCAACTCGCCAGGAATGTTTTCAAATATTGCCTCCGAGATGTTAGGTAGGTATAGGTTAGGTTATATTACGTTATAGATGTATTTAAGGGTCCCGCGGAGACGTAGAGGCCAGCAAGCCAGGAATGTGATCAAATATTACCGCCGAAATGTTAGGTTGGGTTAGGTTAGGTTATATTACGGTATTGATGTATATAAAGGTCCCACGGAGACGTATAGGCCAACTCGCCAGGAATGTTGTCAAATATTACCGCCGAGATGATAGGTTGGTTTCGGTTATGTTATATTACGTTACTGATGTATATGAAGGTCAAACCGAGATGTAGAGGCCAACAAGCCAGGAATGTGATCAAATATTATCACCGAGATGTTAGGTTGGGTTAGGTCAGGTTATATTACGTTATTGATGTATATAAAGGTCCCACGGAGACGTAGATGCCAGCAAGCCAGGAATGTGGTCAAATATTACTGCCGAGATGTTATTTTGGGTTAGGATATGTTATATTACGTTATTGATGTATATAAATGTACCACGGAGACGTAGAGGCCAACTAGCCATGAATGTTTTCAAATATTACCGCCGAGATGTTAGGTTGGGTTAGGTTAGGTTATATTACGTTATAGATGTATATAAAGGTCCCACGGAGACGTAGAGGCCAACTCGCCAGGCATGTTTTCAAATATTACCGCCGAGATGTTAGGTTGGTTTCGGTTATGTTATATTACGTTATTGATGTATATAAAGGTCCCACGGAGACGTATAGGCCAACTCGCCGGGAATGTTGTCAAATATTACCGCCGAGATGTTATTTTGGGTTAGGATAGGTTATATTACGTTATTGATGTATATAAATGTACCACGGAGACGTAGATGCCAGCAAGCCAGGAATGTGGTCAAATATTACCGCCGAGGTGTTAGGTTGGGTTAGGTTAGGTTATATTACGTTATAGATGTATTTAAAGGTCCCGCGGAGACGTAGAGGCCAGCAAGCCAGGAATGTGATCAAATATTACCGCCGAGATGTTAGGTTGGGTTAGGTTAGGTTATATTACCTTATAGATGTATATAAAGGTCCCACGGAGACGTAGAGGCCAACTCGCCAGGAATGTTTTCAAATATTACCGCCGAGATGTTAGGTTGGTTTCGGTTATGTTATATTACGTTATTGATGTATATGAAGGACAACCCGAGACGTAGAGGCCAACTCGCCAGGAATGTTGTCAAATATTACCGCCGAGATGTTACGTTGGGTTAGGTTAGGTTATATTACGTAATTGATGTATATAAAGGTCCCACGGAGACGTAGATGCCAACAAGCCAGGAATGTGGTCAAATATTACCGCCGAGATGTTATTTTGGGTTAGGATAGGTTATATTACGTTATTGATGTATATAAATGTACCACGGAGACGTAGATGCCAGCAAGCCAGGAATGTGGTCAAATATTACCGCCGGGATGTTAGGTTGGGTTAGGTTAGGTTATATTACGTTATTGATGTATACAAAGGTCCCACGGAGACGTATAGGCCAACTCGCCGGGAATGTTGTTAAATATTACCGCCGAGATGTTAGCTTGGGTTAGGTTAGGTTATATTACGTTACGGATGTCTATAAATGTCCCACGGAGACGTAGAGGCCAACTCGCCATGAATGTTTTCAAATATTACCGCCGAGATGTTAGGTTGGGTTAGGTTAGGTTATATTACGTTACAGATGTATATAAAGGTCCCGCGGAGACGTAGATGCCAACAAGCCAGGAATGTGGTCAAATATTACCGCCGCGATGTTATTTTGGGTTAGGATAGGTTATATTACGTTATTGATGTATATAAATGTACCACGGAGACGTAGAGGCCAACTCGCCAGGAATGTTGTCAAATATTACCGCCGAGATGTTACGTTGGGTTAGGTTAGGTTATATTACGTTATGGATGTCTATAAAGGTCCCACGGTGACGTAGAGTCCAATTCGCCATGAATGTTTTCAAATATTACAGCCGAGATGATAGGTTGGGTTAGGTTAGGTTATATTACGTTATTGATGTATATGAAGGTCAAACCGAGACGTAGAGGCCAACTCGCCAGGAATGTTGTCAAATATTACCGCCGAGATGTTAGGTTGGGTTAGGTTAGGTTATATTACGTTATTGATGTATATAAAGGTCCCACGGAGACGTAGATGCCAGCAAGCCAGGAATGTGGTCAAATATTACCGCCGAGGTGTTAGGTTGGTTTAGGTTAGGTTATATTACGTTATTGATGTATTTAAAGGTCCCGCGGGGACGTAGAGGCCAACTCGCCAGGAATGTTTTCAAATATTACCGCCGAGATTTTAGGTTGGTTTCGGTTATGTTATATTACGTTATTGATGTATATGAAGGACAAACCGAGACGTAGAGGCCAACTCGCCAGGAATGTTGTCAAATATTACCGCCGAGATGTTACGTTGGGTTAGGTTAGGTTATATTACGTAATTGATGTATATAAAGGTCCCACGGAGACGTAGATGCCAACAAGCCAGGAATGTGGTCAAATATTACCGCCGAGATGTTAGGTTGGTTTCGGTTATGTTATATTACGTTATTGATGTATATGAAGGACAAACCGAGACGTAGAGGCCAACTCGCCATGAATGTTTTCAAATATTACCGCCGAGATGTTAGGTTGGGTTAGGTTAGGTTATATTACGTTATGGATGTCTATAAAGGTCCCACGGTGACGTAGAGGCCAACTCGCCAGGAATGTTTTCAAATATTACCGCCGGGATGTTAGGTCGGGTTAGGTTAGGTTATATTACGTTATTGATGTATACAAAGGTCCCACGGAGACGTGTAGGCCAACTCGCCGGAAATGTTGTCAAATATTACCGCCGAGATGTTAGCTTGGGTTAGGTTAGGTTATATTACGTTATGGATGTCTATAAAGGTCCCACGGTGACGCAGAGGCCAACTCGCCAGGAATGTTTTCAAATATTACCGCCGAGATGTTAGGTTGGGTTAGGTTAGGTTATATCACGTTATAGATGTATATAAAGGTCCCGCGGAGACGTAGAGGCCAGCAAGCCAGGAATGTGATCAAATATTACCGCCGGGATGTTAGGTTGGGTTAGGTTAGGTTATATTACGTTATTGATGTATACAAAGGTCCCACGGAGACGTATAGGCCAACTCGCCGGGAATGTTGTCAAATATTACCGCCGAGATGTTAGCTTGGGTTAGGTTAGGTTATATTACGTTATGGATGTCTATAAAGGTCCCACGGTGACGTAGAGGCCAACTCGCCAGGAATGTTTTCAAATATTACCGCCGAGATGTTAGGTTGGGTTAGGTTAGGTTATATCACGTTATAGATGTATATAAAGGTCCCGCGGAGACGTAGAGGCCAGCAAGCCAGGAATGTGATCAAATATTATCGCCGAGATGATAGGTTGGGTTAGGTTAGGTTATATTACGTTATTGATATATATAAAGGTCCCACGGAGACGTAGATGCCAGCAAGCCAGGAATGTGGTCAAATATTACTGCCGAGATGTTATTTTGGGTTAGGATATGTTATATTACGTTATTGATGTATATAAATGTACCACGGAGACGTAGAGGCCAACTAGCCATGAATGTTTTCAAATATTACCGCCGAGATGTTAGGTTGGGTTAGGTTAGGTTATATTACGTTATAGATGTATATAAAGGTCCCACGGAGACGTAGAGGCCAACTCGCCAGGCATGTTTTCAAATATTACCGCCGAGATGTTAGGTTGGTTTCGGTTATGTTATATTACGTTATTGATGTATATGAAGGACAAACCGAGACGTAGAGGCCAACTCGCCAGGAATGTTGTCAAATATTACCGCCGAGATGTTACGTTGGGTTAGGATAGGTTATATTACGTTATTGATGTATATAAAGGTCCCACGGAGACGTAGAGGCCAACTCGCCATGAATGTTTTCAAATATTACCGCCGAGATGTTTTGGTTGGGTTAGGTTAGGTTATATTACGTTATAGATGTATATAAAGTTCCCACGGAGACGTAGATGCCAACAAGCCAGGAATGTGGTCAAATATTACCGCCGAGATGTTATTTTGGGTTAGGATAGGTTATATTACGTTATTGATGTATATAAATGTACCACGGAGACGTAGATGCCAGCAAGCCAGGAATGTGGTCAAATATTACCGCCGAGGTGTTAGGTTGGGTTAGGTTAGGTTATATTACGTTATAGATGTATTTAAAGGTCCCGCGGAGACGTAGAGGCCAGCAAGCCAGGAATGTGATCAAATATTACCGCCGAGATGTTAGGTTGGGTTAGGTTAGGTTATATTACGTTATTGATGTATATAAAGGTCCCACGGAGACGTATAGGCCAACTCGCCGGGAATGTTGTCAAATATTACCGCCGAGATGTTAGCTTGGGTTAGGTTAGGTTATATTACGTTATGGATGTCTATAAAGGTCCCACGGTGACGTAGAGGCCAACTCGCCAGGAATGTTTTCAAATATTACCGCCGAGATGTTATTTTGGGTTAGGATAGGTTATATTACGTTATTGATGTATATAAATGTACCACGGAGACGTAGATGCCAGCAAGCCAGGAATGTGGTCAAATATTACCGCCGAGGTGTTAGGTTGGTTTAGGTTAGGTTATATTACGTTATTGATGTATTTAAAGGTCCCGCGGCGACGTAGAGGCCAACTCGCCAGGAATGTTTTCAAATATTACCGCCGAGATGTTAGGTTGGTTTCGGTTATGTTATATTACGTTATTGATGTATATGAAGGACAAACCGAGACGTAGAGGCCAACTCGCCAGGAATGTTGTCAAATATTACCGCCGAGATGTTACGTTGGGTTAGGTTAGGTTATATTACGTAATTGATGTATATAAAGGTCCCACGGAGACGTAGATGCCAACAAGCCAGGAATGTGGTCAAATATTACCGCCGAGATGTTAGGTTGGTTTCGGTTATGTTATATTACGTTATTGATGTATATGAAGGACAAACCGAGACGTAGAGGCCAACTCGCCATGAATGTTTTCAAATATTACCGCCGAGATGTTAGGTTGGGTTAGGTTAGGTTATATTACGTTATGGATGTCTATAAAGGTCCCACGGTGACGTAGAGGCCAACTCGCCAGGAATGTTTTCAAATATTACCGCCGAGATGTTAGGTTGGGTTAGGTTAGGTTATATCACGTTATAGATGTATATAAAGGTCCCGCGGGGACGTAGAGGCCAGCAAGCCAGGAATGTGATCAAATATTACCGCCGGGATGTTAGGTTGGGTTAGGTTAGGTCATATTACGTTATTGATGTATACAAAGGTCCCACGGAGACGTGTAGGCCAACTCGCCGGAAATGTTGTCAAATATTACCGCCGAGATGTTAGCTTGGGTTAGGTTAGGTTATATTACGTTATGGATGTCTATAAAGGTCCCACGGTGACGCAGAGGCCAACTCGCCAGGAATGTTTTCAAATATTACCGCCGAGATGTTAGGTTGGGTTAGGTTAGGTTATATCACGTTATAGATGTATATAAAGGTCCCGCGGAGACGTAGAGGCCAGCAAGCCAGGAATGTGATCAAATATTACCGCCGGGATGTTAGGTTGGGTTAGGTTAGGTTATATTACGTTATTGATGTATACAAAGGTCCCACGGAGACGTATAGGCCAACTCGCCGGGAATGTTGTCAAATATTACCGCCGAGATGTTAGCTTGGGTTAGGTTAGGTTATATTACGTTATGGATGTCTATAAAGGTCCCACGGTGACGTAGAGGCCAACTCGCCAGGAATGTTTTCAAATATTACCGCCGAGATGTTAGGTTGGGTTAGGTTAGGTTATATCACGTTATAGATGTATATAAAGGTCCCGCGGAGACGTAGAGGCCAGCAAGCCAGGAATGTGATCAAATATTATCGCCGAGATGATAGGTTGGGTTAGGTTAGGTTATATTACGTTATTGATATATATAAAGGTCCCACGGAGACGTAGATGCCAGCAAGCCAGGAATGTGGTCAAATATTACTGCCGAGATGTTATTTTGGGTTAGGATATGTTATATTACGTTATTGATGTATATAAATGTACCACGGAGACGTAGAGGCCAACTAGCCATGAATGTTTTCAAATATTACCGCCGAGATGTTAGGTTGGGTTAGGTTAGGTTATATTACGTTATAGATGTATATAAAGGTCCCACGGAGACGTAGAGGCCAACTCGCCAGGCATGTTTTCAAATATTACCGCCGAGATGTTAGGTTGGTTTCGGTTATGTTATATTACGTTATTGATGTATATGAAGGACAAACCGAGACGTAGAGGCCAACTCGCCAGGAATGTTGTCAAATATTACCGCCGAGATGTTACGTTGGGTTAGGATAGGTTATATTACGTTATTGATGTATATAAAGGTCCCACGGAGACGTAGAGGCCAACTCGCCATGAATGTTTTCAAATATTACCGCCGAGATGTTTTGGTTGGGTTAGGTTAGGTTATATTACGTTATAGATGTATATAAAGTTCCCACGGAGACGTAGATGCCAACAAGCCAGGAATGTGGTCAAATATTACCGCCGAGATGTTATTTTGGGTTAGGATAGGTTATATTACGTTATTGATGTATATAAATGTACCACGGAGACGTAGATGCCAGCAAGCCAGGAATGTGGTCAAATATTACCGCCGAGGTGTTAGGTTGGGTTAGGTTAGGTTATATTACGTTATAGATGTATTTAAAGGTCCCGCGGAGACGTAGAGGCCAGCAAGCCAGGAATGTGATCAAATATTACCGCCGAGATGTTAGGTTGGGTTAGGTTAGGTTATATTACGTTATTGATGTATATAAAGGTCCCACGGAGACGTATAGGCCAACTCGCCGGGAATGTTGTCAAATATTACCGTCGAGATGTTAGCTTGGGTTAGGTTAGGTTATATTACGTTATGGATGTCTATAAAGGTCCCACGGTGACGTAGAGGCCAACTCGCCAGGAATGTTTTCAAATATTACCGCCGAGATGTTAGGTTGGGTTAGGTTAGGTTATATTACGTTATTGATGTATATAAAGGTCCCACGGAGACGTAGATGCCAGCAAGCCAGGAATGTGGTCAAATATTACCGCCGAGGTGTTAGGTTGGTTTAGGTTAGGTTATATTACGTTATTGATGTATTTAAAGGTCCCGCGGAGACGTAGAGGCCAACTCGCCAGGAATGTTTTCAAATATTACCGCCGAGATGTTAGGTTGGTTTCGGTTATGTTATATTACGTTATTGATGTATATGAAGGACAAACCGAGACGTAGAGGCCAACTCGCCAGGAATGTTGTCAAATATTACCGCCGAGATGTTACGTTGGGTTAGGTTAGGTTATATTACGTAATTGATGTATATAAAGGTCCCACGGAGACGTAGATGCCAACAAGCCAGGAATGTGGTCAAATATTACCGCCGAGATGTTAGGTTGGTTTCGGTTATGTTATATTACGTTATTGATGTATATGAAGGACAAACCGAGACGTAGAGGCCAACTCGCCATGAATGTTTTCAAATATTACCGCCGAGATGTTAGGTTGGGTTAGGTTAGGTTATATTACGTTATGGATGTCTATAAAGGTCCCACGGTGACGTAGAGGCCAACTCGCCAGGAATGTTTTCAAATATTACCGCCGAGATGTTAGGTTGGGTTAGGTTAGGTTATATCACGTTATAGATGTATATAAAGGTCCCGCGGGGACGTAGAGGCCAGCAAGCCAGGAATGTGATCAAATATTACCGCCGGGATGTTAGGTTGGGTTAGGTTAGGTTATATTACGTTATTGATGTATACAAAGGTCCCACGGAGACGTGTAGGCCAACTCGCCGGAAATGTTGTCAAATATTACCGCCGAGATGTTAGCTTGGGTTAGGTTAGGTTATATTACGTTATGGATGTCTATAAAGGTCCCACGGTGACGCAGAGGCCAACTCGCCAGGAATGTTTTCAAATATTACCGCCGAGATGTTAGGTTGGGTTAGGTTAGGTTATATCACGTTATAGATGTATATAAAGGTCCCGCGGAGACGTAGAGGCCAGCAAGCCAGGAATGTGATCAAATATTACCGCCGGGATGTTAGGTTGGGTTAGGTTAGGTTATATTACGTTATTGATGTATACAAAGGTCCCACGGAGACGTATAGGCCAACTCGCCGGGAATGTTGTCAAATATTACCGCCGAGATGTTAGCTTGGGTTAGGTTAGGTTATATTACGTTATGGATGTCTATAAAGGTCCCACGGTGACGTAGAGGCCAACTCGCCAGGAATGTTTTCAAATATTACCGCCGAGATGTTAGGTTGGGTTAGGTTAGGTTATATCACGTTATAGATGTATATAAAGGTCCCGCGGAGACGTAGAGGCCAGCAAGCCAGGAATGTGATCAAATATTATCGCCGAGATGATAGGTTGGGTTAGGTTAGGTTATATTACGTTATTGATATATATAAAGGTCCCACGGAGACGTAGATGCCAGCAAGCCAGGAATGTGGTCAAATATTACTGCCGAGATGTTATTTTGGGTTAGGATATGTTATATTACGTTATTGATGTATATAAATGTACCACGGAGACGTAGAGGCCAACTAGCCATGAATGTTTTCAAATATTACCGCCGAGATGTTAGGTTGGGTTAGGTTAGGTTATATTACGTTATAGATGTATATAAAGGTCCCACGGAGACGTAGAGGCCAACTCGCCAGGCATGTTTTCAAATATTACCGCCGAGATGTTAGGTTGGTTTCGGTTATGTTATATTACGTTATTGATGTATATGAAGGACAAACCGAGACGTAGAGGCTAACTCGCCAGGAATGTTGTCAAATATTACCGCCGAGATGTTACGTTGGGTTAGGATAGGTTATATTACGTTATTGATGTATATAAAGGTCCCACGGAGACGTAGAGGCCAACTCGCCATGAATGTTTTCAAATATTACCGCCGAGATGTTTTGGTTGGGTTAGGTTAGGTTATATTACGTTATAGATGTATATAAAGTTCCCACGGAGACGTAGATGCCAACAAGCCAGGAATGTGGTCAAATATTACCGCCGAGATGTTATTTTGGGTTAGGATAGGTTATATTACGTTATTGATGTATATAAAGGTCCCACGGAGACGTATAGGCCAACTCGCCGGGAATGTTGTCAAATATTACCGCCGAGATGTTAGCTTGGGTTAGGTTATGTTATATTACGTTATGGATGTCTATAAAGGTCCCACGGTGACGTAGAGGCCAACTCGCCAGGAATGTTTTCAAATATTACCGCCGAGATGTTAGGTTGGGTTAGGTTAGGTTATATCACGTTATAGATCTATATAAAGGTCCCGCGGAGACGTAGAGGCCAGCAAGCCAGGAATGTGATCAAATATTACCGCCGAGATGTTAGGTTGGGTTAGGTTAGGTTATATTACGTTATTGATGTATATAAATGTCCCACGGAGACGTGGAGGCCAACTCGCCAGGAATGTTGTCAAATATTACCGCCGAGATGTTACGTTGGGTTAGGTTAGGTTATATTACGTAATTGATGTATATAAAGGTCCCAACGGAGACGTAGATGCCAACAAGCCAGGAATGTGGTCAAACATTACCGCCGAGATGTTATTTTGGGTTAGGATAGGTTATATTACGTTATTGATGTATATAAATGTACCACGGAGACGTAGATGCCAGCAAGCCAGGAATGTGGTCAAATATTACCGCCGAGATGTTATTTTGGGTTAGGATAGGTTATATTACGTTATTGATGTATATAAATGTACCACGGAGACGTAGATGCCAGCAAGCCAGGAATGTGGTCAAATATTACCGCCGAGGTGTTAGGTTGGGTTAGGTTAGTTTATATTACGTTATAGATGTATTTAAAGGTCCCGCGGAGACGTAGAGGCCAGCAAGCCAGGAATGTGATCAAATATTACCGCCGAGATGTTAGGTTGGGTTAGGTTAGCTTATATTACGTTATTGATGTATATAAAGGTCCCACGGAGACGTATAGGCCAACTCGCCGGGAATGTTGTCAAATATTACCGCCGAGATGTTAGCTTGGGTTAGGTTAGGTTATATTACGTTATGGATGTCTATAAAGGTCCCACGGTGACGTAGAGGCCAACTCGCCAGGAATGTTTTCAAATATTGCCGCCGAGATGTTAGGTTGGGTTAGGTTAGGTTATATCACGTTATAGATGTATATAAAGGTCCCGCGGAGACGTAGAGGCCAGCAAGCCAGGAATGTGATCAAATATTACCGCCGGGATGTTAGGTTGGGTTAGGTTAGGTTATATTACGTTATTGATGTATACAAAGGTCCCACGGAGACGTATAGGCCAACTCGCCGGGAATGTTGTCAAATATTACCGCCGAGATGTTAGCTTGGGTTAGGTTAGGTTATATTACGTTATGGATGTCTATAAAGGTCCCACGGTGACGTAGAGGCCAACTCGCCAGGAATGTTTTCAAATATTACCGCCGAGATGTTAGGTTGGGTTAGGTTAGGTTATATCACGTTATAGATGTATATAAAGGTCCCGCGGAGACGTAGAGGCCAGCAAGCCAGGAATGTGATCAAATATTATCGCCGAGATGATAGGTTGGGTTAGGTTAGGTTATATTACGTTATTGATATATATAAAGGTCCCACGGAGACGTAGATGCCAGCAAGCCAGGAATGTGGTCAAATATTACTGCCGAGATGTTATTTTGGGTTAGGATATGTTATATTACGTTATTGATGTATATAAATGTACCACGGAGACGTAGAGGCCAACTAGCCATGAATGTTTTCAAATATTACCGCCGAGATGTTAGGTTGGGTTAGGTTAGGTTATATTACGTTATAGATGTATATAAAGGTCCCACGGAGACGTAGAGGCCAACTCGCCAGGCATGTTTTCAAATATTACCGCCGAGATGTTAGGTTGGTTTCGGTTATGTTATATAACGTTATTGATGTATATGAAGGACAAACCGAGACGTAGAGGCCAACTCGCCAGGAATGTTGTCAAATATTACCGCCGAGATGTTACGTTGGGTTAGGATAGGTTATATTACGTTATTGATGTATATAAAGGTCCCACGGAGACGTAGAGGCCAACTCGCCATGAATGTTTTCAAATATTACCGCCGAGATGTTTTGGTTGGGTTAGGTTAGGTTATATTACGTTATAGATGTATATAAAGTTCCCACGGAGACGTAGATGCCAACAAGCCAGGAATGTGGTCAAATATTACCGCCGAGATGTTATTTTGGGTTAGGATAGGTTATATTACGTTATTGATGTATATAAATGTACCACGGAGACGTAGATGCCAGCATGCCAGGAATGTGGTCAAATATTACCGCCGAGGTGTTAGGTTGGGTTAGGTTAGGTTATATTACGTTATAGATGTATTTAAAGGTCCCGCGGAGACGTAGAGGCCAGCAAGCCAGGAATGTGATCAAATATTACCGCCGAGATGTTAGGTTGGGTTAGGTTAGGTTATATTACGTTATTGATGTATATAAAGGTCCCACAGAGACGTATAGGCCAACTCGCCGGGAATGTTGTCAAATATTACCGCCGAGATGTTAGCTTGGGTTAGGTTAGGTTATATTACGTTATGGATGTCTATAAAGGTCCCACGGTGACGTAGAGGCCAACTCGCCAGGAATGTTTTCAAATATTACCGCCGAGATGTTAGGTTGGGTTAGGTTAGGTTATATCACGTTATAGATCTATATAAAGGTCCCGCGGAGACGTAGAGGCCAGCAAGCCAGGAATGTGATCAAATATTACCGCCGAGATGTTAGGTTGGGTTAGGTTAGGTTATATTACGTTATTGATGTATATAAATGTCCCACGGAGACGTGGAGGCCAACTCGCCAGGAATGTTGTCAAATATTACCGCCGAGATGTTACGTTGGGTTAGGTTAGGTTATATTACGTAATTGATGTATATAAAGGTCCCACGGAGACGTAGATGCCAACAAGCCAGGAATGTGGTCAAATATTACCGCCGAGATGTTAGGTTGGTTTCGGTTATGTTATATTACGTTATTGATGTATATGAAGGACAAACCGAGACGTAGAGGCCAACTCGCCATGAATGTTTTCAAATATTACCGCCGAGATGTTAGGTTGGGTTAGGTTAGGTTATATTACGTTATGGATGTCTATAAAGGTCCCACGGTGACGTAGAGGCCAACTCGCCAGGAATGTTTTCAAATATTATCGCCGAGATGATAGGTTGGGTTAGGTTAGGTTATATTACGTTATTGATATATATAAAGGTCCCACGGAGACGTAGATGCCAGCAAGCCAGGAATGTGGTCAAATATTACTGCCGAGATGTTATTTTGGGTTAGGATATGTTATATTACGTTATTGATGTATATAAATGTACCACGGAGACGTAGAGGCCAACTAGCCATGAATGTTTTCAAATATTACCGCCGAGATGTTAGGTTGGGTTAGGTTAGGTTATATTACGTTATAGATGTATATAAAGGTCCCACGGAGACGTAGAGGCCAACTCGCCAGGCATGTTTTCAAATATTACCGCCGAGATGTTAGGTTGGTTTCGGTTATGTTATATTACGTTATTGATGTATATGAAGGACAAACCGAGACGTAGAGGCTAACTCGCCAGGAATGTTGTCAAATATTACCGCCGAGATGTTACGTTGGGTTAGGATAGGTTATATTACGTTATTGATGTATATAAAGGTCCCACGGAGACGTAGAGGCCAACTCGCCATGAATGTTTTCAAATATTACCGCCGAGATGTTTTGGTTGGGTTAGGTTAGGTTATATTACGTTATAGATGTATATAAAGTTCCCACGGAGACGTAGATGCCAACAAGCCAGGAATGTGGTCAAATATTACCGCCGAGATGTTATTTTGGGTTAGGATAGGTTATATTACGTTATTGATGTATATAAATGTACCACGGAGACGTAGATGCCAGCAAGCCAGGAATGTGGTCAAATATTACCGCCGAGGTGTTAGGTTGGGTTAGGTTAGGTTATATTACGTTATAGATGTATTTAAAGGTCCCGCGGAGACGTAGAGGCCAGCAAGCCAGGAATGTGATCAAATATTACCGCCGAGATGTTAGGTTGGGTTAGGTTAGGTTATATTACGTTATTGATGTATATAAAGGTCCCACGGAAACGTATAGGCCAACTCGCCGGGAATGTTGTCAAATATTACCGCCGAGATGTTAGCTTGGGTTAGGTTATGTTATATTACGTTATAGATGTATATAAAGGTCCCACGGAGACGTAGAGGCCAACTCGCCAGGCATGTTTTCAAATATTACCGCCGAGATGTTAGGTTGGTTTCGGTTATGTTATATTACGTTATTGATGTATATGAAGGACAAACCGAGACGTAGAGGCTAACTCGCCAGGAATGTTGTCAAATATTACCGCCGAGATGTTACGTTGGGTTAGGTTAGGTTATATTACGTAATTGATGTATATAAAGGTCCCAACGGAGACGTAGATGCCAACAAGCCAGGAATGTGGTCAAACATTACCGCCGAGATGTTATTTTGGGTTAGGATAGGTTATATTACGTTATTGATGTATATAAATGTACCACGGAGACGTAGATGCCAGCAAGCCAGGAATGTGGTCAAATATTACCGCCGAGATGTTATTTTGGGTTAGGATAGGTTATATTACGTTATTGATGTATATAAATGTACCACGGAGACGTAGATGCCAGCAAGCCAGGAATGTGGTCAAATATTACCGCCGAGGTGTTAGGTTGGGTTAGGTTAGGTTATATTACGTTATAGATGTATTTAAAGGTCCCGCGGAGACGTAGAGGCCAGCAAGCCAGGAATGTGATCAAATATTACCGCCGAGATGTTAGGTTGGGTTAGGTTAGGTTATATTACGTTATTGATGTATATAAAGGTCCCACGGATACGTATAGGCCAACTCGCCGGGAATGTTGTCAAATATTACCGCCGAGATGTTAGCTTGGGTTAGGTTATGTTATATTACGTTATGGATGTCTATAAAGGTCCCACGGTGACGTAGAGGCCAACTCGCCAGGAATGTTTTCAAATATTACCGCCGAGATGTTAGGTTGGGTTAGGTTAGGTTATATCACGTTATAGATCTATATAAAGGTCCCGCGGAGACGTAGAGGCCAGCAAGCCAGGAATGTGATCAAATATTACCGCCGAGATGTTAGGTTGGGTTAGGTTAGGTTATATTACGTTATTGATGTATATAAATGGCCCACGGAGACGTGGAGGCCAACTCGCCAGGAATGTTGTCAAATATTACCGCCGAGATGTTACGTTGGGTTAGGTTAGGTTATATTACGTAATTGATGTATATAAAGGTCCCAACGGAGACGTAGATGCCAACAAGCCAGGAATGTGGTCAAACATTACCGCCGAGATGTTATTTTGGGTTAGGATAGGTTATATTACGTTATTGATGTATATAAATGTACCACGGAGACGTAGATGCCAGCAAGCCAGGAATGTGGTCAAATATTACCGCCGAGATGTTATTTTGGGTTAGGATAGGTTATATTACGTTATTGATGTATATAAATGTACCACGGAGACGTACATGCCAGCAAGCCAGGAATGTGGTCAAATATTACCGCCGAGGTGTTAGGTTGGGTTAGGTTAGGTTATATTACGTTATAGATGTATTTAAAGGTCCCGCGGAGACGTAGAGGCCAGCAAGCCAGGAATGTGATCAAATATTACCGCCGAGATGTTAGGTTGGGTTAGGTTAGGTTATATTACGTTATTGATGTATATAAAGGTCCCACGGATACGTATAGGCCAACTCGCCGGAAATGTTGTCAAATATTACCGCCGAGATGTTAGCTTGGGTTAGGTTAGGTTATATTACGTTATGGATGTCTATAAAGGTCCCACGGTGACGTAGAGGCCAACTCGCCAGGAATGTTTTCAAATATTGCCGCCGAGATGTTAGGTTGGGTTAGGTTAGGTTATATCACGTTATAGATGTATATAAAGGTCCCGCGGAGACGTAGAGGCCAGCAAGCCAGGAATGTGATCAAATATTACCGCCAGGATGTTAGGTTGGGTTAGGTTAGGTTATATTACGTTATTGATGTATACAAAGGTCCCACGGAGACGTATAGGCCAACTCGCCGGGAATGTTGTCAAATATTACCGCCGAGATGTTAGCTTGGGTTAGGTTAGGTTATATTACGTTATGGATGTCTATAAAGGTCCCACGGTGACGTAGAGGCCAACTCGCCAGGAATGTTTTCAAATATTACCGCCGAGATGTTAGGTTGGGTTAGGTTAGGTTATATCACGTTATAGATGTATATAAAGGTCCCGCGGAGATGTAGAGGCCAGCAAGCCAGGAATGTGATCAAATATTATCGCCGAGATGATAGGTTGGGTTAGGTTAGGTTATATTACGTTATTGATATATATAAAGGTCCCACGGAGACGTAGATGCCAGCAAGCCAGGAATGTGGTCAAATATTACTGCCGAGATGTTATTTTGGGTTAGGATATGTTATATTACGTTATTGATGTATATAAATGTACCACGGAGACGTAGAGGCCAACTAGCCATGAATGTTTTCAAATATTACCGCCGAGATGTTAGGTTGGGTTAGGTTAGGTTATATTACGTTATAGATGTATATAAAGGTCCCACGGAGACGTAGAGGCCAACTCGCCAGGCATGTTTTCAAATATTACCGCCGAGATGTTAGGTTGGTTTCGGTTATGTTATATTACGTTATTGATGTATATGAAGGACAAACCGAGACGTAGAGGCCAACTCGCCAGGAATGTTGTCAAATATTACCGCCGAGATGTTACGTTGGGTTAGGATAGGTTATATTACGTTATTGATGTATATAAAGGTCCCACGGAGACGTAGAGGCCAACTCGCCATGAATGTTTTCAAATATTACCGCCGAGATGTTTTGGTTGGATTAGGTTAGGTTATATTACGTTATAGATGTATATAAAGTTCCCACGGAGACGTAGATGCCAACAAGCCAGGAATGTGGTCAAATATTACCGCCGAGATGTTATTTTGGGTTAGGATAGGTTATATTACGTTATTGATGTATATAAATGTACCACGGAGACGTAGATGCCAGCAAGCCAGGAATGTGGTCAAATATTACCGCCGAGGTGTTAGGTTGGGTTAGGTTAGGTTATATTACGTTATAGATGTATTTAAAGGTCCCGCGGAGACGTAGAGGCCAGCAAGCCAGGAATGTGATCAAATATTACCGCCGAGATGTTAGGTTGGGTTAGGTTAGGTTATATTACGTTATTGATGTATATAAAGGTCCCACGGAGACGTATAGGCCAACTCGCCGGGAATGTTGTCAAATATTACCGCCGAGATGTTAGCTTGGGTTAGGTTAGGTTTTATTACGTTATGGATGTCTATAAAGGTCCCACGGTGACGTAGAGGCCAACTCGCCAGGAATGTTTTCAAATATTACCGCCGAGATGTTAGGTTGGGTTAGGTTAGGTTATATCACGTTATAGATCTATATAAAGGTCCCGCGGCGACGTAGAGGCCAGCAAGCCAGGAATGTGATCAAATATTACCGCCGAGATGTTAGGTTGGGTTAGGTTAGGTTATATTACGTTATTGATGTATATAAATGTCCCACGGAGACGTGGAGGCCAACTCGCCAGGAATGTTGTCAAATATTACCGCCGAGATGTTACGTTGGGTTAGGTTAGGTTATATTACGTAATTGATGTATATAAAGGTCCCAACGGAGACGTAGATGCCAACAAGCCAGGAATGTGGTCAAACATTACCGCCGAGATGTTATTTTGGGTTAGGATAGGTTATATTACGTTATTGATGTATATAAATGTACCACGGAGACGTAGATGCCAGCAAGCCAGGAATGTGGTCAAATATTACCGCCGAGATGTTATTTTGGGTTAGGATAGGTTATATTACGTTATTGATGTATATAAATGTACCACGGAGACGTAGATGCCAGCAAGCCAGGAATGTGGTCAAATATTACCGCCGAGGTGTTAGGTTGGGTTAGGTTAGGTTATATTACGTTATTGATGTATATAAATGTCCCACGGAGACGTGGAGGCCAACTCGCCAGGAATGTTGTCAAATATTACCGCCGAGATGTTACGTTGGGTTAGGTTAGGTTATATTACGTTATGGATGTCTATAAAGGTCCCACGGTGACGTAGAGGCCAACTCGCCAGGAATGTTTTCAAATATTACCGCCGAGATGTTAGGTTGGGTTAGGTTAGGTTATATCACGTTATAGATGTATATAAAGGTCCCGCGGAGACGTAGAGGCCAGCAAGCCAGGAATGTGATCAAATATTATCGCCGAGATGATAGGTTGGGTTAGGTTAGGTTATATTACGTTATTGATATATATAAAGGTCCCACGGAGACGTAGATGCCAGCAAGCCAGGAATGTGGTCAAATATTACTGCCGAGATGTTATTTTGGGTTAGGATATGTTATATTACGTTATTGATGTATATAAATGTACCACGGAGACGTAGAGGCCAACTAGCCATGAATGTTTTCAAATATTACCGCCGAGATGTTAGGTTGGGTTAGGTTAGGTTATATTACGTTATAGATGTATATAAAGGTCCCACGGAGACGTAGAGGCCAACTCGCCAGGCATGTTTTCAAATATTACCGCCGAGATGTTAGGTTGGTTTCGGTTATGTTATATTACGTTATTGATGTATATGAAGGACAAACCGAGACGTAGAGGCCAACTAGCCAGGAATGTTGTCAAATATTACCGCCGAGATGTTACGTTGGGTTAGGATAGGTTATATTACGTTATTGATGTATATAAAGGTCCCACGGAGACGTAGAGGCCAACTCGCCATGAATGTTTTCAAATATTACCGCCGAGATGTTTTGGTTGGGTTAGGTTAGGTTATATTACGTTATAGATGTATATAAAGTTCCCACGGAGACGTAGATGCCAACAAGCCAGGAATGTGGTCAAATATTACCGCCGAGATGTTATTTTGGGTTAGGATAGGTTATATTACGTTATTGATGTATATAAATGTACCACGGAGACGTAGATGCCAGCAAGCCAGGAATGTGGTCAAATATTACCGCCGAGGTGTTAGGTTGGGTTAGGTTAGGTTATATTACGTTATAGATGTATTTAAAGGTCCCGCGGAGACGTAGAGGCCAGCAAGCCAGGAATGTGATCAAATATTACCGCCGAGATGTTAGGTTGGGTTAGGTTAGGTTATATTACGTTATTGATGTATATAAAGGTCCCACGGAGACGTATAGGCCAACTCGCCGGGAATGTTGTCAAATATTACCGCCGAGATGTTAGCTTGGGTTAGGTTAGGTTATATTACGTTATGGATGTCTATAAAGGTCCCACGGTGACGTAGAGGCCAACTCGCCAGGAATGTTTTCAAATATTACCGCCGAGATGTTAGGTTGGGTTAGGTTAGGTTATATCACGTTATAGATCTATATAAAGGTCCCGCGGAGACGTAGAGGCCAGCAAGCCAGGAATGTGATCAAATATTACCGCCGAGATGTTAGGTTGGGTTAGGTTAGGTTATATTACGTTATTGATGTATATAAATGTCCCACGGAGACGTGGAGGCCAACTCGCCAGGAATGTTGTCAAATATTACCGCCGAGATGTTACGTTGGGTTAGGTTAGGTTATATTACGTAATTGATGTATATAAAGGTCCCAACGGAGACGTAGATGCCAACAAGCCAGGAATGTGGTCAAACATTACCGCCGAGATGTTATTTTGGGTTAGGATAGGTTATATTACGTTATTGATGTATATAAATGTACCACGGAGACGTAGATGCCAGCAAGCCAGGAATGTGGTCAAATATTACCGCCGAGATGTTATTTTGGGTTAGGATAGGTTATATTACGTTATTGATGTATATAAATGTACCACGGAGACGTAGATGCCAGCAAGCCAGGAATGTGGTCAAATATTACCGCCGAGGTGTTAGGTTGGGTTAGGTTAGGTTATATTACGTTATTGATGTATATAAATGTCCCACGGAGACGTGGAGGCCAACTCGCCAGGAATGTTGTCAAATATTACCGCCGAGATGTTACGTTGGGTTAGGTTAGGTTATATTACGTAATTGATGTATATAAAGGTCCCAACGGAGACGTAGATGCCAACAAGCCAGGAATGTGGTCAAACATTACCGCCGAGATGTTATTTTGGGTTAGGATAGGTTATATTACGTTATTGATGTATATAAATGTACCACGGAGACGTAGATGCCAGCAAGCCAGGAATGTGGTCAAATATTACCGCCGAGATGTTATTTTGGGTTAGGATAGGTTATATTACGTTATTGATGTATATAAATGTACCACGGAGACGTAGATGCCAGCAAGCCAGGAATGTGGTCAAATATTACCGCCGAGGTGTTAGGTTGGGTTAGGTTAGGTTATATTACGTTATAGATGTATATAAATGTCCCACGGAGACGTGGAGGCCAACTCGCCAGGAATGTTGTCAAATATTACCGCCGAGATGTTACGTTGGGTTAGGTTAGGTTATATTACGTAATTGATGTATATAAAGGTCCCAACGGAGACGTAGATGCCAACAAGCCAGGAATGTGGTCAAACATTACCGCCGAGATGTTATTTTGGGTTAGGATAGGTTATATTACGTTATTGATGTATATAAATGTACCACGGAGACGTAGATGCCAGCAAGCCAGGAATGTGGTCAAATATTACCGCCGAGATGTTATTTTGGGTTAGGATAGGTTATATTACGTTATTGATGTATATAAATGTACCACGGAGACGTAGATGCCAGCAAGCCAGGAATGTGGTCAAATATTACCGCCGAGGTGTTAGGTTGGGTTAGGTTAGGTTATATTACGTTATAGATGTATTTAAAGGTCCCGCGGAGACGTAGAGGCCAACTCGCCAGGAATGTTTTCAAATATTACCGCCGAGATGTTAGGTTGGGTTAGGTTAGGTTATATTACGTTATAGATGTAGATAAAGGTCCCACGGAGACGTAGAGGCCAACAAGCCAGGAATGTGGTCAAATATTACCGCCGAGATGTTAGGTTGGTTTCGGTTATGTTATATTACGTTATTGATGTAAATGAAGGACAAACCGAGACGTAGAGGCCAACTCGCCAGGAATGTTGTCAAATATTACCGCCGAGATGTTACGTTGGGTTAGGTTAGGTTATATTACGTAAATGATGTATATAAAGGTCCCACGGAGACGTAGATGCCAACAAGCCAGGAATGTGGTCAAATATTACCGCCGAGATGTTATTTTGGGTTAGGATAGGTTATATTACGTTATTGATGTATATAAAGGTCCCACGGAGACGTAGAGGCCAACTCGCCAGGAATGTTTTCAAATATTACCGCCGAGATGTTAGGTTGGGTTAGGTTAGGTTATATCACGTTATAGATGTATATAAAGGTCCCGCGGAGACGTAGAGGCCAGCAAGCCAGGAATGTGATCAAATATTACCGCCGAGATGTTAGGTTGGGTTAGGTTAGGTTATATTACGTTATTGATGTATATAAATGTCCCACGGAGACGTGGAGGCCAACTCGCCAGGAATGTTGTCAAATATTACCGCCGAGATGTTACGTTGGGTTAGGTTAGGTTATATTACGTAATTGATGTATATAAAGGTCCCACGGAGACGTAGATGCCAACAAGACAGGAATGTGGTCAAACATTACCGCCGAGATGTTACGTTGGGTTAGGTTAGGTTATATTACGTAATTGATGTATATAAAGGTCCCAACGGAGACGTAGATGCCAACAAGCCAGGAATGTGGTCAAACATTACCGCCGAGATGTTATTTTGGGTTAGGATAGGTTATATTACGTTATTGATGTATATAAATGTACCACGGAGACGTAGATGCCAGCAAGCCAGGAATGTGGTCAAATATTACCGCCGAGATGTTATTTTGGGTTAGGATAGGTTATATTACGTTATTGATGTATATAAAGGTCCCGCGGAGACGTAGAGGCCAGCAAGCCAGGAATGTGATCAAATATTACCGCCGGGATGTTAGGTTGGGTTAGGTTAGGTTATATTACGTTATTGATGTATACAAAGGTCCCACGGAGACGTATAGGCCAACTCGCCGGGAATGTTGTCAAATATTACCGCCGAGATGTTAGCTTGGGTTAGGTTAGGTTATATTACGTTATGGATGTCTATAAAGGTCCCACGGTGACGTAGAGGCCAACTCGCCAGGAATGTTTTCAAATATTACCGCCGAGATGTTAGGTTGGGTTAGGTTAGGTTATATCACGTTATAGATGTATATAAAGGTCCCGCGGAGACGTAGAGGCCAGCAAGCCAGGAATGTGATCAAATATTATCGCCGAGATGATAGGTTGGGTTAGGTTAGGTTATATTACGTTATTGATATATATAAAGGTCCCACGGAGACGTAGATGCCAGCAAGCCAGGAATGTGGTCAAATATTACTGCCGAGATGTTATTTTGGGTTAGGATATGTTATATTACGTTATTGATGTATATAAATGTACCACGGAGACGTAGAGGCCAACTAGCCATGAATGTTTTCAAATATTACCGCCGAGATGTTAGGTTGGGTTAGGTTAGGTTATATTACGTTATAGATGTATATAAAGGTCCCACGGAGACGTAGAGGCCAACTCGCCAGGCATGTTTTCAAATATTACCGCCGAGATGTTAGGTTGGTTTCGGTTATGTTATATTACGTTATTGATGTATATGAAGGACAAACCGAGACGTAGAGGCCAACTCGCCAGGAATGTTGTCAAATATTACCGCCGAGATGTTACGTTGGGTTAGGATAGGTTATATTACGTTATTGATGTATATAAAGGTCCCACGGAGACGTAGAGGCCAACTCGCCATGAATGTTTTCAAATATTACCGCCGAGATGTTTTGGTTGGGTTAGGTTAGGTTATATTACGTTATAGATGTATATAAAGTTCCCACGGAGACGTAGATGCCAACAAGCCAGGAATGTGGTCAAATATTACCGCCGAGATGTTATTTTGGGTTAGGATAGGTTATATTACGTTATTGATGTATATAAATGTACCACGGAGACGTAGATGCCAGCAAGCCAGGAATGTGGTCAAATATTACCGCCGAGGTGTTAGGTTGGGTTAGGTTAGGTTATATTACGTTATAGATGTATTTAAAGGTCCCGCGGAGACGTAGAGGCCAGCAAGCCAGGAATGTGATCAAATATTACCGCCGAGATGTTAGGTTGGGTTAGGTTAGGTTATATTACGTTATTGATGTATATAAAGGTCCCACGGAGACGTATAGGCCAACTCGCCGGGAATGTTGTCAAATATTACCGCCGAGATGTTAGCTTGGGTTAGGTTAGGTTATATTACGTTATGGATGTCTATAAAGGTCCCACGGTGACGTAGAGGCCAACTCGCCAGGAATGTTTTCAAATATTACCGCCGAGATGTTAGGTTGGGTTAGGTTAGGTTATATCACGTTATAGATCTATATAAAGGTCCCGCGGAGACGTAGAGGCCAGCAAGCCAGGAATGTGATCAAATATTACCGCCGAGATGTTAGGTTGGGTTAGGTTAGGTTATATTACGTTATTGATGTATATAAATGTCCCACGGAGACGTGGAGGCCAACTCGCCAGGAATGTTGTCAAATATTACCGCCGAGATGTTACGTTGGGTTAGGTTAGGTTATATTACGTAATTGATGTATATAAAGGTCCCAACGGAGACGTAGATGCCAACAAGCCAGGAATGTGGTCAAACATTACCGCCGAGATGTTATTTTGGGTTAGGATAGGTTATATTACGTTATTGATGTATATAAATGTACCACGGAGACGTAGATGCCAGCAAGCCAGGAATGTGGTCAAATATTACCGCCGAGATGTTATTTTGGGTTAGGATAGGTTATATTACGTTATTGATGTATATAAATGTACCACGGAGACGTAGATGCCAGCAAGCCAGGAATGTGGTCAAATATTACCGCCGAGGTGTTAGGTTGGGTTAGGTTAGGTTATATTACGTTATTGATGTATATAAATGTCCCACGGAGACGTGGAGGCCAACTCGCCAGGAATGTTGTCAAATATTACCGCCGAGATGTTACGTTGGGTTAGGTTAGGTTATATTACGTAATTGATGTATATAAAGGTCCCAACGGAGACGTAGATGCCAACAAGCCAGGAATGTGGTCAAACATTACCGCCGAGATGTTATTTTGGGTTAGGATAGGTTATATTACGTTATTGATGTATATAAATGTACCACGGAGACGTAGATGCCAGCAAGCCAGGAATGTGGTCAAATATTACCGCCGAGATGTTATTTTGGGTTAGGATAGGTTATATTACGTTATTGATGTATATAAATGTACCACGGAGACGTAGATGCCAGCAAGCCAGGAATGTGGTCAAATATTACCGCCGAGGTGTTAGGTTGGGTTAGGTTAGGTTATATTACGTTATAGATGTATATAAATGTCCCACGGAGACGTGGAGGCCAACTCGCCAGGAATGTTGTCAAATATTACCGCCGAGATGTTACGTTGGGTTAGGTTAGGTTATATTACGTAATTGATGTATATAAAGGTCCCAACGGAGACGTAGATGCCAACAAGCCAGGAATGTGGTCAAACATTACCGCCGAGATGTTATTTTGGGTTAGGATAGGTTATATTACGTTATTGATGTATATAAATGTACCACGGAGACGTAGAT
This sequence comes from Xylocopa violacea, assembly GCA_963969225.1. Lineage (NCBI taxonomy): Eukaryota > Metazoa > Arthropoda > Insecta > Hymenoptera > Apidae > Xylocopa > Xylocopa violacea. The sequence goes on from CAXAJV010000977.1 coordinate 6,106,112, forward strand.
GCCAGCAAGCCAGGAATGTGGTCAAATATTACCGCCGAGATGTTATTTTGGGTTAGGATAGGTTATATTACGTTATTGATGTATATAAATGTACCACGGAGACGTAGATGCCAGCAAGCCAGGAATGTGGTCAAATATTACCGCCGAGGTGTTAGGTTGGGTTAGGTTAGGTTATATTACGTTATAGATGTATTTAAAGGTCCCGCGGAGACGTAGAGGCCAACTCGCCAGGAATGTTTTCAAATATTACCGCCGAGATGTTAGGTTGGGTTAGGTTAGGTTATATTACGTTATAGATGTAGATAAAGGTCCCACGGAGACGTAGAGGCCAACAAGCCAGGAATGTGGTCAAATATTACCGCCGAGATGTTAGGTTGGTTTCGGTTATGTTATATTACGTTATTGATGTAAATGAAGGACAAACCGAGACGTAGAGGCCAACTCGCCAGGAATGTTGTCAAATATTACCGCCGAGATGTTACGTTGGGTTAGGTTAGGTTATATTACGTAAATGATGTATATAAAGGTCCCACGGAGACGTAGATGCCAACAAGCCAGGAATGTGGTCAAATATTACCGCCGAGATGTTATTTTGGGTTAGGATAGGTTATATTACGTTATTGATGTATATAAAGGTCCCACGGAGACGTAGAGGCCAACTCGCCAGGAATGTTTTCAAATATTACCGCCGAGATGTTAGGTTGGGTTAGGTTAGGTTATATCACGTTATAGATGTATATAAAGGTCCCGCGGAGACGTAGAGGCCAGCAAGCCAGGAATGTGATCAAATATTACCGCCGAGATGTTAGGTTGGGTTAGGTTAGGTTATATTACGTTATTGATGTATATAAATGTCCCACGGAGACGTGGAGGCCAACTCGCCAGGAATGTTGTCAAATATTACCGCCGAGATGTTACGTTGGGTTAGGTTAGGTTATATTACGTAATTGATGTATATAAAGGTCCCACGGAGACGTAGATGCCAACAAGACAGGAATGTGGTCAAACATTACCGCCGAGATGTTATTTTGGGTTAGGATAGGTTATATTACGTTATTGATGTATATAAATGTACCACGGAGACGTAGATGCCAGCAAGCCAGGAATGTGGTCAAATATTACCGCCGAGATGTTATTTTGGGTTAGGATAGGTTATATTACGTTATTGATGTATATAAATGTACCACGGAGACGTAGATGCCAGCAAGCCAGGAATGTGGTCAAATATTACCGCCGAGGTGTTAGGTTGGGTTAGGTTAGGTTATATTACGTTATAGATGTATTTAAAGGTCCCGCGGAGACGTAGAGGCCAGCAAGCCAGGAATGTGATCAAATCTTACCGCCGAGATGTTAGGTTGGGTTAGGTTAGGTTATATTACGTTATTGATGTATATAAAGGTCCCACGGAGACGTATAGGCCAACTCGCCGGGAATGTTGTCAAATATTACCGCCGAGATGTTAGCTTGGGTTAGGTTAGGTTATATTACGTTCTGGATGTCTATAAAGGTCCCACGGTGACGTAGAGGCCAACTCGCCAGGAATGTTTTCAAATATTACCGCCGAGATGTTAGGTTGGGTTAGGTTAGGTTATATCACGTTATAGATCTATATAAAGGTCCCGCGGAGACGTAGAGGCCAGCAAGCCAGGAATGTGATCAAATATTACCGCCGAGATGTTAGGTTGGGTTAGGTTAGGTTATATTACGTTATTGATGTATATAAATGTCCCACGGAGACGTGGAGGCCAACTCGCCAGGAATGTTGTCAAATATTACCGCCGAGATGTTACGTTGGGTTAGGTTAGGTTGTATTACGTAATTGATGTATATAAAGGTCCCAACGGAGACGTAGATGCCAACAAGCCAGGAATGTGGTCAAACATTACCGCCGAGATGTTATTTTGGGTTAGGATAGGTTATATTACGTTATTGATGTATATAAATGTACCACGGAGACGTAGATGCCAGCAAGCCAGGAATGTGGTCAAATATTACCGCCGAGATGTTATTTTGGGTTAGGATAGGTTATATTACGTTATTGATGTATATAAATGTACCACGGAGACGTAGATGCCAGCAAGCCAGGAATGTGGTCAAATATTACCGCCGAGGTGTTAGGTTGGGTTAGGTTAGGTTATATTACGTTATAGATGTATTTAAAGGTCCCGCGGAGACGTAGAGGCCAACTCGCCAGGAATGTTTTCAAATATTACCGCCGAGATGTTAGGTTGGGTTAGGTTAGGTTATATTACGTTATAGATGTAGATAAAGGTCCCACGGAGACGTAGAGGCCAACAAGCCAGGAATGTGGTCAAATATTACCGCCGAGATGTTAGGTTGGTTTCGGTTATGTTATATTACGTTATTGATGTAAATGAAGGACAAACCGAGACGTAGAGGCCAACTCGCCAGGAATGTTGTCAAATATTACCGCCGAGATGTTACGTTGGGTTAGGTTAGGTTATATTACGTAAATGATGTATATAAAGGTCCCACGGAGACGTAGATGCCAACAAGCCAGGAATGTGGTCAAATATTACCGCCGAGATGTTATTTTGGGTTAGGATAGGTTATATTACGTTATTGATGTATATAAAGGTCCCACGGAGACGTAGAGGCCAACTCGCCAGGAATGTTTTCAAATATTACCGCCGAGATGTTAGGTTGGGTTAGGTTAGGTTATATCACGTTATAGATGTATATAAAGGTCCCGCGGAGACGTAGAGGCCAACTCGCCAGGAATGTTTTCAAATATTACCGCCGAGATGTTAGGTTGGGTTAGGTTAGGTTATATCACGTTATAGATGTATATAAAGGTCCCGCGGAGACGTAGAGGCCAGCAAGCCAGGAATGTGATCAAATATTACCGCCGAGATGTTAGGTTGGGTTAGGTTAGGTTATATTACGTTATTGATGTATATAAATGTCCCACGGAGACGTAGATGCCAGCAAGCCAGGAATGTGGTCAAATATTACCGCCGAGATGTTATTTTGGGTTAGGATAGGTTATATTACGTTATTGATGTATATAAATGTACCACGGAGACGTAGATGCCAGCAAGCCAGGAATGTGGTCAAATATTACCGCCGAGGTGTTAGGTTGGGTTAGGTTAGGTTATATTACGTTATAGATGTATTTAAAGGTCCCGCGGAGACGTAGAGGCCAGCAAGCCAGGAATGTGATCAAATCTTACCGCCGAGATGTTAGGTTGGGTTAGGTTAGGTTATATTACGTTATTGATGTATATAAAGGTCCCACGGAGACGTATAGGCCAACTCGCCGGGAATGTTGTCAAATATTACCGCCGAGATGTTAGCTTGGGTTAGGTTAGGTTATATTACGTTATGGATGTCTATAAAGGTCCCACGGTGACGTAGAGGCCAACTCGCCAGGAATGTTTTCAAATATTACCGCCGAGATGTTAGGTTGGGTTAGGTTAGGTTATATCACGTTATAGATCTATATAAAGGTCCCGCGGAGACGTAGAGGCCAGCAAGCCAGGAATGTGATCAAATATTACCGCCGAGATGTTAGGTTGGGTTAGGTTAGGTTATATTACGTTATTGATGTATATAAATGTCCCACGGAGACGTGGAGGCCAACTCGCCAGGAATGTTGTCAAATATTACCGCCGAGATGTTACGTTGGGTTAGGTTAGGTTATATTACGTAATTGATGTATATAAAGGTCCCAACGGAGACGTAGATGCCAACAAGCCAGGAATGTGGTCAAACATTACCGCCGAGATGTTATTTTGGGTTAGGATAGGTTATATTACGTTATTGATGTATATAAATGTACCACGGAGACGTAGATGCCAGCAAGCCAGGAATGTGGTCAAATATTACCGCCGAGATGTTATTTTGGGTTAGGATAGGTTATATTACGTTATTGATGTATATAAATGTACCACGGAGACGTAGATGCCAGCAAGCCAGGAATGTGGTCAAATATTACCGCCGAGGTGTTAGGTTGGGTTAGGTTAGGTTATACTACGTTATAGATGTATTTAAAGGTCCCGCGGAGACGTAGAGGCCAACTCGCCAGGAATGTTTTCAAATATTACCGCCGAGATGTTAGGTTGGGTTAGGTTAGGTTATATTACGTTATAGATGTAGATAAAGGTCCCACGGAGACGTAGAGGCCAACAAGCCAGGAATGTGGTCAAATATTACCGCCGAGATGTTAGGTTGGTTTCGGTTATGTTATATTACGTTATTGATGTAAATGAAGGACAAACCGAGACGTAGAGGCCAACTCGCCAGGAATGTTGTCAAATATTACCGCCGAGATGTTACGTTGGGTTAGGTTAGGTTATATTACGTAAATGATGTATATAAAGGTCCCACGGAGACGTAGATGCCAACAAGCCAGGAATGTGGTCAAATATTACCGCCGAGATGTTATTTTGGGTTAGGATAGGTTATATTACGTTATTGATGTATATAAAGGTCCCACGGAGACGTAGAGGCCAACTCGCCAGGAATGTTTTCAAATATTACCGCCGAGATGTTAGGTTGGGTTAGGTTAGGTTATATCACGTTATAGATGTATATAAAGGTCCCGCGGAGACGTAGAGGCCAGCAAGCCAGGAATGTGATCAAATATTACCGCCGAGATGTTAGGTTGGGTTAGGTTAGGCTATATTACGTTATTGATGTATATAAATGTCCCACGGAGACGTGGAGGCCAACTCGCCAGGAATGTGGTCAAATATTACCGCCGAGATGTTATTTTGGGTTAGGATAGGTTATATTACGTTATTGATGTATATAAATGTACCACGGAGACGTAGATGCCAGCAAGCCAGGAATGTGGTCAAATATTACCGCCGAGGTGTTAGGTTGGGTTAGGTTAGGTTATATTACGTTATAGATGTATTTAAAGGTCCCGCGGAGACGTAGAGGCCAACTCGCCAGGAATGTTTTCAAATATTACCGCCGAGATGTTAGGTTGGGTTAGGTTAGGTTATATTACGTTATAGATGTAGATAAAGGTCCCACGGAGACGTAGAGGCCAACAAGCCAGGAATGTGGTCAAATATTACCGCCGAGATGTTAGGTTGGTTTCGGTTATGTTATATTACGTTATTGATGTAAATGAAGGACAAACCGAGACGTAGAGGCCAACTCGCCAGGAATGTTGTCAAATATTACCGCCGAGATGTTACGTTGGGTTAGGTTAGGTTATATTACGTAAATGATGTATATAAAGGTCCCACGGAGACGTAGATGCCAACAAGCCAGGAATGTGGTCAAATATTACCGCCGAGATGTTATTTTGGGTTAGGATAGGTTATATTACGTTATTGATGTATATAAAGGTCCCACGGAGACGTAGAGGCCAACTCGCCAGGAATGTTTTCAAATATTACCGCCGAGATGTTAGGTTGGGTTAGGTTAGGTTATATCACGTTATAGATGTATATAAAGGTCCCGCGGAGACGTAGAGGCCAGCAAGCCAGGAATGTGATCAAATATTACCGCCGAGATGTTAGGTTGGGTTAGGTTAGGTTATATTACGTTATTGATGTATATAAATGTCCCACGGAGACGTGGAGGCCAACTCGCCAGGAATGTTGTCAAATATTACCGCCGAGATGTTACGTTGGGTTAGGTTAGGTTATATTACGTAATTGATGTATATAAAGGTCCCACGGAGACGTAGATGCCAACAAGACAGGAATGTGGTCAAACATTACCGCCGAGATGTTATTTTGGGTTAGGATAGGTTATATTACGTTATTGATGTATATAAATGTACCACGGAGACGTAGATGCCAGCAAGCCAGGAATGTGGTCAAATATTACCGCCGAGATGTTATTTTGGGTTAGGATAGGTTATATTACGTTATTGATGTATATAAATGTACCACGGAGACGTAGATGCCAGCAAGCCAGGAATGTGGTCAAATATTACCGCCGAGGTGTTAGGTTGGGTTAGGTTAGGTTATATTACGTTATAGATGTATTTAAAGGTCCCGCGGAGACGTAGAGGCCAGCAAGCCAGGAATGTGATCAAATCTTACCGCCGAGATGTTAGGTTGGGTTAGGTTAGGTTATATTACGTTATTGATGTATATAAAGGTCCCACGGAGACGTATAGGCCAACTCGCCGGGAATGTTGTCAAATATTACCGCCGAGATGTTAGCTTGGGTTAGGTTAGGTTATATTACGTTATGGATGTCTATAAAGGTCCCACGGTGACGTAGAGGCCAACTCGCCAGGAATGTTTTCAAATATTACCGCCGAGATGTTAGGTTGGGTTAGGTTAGGTTATATCACGTTATAGATCTATATAAAGGTCCCGCGGAGACGTAGAGGCCAGCAAGCCAGGAATGTGATCAAATATTACCGCCGAGATGTTAGGTTGGGTTAGGTTAGGTTATATTACGTTATTGATGTATATAAATGTCCCACGGAGACGTGGAGGCCAACTCGCCAGGAATGTTGTCAAATATTACCGCCGAGATGTTACGTTGGGTTAGGTTAGGTTGTATTACGTAATTGATGTATATAAAGGTCCCAACGGAGACGTAGATGCCAACAAGCCAGGAATGTGGTCAAACATTACCGCCGAGATGTTATTTTGGGTTAGGATAGGTTATATTACGTTATTGATGTATATAAATGTACCACGGAGACGTAGATGCCAGCAAGCCAGGAATGTGGTCAAATATTACCGCCGAGATGTTATTTTGGGTTAGGATAGGTTATATTACGTTATTGATGTATATAAATGTACCACGGAGACGTAGATGCCAGCAAGCCAGGAATGTGGTCAAATATTACCGCCGAGGTGTTAGGTTGGGTTAGGTTAGGTTATATTACGTTATAGATGTATTTAAAGGTCCCGCGGAGACGTAGAGGCCAACTCGCCAGGAATGTTTTCAAATATTACCGCCGAGATGTTAGGTTGGGTTAGGTTAGGTTATATTACGTTATAGATGTAGATAAAGGTCCCACGGAGACGTAGAGGCCAACAAGCCAGGAATGTGGTCAAATATTACCGCCGAGATGTTAGGTTGGTTTCGGTTATGTTATATTACGTTATTGATGTAAATGAAGGACAAACCGAGACGTAGAGGCCAACTCGCCAGGAATGTTGTCAAATATTACCGCCGAGATGTTACGTTGGGTTAGGTTAGGTTATATTACGTAAATGATGTATATAAAGGTCCCACGGAGACGTAGATGCCAACAAGCCAGGAATGTGGTCAAATATTACCGCCGAGATGTTATTTTGGGTTAGGATAGGTTATATTACGTTATTGATGTATATAAAGGTCCCACGGAGACGTAGAGGCCAACTCGCCAGGAATGTTTTCAAATATTACCGCCGAGATGTTAGGTTGGGTTAGGTTAGGTTATATCACGTTATAGATGTATATAAAGGTCCCGCGGAGACGTAGAGGCCAGCAAGCCAGGAATGTGATCAAATATTACCGCCGAGATGTTAGGTTGGGTTAGGTTAGGTTATATTACGTTATTGATGTATATAAATGTCCCACGGAGACGTGGAGGCCAACTCGCCAGGAATGTTGTCAAATATTACCGCCGAGATGTTAGGTTGGGTTAGGTTAGGTTATATTACGTTATAGATGTATATAAAGGTCCCACGGAGACGTAGAGGCCAACTCGCCAGGCATGTTTTCAAATATTACCGCCGAGATGTTAGGTTGGTTTCGGTTATGTTATATTACGTTATTGATGTATATGAAGGACAAACCGAGACGTAGAGGCCAACTCGCCAGGAATGTGGTCAAATATTACCGCCGAGATGTTATTTTGGGTTAGGATAGGTTATATTACGTTATTGATGTATATAAATGTACCACGGAGACGTAGATGCCAGCAAGCCAGGAATGTGGTCAAATATTACCGCCGAGGTGTTAGGTTGGGTTAGGTTAGGTTATATTACGTTATAGATGTATTTAAAGGTCCCGCGGAGACGTAGAGGCCAGCAAGCCAGGAATGTGATCAAATCTTACCGCCGAGATGTTAGGTTGGGTTAGGTTAGGTTATATTACGTTATTGATGTATATAAAGGTCCCACGGAGACGTATAGGCCAACTCGCCGGGAATGTTGTCAAATATTACCGCCGAGATGTTAGCTTGGGTTAGGTTAGGTTATATTACGTTATGGATGTCTATAAAGGTCCCACGGTGACGTAGAGGCCAACTCGCCAGGAATGTTTTCAAATATTACCGCCGAGATGTTAGGTTGGGTTAGGTTAGGTTATATCACGTTATAGATCTATATAAAGGTCCCGCGGAGACGTAGAGGCCAGCAAGCCAGGAATGTGATCAAATATTACCGCCGAGATGTTAGGTTGGGTTAGGTTAGGTTATATTACGTTATTGATGTATATAAATGTCCCACGGAGACGTGGAGGCCAACTCGCCAGGAATGTTGTCAAATATTACCGCCGAGATGTTAGGTTGGGTTAGGTTAGGTTATATTACGTTATAGATGTATATAAAGGTCCCACGGAGACGTAGAGGCCAACTCGCCAGGCATGTTTTCAAATATTACCGCCGAGATGTTAGGTTGGTTTCGGTTATGTTATATTACGTTATTGATGTATATGAAGGACAAACCGAGACGTAGAGGCCAACTCGCCAGGAATGTGGTCAAATATTACCGCCGAGATGTTATTTTGGGTTAGGATAGGTTATATTACGTTATTGATGTATATAAATGTACCACGGAGACGTAGATGCCAGCAAGCCAGGAATGTGGTCAAATATTACCGCCGAGGTGTTAGGTTGGGTTAGGTTAGGTTATATTACGTTATAGATGTATTTAAAGGTCCCGCGGAGACGTAGAGGCCAGCAAGCCAGGAATGTGATCAAATCTTACCGCCGAGATGTTAGGTTGGGTTAGGTTAGGTTATATTACGTTATTGATGTATATAAAGGTCCCACGGAGACGTATAGGCCAACTCGCCGGGAATGTTGTCAAATATTACCGCCGAGATGTTAGCTTGGGTTAGGTTAGGTTATATTACGTTATGGATGTCTATAAAGGTCCCACGGTGACGTAGAGGCCAACTCGCCAGGAATGTTTTCAAATATTACCGCCGAGATGTTAGGTTGGGTTAGGTTAGGTTATATCACGTTATAGATCTATATAAAGGTCCCGCGGAGACGTAGAGGCCAGCAAGCCAGGAATGTGATCAAATATTACCGCCGAGATGTTAGGTTGGGTTAGGTTAGGTTATATTACGTTATTGATGTATATAAATGTCCCACGGAGACGTGGAGGCCAACTCGCCAGGAATGTTGTCAAATATTACCGCCGAGATGTTACGTTGGGTTAGGTTAGGTTATATTACGTAATTGATGTATATAAAGGTCCCAACGGAGACGTAGATGCCAACAAGCCAGGAATGTGGTCAAACATTACCGCCGAGATGTTATTTTGGGTTAGGATAGGTTATATTACGTTATTGATGTATATAAATGTACCACGGAGACGTAGATGCCAGCAAGCCAGGAATGTGGTCAAATATTACCGCCGAGATGTTATTTTGGGTTAGGATAGGTTATATTACGTTATTGATGTATATAAATGTACCACGGAGACGTAGATGCCAGCAAGCCAGGAATGTGGTCAAATATTACCGCCGAGGTGTTAGGTTGGGTTAGGTTAGGTTATATTACGTTATAGATGTATTTAAAGGTCCCGCGGAGACGTAGAGGCCAACTCGCCAGGAATGTTTTCAAATATTACCGCCGAGATGTTAGGTTGGGTTAGGTTAGGTTATATTACGTTATAGATGTAGATAAAGGTCCCACGGAGACGTAGAGGCCAACAAGCCAGGAATGTGGTCAAATATTACCGCCGAGATGTTAGGTTGGTTTCGGTTATGTTATATTACGTTATTGATGTAAATGAAGGACAAACCGAGACGTAGAGGCCAACTCGCCAGGAATGTTGTCAAATATTACCGCCGAGATGTTACGTTGGGTTAGGTTAGGTTATATTACGTAAATGATGTATATAAAGGTCCCACGGAGACGTAGATGCCAACAAGCCAGGAATGTGGTCAAATATTACCGCCGAGATGTTATTTTGGGTTAGGATAGGTTATATTACGTTATTGATGTATATAAAGGTCCCACGGAGACGTAGAGGCCAACTCGCCAGGAATGTTTTCAAATATTACCGCCGAGATGTTAGGTTGGGTTAGGTTAGGTTATATCACGTTATAGATGTATATAAAGGTCCCGCGGAGACGTAGAGGCCAGCAAGCCAGGAATGTGATCAAATATTACCGCCGAGATGTTAGGTTGGGTTAGGTTAGGCTATATTACGTTATTGATGTATATAAATGTCCCACGGAGACGTGGAGGCCAACTCGCCAGGAATGTTGTCAAATATTACCGCCGAGATGTTACGTTGGGTTAGGTTAGGTTATATTACGTAATTGATGTATATAAAGGTCCCACGGAGACGTAGATGCCAACAAGACAGGAATGTGGTCAAACATTACCGCCGAGATGTTATTTTGGGTTAGGATAGGTTATATTACGTTATTGATGTATATAAATGTACCACGGAGACGTAGATGCCAGCAAGCCAGGAATGTGGTCAAATATTACCGCCGAGATGTTATTTTGGGTTAGGATAGGTTATATTACGTTATTGATGTATATAAATGTACCACGGAGACGTAGATGCCAGCAAGCCAGGAATGTGGTCAAATATTACCGCCGAGGTGTTAGGTTGGGTTAGGTTAGGTTATATTACGTTATAGATGTATTTAAAGGTCCCGCGGAGACGTAGAGGCCAGCAAGCCAGGAATGTGATCAAATCTTACCGCCGAGATGTTAGGTTGGGTTAGGTTAGGTTATATTACGTTATTGATGTATATAAAGGTCCCACGGAGACGTATAGGCCAACTCGCCGGGAATGTTGTCAAATATTACCGCCGAGATGTTAGCTTGGGTTAGGTTAGGTTATATTACGTTATGGATGTCTATAAAGGTCCCACGGTGACGTAGAGGCCAACTCGCCAGGAATGTTTTCAAATATTACCGCCGAGATGTTAGGTTGGGTTAGGTTAGGTTATATTACGTTATAGATGTAGATAAAGGTCCCACGGAGACGTAGAGGCCAACTCGCCAGGAATGTTTTCAAATATTACCGCCGAGATGTTAGGTTGGTTTCGGTTATGTTATATTACGTTATTGATGTATATGAAGGACAAACCGAGACGTAGAGGCCAACTCGCCAGGAATGTTGTCAAATATTACCGCCGAGATGTTACGTTGGGTTAGGTTAGGTTATATTACGTAATTGATGTATATAAAGGTCCCAACGGAGACGTAGATGCCAACAAGCCAGGAATGTGGTCAAACATTACCGCCGAGATGTTATTTTGGGTTAGGATAGGTTATATTACGTTATTGATGTATATAAATGTACCACGGAGACGTAGATGCCAGCAAGCCAGGAATGTGGTCAAATATTACCGCCGAGATGTTATTTTGGGTTAGGATAGGTTATATTACGTTATTGATGTATATAAATGTACCACGGAGACGTAGATGCCAGCAAGCCAGGAATGTGGTCAAATATTACCGCCGAGGTGTTAGGTTGGGTTAGGTTAGGTTATATTACGTTATAGATGTATATAAATGTCCCACGGAGACGTGGAGGCCAACTCGCCAGGAATGTTGTCAAATATTACCGCCGAGATGTTACGTTGGGTTAGGTTAGGTTATATTACGTAATTGATGTATATAAAGGTCCCAACGGAGACGTAGATGCCAACAAGCCAGGAATGTGGTCAAACATTACCGCCGAGATGTTATTTTGGGTTAGGATAGGTTATATTACGTTATTGATGTATATAAATGTACCACGGAGACGTAGATGCCAGCAAGCCAGGAATGTGGTCAAATATTACCGCCGAGATGTTATTTTGGGTTAGGATAGGTTATATTACGTTATTGATGTATATAAATGTACCACGGAGACGTAGATGCCAGCAAGCCAGGAATGTGGTCAAATATTACCGCCGAGGTGTTAGGTTGGGTTAGGTTAGGTTATATTACGTTATAGATGTATTTAAAGGTCCCGCGGAGACGTAGAGGCCAACTCGCCAGGAATGTTTTCAAATATTACCGCCGAGATGTTAGGTTGGGTTAGGTTAGGTTATATTACGTTATAGATGTAGATAAAGGTCCCACGGAGACGTAGAGGCCAACAAGCCAGGAATGTGGTCAAATATTACCGCCGAGATGTTAGGTTGGTTTCGGTTATGTTATATTACGTTATTGATGTAAATGAAGGACAAACCGAGACGTAGAGGCCAACTCGCCAGGAATGTTGTCAAATATTACCGCCGAGATGTTACGTTGGGTTAGGTTAGGTTATATTACGTAAATGATGTATATAAAGGTCCCACGGAGACGTAGATGCCAACAAGCCAGGAATGTGGTCAAATATTACCGCCGAGATGTTATTTTGGGTTAGGATAGGTTATATTACGTTATTGATGTATATAAAGGTCCCACGGAGACGTAGAGGCCAGCAAGCCAGGAATGTGATCAAATATTACCGCCGAGATGTTAGGTTGGTTTAGGTTAGGTTATATTACGTTATTGATGTATATAAAGGTCCCACGGAGACGTATAGGCCAAATCGCCGGGAATGTTGTCAAATATTACCGCCGAGATGTTAGCTTGGGTTAGGTTAGGTTATATTACGTTATGGATGTCTATAAAGGTCCCACGGTGACGTAGAGGCCAACTCGCCAGGAATGTTTTCAAATATTACCGCCGAGATGTTAGGTTGGGTTAGGTTAGGTTATATCACGTTATAGATGTATATAAAGGTCCCGCGGAGACGTAGAGGCCAGCAAGCCAGGAATGTGATCAAATATTACCGCCGAGATGTTAGGTTGGGTTAGGTTAGGTTATATTACGTTATTGATGTATATAAATGTCCCACGGAGACGTGGAGGCCAACTCGCCAGGAATGTTGTCAAATATTACCGCCGAGATGTTACGTTGGGTTAGGTTAGGTTATATTACGTAATTGATGTATATAAAGGTCCCACGGAGACGTAGATGCCAACAAGACAGGAATGTGGTCAAACATTACCGCCGAGATGTTATTTTGGGTTAGGATAGGTTATATTACGTTATTGATGTATATAAATGTACCACGGAGACGTAGATGCCAGCAAGCCAGGAATGTGGTCAAATATTACCGCCGAGATGTTATTTTGGGTTAGGATAGGTTATATTACGTTATTGATGTATATAAATGTACCACGGAGACGTAGATGCCAGCAAGCCAGGAATGTGGTCAAATATTACCGCCGAGGTGTTAGGTTGGGTTAGGTTAGGTTATATTACGTTATAGATGTATTTAAAGGTCCCGCGGAGACGTAGAGGCCAGCAAGCCAGGAATGTGATCAAATCTTACCGCCGAGATGTTAGGTTGGGTTAGGTTAGGTTATATTACGTTATTGATGTATATAAAGGTCCCACGGAGACGTATAGGCCAACTCGCCGGGAATGTTGTCAAATATTACCGCCGAGATGTTAGCTTGGGTTAGGTTAGGTTATATTACGTTATGGATGTCTATAAAGGTCCCACGGTGACGTAGAGGCCAACTCGCCAGGAATGTTTTCAAATATTACCGCCGAGATGTTAGGTTGGGTTAGGTTAGGTTATATCACGTTATAGATCTATATAAAGGTCCCGCGGAGACGTAGAGGCCAGCAAGCCAGGAATGTGATCAAATATTACCGCCGAGATGTTAGGTTGGGTTAGGTTAGGTTATATTACGTTATTGATGTATATAAATGTCCCACGGAGACGTGGAGGCCAACTCGCCAGGAATGTTGTCAAATATTACCGCCGAGATGTTACGTTGGGTTAGGTTAGGTTATATTACGTAATTGATGTATATAAAGGTCCCAACGGAGACGTAGATGCCAACAAGCCAGGAATGTGGTCAAACATTACCGCCGAGATGTTATTTTGGGTTAGGATAGGTTATATTACGTTATTGATGTATATAAATGTACCACGGAGACGTAGATGCCAGCAAGCCAGGAATGTGGTCAAATATTACCGCCGAGATGTTATTTTGGGTTAGGATAGGTTATATTACGTTATTGATGTATATAAATGTACCACGGAGACGTAGATGCCAGCAAGCCAGGAATGTGGTCAAATATTACCGCCGAGGTGTTAGGTTGGGTTAGGTTAGGTTATATTACGTTATAGATGTATTTAAAGGTCCCGCGGAGACGTAGAGGCCAACTCGCCAGGAATGTTTTCAAATATTACCGCCGAGATGTTAGGTTGGGTTAGGTTAGGTTATATTACGTTATAGATGTAGATAAAGGTCCCACGGAGAGGTAGAGGCCAACAAGCCAGGAATGTGGTCAAATATTACCGCCGAGATGTTAGGTTGGTTTCGGTTATGTTATATTACGTTATTGATGTAAATGAAGGACAAACCGAGACGTAGAGGCCAACTCGCCAGGAATGTTGTCAAATATTACCGCCGAGATGTTACGTTGGGTTAGGTTAGGTTATATTACGTAAATGATGTATATAAAGGTCCCACGGAGACGTAGATGCCAACAAGCCAGGAATGTTGTCAAATATTACCGCCGAGATGTTATTTTGGGTTAGGATAGGTTATATTACGTTATTGATGTATATAAAGGTCCCACGGAGACGTAGAGGCCAACTCGCCAGGAATGTTTTCAAATATTACCGCCGAGATGTTAGGTTGGGTTAGGTTAGGTTATATCACGTTATAGATGTATTTAAAGGTCCCGCGGAGACGTAGAGGCCAGCAAGCCAGGAATGTGATCAAATCTTACCGCCGAGATGTTAGGTTGGGTTAGGTTAGGTTATATTACGTTATTGATGTATATAAAGGTCCCACGGAGACGTATAGGCCAACTCGCCGGGAATGTTGTCAAATATTACCGCCGAGATGTTAGCTTGGGTTAGGTTAGGTTATATTACGTTATGGATGTCTATAAAGGTCCCACGGTGACGTAGAGGCCAACTCGCCAGGAATGTTTTCAAATATTACCGCCGAGATGTTAGGTTGGGTTAGGTTAGGTTATATCACGTTATAGATCTATATAAAGGTCCCGCGGAGACGTAGAGGCCAGCAAGCCAGGAATGTGATCAAATATTACCGCCGAGATGTTAGGTTGGGTTAGGTTAGGTTATATTACGTTATTGATGTATATAAATGTCCCACGGAGACGTGGAGGCCAACTCGCCAGGAATGTTGTCAAATATTACCGCCGAGATGTTACGTTGGGTTAGGTTAGGTTATATTACGTAATTGATGTATATAAAGGTCCCAACGGAGACGTAGATGCCAACAAGCCAGGAATGTGGTCAAACATTACCGCCGAGATGTTATTTTGGGTTAGGATAGGTTATATTACGTTATTGATGTATATAAATGTACCACGGAGACGTAGATGCCAGCAAGCCAGGAATGTGGTCAAATATTCCCGCCGAGGTGTTAGGTTGGGTTAGGTTAGGTTATATTACGTTATAGATGTATTTAAAGGTCCCGCGGAGACGTAGAGGCCAACTCGCCAGGAATGTTTTCAAATATTACCGCCGAGATGTTAGGTTGGGTTAGGTTAGGTTATATTACGTTATAGATGTAGATAAAGGTCCCACGGAGACGTAGAGGCCAACAAGCCAGGAATGTGGTCAAATATTACCGCCGAGATGTTAGGTTGGTTTCGGTTATGTTATATTACGTTATTGATGTAAATGAAGGACAAACCGAGACGTAGAGGCCAACTCGCCAGGAATGTTGTCAAATATTACCGCCGAGATGTTACGTTGGGTTAGGTTAGGTTATATTACGTAAATGATGTATATAAAGGTCCCACGGAGACGTAGATGCCAACAAGCCAGGAATGTGGTCAAATATTACCGCCGAGATGTTAGGTTGGTTTCGGTTATGTTATATTACGTTATTGATGTAAATGAAGGACAAACCGAGACGTAGAGGCCAACTCGCCAGGAATGTTGTCAAATATTACCGCCGAGATGTTACGTTGGGTTAGGTTAGGTTATATTACGTAAATGATGTATATAAAGGTCCCACGGAGACGTAGATGCCAACAAGCCAGGAATGTGGTCAAATATTACCGCCGAGATGTTATTTTGGGTTAGGATAGGTTATATTACGTTATTGATGTATATAAAGGTCCCACGGAGACGTAGAGGCCAACTCGCCAGGAATGTTTTCAAATATTACCGCCGAGATGTTAGGTTGGGTTAGGTTAGGTTATATCACGTTATAGATGTATATAAAGGTCCCGCGGAGACGTAGAGGCCAGCAAGCCAGGAATGTGATCAAATATTACCGCCGAGATGTTAGGTTGGGTTAGGTTAGGTTATATTACGTTATTGATGTATATAAATGTCCCACGGAGACGTGGAGGCCAACTCGCCAGGAATGTTGTCAAATATTACCGCCGAGATGTTACGTTGGGTTAGGTTAGGTTATATTACGTAATTGATGTATATAAAGGTCCCACGGAGACGTAGATGCCAACAAGACAGGAATGTGGTCAAACATTACCGCCGAGATGTTATTTTGGGTTAGGATAGGTTATATTACGTTATTGATGTATATAAATGTACCACGGAGACGTAGATGCCAGCAAGCCAGGAATGTGGTCAAATATTACCGCCGAGATGTTATTTTGGGTTAGGATAGGTTATATTACGTTATTGATGTATATAAATGTACCACGGAGACGTAGATGCCAGCAAGCCAGGAATGTGGTCAAATATTACCGCCGAGGTGTTAGGTTGGGTTAGGTTAGGTTATATTACGTTATAGATGTATTTAAAGGTCCCGCGGAGACGTAGAGGCCAGCAAGCCAGGAATGTGATCAAATCTTACCGCCGAGATGTTAGGTTGGGTTAGGTTAGGTTATATTACGTTATTGATGTATATAAAGGTCCCACGGAGACGTATAGGCCAACTCGCCGGGAATGTTGTCAAATATTACCGCCGAGATGTTAGCTTGGGTTAGGTTAGGTTATATTACGTTATGGATGTCTATAAAGGTCCCACGGTGACGTAGAGGCCAACTCGCCAGGAATGTTTTCAAATATTACCGCCGAGATGTTAGGTTGGGTTAGGTTAGGTTATATCACGTTATAGATCTATATAAAGGTCCCGCGGAGACGTAGAGGCCAGCAAGCCAGGAATGTGATCAAATATTACCGCCGAGATGTTAGGTTGGGTTAGGTTAGGTTATATTACGTTATTGATGTATATAAATGTCCCACGGAGACGTGGAGGCCAACTCGCCAGGAATGTTGTCAAATATTACCGCCGAGATGTTACGTTGGGTTAGGTTAGGTTATATTACGTAATTGATGTATATAAAGGTCCCAACGGAGACGTAGATGCCAACAAGCCAGGAATGTGGTCAAACATTACCGCCGAGATGTTATTTTGGGTTAGGATAGGTTATATTACGTTATTGATGTATATAAATGTACCACGGAGACGTAGATGCCAGCAAGCCAGGAATGTGGTCAAATATTACCGCCGAGATGTTATTTTGGGTTAGGATAGGTTATATTACGTTATTGATGTATATAAATGTACCACGGAGACGTAGATGCCAGCAAGCCAGGAATGTGGTCAAATATTACCGCCGAGGTGTTAGGTTGGGTTAGGTTAGGTTATATTACGTTATAGATGTATTTAAAGGTCCCGCGGAGACGTAGAGGCCAACTCGCCAGGAATGTTTTCAAATATTACCGCCGAGATGTTAGGTTGGGTTAGGTTAGGTTATATTACGTTATAGATGTAGATAAAGGTCCCACGGAGAGGTAGAGGCCAACAAGCCAGGAATGTGGTCAAATATTACCGCCGAGATGTTAGGTTGGTTTCGGTTATGTTATATTACGTTATTGATGTAAATGAAGGACAAACCGAGACGTAGAGGCCAACTCGCCAGGAATGTTGTCAAATATTACCGCCGAGATGTTACGTTGGGTTAGGTTAGGTTATATTACGTAAATGATGTATATAAAGGTCCCACGGAGACGTAGATGCCAACAAGCCAGGAATGTGGTCAAATATTACCGCCGAGATGTTATTTTGGGTTAGGATAGGTTATATTACGTTATTGATGTATATAAAGGTCCCACGGAGACGTAGAGGCCAACTCGCCAGGAATGTTGTCAAATATTACCGCCGAGATGTTACGTTGGGTTAGGTTAGGTTATATTACGTAATTGATGTATATAAAGGTCCCAACGGAGACGTAGATGCCAACAAGCCAGGAATGTGGTCAAACATTACCGCCGAGATGTTATTTTGGGTTAGGATAGGTTATATTACGTTATTGATGTATATAAATGTACCACGGAGACGTAGATGCCAGCAAGCCAGGAATGTGGTCAAATATTCCCGCCGAGGTGTTAGGTTGGGTTAGGTTAGGTTATATTACGTTATAGATGTATTTAAAGGTCCCGCGGAGACGTAGAGGCCAACTCGCCAGGAATGTTTTCAAATATTACCGCCGAGATGTTAGGTTGGGTTAGGTTAGGTTATATTACGTTATAGATGTAGATAAAGGTCCCACGGAGAGGTAGAGGCCAACAAGCCAGGAATGTGGTCAAATATTACCGCCGAGATGTTAGGTTGGTTTCGGTTATGTTATATTACGTTATTGATGTAAATGAAGGACAAACCGAGACGTAGAGGCCAACTCGCCAGGAATGTTGTCAAATATTACCGCCGAGATGTTACGTTGGGTTAGGTTAGGTTATATTACGTAAATGATGTATATAAAGGTCCCACGGAGACGTAGATGCCAACAAGCCAGGAATGTTGTCAAATATTACCGCCGAGATGTTATTTTGGGTTAGGATAGGTTATATTACGTTATTGATGTATATAAAGGTCCCACGGAGACGTAGAGGCCAACTCGCCAGGAATGTTTTCAAATATTACCGCCGAGATGTTAGGTTGGGTTAGGTTAGGTTATATCACGTTATAGATGTATTTAAAGGTCCCGCGGAGACGTAGAGGCCAGCAAGCCAGGAATGTGATCAAATCTTACCGCCGAGATGTTAGGTTGGGTTAGGTTAGGTTATATTACGTTATTGATGTATATAAAGGTCCCACGGAGACGTATAGGCCAACTCGCCGGGAATGTTGTCAAATATTACCGCCGAGATGTTAGCTTGGGTTAGGTTAGGTTATATTACGTTATGGATGTCTATAAAGGTCCCACGGTGACGTAGAGGCCAACTCGCCAGGAATGTTTTCAAATATTACCGCCGAGATGTTAGGTTGGGTTAGGTTAGGTTATATCACGTTATAGATCTATATAAAGGTCCCGCGGAGACGTAGAGGCCAGCAAGCCAGGAATGTGATCAAATATTACCGCCGAGATGTTAGGTTGGGTTAGGTTAGGTTATATTACGTTATTGATGTATATAAATGTCCCACGGAGACGTGGAGGCCAACTCGCCAGGAATGTTGTCAAATATTACCGCCGAGATGTTACGTTGGGTTAGGTTAGGTTATATTACGTAATTGATGTATATAAAGGTCCCAACGGAGACGTAGATGCCAACAAGCCAGGAATGTGGTCAAACATTACCGCCGAGATGTTATTTTGGGTTAGGATAGGTTATATTACGTTATTGATGTATATAAATGTACCACGGAGACGTAGATGCCAGCAAGCCAGGAATGTGGTCAAATATTCCCGCCGAGGTGTTAGGTTGGGTTAGGTTAGGTTATATTACGTTATAGATGTATTTAAAGGTCCCGCGGAGACGTAGAGGCCAACTCGCCAGGAATGTTTTCAAATATTACCGCCGAGATGTTAGGTTGGGTTAGGTTAGGTTATATTACGTTATAGATGTAGATAAAGGTCCCACGGAGACGTAGAGGCCAACAAGCCAGGAATGTGGTCAAATATTACCGCCGAGATGTTAGGTTGGTTTCGGTTATGTTATATTACGTTATTGATGTAAATGAAGGACAAACCGAGACGTAGAGGCCAACTCGCCAGGAATGTTGTCAAATATTACCGCCGAGATGTTACGTTGGGTTAGGTTAGGTTATATTACGTAAATGATGTATATAAAGGTCCCACGGAGACGTAGATGCCAACAAGCCAGGAATGTGGTCAAATATTACCGCCGAGATGTTAGGTTGGTTTCGGTTATGTTATATTACGTTATTGATGTAAATGAAGGACAAACCGAGACGTAGAGGCCAACTCGCCAGGAATGTTGTCAAATATTACCGCCGAGATGTTACGTTGGGTTAGGTTAGGTTATATTACGTAAATGATGTATATAAAGGTCCCACGGAGACGTAGATGCCAACAAGCCAGGAATGTGGTCAAATATTACCGCCGAGATGTTATTTTGGGTTAGGATAGGTTATATTACGTTATTGATGTATATAAAGGTCCCACGGAGACGTAGAGGCCAACTCGCCAGGAATGTTTTCAAATATTACCGCCGAGATGTTAGGTTGGGTTAGGTTAGGTTATATCACGTTATAGATGTATATAAAGGTCCCGCGGAGACGTAGAGGCCAGCAAGCCAGGAATGTGATCAAATATTACCGCCGAGATGTTAGGTTGGGTTAGGTTAGGTTATATTACGTTATTGATGTATATAAATGTCCCACGGAGACGTGGAGGCCAACTCGCCAGGAATGTTGTCAAATATTACCGCCGAGATGTTACGTTGGGTTAGGTTAGGTTATATTACGTAATTGATGTATATAAAGGTCCCACGGAGACGTAGATGCCAACAAGACAGGAATGTGGTCAAACATTACCGCCGAGATGTTATTTTGGGTTAGGATAGGTTATATTACGTTATTGATGTATATAAATGTACCACGGAGACGTAGATGCCAGCAAGCCAGGAATGTGGTCAAATATTACCGCCGAGATGTTATTTTGGGTTAGGATAGGTTATATTACGTTATTGATGTATATAAATGTACCACGGAGACGTAGATGCCAGCAAGCCAGGAATGTGGTCAAATATTACCGCCGAGGTGTTAGGTTGGGTTAGGTTAGGTTATATTACGTTATAGATGTATTTAAAGGTCCCGCGGAGACGTAGAGGCCAGCAAGCCAGGAATGTGATCAAATCTTACCGCCGAGATGTTAGGTTGGGTTAGGTTAGGTTATATTACGTTATTGATGTATATAAAGGTCCCACGGAGACGTATAGGCCAACTCGCCGGGAATGTTGTCAAATATTACCGCCGAGATGTTAGCTTGGGTTAGGTTAGGTTATATTACGTTATGGATGTCTATAAAGGTCCCACGGTGACGTAGAGGCCAACTCGCCAGGAATGTTTTCAAATATTACCGCCGAGATGTTAGGTTGGGTTAGGTTAGGTTATATCACGTTATAGATCTATATAAAGGTCCCGCGGAGACGTAGAGGCCAGCAAGCCAGGAATGTGATCAAATATTACCGCCGAGATGTTAGGTTGGGTTAGGTTAGGTTATATTACGTTATTGATGTATATAAATGTCCCACGGAGACGTGGAGGCCAACTCGCCAGGAATGTTGTCAAATATTACCGCCGAGATGTTACGTTGGGTTAGGTTAGGTTATATTACGTAATTGATGTATATAAAGGTCCCAACGGAGACGTAGATGCCAACAAGCCAGGAATGTGGTCAAACATTACCGCCGAGATGTTATTTTGGGTTAGGATAGGTTATATTACGTTATTG
Source organism: Xylocopa violacea (assembly GCA_963969225.1). NCBI lineage: Eukaryota > Metazoa > Arthropoda > Insecta > Hymenoptera > Apidae > Xylocopa > Xylocopa violacea. The sequence continues at coordinate 6,127,893 of CAXAJV010000977.1, forward strand.
ATGTATATAAATGTACCACGGAGACGTAGATGCCAGCAAGCCAGGAATGTGGTCAAATATTACCGCCGAGATGTTATTTTGGGTTAGGATAGGTTATATTACGTTATTGATGTATATAAATGTACCACGGAGACGTAGATGCCAGCAAGCCAGGAATGTGGTCAAATATTACCGCCGAGGTGTTAGGTTGGGTTAGGTTAGGTTATATTACGTTATAGATGTATTTAAAGGTCCCGCGGAGACGTAGAGGCCAACTCGCCAGGAATGTTTTCAAATATTACCGCCGAGATGTTAGGTTGGGTTAGGTTAGGTTATATTACGTTATAGATGTAGATAAAGGTCCCACGGAGAGGTAGAGGCCAACAAGCCAGGAATGTGGTCAAATATTACCGCCGAGATGTTAGGTTGGTTTCGGTTATGTTATATTACGTTATTGATGTAAATGAAGGACAAACCGAGACGTAGAGGCCAACTCGCCAGGAATGTTGTCAAATATTACCGCCGAGATGTTACGTTGGGTTAGGTTAGGTTATATTACGTAAATGATGTATATAAAGGTCCCACGGAGACGTAGATGCCAACAAGCCAGGAATGTGGTCAAATATTACCGCCGAGATGTTATTTTGGGTTAGGATAGGTTATATTACGTTATTGATGTATATAAAGGTCCCACGGAGACGTAGAGGCCAACTCGCCAGGAATGTTGTCAAATATTACCGCCGAGATGTTACGTTGGGTTAGGTTAGGTTATATTACGTAATTGATGTATATAAAGGTCCCAACGGAGACGTAGATGCCAACAAGCCAGGAATGTGGTCAAACATTACCGCCGAGATGTTATTTTGGGTTAGGATAGGTTATATTACGTTATTGATGTATATAAATGTACCACGGAGACGTAGATGCCAGCAAGCCAGGAATGTGGTCAAATATTCCCGCCGAGGTGTTAGGTTGGGTTAGGTTAGGTTATATTACGTTATAGATGTATTTAAAGGTCCCGCGGAGACGTAGAGGCCAACTCGCCAGGAATGTTTTCAAATATTACCGCCGAGATGTTAGGTTGGGTTAGGTTAGGTTATATTACGTTATAGATGTAGATAAAGGTCCCACGGAGACGTAGAGGCCAACAAGCCAGGAATGTGGTCAAATATTACCGCCGAGATGTTAGGTTGGTTTCGGTTATGTTATATTACGTTATTGATGTAAATGAAGGACAAACCGAGACGTAGAGGCCAACTCGCCAGGAATGTTGTCAAATATTACCGCCGAGATGTTACGTTGGGTTAGGTTAGGTTATATTACGTAAATGATGTATATAAAGGTCCCACGGAGACGTAGATGCCAACAAGCCAGGAATGTGGTCAAATATTACCGCCGAGATGTTAGGTTGGTTTCGGTTATGTTATATTACGTTATTGATGTAAATGAAGGACAAACCGAGACGTAGAGGCCAACTCGCCAGGAATGTTGTCAAATATTACCGCCGAGATGTTACGTTGGGTTAGGTTAGGTTATATTACGTAAATGATGTATATAAAGGTCCCACGGAGACGTAGATGCCAACAAGCCAGGAATGTGGTCAAATATTACCGCCGAGATGTTATTTTGGGTTAGGATAGGTTATATTACGTTATTGATGTATATAAAGGTCCCACGGAGACGTAGAGGCCAACTCGCCAGGAATGTTTTCAAATATTACCGCCGAGATGTTAGGTTGGGTTAGGTTAGGTTATATCACGTTATAGATGTATATAAAGGTCCCGCGGAGACGTAGAGGCCAGCAAGCCAGGAATGTGATCAAATATTACCGCCGAGATGTTAGGTTGGGTTAGGTTAGGTTATATTACGTTATTGATGTATATAAATGTCCCACGGAGACGTGGAGGCCAACTCGCCAGGAATGTTGTCAAATATTACCGCCGAGATGTTACGTTGGGTTAGGTTAGGTTATATTACGTAATTGATGTATATAAAGGTCCCACGGAGACGTAGATGCCAACAAGACAGGAATGTGGTCAAACATTACCGCCGAGATGTTATTTTGGGTTAGGATAGGTTATATTACGTTATTGATGTATATAAATGTACCACGGAGACGTAGATGCCAGCAAGCCAGGAATGTGGTCAAATATTACCGCCGAGATGTTATTTTGGGTTAGGATAGGTTATATTACGTTATTGATGTATATAAATGTACCACGGAGACGTAGATGCCAGCAAGCCAGGAATGTGGTCAAATATTACCGCCGAGGTGTTAGGTTGGGTTAGGTTAGGTTATATTACGTTATAGATGTATTTAAAGGTCCCGCGGAGACGTAGAGGCCAGCAAGCCAGGAATGTGATCAAATCTTACCGCCGAGATGTTAGGTTGGGTTAGGTTAGGTTATATTACGTTATTGATGTATATAAAGGTCCCACGGAGACGTATAGGCCAACTCGCCGGGAATGTTGTCAAATATTACCGCCGAGATGTTAGCTTGGGTTAGGTTAGGTTATATTACGTTATGGATGTCTATAAAGGTCCCACGGTGACGTAGAGGCCAACTCGCCAGGAATGTTTTCAAATATTACCGCCGAGATGTTAGGTTGGGTTAGGTTAGGTTATATCACGTTATAGATCTATATAAAGGTCCCGCGGAGACGTAGAGGCCAGCAAGCCAGGAATGTGATCAAATATTACCGCCGAGATGTTAGGTTGGGTTAGGTTAGGTTATATTACGTTATTGATGTATATAAATGTCCCACGGAGACGTGGAGGCCAACTCGCCAGGAATGTTGTCAAATATTACCGCCGAGATGTTACGTTGGGTTAGGTTAGGTTATATTACGTAATTGATGTATATAAAGGTCCCAACGGAGACGTAGATGCCAACAAGCCAGGAATGTGGTCAAACATTACCGCCGAGATGTTATTTTGGGTTAGGATAGGTTATATTACGTTATTGATGTATATAAATGTACCACGGAGACGTAGATGCCAGCAAGCCAGGAATGTGGTCAAATATTACCGCCGAGATGTTATTTTGGGTTAGGATAGGTTATATTACGTTATTGATGTATATAAATGTACCACGGAGACGTAGATGCCAGCAAGCCAGGAATGTGGTCAAATATTACCGCCGAGGTGTTAGGTTGGGTTAGGTTAGGTTATATTACGTTATAGATGTATTTAAAGGTCCCGCGGAGACGTAGAGGCCAACTCGCCAGGAATGTTTTCAAATATTACCGCCGAGATGTTAGGTTGGGTTAGGTTAGGTTATATTACGTTATAGATGTAGATAAAGGTCCCACGGAGAGGTAGAGGCCAACTCGCCAGGCATGTTTTCAAATATTACCGCCGAGATGTTAGGTTGGTTTCGGTTATGTTATATTACGTTATTGATGTATATGAAGGACAAACCGAGACGTAGAGGCCAACTCGCCAGGAATGTGGTCAAATATTACCGCCGAGATGTTATTTTGGGTTAGGATAGGTTATATTACGTTATTGATGTATATAAATGTACCACGGAGACGTAGATGCCAGCAAGCCAGGAATGTGGTCAAATATTACCGCCGAGGTGTTAGGTTGGGTTAGGTTAGTTTATATTACGTTATAGATGTATTTAAAGGTCCCGCGGAGACGTAGAGGCCAGCAAGCCAGGAATGTGATCAAATCTTACCGCCGAGATGTTAGGTTGGGTTAGGTTAGGTTATATTACGTTATTGATGTATATAAAGGTCCCACGGAGACGTATAGGCCAACTCGCCGGGAATGTTGTCAAATATTACCGCCGAGATGTTAGCTTGGGTTAGGTTAGGTTATATTACGTTATGGATGTCTATAAAGGTCCCACGGTGACGTAGAGGCCAACTCGCCAGGAATGTTTTCAAATATTACCGCCGAGATGTTAGGTTGGGTTAGGTTAGGTTATATCACGTTATAGATCTATATAAAGGTCCCGCGGAGACGTAGAGGCCAGCAAGCCAGGAATGTGATCAAATATTACCGCCGAGATGTTAGGTTGGGTTAGGTTAGGTTATATTACGTTATTGATGTATATAAATGTCCCACGGAGACGTGGAGGCCAACTCGCCAGGAATGTTGTCAAATATTACCGCCGAGATGTTACGTTGGGTTAGGTTAGGTTATATTACGTAATTGATGTATATAAAGGTCCCAACGGAGACGTAGATGCCAACAAGCCAGGAATGTGGTCAAACATTACCGCCGAGATGTTATTTTGGGTTAGGATAGGTTATATTACGTTATTGATGTATATAAATGTACCACGGAGACGTAGATGCCAGCAAGCCAGGAATGTGGTCAAATATTCCCGCCGAGGTGTTAGGTTGGGTTAGGTTAGGTTATATTACGTTATAGATGTATTTAAAGGTCCCGCGGAGACGTAGAGGCCAACTCGCCAGGAATGTTTTCAAATATTACCGCCGAGATGTTAGGTTGGGTTAGGTTAGGTTATATTACGTTATAGATGTAGATAAAGGTCCCACGGAGACGTAGAGGCCAACAAGCCAGGAATGTGGTCAAATATTACCGCCGAGATGTTAGGTTGGTTTCGGTTATGTTATATTACGTTATTGATGTAAATGAAGGACAAACCGAGACGTAGAGGCCAACTCGCCAGGAATGTTGTCAAATATTACCGCCGAGATGTTACGTTGGGTTAGGTTAGGTTATATTACGTAAATGATGTATATAAAGGTCCCACGGAGACGTAGATGCCAACAAGCCAGGAATGTGGTCAAATATTACCGCCGAGATGTTAGGTTGGTTTCGGTTATGTTATATTACGTTATTGATGTAAATGAAGGACAAACCGAGACGTAGAGGCCAACTCGCCAGGAATGTTGTCAAATATTACCGCCGAGATGTTACGTTGGGTTAGGTTAGGTTATATTACGTAAATGATGTATATAAAGGTCCCACGGAGACGTAGATGCCAACAAGCCAGGAATGTGGTCAAATATTACCGCCGAGATGTTATTTTGGGTTAGGATAGGTTATATTACGTTATTGATGTATATAAAGGTCCCACGGAGACGTAGAGGCCAACTCGCCAGGAATGTTTTCAAATATTACCGCCGAGATGTTAGGTTGGGTTAGGTTAGGTTATATCACGTTATAGATGTATATAAAGGTCCCGCGGAGACGTAGAGGCCAGCAAGCCAGGAATGTGATCAAATATTACCGCCGAGATGTTAGGTTGGGTTAGGTTAGGTTATATTACGTTATTGATGTATATAAATGTCCCACGGAGACGTGGAGGCCAACTCGCCAGGAATGTTGTCAAATATTACCGCCGAGATGTTACGTTGGGTTAGGTTAGGTTATATTACGTAATTGATGTATATAAAGGTCCCACGGAGACGTAGATGCCAACAAGACAGGAATGTGGTCAAACATTACCGCCGAGATGTTATTTTGGGTTAGGATAGGTTATATTACGTTATTGATGTATATAAATGTACCACGGAGACGTAGATGCCAGCAAGCCAGGAATGTGGTCAAATATTACCGCCGAGATGTTATTTTGGGTTAGGATAGGTTATATTACGTTATTGATGTATATAAATGTACCACGGAGACGTAGATGCCAGCAAGCCAGGAATGTGGTCAAATATTACCGCCGAGGTGTTAGGTTGGGTTAGGTTAGGTTATATTACGTTATAGATGTATTTAAAGGTCCCGCGGAGACGTAGAGGCCAGCAAGCCAGGAATGTGATCAAATCTTACCGCCGAGATGTTAGGTTGGGTTAGGTTAGGTTATATTACGTTATTGATGTATATAAAGGTCCCACGGAGACGTATAGGCCAACTCGCCGGGAATGTTGTCAAATATTACCGCCGAGATGTTAGCTTGGGTTAGGTTAGGTTATATTACGTTATGGATGTCTATAAAGGTCCCACGGTGACGTAGAGGCCAACTCGCCAGGAATGTTTTCAAATATTACCGCCGAGATGTTAGGTTGGGTTAGGTTAGGTTATATCACGTTATAGATCTATATAAAGGTCCCGCGGAGACGTAGAGGCCAGCAAGCCAGGAATGTGATCAAATATTACCGCCGAGATGTTAGGTTGGGTTAGGTTAGGTTATATTACGTTATTGATGTATATAAATGTCCCACGGAGACGTGGAGGCCAACTCGCCAGGAATGTTGTCAAATATTACCGCCGAGATGTTACGTTGGGTTAGGTTAGGTTATATTACGTAATTGATGTATATAAAGGTCCCAACGGAGACGTAGATGCCAACAAGCCAGGAATGTGGTCAAACATTACCGCCGAGATGTTATTTTGGGTTAGGATAGGTTATATTACGTTATTGATGTATATAAATGTACCACGGAGACGTAGATGCCAGCAAGCCAGGAATGTGGTCAAATATTACCGCCGAGATGTTATTTTGGGTTAGGATAGGTTATATTACGTTATTGATGTATATAAATGTACCACGGAGACGTAGATGCCAGCAAGCCAGGAATGTGGTCAAATATTACCGCCGAGGTGTTAGGTTGGGTTAGGTTAGGTTATATTACGTTATAGATGTATTTAAAGGTCCCGCGGAGACGTAGAGGCCAACTCGCCAGGAATGTTTTCAAATATTACCGCCGAGATGTTAGGTTGGGTTAGGTTAGGTTATATTACGTTATAGATGTAGATAAAGGTCCCACGGAGAGGTAGAGGCCAACAAGCCAGGAATGTGGTCAAATATTACCGCCGAGATGTTAGGTTGGTTTCGGTTATGTTATATTACGTTATTGATGTAAATGAAGGACAAACCGAGACGTAGAGGCCAACTCGCCAGGAATGTTGTCAAATATTACCGCCGAGATGTTACGTTGGGTTAGGTTAGGTTATATTACGTAAATGATGTATATAAAGGTCCCACGGAGACGTAGATGCCAACAAGCCAGGAATGTGGTCAAATATTACCGCCGAGATGTTATTTTGGGTTAGGATAGGTTATATTACGTTATTGATGTATATAAAGGTCCCACGGAGACGTAGAGGCCAACTCGCCAGGAATGTTTTCAAATATTACCGCCGAGATGTTAGGTTGGGTTAGGTTAGGTTATATCACGTTATAGATGTATATAAAGGTCCCGCGGAGACGTAGAGGCCAGCAAGCCAGGAATGTGATCAAATATTACCGCCGAGATGTTAGGTTGGGTTACGTTAGGTTATATTACGTTATTGATGTATATAAATGTCCCACGGAGACGTGGAGGCCAACTCGCCAGGAATGTTGTCAAATATTACCGCCGAGATGTTAGGTTGGGTTAGGTTAGGTTATATTACGTTATAGATGTATATAAAGGTCCCACGGAGACGTAGAGGCCAACTCGCCAGGCATGTTTTCAAATATTACCGCCGAGATGTTAGGTTGGTTTCGGTTATGTTATATTACGTTATTGATGTATATGAAGGACAAACCGAGACGTAGAGGCCAACTCGCAGGGAATGTGGTCAAATATTACCGCCGAGATGTTATTTTGGGTTAGGATAGGTTATATTACGTTATTGATGTATATAAATGTACCACGGAGACGTAGATGCCAGCAAGCCAGGAATGTGGTCAAATATTACCGCCGAGGTGTTAGGTTGGGTTAGGTTAGGTTATATTACGTTATAGATGTATTTAAAGGTCCCGCGGAGACGTAGAGGCCAGCAAGCCAGGAATGTGATCAAATCTTACCGCCGAGATGTTAGGTTGGGTTAGGTTAGGTTATATTACGTTATTGATGTATATAAAGGTCCCACGGAGACGTATAGGCCAACTCGCCGGGAATGTTGTCAAATATTACCGCCGAGATGTTAGCTTGGGTTAGGTTAGGTTATATTACGTTATGGATGTCTATAAAGGTCCCACGGTGACGTAGAGGCCAACTCGCCAGGAATGTTTTCAAATATTACCGCCGAGATGTTAGGTTGGGTTAGGTTAGGTTATATCACGTTATAGATCTATATAAAGGTCCCGCGGAGACGTAGAGGCCAGCAAGCCAGGAATGTGATCAAATATTACCGCCGAGATGTTAGGTTGGGTTAGGTTAGGTTATATTACGTTATTGATGTATATAAATGTCCCACGGAGACGTGGAGGCCAACTCGCCAGGAATGTTGTCAAATATTACCGCCGGGATGTTACGTTGGGTTAGGTTAGGTTATATTACGTAATTGATGTATATAAAGGTCCCAACGGAGACGTAGATGCCAACAAGCCAGGAATGTGGTCAAACATTACCGCCGAGATGTTATTTTGGGTTAGGATAGGTTATATTACGTTATTGATGTATATAAATGTACCACGGAGACGTAGATGCCAGCAAGCCAGGAATGTGGTCAAATATTACCGCCGAGATGTTATTTTGGGTTAGGATAGGTTATATTACGTTATTGATGTATATAAATGTACCACGGAGACGTAGATGCCAGCAAGCCAGGAATGTGGTCAAATATTACCGCCGAGGTGTTAGGTTGGGTTAGGTTAGGTTATATTACGTTATAGATGTATTTAAAGGTCCCGCGGAGACGTAGAGGCCAACTCGCCAGGAATGTTTTCAAATATTACCGCCGAGATGTTAGGTTGGGTTAGGTTAGGTTATATTACGTTATAGATGTAGATAAAGGTCCCACGGAGACGTAGAGGCCAACAAGCCAGGAATGTGGTCAAATATTACCGCCGAGATGTTAGGTTGGTTTCGGTTATGTTATATTACGTTATTGATGTAAATGAAGGACAAACCGAGACGTAGAGGCCAACTCGCCAGGAATGTTGTCAAATATTACCGCCGAGATGTTACGTTGGGTTAGGTTAGGTTATATTACGTAAATGATGTATATAAAGGTCCCACGGAGACGTAGATGCCAACAAGCCAGGAATGTGGTCAAATATTACCGCCGAGATGTTATTTTGGGTTAGGATAGGTTATATTACGTTATTGATGTATATAAAGGTCCCACGGAGACGTAGAGGCCAACTCGCCAGGAATGTTTTCAAATATTACCGCCGAGATGTTAGGTTGGGTTAGGTTAGGTTATATCACGTTATAGATGTATATAAAGGTCCCGCGGAGACGTAGAGGCCAGCAAGCCAGGAATGTGATCAAATATTACCGCCGAGATGTTAGGTTGGGTTAGGTTAGGCTATATTACGTTATTGATGTATATAAATGTCCCACGGAGACGTGGAGGCCAACTCGCCAGGAATGTTGTCAAATATTACCGCCGAGATGTTACGTTGGGTTAGGTTAGGTTATATTACGTAATTGATGTATATAAAGGTCCCACGGAGACGTAGATGCCAACAAGACAGGAATGTGGTCAAACATTACCGCCGAGATGTTATTTTGGGTAGGATAGGTTATATTACGTTATTGATGTATATAAATGTACCACGGAGACGTAGATGCCAGCAAGCCAGGAATGTGGTCAAATATTACCGCCGAGATGTTATTTTGGGTTAGGATAGGTTATATTACGTTATTGATGTATATAAATGTACCACGGAGACGTAGATGCCAGCAAGCCAGGAATGTGGTCAAATATTACCGCCGAGGTGTTAGGTTGGGTTAGGTTAGGTTATATTACGTTATAGATGTATTTAAAGGTCCCGCGGAGACGTAGAGGCCAGCAAGCCAGGAATGTGATCAAATCTTACCGCCGAGATGTTAGGTTGGGTTAGGTTAGGTTATATTACGTTATTGATGTATATAAAGGTCCCACGGAGACGTATAGGCCAACTCGCCGGGAATGTTGTCAAATATTACCGCCGAGATGTTAGCTTGGGTTAGGTTAGGTTATATTACGTTATGGATGTCTATAAAGGTCCCACGGTGACGTAGAGGCCAACTCGCCAGGAATGTTTTCAAATATTACCGCCGAGATGTTAGGTTGGGTTAGGTTAGGTTATATTACGTTATAGATGTAGATAAAGGTCCCACGGAGACGTAGAGGCCAACTCGCCAGGAATGTTTTCAAATATTACCGCCGAGATGTTAGGTTGGTTTCGGTTATGTTATATTACGTTATTGATGTATATGAAGGACAAACCGAGACGTAGAGGCCAACTCGCCAGGAATGTTGTCAAATATTACCGCCGAGATGTTACGTTGGGTTAGGTTAGGTTATATTACGTAAATGATGTATATAAAGGTCCCACGGAGACGTAGATGCCAACAAGCCAGGAATGTGGTCAAATATTACCGCCGAGATGTTATTTTGGGTTAGGATAGGTTATATTACGTTATTGATGTATATAAAGGTCCCACGGAGACGTAGAGGCCAACTCGCCATGAATGTTTTCAAATATTACCGCCGAGATGTTAGGTTGGGTTAGGTTAGGTTATATTACGTTATAGATGTATATAAAGGTCCCGCGGAGACGTAGATGCCAACAAGCCAGGAATGTGGTCAAATATTACCGCCGACATGTTATTTTGGGTTAGGATAGGTTATATTACGTTATTGATGTATATAAATGTACCACGGAGACGTAGAGGCCAACTCGCCAGGAATGTTGTCAAATATTACCGCCGTGATGTTACGTTGGGTTAGGTTAGGTTATATTACGTTATGGATGTCTATAAAGGTCCCACGGTGACGTAGAGGCCAACTCGCCAGGAATGTTTTCAAATATTACCGCCGAGATGTTAGGTTGGGTTAGGTTAGGTTATATCACGTTATAGATGTATATAAAGGTCCCGCGGAGACGTAGAGGCCAGCAAGCCAGGAATGTGATCAAATATTACCGCCGGGATGTTAGGTTGGGTTAGGTTAGGTTATATTACGTTATTGATGTATACAAAGGTCCCACGGAGACGTATAGGCCAACTCGCCGCGAATGTTGTCAAATATTACCGCCGAGATGTTACGTTGGGTTAGGATAGGTTATATTACGTTATTGATGTATATAAAGGTCCCACGGAGACGTAGAGGCCAACTCGCCATGAATGTTTTCAAATATTACCGCCGAGATGTTAGGTTGGGTTAGGTTAGGTTATATTACGTTATAGATGTAGATAAAGGTCCCACGGAGACGTAGAGGCCAACTCGCCAGGAATGTTTTCAAATATTACCGCCGAGATGTTAGGTTGGTTTCGGTTATGTTATATTACGTTATTGATGTATATGAAGGACAAACCGAGACGTAGAGGCCAACTCGCCAGGAATGTTGTCAAATATTACCGCCGAGATGTTACGTTGGGTTAGGTTAGGTTATATTACGTAAATGATGTATATAAAGGTCCCACGGAGACGTAGATGCCAACAAGCCTGGAATGTGGTCAAATATTACCGCCGAGATGTTATTTTGGGTTAGGATAGGTTATATTACGTTATTGATGTATATAAAGGTCCCACGGAGACGTAGAGGCCAACTCGCCATGAATGTTTTCAAATATTACCGCCGAGATGTTAGGTTGGGTTAGGTTAGGTTATATTACGTTATAGATGTATATAAAGGTCCCGCGGAGACGTAGATGCCAACAAGCCAGGAATGTGGTCAAATATTACCGCCGACATGTTATTTTGGGTTAGGATAGGTTATATTACGTTATTGATGTATATAAATGTACCACGGAGACGTAGAGGCCAACTCGCCAGGAATGTTGTCAAATATTACCGCCGTGATGTTACGTTGGGTTAGGTTAGGTTATATTACGTTATGGATGTCTATAAAGGTCCCACGGTGACGTAGAGGCCAACTCGCCAGGAATGTTTTCAAATATTACCGCCGAGATGTTAGGTTGGGTTAGGTTAGCTTATATCACGTTATAGATGTATATAAAGGTCCCGCGGAGACGTAGAGGCCAGCAAGCCAGGAATGTGATCAAATATTACCGCCGGGATGTTAGGTTGGGTTAGGTTAGGTTATATTACGTTATTGATGTATACAAAGGTCCCACGGAGACGTATAGGCCAACTCGCCGGGAATGTTGTCAAATATTACCGCCGAGATGTTACGTTGGGTTAGGATAGGTTATATTACGTTATTGATGTATATAAAGGTCCCACGGAGACGTAGAGGCCAACTCGCCAGGAATGTTTTCAAATATTACCGCCGAGATGTTAGGTTGGTTTCGGTTATGCTATATTACGTTATTGATGTATATGAAGGACAAACCGAGACGTAGAGGCCAACTCGCCAGGAATGTTGTCAAATATTACCGCCGAGATGTTACGTTGGGTTAGGTTAGGTTATATTACGTAAATGATGTATATAAAGGTCCCACGGAGACGTAGATGCCAACAAGCCAGGAATGTGGTCAAATATTACCGCCGAGATGTTATTTTGGGTTAGGATAGGTTATATTACGTTATTGATGTATATAAAGGTCCCACGGAGACGTAGAGGCCAACTCGCCATGAATGTTTTCAAATATTACCGCCGAGATGTTAGGTTGGGTTAGGTTAGGTTATATTACGTTACAGATGTATATAAAGGTCCCGCGGAGACGTAGATGCCAACAAGCCAGGAATGTGGTCAAATATTACCGCCGACATGTTATTTTGGGTTAGGATAGGTTATATTACGTTATTGATGTATATAAATGTACCACGGAGACGTAGAGGCCAACTCGCCGGGAATGTTGTCAAATATTACCGCCGAAATGTTAGCTTGGGTTAGGTTAGGTTATATTACGTTATGGATGTCTATAAAGGTCCCACGGTGACGTAGAGGCCAACTCGCCAGGAATGTTTTCAAATATTACCGCCGAGATGTTAGGTTGGGTTAGGTTAGGTTATATCACGTTATAGATGTATATAAAGGTCCCGCGGAGACGTAGAGGCCAGCAAGCCAGGAATGTGATCAAATATTACCGCCGAGATGTTAGGTTGGATTAGGTTAGGTTATATTACGTTATTGATGTATACAAAGGTCCCACGGAGACGTATAGGCCAACTCGCCAGGAATGTTGTCAAATATTACAGCCGAGATGTTAGCTTGGGTTAGGTTAGGTTATATTACGTTATAGATGTATATAAAGTTCCCACGGAGACGTAGATGCCAACAAGCCAGGAATGTGGTCAAATATTACCGCCGAGATGTTATTTTGGGTTAGGATAGGTTATATTACGTTATTGATGTATATAAATGTACCACGGAGACGTAGATGCCAGCAAGCCAGGAATGTGGTCAAATATTACCGCCGAGGTGTTAGGTTGGGTTAGGTTAGGTTATATTACGTTATAGATGTATTTAAAGGTCCCGCGGAGACGTAGAGGCCAGCAAGCCAGGAATGTGATCAAATATTACCGCCGAGATGTTAGGTTGGGTTAGGTTAGGTTACATTACGTTATTGATGTATATAAAGGTCCCACGGAGACGTATAGGCCAACTCGCCGGGAATGTTGTCAAATATTACCGCCGAGATGTTAGCTTGGGTTAGGTTAGGTTATATTACGTTATGGATGTCTATAAAGGTCCCACGGTGACGTAGAGGCCAACTCGCCAGGAATGTTTTCAAATATTACCGCCGAGATGTTAGGTTGGGTTAGGTTAGGTTATATCACGTTATAGATCTATATAAAGGTCCCGCGGAGACGTAGAGGCCAGCAAGCCAGGAATGTGATCAAATATTACCGCCGAGATGTTAGGTTGGGTTAGGTTAGGTTATATTACGTTATTGATGTATATAAAGGTCCCACGGTGACGTAGAGGCCAACTCGCCGGGAATGTTTTCAAATATTACCGCCGAGATGTTATTTTGGGTTAGGATAGGTTATATTACGTTATTGATGTATATAAATGTACCACGGAGACGTAGAGGCCAACTCGCCATGAATGTTTTCAAATATTACCGCCGAGATGATAGGTTGGGTTAGGTTAGGTTATATTACGTTATTGATGTATATGAAGGTCAAACCGAGACGTAGAGGCCAACTCGCCAGGAATGTTGTCAAATATTACCGCCGAGATGTTACGTTGGGTTAGGTTAGGTTATATTACGTAAATGATGTATATAAAGGTCCCACGGAGACGTAGATGCCAACAAGCCAGGAATGTGATCAAATATTACCGCCGAGATGTTAGGTTGGGTTAGGTTAGGTTATATTACGTTATTGATGTATATAAATGTCCCACGGAGACGTGGAGGCCAACTCGCCAGGAATGTTGTCAAATATTACCGCCGAGATGTTACGTTGGGTTAGGTTAGGTTATATTACGTAATTGATGTATATAAAGGTCCCAACGGAGACGTAGATGCCAACAAGCCAGGAATGTGGTCAAACATTACCGCCGAGATGTTATTTTGGGTTAGGATAGGTTATATTACGTTATTGATGTATATAAATGTACCACGGAGACGTAGATGCCAGCAAGCCAGGAATGTGGTCAAATATTACCGCCGAGATGTTATTTTGGGTTAGGATAGGTTATATTACGTTATTGATGTATATAAATGTACCACGGAGACGTAGATGCCAGCAAGCCAGGAATGTGGTCAAATATTACCGCCGAGGTGTTAGGTTGGGTTAGGTTAGGTTATATTACGTTATAGATGTATTTAAAGGTCCCGCGGAGACGTAGAGGCCAACTCGCCAGGAATGTTTTCAAATATTACCGCCGAGATGTTAGGTTGGGTTAGGTTAGGTTATATTACGTTATAGATGTAGATAAAGGTCCCACGGAGACGTAGAGGCCAACAAGCCAGGAATGTGGTCAAATATTACCGCCGAGATGTTAGGTTGGTTTCGGTTATGTTATATTACGTTATTGATGTAAATGAAGGACAAACCGAGACGTAGAGGCCAACTCGCCAGGAATGTTGTCAAATATTACCGCCGAGATGTTACGTTGGGTTAGGTTAGGTTATATTACGTAAATGATGTATATAAAGGTCCCACGGAGACGTAGATGCCAACAAGCCAGGAATGTGGTCAAATATTACCGCCGAGATGTTATTTTGGGTTAGGATAGGTTATATTTCGTTATTGATGTATATAAAGGTCCCACGGAGACGTAGAGGCCAACTCGCCAGGAATGTTTTCAAATATTACCGCCGAGATGTTAGGTTGGGTTAGGTTAGGTTATATCACGTTATAGATGTATATAAAGGTCCCGCGGAGACGTAGAGGCCAGCAAGCCAGGAATGTGATCAAATATTACCGCCGAGATGTTAGGTTGGGTTAGGTTAGGCTATATTACGTTATTGATGTATATAAATGTCCCACGGAGACGTGGAGGCCAACTCGCCAGGAATGTTGTCAAATATTACCGCCGAGATGTTACGTTGGGTTAGGTTAGGTTATATTACGTAATTGATGTATATAAAGGTCCCACGGATACGTAGATGCCAACAAGACAGGAATGTGGTCAAACATTACCGCCGAGATGTTATTTTGGGTTAGGATAGGTTATATTACGTTATTGATGTATATAAATGTACCACGGAGACGTAGATGCCAGCAAGCCAGGAATGTGGTCAAATATTACCGCCGAGATGTTATTTTGGGTTAGGATAGGTTATATTACGTTATTGATGTATATAAATGTACCACGGAGACGTAGATGCCAGCAAGCCAGGAATGTGGTCAAATATTACCGCCGAGGTGTTAGGTTGGGTTAGGTTAGGTTATATTACGTTATAGATGTATTTAAAGGTCCCGCGGAGACGTAGAGGCCAGCAAGCCAGGAATGTGATCAAATCTAACCGCCGAGATGTTAGGTTGGGTTAGGTTAGGTTATATTACGTTATTGATGTATATAAAGGTCCCACGGAGACGTATAGGCCAACTCGCCGGGAATGTTGTCAAATATTACCGCCGAGATGTTAGCTTGGGTTAGGTTAGGTTATATTACGTTATGGATGTCTATAAAGGTCCCACGGTGACGTAGAGGCCAACTCGCCAGGAATGTTTTCAAATATTACCGCCGAGATGTTAGGTTGGGTTAGGTTAGGTTATATTACGTTATAGATGTAGATAAAGGTCCCACGGAGACGTAGAGGCCAACTCGCCAGGAATGTTTTCAAATATTACCGCCGAGATGTTAGGTTGGGTTAGGTTAGGTTATATTACGTTATAGATGTAGATAAAGGTCCCACGGAGACGTAGAGGCCAACAAGCCAGGAATGTGGTCAAATATTACCGCCGAGATGTTAGGTTGGTTTCGGTTATGTTATATTACGTTATTGATGTAAATGAAGGACAAACCGAGACGTAGAGGCCAACTCGCCAGGAATGTTGTCAAATATTACCGCCGAGATGTTACGTTGGGTTAGGTTAGGTTATATTACGTAAATGATGTATATAAAGGTCCCACGGAGACGTAGATGCCAACAAGCCAGGAATGTGGTCAAATATTACCGCCGAGATGTTATTTTGGGTTAGGATAGGTTATATTTCGTTATTGATGTATATAAAGGTCCCACGGAGACGTAGAGGCCAACTCGCCAGGAATGTTTTCAAATATTACCGCCGAGATGTTAGGTTGGGTTAGGTTAGGTTATATCACGTTATAGATGTATATAAAGGTCCCGCGGAGACGTAGAGGCCAGCAAGCCAGGAATGTGATCAAATATTACCGCCGAGATGTTAGGTTGGGTTAGGTTAGGCTATATTACGTTATTGATGTATATAAATGTCCCACGGAGACGTGGAGGCCAACTCGCCAGGAATGTTGTCAAATATTACCGCCGAGATGTTACGTTGGGTTAGGTTAGGTTATATTACGTAATTGATGTATATAAAGGTCCCACGGATACGTAGATGCCAACAAGACAGGAATGTGGTCAAACATTACCGCCGAGATGTTATTTTGGGTTAGGATAGGTTATATTACGTTATTGATGTATATAAATGTACCACGGAGACGTAGATGCCAGCAAGCCAGGAATGTGGTCAAATATTACCGCCGAGATGTTATTTTGGGTTAGGATAGGTTATATTACGTTATTGATGTATATAAATGTACCACGGAGACGTAGATGCCAGCAAGCCAGGAATGTGGTCAAATATTACCGCCGAGGTGTTAGGTTGGGTTAGGTTAGGTTATATTACGTTATAGATGTATTTAAAGGTCCCGCGGAGACGTAGAGGCCAGCAAGCCAGGAATGTGATCAAATCTTACCGCCGAGATGTTAGGTTGGGTTAGGTTAGGTTATATTACGTTATTGATGTATATAAAGGTCCCACGGAGACGTATAGGCCAACTCGCCGGGAATGTTGTCAAATATTACCGCCGAGATGTTAGCTTGGGTTAGGTTAGGTTATATTACGTTATGGATGTCTATAAAGGTCCCACGGTGACGTAGAGGCCAACTCGCCAGGAATGTTTTCAAATATTACCGCCGAGATGTTAGGTTGGGTTAGGTTAGGTTATATTACGTTATAGATGTAGATAAAGGTCCCACGGAGACGTAGAGGCCAACTCGCCAGGAATGTTTTCAAATATTACCGCCGAGATGTTAGGTTGGTTTCGGTTATGTTATATTACGTTATTGATGTATATGAAGGACAAACCGAGACGTAGAGGCCAACTCGCCAGGAATGTTGTCAAATATTACCGCCGAGATGTTACGTTGGGTTAGGTTAGGTTATATTACGTAAATGATGTATATAAAGGTCCCACGGAGACGTAGATGCCAACAAGCCAGGAATGTGGTCAAATATTACCGCCGAGATGTTATTTTGGGTTAGGATAGGTTATATTACGTTATTGATGTATATAAAGGTCCCACGGAGACGTAGAGGCCAACTCGCCATGAATGTTTTCAAATATTACCGCCGAGATGTTAGGTTGGGTTAGGTTAGGTTATATTACGTTATAGATGTATATAAAGGTCCCGCGGAGACGTAGATGCCAACAAGCCAGGAATGTGGTCAAATATTACCGCCGACATGTTATTTTGGGTTAGGATAGGTTATATTACGTTATTGATGTATATAAATGTACCACGGAGACGTAGAGGCCAACTCGCCAGGAATGTTGTCAAATATTACCGCCGTGATGTTACGTTGGGTTAGGTTAGGTTATATTACGTTATGGATGTCTATAAAGGTCCCACGGTGACGTAGAGGCCAAATCGCCAGGAATGTTTTCAAATATTACCGCCGAGATGTTAGGTTGGGTTAGGTTAGGTTATATCACGTTATAGATGTATATAAATGTCCCGCGGAGACGTAGAGGCCAGCAAGCCAGGAATGTGATCAAATATTACCGCCGGGATGTTAGGTTGGGTTAGGTTAGGTTATATTACGTTATTGATGTATACAAAGGTCCCACGGAGACGTATAGGCCAACTCGCCGGGAATGTTGTCAAATATTACCGCCGAGATGTTACGTTGGGTTAGGTTAGGTTATATTACGTAAATGATGTATATAAAGGTCCCACGGAGACGTAGATGCCAACAAGCCAGGAATGTGGTCAAATATTACCGCCGAGATGTTATTTTGGGTTAGGATAGGTTATATTTCGTTATTGATGTATATAAAGGTCCCACGGAGACGTAGAGGCCAACTCGCCAGGAATGTTTTCAAATATTACCGCCGAGATGTTAGGTTGGGTTAGGTTAGGTTATATCACGTTATAGATGTATATAAAGGTCCCGCGGAGACGTAGAGGCCAGCAAGCCAGGAATGTGATCAAATATTACCGCCGAGATGTTAGGTTGGGTTAGGTTAGGCTATATTACGTTATTGATGTATATAAATGTCCCACGGAGACGTGGAGGCCAACTCGCCAGGAATGTTGTCAAATATTACCGCCGAGATGTTACGTTGGGTTAGGTTAGGTTATATTACGTAATTGATGTATATAAAGGTCCCACGGATACGTAGATGCCAACAAGACAGGAATGTGGTCAAACATTACCGCCGAGATGTTATTTTGGGTTAGGATAGGTTATATTACGTTATTGATGTATATAAATGTACCACGGAGACGTAGATGCCAGCAAGCCAGGAATGTGGTCAAATATTACCGCCGAGATGTTATTTTGGGTTAGGATAGGTTATATTACGTTATTGATGTATATAAATGTACCACGGAGACGTAGATGCCAGCAAGCCAGGAATGTGGTCAAATATTACCGCCGAGGTGTTAGGTTGGGTTAGGTTAGGTTATATTACGTTATAGATGTATTTAAAGGTCCCGCGGAGACGTAGAGGCCAGCAAGCCAGGAATGTGATCAAATCTTACCGCCGAGATGTTAGGTTGGGTTAGGTTAGGTTATATTACGTTATTGATGTATATAAAGGTCCCACGGAGACGTATAGGCCAACTCGCCGGGAATGTTGTCAAATATTACCGCCGAGATGTTAGCTTGGGTTAGGTTAGGTTATATTACGTTATGGATGTCTATAAAGGTCCCACGGTGACGTAGAGGCCAACTCGCCAGGAATGTTTTCAAATATTACCGCCGAGATGTTAGGTTGGGTTAGGTTAGGTTATATTACGTTATAGATGTAGATAAAGGTCCCACGGAGACGTAGAGGCCAACTCGCCAGGAATGTTTTCAAATATTACCGCCGAGATGTTAGGTTGGTTTCGGTTATGTTATATTACGTTATTGATGTATATGAAGGACAAACCGAGACGTAGAGGCCAACTCGCCAGGAATGTTGTCAAATATTACCGCCGAGATGTTACGTTGGGTTAGGTTAGGTTATATTACGTAAATGATGTATATAAAGGTCCCACGGAGACGTAGATGCCAACAAGCCAGGAATGTGGTCAAATATTACCGCCGAGATGTTATTTTGGGTTAGGATAGGTTATATTACGTTATTGATGTATATAAAGGTCCCACGGAGACGTAGAGGCCAACTCGCCATGAATGTTTTCAAATATTACCGCCGAGATGTTAGGTTGGGTTAGGTTAGGTTATATTACGTTATAGATGTATATAAAGGTCCCGCGGAGACGTAGATGCCAACAAGCCAGGAATGTGGTCAAATATTACCGCCGACATGTTATTTTGGGTTAGGATAGGTTATATTACGTTATTGATGTATATAAATGTACCACGGAGACGTAGAGGCCAACTCGCCAGGAATGTTGTCAAATATTACCGCCGTGATGTTACGTTGGGTTAGGTTAGGTTATATTACGTTATGGATGTCTATAAAGGTCCCACGGTGACGTAGAGGCCAAATCGCCAGGAATGTTTTCAAATATTACCGCCGAGATGTTAGGTTGGGTTAGGTTAGGTTATATCACGTTATAGATGTATATAAATGTCCCGCGGAGACGTAGAGGCCAGCAAGCCAGGAATGTGATCAAATATTACCGCCGGGATGTTAGGTTGGGTTAGGTTAGGTTATATTACGTTATTGATGTATACAAAGGTCCCACGGAGACGTATAGGCCAACTCGCCGGGAATGTTGTCAAATATTACCGCCGAGATGTTACGTTGGGTTAGGATAGGTTATATTACGTTATTGATGTATATAAAGGTCCCACGGAGACGTAGAGGCCAACTCGCCATGAATGTTTTCAAATATTACCGCCTAGATGTTAGGTTGGGTTAGGTTAGGTTATATTACGTTATAGATGTAGATAAAGGTCCCACGGAGACGTAGAGGCCAACTCGCCAGGAATGTTTTCAAATATTACCGCCGAGATGTTAGGTTGGTTTCGGTTATGTTATATTACGTTATTGATGTATATGAAGGACAAACCGAGACGTAGAGGCCAACTCGCCAGGAATGTTGTCAAATATTACCGCCGAGATGTTACGTTGGGTTAGGTTAGGTTATATTACGTAAATGATGTATATAAAGGTCCCACGGAGACGTAGATGCCAACAAGCCTGGAATGTGGTCAAATATTACCGCCGAGATGTTATTTTGGGTTAGGATAGGTTATATTACGTTATTGATGTATATAAAGGCCCCACGGAGACGTAGAGGCCAACTCGCCATGAATGTTTTCAAATATTACCGCCGAGATGTTAGGTTGGGTTAGGTTAGGTTATATTACGTTATAGATGTATATAAAGGTCCCGCGGAGACGTAGATGCCAACAAGCCAGGAATGTGGTCAAATATTACCGCCGACATGTTATTTTGGGTTAGGTTAGGTTATATTACGTTATTGATGTATACAAAGGTCCCACGGAGACGTATAGGCCAACTCGCCGGGAATGTTGTCAAATATTACCGCCGAGATGTTACGTTGGGTTAGGATAGGTTATATTACGTTATTGATGTATATAAAGGTCCCACGGAGACGTAGAGGCCAACTCGCCATGAATGTTTTCAAATATTACCGCCGAGATGTTAGGTTGGGTTAGGTTAGGTTATATTACGTTATAGATGTAGATAAAGGTCCCACGGAGACGTAGAGGCCAACTCGCCAGGAATGTTTTCAAATATTACCGCCGAGATGTTAGGTTGGTTTCGGTTATGTTATATTACGTTATTGATGTATATGAAGGACAAACCGAGACGTAGAGGCCAACTCGCCAGGAATGTTGTCAAATATTACCGCCGAGATGTTACGTTGGGTTAGGTTAGGTTATATTACGTAAATGATGTATATAAAGGTCCCACGGAGACGTAGATGCCAACAAGCCAGGAATGTGGTCAAATATTACCGCCGAGATGTTATTTTGGGTTAGGATAGGTTATATTACGTTATTGATGTATATAAAGGTCCCACGGAGACGTAGAGGCCAACTCGCCATGAATGTTTTCAAATATTACCGCCGAGATGTTAGGTTGGGTTAGGTTAGGTTATATTACGTTACAGATGTATATAAAGGTCCCGCGGAGACGTAGATGCCAACAAGCCAGGAATGTGGTCAAATATTACCGCCGACATGTTATTTTGGGTTAGGATAGGTTATATTACGTTATTGATGTATATAAATGTACCACGGAGACGTAGAGGCCAACTCGCCAGGAATGTTGTCAAATATTACCGCCGTGATGTTACGTTGGGTTAGGTTAGGTTATATTACGTTATGGATGTCTATAAAGGTCCCACGGTGACGTAGAGGCCAACTCGCCAGGAATGT
The DNA here is from genome assembly GCA_963969225.1 of Xylocopa violacea. NCBI lineage: Eukaryota > Metazoa > Arthropoda > Insecta > Hymenoptera > Apidae > Xylocopa > Xylocopa violacea. The sequence goes on from CAXAJV010000977.1 coordinate 6,149,857, forward strand.
TTTCAAATATTGCCGCCGAGATGTTAGCTTGGGTTAGGTTAGGTTATATTACGTTATGGATGTCTATAAAGGTCCCACGGTGACGTAGAGGCCAACTCGCCAGGAATGTTCTCAAATATTACCGCCGAGGTGTTAGGTTGGGTTAGGTTAGGTTATATTACGTTATAGATGTATTTAAAGGTCCCGCGGAGACGTAGAGGCCAGCAAGCCAGGAATGTGATCAAATATTACCGCCGAGATGTTAGGTTGGGTTAGGTTAGGTTATATTACGTTATTGATGTATATAAAGGTCCCACGGAGACGTATAGGCCAACTCGCCGGGAATGTTGTCAAATATTACCGCCGATATGTTAGCTTGGGTTAGGTTAGGTTATATTACGTTATGTATGTCTATAAAGGTCCCACGGTGACGTAGAGGCCAACTCGCCAGGAATGTTTTCAAATATTACCGCCGAGATGTTAGGTTGGGTTAGGTTAGGTTATATTACGTTATTGATGTATATAAATGTACCACGGAGACGTAGATGCCAGCAAGCCAGGAATGTGGTCAAATATTACCGCCGAGGTGTTAGGTTGGGTTAGGTTAGGTTATATTACGTTATAGATGTATTTAAAGGTCCCGCGGAGACGTAGAGGCCAGCAAGCCAGGAATGTGATCAAATATTACCGCCGAGATGTTAGGTTGGGTTAGGTTAGGTTACATTACGTTATTGATGTATATAAAGGTCCCACGGAGACGTATAGGCCAACTCGCCGGGAATGTTGTCAAATATTACCGCCGAGATGTTAGCTTGGGTTAGGTTAGGTTATATTACGTTATGGATGTCTATAAAGGTCCCACGGTGACGTAGAGGCCAACTCGCCAGGAATGTTTTCAAATATTACCGCCGAGATGTTAGGTTGGGTTAGGTTAGGTTATATCACGTTATAGATGTATATAAAGGTCCCGCGGAGACGTAGAGGCCAGCAAGCCAGGAATGTGATCAAATATTACCGCCGGGATGTTAGGTTGGGTTAGGTTAGGTTATATTACGTTATTGATGTATACAAAGGTCCCACGGAGACGTATAGGCCAACTCGCCGGGAATGTTGTCAAATATTACCGCCGAGATGTTACGTTGGGTTAGGATAGGTTATATTACGTTATTGATGTATATAAAGGTCCCACGGAGACGTAGAGGCCAACTCGCCATGAATGTTTTCAAATATTACCGCCGAGATGTTAGGTTGGGTTAGGTTAGGTTATATTACGTTATAGATGTAGATAAAGGTCCCACGGAGACGTAGAGGCCAACTCGCCAGGAATGTTTTCAAATATTACCGCCGAGATGTTAGGTTGGTTTCGGTTATGTTATATTACGTTATTGATGTATATGAAGGACAAACCGAGACGTAGAGGCCAACTCGCCAGGAATGTTGTCAAATATTACCGCCGAGATGTTACGTTGGGTTAGGTTAGGTTATATTACGTAAATGATGTATATAAAGGTCCCACGGAGACGTAGATGCCAACAAGCCTGGAATGTGGTCAAATATTACCGCCGAGATGTTATTTTGGGTTAGGATAGGTTATATTACGTTATTGATGTATATAAAGGCCCCACGGAGACGTAGAGGCCAACTCGCCATGAATGTTTTCAAATATTACCGCCGAGATGTTAGGTTGGGTTAGGTTAGGTTATATTACGTTATAGATGTATATAAAGGTCCCGCGGAGACGTAGATGCCAACAAGCCAGGAATGTGGTCAAATATTACCGCCGACATGTTATTTTGGGTTAGGTTAGGTTATATTACGTTATTGATGTATACAAAGGTCCCACGGAGACGTATAGGCCAACTCGCCGGGAATGTTGTCAAATATTACCGCCGAGATGTTACGTTGGGTTAGGATAGGTTATATTACGTTATTGATGTATATAAAGGTCCCACGGAGACGTAGAGGCCAACTCGCCATGAATGTTTTCAAATATTACCGCCGAGATGTTAGGTTGGGTTAGGTTAGGTTATATTACGTTATAGATGTAGATAAAGGTCCCACGGAGACGTAGAGGCCAACTCGCCAGGAATGTTTTCAAATATTACCGCCGAGATGTTAGGTTGGTTTCGGTTATGTTATATTACGTTATTGATGTATATGAAGGACAAACCGAGACGTAGAGGCCAACTCGCCAGGAATGTTGTCAAATATTACCGCCGAGATGTTACGTTGGGTTAGGTTAGGTTATATTACGTAAATGATGTATATAAAGGTCCCACGGAGACGTAGATGCCAACAAGCCAGGAATGTGGTCAAATATTACCGCCGAGATGTTATTTTGGGTTAGGATAGGTTATATTACGTTATTGATGTATATAAAGGTCCCACGGAGACGTAGAGGCCAACTCGCCATGAATGTTTTCAAATATTACCGCCGAGATGTTAGGTTGGGTTAGGTTAGGTTATATTACGTTACAGATGTATATAAAGGTCCCGCGGAGACGTAGATGCCAACAAGCCAGGAATGTGGTCAAATATTACCGCCGACATGTTATTTTGGGTTAGGATAGGTTATATTACGTTATTGATGTATATAAATGTACCACGGAGACGTAGAGGCCAACTCGCCAGGAATGTTGTCAAATATTACCGCCGTGATGTTACGTTGGGTTAGGTTAGGTTATATTACGTTATGGATGTCTATAAAGGTCCCACGGTGACGTAGAGGCCAACTCGCCAGGAATGTTTTCAAATATTACCGCCGAGATGTTAGGTTGGGTTAGGTTAGCTTATATCACGTTATAGATGTATATAAAGGTCCCGCGGAGACGTAGAGGCCAGCAAGCCAGGAATGTGATCAAATATTACCGCCGGGATGTTAGGTTGGGTTAGGTTAGGTTATATTACGTTATTGATGTATACAAAGGTCCCACGGAGACGTATAGGCCAACTCGCCGGGAATGTTGTCAAATATTAGCGCCGAGATGTTACGTTGGGTTAGGATAGGTTATATTACGTTATTGATGTATATAAAGGTCCCACGGAGACGTAGAGGCCAACTCGCCATGAATGTTTTCAAATATTACCGCCGAGATGTTAGGTTGGGTTAGGTTAGGTTATATTACGTTATTGATGTATATGAAGGTCAAACCGAGACGTAGAGGCCAACTCGCCAGGAATGTTGTCAAATATTACCGCCGAGATGTTAGGTTGGGTTAGGTTAGGTTATATTACGTTATTGATGTAGATAAAGGTCCCACGGAGACGTAGATGCCAGCAAGCCAGGAATGTGGTCAAATATTACCGCCGAGATGTTATTTTGGGTTAGGATAGGTTATATTACGTTATTGATGTGTATAAATGTACCATGGAGACGTAGAGGCCAACTCGCCATGACTGTTTTCAAATATTACCGCCGAGATGTTAGGTTGGGTTAGGTTAGGTTATATTACGTTATAGATGTATATAAAGGTCCCACGGAGACGTAGAGGCCAACTCGCCAGGAATGTTTTCAAATATTGCCGCCGAGATGTTAGCTTGGGTTAGGTTAGGTTATATTACGTTATGGATGTCTATAAAGGTCCCACGGTGACGTAGAGGCCAACTCGCCAGGAATGTTCTCAAATATTACCGCCGAGGTGTTAGGTTGGGTTAGGTTAGGTTATATTACGTTATAGATGTATTTAAAGGTCCCGCGGAGACGTAGAGGCCAGCAAGCCAGGAATGTGATCAAATATTACCGCCGAGATGTTAGGTTGGGTTAGGTTAGGTTATATTACGTTATTGATGTATATAAAGGTCCCACGGAGACGTATAGGCCAACTCGCCGGGAATGTTGTCAAATATTACCGCCGATATGTTAGCTTGGGTTAGGTTAGGTTATATTACGTTATGTATGTCTATAAAGGTCCCACGGTGACGTAGAGGCCAACTCGCCAGGAATGTTTTCAAATATTACCGCCGAGATGTTAGGTTGGGTTAGGTTAGGTTATATCACGTTATAGATGTATATAAAGGTCCCGTGGAGACGTAGAGGCCAGCAAGCCAGGAATGTGATCAAATATTACCGCCGAGATGTTATTTTGGGCTAGGATAGGTTATATTACGTTATTGATGTATATAAATGTACCACGGAGACGTAGAGGCCAACTCGCCGGGAATGTTGTCAAATATTACCGCCGAGATGTTAGCTTGGGTTAGGTTAGGTTATATTACGTTATGGATGTCTATAAAGGTCCCACGGTGACGTAGAGGCCAACTCGCCAGGAATGTTTTCAAATATTACCGCCGAGATGTTAGGTTGGGTTAGGTTAGGTTATATCACGTTATAGATGTATATAAAGGTCCCGCGGAGACGTAGAGGCCAGCAAGCCAGGAATGTGATCAAATATTACCGCCGAGATGTTAGGTTGGATTAGGTTAGGTTATATTACGTTATTGATGTATACAAAGGTCCCACGGAGACGTATAGGCCAACTCGCCAGGAATGTTGTCAAATATTACAGCCGAGATGTTAGCTTGGGTTAGGTTAGGTTATATTACGTTATAGATGTATATAAAGTTCCCACGGAGACGTAGATGCCAACAAGCCAGGAATGTGGTCAAATATTACCGCCGAGATGTTATTTTGGGTTAGGATAGGTTATATTACGTTATTGATGTATATAAATGTACCACGGAGACGTAGATGCCAGCAAGCCAGGAATGTGGTCAAATATTACCGCCGAGGTGTTAGGTTGGGTTAGGTTAGGTTATATTACGTTATAGATGTATTTAAAGGTCCCGCGGAGACGTAGAGGCCAGCAAGCCAGGAATGTGATCAAATATTACCGCCGAGATGTTAGGTTGGGTTAGGTTAGGTTACATTACGTTATTGATGTATATAAAGGTCCCACGGAGACGTATAGGCCAACTCGCCGGGAATGTTGTCAAATATTACCGCCGAGATGTTAGCTTGGGTTAGGTTAGGTTATATTACGTTATGGATGTCTATAAAGGTCCCACGGTGACGTAGAGGCCAACTCGCCAGGAATGTTTTCAAATATTACCGCCGAGATGTTAGGTTGGGTTAGGTTAGGTTATATCACGTTATAGATGTATATAAAGGTCCCGCGGAGACGTAGAGGCCAGCAAGCCAGGAATGTGATCAAATATTACCGCCGAGATGTTAGGTTGGATTAGGTTAGGTTATATTACGTTATTGATGTATACAAAGGTCCCACGGAGACGTATAGGCCAACTCGCCAGGAATGTTGTCAAATATTACCGCCGAGATGTTAGCTTGGGTTAGGTTAGGTTATATTACGTTACGGATGTCTATAAAGGTCCCACGGTGACGTAGAGGCCAACTCGCCGGGAATGTTTTCAAATATTACCGCCGAGATGTTATTTTGGGTTAGGATAGGTTATATTACGTTATTGATGTATATAAATGTACCACGGAGACGTAGAGGCCAACTCGCCATGAATGTTTTCAAATATTACCGCCGAGATGATAGGTTGGGTTAGGTTAGGTTATATTACGTTATTGATGTATATGAAGGTCAAACCGAGACGTAGAGGCCAACTCGCCAGGAATGTTTTCAAATATTGCCGCCGAGATGTTAGCTTGGGTTAGGTTAGGTTATATTACGTTATGGATGTCTATAAAGGTCCCACGGTGACGTAGAGGCCAACTCGCCAGGAATGTTTTCAAATATTACCGCCGAGATGTTAGGTTGGGTTAGGTTAGGTTATATCACGTTATAGATGTATATAAAGGTCCCGCGGAGACGTAGAGGCCAGCAAGCCAGGAATGTGGTCAAATATTACCGCCGAGGTGTTAGGTTGGGTTAGGATAGGTTATATTACGTTATAGATGTATTTAAAGGTCCCGCGGAGACGTAGAGGCCAGCAAACCAGGAATGTGATCAAATATTACCGCCGAGATGTTAGGTTGGGTTAGGTTAGGTTATATTACGTTATTGATGTATATAAAGGTCCCACGGAGACGTAGAGGCCAACTCGCCATGAATGTTTTCAAATATTACCGCCGAGATGTTAGGTTGGGTTAGGTTAGGTTATATTACGTTACAGATGTATATAAAGGTCCCGCGGAGACGTAGATGCCAACAAGCCAGGAATGTGGTCAAATATTACCGCCGACATGTTATTTTGGGTTAGGATAGGTTATATTACGTTATTGATGTATATAAATGTACCACGGAGACGTAGAGGCCAACTCGCCAGGAATGTTGTCAAATATTACCGCCGTGATGTTACGTTGGGTTAGGTTAGGTTATATTACGTTATGGATGTCTATAAAGGTCCCACGGTGACGTAGAGGCCAACTCGCCAGGAATGTTTTCAAATATTGCCGCCGAGATGTTAGCTTGGGTTAGGTTAGGTTATATTACGTTATGGATGTCTATAAAGGTCCCACGGTGACGTAGAGGCCAACTCGCCAGGAATGTTCTCAAATATTACCGCCGAGGTGTTAGGTTGGGTTAGGTTAGGTTATATTACGTTATAGATGTATTTAAAGGTCCCGCGGAGACGTAGAGGCCAGCAAGCCAGGAATGTGATCAAATATTACCGCCGAGATGTTAGGTTGGGTTAGGTTAGGTTATACTACGTTATTGATGTATATAAAGGTCCCACGGAGACGTATAGGCCAACTCGCCGGGAATGTTGTCAAATATTACCGCCGATATGTTAGCTTGGGTTAGGTTAGGTTATATTACGTTATGTATGTCTATAAAGGTCCCACGGTGACGTAGAGGCCAACTCGCCAGGAATGTTTTCAAATATTACCGCCGAGATGTTAGGTTGGGTTAGGTTAGGTTATATTACGTTATTGATGTATATAAATGTACCACGGAGACGTAGATGCCAGCAAGCCAGGAATGTGGTCAAATATTACCGCCGAGGTGTTAGGTTGGGTTAGGTTAGGTTATATTACGTTATAGATGTATTTAAAGGTCCCGCGGAGACGTAGAGGCCAGCAAGCCAGGAATGTGATCAAATATTACCGCCGAGATGTTAGGTTGGGTTAGGTTAGGTTACATTACGTTATTGATGTATATAAAGGTCCCACGGAGACGTATAGGCCAACTCGCCGGGAATGTTGTCAAATATTACCGCCGAGATGTTAGCTTGGGTTAGGTTAGGTTATATTACGTTATGGATGTCTATAAAGGTCCCACGGTGACGTAGAGGCCAACTCGCCAGGAATGTTTTCAAATATTACCGCCGAGATGTTAGGTTGGGTTAGGTTAGGTTATATCACGTTATAGATGTATATAAAGGTCCCGCGGAGACGTAGAGGCCAGCAAGCCAGGAATGTGATCAAATATTACCGCCGGGATGTTAGGTTGGGTTAGGTTAGGTTATATTACGTTATTGATGTATACAAAGGTCCCACGGAGACGTATAGGCCAACTCGCCGGGAATGTTGTCAAATATTACCGCCGAGATGTTACGTTGGGTTAGGATAGGTTATATTACGTTATTGATGTATATAAAGGTCCCACGGAGACGTAGAGGCCAACTCGCCATGAATGTTTTCAAATATTACCGCCGAGATGTTAGGTTGGGTTAGGTTAGGTTATATTACGATATAGATGTAGATAAAGGTCCCACGGAGACGTAGAGGCCAACTCGCCAGGAATGTTTTCAAATATTACCGCCGAGATGTTAGGTTGGTTTCGGTTATGTTATATTACGTTATTGATGTATATGAAGGACAAACCGAGACGTAGAGGCCAACTCGCCAGGAATGTTGTCAAATATTACCGCCGAGATGTTACGTTGGGTTAGGTTAGGTTATATTACGTAAATGATGTATATAAAGGTCCCACGGAGACGTAGATGCCAACAAGCCTGGAATGTGGTCAAATATTACCGCCGAGATGTTATTTTGGGTTAGGATAGGTTATATTACGTTATTGATGTATATAAAGGCCCCACGGAGACGTAGAGGCCAACTCGCCATGAATGTTTTCAAATATTACCGCCGAGATGTTAGGTTGGGTTAGGTTAGGTTATATTACGTTATAGATGTATATAAAGGTCCCGCGGAGACGTAGATGCCAACAAGCCAGGAATGTGGTCAAATATTACCGCCGACATGTTATTTTGGGTTAGGTTAGGTTATATTACGTTATTGATGTATACAAAGGTCCCACGGAGACGTATAGGCCAACTCGCCGGGAATGTTGTCAAATATTACCGCCGAGATGTTACGTTGGGTTAGGATAGGTTATATTACGTTATTGATGTATATAAAGGTCCCACGGAGACGTAGAGGCCAACTCGCCATGAATGTTTTCAAATATTACCGCCGAGATGTTAGGTTGGGTTAGGTTAGGTTATATTACGTTATAGATGTAGATAAAGGTCCCACGGAGACGTAGAGGCCAACTCGCCAGGAATGTTTTCAAATATTACCGCCGAGATGTTAGGTTGGTTTCGGTTATGTTATATTACGTTATTGATGTATATGAAGGACAAACCGAGACGTAGAGGCCAACTCGCCAGGAATGTTGTCAAATATTACCGCCGAGATGTTACGTTGGGTTAGGTTAGGTTATATTACGTAAATGATGTATATAAAGGTCCCACGGAGACGTAGATGCCAACAAGCCAGGAATGTGGTCAAATATTACCGCCGAGATGTTATTTTGGGTTAGGATAGGTTATATTACGTTATTGATGTATATAAAGGTCCCACGGAGACGTAGAGGCCAACTCGCCATGAATGTTTTCAAATATTACCGCCGAGATGTTAGGTTGGGTTAGGTTAGGTTATATTACGTTACAGATGTATATAAAGGTCCCGCGGAGACGTAGATGCCAACAAGCCAGGAATGTGGTCAAATATTACCGCCGACATGTTATTTTGGGTTAGGATAGGTTATATTACGTTATTGATGTATATAAATGTACCACGGAGACGTAGAGGCCAACTCGCCAGGAATGTTGTCAAATATTACCGCCGTGATGTTACGTTGGGTTAGGTTAGGTTATATTACGTTATGGATGTCTATAAAGGTCCCACGGTGACGTAGAGGCCAACTCGCCAGGAATGTTTTCAAATATTACCGCCGAGATGTTAGGTTGGGTTAGGTTAGCTTATATCACGTTATAGATGTATATAAAGGTCCCGCGGAGACGTAGAGGCCAGCAAGCCAGGAATGTGATCAAATATTACCGCCGGGATGTTAGGTTGGGTTAGGTTAGGTTATATTACGTTATTGATGTATACAAAGGTCCCACGGAGACGTATAGGCCAACTCGCCGGGAATGTTGTCAAATATTAGCGCCGAGATGTTACGTTGGGTTAGGATAGGTTATATTACGTTATTGATGTATATAAAGGTCCCACGGAGACGTAGAGGCCAACTCGCCATGAATGTTTTCAAATATTACCGCCGAGATGTTAGGTTGGGTTAGGTTAGGTTATATTACGTTATTGATGTATATGAAGGTCAAACCGAGACGTAGAGGCCAACTCGCCAGGAATGTTGTCAAATATTACCGCCGAGATGTTAGGTTGGGTTAGGTTAGGTTATATTACGTTATTGATGTAGATAAAGGTCCCACGGAGACGTAGATGCCAGCAAGCCAGGAATGTGGTCAAATATTACCGCCGAGATGTTATTTTGGGTTAGGATAGGTTATATTACGTTATTGATGTGTATAAATGTACCATGGAGACGTAGAGGCCAACTCGCCATGACTGTTTTCAAATATTACCGCCGAGATGTTAGGTTGGGTTAGGTTAGGTTATATTACGTTATAGATGTATATAAAGGTCCCACGGAGACGTAGAGGCCAACTCGCCAGGAATGTTTTCAAATATTGCCGCCGAGATGTTAGCTTGGGTTAGGTTAGGTTATATTACGTTATGGATGTCTATAAAGGTCCCACGGTGACGTAGAGGCCAACTCGCCAGGAATGTTCTCAAATATTACCGCCGAGGTGTTAGGTTGGGTTAGGTTAGGTTATATTACGTTATAGATGTATTTAAAGGTCCCGCGGAGACGTAGAGGCCAGCAAGCCAGGAATGTGATCAAATATTACCGCCGAGATGTTAGGTTGGGTTAGGTTAGGTTATATTACGTTATTGATGTATATAAAGGTCCCACGGAGACGTATAGGCCAACTCGCCGGGAATGTTGTCAAATATTACCGCCGATATGTTAGCTTGGGTTAGGTTAGGTTATATTACGTTATGTATGTCTATAAAGGTCCCACGGTGACGTAGAGGCCAACTCGCCAGGAATGTTTTCAAATATTACCGCCGAGATGTTAGGTTGGGTTAGGTTAGGTTATATCACGTTATAGATGTATATAAAGGTCCCGTGGAGACGTAGAGGCCAGCAAGCCAGGAATGTGATCAAATATTACCGCCGAGATGTTAGGTTGGGTTAGGTTAGGTTATATTACGTTATTGATGTATATAAAGGTCCCACGGAGACGTATAGGCCAACTCGCCGGGAATGTTGTCAAATATTACCGCCGATATGTTAGCTTGGGTTAGGTTAGGTTATATTACGTTATGTATGTCTATAAAGGTCCCACGGTGACGTAGAGGCCAACTCGCCAGGAATGTTTTCAAATATTACCGCCGAGATGTTAGGTTGGGTTAGGTTAGGTTATATCACGTTATAGATGTATATAAAGGTCCCGTGGAGACGTAGAGGCCAGCAAGCCAGGAATGTGATCAAATATTACCGCCGAGATGTTATTTTGGGCTAGGATAGGTTATATTACGTTATTGATGTATATAAATGTACCACGGAGACGTAGAGGCCAACTCGCCGGGAATGTTGTCAAATATTACCGCCGAGATGTTAGCTTGGGTTAGGTTAGGTTATATTACGTTATGGATGTCTATAAAGGTCCCACGGTGACGTAGAGGCCAACTCGCCAGGAATGTTTTCAAATATTACCGCCGAGATGTTAGGTTGGGTTAGGTTAGGTTATATCACGTTATAGATGTATATAAAGGTCCCGCGGAGACGTAGAGGCCAGCAAGCCAGGAATGTGATCAAATATTACCGCCGAGATGTTAGGTTGGATTAGGTTAGGTTATATTACGTTATTGATGTATACAAAGGTCCCACGGAGACGTATAGGCCAACTCGCCAGGAATGTTGTCAAATATTACAGCCGAGATGTTAGCTTGGGTTAGGTTAGGTTATATTACGTTATAGATGTATATAAAGTTCCCACGGAGACGTAGATGCCAACAAGCCAGGAATGTGGTCAAATATTACCGCCGAGATGTTATTTTGGGTTAGGATAGGTTATATTACGTTATTGATGTATATAAATGTACCACGGAGACGTAGATGCCAGCAAGCCAGGAATGTGGTCAAATATTACCGCCGAGGTGTTAGGTTGGGTTAGGTTAGGTTATATTACGTTATAGATGTATTTAAAGGTCCCGCGGAGACGTAGAGGCCAGCAAGCCAGGAATGTGATCAAATATTACCGCCGAGATGTTAGGTTGGGTTAGGTTAGGTTACATTACGTTATTGATGTATATAAAGGTCCCACGGAGACGTATAGGCCAACTCGCCGGGAATGTTGTCAAATATTACCGCCGAGATGTTAGCTTGGGTTAGGTTAGGTTATATTACGTTATGGATGTCTATAAAGGTCCCACGGTGACGTAGAGGCCAACTCGCCAGGAATGTTTTCAAATATTACCGCCGAGATGTTAGGTTGGGTTAGGTTAGGTTATATCACGTTATAGATGTATATAAAGGTCCCGCGGAGACGTAGAGGCCAGCAAGCCAGGAATGTGATCAAATATTACCGCCGAGATGTTAGGTTGGATTAGGTTAGGTTATATTACGTTATTGATGTATACAAAGGTCCCACGGAGACGTACAGGCCAACTCGCCAGGAATGTTGTCAAATATTACCGCCGAGATGTTAGCTTGGGTTAGGTTAGGTTATATTACGTTACGGATGTCTATAAAGGTCCCACGGTGACGTAGAGGCCAACTCGCCGGGAATGTTTTCAAATATTACCGCCGAGATGTTATTTTGGGTTAGGATAGGTTATATTACGTTATTGATGTATATAAATGTACCACGGAGACGTAGAGGCCAACTCGCCATGAATGTTTTCAAATATTACCGCCGAGATGATAGGTTGGGTTAGGTTAGGTTATATTACGTTATTGATGTATATGAAGGTCAAACCGAGACGTAGAGGCCAACTCGCCAGGAATGTTTTCAAATATTGCCGCCGAGATGTTAGCTTGGGTTAGGTTAGGTTATATTACGTTATGGATGTCTATAAAGGTCCCACGGTGACGTAGAGGCCAACTCGCCAGGAATGTTTTCAAATATTACCGCCGAGATGTTAGGTTGGGTTAGGTTAGGTTATATCACGTTATAGATGTATATAAAGGTCCCGCGGAGACGTAGAGGCCAGCAAGCCAGGAATGTGGTCAAATATTACCGCCGAGGTGTTAGGTTGGGTTAGGATAGGTTATATTACGTTATAGATGTATTTAAAGGTCCCGCGGAGACGTAGAGGCCAGCAAACCAGGAATGTGATCAAATATTACCGCCGAGATGTTAGGTTGGGTTAGGTTAGGTTATATTACGTTATTGATGTATATAAAGGTCCCACGGAGACGTAGATGCCAACAAGCCAGGAATGTGGTCAAATATTACCGCCGAGATGTTATTTTGGGTTAGGATAGGTTATATTACGTTACTGATGTATATAAATGTACCACCGAGACGTAGATGCCAGCAAGCCAGGAATGTGGTCAAATATTACCGCCGAGGTGTTAGGTTGGGTTAGGTTAGGTTATATCACGTTATAGATGTATATAAAGGTCCCGCGGAGACGTAGAGGCCAGCAAGCCAGGAATGTGATCAAATATTACCGCCGAGATGTTAGGTTGGGTTAGGTTAGGTTATATTACGTTATTGATGTATACAAAGGTCCCACGGAGACGTATAGGCCAACTCGCCGGGAATGTTGTCAAATATTACCGCCGAGATGTTAGCTTGGGTTAGGTTAGGTTATATTACGTTATGGATGTCTATAAAGGTCCCACGGTGACGTAGAGGCCAACTCGCCAGGAATGTTTTCAAATATTACCGCCGAGATGTTAGGTTGAGTTAGGTTAGGTTATATCACGTTATAGATGTATTTAAAGGTCTCGCGGAGACGTAGAGGCCAGCAAGCCAGGAATGTGATCAAATATTACCGCCGAGTTGTTAGGTTGGGTTAGGTTAGGTTATATTACGTTATTGATGTATATAAAGGTCCCACGGAGACGTGGAGGCCAACTCGCCAGGAATGTTGTCAAATATTACCGTCGAGATGATAGGTTGGGTTAGGTTAGGTTATATTACGTTATTGATGTATATAAAGGTCCCACGGAGACGTAGAGGCCAACTCGCCAGGAATGTTTTCAAATATTGCCGCCGAGATGTTAGGTAGGTTTAGGTTAGGTTATATTACGTTATAGATGTATTTAAAGGTCCGACGGAGACGTATAGGCCAACTCGCCAGGAATGTTGTCAAATATTATCGCCGAGATGATAGGTTGGGTTAGGTTAGGTTATATTACGTTATTGATGTATATGAAGGTCAAACCGAGACGTAGAGGCCAACTCGCCAGGAATGTTGTCAAATATTACCGCCGAGATGTTAGGTTGGGTTAGGTTAGGTTATATTACGTTATTGATGTATATAAAGGTCCCACGGAGACGTAGATGCCAGCAAGCCAGGAATGTGGTCAAATATTACCGCCGAGGTGTTAGGTTGGGTTAGGTTAGGTTATATTACATTATAGATGTATTTAAAGGTCCCGCGGAGACGTAGAGGCCAGCAAGCCAGGAATGTGATCAATTATTACCGCCGAGATGTTAGGTTGGGTTAGGTTAGGTTATATTACGTTATTGATGTATATAAAGGTCCCACGGAGACGTATAGGCCAACTCGCCGGGAATGTTGTCAAATATTACCGCCGATATGTTAGCTTGGGTTAGGTTAGGTTATATTACGTTATGGATGTCCATAAAGGTCCCACGGTGACGTAGAGGCCAACTCGCCAGGAATGTTATCAAATATTACCGCCGAAGTGTTAGGTTGTGTTAGGTTAGGTTATATTACGTTATAGATGTATTTAAAGGTCTCGCGGAGACGTAGAGGCCAGCAAGCCAGGAATGTGATCAAATATTACCGCCGAGATGTTAGGTTGGTTTAGGTTAGGTTATATTACGTTATTGATGTATATAAAGGTCCCACGGAGACGTATAGGCCAAATCGCCGGGAATGTTGTCAAATATTACCGCCGAGATGTTAGCTTGGGTTAGGTTAGGTTATATTACGTTATGGATGTCTATAAAGGTCCCACGGTGACGTAGAGGCCAACTCGCCAGGAATGTTTTCAAATATTACCGCCGAGATGTTAGGTTGGGTTAGGTTAGGTTATATCACGTTATAGATGTATATAAAGGTCCCGCGGAGACGTAGAGGACAGCAAGCCAGGAATGTGATCAAATATTACCGCCGAGATGTTAGTTTGGGTTAGGTTAGGTTATATTACGTTATTGATGTATATAAAGGTCCCACGGAGACGTATAGGCCAACTCGCCGGGAATGTTGTCAAATATTACCGCCGATATGTTAGCTTGGGTTAGGTTAGATTATATTACGTTATGGATGTCTATAAAGGTCCCACGGTGACGTAGAGGCCAACTCGCCAGGAATGTTATCAAATATTACCGCCGAAGTGTTAGGTTGTGTTAGGTTAGGTTATATTACGTTATAGATGTATTTAAAGGTCCCGCGGAGACGTAGAGGCCAGCAAGCCAGGAATGTGATCAAATATTACCGCCGAGATGTTAGGTTGGGTTAGGTTAGGTTATATTACGTTATTGATATATATAAAGGTCCCACGGAGGCGTAGATGCCAGCAAGCCAGGAATGTGGTCAAATATTACCGCCGAGATGTTATTTTGGGTTCGGATAGGTTATATTACGTTATTGATGTATATAAATGTACCACGGAAACGTAGAGGCCAACTCGCCATGAATGTTTTCAAATATTACCGCCGAGATGTTAGGTTGGGTTAGGTTAGGTTATATTACGTTATAGATGTATATAAAGGTCCCACGGAGACGTAGAGGCCAACTCGCCAGGAATGTTTTCAAATATTGCCGCCGAGATGTTAGCTTGGGTTAGGTTAGGTTATATCACGTTATGGATGTCTATAAAGGTCCCACGGTGACGTAGAGGCCAACTCGCCAGGAATGTTCTCAAATATTACCGCCGAGGTGTTAGGTTGGGTTAGGTTAGGTTATATTACGTTATAGATGTATTTAAAGGTCCCGCGGAGACGTAGAGGCCAGCAAGCCAGGAATGTGATCAAATATTACCGCCGAGATGTTAGGTTGGGTTAGGTTAGGTTATATTACGTTATTGATGTATATAAAGGTCCCACGGAGACGTATAGGCCAACTCGCCGGGAATGTTGTCAAATATTACCGCCGATATGTTAGCTTGGGTTAGGTTAGGTTATATTACGTTATGTATGTCTATAAAGGTCCCACGGTGACGTAGAGGCCAACTCGCCAGGAATGTTTTCAAATATTACCGCCGAGATGTTAGGTTGGGTTAGGTTAGGTTATATCACGTTATAGATGTATATAAAGGTCCCGTGGAGACGTAGAGGCCAGCAAGCCAGGAATGTGATCAAATATTACCGCCGAGATGTTATTTTGGGCTAGGATAGGTTATATTACGTTATTGATGTATATAAATGTACCACGGAGACGTAGAGGCCAACTCGCCGGGAATGTTGTCAAATATTACCGCCGAGATGTTAGCTTGGGTTAGGTTAGGTTATATTACGTTATGGATGTCTATAAAGGTCCCACGGTGACGTAGAGGCCAACTCGCCAGGAATGTTTTCAAATATTACCGCCGAGATGTTAGGTTGGGTTAGGCTAGGTTATATCACGTTATAGATGTATATAAAGGTCCCGCGGAGACGTAGAGGCCAGCAAGCCAGGAATGTGATCAAATATTACCGCCGAGATGTTAGGTTGGATTAGGTTAGGTTATATTACGTTATTGATGTATACAAAGGTCCCACGGAGACGTATAGGCCAACTCGCCAGGAATGTTGTCAAATATTACAGCCGAGATGTTAGCTTGGGTTAGGTTAGGTTATATTACGTTACGGATGTCTATAAAGGTCCCACGGTGACGTAGAGGCCAACTCGCCAGGAATGTTTTCAAATATTACCGCCGAGATGTTATTTTGGGTTAGGATAGGTTATATTACGTTATTGATGTATATAAATGTACCACGGAGACGTAGAGGCCAACTCGCCATGAATGTTTTCAAATATTACCGCCGAGATGTTAGGTTGGGTTAGGTTAGGTTATATTACGTTATAGATGTATATAAAGGTCCCACGGAGACGTAGAGGCCAACTCGCCAGGAATGTTTTCAAATATTGCCGCCGAGATGTTAGGTAGGATTAGGTTAGGTTATATTACGTTATAGATGTGTTTAAAGGTCCGACGGAGACGTATAGGCCAACTCGCCAGGAATGTTGTCAAATATTACCGCCGAGATGATAGGTTGGGTTAGGTTAGGTTATATGACGTTATTGATGTATATGAAGGTCAAACCGAGACGTAGAGGCCAACTCGCCAGGAATGTTGTCAAATATTACCGCCGAGATGTTAGGTTGGGTTAGGTTAGGTTATATTACGTTATTGATGTAGATAAAGGTCCCACGGAGACGTAGATGCCAGCAAGCCAGGAATGTGGTCAAATATTACCGCCGAGATGTTATTTTGGGTTAGGATAGGTTATATTACGTTATTGATGTGTATAAATGTACCATGGAGACGTAGAGGCCAACTCGCCATGACTGTTTTCAAATATTACCGCCGAGATGTTAGGTTGGGTTAGGTTAGGTTATATTACGTTATAGATGTATATAAAGGTCCCACGGAGACGTAGAGGCCAACTCGCCAGGAATGTTTTCAAATATTGCCGCCGAGATGTTAGCTTGGGTTAGGTTAGGTTATATTACGTTATGGATGTCTATAAAGGTCCCACGGTGACGTAGAGGCCAACTCGCCAGGAATGTTCTCAAATATTACCGCCGAGGTGTTAGGTTGGGTTAGGTTAGGTTATATTACGTTATATATGTATTTAAAGGTCCCGCGGAGACGTAGAGGCCAGCAAGCCAGGAATGTGATCAAATATTACCGCCGAGATGTTAGGTTGGGTTAGGTTAGGTTATATTACGTTATTGATGTATATAAAGGTCCCACGGAGACGTATAGGCCAACTCGCCGGGAATGTTGTCAAATATTACCGCCGATATGTTAGCTTGGGTTAGGTTAGGTTATATTACGTTATGTATGTCTATAAAGGTCCCACGGTGACGTAGAGGCCAACTCGCCAGGAATGTTTTCAAATATTACCGCCGAGATGTTAGGTTGGGTTAGGTTAGGTTATATCACGTTATAGATTTATATAAAGGTCCCGTGGAGACGTAGAGGCCAGCAAGCCAGGAATGTGATCAAATATTACCGCCGAGATGTTATTTTGGGCTAGGATAGGTTATATTACGTTATTGATGTATATAAATGTACCACGGAGACGTAGAGGCCAACCAGCCATGAATGTTTTCAAATATTACCGCCGAGATGTTAGGTTGGGTTAGGTTAGGTTATATTACGTTATAGATGTATATAAAGGTCCCACGGAGACGTAGAGGCCAACTCGCCAGGAATGTTTTCAAATATTACCGCCGAGATGTTAGGTTGGTTTCGGTTATGTTATATTACGTTATTGATGTATATGAAGGACAAACCGAGACGTAGAGGCCAACTCGCCAGGAATGTTGTCAAATATTACCGCCGAGATGTTACGTTGGGTTAGGATAGGTTATATTACGTTATTGATGTATATAAAGGTCCCACGGAGACGTAGAGGCCAACTCGCCATGAATGTTTTCAAATATTACCGCCGAGATGTTAGGTTGGGTTAGGTTAGGTTATATTACGTTATAGATGTATATAAAGTTCCCACGGAGACGTAGATGCCAACAAGCCAGGAATGTGGTCAAATATTACCGCCGAGATGTTATTTTGGGTTAGGATAGGTTATATTACGTTATTGATGTATATAAATGTACCACGGAGACGTAGAGGCCAACCAGCCATGAATGTTTTCAAATATTACCGCCGAGATGTTAGGTTGGGTTAGGCTAGGTTATATCACGTTATAGATGTATATAAAGGTCCCGCGGAGACGTAGAGGCCAGCAAGCCAGGAATGTGATCAAATATTACCGCCGAGATGTTAGGTTGGATTAGGTTAGGTTATATTACGTTATTGATGTATACAAAGGTCCCACGGAGACGTATAGGCCAACTCGCCAGGAATGTTGTCAAATATTACAGCCGAGATGTTAGCTTGGGTTAGGTTAGGTTATATTACGTTACGGATGTCTATAAAGGTCCCACGGTGACGTAGAGGCCAACTCGCCAGGAATGTTTTCAAATATTACCGCCGAGATGTTATTTTGGGTTAGGATAGGTTATATTACGTTATTGATGTATATAAATGTACCACGGAGACGTAGAGGCCAACTCGCCATGAATGTTTTCAAATATTACCGCCGAGATGTTAGGTTGGGTTAGGTTAGGTTATATTACGTTATAGATGTATATAAAGGTCCCACGGAGACGTAGAGGCCAACTCGCCAGGAATGTTTTCAAATATTGCCGCCGAGATGTTAGCTTGGGTTAGGTTAGGTTATATTACGTTATGGATGTCTATAAAGGTCCCACGGTGACGTAGAGGCCAACTCGCCAGGAATGTTCTCAAATATTACCGCCGAGGTGTTAGGTTGGGTTAGGTTAGGTTATATTACGTTATATATGTATTTAAAGGTCCCGCGGAGACGTAGAGGCCAGCAAGCCAGGAATGTGATCAAATATTACCGCCGAGATGTTAGGTTGGGTTAGGTTAGGTTATATTACGTTATTGATGTATATAAAGGTCCCACGGAGACGTATAGGCCAACTCGCCGGGAATGTTGTCAAATATTACCGCCGATATGTTAGCTTGGGTTAGGTTAGGTTATATTACGTTATGTATGTCTATAAAGGTCCCACGGTGACGTAGAGGCCAACTCGCCAGGAATGTTTTCAAATATTACCGCCGAGATGTTAGGTTGGGTTAGGTTAGGTTATATCACGTTATAGATTTATATAAAGGTCCCGTGGAGACGTAGAGGCCAGCAAGCCAGGAATGTGATCAAATATTACCGCCGAGATGTTATTTTGGGCTAGGATAGGTTATATTACGTTATTGATGTATATAAATGTACCACGGAGACGTAGAGGCCAACCAGCCATGAATGTTTTCAAATATTACCGCCGAGATGTTAGGTTGGGTTAGGTTAGGTTATATTACGTTATAGATGTATATAAAGGTCCCACGGAGACGTAGAGGCCAACTCGCCAGGAATGTTTTCAAATATTACCGCCGAGATGTTAGGTTGGTTTCGGTTATGTTATATTACGTTATTGATGTATATGAAGGACAAACCGAGACGTAGAGGCCAACTCGCCAGGAATGTTGTCAAATATTACCGCCGAGATGTTACGTTGGGTTAGGATAGGTTATATTACGTTATTGATGTATATAAAGGTCCCACGGAGACGTAGAGGCCAACTCGCCATGAATGTTTTCAAATATTACCGCCGAGATGTTAGGTTGGGTTAGGTTAGGTTATATTACGTTATAGATGTATATAAAGTTCCCACGGAGACGTAGATGCCAACAAGCCAGGAATGTGGTCAAATATTACCGCCGAGATGTTATTTTGGGTTAGGATAGGTTATATTACGTTATTGATGTATATAAATGTACCACGGAGACGTAGATGCCAGCAAGCCAGGAATGTGGTCAAATATTACCGCCGAGGTGTTAGGTTGGGTTAGGTTAGGTTATATTACGTTATAGATGTATTTAAAGGTCCCGCGGAGACGTAGAGGCCAGCAAGCCAGGAATGTGATCAAATATTACCGCCGAGATGTTAGGTTGGGTTAGGTTAGGTTATATTACGTTATGGATGTCTATAAAGGTCCCACGGTGACGTAGAGGCCAACTCGCCAGGAATGTTTTCAAATATTACCGCCGAGATGTTAGGTTGGGTTAGGTTAGGTTATATCACGTTATAGATGTATATAAAGGTCCCGCGGAGACGTAGAGGCCAGCAAGCCAGGAATGTGATCAAATATTACCGCCGAGATGTTAGGTTGGATTAGGTTAGGTTATATTACGTTATTGATGTATACAAAGGTCCCACGGAGACGTATAGGCCAACTCGCCAGGAATGTTGTCAAATATTACAGCCGAGATGTTAGCTTGGGTTAGGTTAGGTTATATTACGTTACGGATGTCCATAAAGGTCCCACGGTGACGTAGAGGCCAACTCGCCAGGAATGTTTTCAAATATTACCGCCGAGATGTTATTTTGGGTTAGGATAGGTTATATTACGTTATTGATGTATATAAATGTACCACGGAGACGTAGAGGCCAACTCGCCATGAATGTTTTCAAATATTACCGCCGAGATGTTAGGTTGGGTTAGGTTAGGTTATATTACGTTATAGATGTATATAAAGGTCCCACGGAGACGTAGAGGCCAACTCGCCAGGAATGTTTTCAAATATTGCCGCCGAGATGTTAGGTAGGTTTAGGTTAGGTTATATTACGTTATAGATGTGTTTAAAGGTCCGACGGAGACGTATAGGCCAACTCGCCAGGAATGTTGTCAAATATTACCGCCGAGATGATAGGTTGGGTTAGGTTAGGTTATATGACGTTATTGATGTATATGAAGGTCAAACCGAGACGTAGAGGCCAACTCGCCAGGAATGTTGTCAAATATTACCGCCGAGATGTTAGGTTGGGTTAGGTTAGGTTATATTACGTTATTGATGTAGATAAAGGTCCCACGGAGACGTAGATGCCAGCAAGCCAGGAATGTGGTCAAATATTACCGCCGAGATGTTATTTTGGGTTAGGATAGGTTATATTACGTTATTGATGTGTATAAATGTACCATGGAGACGTAGAGGCCAACTCGCCATGACTGTTTTCAAATATTACCGCCGAGATGTTAGGTTGGGTTAGGTTAGGTTATATTACGTTATAGATGTATATAAAGGTCCCACGGAGACGTAGAGGCCAACTCGCCAGGAATGTTTTCAAATATTGCCGCCGAGATGTTAGCTTGGGTTAGGTTAGGTTATATTACGTTATGGATGTCTATAAAGGTCCCACGGTGACGTAGAGGCCAACTCGCCAGGAATGTTCTCAAATATTACCGCCGAGGTGTTAGGTTGGGTTAGGTTAGGTTATATTACGTTATATATGTATTTAAAGGTCCCGCGGAGACGTAGAGGCCAGCAAGCCAGGAATGTGATCAAATATTACCGCCGAGATGTTAGGTTGGGTTAGGTTAGGTTATATTACGTTATTGATGTATATAAAGGTCCCACGGAGACGTATAGGCCAACTCGCCGGGAATGTTGTCAAATATTACCGCCGATATGTTAGCTTGGGTTAGGTTAGGTTATATTACGTTATGTATGTCTATAAAGGTCCCACGGTGACGTAGAGGCCAACTCGCCAGGAATGTTTTCAAATATTACCGCCGAGATGTTAGGTTGGGTTAGGTTAGGTTATATCACGTTATAGATGTATATAAAGGTCCCGTGGAGACGTAGAGGCCAGCAAGCCAGGAATGTGATCAAATATTACCGCCGAGATGTTATTTTGGGCTAGGATAGGTTATATTACGTTATTGATGTATATAAATGTACCACGGAGACGTAGAGGCCAACCAGCCATGAATGTTTTCAAATATTACCGCCGAGATGTTAGGTTGGGTTAGGTTAGGTTATATTACGTTATAGATGTATATAGAGGTCCCACGGAGACGTAGAGGCCAACTCGCCAGGAATGTTTTCAAATATTACCGCCGAGATGTTAGGTTGGTTTCGGTTATGTTATATTACGTTATTGATGTATATGAAGGACAAACCGAGACGTAGAGGCCAACTCGCCAGGAATGTTGTCAAATATTACCGCCGAGATGTTACGTTGGGTTAGGATAGGTTATATTACGTTATTGATGTATATAAAGGTCCCACGGAGACGTAGAGGCCAACTCGCCATGAATGTTTTCAAATATTACCGCCGAGATGTTAGGTTGGGTTAGGTTAGGTTATATTACGTTATAGATGTATATAAAGTTCCCACGGAGACGTAGATGCCAACAAGCCAGGAATGTGGTCAAATATTACCGCCGAGATGTTATTTTGGGTTAGGATAGGTTATATTACGTTATTGATGTATATAAATGTACCACGGAGACGTAGATGCCAGCAAGCCAGGAATGTGGTCAAATATTACCGCCGAGGTGTTAGGTTGGGTTAGGTTAGGTTATATTACGTTATAGATGTATTTAAAGGTCCCGCGGAGACGTAGAGGCCAGCAAGCCAGGAATGTGATCAAATATTACCGCCGAGATGTTAGGTTGGGTTAGGTTAGGTTACATTACGTTATTGATGTATATAAAGGTCCCACGGAGACGTATAGGCCAACTCGCCGGGAATGTTGTCAAATATTACCGCCGAGATGTTAGCTTGGGTTAGGTTAGGTTATATTACGTTATGGATGTCTATAAAGGTCCCACGGTGACGTAGAGGCCAACTCGCCAGGAATGTTTTCAAATATTACCGCCGAGATGTTAGGTTGGGTTAGGTTAGGTTATATCACGTTATAGATGTATATAAAGGTCCCGCGGAGACGTAGAGGCCAGCAAGCCAGGAATGTGATCAAATATTACCGCCGAGATGTTAGGTTGGATTAGGTTAGGTTATATTACGTTATTGATGTATACAAAGGTCCCACGGAGACGTATAGGCCAACTCGCCAGGAATGTTGTCAAATATTACCGCCGAGATGTTAGCTTGGGTTAGGTTAGGTTATATTACGTTACGGATGTCTATAAAGGTCCCACGGTGACGTAGAGGCCAACTCGCCGGGAATGTTTTCAAATATTACCGCCGAGATGTTATTTTGGGTTAGGATAGGTTATATTACGTTATTGATGTATATAAATGTACCACGGAGACGTAGAGGCCAACTCGCCATGAATGTTTTCAAATATTACCGCCGAGATGATAGGTTGGGTTAGGTTAGGTTATATTACGTTATTGATGTATATGAAGGTCAAACCGAGACGTAGAGGCCAACTCGCCAGGAATGTTGTCAAATATTACCGCCGAGATGTTAGGTTGGGTTAGGTTAGGTTATATTACGTTATTGATGTAGATAAAGGTCCCACGGAGACGTAGATGCCAGCAAGCCAGGAATGTGGTCAAATATTACCGCCGAGATGTTATTTTGGGTTAGGATAGGTTATATTACGTTATTGATGTGTATAAATGTACCATGGAGACGTAGAGGCCAACTCGCCATGACTGTTTTCAAATATTACCGCCGAGATGTTAGGTTGGGTTAGGTTAGGTTATATTACGTTATAGATGTATATAAAGGTCCCACGGAGACGTAGAGGCCAACTCGCCAGGAATGTTTTCAAATATTGCCGCCGAGATGTTAGCTTGGGTTAGGTTAGGTTATATTACGTTATGGATGTCTATAAAGGTCCCACGGTGACGTAGAGGCCAACTCGCCAGGAATGTTTTCAAATATTACCGCCGAGATGTTAGGTTGGGTTAGGTTAGGTTATATCACGTTATAGATGTATATAAAGGTCCCGCGGAGACGTAGAGGCCAGCAAGCCAGGAATGTGGTCAAATATTACCGCCGAGGTGTTAGGTTGGGTTAGGATAGGTTATATTACGTTATAGATGTATTTAAAGGTCCCGCGGAGACGTAGAGGCCAGCAAACCAGGAATGTGATCAAATATTACCGCCGAGATGTTAGGTTGGGTTAGGTTAGGTTATATTACGTTATTGATGTATATAAAGGTCCCACGGAGACGTAGATGCCAACAAGCCAGGAATGTGGTCAAATATTACCGCCGAGATGTTATTTTGGGTTAGGATAGGTTATATTACGTTATTGATGTATATAAATGTACCACCGAGACGTAGATGCCAGCAAGCCAGGAATGTGGTCAAATATTACCGCCGAGGTGTTAGGTTGGGTTAGGTTAGGTTATATCACGTTATAGATGTATATAAAGGTCCCGCGGAGACGTAGAGGCCAGCAAGTCAGGAATGTGATCAAATATTACCGCCGAGATGTTAGGTTGGGTTAGGTTAGGTTATATTACGTTATTGATGTATACAAAGGTCCCACGGAGACGTATAGGCCAACTCGCCGGGAATGTTGTCAAATATTACCGCCGAGATGTTAGCTTGGGTTAGGTTAGGTTATATTACGTTATGGATGTCTATAAAGGTCCCACGGTGACGTAGAGGCCAACTCGCCAGGAATGTTTTCAAATATTACCGCCGAGATGTTAGGTTGAGTTAGGTTAGGTTATATCACGTTATAGATGTATATAAAGGTCCCGCGGAGACGTAGAGGACAGCAAGCCAGGAATGTGATCAAATATTACCGCCGAGATGTTAGTTTGGGTTAGGTTAGGTTATATTACGTTATTGATGTATATAAAGGTCCCACGGAGACGTATAGGCCAACTCGCCGGGAATGTTGTCAAATATTACCGCCGATATGTTAGCTTGGGTTAGGTTAGATTATATTACGTTATGGATGTCTATAAAGGTCCCACGGTGACGTAGAGGCCAACTCGCCAGGAATGTTATCAAATATTACCGCCGAAGTGTTAGGTTGTGTTAGGTTAGGTTATATTACGTTATAGATGTATTTAAAGGTCCCGCGGAGACGTAGAGGCCAGCAAGCCAGGAATGTGATCAAATATTACCGCCGAGATGTTAGGTTGGGTTAGGTTAGGTTATATTACGTTATTGATGTATATAAAGGTCCCACGGAGACGTGGAGGCCATCTCGCCAGGAATGTTGTCAAATATTACCGCCGAGATGATAGGTTGGGTTAGGTTAGGTTATATTACGTTATGGATGTCTATAAAGGTCCCACGGAGACGTAGATGCCAGCAAGCCAGGAATGTCTTCAAATATTACCGCCGAGATGTTATTTTGGGTTAGGATAGGTTATATTACGTTATTGATGTATATAAATGTACCACGGAGACGTAGAGGCCAACTCGCCATGAATGTTTTCAAATATTACCGCCGAGATGTTAGGTAGGTTTCGGTTAGGTTATATTACGTTATAGATGTATTTAAAGGTCCGACGGAGACGTATAGGCCAACTTGCCAGGAATGTTGTCAAATATTACCGCCGAGATGATAGGTTGGGTTAGGTTAGGTTATATTACGTTATTGATGTATATGAAGGTCAAACCGAGACGTAGAGGCCAACTCGCCAGGAATGTTGTCAAATATTACCGCCGAGATGTTAGGTTGGGTTAGGTTTGGTTATATTACGTTATGGATGTCTATAAAGGTCCCACGGTGACGTAGAGGCCAACTCGCCAGGAATGTTTTCAAATATTACCGCCGAGATGTTAGGTTGGGTTAGGTTAGGTTATATCACGTTATGGATGTATATAAAGGTCCCGCGGAGACGTAGAGGCCAGCAAGCCAGGAATGTGGTCAAATATTACCGCCGAGGTGTTAGGTTGGGTTAGGATAGGTTATATTACGTTATAGATGTATTTAAAGGTCCCGCGAAGACGTAGAGGCCAGCAAGCCAGGAATGTGATCAAATATTACCGCCGAGATGTTAGGTTGGGTTAGGTTAGGTTATATTACGTTATTGTTGTATACAAAGGTCCCACGGAGACGTGGAGGCCAACTCGCCAGGAATGTTGTCAAATATTACCGCCGAGATGATAGGTTGGGTTAGGTTAGGATATATTACGTTATTGATGTATATAAAGGTCCCACGGAGACGTAGATGCCAGCAAGCCAGGAATGTTTTCAAATATTACCGCCGAGATGTTAGGTTGGGTTAGGTTAGGTTATATCACGCTATAGATGTATATAAAGGTCCCGCGGAGACGTAGAGGCCAGCAAGCCAGGAATGTGATCAAATATTACCGCCGAGATGTTAGGTTGGGTTAGGTTAGGTTATATTACGTTATTGATGTGTATGAAGGACAAACCGAGACGTAGAGGCCAACTCGCCAGGAATGTTGTCAAATATTACCGCCGAGATGTTACGTTGGGTTAGGTTAGGTTATATTACGTAATTGATGTATATAAAGGTCCCACGGAGACGTAGATGCCAACAAGCCAGGAATGTGGTCAAATATTACCGCCGAAATGTTATTTTGGGTTAGGATAGGTTATATTACGTTATTGATGTATATAAATGTACCACCGAGACGTAGATGACAGCAAGCCAGGAATGTGGTCAAATATTGCCGCCGAGGTGTTAGGTTGGGTTAGGTTAGGTTATATCAAGTTATAGATGTATATAAAGGTCCCGCGGAGACGTAGAGGCCAGCAAGCCAGGAATGTGATCAAATATTACCGCCGAGATGTTAGGTTGGGTTAGGTTAGGTTATATTACGTTATTGATGTATACAAAGGTCCCACGGAGACGTATAGGCCAACTCGCCGGGAATGTTGTCAAATATTACCGCCGAGATGTTAGCTTGGGTTAGGTTAGGTTATATTACGTTATGGATGTCTATAAAGGTCCCACGGTGACGTAGAGGCCAACTCGCCAGGAATGTTTTCAAATATTACCTCCGAGATGTTAGGTTGAGTTAGGTTAGGTTATATCACGTTATAGATGTATATAAAGGTCCCGCGGAGACGTAGAGGCCAACAAGCCAGGAATGTGATCAAATATTACCGCCGAGTTGTTAGGTTGGGTTAGGTTAGGTTATATTACGTTATTGATGTATATAAAGGTCCCACGGAGACGTGGAGGCCAACTCGCCAGGAATGTTGTCAAATATTACCGCCGAGATGATAGGTTGGGTTAGGTTAGGTTATATTACGTTATTGATGTATATAAAGGTCCCACGGAGACGTAGAGGCCAACTCGCCAGGAATGTTTTCAAATATTGCCGCCGAGATGTTAGGTAGGTTTATGTTAGGTTATATTACGTTATAGATGTATTTAAAGGTCCGACGGAGACGTATAGGCCAACTCGCCAGGAATGTTGTCAAATATTACCGCCGAGATGATAGGTTGGGTTAGGTTAGGTTATATTACGTTATTGATGTATATGAAGGTCAAACCGAGACGTAGAGGCCAACTCGCCAGGAATGTTGTCAAATATTACCGCCGAGATGTTAGGTTGGGTTAGGTTAGGTTATATTACGTTATTGATGTATATAAAGGTCCCACGGAGACGTAGATGCCAGCAAGCCAGGAATGTGGTCAAATATTACCGCCGAGGTGTTAGGTTGGGTTAGGTTAGGTTATATTACATTATAGATGTATTTAAAGGTCCCGCGGAGACGTAGAGGCCAGCAAGCCAGGAATGTGATCAATTATTACCGCCGAGATGTTAGGTTGGGTTAGGTTAGGTTATATTACGTTATTGATGTATATAAAGGTCCCACGGAGACGTATAGGCCAACTCGCCGGGAATGTTGTCAAATATTACCGCCGAGATGTTAGGTTGGGTTAGGTTAGGTTATATTACGTTATGGATGTCTATAAAGGTCCCACGGTGACGTAGAGGCCAACTCGCCAGGAATGTTTTCAAATATTACCGCCGAGATGTTAGGTTGGGTTAGGTTAGGTTATATTACGTTATGGATGTCTATAAAGGTCCCACGGTGACGTAGAGGCCAACTCGCCAGGAATGTTTTCAAATATTACCGCCGAGATGTTAGGTTGGGTTAGGTTAGGTTATATCACGTTATAGATGTATATAAAGGTCCCGCGGAGACGTAGAGGACAGCAAGCCAGGAATGTGGTCTAATATTACCGCCGAGATGATAGGTTGGGTTAGGTTAGGTTATATTACGTTATTGATATATATAAATGTCCCACGGAGACGTAGATGCCAGCAAGCCAGGAATGTGGTCAAATATTACCGCCGAGATGTTATTTTGGGTTAGGATAGGTTATATTACGTTATTGATGTATATAAATGTACCACGGAGACGTATAGGCCAACTCGCCATGAATGTTTTCAAATATTACCGCCGAGATGTTAGGTTGGGTTAGGTTAGTTTATATTACGTTATAGATGTATATAAAGGTCCCACGGTGACGTAGAGGCCAACTCGCCAGGAATGTTTTCAAATATTACCGCCGAGATGTTAGGTTGGGTTAGGTTAGGTTATATCACGTTATAGATGTATATAAAGGTCCCGCGGAGACGTAGAGGCCAGCAAGCCAGGAATGTGATCAAATATTACCGCCGAGATGTTAGGTTCGGTTAGGTTAGGTTATATTACGTTATTGATGTATATAAAGGTCCCACGGAGACGTAGATGCCAGCAAGCCAGGAATGTGGTCAAATATTACCGCCGAGGTGTTAGGTTGGGTTAGGTTAGGTTATATTACATTATAGATGTATTTAAAGGTCCCGCGGAGACGTAGAGGCCAGCAAGCCAGGAATGTGATCAATTATTACCGCCGAGATGTTAGGTTGGGTTAGGTTAGGTTATATTACGTTATTGATGTATATAAAGGTCCCACGGAGACGTATAGGCCAACTCGCCGGGAATGTTGTCAAATATTACCGCCGAGATGTTAGGTTGGGTTAGGTTAGGTTATATTACGTTATGGATGTCTATAAAGGTCCCACGGTGACGTAGAGGCCAACTCGCCAGGAATGTTTTCAAATATTACCGCCGAGATGTTAGGTTGGGTTAGGTTAGGTTATATTACGTTATGGATGTCTATAAAGGTCCCACGGTGACGTAGAGGCCAACTCGCCAGGAATGTTTTCAAATATTACCGCCGAGATGTTAGGTTGGGTTAGGTTAGGTTATATCACGTTATAGATGTATATAAAGGTCCCGCGGAGACGTAGAGGACAGCAAGCCAGGAATGTGGTCAAATATTACCGCCGAGATGATAGGTTGGGTTAGGTTAGGTTATATTACGTTATTGATATATATAAATGTCCCACGGAGACGTAGATGCCAGCAAGCCAGGAATGTGGTCAAATATTACCGCCGAGATGTTATTTTGGGTTAGGATAGGTTATATTACGTTATTGATGTATATAAATGTACCACGGAGACGTATAGGCCAACTCGCCATGAATGTTTTCAAATATTACCGCCGAGATGTTAGGTTGGGTTAGGTTAGTTTATATTACGTTATAGATGTATATAAAGGTCCCACGGTGACGTAGAGGCCAACTCGCCAGGAATGTTTTCAAATATTACCGCCGAGATGTTAGGTAGGTTTCGGTTAGGTTATGTTACGTTATAGATGCATTTAAAGGTCCGACGGAGACGTATAGGCCAACTTGCCAGGAATGTTGTCAAATATTACCGCCGAGATGATAGGTTGGGTTAGGTTAGGTTATATTACGTTATTGATGTATATGAAGGTCAAACCGAGACGTAGAGGCCAACTCGCCAGGAATGTTGTCAAATATTACCACCGAGATGTTAGGTTGGGTTAGGTTAGGTTATATTACGTTATTGATGTATATAAAGTTCCCACGGAGACGTAGATGCCAGCAAGCCAGGAATGTGGTCAAATATTACCGCCGAGGTGTTAGGTTGGGTTAGGTTAGGTTATATTACGTTATAGATGTATTTAAAGGTCCCGCGGAGACGTAGAGGCCAGCAAGCCAGGAATGTGATCAAATATTACCGCCGAGATGTTAGGTTGGGTTAGGTTTGGTTATATTACGTTATGGATGTCTATAAAGGTCCCACGGTGACGTAGAGGCCAACTCGCCAGGAATGTTTTCAAATATTACCGCCGAGATGTTAGGTTGGGTTAGGTTAGGTTATATCACGTTATAGATGTATATAAAGGTCCCGCGGAGACGTAGAGGCCAGCAAGCCAGGAATGTGGTCAAATATTACCGCCGAGGTGTTAGGTTGGGTTAGGATAGGTTATATTACGTTATAGATGTATTTAAAGGTCCCGCGAAGACGTAGAGGCCAGCAAGCCAGGAATGTGATCAAATATTACCGCCGAGATGTTAGGTTGGGTTAGGTTAGGTTATATTACGTTATTGATGTATATGAAGGACAAACCGAGACGTAGAGGCCAACTCGCCAGGAATGTGATCAAATATTACCGCCGAGTTGTTAGGTTGGGTTAGGTTAGGTTATATTACGTTATTGATGTATATAAAGGTCCCACGGAGACGTGGAGGCCAACTCGCCAGGAATGTTGTCAAATATTACCACCGAGATGATAGGTTGGGTTAGGTTAGGTTATATTACGTTATTGATGTATATAAAGGTCCCACGGAGACGTAGAGGCCAACTCGCCAGGAATGTTTTCAAATATTGCCGCCGAGATGTTAGGTAGGTTTAGGTTAGGTTATATTACGTTATAGATGTATTTAAAGGTCCGACGGAGACGTATAGGCCAACTCGCCAGGAATGTTGTCAAATATTACCGCCGAGATGATAGGTTGGGTTAGGTTAGGTTATATTACGTTATTGATGTATATGAAGGTCAAACCGAGACGTAGAGGCCAACTCGCCAGGAATGTTGTCAAATATTACCGCCGAGATGTTAGGTTGGGTTAGGTTAGGTTATATTACGTTATTGATGTATATAAAGGTCCCACGGAGACGTAGATGCCAGCAAGCCAGGAATGTGGTCAAATATTACCGCCGAGGTGTTAGGTTGGGTTAGGTTAGGTTATATTACATTATAGATGTATTTAAAGGTCCCGCGGAGACGTAGAGGCCAGCAAGCCAGGAATGTGATCAAGTATTACCGCCGAGATGTTAGGTTGGGTTAGGTTAGGTTATATTACGTTATTGATGTATATAAAGGTCCCACGGAGACGTATAGGCCAACTCGCCGGGAATGTTGTCAAATATTACCGCCGATATGTTAGCTTGGGTTAGGTTAGGTTATATTACGTTATGGATGTCCATAAAGGTCCCACGGTGACGTAGAGGCCAACTCGCCAGGAATGTTATCAAATATTACCGCCGAAGTGTTAGGTTGTGTTAGGTTAGGTTATATTACGTTATAGATGTATTTAAAGGTCTCGCGGAGACGTAGAGGCCAGCAAGCCAGGAATGTGATCAAATATTACCGCCGAGATGTTAGGTTGGGTTAGGTTAGGTTATATTACGTTATTGATGTATATAAAGGTCCCACGGAGACGTGGAGGCCATCTCGCCAGGAATGTTGTCAAATATTACCGCCGAGATGATAGGTTGGGTTAGGTTAGGTTATATTACGTTATGGATGTCTATAAAGGTCCCACGGTGACGTAGAGGCCAACTCGCCAGGAATGTTTTCAAATATTACCGCCGAGATGTTAGGTTGGGTTAGGTTAGGTTATATCACGTTATAGATGTATATAAAGGTCCCGCGGAGAAGTAGAGGCCAGCAAGCCAGGAATGTGGTCAAATATTACCGCCGAGGTGTTAGGTTGGGTTAGGATAGGTTATATTACGTTATAGATGTATTTAAAGGTCCCGCGGAGACGTAGAGGCCAGCAAACCAGGAATGTGATCAAATATTACCGCCGAGATGTTAGGTTGGGTTAGGTTAGGTTATATTACGTTATTGATGTATATAAAGGTCCCACGGAGACGTATAGGCCAACTCGCCGGGAATGTTGTCAAATATTACGGCCGAGATGTTAGCTTGGGTTAGGTTAGGTTATATTACGTTATGGATGTCTATAAAGGTCCCGCGGAGACGTAGAGGCCAGCAAGCCAGGAATGTGATCAAATATTACCGCCGAGATGTTAGGTTGGGTTAGGTTAGGTTATATTACGTTATAGATGTATATAAAGGTCCCGCGGAGACGTAGAGGCCAGCAAGCCAGGAATGTGATCAAATATTACCGCCGGGATGTTAGGTTGGGTTAGGGTAGGTTATATTACGTTATTGATGTATACAAAGGTCCCACGGAGACGTATAGGCCAACTCGCCGGGAATGTTGTCAAATATTACCGCCGAGATGTTAGCTTGGGTTAGGTTAGGTTATATTACGTTATGGATGTCTATAAAGGTCCCACGGTGACGTAGAGGCCAACTCGCCATGAATGTTTTCAAATATTACCGCCGAGATGTTAGGTTGGGTTAGGTTAGTTTATATTACGTTATAGATGTATATAAAGGTCCCACGGTGACGTAGAGGCCAACTCGCCAGGAATGTTTTCAAATATTACCGCCGAGATGTTAGGTTGGGTTAGGTTAGGTTATATCACGTTATAGATGTATATAAAGGTCCCGCGGAGACGTAGAGGCCAGCAAGCCAGGAATGTGATCAAATATTACCGCCGAGATGTTAGGTTGGGTTAGGTTAGGTTATATTACGTTATTGATGTATATAAAGGTCCCACGGAGACGTGGAGGCCAACTCGCCAGGAATGTTGTCAAATATTACCGCCGAGATGATAGGTTGGGTTAGGTTAGGATATATTACGTTATTGATGTATATAAAGGTCCCACGGAGACGTAGATGCCAGCAAGCCAGGAATGTCTTCAAATATTACCGCCGAGATGTTATTTTGGGTTAGGATAGGTTATATTACGTTATTGATGTATATAAATGTACCACGGAGACGTAGAGGCCAACTCGCCATGAATGTTTTCAAATATTACCGCCGAGATGTTAGGTAGGTTTCGGTTAGGTTATATTACGTTATACATGTATTTAAAGGTCCGACGGAGACGTATAGGCCAACTTGCCAGGAATGTTGTCAAATATTACCGCCGAGATGATAGGTTGGGTTAGGTTAGGTTATATTACGTTATTGATGTATATGAAGGTCAAACCGAGACGTAGAGGCCAACTCGCCAGGAATGTTGTCAAATATTACCGCCGAGATGTTAGGTTGGGTTAGGTTAGGTTATATTACGTTATTGATGTATATAAAGGTCCCACGGAGACGTAGATGCCAGCAAGCCAGGAATGTGGTCAAATATTACCGCCGAGGTGTTAGGTTGGGTTAGGTTAGGTTATATTACGTTATAGATGTATTTAAAGGTCCCGCGGAGACGTAGAGGCCAGCAAGCCAGGAATGTGATCAAATATTACCGCCGAGATGTTAGGTTGGGTTAGGTTTGGTTATATTACGTTATGGATGTCTATAAAGGTCCCACGGTGACGTAGAGGCCAACTCGCCAGGAATGTTTTCAAATATTACCGCCGAGATGTTAGGTTGGGTTAGGTTAGGTTATATCACGTTATAGATGTATATAAAGGTCCCGCGGAGACGTAGAGGCCAGCAAGCCAGGAATGTGGTCAAATATTACCGCCGAGGTGTTAGGTTGGGTTAGGATAGGTTATATTACGTTATAGATGTATTTAAAGGTCCCGCGAAGACGTAGAGGCCAGTAAGCCAGGAATGTGATCAAATATTACCGCCGAGATGTTAGGTTGGGTTAGGTTAGGTTATATTACGTTATTGTTGTATACAAAGGTCCCACGGAGACGTATAGGCCAACTCGCCGGGAATGTTGTCAAATATTACGGCCGAGATGTTAGCTTGGGTTAGGTTAGGTTATATTACGCTATGGATGTCTATAAAGGTCCCGCGGAGACGTAGAGGCCAGCAAGCCAGGAATGTGATCAAATATTACCGCCGAGATGTTAGGTTGGGTTAGGTTAGGTTATATTACGTTATAGATGTATATAAAGGTCCCGCGGAGACGTAGAGGCCAGCAAGCCAGGAATGTGATCAAATATTACCGCCGGGATGTTAGGTTGGGTTAGGGTAGGTTATATTACGTTATTGATGTATACAAAGGTCCCACGGAGACGTATAGGCCAACTCGCCGGGAATGTTGTCAAATATTACCGCCGAGATGTTAGCTTGGGTTAGGTTAGGTTATATTACGTTATGGATGTCTATAAAGGTCCCACGGTGACGTAGAGGCCAACTCGCCATGAATGTTTTCAAATATTACCGCCGAGATGTTAGGTTGGGTTAGGTTAGTTTATATTACGTTATAGATGTATATAAAGGTCCCACGGTGACGTAGAGGCCAACTCGCCAGGAATGTTTTCAAATATTACCGCCGAGATGTTAGGTTGGGTTAGGTTAGGTTATATCACGTTATAGATGTATATAAAGGTCCCGCGGAGACGTAGAGGCCAGCA
Source organism: Xylocopa violacea (assembly GCA_963969225.1). Taxonomy (NCBI): domain Eukaryota; kingdom Metazoa; phylum Arthropoda; class Insecta; order Hymenoptera; family Apidae; genus Xylocopa; species Xylocopa violacea. Next base: position 6,184,180 of record CAXAJV010000977.1, read on the forward strand.
AGCCAGGAATGTGATCAAATATTACCGCCGAGATGTTAGGTTGGGTTAGGTTAGGTTATATTACGTTATTGATGTATACAAAGGTCCCACGGAGACGTATAGGCCAACTCGCCGGGAATGTTGTCAAATATTACCGCCGAGATGTTAGCTTGGGTTAGGTTAGGTTATATTACGTTATGGATGTCTATAAAGGTCCCACGGTGACGTAGAGGCCAACTCGCCATGAATGTTTTCAAATATTACCGCCGAGATGTTAGGTTGGGTTAGGTTAGTTTATATTACGTTATAGATGTATATAAAGGTCCCACGGTGACGTAGAGGCCAACTCGCCAGGAATGTTTTCAAATATTACCGCCGAGATGTTAGGTTGGGTTAGGTTAGGTTATATCACGTTATAGATGTATATAAAGGTCCCGCGGAGACGTAGAGGCCAGCAAGCCAGGAATGTGATCAAATATTACCGCCGAGATGTTAGGTTGGGTTAGGTTAGGTTATATTACGTTATTGATGTATATAAAGGTCCCACGGAGACGTGGAGGCCAACTCGCCAGGAATGTTGTCAAATATTACCGCCGAGATGATAGGTTGGGTTAGGTTAGGATATATTACGTTATTGATGTATATAAAGGTCCCACGGAGACGTAGATGCCAGCAAGCCAGGAATGTCTTCAAATATTACCGCCGAGATGTTATTTTGGGTTAGGATAGGTTATATTACGTTATTGATGTATATAAATGTACCACGGAGACGTAGAGGCCAACTCGCCATGAATGTTTTCAAATATTACCGCCGAGATGTTAGGTAGGTTTCGGTTAGGTTATATTACGTTATACATGTATTTAAAGGTCCGACGGAGACGTATAGGCCAACTTGCCAGGAATGTTGTCAAATATTACCGCCGAGATGATAGGTTGGGTTAGGTTAGGTTATATTACGTTATTGATGTATATGAAGGTCAAACCGAGACGTAGAGGCCAACTCGCCAGGAATGTTGTCAAATATTACCGCCGAGATGTTAGGTTGGGTTAGGTTAGGTTATATTACGTTATTGATGTATATAAAGGTCCCACGGAGACGTAGATGCCAGCAAGCCAGGAATGTGGTCAAATATTACCGCCGAGGTGTTAGGTTGGGTTAGGTCAGGTTATATTACGTTATAGATGTATTTAAAGGTCCCGCGGAGACGTAGAGGCCAGCAAGCCAGGAATGTGATCAAATATTACCGCCGAGATGTTAGGTTGGGTTAGGTTTGGTTATATTACGTTATGGATGTCTATAAAGGTCCCACGGTGACGTAGAGGCCAACTCGCCAGGAATGTTTTCAAATATTACCGCCGAGATGTTAGGTTGGGTTAGGTTAGGTTATATCACGTTATAGATGTATATAAAGGTCCCGCGGAGACGTAGAGGCCAGCAAGCCAGGAATGTGGTCAAATATTACCGCCGAGGTGTTAGGTTGGGTTAGGATAGGTTATATTACGTTATAGATGTATTTAAAGGTCCCGCGAAGACGTAGAGGCCAGCAAGCCAGGAATGTGATCAAATATTACCGCCGAGATGTTAGGTTGGGTTAGGTTAGGTTATATTACGTTATTGTTGTATACAAAGGTCCCACGGAGACGTATAGGCCAACTCGCCGGGAATGTTGTCAAATATTACCGCCGAGATGTTAGCTTGGGTTAGGTAAGGTTATATTACGTTATGGATGTCTATAAAGGTCCCACGGTGACGTAGAGGCCAACTCGCCAGGAATGTTTTCAAATATTACCGCCGAGATGTCAGGTTGGGTTAGGTTAGGTTATATCACGCTATAGATGTATATAAAGGTCCCGCGGAGACGTAGAGGCCAGCAAGCCAGGAATGTGATCAAATATTACCGCCGAGATGTTAGGTTGGGTTAGGTTAGGTTATATTACGTTATTGATGTATATGAAGGACAAACCGAGACGTAGAGGCCAACTCGCCAGGAATGTTGTCAAATATTACCGCCGAGATGTTACGTTGGGTTAGGTTAGGTTATATTACGTAATTGATGTATATAAAGGTCCCACGGAGACGTAGATGCCAACAAGCCAGGAATGTGGTCAAATATTACCGCCGAAATGTTATTTTGGGTTAGGATAGGTTATATTACGTTATTGATGTATATAAATGTACCACCGAGACGTAGATGACAGCAAGCCAGGAATGTGGTCAAATATTACCACCGAGGTGTTAGGTTGGGTTAGGTTAGGTTATATCACGTTATAGATGTATATAAAGGTCCCGCGGAGACGTAGAGGCCAGCAAGCCAGGAATGTGATCAAATATTACCGCCGAGATGTTAGGTTGGGTTAGGTTAGGTTATATTACGTTATTGATGTATACAAAGGTCCCACGGAGACGTATAGGCCAACTCGCCGGGAGTGTTGTCAAATATTACCGCCGAGATGTTAGCTTGGGTTAGGTTAGGTTATATTACGTTATGGATGTCTATAAAGGTCCCACGGTGACGTAGAGGCCAACTCGCCAGGAATGTTTTCAAATATTACCGCCGAGATGTTAGGTTGAGTTAGGTTAGGTTATATCACGTTATAGATGTATATAAAGGTCCCGCGGAGACGTAGAGGCCAGCAAGCCAGGAATGTGATCAAATATTACCGCCGAGTTGTTAGGTTGGGTTAGGTTAGGTTATATTACGTTATTGATGTATATAAAGGTCCCACGGAGACGTGGAGGCCAACTCGCCAGGAATGTTGTCAAATATTACCGCCGAGATGATAGGTTGGGTTAGGTTAGGTTATATTACGTTATTGATGTATATAAAGGTCCCACGGAGACGTAGAGGCCAACTCGCCAGGAATGTTTTCAAATATTGCCGCCGAGATGTTAGGTAGGTTTATGTTAGGTTATATTACGTTATAGATGTATTTAAAGGTCCGACGGAGACGTATAGGCCAACTCGCCAGGAATGTTGTCAAATATTACCGCCGAGATGATAGGTTGGGTTAGGTTAGGTTATATTACGTTATTGATGTATATGAAGGTCAAACCGAGACGTAGAGGCCAACTCGCCAGGAATGTTGTCAAATATTACCGCCGAGATGTTAGGTTGGGTTAGGTTAGGTTATATTACGTTATTGATGTATATAAAGGTCCCACGGAGACGTAGATGCCAGCAAGCCAGGAATGTGGTCAAATATTACCGCCGAGGTGTTAGGTTGGGTTAGGTTAGGTTATATTACATTATAGATGTATTTAAAGGTCCCGCGGAGACGTAGAGGCCAGCAAGCCAGGAATGTGATCAATTATTACCGCCGAGATGTTAGGTTGGGTTAGGTTAGGTTATATTACGTTATTGATGTATATAAAGGTCCCACGGAGACGTATAGGCCAACTCGCCAGGAATGTTGTCAAATATTACCGCCGAGATGATAGGTTGGGTTAGGTTAGGTTATATTACGTTATTGATGTATATGAAGGTCAAACCGAGACGTAGAGGCCAACTCGCCAGGAATGTTGTCAAATATTACCGCCGAGATGTTAGGTTGGGTTAGGTTAGGTTATATTACGTTATTGATGTATATAAAGGTCCCACGGAGACGTAGATGCCAGCAAGCCAGGAATGTGGTCAAATATTACCGCCGAGGTGTTAGGTTGGGTTAGGTTAGGTTATATTACATTATAGATGTATTTAAAGGTCCCGCGGAGACGTAGAGGCCAGCAAGCCAGGAATGTGATCAATTATTACCGCCGAGATGTTAGGTTGGGTTAGGTTAGGTTATATTACGTTATTGATGTATATAAAGGTCCCACGGAGACGTATAGGCCAACTCGCCGGGAATGTTGTCAAATATTACCGCCGAGATGTTAGGTTGGGTTAGGTTAGGTTATATTACGTTATGGATGTCTATAAAGGTCCCACGGTGACGTAGAGGCCAACTCGCCAGGAATGTTTTCAAATATTACCGCCGAGATGTTAGGTTGGGTTAGGTTAGGTTATATTACGTTATGGATGTCTATAAAGGTCCCACGGTGACGTAGAGGCCAACTCGCCAGGAATGTTTTCAAATATTACCGCCGAGATGTTAGGTTGGGTTAGGTTAGGTTATATCACGTTATAGATGTATATAAAGGTCCCGCGGAGACGTAGAGGACAGCAAGCCAGGAATGTGGTCAAATATTACCGCCGAGATGATAGGTTGGGTTAGGTTAGGTTATATTACGTTATTGATATATATAAATGTCCCACGGAGACGTAGATGCCAGCAAGCCAGGAATGTGGTCAAATATTACCGCCGAGATGTTATTTTGGGTTAGGATAGGTTATATTACGTTATTGATGTATATAAATGTACCACGGAGACGTATAGGCCAACTCGCCATGAATGTTTTCAAATATTACCGCCGAGATGTTAGGTTGGGTTAGGTTAGTTTATATTACGTTATAGATGTATATAAAGGTCCCACGGTGACGTAGAGGCCAACTCGCCAGGAATGTTTTCAAATATTACCGCCGAGATGTTAGGTTGGGTTAGGTTAGGTTATATCACGTTATAGATGTATATAAAGGTCCCGCGGAGACGTAGAGGCCAGCAAGCCAGGAATGTGATCAAATATTACCGCCGAGATGTTAGGTTCGGTTAGGTTAGGTTATATTACGTTATTGATGTATATAAAGGTCCCACGGAGACGTGGAGGCCAACTCGCCAGGAATGTTGTCAAATATTACCGCCGAGATGATAGGTTGGGTTAGGTTAGGATATATTACGTTATTGATGTATATAAAGGTCCCACGGAGACGTAGATGCCAGCAAGCCAGGAATGTGGTCAAATATTACCGCCGAGATGTTATTCTGGGTTAGGATAGGTTATATTACGTTATTGATGTATATAAATGTACCACGGAGACGTAGAGGCCAACTCGCCATGAATGTTTTCAAATATTACCGCCGAGATGTTAGGTAGGTTTCGGTTAGGTTATGTTACGTTATAGATGTATTTAAAGGTCCGACGGAGACGTATAGGCCAACTTGCCAGGAATGTTGTCAAATATTACCGCCGAGATGATAGGTTGGGTTAGGTTAGGTTATATTACGTTATTGATGTATATGAAGGTCAAACCGATACGTAGAGGCCAACTCGCCAGGAATGTTGTCAAATATTACCGCCGAGATGTTAGGTTGGGTTAGGTTAGGTTATATCACGTTATAGATGTATATAAAGGTCCCGCGGAGACGTAGAGGCCAGCAAGCCAGGAATGTGGTCAAATATTACCGCCGAGGTGTTAGGTTGGGTTAGGATAGGTTATATTACGTTATAGATGTATTTAAAGGTCCCGCGAAGACGTAGAGGCCAGCAAGCCAGGAATGTGATCAAATATTACCGCCGAGATGTTAGGTTGGGTTAGGTTAGGTTATATTACGTTATTGATGTATACAAAGGTCCCACGGAGACGTATAGGCCAACTCGCCGGGAGTGTTGTCAAATATTACCGCCGAGATGTTAGCTTGGGTTAGGTTAGGTTATATTACGTTATGGATGTCTATAAAGGTCCCACGGTGACGTAGAGGCCAACTCGCCAGGAATGTTTTCAAATATTACCGCCGAGATGTTAGGTTGAGTTAGGTTAGGTTATATCACGTTATAGATGTATATAAAGGTCCCGCGGAGACGTAGAGGCCAGCAAGCCAGGAATGTGATCAAATATTACCGCCGAGTTGTTAGGTTGGGTTAGGTTAGGTTATATTACGTTATTGATGTATATAAAGGTCCCACGGAGACGTGGAGGCCAACTCGCCAGGAATGTTGTCAAATATTACCGCCGAGATGATAGGTTGGGTTAGGTTAGGTTATATTACGTTATTGATGTATATAAAGGTCCCACGGAGACGTAGAGGCCAACTCGCCAGGAATGTTTTCAAATATTGCCGCCGAGATGTTAGGTAGGTTTATGTTAGGTTATATTACGTTATAGATGTATTTAAAGGTCCGACGGAGACGTATAGGCCAACTCGCCAGGAATGTTGTCAAATATTACCGCCGAGATGATAGGTTGGGTTAGGTTAGGTTATATTACGTTATTGATGTATATGAAGGTCAAACCGAGACGTAGAGGCCAACTCGCCAGGAATGTTGTCAAATATTACCGCCGAGATGTTAGGTTGGGTTAGGTTAGGTTATATTACGTTATTGATGTATATAAAGGTCCCACGGAGACGTAGATGCCAGCAAGCCAGGAATGTGGTCAAATATTACCGCCGAGGTGTTAGGTTGGGTTAGGTTAGGTTATATTACATTATAGATGTATTTAAAGGTCCCGCGGAGACGTAGAGGCCAGCAAGCCAGGAATGTGATCAATTATTACCGCCGAGATGTTAGGTTGGGTTAGGTTAGGTTATATTACGTTATTGATGTATATAAAGGTCCCACGGAGACGTATAGGCCAACTCGCCAGGAATGTTGTCAAATATTACCGCCGAGATGATAGGTTGGGTTAGGTTAGGTTATATTACGTTATTGATGTATATGAAGGTCAAACCGAGACGTAGAGGCCAACTCGCCAGGAATGTTGTCAAATATTACCGCCGAGATGTTAGGTTGGGTTAGGTTAGGTTATATTACGTTATTGATGTATATAAAGGTCCCACGGAGACGTAGATGCCAGCAAGCCAGGAATGTGGTCAAATATTACCGCCCAGGTGTTAGGTTGGGTTAGGTTAGGTTATATTACATTATAGATGTATTTAAAGGTCCCGCGGTGACGTAGAGGCCAGCAAGCCAGGAATGTGATCAATTATTACCGCCGAGATGTTAGGTTGGGTTAGGTTAGGTTATATTACGTTATTGATGTATATAAAGGTCCCACGGAGACGTATAGGCCAACTCGCCGGGAATGTTGTCAAATATTACCGCCGAGATGTTAGGTTGGGTTAGGTTAGGTTATATTACGTTATGGATGTCTATAAAGGTCCCACGGTGACGTAGAGGCCAACTCGCCAGGAATGTTTTCAAATATTACCGCCGAGATGTTAGGTTGGGTTAGGTTAGGTTATATTACGTTATGGATGTCTATAAAGGTCCCACGGTGACGTAGAGGCCAACTCGCCAGGAATGTTTTCAAATATTACCGCCGAGATGTTAGGTTGGGTTAGGTTAGGTTATATCACGTTATAGATGTATATAAAGGTCCCGCGGAGACGTAGAGGACAGCAAGCCAGGAATGTGGTCAAATATTACCGCCGAGATGATAGGTTGGGTTAGGTTAGGTTATATTACGTTATTGATATATATAAATGTCCCACGGAGACGTAGATGCCAGCAAGCCAGGAATGTGGTCAAATATTACCGCCGAGATGTTATTTTGGGTTAGGATAGGTTATATTACGTTATTGATGTATATAAATGTACCACGGAGACGTATAGGCCAACTCGCCATGAATGTTTTCAAATATTACCGCCGAGATGTTAGGTTGGGTTAGGTTAGTTTATATTACGTTATAGATGTATATAAAGGTCCCACGGTGACGTAGAGGCCAACTCGCCAGGAATGTTTTCAAATATTACCGCCGAGATGTTAGGTTGGGTTAGGTTAGGTTATATCACGTTATAGATGTATATAAAGGTCCCGCGGAGACGTAGAGGCCAGCAAGCCAGGAATGTGATCAAATATTACCGCCGAGATGTTAGGTTCGGTTAGGTTAGGTTATATTACGTTATTGATGTATATAAAGGTCCCACGGAGACGTGGAGGCCAACTCGCCAGGAATGTTGTCAAATATTACCGCCGAGATGATAGGTTGGGTTAGGTTAGGATATATTACGTTATTGATGTATATAAAGGTCCCACGGAGACGTAGATGCCAGCAAGCCAGGAATGTGGTCAAATATTACCGCCGAGATGTTATTCTGGGTTAGGATAGGTTATATTACGTTATTGATGTATATAAATGTACCACGGAGACGTAGAGGCCAACTCGCCATGAATGTTTTCAAATATTACCGCCGAGATGTTAGGTAGGTTTCGGTTAGGTTATGTTACGTTATAGATGTATTTAAAGGTCCGACGGAGACGTATAGGCCAACTTGCCAGGAATGTTGTCAAATATTACCGCCGAGATGATAGGTTGGGTTAGGTTAGGTTATATTACGTTATTGATGTATATGAAGGTCAAACCGAGACGTAGAGGCCAACTCGCCAGGAATGTTGTCAAATATTACCGCCGAGATGTTAGGTTGGGTTAGGTTAGGTTATATCACGTTATAGATGTATATAAAGGTCCCGCGGAGACGTAGAGGCCAGCAAGCCAGGAATGTGGTCAAATATTACCGCCGAGGTGTTAGGTTGGGTTAGGATAGGTTATATTACGTTATAGATGTATTTAAAGGTCCCGCGAAGACGTAGAGGCCAGCAAGCCAGGAATGTGATCAAATATTACCGCCGAGATGTTAGGTTGGGTTAGGTTAGGTTATATTACGTTATTGTTGTATACAAAGGTCCCACGGAGACGTATAGGCCAACTCGCCGGGAATGTTGTCAAATATTACCGCCGAGATGTTAGCTTGGGTTAGGTAAGGTTATATTACGTTATGGATGTCTATAAAGGTCCCACGGTGACGTAGAGGCCAACTCGCCAGGAATGTTTTCAAATATTACCGCCGAGATGTTAGGTTGGGTTAGGTTAGGTTATATCACGCTATAGATGTATATAAAGGTCCCGCGGAGACGTAGAGGCCAGCAAGCCAGGAATGTGATCAAATATTACCGCCGAGATGTTAGGTTGGGTTAGGTTAGGTTATATTACGTTATTGATGTATATGAAGGACAAACCGAGACGTAGAGGCCAACTCGCCAGGAATGTTGTCAAATATTACCGCCGAGATGTTACGTTGGGTTAGGTTAGGTTATATTACGTAATTGATGTATATAAAGGTCCCACGGAGACGTAGATGCCAACAAGCCAGGAATGTGGTCAAATATTACCGCCGAGATGTTATTTTGGGTTAGGATAGGTTATATTACGTTATTGATGTATATAAAGGTCCCACGGAGACGTAGAGGCCAACTCGCCATGAATGTTTTCAAATATTACCGCCGAGGTGTTAGGTTGGGTTAGGTTAGGTTATATTACGTTATAGATGTATTTAAAGGTCCCGCGGAGACGTAGAGGCCAGCAAGCCAGGAATGTGATCAAATATTACCGCCGAGATGTTAGCTTGGGTTAGGTTAGGTTATATTACGTTATGGATGTCTATAAAGGTCCCACGGAGACGTAGAGGCCAACTCGCCATGAATGTTTTCAAATATTACCGCCGAGATGTTAGGTTGGGTTAGGTTAGGTTATATTACGTTATAGATGTATATAAAGGTCCCGCGGAGACGTAGATGCCAACAAGCCAGGAATGTGGTCAAATATTACCGCCGAGATGTTATTTTGGGTTAGGATAGGTTATATTACGTTATTGATGTATATAAATGTACCACGGAGACGTAGAGGCCAACTCGCCAGGAATGTTGTCAAATATTATCGCCGAGATGTTACGTTGGGTTAGGTTAAGTTATATTACGTTATGGATGTATATAAAGGTCCCACGGTGACGTAGAGGCCAACTCGCCAGGAATGTTTTCAAATATTACCGCCGAGATGTTAGGTTGGGTTAGGTTAGGTTATATCACGTTATAGATGTATATAAGGGTCCCGCGGAGACGTAGAGGCCAGCCAGCCAGGAATGTGGTCAAATATTACCGCCGAGATGTTAGGTTGGGTTAGGTTAGGTTATATTACGTTATTGATGTATATAAAGGTCCCACGGAGACGTGGAGGCCAACTCGCCAGGAATGTTGTCAAATATTACCGCCGAGATGATAGGTTGGGTTAGGTTAGGTTATATTACGTTATTGATGTATATAAAGGTCCCACGGAGACGTAGATGCCAGCAAGCCAGGAATGTGGTCAAATATTACCGCCGAGATGTTATTTTGGGTTAGGATAGGTTATATTACGTTATTGATGTATATAAATGAACCACGGAGACGTAGAGGCCAACTCGCCATGAATGTTTTCAAATATTACCGCCGAGATGTTAGGTTGGGTTAGGTTCGGTTATATTACGTTATAGATGTATATAAAGGTCCCACGGAGACGTAGAGTCCAACTCGCCAGGAATGTTTTCAAATATTACCGCCGAAATGTTAGGTTGGTTTCGGTTATGTTATATTACGTTATTGATGTATATGAAGGACAAACCGAGACGTAGGGGCCAACTCGCCAGGAATGTTGTCAAATATTACCGCCGAGATGTTAGGTGGGGTTAGGTTAGGTTATATTACGTTATTGATGTATATAAAGGTCCCACGGAGACGTAGAGGCCAACTCGCCAGGAATGTTTTCAAATATTGCCGCCGAGATGTTAGGTAGGTATAGGTTAGGTTATATTACGTTATAGATGTATTTAAAGGTCCCGCGGAGACGTAGAGGCCAGCAAGCCAGGAATGTGATCAAATATTACCGCCGAAATGTTAGGTTGGGTTAGGTTAGTCTATATTACGTTATTGATGTATATAAAGGTCCCACGGAGACGTATAGGCCAACTCGCCAGGAATGTTGTCAAATATTACCGCCGAGATGATAGGTTGGTTTCGGTTATGTTATATTACGTTACTGATGTATATGAAGGTCAAACCGAGACGTAGAGGCCAACAAGCCAGGAATGTGATCAAATATTATCACCGAGATGTTAGGTTGGGTTAGGTCAGGTTATATTACGTTATTGATGTATATGAAGGTCAAACCGTGACGTAGAGGCCAACAAGCCAGGAATGTGATCAAATATTATCACCGAGATGTTAGGTTGGGTTAGGTCAGGTTATATTACGTTATTGATGTATATGAAGGTCAAACCGAGACGTAGAGGCCAACTCGCCAGGAATGTTGTCATATATTACCGCCGAGATGTTAGGTTGGGTTAGGTTAGGTTATATTACGTTATTGATGTATATAAAGGTCCCACGGAGACGTAGATGCCAGCAAGCCAGGAATGTGGTCAAATATTACCGCCGAGGTGTTAGGTTGGGTTAGGTTAGGTTATATTACGTTATAGATGTATTTAAAGGTCCCGCGGAGAAGTAGAGGCCAGCAAGCCAGGAATGGGATCAAATATTACCGCCGAGATGTTAGGTTGGGTTAGGTTAGGTTATATTACGTTATTGATGTATATAAAGGTCCCACGGAGACGTATAGACCAACTCGCCGGGAATGTTGTCAAATATTACCGCCGATATGTTAGCTTGGGTTAGGTTAGGTTATATTACGTTATGGATGTCTATAAAGGTCCCACGGTGACGTAGAGGCCAACTCGCCAGGAATGTTTTCAAATATTACCGCCGAGATGATAGGTTGGGTTAGGTTAGGTTATATTACGTTATTGATATATATAAAGGTCCCACGGAGACGTAAATGCCAGCAAGCCAGGAATGTGGTCAAATATTACCGCCGAGGTGTTAGGTTGGGTTAGGTTAGGTTATATTACGTTATAGATGTATTTAAAGGTCCCGCGGAGACGTAGAGGCCAGCAAGCCAGGAATGTGATCAAATATTACCGCCGAGATGTTATTTTGGGTTAGGATAGGTTATATTACGTTATTGATGTATATAAATGTACCACGGAGACGTAGAGGCCAACTCGCCAGGAATGTTGTCAAATATTATCGCCGAGATGTTACGTTGGGTTAGGTTAAGTTATATTACGTTATGGATGTATATAAAGGTCCCACGGTGACGTAGAGGCCAACTCGCCAGGAATGTTTTCAAATATTACCGCCGAGATTTTAGGTTGGGTTAGGTTAGGTTATATCACGTTATAGATGTATATAAAGGTCCCGCGGAGACGTAGAGGCCAGCCAGCCAGGAATGTGGTCAAATATTACCGCCGAGATGTTAGGTTGGGTTAGGTTAGGTTATATTACGTTATTGATGTATATAAAGGTCCCACGGAGACGTGGAGGCCAACTCGCCAGGAATGTTGTCAAATATTACCGCCGAGATGATAGGTTGGGTTAGGTTAGGTTATATTACGTTATTGATGTATATGAAGGACAAACCGAGACGTAGAGGCCAACTCGCCAGGAATGTTGTCAAATATTACCGCCGAGATGTTAGGTGGGGTTAGGTTAGGTTATATTACGTTATTGATGTATATAAAGGTCCCACGGAGACGTAGATGCCAGCAAGCCAGGAATGTGGTCAAATATTACCGCCGAGGTGTTAGGTTGGGTTAGGTTAGGTTATATTACGTTATAGATGTATTTAAAGGTCCCGCGGAGAAGTAGAGGCCAGCAAGCCAGGAATGTGATCAAATATTACCGCCGAGATGTTAGGTTGGGTTAGGTTAGGTTATATTACGTTATTGATGTATATAAAGGTCCCACGGAGACGTGGAGGCCATCTCGCCAGGAATGTTGTCAAATATTACCGCCGAGATGATAGGTTGGGTTAGGTTAGGTTATATTACGTTATAGATGTATATAAAGGTCCCGCGGAGACGTAGAGGCCGGCAAGCCAGGAATGTGATCAAATATTACCGCCGAGATGTTAGGTTGGGTTAGGTTAGGTTATATTACGTTATTGATGTATATAAAGGTCCCACGGAGACGTGGAGGCCATCTCGCCAGGAATGTTGTCAAATATTACTGCCGAGATGATAGGTTGGGTTAGGTTAGGTTATATTACGTTATAGATGTATATAAAGGTCCCGCGGAGACGTAGAGGCCAACTCGCCAGGAATGTTTTCAAATATTACCGCCCAGATGTTAGTCTGGTTTCGGTTATGTTATATTACGTTATTGATGTATATGAAGGACAAACCGAGACGTAGAGGCCAACTCGCCAGGAATGTTGTCAAATATTACCGCCGAGATGTTAGGTGGGGTTAGGTTAGGTTATATTACGTTATTGATGTATATAAAGGTCCCACGGAGACGTAGAGGCCAACTCGCCAGGAATGTTTTCAAATATTGCCGCCGAGATGTTAGGTAGGTATAGGTTAGGTTATATTACGTTATAGATGTATTTAAAGGTCCCGCGGAGACGTAGAGGCCAGCAAGCCAGGAATGTGATCAAATATTACCGCCGAAATGTTAGGTTGGGTTAGGTTAGGTTATATTACGTTATTGATGTATATAAAGGTCCCACGGAGGCGTATAGGCCAGCAAGCCAGGAATGTGATCAAATATTACCGCCGAGATGTTAGCTTGGGTTAGGTTAGGTTATATTACGTTATGGATGTCTATAAAGGTCCCACGGAGACGTAGAGGCCAACTCGCCATGAATGTTTTCAAATATTACCGCCGAGATGTTAGTTTGGGTTAGGTTACGTTATATTACGTAATTGATGTATATAAAGGTCCCACGGAGACGCAGATGCCAACAAGCCAGGAATGTGGTCAAATATTACCGCCGAGATGTTATTTTGGGTTAGGATAGGTTATATTACGTTATTGATGTATATAAAGGTCCCGCGGAGACGTAGATGCCAAAAAGCCAGGAATGTGGTCAAATATTACCGCCGAGATGTTAGGCTGGTTTCGGTTATGTTATATTACGTTATTGATGTATATGAAGGACAAACCGAGACGTAGAGGCCAACTCGCCAGGAATGTTGTCAAATATTACCGCCGAGATGTTAGGTGGGGTTAGGTTAGGTTATATTACGTTATTGATGTATATAAAGGTCCCACGGAGACGTAGAGGCCAACTCGCCAGGAATGTTATCAAATATTACCGCCGAGGTGTTAGGTTGGGTTAGGTTAGGTTATATTACGTTATAGATGTATTTAAAGGTCCCGCGGAGAAGTAGAGGCCAGCAAGCCAGGAATGTGATCAAATATTACCGCCGAGATGTTAGGTTGGGTTTGGTTACGTTATATTACGTTATTGATGTATATAAAGGTCCCACGGAGACGTATAGGCCAACTCGCCGGGAATGTTGTCAAATATTACCGCCGATATGTTAGCTTGGGTTAGGTTAGGTTATATTACGTTATGGATGTCTATAAAGGTCCCACGGTGACGTGGAGGCCAACTCGCCAGGAATGTTTTCAAATATTACCGCCGAGATGTTAGGTTGGGTTAGGTTAGGTTATATCACGTTATAGATGTATATAAATGTCCCGCGGAGACGTAGAGGCCAGCAAGCCAGGAATGTGATCAAATATTACCGCCGAGATGTTAGGTTGGGTTAGGTTAGGTTATATTACGTTATTGATGTATATAAAGGTCCCACGGAGACGTGGAGGCCATCTCGCCAGGAATGTTGTCAAATATTACCGCCGAGATGATAGGTTGGGTTAGGTTAGGTTATATTACGTTATAGATGTATATAAAGGTCCCACGGAGACGTAGAGGCCAACTCGCCAGGAATGTTTTCAATTATTACCGCCGAGATGTTAGGCTGGTTTCGGTTATGTTATATTACGTTATTGATGTATATGAAGGACAAACCGAGACGTAGAGGCCAACAAGCCAGGAATGTGATCAAATATTATCACCGAGATGTTAGGTTGGGTTAGGTCAGGTTATATTACGTTATTGATGTATATGAAGGTCAAACCGAGACGTAGAGGCCAACTCGCCAGGAATGTTTTCAAATATTACCGCCGAGATGTTAGGTTGGGTTAGGTTAGGTTATATTACGTTATAGATGTATATAAAGGTCCCGCGGAGACGTAGATGCCAACAAGCCAGGAATGTGGTCAAATATTACCGCCGAGATGTTATTTTGGGTTAGGATAGGTTATATTACGTTACTGATGTATATAAATGTACCACGGAGACGTAGAGGCCAACTCGCCAGGAATGTTGTCAAATATTATCGCCGAGATGTTACATTGGGTTAGGTTAAGTTATATTACGTTATGGATGTATATAAAGGTCCCACGGTGACGTAGAGGCCAACTCGCCAGGAATGTTTTCAAATATTACCGCCGAGATGTTAGGTTGGGTTAGGTTAGGTTATATCACGTTATAGATGTATATAAAGGTCCCGCGGAGACGTAGAGGCCAGCCAGCCAGGAATGTGGTCAAATATTACCGCCGAGATGTTAGGTTGGGTTAGGTTAGGTTATATTACGTTATTGATGTATATAAAGGTCCCACGGAGACGTGGAGGCCAACTCGCCAGGAATGTTGTCAAATATTACCGCCGAGATGATAGGTTGGGTTAGGTTAGGTTATATTACGTTATAGATGTATATAAAGGTCCCGCGGAGACGTAGAGGCCGGCAAGACAGGAATGTGATCAAATATTACCGCCGAGATGTTAGGTTGGGTTAGGTTAGGTTATATTACGTTATTGATGTATATAAAGGTCCCACGGAGACGTATAGACCAACTCGCCGGGAATGTTGTCAAATATTACCGCCGATATGTTAGCTTGGGTTAGGTTAGGTTATATTACGTTATGGATGTCTATAAAGGTCCCACGGTGACGTAGAGGCCAACTCGCCAGGAATGTTTTCAAATATTACCGCCGAGATGTTAGGTTGGGTTAGGTTAGGTTATATCACGTTATAGATGTATATAAATGTCCCGCGGAGACGTAGAGGCCAGCAAGCCAGGAATGTGATCAAATATTACCGCCGAGATGATAGGTTGGGTTAGGTTAGGTTATATTACGTTATTGATATATATAAAGGTCCCACGGAGACGTAAATGCCAGCAAGCCAGGAATGTGGTCAAATATTACCGCCGAGATGTTACGTTGGGTTAGGTTAGGTTATATTACGTTATAGATGTATTTAAAGGTCCCGCGGAGACGTAGAGGCCAACTCGCCATGAATGTTTTCAAATATTACCGCCGAGGTGTTAGGTTGGGTTAGGTTAGGTTATATTACGTTATAGATGTATTTAAAGGTCCCGCGGAGACGTAGAGGCCAGCAAGCCAGGAATGTGATCAAATATTACCGCCGAGATGTTAGCTTGGGTTAGGTTAGGTTATATTACGTTATGGATGTCTATAAAGGTCCCACGGAGACGTAGAGGCCAACTCGCCATGAATGTTTTCAAATATTACCGCCGAGATGTTAGTTTGGGTTAGGTTAGGTTATATTACGTAATTGATGTATATAAAGGTCCCACGGAGACGCAGATGCCAACAAGCCAGCAATGTGGTCAAATATTACCGCCGAGATGTTATTTTGGGTTAGGATAGGTTATATTACGTTATGGATGTATATAAAGGTCCCACGGAGACGTAGAGGCCAACTCGCCATGAATGTTTTCAAATATTACCGCCGAGGTGTTAGGTTGGGTTAGGTTAGGTTATATTACGTTATAGATGTATTTAAAGGTCCCGCGGAGACGCAGATGCCAACAAGCCAGGAATGTTGTCAAATATTACCGCCGAGATGTTATTTTGGGTTAGGATAGGTTATATTACGTTATTGATGTATATAAAGGTCCCACGGAGACGTAGAGGCCAACTCGCCAGGAATGTTATCAAATATTACCGCCGAGGTGTTAGGTTGGGTTAGGTTAGGTTATATTACGTTATAGATGTATTTAAAGGTCCCGCGGAGAAGTAGAGGCCAGCAAGCCAGGAATGTGATCAAATATTACCGCCGAGATGTTAGGTTGGGTTAGGTTAGGTTATATTACGTTATTGATGTATATAAAGGTCCCACGGAGACGTGGAGGCCATCTCGCCAGGAATGTTGTCAAATATTACCGCCGAGATGATAGGTTGGGTTAGGTTAGGTTATATTACGTTATAGATGTATATAAAGGTCCCGCGGAGACGTAGAGGCCGGCAAGACAGGAATGTGATCAAATATTACCGCCGAGATGTTAGGTTGGGTTAGGTTAGGTTATATTACGTTATTGATGTATATAAAGGTCCCACGGAGACGTATAGACCAACTCGCCGGGAATGTTGTCAAATATTACCGCCGATATGTTAGCTTGGGTTAGGTTAGGTTATATTACGTTATGGATGTCTATAAAGGTCCCACGGTGACGTAGAGGCCAACTCGCCAGGAATGTTTTCAAATATTACCGCCGAGATGTTAGGTTGGGTTAGGTTAGGTTATATCACGTTATAGATGTATATAAATGTCCCGCGGAGACGTAGAGGCCAGCAAGCCAGGAATGTGATCAAATATTACCGCCGAGATGATAGGTTGGGTTAGGTTAGGTTATATTACGTTATTGATATATATAAAGGTCCCACGGAGACGTAAATGCCAGCAAGCCAGGAATGTGGTCAAATATTACCGCCGAGATGTTACGTTGGGTTAGGTTAGGTTATATTACGTTATAGATGTATTTAAAGGTCCCGCGGAGACGTAGAGGCCAGCAAGCCAGGAATGTGATCAAATATTACCGCCGAGATGTTATTTTGGGTTAGGATAGGTTATATTACGTTATTGATGTATATAAAGGTCCCACGGAGACGTAGAGGCCAACTCGCCAGGAATGTTGTCAAATATTACCGCCGAGATGTTAGGTGGGGTTAGGTTAGGTTATATTACGTTATTGATGTATATAAAGGTCGCACGGAGACGTAGAGGCCAACTCGCCAGGAATGTTTTCAAATATTGCCGCCGAGATGTTAGGTAGGTATAGGTTAGGTTATATTACGTTATAGATGTATTTAAAGGTCCCGCGGAGACGTAGAGGCCAGCAAGCCAGGAATGTGATCTAATATTACCGCCGAAATGTTAGGTTGGGTTAGGTTAGGTTATATTACGTTATTGATGTATATAAATGTCCCACGGTGACGTAGAGGCCAACTCGCCAGGAATGTTTTCAAATATTACCGCCGAGATGATAGGTTGGTTTCGGTTATGTTATATTACGTTACTGATGTATATGAAGGTCAAACCGAGACGTAGAGGCCAACAAGCCAGGAATGTGATCAAATATTATCACCGAGATGTTAGGTTGGGTTAGGTCAGGTTATATTACGTTATTGATGTATATGAAGGTCAAACCGAGACGTAGAGGTCAACTCGCCATGAATGTTTTCAAATATTACCGCCGAGATGTTAGGTTGGGTTAGGTTAGGTTATATTACGTTATAGATGTATATAAAGGTCCCGCGGAGACGTAGATGCCAACAAGCCAGGAATGTGGTCAAATATTACCGCCGAGATGTTATTTTGGGTTAGGATAGGTTATATTACGTTATTGATGTATATAAATGTACCACGGAGACGTAGAGGCCAACTCGCCAGGAATGTTGTCAAATATTATCGCCGAGATGTTACGTTGGGTTAGGTTAAGTTATATTACGTTATGGATGTATATAAAGGTCCCACGGTGACGTAGAGGCCAACTCGCCAGGAATGTTTTCAAATATTACCGCCGAGATGTTAGGTTGGGTTAGGTTAGGTTATATCACGTTATAGATGTATATAAAGGTCCCGCGGAGACGTAGAGGCCAGCCAGCCAGGAATGTGGTCAAATATTACCGCCGAGATGTTAGGTTGGGTTAGGTTAGGTTATATTACGTTATTGATGTATATAAAGGTCCCACGGAGACGTGGAGGCCAACTCGCCAGGAATGTTGTCAAATATTACCGCCGAGATGATAGGTTGGGTTAGGTTAGGTTATATTACGTTATTGATGTATATGAAGGACAAACCGAGACGTAGAGGCCAACTCGCCAGGAATGTTGTCAAATATTACCGCCGAGATGTTAGGTTGGGTTAGGTTAGGTTATATTACGTAATTGATGTATATAAAGGTCCCACGGAGACGTAGATGCCAACAAGCCAGGAATGTGGTCAAATATTACCGCCGAGATGTTATTTTGGGTTAGGATAGGTTATATTACGTTATTGATGTATATAAAGGTCCCGCGGAGACGTAGATGCCAAAAAGCCAGGAATGTGGTCAAATATTACCGCCGAGATGTTAGGCTGGTTTCGGTTATGTTATATTACGTTATTGATGTATATGAAGGACAAACCGAGACGTAGAGGCCAACTCGCCAGGAATGTTGTCAAATATTACCGGCGAGATGTTAGGTGGGGTTAGGTTAGGTTATATTACGTTATTGATGTATATAAAGGTCCCACGGAGACGTAGAGGCCAACTCGCCAGGAATGTTATCAAATATTACCGCCGAGGTGTTAGGTTGGGTTAGGTTAGGTTATATTACGTTATAGATGTATTTAAAGGTCCCGCGGAGAAGTAGAGGCCAGCAAGCCAGGAATGTGATCAAATATTACCGCCGAGATGTTAGGTTGGGTTAGGTTAGGTTATATTACGTTATTGATGTATATAAAGGTCCCACGGAGACGTGGAGGCCATCTCGCCAGGAATGTTGTCAAATATTACCGCCGAGATGATAGGTTGGGTTAGGTTAGGTTATATTACGTTATAGATGTATATAAAGGTCCCGCGGAGACGTAGAGGCCGGCAAGCCAGGAATGTGATCAAATATTACCGCCGAGATGTTAGGTTGGGTTAGGTTAGGTTATATTACGTTATTGATGTATATAAAGGTCCCACGGAGACGTGGAGGCCATCTCGCCAGGAATGTTGTCAAATATTACCGCCGAGATGATAGGTTGGGTTAGGTTAGGTTATATTACGTTATAGATGTATATAAAGGTCCCACGGAGGCGTATAGGCCAACTCGCCAGGAATGTTGTCAAATATTACCGCCGATATGTTAGCTTGGGTTAGGTTAGGTTATATTACGTTATGGATGTCTATAAAGGTCCCACGGTGACGTAGAGGCCAACTCGCCAGGAATGTTTTCAAATATTACCGCCGAGATGTTAGGTTGGGTTAGGTTAGGTTAGATCACGTTATAGATGTATATAAATGTCCCGCGGAGACGTAGAGGCCAGCAAGCCAGGAATGTGATCAAATATTACCGCCGAGATGTTAGGTTGGGTCAGGTTAGGTTATATTACGTTATTGATGTATATAAAGGTCCCACGGAGACGTGGAGGCCATCTCGCCAGGAATGTTGTCAAATATTACCGCCGAGATGATAGGTTGGGTTAGGTTAGGTTATATTACGTTATTGATATATATAAAGGTCCCGCGGAGACGTAGAGGCCAGCAAGCCAGGAATGTGATCAAATATTACCGCCGAGATGTTAGGTTGGGTTAGGTTAGGTTATATTACGTTATGGATGTCTATAAAGGTCCCACGGTGACGTAGAGGCCAACTCGCCAGGAATGTTTTCAAATATTACCGCCGAGATGTTAGGTTGGGTTAGGTTAGGTTATATCACGTTATAGATGTATATAAAGGTCCCGCGGAGACGTAGAGGCCAGCAAGCCAGGAATGTGGTCAAATATTACCGCCGAGGTGTTAGGTTGGGTTAGGATAGGTTATATTACGTTATAGATGTATTTAAAGGTCCCGCGAAGACGTAGAGGCCAGCAAGCCAGGAATGTGATCAAACATTACCGCCGAGATGTTATTTTGGGTTAGGATAGGTTATATTACGTTATTGATGTATATAAAGGTCCCGCGGAGACGTAGATGCCAAAAAGCCAGGAATGTGGTCAAATATTACCGCCGAGATGTTATTTTGGGTTAGGATAGGTTATATTACGTTATTGATGTATATAAAGGTCCCGCGGAGACGTAGATGCCAAAAAGCCAGGAATGTGGTCAAATATTACCGCCGAGATGTTAGGCTGGTTTCGGTTATGTTATATTACGTTATTGATGTATATGAAGGACAAACCGAGACGTAGAGGCCAACTCGCCAGGAATGTTGTCAAATATTACCGCCGAGATGTTAGGTGGGGTTAGGTTAGGTTATATTACGTTATTGATGTATATAAAGGTCCCACGGAGACGTAGAGGCCAACTCGCCAGGAATGTTATCAAATATTACCGCCGAGGTGTTAGGTTGGGTTAGGTTAGGTTATATTACGTTATAGATGTATTTAAAGGTCCCGCGGAGAAGTAGAGGCCAGCAAGCCAGGAATGTGATCAAATATTACCGCCGAGATGTTAGGTTGGGTTAGGTTAGGTTATATTACGTTATTGATGTATATAAAGGTCCCACGGAGACGTATAGGCCAACTCGCCGGGAATGTTGTCAAATATTACCGCCGATATGTTAGCTTGGGTTAGGTTAGGTTATATTACGTTATGGATGTCTATAAAGGTCCCACGGTGACGTGGAGGCCAACTCGCCAGGAATGTTTTCAAATATTACCGCCGAGATGTTAGGTTGGGTTAGGTTAGGTTATATCACGTTATAGATGTATATAAATGTCCCGCGGAGACGTAGAGGCCAGCAAGCCAGGAATGTGATCAAATATTACCGCCGAGATGTTAGGTTGGGTTAGGTTAGGTTATATTACGTTATTGATGTATATAAAGGTCCCACGGAGACGTGGAGGCCATCTCGCCAGGAATGTTGTCAAATATTACCGCCGAGATGATAGGTTGGGTTAGGTTAGGTTATATTACGTTATAGATGTATATAAAGGTCCCACGGAGACGTAGAGGCCAACTCGCCAGGAATGTTTTCAATTATTACCGCCGAGATGTTAGGCTGGTTTCGGTTATGTTATATTACGTTATTGATGTATATGAAGGACAAACCGAGACGTAGAGGCCAACTCGCCAGGAATGTTGTCAAATATTATCACCGAGATGTTAGGTTGGGTTAGGTCAGGTTATATTACGTTATTGATGTATATGAAGGTCAAACCGAGACGTAGAGGTCAACTCGCCATGAATGTTTTCAAATATTACCGCCGAGATGTTAGGTTGGGTTAGGTTAGGTTAGATCACGTTATAGATGTATATAAATGTCCCGCGGAGACGTAGAGGCCAGCAAGCCAGGAATGTGATCAAATATTACCGCCGAGATGTTAGGTTGGGTCAGGTTAGGTTATATTACGTTATTGATGTATATAAAGGTCCCACGGAGACGTGGAGGCCATCTCGCCAGGAATGTTTTCAAATATTACCGCCGAGATGTTAGGTTGGGTTAGGTTAGGTTATATCACGTTATAGATGTATATAAAGGTCCCGCGGAGACGTAGAGGCCAGCCAGCCAGGAATGTGGTCAAATATTACCGCCGAGATGTTAGGTTGGGTTAGGTTAGGTTATATTACGTTATTGATGTATATAAAGGTCCCACGGAGACGTGGAGGCCAACTCGCCAGGAATGTTGTCAAATATTACCGCCGAGATGATAGGTTGGGTTAGGTTAGGTTATATTACGTTATTGATGTATATGAAGGACAAACCGAGACGTAGAGGCCAACTCGCCAGGAATGTTGTCAAATATTACCGCCGAGATGTTAGGTTGGGTTAGGTTAGGTTATATTACGTAATTGATGTATATAAAGGTCCCACGGAGACGTAGATGCCAACAAGCCAGGAATGTGGTCAAATATTACCGCCGAGATGTTATTTTGGGTTAGGATAGGTTATATTACGTTATTGATGTATATAAAGGTCCCGCGGAGACGTAGATGCCAAAAAGCCAGGAATGTGGTCAAATATTACCGCCGAGATGTTAGGCTGGTTTCGGTTATGTTATATTACGTTATTGATGTATATGAAGGACAAACCGAGACGTAGAGGCCAACTCGCCAGGAATGTTGTCAAATATTACCGCCGAGATGTTAGGTGGGGTTAGGTTAGGTTATATTACGTTATTGATGTATATAAAGGTCCCACGGAGACGTAGAGGCCAACTCGCCAGGAATGTTATCAAATATTACCGCCGAGGTGTTAGGTTGGGTTAGGTTAGGTTATATTACGTTATAGATGTATTTAAAGGTCCCGCGGAGAAGTAGAGGCCAGCAAGCCAGGAATGTGATCAAATATTACCGCCGAGATGTTAGGTTGGGTTAGGTTAGGTTATATTACGTTATTGATGTATATAAAGGTCCCACGGAGACGTGGAGGCCATCTCGCCAGGAATGGTGTCAAATATTACCGCCGAGATGATAGGTTGGGTTAGGTTAGGTTATATTACGTTATAGATGTATATAAAGGTCCCGCGGAGACGTAGAGGCCGGCAAGACAGGAATGTGATCAAATATTACCGCCGAGATGTTAGGTTGGGTTAGGTTAGGTTATATTACGTTATTGATGTATATAAAGGTCCCACGGAGACGTATAGACCAACTCGCCGGGAATGTTGTCAAATATTACCGCCGATATGTTAGCTTGGGTTAGGTTAGGTTATATTACGTTATGGATGTCTATAAAGGTCCCACGGTGACGTAGAGGCCAACTCGCCAGGAATGTTTTCAAATATTACCGCCGAGATGTTAGGTTGGGTTAGGTTAGGTTATATCACGTTATAGATGTATATAAATGTCCCGCGGAGACGTAGAGGCCAGCAAGCCAGGAATGTGATCAAATATTACCGCCGAGATGATAGGTTGGGTTAGGTTATGTTATATTACGTTATTGATATATATAAAGGTCCCACGGAGACGTAAATGCCAGCAAGCCAGGAATGTGGTCAAATATTACCGCCGAGATGTTACGTTGGGTTAGGTTAGGTTATATTACGTTATAGATGTATTTAAAGGTCCCGCGGAGACGTAGAGGCCAGCAAGCCAGGAATGTGATCAAATATTACCGCCGAGATGTTAGGTTGGGTTAGGTTAGGTTATATTACGTTATGGATGTCTATAAAGGTCCCACGGTGACGTAGAGGCCAACTCGCCAGGAATGTTTTCAAATATTACCGCCGAGATGTTAGGTTGGGTTAGGTTAGGTTATATCACGTTATAGATGTATATAAAGGTCCCGCGGAGACGTAGAGGCCAGCAAGCCAGGAATGTGATCAAATATTACCGCCGAGATGTTAGGTTGGGTTAGGTTAGGTTATATTACGTTATTGATGTATATGAAGGACAAACCGAGACGTAGAGGCCAACTCGCCAGGAATGTTGTCAAATATTACCGCCGAGATGTTACGTTGGGTTAGGTTAGGTTATATTACGTCATTGATGTATATAAAGGTCCCACGGAGACGTAGATGCCAACAAGCCAGCAATGTGGTCAAATATTACCGCCGAGATGTTATTTTGGGTTAGGATAGGTTATATTACGTTATTGATGTATATAAAGGTCCCACGGAGACGTAGAGGCCAACTCGCCATGAATGTTTTCAAATATTACCGCCGAGGTGTTAGGTTGGGTTAGGTTAGGTTATATTACGTTATAGATGTATTTAAAGGTCCCGCGGAGACGTAGAGGCCAGCAAGCCAGGAATGTGATCAAATATTACCGCCGAGATGTTAGCTTGGGTTAGGTTAGGTTATATTACGTTATGGATGTCTATAAAGGTCCCACGGAGACGTAGAGGCCAACTCGCCATGAATGTTTTCAAATATTACCGCCGAGATGTTAGTTTGGGTTAGGTTAGGTTATATTACGTAATTGATGTATATAAAGGTCCCACGGAGACGCAGATGCCAACAAGCCAGGAATGTGGTCAAATATTACCGCCGAGATGTTAGGCTGGTTTCGGTTATGTTATATTACGTTATTGATGTATATGAAGGACAAACCGAGACGTAGAGGCCAACTCGCCAGGAATGTTGTCAAATATTACCGCCGAGATGTTAGGTGGGGTTAGGTTAGGTTATATTACGTTATTGATGTATATAAAGGTCCCACGGAGACGTAGAGGCCAACTCGCCAGGAATGTTATCAAATATTACCGCCGAGGTGTTAGGTTGGGTTAGGTTGGGTTATATTACGTTATAGATGTATTTAAAGGTCCCGCGGAGAAGTAGAGGCCAGCAAGCCAGGAATGTGATCAAATATTACCGCCGAGATGTTAGGTTGGGTTAGGTTAGGTTATATTACGTTATTGATGTATATAAAGGTCCCACGGAGACGTATACACCAACTCGCCGGGAATGTTGTCAAATATTACCGCCGATATGTTAGCTTGGGTTAGGTTAGGTTATATTACGTTATGGATGTCTATAAAGGTCCCACGGTGACGTGGAGGCCAACTCGCCAGGAATGTTTTCAAATATTACCGCCGAGATGTTAGGTTGGGTTAGGTTAGGTTATATCACGTTATAGATGTATATAAATGTCCCGCGGAGACGTAGAGGCCAGCAAGCCAGGAATGTGATCAAATATTACCGCCGAGATGTTAGGTTGGGTTAGGTTAGGTTATATTACGTTATTGATGTATATAAAGGTCCCACGGAGACGTGGAGGCCATCTCGCCAGGAATGTTGTCAAATATTACCGCCGAGATGATAGGTTGGGTTAGGTTAGGTTATATTACGTTATAGATGTATATAAAGGTCCCACGGAGACGTAGAGGCCAACTCGCCAGGAATGTTTTCAATTATTACCGCCGAGATGATAGGTTGGGTTAGGTTAGGTTATATTACGTTATTGATGTATATGAAGGACAAACCGAGACGTAGAGGCCAACTCGCCAGGAATGTTGTCAAATATTACCGCCGAGATGTTAGTTTGGGTTAGGTTAGGTTATATTACGTAATTGATGTATATAAAGGTCCCACGGAGACGTAGATGCCAACAAGCCAGGAATGTGGTCAAATATTACCGCCGAGATGTTATTTTGGGTTAGGATAGGTTATATTACGTTATTGATGTATATAAAGGTCCCGCGGAGACGTAGATGCCAAAAAGCCAGGAATGTGGTCAAATATTACCGCCGAGATGTTAGGCTGGTTTCGGTTATGTTATATTACGTTATTGATGTATATGAAGGACAAACCGAGACGTAGAGGCCAACTCGCCAGGAATGTTGTCAAATATTACCGCCGAGATGTTAGGTGGGGTTAGGTTAGGTTATATTACGTTATTGATGTATATAAAGGTCCCACGGAGACGTAGAGGCCAACTCGCCAGGAATGTTATCAAATATTACCGCCGAGGTGTTAGGTTGGGTTAGGTTAGGTTATATTACGTTATAGATGTATTTAAAGGTCCCGCGGAGAAGTAGAGGCCAGCAAGCCAGGAATGTGATCAAATATTACCGCCGAGATGTTAGGTTGGGTTAGGTTAGGTTATATTACGTTATAGATGTATATAAAGGTCCCGCGGAGACGTAGAGGCCGGCAAGCCAGGAATGTGATCAAATATTACCGCCGAGATGTTAGGTGGGGTTAGGTTAGGTTATATTACGTTATTGATGTATATAAAGGTCCCACGGAGACGTGGAGGCCATCTCGCCAGGAATGTTGTCAAATATTACCGCCGAGATGATAGGTTGGGTTAGGTTAGGTTATATTACGTTATAGATGTATATAAAGGTCCCACGGAGGCGTATAGGCCAACTCGCCAGGAATGTTGTCAAATATTACCGCCGAGATGATAGGTTGGTTTCGGTTATGTTATATTACGTTACTGATGTATATGAAGGTCAAACCGAGACGTAGAGGCCAACAAGCCAGGAATGTGATCAAATATTATCACCGAGATGTTAGGTTGGGTTAGGTCAGGTTATATTACGTTATTGATGTATATGAAGGTCAAACCGAGACGTAGATGCCAACTCGCCAGGAATGTGATCAAATATTATCACCGAGATGTTAGGTTGGGTTAGGTCAGGTTATATTACGTTATTGATGTATATGAAGGTCAAACCGAGACGTAGATGCCAACTCGCCAGGAATGTTGTCAAATATTACCGCCGAGATGTTAGGTTGGGTTAGGTTAGGTTATATTACGTTATTGATGTATATAAAGGTCCCACGGAGACGTAGATGCCAGCAAGCCAGGAATGTGGTCAAATATTACCGCCGAGGTGTTAGGTTGGGTTAGGTTAGGTTATATTACGTTATAGATGTATTTAAAGGTCCCGCGGAGAAGTAGAGGCCAGCAAGCCAGGAATGTGATCAAATATTACCGCCGAGATGTTAGGTTGGGTTAGGTTAGGTTATATTACGTTATTGATGTATATAAAGGTCCCACGGAGACGTATAGACCAACTCGCCGGGAATGTTGTCAAATATTACCGCCGATATGTTAGCTTGGGTTAGGTTAGGTTATATTACGTTATGGATGTCTATAAAGGTCCCACGGTGACGTAGAGGCCAACTCGCCAGGAATGTTTTCAAATATTACCGCCGAGATGTTAGGTTGGGTTAGGTTAGGTTAGATCACGTTATAGATGTATATAAATGTCCCGCGGAGACGTAGAGGCCAGCAAGCCAGGAATGTGATCAAATATTACCGCCGAGATGTTAGGTTGGGTCAGGTTAGGTTATATTACGTTATTGATGTATATAAAGGTCCCACGGAGACGTGGAGGCCATCTCGCCAGGAATGTTGTCAAATATTACCGCCGAGATGATAGGTTGGGTTAGGTTAGGTTATATTACGTTATTGATATATATAAAGGTCCCGCGGAGACGTAGAGGCCAGCAAGCCAGGAATGTGATCAAATATTACCGCCGAGATGTTAGGTTGGGTTAGGTTAGGTTATATTACGTTATGGATGTCTATAAAGGTCCCACGGTGACGTAGAGGCCAACTCGCCAGGAATGTTTTCAAATATTACCGCCGAGATGTTAGGTTGGGTTAGGTTAGGTTATATCACGTTATAGATGTATATAAAGGTCCCGCGGAGACGTAGAGGCCAGCAAGCCAGGAATGTGGTCAAATATTACCGCCGAGGTGTTAGGTTGGGTTAGGATAGGTTATATTACGTTATAGATGTATTTAAAGGTCCCGCGAATACGTAGAGGCCAGCAAGCCAGGAATGTGATCAAACATTACCGCCGAGATGTTAGGTTGGGTTAGGTTAGGTTATATTACGTTATTGTTGTATACAAAGGTCCCACGGAGACGTATAGGCCAACTCGCCATGAATGTTTTCAAATATTACCGCCGAGATGTTAGTTTGGGTTAGGTTAGGTTATATTACGTAATTGATGTATATAAAGGTCCCACGGAGACGTAGATGCCAACAAGCCAGGAATGTGGTCAAATATTACCGCCGAGATGTTATTTTGGGTTAGGATAGGTTATATTACGTTATTGATGTATATAAAGGTCCCGCGGAGACGTAGATGCCAAAAAGCCAGGAATGTGGTCAAATATTACCGCCGAGATGTTATTTTGGGTTAGGATAGGTTATATTACGTTATTGATGTATATAAAGGTCCCGCGGAGACGTAGATGCCAAAAAGCCAGGAATGTGGTCAAATATTACCGCCGAGATGTTAGGCTGGTTTCGGTTATGTTATATTACGTTATTGATGTATATGAAGGACAAACCGAGACGTAGAGGCCAACTCGCCAGGAATGTTGTCAAATATTACCGCCGAGATGTTAGGTGGGGTTAGGTTAGGTTATATTACGTTATTGATGTATATAAAGGTCCCACGGAGACGTAGAGGCCAACTCGCCAGGAATGTTATCAAATATTACCGCCGAGGTGTTAGGTTGGGTTAGGTTAGGTTATATTACGTTATAGATGTATTTAAAGGTCCCGCGGAGAAGTAGAGGCCAGCAAGCCAGGAATGTGATCAAATATTACCGCCGAGATGTTAGGTTGGGTTAGGTTAGGTTATATTACGTTATTGATGTATATAAAGGTCCCACGGAGACGTATAGGCCAACTCGGCGGGAATGTTGTCAAATATTACCGCCGATATGTTAGCTTGGGTTAGGTTAGGTTATATTACGTTATGGATGTCTATAAAGGTCCCACGGTGACGTGGAGGCCAACTCGCCAGGAATGTTTTCAAATATTACCGCCGAGATGTTAGGTTGGGTTAGGTTAGGTTATATCACGTTATAGATGTATATAAAGGTCCCGCGGAGACGTAGAGGCCAGCAAGCCAGGAATGTGATCAAATATTACCGCCGAGATGTTAGGTTGGGTTAGGTTAGGTTATATTACGTTATTGATGTATATGAAGGACAAACCGAGACGTAGAGGCCAACTCGCCAGGAATGTTGTCAAATATTACCGCCGAGATGTTACGTTGGGTTAGGTTAGGTTATATTACGTAATTGATGTATATAAAGGTCCCACGGAGACGTAGATGCCAACAAGCCAGCAATGTGGTCAAATATTACCGCCGAGATGTTATTTTGGGTTAGGATAGGTTATATTACGTTATTGATGTATATAAAGGTCCCACGGAGACGTAGAGGCCAACTCGCCATGAATGTTTTCAAATATTACCGCCGAGGTGTTAGGTTGGGTTAGGTTAGGTTATATTACGTTATAGATGTATTTAAAGGTCCCGCGGAGACGTAGAGGCCAGCAAGCCAGGAATGTGATCAAATATTACCGCCGAGATGTTAGCTTGGGTTAGGTTAGGTTATATTACGTTATGGATGTCTATAAAGGTCCCACGGAGACGTAGAGGCCAACTCGCCATGAATGTTTTCAAATATTACCGCCGAGATGTTAGTTTGGGTTAGGTTAGGTTATATTACGTAATTGATGTATATAAAGGTCCCACGGAGACGCAGATGCCAACAAGCCAGGAATGTGGTCAAATATTACCGCCGAGATGTTATTTTGGGTTAGGATAGGTTATATTACGTTATTGATGTATATAAAGGTCCCGCGGAGACGTAGATGCCAAAAAGCCAGGAATGTGGTCAAATATTACCGCCGAGATGTTAGGCTGGTTTCGGTTATGTTATATTACGTTATTGATGTATATGAAGGACAAACCGAGACGTAGAGGCCAACTCGCCAGGAATGTTGTCAAATATTACCGCCGAGATGTTAGGTGGGGTTAGGTTAGGTTATATTACGTTATTGATGTATATAAAGGTCCCACGGAGACGTAGAGGCCAACTCGCCAGGAATGTTATCAAATATTACCGCCGAGGTGTTAGGTTGGGTTAGGTTGGGTTATATTACGTTATAGATGTATTTAAAGGTCCCGCGGAGAAGTAGAGGCCAGCAAGCCAGGAATGTGATCAAATATTACCGCCGAGATGTTAGGTTGGGTTAGGTTAGGTTATATTACGTTATTGATGTATATAAAGGTCCCACGGAGACGTATACACCAACTCGCCGGGAATGTTGTCAAATATTACCGCCGATATGTTAGCTTGGGTTAGGTTAGGTTATATTACGTTATGGATGTCTATAAAGGTCCCACGGTGACGTGGAGGCCAACTCGCCAGGAATGTTTTCAAATATTACCGCCGAGATGTTAGGTTGGGTTAGGTTAGGTTATATCACGTTATAGATGTATATAAATGTCCCGCGGAGACGTAGAGGCCAGCAAGCCAGGAATGTGATCAAATATTACCGCCGAGATGTTAGGTTGGGTTAGGTTAGGTTATATTACGTTATTGATGTATATAAAGGTCCCACGGAGACGTGGAGGCCATCTCGCCAGGAATGTTGTCAAATATTACCGCCGAGATGATAGGTTGGGTTAGGTTAGGTTATATTACGTTATAGATGTATATAAAGGTCCCACGGAGACGTAGAGGCCAACTCGCCAGGAATGTTTTCAATTACTACCGCCGAGATGTTAGGCTGGTTTCGGTTATGTTATATTACGTTATTGATGTATATGAAGGACAAACCGAGACGTAGAGGCCAACTCGCCAGGAATGTTGTCAAATATTACCGCCGAGATGTTAGGTTGGGTTAGGTTAGGTTATATTACGTAATTGATGTATATAAAGGTCCCACGGAGACGTAGATGCCAACAAGCCAGGAATGTGGTCAAATATTACCGCCGAGATGTTATTTTGGGTTAGGATAGGTTATATTACGTTATTGATGTATATAAAGGTCCCGCGGAGACGTAGATGCCAAAAAGCCAGGAATGTGGTCAAATATTACCGCCGAGATGTTAGGCTGGTTTCGGTTATGTTATATTACGTTATTGATGTATATGAAGGACAAACCGAGACGTAGAGGCCAACTCGCCAGGAATGTTGTCAAATATTACCGCCGAGATGTTAGGTGGGGTTAGGTTAGGTTATATTACGTTATTGATGTATATAAAGGTCCCACGGAGACGTAGAGGCCAACTCGCCAGGAATGTTATCAAATATTACCGCCGAGGTGTTAGGTTGGGTTAGGTTAGGTTATATTACGTTATAGATGTATTTAAAGGTCCCGCGGAGAAGTAGAGGCCAGCAAGCCAGGAATGTGATCAAATATTACCGCCGAGATGTTAGGTTGGGTTAGGTTAGGTTATATTACGTTATAGATGTATATAAAGGTCCCGCGGAGACGTAGAGGCCGGCAAGCCAGGAATGTGATCAAATATTACCGCCGAGATGTTAGGTGGGGTTAGGTTAGGTTATATTACGTTATTGATGTATATAAAGGTCCCACGGAGACGTGGAGGCCATCTCGCCAGGAATGTTGTCAAATATTACCGCCGAGATGATAGGTTGGGTTAGGTTAGGTTATATTACGTTATAGATGTATATAAAGGTCCCACGGAGGCGTATAGGCCAACTCGCCAGGAATGTTGTCAAATATTACCGCCGAGATGATAGGTTGGTTTCGGTTATGTTATATTACGTTACTGATGTATATGAAGGTCAAACCGAGACGTAGAGGCCAACAAGCCAGGAATGTGATCAAATATTATCACCGAGATGTTAGGTTGGGTTAGGTCAGGTTATATTACGTTATTGATGTATATGAAGGTCAAACCGAGACGTAGATGCCAACTCGCCAGGAATGTGATCAAATATTATCACCGAGATGTTAGGTTGGGTTAGGTCAGGTTATATTACGTTATTGATGTATATGAAGGTCAAACCGAGACGTAGATGCCAACTCGCCAGGAATGTTGTCAAATATTACCGCCGAGATGTTAGGTTGGGTTAGGTTAGGTTATATTACGTTATTGATGTATATAAAGGTCCCACGGAGACGTAGATGCCAGCAAGCCAGGAATGTGGTCAAATATTACCGCCGAGGTGTTAGGTTGGGTTAGGTTAGGTTATATTACGTTATAGATGTATTTAAAGGTCCCGCGGAGAAGTAGAGGCCAGCAAGCCAGGAATGTGATCAAATATTACCGCCGAGATGTTAGGTTGGGTTAGGTTAGGTTATATTACGTTATTGATGTATATAAAGGTCCCACGGAGACGTATAGACCAACTCGCCGGGAATGTTGTCAAATATTACCGCCGATATGTTAGCTTGGGTTAGGTTAGGTTATATTACGTTATGGATGTCTATAAAGGTCCCACGGTGACGTAGAGGCCAACTCGCCAGGAATGTTTTCAAATATTGCCGCCGAGATGTTAGGTTGGGTTAGGTTAGGTTAGATCACGTTATAGATGTATATAAATGTCCCGCGGAGACGTAGAGGCCAGCAAGCCAGGAATGTGATCAAATATTACCGCCGAGATGTTAGGTTGGGTCAGGTTAGGTTATATTACGTTATTGATGTATATAAAGGTCCCACGGAGACGTGGAGGCCATCTCGCCAGGAATGTTGTCAAATATTACCGCCGAGATGATAGGTTGGGTTAGGTTAGGTTATATTACGTTATTGATATATATAAAGGTCCCGCGGAGACGTAGAGGCCAGCAAGCCAGGAATGTGATCAAATATTACCGCCGAGATGTTAGGTTGGGTTAGGTTAGGTTATATTACGTTATGGATGTCTATAAAGGTCCCACGGTGACGTAGAGGCCAACTCGCCAGGAATGTTTTCAAATATTACCGCCGAGATGTTAGGTTGGGTTAGGTTAGGTTATATCACGTTATAGATGTATATAAAGGTCCCGCGGAGACGTAGAGGCCAGCAAGCCAGGAATGTGGTCAAATATTACCGCCGAGGTGTTAGGTTGGGTTAGGATAGGTTATATTACGTTATAGATGTATTTAAAGGTCCCGCGAAGACGTAGAGGCCAGCAAGCCAGGAATGTGATCAAACATTACCGCCGAGATGTTAGGTTGGGTTAGGTTAGGTTATATTACGTTATTGTTGTATACAAAGGTCCCACGGAGACGTATAGGCCAACTCGCCGGGAATGTTGTCAAATATTACCGCCGAGATGTTAGCTTGGGTTAGGTAAGGTTATATTACGTTATGGATGTCTATAAAGGTCCCACGGTGACGTAGAGGCCAACTCGCCAGGAATATTTTCAAATATTACCGCCGAGATGTTAGGTTGGGTTAGGTTAGGTTATATCACGTTATAGATGTATATAAAGGTCCCGCGGAGACGTAGAGGCCAGCAAGCCAGGAATGTGATCAAATATTACCGCCGAGATGTTAGGTTGGGTTAGGTTAGGTTATATTACGTTATTGATGTATATGAAGGACAAACCGAGACGTAGGGGCCAACTCGCCAGGAATGTTGTCAAATATTACCGCCGAGATGTTACGTTGGGTTAGGTTAGGTTATATTACGTAATTGATGTATATAAAGGTCCCACGGAGACGTAGATGCCAACAAGCCAGGAATGTGGTCAAATATTACCGCCGAGATGTTATTTTGGGTTAGGATAGGTTATATTACGTTATTGATGTATATAAAGGTCCCACGGAGACGTAGAGGCCAACTCGCCATGAATGTTTTCAAATTTTACGTCGAGGTGTTAGGTTGGGTTAGGTTAGGTTATATTACGTTATAGATGTATTTAAAGGTCCCGCGGAGACGTAGAGGCCAGCAAGCCAGGAATGTGATCAAATATTACCGCCGAGATGTTAGCTTGGGTTAGGTTAGGTTATATTACGTTATGGATGTCTATAAAGGTCCCACGGAGACGTAGAGGCCAACTCGCCATGAATGTTTTCAAATATTACCGCCGAGATGTTAGTTTGGGTTAGGTTAGGTTATATTACGTAATTGATGTATATAAAGGTCCCACGGAGACGTAGATGCCAACAAGCCAGGAATGTGGTCAAATATTACCGCCGAGATGTTATTTTGGGTTAGGATAGGTTATATTACGTTATTGATGTATATAAAGGTCCCGCGGAGACGTAGATGCCAAAAAGCCAGGAATGTGGTCAAATATTACCGCCGAGATGTTATTTTGGGTTAGGATAGGTTATATTACGTTATTGATGTATATAAAGGTCCCGCGGAGACGTAGATGCCAAAAAGCCAGGAATGTGGTCAAATATTACCGCCGAGATGTTAGGCTGGTTTCGGTTATGTTATATTACGTTATTGATGTATATGAAGGACAAACCGAGACGTAGAGGCCAACTCGCCAGGAATGTTGTCAAATATTACCGCCGAGATGTTAGGTGGGGTTAGGTTAGGTTATATTACGTTATTGATGTATATAAAGGTCCCACGGAGACGTAGAGGCCAACTCGCCAGGAATGTTATCAAATATTACCGCCGAGGTGTTAGGTTGGGTTAGGTTAGGTTATATTACGTTATAGATGTATTTAAAGGTCCCGCGGAGAAGTAGAGGCCAGCAAGCCAGGAATGTGATCAAATATTACCGCCGAGATGTTAGGTTGGGTTAGGTTAGGTTATATTACGTTATTGATGTATATAAAGGTCCCACGGAGACGTATAGGCCAACTCGCCGGGAATGTTGTCAAATATTACCGCCGATATGTTAGCTTGGGTTAGGTTAGGTTATATTACGTTATGGATGTCTATAAAGGTCCCACGGTGACGTGGAGGCCAACTCGCCAGGAATGTTTTCAAATATTACCGCCGAGATGTTAGGTTGGGTTAGGTTAGGTTATATCACGTTATAGATGTATATAAATGTCCCGCGGAGACGTAGAGGCCAGCAAGCCAGGAATGTGATCAAATATTACCGCCGAGATGTTAGGTTGGGTTAGGTTAGGTTATATTACGTTATTGATGTATATAAAGGTCCCACGGAGACGTGGAGGCCATCTCGCCAGGAATGTTGTCAAATATTACCGCCGAGATGATAGGTTGGGTTAGGTTAGGTTATATTACGTTATAGATGTATATAAAGGTCCCACGGAGACGTAGAGGCCAACTCGCCAGGAATGTTTTCAATTATTACCGCCGAGATGTTAGGCTGGTTTCGGTTATGTTATATTACGTTATTGATGTATATGAAGGACAAACCGAGACGTAGAGGCCAACTCGCCAGGAATGTTGTCAAATATTATCACCGAGATGTTAGGTTGGGTTAGGTCAGGTTATATTACGTTATTGATGTATATGAAGGTCAAACCGAGACGTAGAGGTCAACTCGCCATGAATGTTTTCAAATATTACCGCCGAGATGTTAGGTTGGGTTAGGTTAGGTTATATTACGTTATAGATGTATATAAAGGTCCCGCGGAGACGTAGATGCCAACAAGCCAGGAATGTGGTCAAATATTACCGCCGAGATGTTATTTTGGGTTAGGATAGGTTATATTACGTTATTGATGTATATAAATGTACCACGGAGACGTAGAGGCCAACTCGCCAGGAATGTTGTCAAATATTATCGCCGAGATGTTACGTTGGGTTAGGTTAAGTTATATTACGTTATGGATGTATATAAAGGTCCCACGGTGACGTAGAGGCCAACTCGCCAGGAATGTTTTCAAATATTACCGCCGAGATGTTAGGTTGGGTTAGGTTAGGTTATATCACGTTATAGATGTATATAAAGGTCCCGCGGAGACGTAGAGGCCAGCCAGCCAGGAATGTGGTCAAATATTACCGCCGAGATGTTAGGTTGGGTTAGGTTAGGTTATATTACGTTATTGATGTATATAAAGGTCCCACGGAGACGTGGAGGCCAACTCGCCAGGAATGTTGTCAAATATTACCGCCGAGATGATAGGTTGGGTTAGGTTAGGTTATATTACGTTATTGATGTATATGAAGGACAAACCGAGACGTAGAGGCCAACTCGCCAGGAATGTTGTCAAATATTACCGCCGAGATGTTAGGTTGGGTTAGGTTAGGTTATATTACGTAATTGATGTATATAAAGGTCCCACGGAGACGTAGATGCCAACAAGCCAGGAATGTGGTCAAATATTACCGCCGAGATGTTATTTTGGGTTAGGATAGGTTATATTACGTTATTGATGTATATAAAGGTCCCGCGGAGACGTAGATGCCAAAAAGCCAGGAATGTGGTCAAATATTACCGCCGAGATGTTAGGCTGGTTTCGGTTATGTTATATTACGTTATTGATGTATATGAAGGACAAACCGAGACGTAGAGGCCAACTCGCCAGGAATGTTGTCAAATATTACCGCCGAGATGTTAGGTGGGGTTAGGTTAGGTTATATTACGTTATTGATGTATATAAAGGTCCCACGGAGACGTAGAGGCCAACTCGCCAGGAATGTTATCAAATATTACCGCCGAGGTGTTAGGTTGGGTTAGGTTAGGTTATATTACGTTATAGATGTATTTAAAGGTCCCGCGGAGAAGTAGAGGCCAGCAAGCCAGGAATGTGATCAAATATTACCGCCGAGATGTTAGGTTGGGTTAGGTTAGGTTATATTACGTTATAGATGTATATAAAGGTCCCGCGGAGACGTAGAGGCCGGCAAGCCAGGAATGTGATCAAATATTACCGCCGAGATGTTAGGTGGGGTTAGGTTAGGTTATATTACGTTATTGATGTATATAAAGGTCCCACGGAGACGTGGAGGCCATCTCGCCAGGAATGTTGTCAAATATTACCGCCGAGATGATAGGTTGGGTTAGGTTAGGTTATATTACGTTATAGATGTATATAAAGGTCCCACGGAGGCGTATAGGCCAACTCGCCAGGAATGTTGTCAAATATTACCGCCGAGATGATAGGTTGGTTTCGGTTATGTTATATTACGTTACTGATGTATATGAAGGTCAAACCGAGACGTAGAGGCCAACAAGCCAGGAATGTGATCAAATATTATCACCGAGATGTTAGGTTGGGTTAGGTCAGGTTATATTACGTTATTGATGTATATGAAGGTCAAACCGAGACGTAGATGCCAACTCGCCAGGAATGTTGTCAAATATTACCGCCGAGATGTTAGGTTGGGTTAGGTTAGGTTATATTACGTTATTGATGTATATAAAGGTCCCACGGAGACGTAGATGCCAACTCGCCAGGAATGTTTTCAAATATTACCGCCGAGATGTTAGGTTGGGTTAGGTTAGGTTATATTACGTTATAGATGTATTTAAAGGTCCCGCGGAGAAGTAGAGGCCAGCAAGCCAGGAATGTGATCAAATATTACCGCCGAGATGTTAGGTTGGGTTAGGTTAGGTTATATTACGTTATTGATGTATATAAAGGTCCCACGGAGACGTATAGACCAACTCGCCGGGAATGTTGTCAAATATTACCGCCGATATGTTAGCTTGGGTTAGGTTAGGTTATATTACGTTATGGATGTCTATAAAGGTCCCACGGTGACGTAGAGGCCAACTCGCCAGGAATGTTTTCAAATATTACCGCCGAGATGTTAGGTTGGGTTAGGTTAGGTTATATCACGTTATAGATGTATATAAATGTCCCGCGGAGACGTAGAGGCCAGCAAGCCAGGAATGTGATCAAATATTACCGCCGAGATGTTAGGTTGGGTCAGGTTAGGTTATATTACGTTATTGATGTATATAAAGGTCCCACGGAGACGTGGAGGCCATCTCGCCAGGAATGTTGTCAAATATTACCGCCGAGATGATAGGTTGGGTTAGGTTAGGTTATATTACGTTATTGATATATATAAAGGTCCCATGGAGACGTAAATGCCAGCAAGCCAGGAATGTGGTCAAATATTACGGCCGAGGTGTTAGGTTGGGTTAGGTTAGGTTATATTACGTTATAGATGTATTTAAAGGTCCCGCGGAGACGTAGAGGCCAGCAAGCCAGGAATGTGATCAAATATTACCGCCAAGATGTTAGGTTGGGTTAGGTTAGGTTATATAACGTTATGGATGTCTATAAAGGTCCCACGGTGACGTAGAGGCCAACTCGCCAGGAATGTTTTCAAATATTACCGCCGAGATGTTAGGTTGGGTTAGGTTAGGTTATATCACGTTATAGATGTATATAAAGGTCCCGCGGAGACGTAGAGGCCAGCAAGCCAGGAATGTGGTCAAATATTACCGCCGATGTGTTAGGTTGGGTTAGGATAGGTTATATTACGTTATAGATGTATTTAAAGGTCCCGCGAAGACGTAGAGGCCAGCAAGCCAGGAATGTGATCAAACATTACCGCCGAGATGTTAGGTTGGGTTAGGTTAGGTTATATTACGTTATTGTTGTATACAAAGGTCCCACGGAGACGTATAGGCCAACTCGCCGGGAATGTTGTCAAATATTACCGCCGAGATGTTAGCTTGGGTTAGGTAAGGTTATATTACGTTATGGATGTCTATAAAGGTCCCACGGTGACGTAGAGGCCAACTCGCCAGGAATGTTTTCAAATATTACCGCCGAGATGTTAGGTTGGGTTAGGTTAGGTTATATCAGGTTATAGATGTATATAAAGGCCCCGCGGAGACGTAGAGGCCAGCAAGCCAGGAATGTGATCAAATATTACCGCCGAGATGTTAGGTTGGGTTAGGTTAGGTTATATTACGTTATTGATGTATATGAAGGACAAACCGAGACGTAGGGGCCAACTCGCCAGGAATGTTGTCAAATATTACCGCCGAGATGTTACGTTGGGTTAGGTTAGGTTATATTACGTAATTGATGTATATAAAGGTCCCACGGAGACGTAGATGCCAACAAGCCAGGAATGTGGTCAAATATTACCGCCGAGGTGTTATTTTGGGTTAGGATAGGTTATATTACGTTATTGATGTATATAAAGGTCCCACGGAGACGTAGAGGCCAACTCGCCATGAATGTTTTCAAATTTTACGTCGAGGTGTTAGGTTGGGTTAGGTTAGGTTATATTACGTTATAGATGTATTTAAAGGTCCCGCGGAGACGTAGAGGCCAGCAAGCCAGGAATGTGATCAAATATTACCGCCGAGATGTTAGCTTGGGTTAGGTTAGGTTATATTACGTTATGGATGTCTATAAAGGTCCCACGGAGACGTAGAGGCCAACTCGCCATGAATGTTTTCAAATATTACCGCCGAGATGTTAGTTTGGGTTAGGTTAGGTTATATTACGTAATTGATGTATATAAAGGTCCCACGGAGACGTAGATGCCAACAAGCCAGGAATGTGGTCAAATATTACCGCCGAGATGTTATTTTGGGTTAGGATAGGTTATATTACGTTATTGATGTATATAAAGGTCCCGCGGAGACGTAGATGCCAAAAAGCCAGGAATGTGGTCAAATATTACCGCCGAGATGTTAGGCTGGTTTCGGTTATGTTATATTACGTTATTGATGTATATGAAGGACAAACCGAGACGTAGAGGCCAACTCGCCAGGAATGTTGTCAAATATTACCGCCGAGATGTTACGTTGGGTTAGGTTAGGTTATATTACGTAATTGATGTATATAAAGGTCCCACGGAGACGTAGATGCCAACAAGCCAGGAATGTGGTCAAATATTACCGCCGAGGTGTTATTTTGGGTTAGGATAGGTTATATTACGTTATTGATGTATATAAAGGTCCCACGGAGACGTAGAGGCCAACTCGCCATGAATGTTTTCAAATTTTACGTCGAGGTGTTAGGTTGGGTTAGGTTAGGTTATATTACGTTATAGATGTATTTAAAGGTCCCGCGGAGACGTAGAGGCCAGCAAGCCAGGAATGTGATCAAATATTACCGCCGAGATGTTAGCTTGGGTTAGGTTAGGTTATATTACGTTATGGATGTCTATAAAGGTCCCACGGAGACGTAGAGGCCAACTCGCCATGAATGTTTTCAAATATTACCGCCGAGATGTTAGTTTGGGTTAGGTTAGGTTATATTACGTAATTGATGTATATAAAGGTCCCACGGAGACGTAGATGCCAACAAGCCAGGAATGTGGTCAAATATTACCGCCGAGATGTTATTTTGGGTTAGGATAGGTTATATTACGTTATTGATGTATATAAAGGTCCCGCGGAGACGTAGATGCCAAAAAGCCAGGAATGTGGTCAAATATTACCGCCGAGATGTTAGGCTGGTTTCGGTTATGTTATATTACGTTATTGATGTATATGAAGGACAAACCGAGACGTAGAGGCCAACTCGCCAGGAATGTTGTCAAATATTACCGCCGAGATGTTAGGTGGGGTTAGGTTAGGTTATATTACGT
Organism: Xylocopa violacea; assembly: GCA_963969225.1. Classification (NCBI taxonomy): domain Eukaryota; kingdom Metazoa; phylum Arthropoda; class Insecta; order Hymenoptera; family Apidae; genus Xylocopa; species Xylocopa violacea. The sequence continues at coordinate 6,224,246 of CAXAJV010000977.1, forward strand.
TATTGATGTATATAAAGGTCCCACGGAGACGTAGAGGCCAACTCGCCAGGAATGTTATCAAATATTACCGCCGAGGTGTTAGGTTGGGTTAGGTTACGTTATATTACGTTATAGATGTATTTAAAGGTCCCGCGGAGAAGTAGAGGCCAGCAAGCCAGGAATGTGATCAAATATTACCGCCGAGATGTTAGGTTGGGTTAGGTTAGGTTATATTACGTTATTGATGTATATAAAGGTCCCACGGAGACGTATAGGCCAACTCGCCGGGAATGTTGTCAAATATTACCGCCGATATGTTAGCTTGGGTTAGGTTAGGTTATATTACGTTATGGATGTCTATAAAGGTCCCACGGTGACGTGGAGGCCAACTCGCCAGGAATGTTTCCAAATATTACCGCCGAGATGTTAGGTTGGATTAGGTTAGGTTATATCACGTTATAGATGTATATAATTGTCCCGCGGAGACGTAGAGGCCAGCAAGCCAGGAATGTGATCAAATATTACCGCCGAGATGTTAGGTTGGGTTAGGTTAGGTTATATTACGTTATTGATGTATATAAAGGTCCCACGGAGACGTGGAGGCCATCTCGCCAGGAATGTTGTCAAATATTACCGCCGACATGATAGGTTGGGTTAGGTTAGGTTATATTACGTTATAGATGTATATAAAGGTCCCACGGAGACGTAGAGGCCAACTCGCCAGGAATGTTTTCAATTATTACCGCCGAGATGTTAGGCTGGTTTCGGTTATGTTATATTACGTTATTGATGTATATGAAGGACAAACCGAGACGTAGAGGCCAACTCGCCAGGAATGTTGTCAAATATTACCGCCGAGATGTTAGGTGGGGTTAGGTTAGGTTATATTACGTTATTGATGTATATAAAGGTCCCACGGAGACGTAGAGGCCAACTCGCCAGGAATGTTTTCAAATATTGCCGCCGAGATGTTAGGTAGGTATAGGTTAGGTTATATTACGTTATAGATGTATTTAAAGGTCCCGCGGAGACGTAGAGGCCAGCAAGCCAGGAATGTGATCAAATATTACCGCCGAAATGTTAGGTTGAGTTAGGTTAGGTTATATTACGTTATTGATGTATATAAAGATCCCACGGAGACGTATAGGCCAACTCGCCAGGAATGTTGTCAAATATTACCGCCGAGATGATAGGTTGGTTTCGGTTATGTTATATTACGTTACTGATGTATATGAAGGTCAAACCGAGACGTAGAGGCCAACAAGCCAGGAATGTGATCAAATATTATCACCGAGATGTTAGGTTGGGTTAGGTCAGGTTATATTACGTTATTGATGTATATGAAGGTCAAACCGAGACGTAGAGGCCAACTCGCCAGGAATGTTGTCAAATATTACCGCCGAGGTGTTAGGTTGGGTTAGGTTAGGTTATATTACGTTATAGGTGTATTTAAAGGTCCCGCGGAGAAGTAGAGGCCAGCAAGCCAGGAATGTGGTCAAATATTACCGCCGAGGTGTTAGGTTGGGTTAGGTTAGGTTATATTACGTTATAGATGTATTTAAAGGTCCCGCGGAGACGTAGAGGCCAGCAAGCCAGGAATGTGATCAAATATTACCGCCGAGATGTTAGCTTGGGTTAGGTTAGGTTATATTACGTTATGGATGTCTATAAAGGTCCCACGGAGACGTAGAGGCCAACTCGCCATGAATGTTTTCAAATATTACCGCCGAGATGTTAGGTTGGGTTAGGTTAGATTATATTACGTAATTGATGTATATAAAGGTCCCACGGAGACGTAGATGCCAACAACCAGGAATGTGGTCAAATATTACCGCCGATATGTTATTTTGGGTTAGGATAGGTTATATTACGTTATTGATGTATATAAAGGTCCCGCGGAGACGTAGATGCCAGCAAGCCAGGAATGTGGTCAAATATTACCGCCGAGGTGTTAGGTTGTGTTAGGTTAGGTTATATTACGTTATAGATGTATTTAAAGGTCCCGCGGAGAAGTAGAGGCCAGCAAGCCAGGAATGTGATCAAATATTACCGCCGAGATGTTAGGTTGGGTTAGGTTAGGTTATATTACGTTATTGATGTATGTAAAGGTCCCACTGAGACGTGGAGGCCATCTCGCCAGGAATGTTGTCAAATATTACCGCCGAGATGATAGGTTGGGTTAGGTTAGGTTATATTACGTTATTGATGTATATAAGGGTCCCACGGAGACGTAGATGCCAACAAGCCAGGAATGTGGTCAAATATTACCGCCGAGATGATAGACTGGGTTAGCTTAGCTTATACTATGTTATTGTTGTATATAAAGGTCCGACGGAGACGTATAGGCCAACTCGCCAGGAATGTTGTCAAATATTACCGCCGAGATGTTAGGTTGGGTTAGGTTAGGTTATATTACGTTATTGATGTATATAAAGGTCCCACGGAGACGTAGATGCCAGCAAGCCAGGAATGTGGTCAAATATTACCGCCGAGGTGTTAGGTTGGGTTAGGTTAGGTTATATTACGTTATAGATGTATTTAAAGGTCCCGCGGAGAAGTAGAGGCCAGCAAGCCAGGAATGTGATCAAATATTACCGCCGAGATGTTAGGTTGGGTTAGGTTAGGTTATATTACGTTATTGATGTATATAAAGGTCCCACGGAGACGTATAGGCCAACTCGCCGGGAATGTTGTCAAATATTACCGCCGATATGTTAGCTTGGGTTAGGTTAGGTTATATTACGTTATGGATGTCTATAAAGGTCCCACGGTGACGTAGAGGCCAAATCGCCAGGAATGTTTTCAAATATTACCGCCGAGATGTTAGGTTGGGTTAAGTTAGGTTATATTACGTTATTGATGTATATAAAGGTCCCACGGAGACGTAGATGCCAGCAAGCCAGGAATGTGATCAAATATTACCGCCGAGATGTTAGGTTGGGTTAGGTTAGGTTATATTACGTTATTGATGTATATAAAGGTCCCACGGAGACGTAGATGCCAAAAAGCCAGGAATGTGGTCAAATATTACCGCCGAGATGTTAGGCTGGTTTCGGTTATGTTATATTACGTTATTGATGTATATGAAGGACAAACCGAGACGTAGAGGCCAACTCGCCAGGAATGTTGTCAAATATTACCGCCGAGATGTTATTTTGGGTTAGGATAGGTTATATTACGTTATAGATGTATTTAAAGGTCCCGCGGAGACGTAGAGGCCAGCAAGCCAGGAATGTGATCAAATATTACCGCCGAGATGTTAGCTTGGGTTAGGTTAGGTTATATTACGTTATGGATGTCTATAAAGGTCCCACGGAGACGTAGAGGCCAACTCGCCATGAATGTTTTCAAATATTACCGCCGAGATGTTAGTTTGGGTTAGGTTAGGTTATATTACGTAATTGATGTATATAAAGGTCCCACGGAGACGTAGATGCCAACAAGCCAGGAATGTGGTCAAATATTACCGCCGAGATGTTATTTTGGGTTAGGATAGGTTATATTACGTTATTGATGTATATAAAAGTCCCGCGGAGACGTAGATGCCAAAAAGCCAGGAATGTGGTCAAATATTACCGCCGAGATGTTATTTTGGGTTAGGATAGGTTATATTACGTTATTGATGTATATAAAGGTCCCGCGGAGACGTAGATGCCAAAAAGCCAGGAATGTGGTCAAATATTACCGCCGAGATGTTAGGCTGGTTTCGGTTATGTTATATTACGTTATTGATGTATATGAAGGACAAACCGAGACGTAGAGGCCAACTCGCCAGGAATGTTGTCAAATATTACCGCCGAGATGTTAGGTGGGGTTAGGTTAGGTTATATTACGTTATTGATGTATATAAAGGTCCCACGGAGACGTAGAGGCCAACTCGCCAGGAATGTTATCAAATATTACCGCCGAGGTGTTAGGTTGGGTTAGGTTAGGTTATATTACGTTATAGATGTATTTAAAGGTCCCGCGGAGAAGTAGAGGCCAGCAAGCCAGGAATGTGATCAAATATTACCGCCGAGATGTTAGGTTGGGTTAGGTTAGGTTATATTACGTTATTGATGTATATAAAGGTCCCACGGAGACGTATAGGCCAACTCGCCGGGAATGTTGTCAAATATTACCGCCGATATGTTAGCTTGGGTTAGGTTAGGTTATATTACGTTATGGATGTCTATAAAGGTCCCACGGTGACGTGGAGGCCAACTCGCCAGGAATGTTTTCAAATATTACCGCCGAGATGTTAGGTTGGGTTAGGTTAGGTTATATCACGTTATAGATGTATATAAATGTCCCGCGGAGACGTAGAGGCCAGCAAGCCAGGAATGTGATCAAATATTACCGCCGAGATGTTAGGTTGGGTTAGGTTAGGTTATATTACGTTATTGATGTATATAAAGGTCCCACGGAGACGTGGAGGCCATCTCGCCAGGAATGTTGTCAAATATTACCGCCGAGATGATAGGTTGGGTTAGGTTAGGTTATATTACGTTATAGATGTATATAAAGGTCCCACGGAGACGTAGAGGCCAACTCGCCAGGAATGTTTTCAATTATTACCGCCGAGATGTTAGGCTGGTTTCGGTTATGTTATATTACGTTATTGATGTATATGAAGGACAAACCGAGACGTAGAGGCCAACTCGCCAGGAATGTTGTCAAATATTATCACCGAGATGTTAGGTTGGGTTAGGTCAGGTTATATTACGTTATTGATGTATATGAAGGTCAAACCGAGACGTAGAGGTCAACTCGCCATGAATGTTTTCAAATATTACCGCCGAGATGTTAGGTTGGGTTAGGTTAGGTTATATTACGTTATAGATGTATATAAAGGTCCCGCGGAGACGTAGATGCCAACAAGCCAGGAATGTGGTCAAATATTACCGCCGAGATGTTATTTTGGGTTAGGATAGGTTATATTACGTTATTGATGTATATAAATGTACCACGGAGACGTAGAGGCCAACTCGCCAGGAATGTTGTCAAATATTATCGCCGAGATGTTACGTTGGGTTAGGTTAAGTTATATTACGTTATGGATGTATATAAAGGTCCCACGGTGACGTAGAGGCCAACTCGCCAGGAATGTTTTCAAATATTACCGCCGAGATGTTAGGTTGGGTTAGGTTAGGTTATATCACGTTATAGATGTATATAAAGGTCCCGCGGAGACGTAGATGCCAGCCAGCCAGGAATGTGGTCAAATATTACCGCCGAGATGTTAGGTTGGGTTAGGTTAGGTTATATTACGTTATTGATGTATATAAAGGTCCCACGGAGATGTGGAGGCCAACTCGCCAGGAATGTTTTCAAATATTACCGCCGAGATGATAGGTTGGGTTAGGTTAGGTTATATTACGTTATTGATGTATATGAAGGACAAACCGAGACGTAGAGGCCAACTCGCCAGGAATGTTGTCAAATATTACCGCCGAGATGTTAGGTTGGGTTAGGTTAGGTTATATTACGTAATTGATGTATATAAAGGTCCCACGGAGACGTAGATGCCAACAAGCCAGGAATGTGGTCAAATATTACCGCCGAGATGTTATTTTGGGTTAGGATAGGTTATATTACGTTATTGATGTATATAAAGGTCCCGCGGAGACGTAGATGCCAAAAAGCCAGGAATGTGGTCAAATATTACCGCCGAGATGTTAGGCTGGTTTCGGTTATGTTATATTACGTTATTGATGTATATGAAGGACAAACCGAGACGTAGAGGCCAACTCGCCAGGAATGTTGTCAAATATTACCGCCGAGATGTTAGGTGGGGTTAGGTTAGGTTATATTACGTTATTGATGTATATAAAGGTCCCACGGAGACGTAGAGGCCAACTCGCCAGGAATGTTATCAAATATTACCGCCGAGGTGTTAGGTTGGGTTAGGTTAGGTTATATTACGTTATAGATGTATTTAAAGGTCCCGCGGAGAAGTAGAGGCCAGCAAGCCAGGAATGTGATCAAATATTACCGCCGAGATGTTAGGTTGGGTTAGGTTAGGTTATATTACGTTATAGATGTATATAAAGGTCCCGCGGAGACGTAGAGGCCGGCAAGCCAGGAATGTGATCAAATATTACCGCCGAGATGTTAGGTGGGGTTAGGTTAGGTTATATTACGTTATTGATGTATATAAAGGTCCCACGGAGACGTGGAGGCCATCTCGCCAGGAATGTTGTCAAATATTACCGCCGAGATGATAGGTTGGGTTAGGTTAGGTTATATTACGTTATAGATGTATATAAAGGTCCCACGGAGGCGTATAGGCCAACTCGCCAGGAATGTTGTCAAATATTACCGCCGAGATGATAGGTTGGTTTCGGTTATGTTATATTACGTTACTGATGTATATGAAGGTCAAACCGAGACGTAGAGGCCAACAAGCCAGGAATGTGATCAAATATTATCACCGAGATGTTAGGTTGGGTTAGGTCAGGTTATATTACGTTATTGATGTATATGAAGGTCAAACCGAGACGTAGATGCCAACTCGCCAGGAATGTTGTCAAATATTACCGCCGAGATGTTAGGTTGGGTTAGGTTAGGTTATATTACGTTATTGATGTATATAAAGGTCCCACGGAGACGTAGATGCCAACTCGCCAGGAATGTTTTCAAATATTACCGCCGAGATGTTAGGTTGGGTTAGGTTAGGTTATATTACGTTATAGATGTATTTAAAGGTCCCGCGGAGAAGTAGAGGCCAGCAAGCCAGGAATGTGATCAAATATTACCGCCGAGATGTTAGGTTGGGTTAGGTTAGGTTATATTACGTTATTGATGTATATAAAGGTCCCACGGAGACGTATAGACCAACTCGCCGGGAATGTTGTCAAATATTACCGCCGATATGTTAGCTTGGGTTAGGTTAGGTTATATTACGTTATGGATGTCTATAAAGGTCCCACGGTGACGTAGAGGCCAACTCGCCAGGAATGTTTTCAAATATTACCGCCGAGATGTTAGGTTGGGTTAGGTTAGGTTATATCACGTTATAGATGTATATAAATGTCCCGCGGAGACGTAGAGGCCAGCAAGCCAGGAATGTGATCAAATATTACCGCCGAGATGTTAGGTTGGGTCAGGTTAGGTTATATTACGTTATTGATGTATATAAAGGTCCCACGGAGACGTGGAGGCCATCTCGCCAGGAATGTTGTCAAATATTACCGCCGAGATGATAGGTTGGGTTAGGTTAGGTTATATTACGTTATTGATATATATAAAGGTCCCATGGAGACGTAAATGCCAGCAAGCCAGGAATGTGGTCAAATATTACGGCCGAGGTGTTAGGTTGGGTTAGGTTAGGTTATATTACGTTATAGATGTATTTAAAGGTCCCGCGGAGACGTAGAGGCCAGCAAGCCAGGAATGTGATCAAATATTACCGCCAAGATGTTAGGTTGGGTTAGGTTAGGTTATATAACGTTATGGATGTCTATAAAGGTCCCACGGTGACGTAGAGGCCAACTCGCCAGGAATGTTTTCAAATATTACCGCCGAGATGTTAGGTTGGGTTAGGTTAGGTTATATCACGTTATAGATGTATATAAAGGTCCCGCGGAGACGTAGAGGCCAGCAAGCCAGGAATGTGGTCAAATATTACCGCCGATGTGTTAGGTTGGGTTAGGATAGGTTATATTACGTTATAGATGTATTTAAAGGTCCCGCGAAGACGTAGAGGCCAGCAAGCCAGGAATGTGATCAAACATTACCGCCGAGATGTTAGGTTGGGTTAGGTTAGGTTATATTACGTTATTGTTGTATACAAAGGTCCCACGGAGACGTATAGGCCAACTCGCCGGGAATGTTGTCAAATATTACCGCCGAGATGTTAGCTTGGGTTAGGTAAGGTTATATTACGTTATGGATGTCTATAAAGGTCCCACGGTGACGTAGAGGCCAACTCGCCAGGAATGTTTTCAAATATTACCGCCGAGATGTTAGGTTGGGTTAGGTTAGGTTATATCAGGTTATAGATGTATATAAAGGCCCCGCGGAGACGTAGAGGCCAGCAAGCCAGGAATGTGATCAAATATTACCGCCGAGATGTTAGGTTGGGTTAGGTTAGGTTATATTACGTTATTGATGTATATGAAGGACAAACCGAGACGTAGGGGCCAACTCGCCAGGAATGTTGTCAAATATTACCGCCGAGATGTTACGTTGGGTTAGGTTAGGTTATATTACGTAATTGATGTATATAAAGGTCCCACGGAGACGTAGATGCCAACAAGCCAGGAATGTGGTCAAATATTACCGCCGAGGTGTTATTTTGGGTTAGGATAGGTTATATTACGTTATTGATGTATATAAAGGTCCCACGGAGACGTAGAGGCCAACTCGCCATGAATGTTTTCAAATTTTACGTCGAGGTGTTAGGTTGGGTTAGGTTAGGTTATATTACGTTATAGATGTATTTAAAGGTCCCGCGGAGACGTAGAGGCCAGCAAGCCAGGAATGTGATCAAATATTACCGCCGAGATGTTAGCTTGGGTTAGGTTAGGTTATATTACGTTATGGATGTCTATAAAGGTCCCACGGAGACGTAGAGGCCAACTCGCCATGAATGTTTTCAAATATTACCGCCGAGATGTTAGTTTGGGTTAGGTTAGGTTATATTACGTAATTGATGTATATAAAGGTCCCACGGAGACGTAGATGCCAACAAGCCAGGAATGTGGTCAAATATTACCGCCGAGATGTTATTTTGGGTTAGGATAGGTTATATTACGTTATTGATGTATATAAAGGTCCCGCGGAGACGTAGATGCCAAAAAGCCAGGAATGTGGTCAAATATTACCGCCGAGATGTTAGGCTGGTTTCGGTTATGTTATATTACGTTATTGATGTATATGAAGGACAAACCGAGACGTAGAGGCCAACTCGCCAGGAATGTTGTCAAATATTACCGCCGAGATGTTAGGTGGGGTTAGGTTAGGTTATATTACGTTATTGATGTATATAAAGGTCCCACGGAGACGTAGAGGCCAACTCGCCAGGAATGTTATCAAATATTACCGCCGAGGTGTTAGGTTGGGTTAGGTTAGGTTATATTACGTTATAGATGTATTTAAAGGTCCCGCGGAGAAGTAGAGGCCAGCAAGCCAGGAATGTGATCAAATATTACCGCCGAGATGTTAGGTTGGGTTAGGTTAGGTTATATTACGTTATTGATGTATATAAAGGTCCCACGGAGACGTATAGGCCAACTCGCCGGGAATGTTGTCAAATATTACCGCCGATATGTTAGCTTGGGTTAGGTTAGGTTATATTACGTTATGGATGTCTATAAAGGTCCCACGGTGACGTGGAGGCCAACTCGCCAGGAATGTTTCCAAATATTACCGCCGAGATGTTAGGTTGGATTAGGTTAGGTTATATCACGTTATAGATGTATATAATTGTCCCGCGGAGACGTAGAGGCCAGCAAGCCAGGAATGTGATCAAATATTACCGCCGAGATGTTAGGTTGGGTTAGGTTAGGTTATATTACGTTATTGATGTATATAAAGGTCCCACGGAGACGTGGAGGCCATCTCGCCAGGAATGTTGTCAAATATTACCGCCGACATGATAGGTTGGGTTAGGTTAGGTTATATTACGTTATAGATGTATATAAAGGTCCCACGGAGACGTAGAGGCCAACTCGCCAGGAATGTTTTCAATTATTACCGCCGAGATGTTAGGCTGGTTTCGGTTATGTTATATTACGTTATTGATGTATATGAAGGACAAACCGAGACGTAGAGGCCAACTCGCCAGGAATGTTGTCAAATATTACCGCCGAGATGTTAGGTGGGGTTAGGTTAGGTTATATTACGTTATTGATGTATATAAAGGTCCCACGGAGACGTAGAGGCCAACTCGCCAGGAATGTTTTCAAATATTGCCGCCGAGATGTTAGGTAGGTATAGGTTAGGTTATATTACGTTATAGATGTATTTAAAGGTCCCGCGGAGACGTAGAGGCCAGCAAGCCAGGAATGTGATCAAATATTACCGCCGAAATGTTAGGTTGAGTTAGGTTAGGTTATATTACGTTATTGATGTATATAAAGATCCCACGGAGACGTATAGGCCAACTCGCCAGGAATGTTGTCAAATATTACCGCCGAGATGATAGGTTGGTTTCGGTTATGTTATATTACGTTACTGATGTATATGAAGGTCAAACCGAGACGTAGAGGCCAACAAGCCAGGAATGTGATCAAATATTATCACCGAGATGTTAGGTTGGGTTAGGTCAGGTTATATTACGTTATTGATGTATATGAAGGTCAAACCGAGACGTAGAGGCCAACTCGCCAGGAATGTTGTCAAATATTACCGCCGAGGTGTTAGGTTGGGTTAGGTTAGGTTATATTACGTTATAGGTGTATTTAAAGGTCCCGCGGAGAAGTAGAGGCCAGCAAGCCAGGAATGTGGTCAAATATTACCGCCGAGGTGTTAGGTTGGGTTAGGTTAGGTTATATTACGTTATAGATGTATTTAAAGGTCCCGCGGAGACGTAGAGGCCAGCAAGCCAGGAATGTGATCAAATATTACCGCCGAGATGTTAGCTTGGGTTAGGTTAGGTTATATTACGTTATGGATGTCTATAAAGGTCCCACGGAGACGTAGAGGCCAACTCGCCATGAATGTTTTCAAATATTACCGCCGAGATGTTAGGTTGGGTTAGGTTAGATTATATTACGTAATTGATGTATATAAAGGTCCCACGGAGACGTAGATGCCAACAACCAGGAATGTGGTCAAATATTACCGCCGATATGTTATTTTGGGTTAGGATAGGTTATATTACGTTATTGATGTATATAAAGGTCCCGCGGAGACGTAGATGCCAGCAAGCCAGGAATGTGGTCAAATATTACCGCCGAGGTGTTAGGTTGTGTTAGGTTAGGTTATATTACGTTATAGATGTATTTAAAGGTCCCGCGGAGAAGTAGAGGCCAGCAAGCCAGGAATGTGATCAAATATTACCGCCGAGATGTTAGGTTGGGTTAGGTTAGGTTATATTACGTTATTGATGTATATAAAGGTCCCACGGAGACGTATAGGCCAACTCGCCGGGAATGTTGTCAAATATTACCGCCGATATGTTAGCTTGGGTTAGGTTAGGTTATATTACGTTATGGATGTCTATAAAGGTCCCACGGTGACGTAGAGGCCAAATCGCCAGGAATGTTTTCAAATATTACCGCCGAGATGTTAGGTTGGGTTAGGTTAGGTTATATCACGTTATAGATGTATATAAATGTCCCGCGGAGACGTAGAGGCCAGCAAGCCAGGAATGTGATCAAATATTACCGCCGAGATGTTAGGTTGGGTTAGGTTAGGTTATATTACGTTATTGATGTATGTAAAGGTCCCACTGAGACGTGGAGGCCATCTCGCCAGGAATGTTGTCAAATATTACCGCCGAGATGATAGGTTGGGTTAGGTTAGGTTATATTACGTTATTGATGTATATAAGGGTCCCACGGAGACGTAGATGCCAACAAGCCAGGAATGTGGTCAAATATTACCGCCGAGATGATAGACTGGGTTAGCTTAGCTTATACTATGTTATTGTTGTATATAAAGGTCCGACGGAGACGTATAGGCCAACTCGCCAGGAATGTTGTCAAATATTACCGCCGAGATGTTAGGTTGGGTTAGGTTAGGTTATATTACGTTATTGATGTATATAAAGGTCCCACGGAGACGTAGATGCCAGCAAGCCAGGAATGTGGTCAAATATTACCGCCGAGGTGTTAGGTTGGGTTAGGTTAGGTTATATTACGTTATAGATGTATTTAAAGGTCCCGCGGAGAAGTAGAGGCCAGCAAGCCAGGAATGTGATCAAATATTACCGCCGAGATGTTAGGTTGGGTTAGGTTAGGTTATATTACGTTATTGATGTATATAAAGGTCCCACGGAGACGTATAGGCCAACTCGCCGGGAATGTTGTCAAATATTACCGCCGATATGTTAGCTTGGGTTAGGTTAGGTTATATTACGTTATGGATGTCTATAAAGGTCCCACGGTGACGTAGAGGCCAAATCGCCAGGAATGTTTTCAAATATTACCGCCGAGATGTTAGGTTGGGTTAAGTTAGGTTATATTACGTTATTGATGTATATAAAGGTCCCACGGAGACGTAGATGCCAGCAAGCCAGGAATGTGATCAAATATTACCGCCGAGATGTTAGGTTGGGTTAGGTTAGGTTATATTACGTTATTGATGTATATAAAGGTCCCACGGAGACGTATAGGCCAACTCGCCGGGAATGTTGTCAAATATTACCGCCGATATGTTAGCTTGGGTTAGGTTAGGTTATATTACGTTATGGATGTCTATAAAGGTCCCACGGTGACGTAGAGGCCAAATCGCCAGGAATGTTTTCAAATATTACCGCCGAGATGTTAGGTTGGGTTAGGTTAGGTTATATCACGTTATAGATGTATATAAATGTCCCGCGGAGACGTAGAGGCCAGCAAGCCAGGAATGTGATCAAATATTACCGCCGAGATGTTAGGTTGGGTTAGGTTAGGTTATATTACGTTATTGATGTATATAAAGGTCCCACGGAGACGTGGAGGCCATCTCGCCAGGAATGTTGTCAAATATTACCGCCGAGATGATAGGTTGGGTTAGGTTAGGTTATATTACGTTATTGATATATATAAAGGTCCCACGGAGACGTAAATGCCAGCAAGCCAGTAATGTGGTCAAATATTACCGCCGAGATGTTATTTTGGGTTAGGATAGGTTATATTACGTTATTGATGTATATAAATGTACCACGGAGACGTAGAGGCCAACTCGCCAGGAATGTTGTCAAATATTACCGCCGAGATGATAGGTTGGGTTAGGTTAGGTTATATTACGTTATTGATGTATATAAGGGTCCCACGGAGACGTAGATGCCAACAAGCCAGGAATGTGGTAAAATATTACCGCCGAGATGATAGACTGGGTTAGCTTAGCTTATACTATGTTATTGTTGTATATAAAGGTCCGACGGAGACGTATAGGCCAACTCGCCAGGAATGTTGTCAAATATTACCGCCGAGATGATAGGTTGGGTTAGGTTAGGTTATATTACGTTATTGATGTATATGAAGGTCAAACCGAGACGTAGAGGCCAACTCGCCAGGAATGTTGTCAAATATTACCGCCGAGATGTTAGGTTGGGTTAGGTTAGGTTATATTACGTTATTGATGTATATAAAGGTCCCACGGAGACGTAGATGCCAGCAAGCCAGGAATGTGGTCAAATATTACCGCCGAGGTGTTAGGTTGGGTTAGGTTAGGTTATATTACGTTATAGATGTATTTAAAGGTCCCGCGGAGACGTAGAGGCCAGCAAGCCAGGAATGTGATCAAATATTACCGCCGAAATGTTAGGTTGGGTTAGGTTAGGTTATATTACGTTATTGATGTATATAAAGGTCCCACGGAGACGTATAGGCCAACTCGCCAGGAATGTTGTCAAATATTACCGCCGAGATGATAGGTTGGTTTCGGTTATGTTATATTACGTTACTGATGTATATGAAGGTCAAACCGAGACGTAGAGGCCAACAAGCCAGGAATGTGATCAAATATTATCACCGAGATGTTAGGTTGGGTTAGGTCAGGTTATATTACGTTATTGATGTATATAAGGGTCCCACGGAGACGTAGAGGCCAACTCGCCAGGTATGTTTTCAAATATTACCGCCGAGATGATAGACTGGGTTAGCTTAGCTTATACTATGTTATTGTTGTATATAAAGGTCCGACGGAGACGTATAGGCCAACTCGCCAGGAATGTTGTCAAATATTACCGCCGAGATGATAGGTTGGGTTAGGTTAGGTTATATTACGTTATTGATGTATATGAAGGTCAAACCGAGACGTAGAGGCCAACTCGCCAGGAATGTTGTCAAATATTACCGCCGAGATGTTAGGTTGGGTTAGGTTAGGTTATATTACGTTATTGATGTATATAAAGGTCCCACGGAGACGTAGATGCCAGCAAGCCAGGAATGTGGTCAAATATTACCGCCGAGGTGTTAGGTTGGGTTAGGTTAGGTTATATTACGTTATAGATGTATTTAAAGGTCCCGCGGAGACGTGGAGGCCATCTCGCCAGGAATGTTGTCAAATATTACCGCCGAGATGATAGGTTGGGTTAGGTTAGGTTATATTACGTTATTGATGTATATAAATGTACCACGGAGACGTAGAGGCCAACTCGCCATGAATGTTTTCAAATATTACCGCCGAGATGTTAGGTGGGGTTAGGTTAGGTTATATTACGTTATTGATGTATATAAAGGTCCCACGGAGACGTAGAGGCCAACTCGCCAGGAATGTTTTCAAATATTGCCTCCGAGATGTTAGGTAGGTATAGGTTAGGGTATATTACGTTATAGATGTATTTAAGGGTCCCGCGGAGACGTAGAGGCCAGCAAGCCAGGAATGTGATCAAATATTACCGCCGAAATGTTAGGTTGGGTTAGGTTAGGTTATATTACGTTATAGATGTATTTAAAGGTCCCGCGGAGACGTATAGGCCAACTCGCCAGGAATGTTGTCAAATATTACCGCCGAGATGATAGGTTGGTTTCGGTTATGTTATATTACGTTACTGATGTATATGAAGGTCAAACCGAGATGTAGAGGCCAACAAGCCAGGAATGTGATCAAATATTATCACCGAGATGTTAGGTTGGGTTAGGTCAGGTTATATTACGTTATTGATGTATATAAAGGTCCCACGGTGACGTAGAGGCCAACTCGCCAGGTATGTTTTCAAATATTACCGCCGAGATGTTAGGTTGGGTTAGGTTAGGTTATATTACGTTATTGATGTATATAAAGGTCCCACGGAGACGTAGAGGCCAACTCGCCAGGAATGTGATCAAATATTACCGCCGAGGTGTTAGGTTGGGTTAGGTTAGGTTATATTACGTTATAGATGTATTTAAAGGTCCCGCGGAGAAGTAGAGGCCAGCAAGCCAGGAATGTGATCAAATATTACCGCCGAGATGTTAGGTTGGGTTAGGTTAGGTTATATTACGTTATTGATGTATATAAAGGTCCCACGGAGACGTATAGGCCAACTCGCCGGGAATGTTGTAAAATATTACCGCCGAGATGTTATTTTGGGTTAGGATAGGTTATATTACGTTATTGATGTATATAAAGGTCCCACGGAGACGTAGATGCCAGCAAGCCAGGAATGTGGTCAAATATTACCGCCGAGGTGTTAGGTTGGGTTAGGTTAGGTTATATTACGTTATAGATGTATTTAAAGGTCCCGCGGAGACGTAGAGGCCAGCAAGCCAGGAATGTGATCAAATATTACCGCCGAAATGTTAGGTTGGGTTAGGTTAGGTTATATTACGTTATTGATGTATATAAAGGTCCCACGGAGACGTATAGGCCAACTCGCCAGGAATGTTGTCAAATATTACCGCCGAGATGATAGGTTGGGTTAGGTTAGGTTATATTACGTTATTGATGTATATGAAGGTCAAACCGAGACGTAGAGGCCAACTCGCCAGGAATGTTGTCAAATATTACCGCCGAGATGTTAGGTTGGGTTAGGTTAGGTTATATTACGTTATTGATGTATATAAAGGTCCCACGGAGACGTAGATGCCAGCAAGCCAGGAATGTGGTCAAATATTACCGCCGAGGTGTTAGGTTGGGTTAGGTTAGGTTATATTACGTTATAGATGTATTTAAAGGTCCCGCGGAGACGTAGAGGCCAGCAAGCCAGGAATGTGATCAAATATTACCGCCGAAATGTTAGGTTGGGTTAGGTTAGGTTATATTACGTTATTGATGTATATAAAGGTCCCACGGAGACGTATAGGCCAACTCGCCAGGAATGTTGTCAAATATTACCGCCGAGATGATAGGTTGGTTTCGGTTATGTTATATTACGTTACTGATGTATATGAAGGTCAAACCGAGATGTAGAGGCCAACAAGCCAGGAATGTGATCAAATATTATCACCGAGATGTTAGGTTGGGTTAGGTCAGGTTATATTACGTTATTGATGTATATAAAGGTCCCACGGTGACGTAGAGGCCAACTCGCCAGGTATGTTTTCAAATATTACCGCCGAGATGTTAGGTTGGGTTAGGTTAGGTTATATTACGTTATTGATGTATATAAAGGTCCCACGGAGACGTAGAGGCCAACTCGCCAGGAATGTGATCAAATATTACCGCCGAGGTGTTAGGTTGGGTTAGGTTAGGTTATATTACGTTATAGATGTATTTAAAGGTCCCGCGGAGAAGTAGAGGCCAGCAAGCCAGGAATGTGATCAAATATTACCGCCGAGATGATAGGTTGGTTTCGGTTATGTTATATTACGTTACTGATGTATATGAAGGTCAAACCGAGACGTAGAGGCCAACAAGCCAGGAATGTGATCAAATATTATCACCGAGATGTTAGGTTGGGTTAGGTCAGGTTATATTACGTTATTGATGTATATAAGGGTCCCACGGAGACGTAGAGGCCAACTCGCCAGGTATGTTTTCAAATATTACCGCCGAGATGATAGACTGGGTTAGCTTAGCTTATACTATGTTATTGTTGTATATAAAGGTCCGACGGAGACGTATAGGCCAACTCGCCAGGAATGTTGTCAAATATTACCGCCGAGATGATAGGTTGGGTTAGGTTAGGTTATATTACGTTATTGATGTATATGAAGGTCAAACCGAGACGTAGAGGCCAACTCGCCAGGAATGTTGTCAAATATTACCGCCGAGATGTTAGGTTGGGTTAGGTTAGGTTATATTACGTTATTGATGTATATAAGGGTCCCACGGAGACGTAGATGCCAGCAAGCCAGGAATGTGGTCAAATATTACCGCCGAGGTGTTAGGTTGGGTTAGGTTAGGTTATATTACGTTATAGATGTATTTAAAGGTCCCGCGGAGACGTGGAGGCCATCTCGCCAGGAATGTTGTCAAATATTACCGCCGAGATGATAGGTTGGGTTAGGTTAGGTTATATTACGTTATTGATGTATATAAATGTACCACGGAGACGTAGAGGCCAACTCGCCATGAATGTTTTCAAATATTACCGCCGAGATGTTAGGTGGGGTTAGGTTAGGTTATATTACGTTATTGATGTATATAAAGGTCCCACGGAGACGTAGAGGCCAACTCGCCAGGAATGTTTTCAAATATTGCCTCCGAGATGTTAGGTAGGTATAGGTTAGGGTATATTACGTTATAGATGTATTTAAGGGTCCCGCGGAGACGTAGAGGCCAGCAAGCCAGGAATGTGATCAAATATTACCGCCGAAATGTTAGGTTGGGTTAGGTTAGGTTATATTACGTTATAGATGTATTTAAAGGTCCCGCGGAGACGTATAGGCCAACTCGCCAGGAATGTTGTCAAATATTACCGCCGAGATGATAGGTTGGTTTCGGTTATGTTATATTACGTTACTGATGTATATGAAGGTCAAACCGAGATGTAGAGGCCAACAAGCCAGGAATGTGATCAAATATTATCACCGAGATGTTAGGTTGGGTTAGGTCAGGTTATATTACGTTATTGATGTATATAAAGGTCCCACGGTGACGTAGAGGCCAACTCGCCAGGTATGTTTTCAAATATTACCGCCGAGATGTTAGGTTGGGTTAGGTTAGGTTATATTACGTTATTGATGTATATAAAGGTCCCACGGAGACGTAGAGGCCAACTCGCCAGGAATGTGATCAAATATTACCGCCGAGGTGTTAGGTTGGGTTAGGTTAGGTTATATTACGTTATAGATGTATTTAAAGGTCCCGCGGAGAAGTAGAGGCCAGCAAGCCAGGAATGTGATCAAATATTACCGCCGAGATGTTAGGTTGGGTTAGGTTAGGTTATATTACGTTATTGATGTATATAAAGGTCCCACGGAGACGTATAGGCCAACTCGCCGGGAATGTTGTAAAATATTACCGCCGAGATGTTATTTTGGGTTAGGATAGGTTATATTACGTTATTGATGTATATAAAGGTCCCACGGAGACGTAGATGCCAGCAAGCCAGGAATGTGGTCAAATATTACCGCCGAGGTGTTAGGTTGGGTTAGGTTAGGTTATATTACGTTATAGATGTATTTAAAGGTCCCGCGGAGACGTAGAGGCCAGCAAGCCAGGAATGTGATCAAATATTACCGCCGAAATGTTAGGTTGGGTTAGGTTAGGTTATATTACGTTATTGATGTATATAAAGGTCCCACGGAGACGTATAGGCCAACTCGCCAGGAATGTTGTCAAATATTACCGCCGAGATGATAGGTTGGGTTAGGTTAGGTTATATTACGTTATTGATGTATATGAAGGTCAAACCGAGACGTAGAGGCCAACTCGCCAGGAATGTTGTCAAATATTACCGCCGAGATGTTAGGTTGGGTCAGGTTAGGTTATATTACGTTATTGATGTATATAAAGGTCCCACGGAGACGTAGATGCCAGCAAGCCAGGAATGTGGTCAAATATTACCGCCGAGGTGTTAGGTTGGGTTAGGTTAGGTTATATTACGTTATAGATGTATTTAAAGGTCCCGCGGAGACGTAGAGGCCAGCAAGCCAGGAATGTGATCAAATATTACCGCCGAAATGTTAGGTTGGGTTAGGTTAGGTTATATTACGTTATTGATGTATATAAAGGTCCCACGGAGACGTATAGGCCAACTCGCCAGGAATGTTGTCAAATATTACCGCCGAGATGATAGGTTGGTTTCGGTTATGTTATATTACGTTACTGATGTATATGAAGGTCAAACCGAGATGTAGAGGCCAACAAGCCAGGAATGTGATCAAATATTATCACCGAGATGTTAGGTTGGGTTAGGTCAGGTTATATTACGTTATTGATGTATATAAAGGTCCCACGGTGACGTAGAGGCCAACTCGCCAGGTATGTTTTCAAATATTACCGCCGAGATGTTAGGTTGGGTTAGGTTAGGTTATATTACGTTATTGATGTATATAAAGGTCCCACGGAGACGTAGAGGCCAACTCGCCAGGAATGTGATCAAATATTACCGCCGAGGTGTTAGGTTGGGTTAGGTTAGGTTATATTACGTTATAGATGTATTTAAAGGTCCCGCGGAGAAGTAGAGGCCAGCAAGCCAGGAATGTGATCAAATATTACCGCCGAGATGTTAGGTTGGGTTAGGTTAGGTTATATTACGTTATTGATGTATATAAAGGTCCCACGGAGACGTATAGGCCAACTCGCCGGGAATGTTGTAAAATATTACCGCCGAGATGTTATTTTGGGTTAGGATAGGTTATATTACGTTATTGATGTATATAAAGGTCCCACGGAGACGTAGATGCCAGCAAGCCAGGAATGTGGTCAAATATTACCGCCGAGGTGTTAGGTTGGGTTAGGTTAGGTTATATTACGTTATAGATGTATTTAAAGGTCCCGCGGAGACGTAGAGGCCAGCAAGCCAGGAATGTGATCAAATATTACCGCCGAAATGTTAGGTTGGGTTAGGTTAGGTTATATTACGTTATTGATGTATATAAAGGTCCCACGGAGACGTATAGGCCAACTCGCCAGGAATGTTGTCAAATATTACCGCCGAGATGATAGGTTGGGTTAGGTTAGGTTATATTACGTTATTGATGTATATGAAGGTCAAACCGAGACGTAGAGGCCAACTCGCCAGGAATGTTGTCAAATATTACCGCCGAGATGTTAGGTTGGGTTAGGTTAGGTTATATTACGTTATTGATGTATATAAAGGTCCCACGGAGACGTAGATGCCAGCAAGCCAGGAATGTGGTCAAATATTACCGCCGAGGTGTTAGGTTGGGTTAGGTTAGGTTATATTACGTTATAGATGTATTTAAAGGTCCCGCGGAGAAGTAGAGGCCAGCAAGCCAGGAATGTGATCAAATATTACCGCCGAGATGTTAGGTTGGGTTAGGTTAGGTTATATTACGTTATTGATGTATATAAAGGTCCCACGGAGACGTATAGGCCAACTCGCCGGGAATGTTGTCAAATATTACCGCCGATATGTTAGCTTGGGTTAGGTTAGGTTATATTACGTTATGAATGTCTATAAAGGTCCCACGGTGACGTAGAGGCCAAATCGCCAGGAATGTTTTCAAATATTACCGCCGAGATGTTAGGTTGGGTTAGGTTAGGTTATATCACGTTATAGATGTATATAAATGTCCCGCGGAGACGTAGAGGCCAGCAAGCCAGGAATGTGGTCAAATATTACCGCCGAGGTGTTAGGTTGGGTTAGGTTAGGTTATATTACGTTATAGATGTATTTAAAGGTCCCGCGGAGACGTAGAGGCCAGCAAGCCAGGAATGTGATCAAATATTACCGCCGAAATGTTAGGTTGGGTTAGGTTAGGTTATATTACGTTATTGATGTATATAAAGGTCCCACGGAGACGTATAGGCCAACTCGCCAGGAATGTTGTCAAATATTACCGCCGAGATGATAGGTTGGTTTCGGTTATGTTATATTACGTTACTGATGTATATGAAGGTCAAACCGAGACGTAGAGGCCAACAAGCCAGGAATGTGATCAAATATTATCACCGAGATGTTAGGTTGGGTTAGGTCAGGTTATATTACGTTATTGATGTATATAAGGGTCCCACGGAGACGTAGAGGCCAACTCGCCAGGTATGTTTTCAAATATTACCGCCGAGATGATAGACTGGGTTAGCTTAGCTTATACTATGTTATTGTTGTATATAAAGGTCCGACGGAGACGTATAGGCCAACTCGCCAGGAATGTTGTCAAATATTACCGCCGAGATGATAGGTTGGGTTAGGTTAGGTTATATTACGTTATTGATGTATATGAAGGTCAAACCGAGACGTAGAGGCCAACTCGCCAGGAATGTTGTCAAATATTACCGCCGAGATGTTAGGTTGGGTTAGGTTAGGTTATATTACGTTATTGATGTATATAAAGGTCCCACGGAGACGTAGATGCCAGCAAGCCAGGAATGTGGTCAAATATTACCGCCGAGGTGTTAGGTTGGGTTAGGTTAGGTTATATTACGTTATAGATGTATTTAAAGGTCCCGCGGAGACGTGGAGGCCATCTCGCCAGGAATGTTGTCAAATATTACCGCCGAGATGATATGTTGGGTTAGGTTAGGTTATATTACGTTATTGATGTATATAAATGTACCACGGAGACGTAGAGGCCAACTCGCCATGAATGTTTTCAAATATTACCGCCGAGATGTTAGGTGGGGTTAGGTTAGGTTATATTACGTTATTGATGTATATAAAGGTCCCACGGAGACGTAGAGGCCAACTCGCCAGGAATGTTTTCAAATATTGCCTCCGAGATGTTAGGTAGGTATAGGTTAGGTTATATTACGTTATAGATGTATTTAAGGGTCCCGCGGAGACGTAGAGGCCAGCAAGCCAGGAATGTGATCAAATATTACCGCCGAAATGTTAGGTTGGGTTAGGTTAGGTTATATTACGTAATTGATGTATATAAAGGTCCCACGGAGACGTATAGGCCAACTCGCCAGGAATGTTGTCAAATATTACCGCCGAGATGATAGGTTGGTTTCGGTTATGTTATATTACGTTACTGATGTATATGAAGGTCAAACCGAGATGTAGAGGCCAACAAGCCAGGAATGTGATCAAATATTATCACCGAGATGTTAGGTTGGGTTAGGTCAGGTTATATTACGTTATTGATGTATATAAAGGTCCCACGGTGACGTAGAGGCCAACTCGCCAGGTATGTTTTCAAATATTACCGCCGAGATGTTAGGTTGGGTTAGGTTAGGTTATATTACGTTATTGATGTATATAAAGGTCCCACGGAGACGTAGAGGACAACTCGCCAGGAATGTGATCAAATATTACCGCCGAGGTGTTAGGTTGGGTTAGGTTAGGTTATATTACGTTATAGATGTATTTAAAGGTCCCGCGGAGAAGTAGAGGCCAGCAAGCCAGGAATGTGATCAAATATTACCGCCGAGATGTTAGGTTGGGTTAGGTTAGGTTATATTACGTTATTGATGTATATAAAGGTCCCACGGAGACGTATAGGCCAACTCGCCGGGAATGTTGTCAAATATTACCGCCGAGATGTTATTTTGGGTTAGGATAGGTTATATTACGTTATTGATGTATATAAATGTACCACGGAGACGTAGATGCCAGCAAGCCAGGAATGTGGTCAAATATTACCGCCGAGGTGTTAGGTTGGGTTAGGTTAGGTTATATTACGTTATAGATGTATTTAAAGGTCCCGCGGAGACGTAGAGGCCAGCAAGCCAGTAATGTGATCAAATATTACCGCCGAGATGTTAGGTTGGGTTAGGTTAGGTTATATTACGTTATTGATGTATATAAATGTACCACGGAGACGTAGAGGCCAACTCGCCATGAATGTTTTCAAATATTATCGCCGAGATGTTAGGTTGGGTTAGGTTAGGTTATATTACGTTATAGATGTATATAAAGGTCCCACGGAGATGTAGAGGCCAACTCGCCAGGTATGTTGTCAAATATTAGCACCGAGATGATAGGTTGTGTTAGGTTAGGTTATATTTCGTTATTGATGTATATGAAGGTCCCACGGAGACGCAGAGGCCAACAAGCCAGGAATGTGGTCAAATATTACCGCCGAGATGATAGACTGGGTTAGCCTAGCTTATACTATGTTATTGTTGTATATAAAAGTCCGACGGAGACGTATAGGCCAACTCGCCAGGAATGTTGTCAAATAATACCGCCGAGATGATAGGTTGGGTTCGGTTAGGTTATATTACGTTATTGATGTATATGAAGGTCAAACCGAGACGTAGAGGCCAACTCGCCAGGAATGTTGTCAAATATTACCGCCGAGATGTTAGGTTGGGTTAGGTTGGGTTATATTACGTTATTGATGTATATAAAGGTCCCACGGAGACGTAGATGCCAGCAAGCCAGGAATGTGGTCAAATATTACCGCCGAGGTGTTAGGTTGGGTTAGGTTAGGTTATATTACGTTATTGATGTATATAAAGGTCCCACGGAGACGTAGATGCCAGCAAGCCAGGAATGTGGTCAAATATTACCGCCGAGGTGTTAGGTTGGGTTAGGTTAGGTTATATTACGTTATAGATGTTTATAAAGGTCCCACGGAGACGTAGATGCCAGCAAGCCAGGAATGTGGTCAAATATTACCGCCGAGATGTTATTTTGGGTTAGGATAGGTTATATTACGTTATTGATGTATATAAATGTACCACGGAGACGTAGAGGCCAACTAGCCATGAATGTTTTCAAATATTACCGCCGAGATGTTAGGTTGGGTTAGGTTAGGTTATATTACCTTATAGATGTATATAAAGGTCCCACGGAGACGTAGAGGCCAACTCGCCAGGAATGTTTTCAAATATTACCGCCGAGATGTTAGGTTGGTTTCGGTTATGTTATATTACGTTATTGATGTATATGAAGGACAACCCGAGACGTAGAGGCCAACTCGCCAGGAATGTTGTCAAATATTACCGCCGAGATGTTACGTTGGGTTAGGTTAGGTTATATTACGTAATTGATGTATATAAAGGTCCCACGGAGACGTAGATGCCAACAAGCCAGGAATGTGGTCAAATATTACCGCCGAGATGTTATTTTGGGTAAGATAGGTTATATTACGTTATTGATGTATATAAATGTACCACGGAGACGTAGATGCCAGCAAGCCAGGAATGTGGTCAAATATTACCGCCGAGATGTTAGCTTGGGTTAGGTTAGGTTATATTACGTTATGGATGTCTATAAAGGTCCCACGGTGACGTAGAGGCCAACTCGCCAGGAATGTTTTCAAATATTACCGCCGAGATGTTAGGTGGGGTTAGGTTAGGTTATATTACGTTATTGATGTATATAAAGGTCCCACGGAGACGTAGAGGCCAACTCGCCAGGAATGTTTTCAAATATTGCCTCCGAGATGTTAGGTAGGTATAGGTTAGGGTATATTACGTTATAGATGTATTTAAGGGTCCCGCGGAGACGTAGAGGCCAGCAAGCCAGGAATGTGATCAAATATTACCGCCGAAATGTTAGGTTGGGTTAGGTTAGGTTATATTACGTTATAGATGTATTTAAAGGTCCCGCGGAGACGTATAGGCCAACTCGCCAGGAATGTTGTCAAATATTACCGCCGAGATGATAGGTTGGTTTCGGTTATGTTATATTACGTTACTGATGTATATGAAGGTCAAACCGAGATGTAGAGGCCAACAAGCCAGGAATGTGATCAAATATTATCACCGAGATGTTAGGTTGGGTTAGGTCAGGTTATATTACGTTATTGATGTATATAAAGGTCCCACGGTGACGTAGAGGCCAACTCGCCAGGTATGTTTTCAAATATTACCGCCGAGATGTTAGGTTGGGTTAGGTTAGGTTATATTACGTTATTGATGTATATAAAGGTCCCACGGAGACGTAGAGGCCAACTCGCCAGGAATGTGATCAAATATTACCGCCGAGGTGTTAGGTTGGGTTAGGTTAGGTTATATTACGTTATAGATGTATTTAAAGGTCCCGCGGAGAAGTAGAGGCCAGCAAGCCAGGAATGTGATCAAATATTACCGCCGAGATGTTAGGTTGGGTTAGGTTAGGTTATATTACGTTATTGATGTATATAAAGGTCCCACGGAGACGTATAGGCCAACTCGCCGGGAATGTTGTAAAATATTACCGCCGAGATGTTATTTTGGGTTAGGATAGGTTATATTACGTTATTGATGTATATAAAGGTCCCACGGAGACGTAGATGCCAGCAAGCCAGGAATGTGGTCAAATATTACCGCCGAGGTGTTAGGTTGGGTTAGGTTAGGTTATATTACGTTATAGATGTATTTAAAGGTCCCGCGGAGACGTAGAGGCCAGCAAGCCAGGAATGTGATCAAATATTACCGCCGAAATGTTAGGTTGGGTTAGGTTAGGTTATATTACGTTATTGATGTATATAAAGGTCCCACGGAGACGTATAGGCCAACTCGCCAGGAATGTTGTCAAATATTACCGCCGAGATGATAGGTTGGGTTAGGTTAGGTTATATTACGTTATTGATGTATATGAAGGTCAAACCGAGACGTAGAGGCCAACTCGCCAGGAATGTTGTCAAATATTACCGCCGAGATGTTAGGTTGGGTTAGGTTAGGTTATATTACGTTATTGATGTATATAAAGGTCCCACGGAGACGTAGATGCCAGCAAGCCAGGAATGTGGTCAAATATTACCGCCGAGGTGTTAGGTTGGGTTAGGTTAGGTTATATTACGTTATAGATGTATTTAAAGGTCCCGCGGAGACGTAGAGGCCAGCAAGCCAGGAATGTGATCAAATATTACCGCCGAAATGTTAGGTTGGGTTAGGTTAGGTTATATTACGTTATTGATGTATATAAAGGTCCCACGGAGACGTATAGGCCAACTCGCCAGGAATGTTGTCAAATATTACCGCCGAGATGATAGGTTGGTTTCGGTTATGTTATATTACGTTACTGATGTATATGAAGGTCAAACCGAGATGTAGAGGCCAACAAGCCAGGAATGTGATCAAATATTATCACCGAGATGTTAGGTTGGGTTAGGTCAGGTTATATTACGTTATTGATGTATATAAAGGTCCCACGGTGACGTAGAGGCCAACTCGCCAGGTATGTTTTCAAATATTACCGCCGAGATGTTAGGTTGGGTTAGGTTAGGTTATATTACGTTATTGATGTATATAAAGGTCCCACGGAGACGTAGAGGCCAACTCGCCAGGAATGTGATCAAATATTACCGCCGAGGTGTTAGGTTGGGTTAGGTTAGGTTATATTACGTTATAGATGTATTTAAAGGTCCCGCGGAGAAGTAGAGGCCAGCAAGCCAGGAATGTGATCAAATATTACCGCCGAGATGATAGGTTGGTTTCGGTTATGTTATATTACGTTACTGATGTATATGAAGGTCAAACCGAGACGTAGAGGCCAACAAGCCAGGAATGTGATCAAATATTATCACCGAGATGTTAGGTTGGGTTAGGTCAGGTTATATTACGTTATTGATGTATATAAGGGTCCCACGGAGACGTAGAGGCCAACTCGCCAGGTATGTTTTCAAATATTACCGCCGAGATGATAGACTGGGTTAGCTTAGCTTATACTATGTTATTGTTGTATATAAAGGTCCGACGGAGACGTATAGGCCAACTCGCCAGGAATGTTGTCAAATATTACCGCCGAGATGATAGGTTGGGTTAGGTTAGGTTATATTACGTTATTGATGTATATGAAGGTCAAACCGAGACGTAGAGGCCAACTCGCCAGGAATGTTGTCAAATATTACCGCCGAGATGTTAGGTTGGGTTAGGTTAGGTTATATTACGTTATTGATGTATATAAAGGTCCCACGGAGACGTAGATGCCAGCAAGCCAGGAATGTGGTCAAATATTACCGCCGAGGTGTTAGGTTGGGTTAGGTTAGGTTATATTACGTTATAGATGTATTTAAAGGTCCCGCGGAGACGTGGAGGCCATCTCGCCAGGAATGTTGTCAAATATTACCGCCGAGATGATAGGTTGGGTTAGGTTAGGTTATATTACGTTATTGATGTATATAAATGTACCACGGAGACGTAGAGGCCAACTCGCCATGAATGTTTTCAAATATTACCGCCGAGATGTTAGGTGGGGTTAGGTTAGGTTATATTACGTTATTGATGTATATAAAGGTCCCACGGAGACGTAGAGGCCAACTCGCCAGGAATGTTTTCAAATATTGCCTCCGAGATGTTAGGTAGGTATAGGTTAGGGTATATTACGTTATAGATGTATTTAAGGGTCCCGCGGAGACGTAGAGGCCAGCAAGCCAGGAATGTGATCAAATATTACCGCCGAAATGTTAGGTTGGGTTAGGTTAGGTTATATTACGTTATAGATGTATTTAAAGGTCCCGCGGAGACGTATAGGCCAACTCGCCAGGAATGTTGTCAAATATTACCGCCGAGATGATAGGTTGGTTTCGGTTATGTTATATTACGTTACTGATGTATATGAAGGTCAAACCGAGATGTAGAGGCCAACAAGCCAGGAATGTGATCAAATATTATCACCGAGATGTTAGGTTGGGTTAGGTCAGGTTATATTACGTTATTGATGTATATAAAGGTCCCACGGTGACGTAGAGGCCAACTCGCCAGGTATGTTTTCAAATATTACCGCCGAGATGTTAGGTTGGGTTAGGTTAGGTTATATTACGTTATTGATGTATATAAAGGTCCCACGGAGACGTAGAGGCCAACTCGCCAGGAATGTGATCAAATATTACCGCCGAGGTGTTAGGTTGGGTTAGGTTAGGTTATATTACGTTATAGATGTATTTAAAGGTCCCGCGGAGAAGTAGAGGCCAGCAAGCCAGGAATGTGATCAAATATTACCGCCGAGATGTTAGGTTGGGTTAGGTTAGGTTATATTACGTTATTGATGTATATAAAGGTCCCACGGAGACGTATAGGCCAACTCGCCGGGAATGTTGTAAAATATTACCGCCGAGATGTTATTTTGGGTTAGGATAGGTTATATTACGTTATTGATGTATATAAAGGTCCCACGGAGACGTAGATGCCAGCAAGCCAGGAATGTGGTCAAATATTACCGCCGAGGTGTTAGGTTGGGTTAGGTTAGGTTATATTACGTTATAGATGTATTTAAAGGTCCCGCGGAGAAGTAGAGGCCAGCAAGCCAGGAATGTGATCAAATATTACCGCCGAGATGTTAGGTTGGGTTAGGTTAGGTTATATTACGTTATTGATGTATATAAAGGTCCCACGGAGACGTATAGGCCAACTCGCCGGGAATGTTGTAAAATATTACCGCCGAGATGTTATTTTGGGTTAGGATAGGTTATATTACGTTATTGATGTATATAAAGGTCCCACGGAGACGTAGATGCCAGCAAGCCAGGAATGTGGTCAAATATTACCGCCGAGGTGTTAGGTTGGGTTAGGTTAGGTTATATTACGTTATAGATGTATTTAAAGGTCCCGCGGAGACGTAGAGGCCAGCAAGCCAGGAATGTGATCAAATATTACCGCCGAAATGTTAGGTTGGGTTAGGTTAGGTTATATTACGTTATTGATGTATATAAAGGTCCCACGGAGACGTATAGGCCAACTCGCCAGGAATGTTGTCAAATATTACCGCCGAGATGATAGGTTGGGTTAGGTTAGGTTATATTACGTTATTGATGTATATGAAGGTCAAACCGAAACGTAGAGGCCAACTCGCCAGGAATGTTGTCAAATATTACCGCCGAGATGTTAGGTTGGGTTAGGTTAGGTTATATTACGTTATTGATGTATATAAAGGTCCCACGGAGACGTAGATGCCAGCAAGCCAGGAATGTGGTCAAATATTACCGCCGAGGTGTTAGGTTGGGTTAGGTTAGGTTATATTACGTTATAGATGTATTTAAAGGTCCCGCGGAGACGTAGAGGCCAGCAAGCCAGGAATGTGATCAAATATTACCGCCGAAATGTTAGGTTGGGTTAGGTTAGGTTATATTACGTTATTGATGTATATAAAGGTCCCACGGAGACGTATAGGCCAACTCGCCAGGAATGTTGTCAAATATTACCGCCGAGATGATAGGTTGGTTTCGGTTATGTTATATTACGTTACTGATGTATATGAAGGTCAAACCGAGATGTAGAGGCCAACAAGCCAGGAATGTGATCAAATATTATCACCGAGATGTTAGGTTGGGTTAGGTCAGGTTATATTACGTTATTGATGTATATAAAGGTCCCACGGTGACGTAGAGGCCAACTCGCCAGGTATGTTTTCAAATATTACCGCCGAGATGTTAGGTTGGGTTAGGTTAGGTTATATTACGTTATTGATGTATATAAAGGTCCCACGGAGACGTAGAGGCCAACTCGCCAGGAATGTGATCAAATATTACCGCCGAGGTGTTAGGTTGGGTTAGGTTAGGTTATATTACGTTATAGATGTATTTAAAGGTCCCGCGGAGAAGTAGAGGCCAGCAAGCCAGGAATGTGATCAAATATTACCGCCGAGATGTTAGGTTGGGTTAGGTTAGGTTATATTACGTTATTGATGTATATAAAGGTCCCACGGAGACGTATAGGCCAACTCGCCGGGAATGTTGTAAAATATTACCGCCGAGATGTTATTTTGGGTTAGGATAGGTTATATTACGTTATTGATGTATATAAAGGTCCCACGGAGACGTAGATGCCAGCAAGCCAGGAATGTGGTCAAATATTACCGCCGAGGTGTTAGGTTGGGTTAGGTTAGGTTATATTACGTTATAGATGTATTTAAAGGTCCCGCGGAGACGTAGAGGCCAGCAAGCCAGGAATGTGATCAAATATTACCGCCGAAATGTTAGGTTGGGTTAGGTTAGGTTATATTACGTTATTGATGTATATAAAGGTCCCACGGAGACGTATAGGCCAACTCGCCAGGAATGTTGTCAAATATTACCGCCGAGATGATAGGTTGGGTTAGGTTAGGTTATATTACGTTATTGATGTATATGAAGGTCAAACCGAGACGTAGAGGCCAACTCGCCAGGAATGTTGTCAAATATTACCGCCGAGATGTTAGGTTGGGTTAGGTTAGGTTATATTACGTTATTGATGTATATAAAGGTCCCACGGAGACGTAGATGCCAGCAAGCCAGGAATGTGGTCAAATATTACCGCCGAGGTGTTAGGTTGGGTTAGGTTAGGTTATATTACGTTATAGATGTATTTAAAGGTCCCGCGGAGAAGTAGAGGCCAGCAAGCCAGGAATGTGATCAAATATTACCGCCGAGATGTTAGGTTGGGTTAGGTTAGGTTATATTACGTTATTGATGTATATAAAGGTCCCACGGAGACGTATAGGCCAACTCGCCGGGAATGTTGTCAAATATTACCGCCGATATGTTAGCTTGGGTTAGGTTAGGTTATATTACGTTATGAATGTCTATAAAGGTCCCACGGTGACGTAGAGGCCAAATCGCCAGGAATGTTTTCAAATATTACCGCCGAGATGTTAGGTTGGGTTAGGTTAGGTTATATCACGTTATAGATGTATATAAATGTCCCGCGGAGACGTAGAGGCCAGCAAGCCAGGAATGTGGTCAAATATTACCGCCGAGGTGTTAGGTTGGGTTAGGTTAGGTTATATTACGTTATAGATGTATTTAAAGGTCCCGCGGAGACGTAGAGGCCAGCAAGCCAGGAATGTGATCAAATATTACCGCCGAAATGTTAGGTTGGGTTAGGTTAGGTTATATTACGTTATTGATGTATATAAAGGTCCCACGGAGACGTATAGGCCAACTCGCCAGGAATGTTGTCAAATATTACCGCCGAGATGATAGGTTGGTTTCGGTTATGTTATATTACGTTACTGATGTATATGAAGGTCAAACCGAGACGTAGAGGCCAACAAGCCAGGAATGTGATCAAATATTATCACCGAGATGTTAGGTTGGGTTAGGTCAGGTTATATTACGTTATTGATGTATATAAGGGTCCCACGGAGACGTAGAGGCCAACTCGCCAGGTATGTTTTCAAATATTACCGCCGAGATGATAGACTGGGTTAGCTTAGCTTATACTATGTTATTGTTGTATATAAAGGTCCGACGGAGACGTATAGGCCAACTCGCCAGGAATGTTGTCAAATATTACCGCCGAGATGATAGGTTGGGTTAGGTTAGGTTATATTACGTTATTGATGTATATGAAGGTCAAACCGAGACGTAGAGGCCAACTCGCCAGGAATGTTGTCAAATATTACCGCCGAGATGTTAGGTTGGGTTAGGTTAGGTTATATTACGTTATTGATGTATATAAAGGTCCCACGGAGACGTAGATGCCAGCAAGCCAGGAATGTGGTCAAATATTACCGCCGAGGTGTTAGGTTGGGTTAGGTTAGGTTATATTACGTTATAGATGTATTTAAAGGTCCCGCGGAGACGTGGAGGCCATCTCGCCAGGAATGTTGTCAAATATTACCGCCGAGATGATATGTTGGGTTAGGTTAGGTTATATTACGTTATTGATGTATATAAATGTACCACGGAGACGTAGAGGCCAACTCGCCATGAATGTTTTCAAATATTACCGCCGAGATGTTAGGTGGGGTTAGGTTAGGTTATATTACGTTATTGATGTATATAAAGGTCCCACGGAGACGTAGAGGCCAACTCGCCAGGAATGTCTTCAAATATTGCCTCCGAGATGTTAGGTAGGTATAGGTTAGGTTATATTACGTTATAGATGTATTTAAGGGTCCCGCGGAGACGTAGAGGCCAGCAAGCCAGGAATGTGATCAAATATTACCGCCGAAATGTTAGGTTGGGTTAGGTTAGGTTATATTACGTAATTGATGTATATAAAGGTCCCACGGAGACGTATAGGCCAACTCGCCAGGAATGTTGTCAAATATTACCGCCGAGATGATAGGTTGGTTTCGGTTATGTTATATTACGTTACTGATGTATATGAAGGTCAAACCGAGATGTAGAGGCCAACAAGCCAGGAATGTGATCAAATATTATCACCGAGATGTTAGGTTGGGTTAGGTCAGGTTATATTACGTTATTGATGTATATAAAGGTCCCACGGTGACGTAGAGGCCAACTCGCCAGGTATGTTTTCAAATATTACCGCCGAGATGTTAGGTTGGGTTAGGTTAGGTTATATTACGTTATTGATGTATATAAAGGTCCCACGGAGACGTAGAGGACAACTCGCCAGGAATGTGATCAAATATTACCGCCGAGGTGTTAGGTTGGGTTAGGTTAGGTTATATTACGTTATAGATGTATTTAAAGGTCCCGCGGAGAAGTAGAGGCCAGCAAGCCAGGAATGTGATCAAATATTACCGCCGAGATGTTAGGTTGGGTTAGGTTAGGTTATATTACGTTATTGATGTATATAAAGGTCCCACGGAGACGTATAGGCCAACTCGCCGGGAATGTTGTCAAATATTACCGCCGAGATGTTATTTTGGGTTAGGATAGGTTATATTACGTTATTGATGTATATAAATGTACCACGGAGACGTAGATGCCAGCAAGCCAGGAATGTGGTCAAATATTACCGCCGAGGTGTTAGGTTGGGTTAGGTTAGGTTATATTACGTTATAGATGTATTTAAAGGTCCCGCGGAGACGTAGAGGCCAGCAAGCCAGTAATGTGATCAAATATTACCGCCGAGATGTTAGGTTGGGTTAGGTTAGGTTATATTACGTTATTGATGTATATAAATGTACCACGGAGACGTAGAGGCCAACTCGCCATGAATGTTTTCAAATATTATCGCCGAGATGTTAGGTTGGGTTAGGTTAGGTTATATTACGTTATAGATGTATATAAAGGTCCCACGGAGATGTAGAGGCCAACTCGCCAGGTATGTTGTCAAATATTAGCACCGAGATGATAGGTTGTGTTAGGTTAGGTTATATTTCGTTATTGATGTATATGAAGGTCCCACGGAGACGCAGAGGCCAACAAGCCAGGAATGTGGTCAAATATTACCGCCGAGATGATAGACTGGGTTAGCCTAGCTTATACTATGTTATTGTTGTATATAAAAGTCCGACGGAGACGTATAGGCCAACTCGCCAGGAATGTTGTCAAATAATACCGCCGAGATGATAGGTTGGGTTCGGTTAGGTTATATTACGTTATTGATGTATATGAAGGTCAAACCGAGACGTAGAGGCCAACTCGCCAGGAATGTTGTCAAATATTACCGCCGAGATGTTAGGTTGGGTTAGGTTGGGTTATATTACGTTATTGATGTATATAAAGGTCCCACGGAGACGTAGATGCCAGCAAGCCAGGAATGTGGTCAAATATTACCGCCGAGGTGTTAGGTTGGGTTAGGTTAGGTTATATTACGTTATAGATGTTTATAAAGGTCCCACGGAGACGTAGATGCCAGCAAGCCAGGAATGTGGTCAAATATTACCGCCGAGATGTTATTTTGGGTTAGGATAGGTTATATTACGTTATTGATGTATATAAATGTACCACGGAGACGTAGAGGCCAACTAGCCATGAATGTTTTCAAATATTACCGCCGAGATGTTAGGTTGGGTTAGGTTAGGTTATATTACCTTATAGATGTATATAAAGGTCCCACGGAGACGTAGAGGCCAACTCGCCAGGAATGTTTTCAAATATTACCGCCGAGATGTTAGGTTGGTTTCGGTTATGTTATATTACGTTATTGATGTATATGAAGGACAACCCGAGACGTAGAGGCCAACTCGCCAGGAATGTTGTCAAATATTACCGCCGAGATGTTACGTTGGGTTAGGTTAGGTTATATTACGTAATTGATGTATATAAAGGTCCCACGGAGACGTAGATGCCAACAAGCCAGGAATGTGGTCAAATATTACCGCCGAGATGTTATTTTGGGTAAGATAGGTTATATTACGTTATTGATGTATATAAATGTACCACGGAGACGTAGATGCCAGCAAGCCAGGAATGTGGTCAAATATTACCGCCGAGATGTTAGCTTGGGTTAGGTTAGGTTATATTACGTTATGGATGTCTATAAAGGTCCCACGGTGACGTAGAGGCCAACTCGCCAGGAATGTGGTCAAATATTACCGCCGAGATGTTATTTTGGGTTAGGATAGGTTATATTACGTTATTGATGTATATAAATGTACCACGGAGACGTAGAGGCCAACTCGCCAGGAATGTTGTCAAATATTACCGCCGAGATGTTACGTTGGGTTAGGTTAGGTTATATTACGTTATGGATGTCTATAAAGGTCCCACGGTGACGTAGAGGCCAATTCGCCATGAATGTTTTCAAATATTACCGCCGAGATGTTAGGTTGGGTTAGGTTAGGTTATATTACTTTATGGATGTCTATAAAGGTCCCACGGTGACGTAGAGGCCAACTCGCCAGGAATGTTTTCAAATATTACCGCCGAGATGTTAGGTTGGGTTAGGTTAGGTTATATCACGTTATAGATGTATATAAAGGTCCCGCGGAGACGTAGAGGCCAGCAAGCCAGGAATGTGATCAAATATTACCGCCGGGATG
Organism: Xylocopa violacea; assembly: GCA_963969225.1. Taxonomy (NCBI): domain Eukaryota; kingdom Metazoa; phylum Arthropoda; class Insecta; order Hymenoptera; family Apidae; genus Xylocopa; species Xylocopa violacea. The sequence continues at coordinate 6,258,327 of CAXAJV010000977.1, forward strand.
TTAGGTTGGGTTAGGTTAGGTTATATTACGTTATTGATGTATACAAAGGTCCCACGGAGACGTATAGGCCAACTCGCCGGGAATGTTGTCAAATATTACCGCCCAGATGTTAGCTTGGGTTAGGTTAGGTTATATTACGTTATGGATGTCTATAAAAGTCCCACGGTGACGTAGAGGCCAACTCGCCAGGAATGTGGTCAAATATTACCGCCGAGATGTTAGGTTGGGTTAGGTTAGGTTATATTACGTTATAGATGTATTTAAAGGTCCCGCGGAGAAGTAGAGGCCAGCAAGCCAGGAATGTGATCAAATATTACCGCCGAGATGTTAGGTTGGGTTAGGTTAGGTTATATTACGTTATTGATGTATATAAAGGTCCCACGGAGACGTAGAGGCCAACTCGCCATGAATGTTTTCAAATATTACCGCCGAGATGTTAGGTGGGGTTAGGTTAGGTTATATTACGTTATTGATGTATATAAAGGTCCCACGGAGACGTAGAGGCCAACTCGCCAGGAATGTTTTCAAATATTGCCTCCGAGATGTTAGGTAGGTATAGGTTAGGTTATATTACGTTATAGATGTATTTAAGGTTCCCGCGGAGACGTAGAGGCCAGCAAGCCAGGAACGTGATCAAATATTACCGCCGAAATGTTAGGTTGGGTTAGGTTAGGTTATATTACGTAATTGATGTATATAAAGGTCCCACGGAGACGTATAGGCCAACTCGCCAGGAATGTTGTCAAATATTACCGCCGAGGTGATAGGTTGGTTTCGGTTATGTTATATTACGTTACTGATGTATATGAAGGTCAAACCGAGATGTAGAGGCCAACAAGCCAGGAATGTGATCAAATATTATCACCGAGATGTTAGGTTGGGTTAGGTCAGGTTATATTACGTTATTGATGTATATAAAGGTCCCACGGTGACGTAGAGGCCAACTCGCCAGGTATGTTTTCAAATATTACCGCCGAGATGTTAGGTTGGGTTAGGTTAGGTTATATTACGTTATTGATGTATATAAAGGTCCCACGGAGACGTAGAGGACAACTCGCCAGGAATGTGATCAAATATTACCGCCGAGGTGTTAGGTTGGGTTAGGTTAGGTTATATTACGTTATAGATGTATTTAAAGGTCCCGCGGAGAAGTAGAGGCCAGCAAGCCAGGAATGTGATCAAATATTACCGCCGAGATGTTAGGTTGGGTTAGGTTAGGTTATATTACGTTATTGATGTATATAAAGGTCCCACGGAGACGTATAGGCCAACTCGCCGGGAATGTTGTCAAATATTACCGCCGAGATGTTATTTTGGGTTAGGATAGGTTATATTACGTTATTGATGTATATAAATGTACCACGGAGACGTAGATGCCAGCAAGCCAGGAATGTGGTCAAATATTACCGCCGAGGTGTTAGGTTGGGTTAGGTTAGGTTATATTACGTTATAGATGTATATAAAGGTCCCACGGAGACGTAGATGCCAGCAAGCCAGGAATGTGGTCAAATATTACCGCCGAGATGTTATTTTGGGTTAGGATAGGTTATATTACGTTATTGATGTATATAAATGTACCACGGAGACGTAGAGGCCAACTAGCCATGAATGTTTTCAAATATTACCGCCGAGATGTTAGGTTGGGTTAGGTTAGGTTATATTACCTTATAGATGTATATAAAGGTCCCACGGAGACGTAGAGGCCAACTCGCCAGGAATGTTTTCAAATATTACCGCCGAGATGTTAGGTTGGGTTAGGTTAGGTTATATTACTTTATGGATGTCTATAAAGGTCCCACGGTGACGTAGAGGCCAACTCGCCAGGAATGTTTTCAAATATTACCGCCGAGATGTTAGGTTGGGTTAGGTTAGGTTATATCACGTTATAGATGTATATAAAGGTCCCGCGGAGACGTAGAGGCCAGCAAGCCAGGAATGTGATCAAATATTACCGCCGGGATGTTAGGTTGGGTTAGGTTAGGTTATATTACGTTATTGATGTATACAAAGGTCCCACGGAGACGTATAGGCCAACTCGCCGGGAATGTTGTCAAATATTACCGCCGAGATGTTAGCTTGGGTTAGGTTAGGTTATATTACGTTATGGATGTCTATAAAAGTCCCACGGTGACGTAGAGGCCAACTCGCCAGGAATGTTTTCAAATATTACCGCCGAGATGTTAGGTTGGGTTAGGTTAGGTTATATTACGTTATTGATGTATATAAAGGTCCCACGGAGACGTGGATGCCAACTCGCCAGGAATGTTGTCAAATATTACCGCCGAGATGTTACGTTGGGTTAGGTTAGGTTATATTACGTAATTGATGTATATAAAGGTCCCACGGAGACGTAGATGCCAACAAGCCAGGAATGTGGTCAAATATTACCGCCGAGATGTTATTTTGGGTTAGGGTAGGTTATATTACGTTATTGATGTATATAAATGTACCACGTAGACGTAGATGCCAGCAAGCCAGGAATGTGTTCAAATATTACCGCCGAGGTGTTAGGTTGGGTTAGGTTAGGTTATATTACGTTATAGATGTATTTAAAGGTCCCGCGGAGACGTAGAGGCCAGCAAGCCAGGGATGTGATCAAATATTACCGCCGAGATGTTAGGTTGGGTTAGGTTAGGTTATATTACGTTATTGATGTATATAAAGGTCCTACGGAGACGTAAAGGCCAACTCGCCGGGAATGTAGTCAAATATTACCGCCGATATGTTAGCTTGGGTTAGGTTAGGTTATATTACGTTATGTATGTCTATAAAGGTCCCACGGTGACGTAGAGGCCAACTCGCCATGAATGTTTTCAAATATTACCGCCGAGATGTTAGGTTGGGTTAGGTTAGGTTATATTACGTTATGGATGTCTATAAAGGTCCCACGGTGACGTAGAGGCCAACTCGCCAGGAATGTTTTCAAATATTACCGCCGAGATGTTAGGTTGGGTTAGGTTAGGTTATATCACGTTATAGATGTATATAAAGGTCCCGCGGGGACGTAGAGGCCAGCAAGCCAGGAATGTGATCAAATATTACCGCCGGGATGTTAGGTTGGGTTAGGTTAGGTTATATTACGTTATTGATGTATACAAAGGTCCCACGGAGACGTGTAGGCCAACTCGCCGGGAATGTTGTCAAATATTACCGCCGAGATGTTAGCTTGGGTTAGGTTAGGTTATATTACGTTATGGATGTCTATAAAGGTCCCACGGTGACGTAGAGGCCAACTCGCCAGGAATGTTTTCAAATATTACCGCCGAGATGTTAGGTTGGGTTAGGTTAGGTTATATCACGTTATAGATGTATATAAAGGTCCCGCGGAGACGTAGAGGCCAGCAAGCCAGGAATGTGATCAAATATTACCGCCGGGATGTTAGGTTGGGTTAGGTTAGGTTATATTACGTTATCGATGTATACAAAGGTCCCACGGAGACGTATAGGCCAACTCGCCGGGAATGTTGTCAAATATTACCGCCGAGATGTTAGCTTGGGTTAGGTTAGGTTATATTACGTTATGGATGTCTATAAAGGTCCCACGGTGACGTAGAGGCCAACTCGCCAGGAATGTTTTCAAATATTACCGCCGAGATGTTAGGTTGGGTTAGGTTAGGTTATATCACGTTATAGATGTATATAAAGGTCCCGCGGAGACGTAGAGGCCAGCAAGCCAGGAATGTGATCAAATATTATCGCCGAGATGATAGGTTGGGTTAGGTTAGGTTATATTACGTTATTGATATATATAAAGGTCCCACGGAGACGTAGATGCCAGCAAGCCAGGAATGTGGTCAAATATTACTGCCGAGATGTTATTTTGGGTTAGGATATGTTATATTACGTTATTGATGTATATAAATGTACCACGGAGACGTAGAGGCCAACTAGCCATGAATGTTTTCAAATATTACCGCCGAGATGTTAGGTTGGGTTAGGTTAGGTTATATTACGTTATAGATGTATATAAAGGTCCCACGGAGACGTAGAGGCCAACTCGCCAGGCATGTTTTCAAATATTACCGCCGAGATGTTAGGTTGGTTTCGGTTATGTTATATTACGTTATTGATGTATATGAAGGACAAACCGAGACGTAGAGGCCAACTCGCCAGGAATGTTGTCAAATATTACCGCCGAGATGTTACGTTGGGTTAGGATAGGTTATATTACGTTATTGATGTATATAAAGGTCCCACGGAGACGTAGAGACCAACTCGCCATGAATGTTTTCAAATATTACCGCCGAGATGTTTTGGTTGGGTTAGGTTAGGTTATATTACGTTATAGATGTATATAAAGTTCCCACGGAGACGTAGATGCCAACAAGCCAGGAATGTGGTCAAATATTACCGCCGAGATGTTATTTTGGGTTAGGATAGGTTATATTACGTTATTGATGTATATAAATGTACCACGGAGACGTAGATGCCAGCAAGCCAGGAATGTGGTCAAATATTACCGCCGAGGTGTTAGGTTGGGTTAGGTTAGGTTATATTACGTTATAGATGTATTTAAAGGTCCCGCGGAGACGTAGAGGCCAGCAAGCCAGGAATGTGATCAAATATTACCGCCGAGATGTTAGGTTGGGTTAGGTTAGGTTATATTACGTTATTGATGTATATAAAGGTCCCACGGAGACGTATAGGCCAACTCGCCGGGAATGTTGTCAAATATTACCGCCGAGATGTTAGCTTGGGTTAGGTTAGGTTATATCACGTTATAGATGTATATAAAGGTCCCGCGGAGACGTAGAGGCCAGTAAGCCAGGAATGTGATCAAATATTACCGCCGGGATGTTAGGTTGGGTTAGGGTAGGTTATATTACGTTATTGATGTATACAAAGGTCCCACGGAGACGTATAGGCCAACTCGCCGGGAATGTTGTCAAATATTACCGCCGAGATGTTAGCTTGGGTTAGGTTAGGTTATATTACGTTATGGATGTCTATAAAGGTCCCACGGTGACGTAGAGGCCAACTCGCCAGGAATGTTTTCAAATATTACCGCCGAGATGTTAGGTTGGTTTCGGTTATGTTATATTACGTTATTGATGTATATGAAGGACAAACCGAGACGTAGAGGCCAACTCGCCAGGAATGTTGTCAAATATTACCGCCGAGATGTTACGTTGGGTTAGGATAGGTTATATTACGTTATTGATGTATATAAAGGTCCCACGGAGACGTAGTGGCCAACTCGCCATGAATGTTTTCAAATATTACCGCCGAGATGTTTTGGTTGGGTTAGGTTAGGTTATGTTACGTTATAGATGTATATAAAGTTCCCACGGAGACGTAGATGCCAACAAGCCAGGAATGTGGTCAAATATTACCGCCGAGATGTTATTTTGGGTTAGGATAGGTTATATTACGTTATTGATGTATATAAATGTACCACGGAGACGTAGATGCCAGCAAGCCAGGAATGTGGTCAAATATTACCGCCGAGGTGTTAGGTTGGGTTAGGTTAGGTTATATTACGTTATAGATGTATTTAAAGGTCCCGCGGAGACGTAGAGGCCAGCAAGCCAGGAATGTGATCAAATATTACCGCCGAGATGTTAGGTTGGGTTAGGTTAGGTTATATTACGTTATGGATGTCTATAAAGGTCCCACGGTGACGTAGAGGCCAACTCGCCAGGAATGTTTTCAAATATTACCGCCGAGATGTTAGGTTGGGTTAGGTTAGGTTATATCACGTTATAGATGTATATAAAGGTCCCGCGGAGACGTAGAGGCCAACAAGCCAGGAATGTGGTCAAATATTACCGCCGAGATGTTATTTTGGGTTAGGATAGGTTATATTACGTTATTGATGTATATAAAGGTCCCACGGAGACGTAGAGGCCAACTCGCCAGGAATGTTTTCAAACATTACCGCCGAGATGTTATTTTGGGTTAGGATAGGTTATATTACGTTATTGATGTATATAAATGTACCACGGAGACGTAGATGCCAGCAAGCCAGGAATGTGGTCAAATATTACCGCCGAGATGTTATTTTGGGTTAGGATAGGTTATATTACGTTATTGATGTATATAAATGTACCACGGATACGTAGATGCCAGCAAGCCAGGAATGTGGTCAAATATTACCCTCGAGGTGTTAGGTTGGGTTAGGTTAGGTTATATTACGTTATAGATGTATTTAAAGGTCCCGCGGAGACGTAGAGGCCAGCAAGCCAGGAATGTGATCAAATCTTACCGCCGAGATGTTAGGTTGGGTTAGGTTAGGTTATATTACGTTATTGATGTATATAAAGGTCCCACGGAGACGTATAGGCCAACTCGCCGGGAATGTTGTCAAATATTACCGCCGAGATGTTAGCTTGGGTTAGGTTAGGTTATATTACGTTATGGATGTCTATAAAGGTCCCACGGTGACGTAGAGGCCAACTCGCCAGGAATGTTTTCAAATATTACCGCCGGGATGTTAGGTTGGGTTAGGTTAGGTTATATTACGTTATAGATGTAGATAAAGGTCCCACGGAGACGTAGAGGCCAACTCGCCAGGAATGTTTTCAAATATTACCGCCGAGATGTTAGGTTGGGTTAGGTTAGGTTATATTACGTTATAGATGTATATAAAGGTCCCACGGAGACGTAGAGGCCAACTCGCCAGGAATGTTTTCAAATATTACCGCCGAGATGTTAGGTTGGTTTCGGTTATGTTATATTACGTTATTGATGTAAATGAAGGACAAACCGAGACGTAGAGGCCAACTCGCCAGGAATGTTGTCAAATATTACCGCCGAGATGTTACGTTGGGTTAGGTTAGGTTATATTACGTAAATGATGTATATAAAGGTCCCACGGAGACGTAGATGCCAACAAGCCAGGAATGTGGTCAAATATTACCGCCGAGATGTTATTTTGGGTTAGGATAGGTTATATTACGTTATTGATGTATATAAAGGTCCCACGGAGACGTAGAGGCCAACTCGCCAGGAATGTTTTCAAATATTACCGCCGAGATGTTAGGTTGGGTTAGGTTAGGTTATATCACGTTATAGATGTATATAAAGGTCCCGCGGAGACGTAGAGGCCAGCAAGCCAGGAATGTGATCAAATATTACCGCCGAGATGTTAGGTTGGGTTAGGTTAGGTTATATTACGTTATTGATGTATATAAATGTCCCACGGAGACGTATAGGCCAACTCGCCGGGAATGTTGTCAAATATTACCGCCGAGATGTTAGCTTGGGTTAGGTTAGGTTATATTACGTTATGGATGTCTATAAAGGTCCCACGGTGACGTAGAGGCCAACTCGCCAGGAATGTTTTCAAATATTACCGCCGAGATGTTAGGTTGGGTTAGGTTAGGTTATATCACGTTATAGATGTATATAAAGGTCTCGCGGAGACGTAGAGACCAGCAAGCCAGGAATGTGATCAAATATTACCGCCGAGATGTTAGGTTGGGTTAGGTTAGGTTATATTACGTTATAGATGTAGATAAAGGTCCCACGGAGACGTAGAGGCCAACTCGCCAGGAATGTTTTCAAATATTACCGCCGAGATGTTAGGTTGGTTTCGGTTATGTTATATTACGTTATTGATGTATATGAAGGACAAACCGAGACGTAGAGGCCAACTCGCCAGGAATGTTGTCAAATATTACCGCCGAGATGTTACGTTGGGTTAGGTTAGGTTATATTACGTAAATGATGTATATAAAGGTCCCACGGAGACGTAGATGCCAACAAGCCAGGAATGTGGTCAAATATTACCGCCGAGATGTTATTTTGGGTTAGGATAGGTTATATTACGTTATTGATGTATATAAAGGTCCCACGGAGACGTAGAGACCAACTCGCCATGAATGTTTTCAAATATTACCGCCGAGATGTTAGGTTGGGTTAGGTTAGGTTATATTACGTTATAGATGTATATAAAGGTCCCGCGGAGACGTAGATGCCAACAAGCCAGGAATGTGGTCAAATATTACCGCCGACATGTTATTTTGGGTTAGGATAGGTTATATTACGTTATTGATGTATATAAATGTACCACGGAGACGTAGAGGCCAACTCGCCAGGAATGTTGTCAAATATTACCATCGTGATGTTACGTTGGGTTAGGTTAGGTTATATTACGTTATGGATGTCTATAAAGGTCCCACGGTGACGTAGAGGCCAACTCGCCAGGAATGTTTTCAAATATTACCGCCGAGATGTTAGGTTGGGTTAGGTTAGGTTATATCACGTTATAGATGTATATAAAGGTCCCGCGGAGACGTAGAGGCCAGCAAGCCAGGAATGTGATCAAATATTACCGCCGGGATGTTAGGTTGGGTTAGGTTAGGTTATATTACGTTATTGATGTATACACAGGTCCCACGGAGACGTATAGGCCAACTCGCCGGGAATGTTGTCAAATATTACCGCCGAGATGTTAGCTTGGGTTAGGTTAGGTTATATTACGTTATGGATGTCTATAAAGGTCCCACGGTGACGTAGAGGCCAACTCGCCAGGAATGTTTTCAAATATTACCGCCGAGATGTAAGGTTGGGTTAGGTTAGGTTATATCACGTTATAGATGTATATAAAGGTCCCGCGGAGACGTAGAGGCCAACTCGCCAGGAATGTTTTCAAATATTACCGCCGAGATGTTAGGTTGGTTTCGGTTATGTTATATTACGTTATTGATGTATATGAAGGACAAACCGAGACGTAGAGGCCAACTCGCCAGGAATGTTGTCAAATATTACCGCCGAGATGTTAGGTTGGGTTAGGTTAGGTTATATTACGTTATTGATGTAGATAAAGGTCCCACGGAGACGTAGATGCCAGCAAGCCAGGAATGTGGTCAAATATTACCGCCGAGATGTTATTTTGGGTTAGGATAGGTTATATTACGTTATTGATGTGTATAAATGTACCATGGAGACGTAGAGGCCAACTCGCCATGACTGTTTTCAAATATTACCGCCGAGATGTTAGGTTGGGTTAGGTTAGGTTATATTACGTTATAGATGTATATAAAGGTCCCACGGAGACGTAGAGGCCAACTCGCCAGGAATGTTTTCAAATATTGCCGCCGAGATGTTAGCTTGGGTTAGGTTAGGTTATATTACGTTATGGATGTCTATAAAGGTCCCACGGTGACGTAGAGGCCAACTCGCCAGGAATGTTCTCAAATATTACCGCCGAGGTGTTAGGTTGGGTTAGGTTAGGTTATATTACGTTATAGATGTATTTAAAGGTCCCGCGGAGACGTAGAGGCCAGCAAGCCAGGAATGTGATCAAATATTACCGCCGAGATGTTAGGTTTGGTTAGGTTAGGTTATATTACGTTATTGATGTATATAAAGGTCCCACGGAGACGTATAGGCCAACTCGCCGGGAATGTTGTCAAATATTACCGCCGATATGTTAGCTTGGGTTAGGTTAGGTTATATTACGTTATGTATGTCTATAAAGGTCCCACGGTGACGTAGAGGCCAACTCGCCAGGAATGTTTTCAAATATTACCGCCGAGATGTTAGGTTGGGTTAGGTTAGGTTATATCACGTTATAGATGTATATAAAGGTCCCGTGGAGACGTAGAGGCCAGCAAGCCAGGAATGTGATCAAATATTACCGCCGAGATGTTATTTTGGGCTAGGATAGGTTATATTACGTTATTGATGTATATAAATGTACCACGGAGACGTAGAGGCCAACTCGCCGGGAATGTTGTCAAATATTACCGCCGAGATGTTAGCTTGGGTTAGGTTAGGTTATATTACGTTATGGATGTCTATAAAGGTCCCACGGTGACGTAGAGGCCAACTCGCCAGGAATGTTTTCAAATATTACCGCCGAGATGTTAGGTTGGGTTAGGTTAGGTTATATCACGTTATAGATGTATATAAAGGTCCCGCGGAGACGTAGAGGCCAACTCGCCAGGAATGTTTTCAAATATTACCGCCGAGATGTTAGGTTGGTTTCGGTTATGTTATATTACGTTATTGATGTATATGAAGGACAAACCGAGACGTAGAGGCCAACTCGCCAGGAATGTTGTCAAATATTACCGCCGAGATGTTAGGTTGGGTTAGGTTAGGTTATATTACGTTATTGATGTAGATAAAGGTCCCACGGAGACGTAGATGCCAGCAAGCCAGGAATGTGGTCAAATATTACCGCCGAGATGTTATTTTGGGTTAGGATAGGTTATATTACGTTATTGATGTGTATAAATGTACCATGGAGACGTAGAGGCCAACTCGCCATGACTGTTTTCAAATATTACCGCCGAGATGTTAGGTTGGGTTAGGTTAGGTTATATTACGTTATAGATGTATATAAAGGTCCCACGGAGACGTAGAGGCCAACTCGCCAGGAATGTTTTCAAATATTGCCGCCGAGATGTTAGCTTGGGTTAGGTTAGGTTATATTACGTTATGGATGTCTATAAAGGTCCCACGGTGACGTAGAGGCCAACTCGCCAGGAATGTTCTCAAATATTACCGCCGAGGTGTTAGGTTGGGTTAGGTTAGGTTATATTACGTTATAGATGTATTTAAAGGTCCCGCGGAGACGTAGAGGCCAGCAAGCCAGGAATGTGATCAAATATTACCGCCGAGATGTTAGGTTTGGTTAGGTTAGGTTATATTACGTTATTGATGTATATAAAGGTCCCACGGAGACGTATAGGCCAACTCGCCGGGAATGTTGTCAAATATTACCGCCGATATGTTAGCTTGGGTTAGGTTAGGTTATATTACGTTATGTATGTCTATAAAGGTCCCACGGTGACGTAGAGGCCAACTCGCCAGGAATGTTTTCAAATATTACCGCCGAGATGTTAGGTTGGGTTAGGTTAGGTTATATCACGTTATAGATGTATATAAAGGTCCCGTGGAGACGTAGAGGCCAGCAAGCCAGGAATGTGATCAAATATTACCGCCGAGATGTTATTTTGGGCTAGGATAGGTTATATTACGTTATTGATGTATATAAATGTACCACGGAGACGTAGAGGCCAACTCGCCGGGAATGTTGTCAAATATTACCGCCGAGATGTTAGCTTGGGTTAGGTTAGGTTATATTACGTTATGGATGTCTATAAAGGTCCCACGGTGACGTAGAGGCCAACTCGCCAGGAATGTTTTCAAATATTACCGCCGAGATGTTAGGTTGGGTTAGGTTAGGTTATATCACGTTATAGATGTATATAAAGGTCCCGCGGAGACGTAGAGGCCAGCAAGCCAGGAATGTGATCAAATATTACCGCCGAGATGTTAGGTTGGATTAGGTTAGGTTATATTACGTTATTGATGTATACAAAGGTCCCACGGAGACGTATAGGCCAACTCGCCAGGAATGTTGTCAAATATTACAGCCGAGATGTTAGCTTGGGTTAGGTTAGGTTATATTACGTTACGGATGTCTATAAAGGTCCCACGGTGACGTAGAGGCCAACTCGCCAGGAATGTTTTCAAATATTACCGCCGTGATGTTATTTTGGGTTAGGATAGGTTATATTACGTTATTGATGTATATAAATGTACCACGGAGACGTAGAGGCCAACTCGCCATGAATGTTTTCAAATATTACCGCCGAGATGTTAGGTTGGGTTAGGTTAGGTTATATTACGTTATAGATGTATATAAAGGTCCCACGCAGACGTAGAGGCCAACTCGCCAGGAATGTTTTCAAATATTGCCGCCGAGATGTTAGGTAGGTTTAGGTTAGGTTATATTACGTTATAGATGTGTTTAAAGGTCCGACGGAGACGTATAGGCCAACTCGCCAGGAATGTTGTCAAATATTACCGCCGAGATGATAGGTTGGGTTAGGTTAGGTTATATTATGTTATTGATGTATATGAAGGTCAAACCGAGACGTAGAGGCCAACTCGCCAGGAATGTTGTCAAATATTACCGCCGAGATGTTAGGTTGGGTTAGGTTAGGTTATATTACGTTATTGATGTAGATAAAGGTCCCACGGAGACGTAGATGCCAGCAAGCCAGGAATGTGGTCAAATATTACCGCCGAGATGTTATTTTGGGTTAGGATAGGTTATATTACGTTATTGATGTGTATAAATGTACCATGGAGACGTAGAGGCCAACTCGCCATGACTGTTTTCTAATATTACCGCCGAGATGTTAGGTTGGGTTAGGTTAGGTTATATTACGTTATAGATGTATATAAAGGTCCCACGGAGACGTAGAGGCCAACTCGCCAGGAATGTTTTCAAATATTGCCGCCGAGATGTTAGCTTGGGTTAGGTTAGGTTATATTACGTTATGGATGTCTATAAAGGTCCCACGGTGACGTAGAGGCCAACTCGCCAGGAATGTTCTCAAATATTACCGCCGAGGTGTTAGGTTGGGTTAGGTTAGGTTATATTACGTTATAGATGTATTTAAAGGTCCCGCGGAGACGTAGAGGCCAGCAAGCCAGGAATGTGATCAAATATTACCGCCGAGATGTTAGGTTGGGTTAGGTTAGGTTATATTACGTTATTGATGTATATAAAGGTCCCACGGAGACGTATAGGCCAACTCGCCGGGAATGTTGTCAAATATTACCGCCGATATGTTAGCTTGGGTTAGGTTAGGTTATATTACGTTATGTATGTCTATAAAGGTCCCACGGTGACGTAGAGGCCAACTCGCCAGGAATGTTTTCAAATATTACCGCCGAGATGTTAGGTTGGGTTAGGTTAGGTTATATCACGTTATAGATGTATATAAAGGTCCCGTGGAGACGTAGAGGCCAGCAAGCCAGGAATGTGATCAAATATTACCGCCGAGATGTTAGGTTGGGTTAGGTTAGGTTATATTACGTTATTGATGTATATAAAGGTCCCACGGAGACGTGGAGGCCATCTCGCCAGGAATGTTGTCAAATATTACCGCCGAGATGATAGGTTGGGTTAGGTTAGGTTATATTACGTTATTGATATATATAAAGGTCCCACGGAGACGTAGATGCCAGCAAGCCAGGAATGTGGTCAAATATTACCGCCGAGATGTTATTTTGGGTTAGGATAGGTTATATTATGTTATTGATGTATATAAATGTACCACGGAGACGTATAGGCCAACTCGCCATGAATGTTTTCAAATATTACCGCCGAGATGTTAGGTTGGTTTAGGTTAGGTTATATTACGTTATGTGTGTCTATAAAGGTCCCACGGTGACGTAGAGGCCAACTCGCCAGGAATGTTTTCAAATATTACCGCCGAGATGTTAGGTTGGGTTAGGTTAGGTTATATCACGTTATAGATGTATATAAAGGTCCCGTGGAGACGTAGAGGCCAGCAAGCCAGGAATGTGATCAAATATTACCGCCGAGATGTTAGGTTGGGTTAGGTTAGGTTATATTACGTTATTGATGTATATAAAGGTCCCACGGAGACGTGGAGGCCATCTCGCCAGGAATGTTGTCAAATATTACCGCCGAGATGATAGGTTGGGTTAGGTTAGGTTATATTACGTTATTGATATATATAAAGGTCCCACGGAGACGTAGATGCCAGCAAGCCAGGAATGTGGTCAAATATTACCGCCGAGATGTTATTTTGCGTTAGGATAGGTTATATTATGTTATTGATGTATATAAATGTACCACGGAGACGTATAGGCCAACTCGCCATGAATGTTTTCAAATATTACCGCCGAGATGTTAGGTTGGGTTAGGTTAGGTTATATTACGTTATGGATGTCTATAAAGGTCCCACGGTGACGTAGAGGCCAACTCGCCCGGAATGTTTTCAAATATTACCGCCGAGATGTTAGGTTGGGTTAGGTTAGGTTATATCACGTTATAGATGTATATAAAGGTCCCGCGGAGACGTAGAGGCCAGCAAGCCAGGAATGTGATCAAATATTACCGCCGAGATGTTAGGTTGGGTTAGGTTAGGTTATATTACGTTATTGATGTATATAAATGTCCCACGGAGACGTATAGGCCAACTCGCCGGGAATGTTGTCAAATATTACCGCCGAGATGTTAGCTTGGGTTAGGTTAGGTTATATTACGTTATGGATGTCTATAAAGGTCCCACGGTGACGTAGAGGCCAACTCGCCAGGAATGTTTTCAAATATTACCGCCGAGATGTTAGGTTGGGTTAGGTTAGGTTATATCACGTTATAGATGTATATAAAGGTCCCGCGGAGACGTAGAGGCCAGCAAGCCAGGAATGTGATCAAATATTACCGCCGGGATGTTAGGTTGGGTTAGGTTAGGTTATATTACGTTATTGATGTATACACAGGTCCCACGGAGACGTATAGGCCAACTCGCCGGGAATGTTGTCAAATATTACCGCCGAGATGTTAGCTTGGGTTAGGTTAGGTTATATTACGTTATGGATGTCTATAAAGGTCCCACGGTGACGTAGAGGCCAACTCGCCAGGAATGTTTTCAAATATTACCGCCGAGATGTAAGGTTGGGTTAGGTTAGGTTATATCACGTTATAGATGTATATAAAGGTCCCGCGGAGACGTAGAGGCCAACTCGCCAGGAATGTTTTCAAATATTACCGCCGAGATGTTAGGTTGGTTTCGGTTATGTTATATTACGTTATTGATGTATATGAAGGACAAACCGAGACGTAGAGGCCAACTCGCCAGGAATGTTGTCAAATATTACCGCCGAGATGTTAGGTTGGGTTAGGTTAGGTTATATTACGTTATTGATGTAGATAAAGGTCCCACGGAGACGTAGATGCCAGCAAGCCAGGAATGTGGTCAAATATTACCGCCGAGATGTTATTTTGGGTTAGGATAGGTTATATTACGTTATTGATGTGTATAAATGTACCATGGAGACGTAGAGGCCAACTCGCCATGACTGTTTTCAAATATTACCGCCGAGATGTTAGGTTGGGTTAGGTTAGGTTATATTACGTTATAGATGTATATAAAGGTCCCACGGAGACGTAGAGGCCAACTCGCCAGGAATGTTTTCAAATATTGCCGCCGAGATGTTAGCTTGGGTTAGGTTAGGTTATATTACGTTATGGATGTCTATAAAGGTCCCACGGTGACGTAGAGGCCAACTCGCCAGGAATGTTCTCAAATATTACCGCCGAGGTGTTAGGTTGGGTTAGGTTAGGTTATATTACGTTATAGATGTATTTAAAGGTCCCGCGGAGACGTAGAGGCCAGCAAGCCAGGAATGTGATCAAATATTACCGCCGAGATGTTAGGTTTGGTTAGGTTAGGTTATATTACGTTATTGATGTATATAAAGGTCCCACGGAGACGTATAGGCCAACTCGCCGGGAATGTTGTCAAATATTACCGCCGAGATGTTAGCTTGGGTTAGGTTAGGTTATATTACGTTATGGATGTCTATAAAGGTCCCACGGTGACGTAGAGGCCAACTCGCCAGGAATGTTTTCAAATATTACCGCCGAGATGTTAGGTTGGGTTAGGTTAGGTTATATCACGTTATAGATGTATATAAAGGTCTCGCGGAGACGTAGAGACCAGCAAGCCAGGAATGTGATCAAATATTACCGCCGAGATGTTAGGTTGGGTTAGGTTAGGTTATATTACGTTATAGATGTAGATAAAGGTCCCACGGAGACGTAGAGGCCAACTCGCCAGGAATGTTTTCAAATATTACCGCCGAGATGTTAGGTTGGTTTCGGTTATGTTATATTACGTTATTGATGTATATGAAGGACAAACCGAGACGTAGAGGCCAACTCGCCAGGAATGTTGTCAAATATTACCGCCGAGATGTTACGTTGGGTTAGGTTAGGTTATATTACGTAAATGATGTATATAAAGGTCCCACGGAGACGTAGATGCCAACAAGCCAGGAATGTGGTCAAATATTACCGCCGAGATGTTATTTTGGGTTAGGATAGGTTATATTACGTTATTGATGTATATAAAGGTCCCACGGAGACGTAGAGACCAACTCGCCATGAATGTTTTCAAATATTACCGCCGAGATGTTAGGTTGGGTTAGGTTAGGTTATATTACGTTATAGATGTATATAAAGGTCCCGCGGAGACGTAGATGCCAACAAGCCAGGAATGTGGTCAAATATTGCCGCCGACATGTTATTTTGGGTTAGGATAGGTTATATTACGTTATTGATGTATATAAGTGTACCACGGAGACGTAGAGGCCAACTCGCCAGGAATGTTGTCAAATATTACCATCGTGATGTTACGTTGGGTTAGGTTAGGTTATATTACGTTATGGATGTCTATAAAGGTCCCACGGTGACGTAGAGGCCAACTCGCCAGGAATGTTTTCAAATATTACCGCCGAGATGTTAGGTTGGGTTAGGTTAGGTTATATCACGTTATAGATGTATATAAAGGTCCCGCGGAGACGTAGAGGCCAGCAAGCCAGGAATGTGATCAAATATTACCGCCGGGATGTTAGGTTGGGTTAGGTTAGGTTATATTACGTTATTGATGTATACACAGGTCCCACGGAGACGTATAGGCCAACTCGCCGGGAATGTTGTCAAATATTACCGCCGAGATGTTAGCTTGGGTTAGGTTAGGTTATATTACGTTATGGATGTCTATAAAGGTCCCACGGTGACGTAGAGGCCAACTCGCCAGGAATGTTTTCAAATATTACCGCCGAGATGTAAGGTTGGGTTAGGTTAGGTTATATCACGTTATAGATGTATATAAAGGTCCCGCGGAGACGTAGAGGCCAACTCGCCAGGAATGTTTTCAAATATTACCGCCGAGATGTTAGGTTGGTTTCGGTTATGTTATATTACGTTATTGATGTATATGAAGGACAAACCGAGACGTAGAGGCCAACTCGCCAGGAATGTTGTCAAATATTACCGCCGAGATGTTAGGTTGGGTTAGGTTAGGTTATATTACGTTATTGATGTAGATAAAGGTCCCACGGAGACGTAGATGCCAGCAAGCCAGGAATGTGGTCAAATATTACCGCCGAGATGTTATTTTGGGTTAGGATAGGTTATATTACGTTATTGATGTGTATAAATGTACCATGGAGACGTAGAGGCCAACTCGCCATGACTGTTTTCAAATATTACCGCCGAGATGTTAGGTTGGGTTAGGTTAGGTTATATTACGTTATAGATGTATATAAAGGTCCCACGGAGACGTAGAGGCCAACTCGCCAGGAATGTTTTCAAATATTGCCGCCGAGATGTTAGCTTGGGTTAGGTTAGGTTATATTACGTTATGGATGTCTATAAAGGTCCCACGGTGACGTAGAGGCCAACTCGCCAGGAATGTTCTCAAATATTACCGCCGAGGTGTTAGGTTGGGTTAGGTTAGGTTATATTACGTTATAGATGTATTTAAAGGTCCCGCGGAGACGTAGAGGCCAGCAAGCCAGGAATGCGATCAAATATTACCGCCGAGATGTTAGGTTTGGTTAGGTTAGGTTATATTACGTTATTGATGTATATAAAGGTCCCACGGAGACGTATAGGCCAACTCGCCGGGAATGTTGTCAAATATTACCGCCGATATGTTAGCTTGGGTTAGGTTAGGTTATATTACGTTATGTATGTCTATAAAGGTCCCACGGTGACGTAGAGGCCAACTCGCCAGGAATGTTTTCAAATATTACCGCCGAGATGTTAGGTTGGGTTAGGTTAGGTTATATCACGTTATAGATGTATATAAAGGTCCCGTGGAGACGTAGAGGCCAGCAAGCCAGGAATGTGATCAAATATTACCGCCGAGATGTTATTTTGGGCTAGGATAGGTTATATTACGTTATTGATGTATATAAATGTACCACGGAGACGTAGAGGCCAACTCGCCGGGAATGTTGTCAAATATTACCGCCGAGATGTTAGCTTGGGTTAGGTTAGGTTATATTACGTTATGGATGTCTATAAAGGTCCCACGGTGACGTAGAGGCCAACTCGCCAGGAATGTTTTCAAATATTACCGCCGAGATGTTAGGTTGGGTTAGGTTAGGTTATATCACGTTATAGATGTATATAAAGGTCCCGCGGAGACGTAGAGGCCAGCAAGCCAGGAATGTGATCAAATATTACCGCCGAGATGTTAGGTTGGATTAGGTTAGGTTATATTACGTTATTGATGTATACAAAGGTCCCACGGAGACGTATAGGCCAACTCGCCAGGAATGTTGTCAAATATTACAGCCGAGATGTTAGCTTGGGTTAGGTTAGGTTATATTACGTTACGGATGTCTATAAAGGTCCCACGGTGACGTAGAGGCCAACTCGCCAGGAATGTTTTCAAATATTACCGCCGTGATGTTATTTTGGGTTAGGATAGGTTATATTACGTTATTGATGTATATAAATGTACCACGGAGACGTAGAGGCCAACTCGCCATGAATGTTTTCAAATATTACCGCCGAGATGTTAGGTTGGGTTAGGTTAGGTTATATTACGTTATAGATGTATATAAAGGTCCCACGCAGACGTAGAGGCCAACTCGCCAGGAATGTTTTCAAATATTGCCGCCGAGATGTTAGGTAGGTTTAGGTTAGGTTATATTACGTTATAGATGTGTTTAAAGGTCCGACGGAGACGTATAGGCCAACTCGCCAGGAATGTTGTCAAATATTACCGCCGAGATGATAGGTTGGGTTAGGTTAGGTTATATTATGTTATTGATGTATATGAAGGTCAAACCGAGACGTAGAGGCCAACTCGCCAGGAATGTTGTCAAATATTACCGCCGAGATGTTAGGTTGGGTTAGGTTAGGTTATATTACGTTATTGATGTAGATAAAGGTCCCACGGAGACGTAGATGCCAGCAAGCCAGGAATGTGGTCAAATATTACCGCCGAGATGTTATTTTGGGTTAGGATAGGTTATATTACGTTATTGATGTGTATAAATGTACCATGGAGACGTAGAGGCCAACTCGCCATGACTGTTTTCTAATATTACCGCCGAGATGTTAGGTTGGGTTAGGTTAGGTTATATTACGTTATAGATGTATATAAAGGTCCCACGGAGACGTAGAGGCCAACTCGCCAGGAATGTTTTCAAATATTGCCGCCGAGATGTTAGCTTGGGTTAGGTTAGGTTATATTACGTTATGGATGTCTATAAAGGTCCCACGGTGACGTAGAGGCCAACTCGCCAGGAATGTTCTCAAATATTACCGCCGAGGTGTTAGGTTGGGTTAGGTTAGGTTATATTACGTTATAGATGTATTTAAAGGTCCCGCGGAGACGTAGAGGCCAGCAAGCCAGGAATGTGATCAAATATTACCGCCGAGATGTTAGGTTGGGTTAGGTTAGGTTATATTACGTTATTGATGTATATAAAGGTCCCACGGAGACGTATAGGCCAACTCGCCGGGAATGTTGTCAAATATTACCGCCGATATGTTAGCTTGGGTTAGGTTAGGTTATATTACGTTATGTATGTCTATAAAGGTCCCACGGTGACGTAGAGGCCAACTCGCCAGGAATGTTTTCAAATATTACCGCCGAGATGTTAGGTTGGGTTAGGTTAGGTTATATCACGTTATAGATGTATATAAAGGTCCCGTGGAGACGTAGAGGCCAGCAAGCCAGGAATGTGATCAAATATTACCGCCGAGATGTTAGGTTGGGTTAGGTTAGGTTATATTACGTTATTGATGTATATAAAGGTCCCACGGAGACGTGGAGGCCATCTCGCCAGGAATGTTGTCAAATATTACCGCCGAGATGATAGGTTGGGTTAGGTTAGGTTATATTACGTTATTGATATATATAAAGGTCCCACGGAGACGTAGATGCCAGCAAGCCAGGAATGTGGTCAAATATTACCGCCGAGATGTTATTTTGGGTTAGGATAGGTTATATTATGTTATTGATGTATATAAATGTACCACGGAGACGTATAGGCCAACTCGCCATGAATGTTTTCAAATATTACCGCCGAGATGTTAGGTTGGGTTAGGTTAGGTTATATTACGTTATGTATGTCTATAAAGGTCCCACGGTGACGTAGAGGCCAACTCGCCAGGAATGTTTTCAAATATTACCGCCGAGATGTTAGGTTGGGTTAGGTTAGGTTATATCACGTTATAGATGTATATAAAGGTCCCGTGGAGACGTAGAGGCCAGCAAGCCAGGAATGTGATCAAATATTACCGCCGAGATGTTAGGTTGGGTTAGGTTAGGTTATATTACGTTATTGATGTATATAAAGGTCCCACGGAGACGTGGAGGCCATCTCGCCAGGAATGTTGTCAAATATTACCGCCGAGATGATAGGTTGGGTTAGGTTAGGTTATATTACGTTATTGATATATATAAAGGTCCCACGGAGACGTAGATGCCAGCAAGCCAGGAATGTGGTCAAATATTACCGCCGAGATGTTATTTTGCGTTAGGATAGGTTATATTATGTTATTGATGTATATAAATGTACCACGGAGACGTATAGGCCAACTCGCCATGAATGTTTTCAAATATTACCGCCGAGATGTTAGGTTGGGTTAGGTTAGGTTATATTACGTTATGGATGTCTATAAAGGTCCCACGGTGACGTAGAGGCCAACTCGCCCGGAATGTTTTCAAATATTACCGCCGAGATGTTAGGTTGGGTTAGGTTAGGTTATATCACGTTATAGATGTATATAAAGGTCCCGCGGAGACGTAGAGGCCAGCAAGCCAGGAATGTGATCAAATATTACCGCCGAGATGTTAGGTTGGGTTAGGTTAGGTTATATTACGTTATTGATGTATACAAAGGTCCCACGGAGACGTATAGGCCAACTCGCCAGGAATGTTTTCAAATATTACCGCCGAGATGTTAGGTTGGTTTCGGTTATGTTATATTACGTTATTGATGTATATGAAGGACAAACCGAGACGTAGAGGCCAACTCGCCAGGAATGTTGTCAAATATTACCGCCGAGATGTTACGTTGGGTTAGGTTAGGTTATATTACGTAAATGATGTATATGAAGGTCCCACGGAGACGTAGATGCCAACAAGCCAGGAATGTCGTCAAATATTACCGCCGAGATGTTATTTTGGGTTAGGATAGGTTATATTACGTTATTGATGTATATAAAGGTCCCACGGAGACGTAGAGGCCAACTCGCCATGAATGTTTTCAAATATTACCGCCGAGATGTTAGTTTGGGTTAGGTTAGGTTATATTACGTTATAGATGTATATAAAGGTCCCGCGGAGACGTAGATGCCAACAAGCCAGGAATGTGGTCAAATATTACCGCCGAGATGTTATTTTGGGTTAGGATAGGTTATATTACGTTATTGATGTATATAAAAGTACCACGGAGACGTAGAGGCCAACTCGCCAGGAATGTTTTCAAATATTACCGCCGAGATGTTAGGTTGGGTTAGGTTAGGTTATATCACGTTATAGATGTATGTAAAGGTCCCGTGGAGACGTAGAGGCCAGCAAGCCAGGAATGTGATCAAATATTACCGCCGAGATGTTAGGTTGGGTTAGGTTATGTTATATTACGTTATTGATGTATATAAAGGTCCCACGGAGACGTGGAGGCCAACTCGCCAGGAATGTTGTCAAATATTACCGCCGAGATGTTACGTTGGGTTAGGTTAGGTTATATTACGTAATTGATGTATATAAAGGTCCCACGGAGACGTAGATGCCAACAAGCCAGGAATGTGGTCAAATATTACCGCCGAGATGTTATTTTGGGTTAGGATAGGTTATATTACGTTATTGATGTATATAAATGTACCACGGAGACGTAGATGCCAGCAAGCCAGGAATGTGTTCAAATATTACCGCCGAGGTGTTAGGTTGGGTTAGGTTAGGTTATATTACGTTATAGATGTATTTAAAGGTCCCGCGGAGACGTAGAGGCCAGCAAGCCAGGGATGTGATCAAATATTACCGCCGAGATGTTAGGTTGGGTTAGGTTAGGTTATATTACGTTATTGATGTATATAAAGGTCCAACGGAGACGTGGAGGCCAACTCGCCAGGAATGTTGTCAAATATTACCGCCGAGATGATAGGTTGGGTTAGGTTAGGTTATATTAGGTTATTGATGTATATAAAGGTCCCACGGAGACGTAGATGCCAACAAGCCAGGAATGTGGTCAAATATTACCGCCGAGATGTTATTTTGGGTTAGGATAGGTTATATTACGTTATTGATGTATATAAATGTACCACGGAGACGTAGAGGCCAAGTCGCCATGAATGTTTTCAAATATTACCGCCGAGATGTTAGGTTGGGTTAGGTTAGGTTATATTACGTTATATATGTATATAAAGGTCCCACGGAGACGTAGAGGCCAACTCGCCAGGAATGTTTTCAAATATTGCCGCTGAGATGTTAGGTAGGTTTAGGTTAGGTGATATTACGTTATAGATGTGTTTAAAGGTCCGACGGAGACGTATAGGCCAACTCGCCAGGAATGTTGTCAAATATTACCGCCGAGATGATAGGTTGGGTTAGGTTAGGTTATATTACGTTATTGATGTATATGAAGGTCAAACCGAGACGTAGAGGCCAACTCGCCAGGAATGTTGTCAAATATTACCGCCGAGAAGTTAGGTTGGGTTAGGTTAGGTTATATTACGTTATAGATGTATATAAAGGTCCCACGGAGACGTAGAGGCCAACTCGCCAGGAATGTTTTCAAATATTGCCGCCGAGATGTTAGCTTGGGTTAGGTTAGGTTATATTACGTTATGGATGTCTATAAAGGTCCCACGGTGACGTAGAGGCCAACTCGCCAGGAATGTTTTCAAATATTACCGCCGAGGTGTTAGGTTGGGTTAGGTTAGGTTATATTACGTTATAGATGTATTTAAAGGTCCCGCGGAGACGTAGAGGCCAGCAAGCCAGGAATGTGATCAAATATTACCGCCGAGATGTTAGGTTGGGTTAGGTTAGGTTATATTACGTTATTGATGTATATAAAGGTCCCACGGATACGTATAGGCCAACTCGCCGGGAATGTTGTCAAATATTACCGCCGATATGTTAGCTTGGGTTAGGTTAGATTATATTACGTTATGTATGTCTATAAAGGTCCCACGGTGACGTAGAGGCCAACTCGCCAGGAATGTTTTCAAATATTACCGCCGAGAAGTTAGGTTGGGTTAGGTTAGGTTATATCACGTTATAGATGTATATAAAGGTCCCGTGGAGACGTAGAGGCCAGCAAGCCAGGAATGTGATCAAATATTACCGCCGAGATGTTAGGTTGGGTTAGGTTAGGTTATATTACGTTATTGATGTATATAAAGGTCCCACGGAGACGTATAGGCCAACTCGCCGGGAATGTTGTCAAATATTACCGCCGATATGTTACGTTGAGTTAGGTTAGGTTATATTACGTTATTGATGTATATAAAGGTCCCACGGAGACGTGGAGGCCAACTCGCCAGGAATGTTGTCAAATATTACCGCCGAGATGATAGGTTGGGTTAGGTTAGGTTATATTACGTTATTGATGTATATAAAGGTCCCACGGAGACGTAGATGCCAGCAAGCCAGGAATGTGGTCAAATATTACCGCCGAGATGTTATTTTGGGTTAGGATAGGTTATGTAACGTTATTGACGTATATAAATGTATCACGGAGACGTAGAGGCCAAGTCGCCATGAATGTTTTCAAATATTACCGCCGAGATGTTAGGTTGGGTTAGGTTAGGTTATATTACGTTATAGATGTATATAAAGGTCCCACGGAGACGTAGAGGCCAACTCGCCAGGAATGTTTTCAAATATTGCCGCCGAGATGTTAGCTTGGGTTAGGTTAGGTTATATTACGTTATGGATGTCTATAAAGGTCCCACGGTGACGTAGAGGCCAACTCGCCAGGAATGTTTTCAAATATTACCGCCGAGGTGTTAGGTTGGGTTAGGTTAGGTTATATTACGTTATAGATGTATTTAAAGGTCCCGCGGAGACGTAGAGGCCAGCAAGCCAGGAATGTGATCAAATATTACCGCCGAGATGTTAGGTTGGGTTAGGTTAGGTTATATTACGTTATTGATGTATATAAAGGTCCCACGGATACGTATAGGCCAACTCGCCGGGAATGTTGTCAAATACTACCGCCGATATATTAGCTTGGGCTAGGTTAGATTATATTACGTTATGTATGTCTATAAAGGTCCCACGGTGACGTAGAGGCCAACTCGCCAGGAATGTTTTCAAATATTACCGCCGAGGTGTTAGGTTGGGTTAGGTTAGGTTATATTACGTTATAGATGTATTTAAAGGTCCCGCGGAGACGTAGAGGCCAGCAAGCCAGGAATGTGATCAAATATTACCGCCGAGATGTTAGGTTGGGTTAGGTTAGGTTATATTACGTTATTGATGTATATAAAGGTCCCACGGATACGTATAGGCCAACTCGCCGGGAATGTTGTCAAATACTACCGCCGATATGTTAGCTTGGGTTAGGTTAGATTATATTACGTTATGTATGTCTATAAAGGTCCCACGGTGACGTAGAGGCCAACTCGCCAGGAATGTTTTCAAATATTACCGCCGAGAAGTTAGGTTGGGTTAGGTTAGGTTATATCACGTTATAGATGTATATAAAGGTCCCGTGGAGACGTAGAGGCCAGCAAGCCAGGAATGTGATCAAATATTACCGCCGAGATGTTAGGTTGGGTTAGGTTAGGTTATATTACGTTATTGATGTATATAAAGGTCCCACGGAGACGTATAGGCCAACTCGCCGGGAATGTTGTCAAATATTACCGCCGATATGTTACGTTGAGTTAGGTTAGGTTATATTACGTAATTGATGTATATAAAGTTCCCACGGAGACGTAGATGCCAACAAGCCAGGAATGTGGTCAAATATTACCGCCGAGATGTTATTTTGGGTTAGGATAGGTTATATTACGTTATTGATGTATATAAATGTACCACGGAGACGTAGATGCCAGCAAGCCAGGAATGTGTTCAAATATTACCGCAGAGGTGTTAGGTTGGGTTAGGTTAGGTTATATTACGTTATAGATGTATTTAAAGGTTCCGCGGAGACGTAGAGGCCAGCAAGCCAGGGATGTGATCAAATATTACCGCCGAGATGTTAGGTTGGGTTAGGTTAGGTTATATTACGTTATTGATGTATATAATGGTCCCACGGAGACGTATAGGCCAACTCGCCGGGAATGTTGTCAAATATTACCGCCGATATGTTAGCTTGGGCTAGGTTAGGTTATATTACGTTATGTGTGTCTATAAAGGTCCCACGGTGACGTAGAGGCCAACTCGCCAGGAATGTTTTCAAATATTACCGCCGAGATGTTAGGTTGGGTTAGGTTAGGTTATATCACGTTATAGATGTATATAAAGGTCCCACGGAGACGTGGAGGCCATCTCGCCAGGAATGTTGTCAAATATTACCGCCGAGATGATAGGTTGGGTTAGGTTAGGTTATATTACGTTATTGATGTATATAAAGGTCCCACGGAGACGTGGAGGCCATCTCGCCAGGAATGTTGTCAAATATTACCGCCGAGATGATAGGTTGGGTTAGGTTAGGTTATATTACGTTATTGATATATATAAAGGTCCCACGGAGACGTAGATGCCAGCAAGCCAGGAATGTGGTCAAATATTACCGCCGAGATGTTATTTTGGGTTAGGATAGGTTATATTACGTTATTGATGTATATAAATGTACCACGGAGACGTATAGGCCAGCTCGCCATGAATGTTTTCAAATATTACCGCCGAGATGTTAGGTTGGGTTAGGTTAGGTTATATTACGTTATGGATGTCTATAAAGGTCCCACGGTGACGTAGAGGCCAACTCGCCAGGAATGTTTTCAAATATTACCGCCGAGATGTTAGGTTGGGTTAGGTTAGGTTATATTACGTTATAGATGTATATAAAGGTCCCACGGAGACGTAGAGGCCAACTCGCCAGGAATGTTTTCAAATATTGCCGCCGAGATGTTAGCTTGGGTTAGGTTAGGTTATATTACGTTATGGATGTCTATAAAGGTCCCACGGTGACGTAGAGGCCAACTCGCCAGGAATGTTTTCAAATATTACCGCCGAGGTGTTAGGTTGGGTTAGGTTAGGTTATATTACGTTATAGATGTATTTAAAGGTCCCGCGGAGACGTAGAGGCCAGCAAGCCAGGAATGTGATCAAATATTACCGCCGAGATGTTCAGTTGGGTTAGGTTAGGTTATATTACGTTATTGATGTATATAAAGGTCCCACGGAGACGTGGAGGCCAACTCGCCAGGAATGTTGTCAAATATTACCGCCGAGATGATAGGTTGGGTTAGGTTAGGTTATATTACGTTATGTATGTCTATAAAGGTCCCACGGTGACGTAGAGGCCAACTCGCCAGGAATGTTTTCAAATATTACCGCCGAGATGTTAGGTTGGGTTAGGTTAGGTTATATCACGTTATAGATGTATATAAAGGTCCCGTGGAGGCGTAGAGGCCAGCAAGCCAGGAATGTGATCAAATATTACCGCCGAGATGTTAGGTTGGGTTAGGTTAGGTTATATTACGTTATTGATGTATATAAATGTACCACGGAGACGTGGAGGCCATCTCGACAGGAATGTTGTCAAATATTACCGCCGAGATGTTAGGTTGGGTTAGGTTAGGTTATATTACGTTATGGATGTCTATAAAGGTCCCACGGTGACGTAGAGGCCAACTCGCCAGGAATGTTTTCAAATATTACCGCCGAGATGTTAGGTTGGGTTAGGTTAGGTTATATCACGTTATAGATGTATATAAAGGTCCCGCGGAGACGTAGAGGCCAGCAAGCCAGGAATGTGATCAAATATTACCGCCGAGATGTTAGGTTGGGTTAGGTTAGGTTATATTACGTTATTGATGTATACAAAGGTCCCACGGAGACGTATAGGCCAACTCGCTGGGAATGTTGTCAAATATTACCGCCGAGATGTTAGCTTGGGTTAGGTTAGGTTATATTACGTTATGGATGTCTATAAAGGTCCCACGGAGACGTAGATGCCAGCAAGCCAGGAATGTGGTCAAATATTACCGCCGAGATGTTATTTTGGGTTAGGATAGGTTATATTACGTTATTGATGTATATAAATGTACCACGGAGACGTATAGGCCAACTCGCCATGAATGTTTTCAGATATTACCGCCGAGATGTTAGGTTGGGTTCGGTTAGGTTATATTACGTTATGGATGTCTATAAAGGTCCCACGGTGACGTAGAAGCCAACTCGCCAGGAATGTTTTCAAATATTACCGCCGAGATGTTAGGTTGGGTTAGGTTAGGTTATATCACGTTATAGATGTATATAAAGGTCCCGCGGAGACGTAGAGGCCAGCAAGCCAGGAATGTGATCAAATATTACCGCCGAGATGTTAGGTTGGGTTAGGTTAGGTTATATTACGTTATTGATGTATATAAAGGTCCCACGGAGACGTGGAGGCCAACTCGCCAGGAATGTTGTCAAATATTACCGCCGAGATGATAGGTTGGGTTAGGTTAGGTTATATTACGTTATTGATGTATATAAAGGTCCCACGGAGACGTAGATGCCAGCAAGCCAGGAATGTGGTCAAATATTACCGCCGAGATGTTATTTTGGGTTAGGATAGGTTATATAACGTTATTGATGTATATAAATGTACCACGGAGACGTAGAGGCCAAGTCGCCATGAATGTTTTCAAATATTACCGCCGAGATGTTAGGTTGGGTTAGGTTAGGTTATATCACGTTATTGATGTATATAAAGGTCCCACGGAGACGTGGAGGCCATCTCGCCAGGAATGTTGTCAAATATTACCGCCGAGATGATAGGTTGGGTTAGGTTAGGTTATATTACGTTATTGATATATATAAAGGTCCCACGGAGACGTAGATGCCAGCAAGCCAGGAATGTGGTCAAATATTACCGCCGAGATGTTATTTTGGGTTAGGATAGGTTATATTACGTTATTGATGTATATAAATGTACCACGGAGACGTATAGGCCAGCTCGAAATGAATGTTTTCAAATATTACCGCCGAGATGTTAGGTTGGGTTAGGTTAGGTTATATTACGTTATGGATGTCTATAAAGGTCCCACGGTGACGTAGAGGCCAACTCGCCAGGAATGTTTTCAAATATTACCGCCGAGATGTTAGGTTGGGTTAGGTTAGGTTATATCACGTTATAGATGTATATAAAGGTCCCGCGGAGACGTAGAGGCCAGCAAGCCAGGAATGTGATCAAATATTACCGCCGAGATGTTAGGTTGGGTTAGGTTAGGTTATATTACGTTATTGATGTATACAAAGGTCCCACGGAGACGTATAGGCCAACTCGCTGGGAATGTTGTCAAATATTACCGCCGAGATGTTAGCTTGGGTTAGGTTAGGTTATATTACGTTATGGATGTCTATAAAGGTCCCACGGAGACGTAGATGCCAGCAAGCCAGGAATGTGGTCAAATATTACCGCCGAGATGTTATTTTGGGTTAGGATAGGTTATGTTACGTTATTGATGTATACAAAGGTCCCACGGAGACGTATAGGCCAACTCGCCGGGAATGTTGTCAAATATTACCGCCGAGATGTTAGCTTGGGTTAGGTTAGGTTATATTACGTTATGGATGTCTATAAAGGTCCCACGGAGACGTAGATGCCAGCAAGCCAGGAATGTGGTCAAATATTACCGCCGAGATGTTATTTTGGGTTAGGATAGGTTATATTACGTTATTGATGTATATAAATGTACCACGGAGACGTATAGGCCAACTCGCCATGAATGTTTTCGAATATTACCGCCGAGATGTTAGGTTGGGTTAGGTTAGGTTATATTACGTTATGGATGTCTAGAAAGGTCCCACGGTGACGTAGAGGCCAACTCGCCAGGAATGTTTTCAAATATTACCGCCGAGATGTTAGGTTGGGTTAGGTTAGGTTATATCACGTTATAGATGTATATAAAGGTCCCGCGGAGACGTAGAGGCCAGCAAGCCAGGAATGTGATCAAATATTACCGCCGAGATATTAGGTTGGGTTAGGTTAGGTTATATTACGTTATTGATGTATATAAAGGTCCCACGGAGACGTGGAGGCCAACTCGCCAGGAATGTTGTCAAATATTACCGCCGAGATGATAGGTTGGGTTAGGTTAGGTTATATTACGTTATTGATGTATATAAAGGTCCCACGGAGACGTAGATGCCAGCAAGCCAGGAATGTGGTCAAATATTACCGCCGAGATGTTATTTTGGGTTAGGATAGGTTATATAACGTTATTGATGTATATAAATGTACCACGGAGACGTAGAGGCCAAGTCGCCATGAATGTTTTCAAATATTACCGCCGAGATGTTAGGTTGGGTTAGGTTAGGTTATATTACGTTATAGATGTATATAAAGGTCCCACGGAGACGTAGAGGCCAACTCGCCAGGAATGTTTTCAAATATTACCGCCGAGATGTTAGGTTGGGTTAGGTTAGGTTATATCACGTTATAGATGTATATAAAGGTCCCGTGGAGACGTAGAGGCCAGCAAGCCAGAAATGTGATCAAATATTACCGCCGAGATGTTAGGTTGGGTTAGGTTAGGTTATATTACGTTATGGATGTCTATAAAGGTCCCACGGTGACGTAGAGGCCAACTCGCCAGGAATGTTTTCAAATATTACCGCCGAGATGTTAGGTTGGGTTAGGTTAGGTTATATCACGTTATAGATGTATATAAAGGTCCCGCGGAGACGTAGAGGCCAGCAAGCCAGGAATGTGATCAAATATTACCGCCGAGATGTTAGATTGGGTTAGGTTAGGTTATATTACGTTATTGATGTATACAAAGGTCCCACGGAGACGTATAGGCCAACTCGCTGGGAATGTTGTCAAATATTACCGCCGAGATGTTAGGTTGGGTTAGGATAGGTTATATTACGTTATTGATGTATATAAAGGTCCCACGGAGACGTAGAGGCCAACAAGCCAGGAATGTGTTCAAATATTACCGCCGAGATGTTAGGTTGGTTTAGGTTATGTTATATTACGTTATAGATGTATATAAAGTTCCCACGGAGACGTAGATGCCAACAAGCCAGGAATGTGATCAAATATTACCGCCGACATGATAGGTTGGGTTAGGTTAGGTTATATTACTTTATTGATATATATGAAGGTCAAACCGAGACGTAGCGGCCAACTCGCCAGGAATGTTGTCAAATATTACCGCCGAGATGATAGGTTGGGTTAGGTTAGGTTATATTACGTTATTGATGTATATAAAGGTCCCACGGAGACGTAGATGCCAGCAAGCCAGGAATGTGGTCAAATATTACCGCCGAGATGTTATTTTGGGTTAGGATAGGTTATATTACGTTATTGATGTATATAAATGTACCACGGAGACGTATAGGCCAACTCGCCATGAATGTTTTCGAATATTACCGCCGAGATGTTAGGTTGGGTTAGGTTAGGTTATATTACGTTATGGATGTCTAGAAAGGTCCCACGGTGACGTAGAGGCCAACTCGCCAGGAATGTTTTCAAATATTACCGCCGAGATGTTAGGTTGGGTTAGGTTAGGTTATATCACGTTATAGATGTATATAAAGGTCCCGCGGAGACGTAGAGGCCAGCAAGCCAGGAATGTGATCAAATATTACCGCCGAGATATTAGGTTGGGTTAGGTTAGGTTATATTACGTTATTGATGTATACAAAGGTCCCACGGAGACGTATAGGCCAACTCGCCGGGAATGTTGTCAAATATTACCGCCGAGATGTTAGCTTGGGTTAGGTTAGGTTATATTACGTTATGGATGTCTATAAAGGTCCCACGGAGACGTAGATGCCAGCAAGCCAGGAATGTGGTCAAATATTACCGCCGAGATGTTATTTTGGGTTAGGATAGGTTATATTACGTTATTGATGTATATAAATGTACCACGGAGACGTATAGGCCAACTCGCCATGAATGTTTTCGAATATTACCGCCGAGATGTTAGGTTGGGTTAGGTTAGGTTATATTACGTTATGGATGTCTAGAAAGGTCCCACGGTGACGTAGAGGCCAACTCGCCAGGAATGTTTTCAAATATTACCGCCGAGATGTTAGGTTGGGTTAGGTTAGGTTATATCACGTTATAGATGTATATAAAGGTCCCGCGGAGACGTAGAGGCCAGCAAGCCAGGAATGTGATCAAATATTACCGCCGAGATATTAGGTTGGGTTAGGTTAGGTTATATTACGTTATTGATGTATATAAAGGTCCCACGGAGACGTGGAGGCCAACTCGCCAGGAATGTTGTCAAATATTACCGCCGAGATGATAGGTTGGGTTAGGTTAGGTTATATTACGTTATTGATGTATATAAAGGTCCCACGGAGACGTAGATGCCAGCAAGCCAGGAATGTGGTCAAATATTACCGCCGAGATGTTATTTTGGGTTAGGATAGGTTATATAACGTTATTGATGTATATAAATGTACCACGGAGACGTAGAGGCCAAGTCGCCATGAATGTTTTCAAATATTACCGCCGAGATGTTAGGTTGGGTTAGGTTAGGTTATATTACGTTATAGATGTATATAAAGGTCCCACGGAGACGTAGAGGCCAACTCGCCAGGAATGTTTTCAAATATTACCGCCGAGATGTTAGGTTGGGTTAGGTTAGGTTATATCACGTTATAGATGTATATAAAGGTCCCGTGGAGACGTAGAGGCCAGCAAGCCAGAAATGTGATCAAATATTACCGCCGAGATGTTAGGTTGGGTTAGGTTAGGTTATATTACGTTATGGATGTCTATAAAGGTCCCACGGTGACGTAGAGGCCAACTCGCCAGGAATGTTTTCAAATATTACCGCCGAGATGTTAGGTTGGGTTAGGTTAGGTTATATCACGTTATAGATGTATATAAAGGTCCCGCGGAGACGTAGAGGCCAGCAAGCCAGGAATGTGATCAAATATTACCGCCGAGATGTTAGATTGGGTTAGGTTAGGTTATATTACGTTATTGATGTATACAAAGGTCCCACGGAGACGTATAGGCCAACTCGCTGGGAATGTTGTCAAATATTACCGCCGAGATGTTAGGTTGGGTTAGGATAGGTTATATTACGTTATTGATGTATACAAAGGTCCCACGGAGACGTATAGGCCAACTCGCCGGGAATGTTGTCATATATTACCGCCGAGATGTTAGCTTGGGTTAGGTTAGGTTATATTACGTTATGGATGTCTATAAAGGTCCCACGGTGACGTAGAGGCCAACTCGCCAGGAATGTTTTCAAATATTACCGCCGAGATGTTAGGTTGGGTTAGGTTAGGTTATATTACGTTATAGATGTATATAAAGGTCCCACGGAGACGTAGAGGCCAACAAGCCAGGAATGTGTTCAAATATTACCGCCGAGATGTTAGGTTGGTTTAGGTTATGTTATATTACGTTATAGATGTATATAAAGTTCCCACGGAGACGTAGATGCCAACAAGCCAGGAATGTGATCAAATATTACCGCCGACATGATAGGTTGGGTTAGGTTAGGTTATATTACTTTATTGATATATATGAAGGTCAAACCGAGACGTAGCGGCCAACTCGCCAGGAATGTTGTCAAATATTACCGCCGAGATGATAGGTTGGGTTAGGTTAGGTTATATTACGTTATTGATGTATATAAAGGTCCCACGGAGACGTAGATGCCAGCAAGCCAGGAATGTGGTCAAATATTACCGCCGAGATGTTATTTTGGGTTAGGATAGGTTATATTACGTTATTGATGTATATAAATGTACCACGGAGACGTATAGGCCAACTCGCCATGAAT
Source organism: Xylocopa violacea (assembly GCA_963969225.1). Taxonomy (NCBI): domain Eukaryota; kingdom Metazoa; phylum Arthropoda; class Insecta; order Hymenoptera; family Apidae; genus Xylocopa; species Xylocopa violacea. Next base: position 6,291,004 of record CAXAJV010000977.1, read on the forward strand.
GTTTTCGAATATTACCGCCGAGATGTTAGGTTGGGTTAGGTTAGGTTATATTACGTTATGGATGTCTAGAAAGGTCCCACGGTGACGTAGAGGCCAACTCGCCAGGAATGTTTTCAAATATTACCGCCGAGATGTTAGGTTGGGTTAGGTTAGGTTATATCACGTTATAGATGTATATAAAGGTCCCGCGGAGACGTAGAGGCCAGCAAGCCAGGAATGTGATCAAATATTACCGCCGAGATATTAGGTTGGGTTAGGTTAGGTTATATTACGTTATTGATGTATACAAAGGTCCCACGGAGACGTATAGGCCAACTCGCCGGGAATGTTGTCAAATATTACCGCCGAGATGTTAGCTTGGGTTAGGTTAGGTTATATTACGTTATGGATGTCTATAAAGGTCCCACGGAGACGTAGATGCCAGCAAGCCAGGAATGTGGTCAAATATTACCGCCGAGATGTTATTTTGGGTTAGGATAGGTTATATTACGTTATTGATGTATATAAATGTACCACGGAGACGTATAGGCCAACTCGCCATGAATGTTTTCGAATATTACCGCCGAGATGTTAGGTTGGGTTAGGTTAGGTTATATTACGTTATGGATGTCTAGAAAGGTCCCACGGTGACGTAGAGGCCAACTCGCCAGGAATGTTTTCAAATATTACCGCCGAGATGTTAGGTTGGGTTAGGTTAGGTTATATCACGTTATAGATGTATATAAAGGTCCCGCGGAGACGTAGAGGCCAGCAAGCCAGGAATGTGATCAAATATTACCGCCGAGATATTAGGTTGGGTTAGGTTAGGTTATATTACGTTATTGATGTATATAAAGGTCCCACGGAGACGTGGAGGCCAACTCGCCAGGAATGTTGTCAAATATTACCGCCGAGATGATAGGTTGGGTTAGGTTAGGTTATATTACGTTATTGATGTATATAAAGGTCCCACGGAGACGTAGATGCCAGCAAGCCAGGAATGTGGTCAAATATTACCGCCGAGATGTTATTTTGGGTTAGGATAGGTTATATAACGTTATTGATGTATATAAATGTACCACGGAGACGTAGAGGCCAAGTCGCCATGAATGTTTTCAAATATTACCGCCGAGATGTTAGGTTGGGTTAGGTTAGGTTATATTACGTTATAGATGTATATAAAGGTCCCACGGAGACGTAGAGGCCAACTCGCCAGGAATGTTTTCAAATATTACCGCCGAGATGTTAGGTTGGGTTAGGTTAGGTTATATCACGTTATAGATGTATATAAAGGTCCCGTGGAGACGTAGAGGCCAGCAAGCCAGAAATGTGATCAAATATTACCGCCGAGATGTTAGGTTGGGTTAGGTTAGGTTATATTACGTTATGGATGTCTATAAAGGTCCCACGGTGACGTAGAGGCCAACTCGCCAGGAATGTTTTCAAATATTACCGCCGAGATGTTAGGTTGGGTTAGGTTAGGTTATATCACGTTATAGATGTATATAAAGGTCCCGCGGAGACGTAGAGGCCAGCAAGCCAGGAATGTGATCAAATATTACCGCCGAGATGTTAGATTGGGTTAGGTTAGGTTATATTACGTTATTGATGTATACAAAGGTCCCACGGAGACGTATAGGCCAACTCGCTGGGAATGTTGTCAAATATTACCGCCGAGATGTTAGGTTGGGTTAGGATAGGTTATATTACGTTATTGATGTATACAAAGGTCCCACGGAGACGTATAGGCCAACTCGCCGGGAATGTTGTCATATATTACCGCCGAGATGTTAGCTTGGGTTAGGTTAGGTTATATTACGTTATGGATGTCTATAAAGGTCCCACGGTGACGTAGAGGCCAACTCGCCAGGAATGTTTTCAAATATTACCGCCGAGATGTTAGGTTGGGTTAGGTTAGGTTATATTACGTTATAGATGTATATAAAGGTCCCACGGAGACGTAGAGGCCAACAAGCCAGGAATGTGTTCAAATATTACCGCCGAGATGTTAGGTTGGTTTAGGTTATGTTATATTACGTTATAGATGTATATAAAGTTCCCACGGAGACGTAGATGCCAACAAGCCAGGAATGTGATCAAATATTACCGCCGACATGATAGGTTGGGTTAGGTTAGGTTATATTACTTTATTGATATATATGAAGGTCAAACCGAGACGTAGCGGCCAACTCGCCAGGAATGTTGTCAAATATTACCGCCGAGATGATAGGTTGGGTTAGGTTAGGTTATATTACGTTATTGATGTATATAAAGGTCCCACGGAGACGTAGATGCCAGCAAGCCAGGAATGTGGTCAAATATTACCGCCGAGATGTTATTTTGGGTTAGGATAGGTTATATTACGTTATTGATGTATATAAATGTACCACGGAGACGTATAGGCCAACTCGCCATGAATGTTTTCGAATATTACCGCCGAGATGTTAGGTTGGGTTAGGTTAGGTTATATTACGTTATGGATGTCTAGAAAGGTCCCACGGTGACGTAGAGGCCAACTCGCCAGGAATGTTTTCAAATATTACCGCCGAGATGTTAGGTTGGGTTAGGTTAGGTTATATCACGTTATAGATGTATATAAAGGTCCCGCGGAGACGTAGAGGCCAGCAAGCCAGGAATGTGATCAAATATTACCGCCGAGATATTAGGTTGGGTTAGGTTAGGTTATATTACGTTATTGATGTATATAAAGGTCCCACGGAGACGTGGAGGCCAACTCGCCAGGAATGTTGTCAAATATTACCGCCGAGATGATAGGTTGGGTTAGGTTAGGTTATATTACGTTATTGATGTATATAAAGGTCCCACGGAGACGTAGATGCCAGCAAGCCAGGAATGTGGTCAAATATTACCGCCGAGATGTTATTTTGGGTTAGGATAGGTTATATAACGTTATTGATGTATATAAATGTACCACGGAGACGTAGAGGCCAAGTCGCCATGAATGTTTTCAAATATTACCGCCGAGATGTTAGGTTGGGTTAGGTTAGGTTATATTACGTTATAGATGTATATAAAGGTCCCACGGAGACGTAGAGGCCAACTCGCCAGGAATGTTTTCAAATATTACCGCCGAGATGTTAGGTTGGGTTAGGTTAGGTTATATCACGTTATAGATGTATATAAAGGTCCCGTGGAGACGTAGAGGCCAGCAAGCCAGAAATGTGATCAAATATTACCGCCGAGATGTTAGGTTGGGTTAGGTTAGGTTATATTACGTTATGGATGTCTATAAAGGTCCCACGGTGACGTAGAGGCCAACTCGCCAGGAATGTTTTCAAATATTACCGCCGAGATGTTAGGTTGGGTTAGGTTAGGTTATATCACGTTATAGATGTATATAAAGGTCCCGCGGAGACGTAGAGGCCAGCAAGCCAGGAATGTGATCAAATATTACCGCCGAGATGTTAGATTGGGTTAGGTTAGGTTATATTACGTTATTGATGTATACAAAGGTCCCACGGAGACGTATAGGCCAACTCGCTGGGAATGTTGTCAAATATTACCGCCGAGATGTTAGGTTGGGTTAGGATAGGTTATATTACGTTATTGATGTATACAAAGGTCCCACGGAGACGTATAGGCCAACTCGCCGGGAATGTTGTCATATATTACCGCCGAGATGTTAGCTTGGGTTAGGTTAGGTTATATTACGTTATGGATGTCTATAAAGGTCCCACGGTGACGTAGAGGCCAACTCGCCAGGAATGTTTTCAAATATTACCGCCGAGATGTTAGGTTGGGTTAGGTTAGGTTATATTACGTTATAGATGTATATAAAGGTCCCACGGAGACGTAGAGGCCAACAAGCCAGGAATGTGTTCAAATATTACCGCCGAGATGTTAGGTTGGTTTAGGTTATGTTATATTACGTTATAGATGTATATAAAGTTCCCACGGAGACGTAGATGCCAACAAGCCAGGAATGTGATCAAATATTACCGCCGACATGATAGGTTGGGTTAGGTTAGGTTATATTACTTTATTGATATATATGAAGGTCAAACCGAGACGTAGCGGCCAACTCGCCAGTAATGTTGTCAAATATTACCGCCGAGATGTTAGGTTGGTTTCGGTTATGTTATATTACGTTATTGATGTATATGAAGGACAAACCGAGACGTAGAGGCCAACTCGCCAGGAATGTTGTCAAATATTACCGCCGAGATGTTACGTTGGGTTAGGTTAGGTTATATTACGTAAATGATGTATATAAAGGTTCCACGGAGACGTAGATGCCAACAAGCCAGGAATGTGGTCAAATATTACCGCCGAGATGTTATTTGGGGTTAGGATAGGTTATATTACGTTATTGATGTATATAAAGGTCCCACGGAGACGTAGAGGCCAACTCGCCATGAATGTTTTCAAATTTTACTGCCGAGATGTTAGGTTGGGTTAGGTTAGGTTATATTACGTTATAGATGTATATAAAGGTCCCGCGGAGACGTAGATGCCAACAAGCCAGGAATGTGGTCAAACATTACCGCCGAGATGTTATTTTGGGTTAGGATAGGTTATATTACGTTATTGATGTATATAAATGTACCACGGAGACGTAGAGGCCAACTCGCCAGGAATGTTGTCAAATATTATCGCCGAGATGTTACGTTGGGTTAGGTTAAGTTATATTACGTTATGGATGTCTATAAAGGTCCCACGGTGACGTAGAGGCCAACTCGCAGGGAATGTTTTCAAATATTACCGCCGAGATGTTAGGTTGGGTTAGGTTAGGTTATATCACGTTATAGATGTATATAAAGGTCCCGCGGAGACGTAGAGGCCAGCAAGCCAGGAATGTGATCAAATATTACCGCCGAGATGTTAGGTTGGGTTAGGTTAGGTTATATTACGTTATTGATGTATATAAAGGTCCCACGGAGACGTGGAGGCCATCTCGCCAGGAATGTTGTCAAATATTACCGCCGAGATGATAGGTTGGGTTAGGTTAGGTTATATTACGTTATGGATGTCTATAAAGGTCCCACGGTGACGTAGAGGCCAACTCGACAGGAATGTTTTCAAATATTACCGCCGAGATGTTAGGTTGGGTTAGGTTAGGTTATATCACGTTATAGATGTATATAAAGGTCCCGCGGAGACGTAGAGGCCAGCAAGCCAGGAATGTGATCAAATATTACCGCCGAGATGTTAGGTTGGGTTAGGTTAGGTTATATTACGTTATTGATGTATATAAAGGTCCCACGGAGACGTAGAGGCCAACTCGCCAGGAATGTTGTCAAATATTACCGCTGAGATGTTAGGTTGGGTTAGGTTAGGTTATATTACGTAATTGATGTATATAAAGGTCCCACGGAGACGTAGATGCCAACAAGCCAGGAATGTGGTCAAATATTACCGCCGAGATGTTATTTTGAGTTAGGATAGGTTATATTACGTTATTGATGTATATAAATGTACCACGGAGACGTAGATGCCAGCAAGCCAGGAATGTGTTCAAATATTACCGCCGAGGTGTTAGGTTGGGTTAGGTTAGGTTATATTACGTTAAAGATGTATTTAAAGGTCCCGCGGAGACGTAGAGGCCAGCAAGCCAGGGATGTGATCAAATATTACCGCCAAGATGTTAGGTTGGGTTAGGTTAGGTTATATTACGTTATTGATGTATACAAAGGTCCCACGGAGACGTATAGGCCAACTCGCCGGGAATGTTGTCAAATATTACCGCCGAGATGTTAGGTTGGGTTAGGTTAGGTTATATCACGTTATAGATGTATATAAAGGTCCCGCGGAGACGTAGAGGCCAGCAAGCCAGGAATGTGATCAAATATTACCGCCGAGATGTTAGGTTGGGTTAGGTTAGGTTATATTACGTTCTTGATGTATATAAAGGTCCCACGGAGACGTGGAGGCCAACTCGCCAGGAATGTTGTCAAATATTACCGCCGAGATGATAGGTTGGGTTAGGTTAGGTTATATTACGTTCTTGATGTATATAAAGGTCCCACGGAGACGTGGAGGCCAACTCGCCAGGAATGTTGTCAAATATTACCGCCGAGATGATAGGTTGGGTTAGGTTAGGTTATATTACGTTATTGATGTATATAAAGGTCCCACGGAGACGTAGATGCCAGCAAGCCAGGAATGTGGTCAAATATTACCGCCGAGATGTTATTTTGGGTTAGGATAAGTTATATTACGTTATTGATGTATATAAATGTACCACGGAGACGTAGAGGCCAACTCGCCATGAATGTTTTCAAATATTACCGCCGAGATGTTAGGTTGGGTTAGGTTCGGTTATATTACGTTATAGATGTATATAAAGGTCCCACGGAGACGTAGAGGCCAACTCGCCAGGAATGTTGTCAAATATTACCGCCGAGATGTTAGGTTGGGTTAGGTTAGGTTATATTACGTAATTGATGTATATAAAGGTCCCACGGAGACGTATATGCCAACAAGCCAGGAATGTGGTCAAATATTACCGCCGAGATGTTATTTTGGGTTAGGATAGGCTATTACGTTATTGATGTATATAAAGGTCCCGCGGAGACGTAGATGCCAAAAAGCCAGGAATGTGGTCAAATATTACCGCCGAGATGTTATTTTGGGTTAGGATAGGTTATATTACGTTATTGATGTATATAAAGGTTCCGCGGAGACGTAGAGGCCAGCAAGCCAGGAATGTGATCAAATATTACCGCCGAGATGTTCAGTTGGGTTAGGTTAGGTTATATTACGTTATTGATGTATATAAAGGTCCCACGGAGACGTGGAGGCCAACTCGCCAGGAATGTTGTCAAATATTACCGCCGAGATGATAGGTTGGGTTAGGTTAGGTTATATTACGTTATTGATGTATATAAAGGTCCCACGGAGACGTAGATGCCAGCAAGCCAGGAATGTGGTCAAATATTACCGCCGAGATGTTACGTTGGGTTAGGTTAGGTTATATTACGTTATAGATGTATATAAAGGTCCCGCGGAGACGTAGATGCCAACAAGCCAGGAATGTGGTCAAATATTACCGCCGAGATGTTATTTTGGGTTAGGATAGGTTATATTACGTTATTGATGTATATAAATGTACCACGGAGACGTAGAGGCCAACTCGCCAGGAATGTTGTCAAATATTATCGCCGAGATGTTACGTTGGGTTAGGTTAAGTTATATTACGTTATGGATGTCTATAAAGGTCCCACGGTGACGTAGAGGCCACCTCGCCAGGAATGTTTTCAAATATTACCGCCGAGATGTTAGGTTGGGTTAGGTTAGGTTATATCACGTTATAGATGTATATAAAGGTCCCGCGGAGACGTAGAGGCCAACTCGCCAGGAATGTTTTCAAATATTACCGCCGAGATGTTAGGTTGGGTTAGGTTAGGTTATATCACGTTATAGATGTATATAAAGGTCCCGCGGAGACGTAGAGGCCAGCAAGCCAGGAATGTGATCAGATATTACCGCCGAGATGTTAGGTTGGGTTAGGTTAGGTTATATTACGTTATTGATGTATATAAAGGTCCCACGGAGACGTAGATGCCAACAAGCCAGGAATGTGGTCAAATATTACCGCCGAGATGTTATTTTGGGTTAGGATAGGTTATATTACGTTATTGATGTATATAAATGTACCACGGAGACGTAGATGCCAGCAAGCCAGGAATGTGTTCAAATATTACCGCCGAGGTGTTAGGTTGGGTTAGGTTAGGTTATATTACGTTAAAGATGTATTTAAAGGTCCCGCGGAGACGTAGAGGCCAGCAAGCCAGGGATGTGGTCAAATATTACCGCCAAGATGTTAGGTTGGGTTAGGTTATGTTATATTACGTTATTGATGTATACAAAGGTCCCACGGAGACGTATAGGCCAACTCGCCGGGAATGTTGTCAAATATTACCGCCGAGATGTTAGCTTGGGTTAGGTTAGGTTATATTACGTTATGGATGTCTATAAAGGTCCCACGGTGACGTAGAGGCCAACTCGCCAGGAATGTTTTCAAATATTACCACCGAGATGTTAGGTTGGGTTAGGTTAGGTTATATCACGTTATAGATGTATATAAAGGTCCCGCGGAGACGTAGAGGCCAGCAAGCCAGGAATGTGATCAAATATTACCGCCGAGATGTTAGATTGGGTTAGGTTAGGTTATATTACGTTCTTGATGTATATAAAGGTCCCACGGAGACGTGGAGGCCAACTCGCCAGGAATGTTGTCAAATATTACCGCCGAGATGATAGGTTGGGTTAGGTTAGGTTATATTACGTTCTTGATGTATATAAAGGTCCCACGGAGACGTGGAGGCCAACTCGCCAGGAATGTTGTCAAATATTACCGCCGAGATGATAGGTTGGGTTAGGTTAGGTTATATTACGTTATTGATGTATATAAAGGTCCCACGGAGACGTAGATGCCAGCAAGCCAGGAATGTGGTCAAATATTACCGCCGAGATGTTATTTTGGGTTAGGATAAGTTATATTACGTTATTGATGTATATAAATGTACCACGGAGACGTAGAGGCCAACTCGCCATGAATGTTTTCAAATATTACCGCCGAGATGTTAGGTTGGGTTAGGTTCGGTTATATTACGTTATAGATGTATATAAAGGTCCCACGGAGACGTAGAGGCCAACTCGCCAGGAATGTTGTCAAATATTACCGCCGAAATGTTAGGTTGGGTTAGGTTAGGTTATATTACGTAATTGATGTATATAAAGGTCCCACGGAGACGTATATGCCAACAAGCCAGGAATGTGGTCAAATATTACCGCCGAGATGTTATTTTGGGTTAGGATAGGCTATTACGTTATTGATGTATATAAAGGTCCCGCGGAGACGTAGATGCCAAAAAGCCAGGAATGTGGTCAAATATTACCGCCGAGATGTTATTTTGGGTTAGGATAGGTTATATTACGTTATTGATGTATATAAAGGTCCCGCGGAGACGTAGAGGCCAGCAAGCCAGGAATGTGATCAAATATTACCGCCGAGATGTTCAGTTGGGTTGGGTTAGGTTATATTACGTTATTGATGTATATAAAGGTCCCACGGAGACGTGGAGGCCAACTCGCCAGGAATGTTTTCAAATATTACCGCCGAGATGTTAGGTTGGGTTAGGTTAGGTTATATCACGTTATAGATGTATATAAAGGTCCCACGGAGACGTAGAGGCCAGCAAGCCAGGAATGTGATCAGATATTACCGCCGAGATGTTAGGTTGGGTTAGGTTAGGTTATATTACGTTATTGATGTATATAAAGGTCCCACGGAGACGTAGATGCCAACAAGCCAGGAATGTGGTCAAATATTACCGCCGAGATGTTATTTTGGGTTAGGATAGGTTATATTACGTTATTGATGTATATAAATGTACCACGGAGACGTAGATGCCAGCAAGCCAGGAATGTGTTCAAATATTACCGCCGAGGTGTTAGGTTGGGTTAGGTTAGGTTATATTACGTTAAAGATGTATTTAAAGGTCCCGCGGAGACGTAGAGGCCAGCAAGCCAGGGATGTGGTCAAATATTACCGCCAAGATGTTAGGTTGGGTTAGGTTAGGTTATATTACGTTATTGATGTATACAAAGGTCCCACGGAGACGTATAGGCCAACTCTCCGGGAATGTTGTCAAATATTACCGCCGAGATGTTAGCTTGGGTTAGGTTAGGTTATATTACGTTATGGATGTCTATAAAGGTCCCACGGTGACGTAGAGGCCAACTCGCCAGGAATGTTTTCAAATATTACCACCGAGATGTTAGGTTGGGTTAGGTTAGGTTATATCACGTTATAGATGTATATAAAGGTCCCGCGGAGACGTAGAGGCCAGCAAGCCAGGAATGTGATCAAATATTACCGCCGAGATGTTAGATTGGGTTAGGTTAGGTTATATTACGTTCTTGATGTATATAAAGGTCCCACGGAGACGTGGAGGCCAACTCGCCAGGAATGTTGTCAAATATTACCGCCGAGATGATAGGTTGGGTTAGGTTAGGTTATATTACGTTCTTGATGTATATAAAGGTCCCACGGAGACGTGGAGGCCAACTCGCCAGGAATGTTGTCAAATATTACCGCCGAGATGATAGGTTGGGTTAGGTTAGTTTATATTACGTTATTGATGTATATAAAGGTCCCACGGAGACGTAGATGCCAGCAAGCCAGGAATGTGGTCAAATATTACCGCCGAGATGTTATTTTGGGTTAGGATAGGGTATATTACGTTATTGATGTATATAAATGTACCACGGAGACGTAGAGGCCAACTCGCCATGAATGTTTTCAAATATTACCGCCGAGATGTTAGGTTGGGTTAGGTTCGGTTATATTACGTTATAGATGTATATAAAGGTCCCACGGAGACGTAGAGGCCAACTCGCCAGGAATGTTGTCAAATATTACCGCCGAGATGTTAGGTTGGGTTAGGTTAGGTTATATTACGTAATTGATGTATATAAAGGTCCCACGGAGACGTATATGCCAACAAGCCAGGAATGTGGTCAAATATTACCGCCGAGATGTTATTTTGGGTTAGGATAGGCTATTACGTTATTGATGTATATAAAGGTCCCGCGGAGACGTAGATGCCAAAAAGCCAGGAATGTGGTCAAATATTACCGCCGAGATGTTATTTTGGGTTAGGATAGGTTATATTACGTTATTGATGTATATAAAGGTCCCGCGGAGACGTAGAGGCCAGCAAGCCAGGAATGTGATCAAATATTACCGCCGAGATGTTCAGTTGGGTTAGGTTAGGTTATATTACGTTATAGATGTATATAAAGGTCCCGCGGAGACGTAGATGCCAACAAGCCAGGAATGTGGTCAAATATTACAGCCGAGATGTTATTTTGGTTTAGGATAGGTTATATTACGTTATTGATGTATATAAATGTACCACGGAGACGTAGAGGCCAACTCGCCAGGAATGTTGTCAAATATTATCGCCGAGATGTTACGTTGGGTTAGGTTAAGTTATATTACGTTATGGATGTCTATAAAGGTCCCACGGTGACGTAGAGGCCAACTCGCCAGGAATGTTTTCAAATATTACCGCCGAGATGTTAGGTTGGGTTAGGTTAGGTTATATCACGTTATAGATGTATATAAAGGTCCCGCGGAGACGTAGAGGCCAGCAAGCCAGGAATGTGATCAAAAATGACCGCCGAGATGTTAGGTTGGGTTAGGTTAGGTTATATTACGTTATTGATGTATATAAAGGTCCCACGGGGACGTGGAGGCCATCTCGCCAGGAATGTTGTCAAATATTACCGCCGAGATGTTACGTTGAGTTAGGTTAGGTTATATTACGTAATTGATGTATATAAAGGTCCCACGGAGACGTAGATGCCAACAAGCCAGGAATGTGGTCAAATATTACCGCCGAGGTGTTATTTTGGGTTAGGATAGGTTATATTACGTTATTGATGTATATAAATGTACCACGGAGACGTAGATGCCAGCAAGCCAGGAATGTGTTCAAATATTACCGCCGAGGTGTTAGGTTGGGTTAGGTTAGGTTATATTACGTTATGGATGTCTATAAAGGGCCCACGGTGACGTAGAGGCCAACTCGCCAGGAATGTTTTCAAATATTACCACCGAGATGTTAGGTTGGGTTAGGTTAGGTTATATCACGTTATAGATGTATATAAAGGTCCCGCGGAGACGTAGAGGCCAGCAAGCCAGGAATGTGATCAAATATTACCGCCGAGATGTTAGGTTGGGTTAGATTAGGTTATATTACGTTCTTGATGTATATAAAGGTCCCACGGAGACGTGGAGGCCAACTCGCCAGGAATGTTGTCAAATATTACCGCCGAGATGATAGGTTGGGTTAGGTTAGGTTATATTACGTTATTGATGTATATAAAGGTCCCACGGAGACGTAGATGCCAGCAAGCCAGGAATGTGGTCAAATATTACCGCCGAGATGTTATTTTGGGTTAGGATAGGTTATATTACGTTATTGATGTATATAAATGTACCACGGAGACGTAGAGGCCAACTCGCCATGAATGTTTTCAAATATTACCGCCGAGATGTTAGGTTGGGTTAGGTTCGGTTATATTACGTTATAGATGTATATAAAGGTCCCACGGAGACGTAGAGGCCAACTCGCCAGGAATGTTTTCAAATATTACCGCCGAGATGTTAGGTTGGTTTCGGTTATGTTATATTACGTTATTGATGTATATGAAGGACAAACCGAGACGTAGAGGCCAACTCGCCAGGAATGTTGTCAAATATTACCGCCGAGATGTTAGGTTGGGTTAGGTTAGGTTATATTACGTAAGTGATGTATATAAAGGTCCCACGGAGACGTATATGCCAACAAGCCAGGAATGTGGTCAAATATTACCGCCGAGATGTTATTTTGGGTTAGGATAGGTTATATTACGTTATTGATGTATATAAAGGTCCCACGGAAACGTAGAGGCCAACTCGCCATGAATGTTTTCAAATATTACCGCCGAGATTTTAGGTTGGGTTAGGTTAGGTTATATTACGTTATAGATGTATATAAAGGTCCCGCGGAGACGTAGATGCCAACAAGCCAGGAATGTGGTCAAATATTACCGCCGAGATGTTATTTTGGGTTAGGATAGGTTATATTACGTTATTGATGTATATAAATGTACCACGGAGACGTAGAGGCCAACTCGCCAGGAATGTTGTCAAATATTATCGCCGAGATGTTACGTTGGGTTAGGTTAAGTTATATTACGTTATGGATGTCTATAAAGGTCCCACGGTGACGTAGAGGCCAACTCGCCAGGAATGTTTTCAAATATTACCGCCGAGATGTTAGGTTGGGTTAGGTTAGGTTATATTACGTTATGGATGTCTATAAAGGTCCCACGGTGACGTAGAGGCCAACTCGCCAGGAATGTTTTCAAATATTACCGCCGAGATGTTAGGTTGGGTTAGGTTAGGTTATATCACGTTATAGATGTATATAAAGGTCCCGCGGAGACGTAGAGGCCAGCAAGCCAGGAATGTGATCAAATATTACCGCCGAGATGTTAGGTTGGGTTAGGTTAGGTTATATTACGTTATTGATGTATACAAAGGTCCCACGGAGACGTATAGGCCAACTCGCCGGGAATGTTGTCAAATATTACCGCCGAGATGTTAGCTTGGGTTAGGTTAGGTTATATTACGTTATGGATGTCTATAAAGGTCCCACGGTGACGTAGAGGCCAACTCGCCAGGAATGTTTTCAAATATTACCGCCGAGATGTTCGGTTGGGTAAGGTTAGGTTATATCACGTTATAGATGTATATAAAGGTCCCGCGGAGACGTAGAGGCCAGCAAGCCAGGAATGTGATCAAATATTACCGCCGAGATGTTAGGTTGGGTTAGGTTAGGTTATATTACGTTATTGATGTATATAAAGGTCCCACGGAGACGTGGAGGCCAACTCGCCAGGAATGTTGTCAAATATTACCGCCGAGATGTTACGTTGGGTTAGGTTAGGTTATATTACGTAATTGATGTATATAAAGGTCCCACGGAGACGTAGATGCCAACAAGCCAGGAATGTGGTCAAATATTACCGCCGAGATGTTAGGTTGGGTTAGGTTAGGTTATATTACGTTCTTGATGTATATAAAGGTCCCACGGAGACGTGGAGGCCAACTCGCCAGGAATGTGATCAAATATTACCGCCGAGGTGTTAGGTTGGGTTAGGTTAGTTTATATTACGTTATAGATGTATTTAAAGGTCCCACGAAGACGTAGATGCCAGCAAGCCAGGAATGTGATCAAATATTACCGCCGAGATTTTAGGTTGGGTTAGGTTAGGTTATATTACGTTATTGATGTATATAAAGGTCCCACAGAGACGTAGATGCCAACTCGCCGGGAATGTTTTCAAATATTACAGCCGAGATGTTAGGTTGGGTTAGGTTCGGTTATATTACGTTATAGATGTATATAAAGGTCCCACGGAGACGTGGAGGCCAACTCGCCAGGAATGTTGTCAAATATTACCGCCGAGATGATAGGTTGGGTTAGGTTAGGTTATATTACGTTATTGATGTATATAAAGGTCCCACGGAGACGTAGATGCCAGCAAGCCAGGAATGTGGTCAAATATTACCGCCGAGATGTTATTTTGGGTTAGGATAGGTTATATTACGTTATTGATGTATATAAATGTACCACGGAGACGTAGAGGCCAACTCGCCATGAATGTTTTCAAATATTACCGCCGAGATGTTAGGTTGGGTTAGGTTAGGTTATATTACGTTATAGATGTATATAAAGGTCCCACGGAGACGTAGAGGCCAACTCGCCAGGAATGTTTTCAAATATTACCGCCGAGATGTTAGGTTGGTTTCGGTTATGTTATATTACGTTATTGATGTATATGAAGGACAAACCGAGACGTAGAGGCCAACTCGCCAGGAATGTTGTCAAATATTACCGCCGAGATGTTACGTTGGGTTAGGCTAGGTTATATTACGTAATTGATGTATATAAAGGTCCCACGGAGACGTAGATGCCAACAAGCCAGGAATGTGGTCAAATATTACCGCCGAGATGTTATTTTGGGTGAGGATAGATTATATTACGTTATTGATGTATATAAAGGTCCCACGGAAACGTAGAGGCCAACTCGCCATGAATGTTTTCAAATATTACCGCCGAGATTTTAGGTTGGGTTAGGTTAGGTTATATTACGTTATAGATGTATATAAAGGTCCCGCGGAGACGTAGATGCCAACAAGCCAGGAATGTGGTCAAATATTACCGCCGAGATGTTATTTTGGGTTAGGATAGGTTATATTACGTTATTGATGTATATAAATGTACCACGGAGACGTAGAGGCCAACTCGCCAGGAATGTTGTCAAATATTATCGCCGAGATGTTACGTTGGGTTAGGTTAAGTTATATTACGTTATGGATGTCTATAAAGGTCCCACGGTGACGTAGAGGCCAACTCGCCAGGAATGTTTTCAAATATTACCGCCGAGATGTTAGGTTGGGTTAGGTTAGGTTATATTACGTTATGGATGTCTATAAAGGTCCCACGGTGACGTAGAGGCCAACTCGCCAGGAATGTTTTCAAATATTACCGCCGAGATGTTAGGTTGGGTTAGGTTAGGTTATATCACGTTATAGATGTATATAAAGGTCCCGCGGATACGTAGAGGCCAGCAAGCCAGGAATGTGATCAAATATTACCGCCGAGATGTTAGGTTGGGTTAGGTTAGGTTATATTACGTTATTGATGTATACAAAGGTCCCACGGAGACGTATAGGCCCACTCGCCGGGAATGTTGTCAAATATTACCGCCGAGATGTTAGCTTGGGTTAGGTTAGGTTATATTACGTTATGGATGTCTATAAAGGTCCCACGGTGACGTAGAGGCCAACTCGCCAGGAATGTTTTCAAATATTACCGCCGAGATGTTAGGTTGGGTTAGGTTAGGTTATATCACGTTATAGATGTATATAAAGGTCCCGCGGAGACGTAGAGGCCAGCAAGCCAGGAATGTGATCAAATATTACCGTCGAGATGTTAGGTTGGGTTAGGTTAGGTTATATTACGTTATTGATGTATATAAAGGTCCCACGGAGACGTGGAGGCCAACTCGCCAGGAATGTTGTCAAATATTACCGCCGAGATGTTACGTTGGGTTAGGTTAGGTTATAATACGTAATTGATGTATATAAAGGTCCCACGGAGACGTAGATGCCAACAAGCCAGGAATGTGGTCAAATATTACCGCCGAGATGTTATTTTGGGTTAGGATAGGTTATATCACGTTATAGATGTATATAAAGGTCCCGCGGAGACGTAGAGGCCAGCAAGCCAGGAATGTGATCAAATATTACCGCCGAGGTGTTAGGTTGGGTTAGGTTAGTTTATATTACGTTATAGATGTATTTAAAGGTCCCGCGGAGACGTAGAGGCCAGCAAGCCAGGGATGTGATCAAATATTACCGCCGAGATTTTAGGTTGGGTTAGGTTAGGTTATATTACGTTATTGATGTATATAAAGGTCCCACGGAGACGTATAGGCCAACTCGCCGGGAATGTTGTCAAATATTACCGCCGAGATGTTAGCTTGGGTTAGGTTAGGTTATATTACTTTATGGATGTCTATAAAGGTCCCACGGTGACGTAGAGGCCAACTCGCCAGGAATGTTTTCAAATATTACCGCCGAGATGTTCGGTTGGGTAAGGTTAGGTTATATCACGTTATAGATGTATATAAAGGTCCCGCGGAGACGTAGAGGCCAGCAAGCCAGGAATGTGGTCAAATATTACCGCCGAGATGTTAGGTTGGGTTAGGTTAGGTTATATTACGTTATTGATGTATATAAAGGTCCCACGGAGACGTGGAGGCCAACTCGCCAGGAATGTTGTCAAATATTACCGCCGAGATGTTACGTTGGGTTAGGTTAGGTTATATTACGTAATTGATGTATTTAAAGGTCCCGCGGAGACGTAGAGGCCAGCAAGCCAGGGATGTGATCAAATATTACCGCCGAGATTTTAGGTTGGGTTAGGTTAGGTTATATTACGTTATTGATGTATATAAAGGTCCCACGGAGACGTATAGGCCAACTCGCCGGGAATGTTGTCAAATATTACCGCCGAGATGTTAGGTTGGGTTAGGTTCGGTTATATTACGTTATAGATGTATATAAAGGTCCCACGGAGACGTAGAGGCCAACTCGCCAGGAATGTTTTCAAATATTACCGCCGAGATGTTAGGTTGGTTTCGGTTATGTTATATTACGTTATTGATGTATATGAAGGACAAACCGAGACGTAGAGGCCAACTCGCCAGGAATGTTGTCAAATATTACCGCCGAGATGTTAGGTTGGGTTAGGTTAGGTTATATTACGTAAGTGATGTATATAAAGGTCCCACGGAGACGTATATGCCAACAAGCCAGGAATGTGGTCAAATATTACCGCCGAGATGTTATTTTGGGTTAGGATAGGTTATATTACGTTATTGATGTATATAAAGGTCCCACGGAAACGTAGAGGCCAACTCGCCATGAATGTTTTCAAATATTACCGCCGAGATTTTAGGTTGGGTTAGGTTAGGTTATATTACGTTATAGATGTATATAAAGGTCCCGCGGAGACGTAGATGCCAACAAGCCAGGAATGTGGTCAAATATTACCGCCGAGATGTTATTTTGGGTTAGGATAGGTTATATTACGTTATTGATGTATATAAATGTACCACGGAGACGTAGAGGCCAACTCGCCAGGAATGTTGTCAAATATTATCGCCGAGATGTTACGTTGGGTTAGGTTAAGTTATATTACGTTATGGATGTCTATAAAGGTCCCACGGTGACGTAGAGGCCAACTCGCCAGGAATGTTTTCAAATATTACCGCCGAGATGTTAGGTTGGGTTAGGTTAGGTTATATTACGTTATGGATGTCTATAAAGGTCCCACGGTGACGTAGAGGCCAACTCGCCAGGAATGTTTTCAAATATTACCGCCGAGATGTTAGGTTGGGTTAGGTTAGGTTATATCACGTTATAGATGTATATAAAGGTCCCGCGGAGACGTAGAGGCCAGCAAGCCAGGAATGTGATCAAATATTACCGCCGAGATGTTAGGTTGGGTTAGGTTAGGTTATATTACGTTATTGATGTATACAAAGGTCCCACGGAGACGTATAGGCCAACTCGCCGGGAATGTTGTCAAATATTACCGCCGAGATGTTAGCTTGGGTTAGGTTAGGTTATATTACGTTATGGATGTCTATAAAGGTCCCACGGTGACGTAGAGGCCAACTCGCCAGGAATGTTTTCAAATATTACCGCCGAGATGTTCGGTTGGGTAAGGTTAGGTTATATCACGTTATAGATGTATATAAAGGTCCCGCGGAGACGTAGAGGCCAGCAAGCCAGGAATGTGATCAAATATTACCGCCGAGATGTTAGGTTGGGTTAGGTTAGGTTATATTACGTTATTGATGTATATAAAGGTCCCACGGAGACGTGGAGGCCAACTCGCCAGGAATGTTGTCAAATATTACCGCCGAGATGTTACGTTGGGTTAGGTTAGGTTATATTACGTAATTGATGTATATAAAGGTCCCACGGAGACGTAGATGCCAACAAGCCAGGAATGTGGTCAAATATTACCGCCGAGATGTTAGGTTGGGTTAGGTTAGGTTATATTACGTTCTTGATGTATATAAAGGTCCCACGGAGACGTGGAGGCCAACTCGCCAGGAATGTGATCAAATATTACCGCCGAGGTGTTAGGTTGGGTTAGGTTAGTTTATATTACGTTATAGATGTATTTAAAGGTCCCACGGAGACGTAGATGCCAGCAAGCCAGGAATGTGATCAAATATTACCGCCGAGATTTTAGGTTGGGTTAGGTTAGGTTATATTACGTTATTGATGTATATAAAGGTCCCACAGAGACGTAGAGGCCAACTCGCCGGGAATGTTTTCAAATATTACCGCCGAGATGTTAGGTTGGGTTAGGTTCGGTTATATTACGTTATAGATGTATATAAAGGTCCCACGGAGACGTGGAGGCCAACTCGCCAGGAATGTTGTCAAATATTACCGCCGAGATGATAGGTTGGGTTAGGTTAGGTTATATTACGTTATTGATGTATATAAAGGTCCCACGGAGACGTAGATGCCAGCAAGCCAGGAATGTGGTCAAATATTACCGCCGAGATGTTATTTTGGGTTAGGATAGGTTATATTACGTTATTGATGTATATAAATGTACCACGGAGACGTAGAGGCCAACTCGCCATGAATGTTTTCAAATATTACCGCCGAGATGTTAGGTTGGGTTAGGTTAGGTTATATTACGTTATAGATGTATATAAAGGTCCCACGGAGACGTAGAGGCCAACTCGCCAGGAATGTTTTCAAATATTACCGCCGAGATGTTAGGTTGGTTTCGGTTATGTTATATTACGTTATTGATGTATATGAAGGACAAACCGAGACGTAGAGGCCAACTCGCCAGGAATGTTGTCAAATATTACCGCCGAGATGTTACGTTGGGTTAGGCTAGGTTATATTACGTAATTGATGTATATAAAGGTCCCACGGAGACGTAGATGCCAACAAGCCAGGAATGTGGTCAAATATTACCGCCGAGATGTTATTTTGGGTGAGGATAGATTATATTACGTTATTGATGTATATAAAGGTCCCACGGAAACGTAGAGGCCAACTCGCCATGAATGTTTTCAAATATTACCGCCGAGATTTTAGGTTGGGTTAGGTTAGGTTATATTACGTTATAGATGTATATAAAGGTCCCGCGGAGACGTAGATGCCAACAAGCCAGGAATGTGGTCAAATATTACCGCCGAGATGTTATTTTGGGTTAGGATAGGTTATATTACGTTATTGATGTATATAAATGTACCACGGAGACGTAGAGGCCAACTCGCCAGGAATGTTGTCAAATATTATCGCCGAGATGTTACGTTGGGTTAGGTTAAGTTATATTACGTTATGGATGTCTATAAAGGTCCCACGGTGACGTAGAGGCCAACTCGCCAGGAATGTTTTCAAATATTACCGCCGAGATGTTAGGTTGGGTTAGGTTAGGTTATATTACGTTATGGATGTCTATAAAGGTCCCACGGTGACGTAGAGGCCAACTCGCCAGGAATGTTTTCAAATATTACCGCCGAGATGTTAGGTTGGGTTAGGTTAGGTTATATCACGTTATAGATGTATATAAAGGTCCCGCGGAGACGTAGAGGCCAGCAAGCCAGGAATGTGATCAAATATTACCGCCGAGATGTTAGGTTGGGTTAGGTTAGGTTATATTACGTTATTGATGTATACAAAGGTCCCACGGAGACGTATAGGCCAACTCGCCGGGAATGTTGTCAAATATTACCGCCGAGATGTTAGCTTGGGTTAGGTTAGGTTATATTACGTTATGGATGTCTATAAAGGTCCCACGGTGACGTAGAGGCCAACTCGCCAGGAATGTTTTCAAATATTACCGCCGAGATGTTAGGTTGGGTTAGGTTAGGTTATATCACGTTATAGATGTATATAAAGGTCCCGCGGAGACGTAGAGGCCAGCAAGCCAGGAATGTGATCAAATATTACCGCCGAGATGTTAGGTTGGGTTAGGTTAGGTTATATTACGTTATTGATGTATATAAAGGTCCCACGGAGACGTGGAGGCCAACTCGCCAGGAATGTTGTCAAATATTACCGCCGAGATGTTACGTTGGGTTAGGTTAGGTTATATTACGTAATTGATGTATATAAAGGTCCCACGGAGACGTAGATGCCAACAAGCCAGGAATGTGGTCAAATATTACCGCCGAGATGTTATTTTGGGTTAGGATAGGTTATATCACGTTATAGATGTATATAAAGGTCCCGCGGAGACGTAGAGGCCAGCAAGCCAGGAATGTGATCAAATATTACCGCCGAGGTGTTAGGTTGGGTTAGGTTAGTTTATATTACGTTATAGATGTATTTAAAGGTCCCGCGGAGACGTAGAGGCCAGCAAGCCAGGGATGTGATCAAATATTACCGCCGAGATTTTAGGTTGGGTTAGGTTAGGTTATATTACGTTATTGATGTATATAAAGGTCCCACGGAGACGTATAGGCCAACTCGCCGGGAATGTTGTCAAATATTACCGCCGAGATGTTAGCTTGGGTTAGGTTAGGTTATATTACTTTATGGATGTCTATAAAGGTCCCACGGTGACGTAGAGGCCAACTCGCCAGGAATGTTTTCAAATATTACCGCCGAGATGTTCGGTTGGGTAAGGTTAGGTTATATCACGTTATAGATGTATATAAAGGTCCCGCGGAGACGTAGAGGCCAGCAAGCCAGGAATGTGGTCAAATATTACCGCCGAGATGTTAGGTTGGGTTAGGTTAGGTTATATTACGTTATTGATGTATATAAAGGTCCCACGGAGACGTGGAGGCCAACTCGCCAGGAATGTTGTCAAATATTACCGCCGAGATGTTACGTTGGGTTAGGTTAGGTTATATTACGTAATTGATGTATTTAAAGGTCCCGCGGAGACGTAGAGGCCAGCAAGCCAGGGATGTGATCAAATATTACCGCCGAGATTTTAGGTTGGGTTAGGTTAGGTTATATTACGTTATTGATGTATATAAAGGTCCCACGGAGACGTATAGGCCAACTCGCCGGGAATGTTGTCAAATATTACCGCCGAGATGTTAGCTTGGGTTAGGTTAGGTTATATTACGTTATGGATGTCTATAAAGGTCCCACGGTGACGTAGAGGCCAACTCGCCAGGAATGTTTTCAAATATTACCGCCGAGATGTTCGGTTGGGTAAGGTTAGGTTATATCACGTTATAGATGTATATAAAGGTCCCGCGGAGACGTAGAGGCCAGCAAGCCAGGAATGTGATCAAATATTACCGCCGAGATGTTAGGTTGGGTTAGGTTAGGTTATATTACGTTATTGATGTATACAAAGGTCCCACGGAGACGTATAGGCCAACTCGCCGGGAATGTTGTCAAATATTACCGCCGAGATGTTAACTTGGGTTAGGTTAGGTTATATTACGTTATGGATGTCTATAAAGGTCCCAGGGTGACGTAGAGGCCAACTCGCCAGTAATGTTTTCAAATAACACCACCGAGATGTTAGGTTGGGTTAGGTTAGGTTATATCACGTTATAGATGTATATAAAGGTCCCGCGGAGACGTAGAGGCCAGCAAGCCAGGAATGTGATCAAATATTACCGCCGAGATGTTAGGTTGGGTTAGGTTAGGTTATATTACGTTATAGATGTATATAAAGGTCCCACGGAGACGTAGAGGCCAACTCGCCAGGAATGTGATCAAATATTACCGCCGAGATGTTAGGTTGGGTTAGGTTAGGTTATATTACGTTATTGATGTATATAAAGGTCCCACGGAGACGTATAGGCCAACTCGCCGGGAATGTTGTCAAATATTACCGCCGAGATGTTAGCTTGGGTTAGGTTAGGTTATATTACGTTATGGATGTCTATAAAGGTCCCACGGTGACGTAGAGGCCAACTCGCCAGGAATGTTTTCAAATATTACCGCCGAGATGTTCGGTTGGGTTAGGTTAGGTTATATCACGTTATAGATGTATATAAAGGTCCCGCGGAGACGTAGAGGCCAGCAAGCCAGGAATGTGATCAAATATTACCGCCGAGATGTTAGGTTGGGTTAGGTTAGGTTATATTACGTTATTGATGTATACAAAGGTCCCACGGAGACGTATAGGCCAACTCGCCGGGAATGTTGTCAAATATTACCGCCGAGATGTTAGCTTGGGTTAGGTTAGGTTATATTACGTTATGGATGTCTATAAAGGTCCCACGGTGACGTAGAGGCCAACTCGCCAGGAATGTTTTCAAATATTACCGCCGAGATGTTCGGTTGGGTTAGGTTAGGTTATATCACGTTATAGATGTATATGAAGGTCCCGCGGAGACGTAGAGGCCAGCAAGCCAGGAATGTGATCAAATATTACCGCCGAGATGTTCGGTTGGGTTAGGTTAGGTTATATCACGTTATAGATGTATATAAAGGTCCCGCGGAGACGTACAGGCCAGCAAGCCAGGAATGTGATCAAATATTACCGCCGAGATGTTAGGTTGGGTTAGCTTAGGTTATATTACGTTATTGATGTATACAAAGGTCCCACGGAGACGTATAGGCCAACTCGCTGGGAATGTTGTCAAATATTACCGCCGAGATGTTAGCTTGGGTTAGGTTAGGTTATATTACGTTATGGATGTCTATAAAGGTCCCACGGTGACGTAGAGGCCAACTCGCCAGGAATGTTTTCAAATATTACCACCGAGATGTTAGGTTGGGTTAGGTTAGGTTATATCACGTTATAGATGTATATAAAGGTCCCGCGGAGACGTAGAGGCCAGCAAGCCAGGAATGTGATCAAATATTACCGCCGAGATGTTAGGTTGGGTTAGGTTAGGTTATATTACGTTATAGATGTATACAAAGGTCCCACGGAGACGTAGAGGCCAACTCGCCAGGAATGTGATCAAATATTACCGCCGAGATGTTAGGTTGGGTTAGGTTAGGTTATATTACGTTATTGATGTATATAAAGGTCCCACGGAGACGTATAGGCCAACTCGCCGGGAATGTTGTCAAATATTACCGCCGAGATGTTAGGTTGGGTTAGGTTAGGTTATATTACGTTATGGATGTCTATAAAGGTCCCACGGTGACGTAGAGGACAACTCGCCAGGAATGTTTTCAAATATTACCGCCGAGATGTTCGGTTGGGTTAGGTTAGGTTATATCACGTTATAGATGTATATAAAGGTCCCGCGGAGACGTAGAGGCCAGCAAGCCAGGAATGTGATCAAATATTACCGCCGAGATGTTAGGCTGGGTTAGGTTAGGTTATATTACGTTAATGATGTATACAAAGGTCCCACGGAGACGTATAGGCCAACTCGCCGGGAATGTTGTCAAATATTACCGCCGAGATGTTAGCTTGGGTTAGGTTAGGTTATATTACGTTATGGATGTCTATAAAGGTCCCACGGTGACGTAGAGGCCAACTCGCCAGGAATGTTTTCAAATATTACCACCGAGATGTTAGGTTGGGTTAGGTTAGGTTATATCACGTTATAGATGTATATAAAGGTCCCGCGGAGACGTAGAGGCCAGCAAGCCAGGAATGTGATCAAATATTACCGCCGAGATGTTAGGTTGGGTTAGGTTAGGTTATATTACGTTATTGATGTATACAACGGTCCCACGGAGACGTGGAGGCCAACTCGCCAGGAATGTTGTCAAATATTACCGCCGAGATGATAGGTTGGGTTAGGTTAGGTTATATTACGTTATTGATGTATATAATGGTCCCTCGGAGACGTAGATGCCAACAAGCCAGGAATGTGGTCAAATATTACCGCCGAGATGTTATTTTGGGTTAGGATAGGTTATATTACGTTATTGATGTATATAAAGGTCCCGCGGAGACGTAGATGCCAAAAAGCCAGGAATGTGGTCAAATATTACCGCCGAGATGTTATTTTGGGTTAGGATAGGTTATATTACGTTATTGATGTATATAAAGGTCCCGCGGAGACGTAGAGGCCAGCAAGCCAGGAATGTGATCAAATATTACCGCCGAGATGTTCGGTTGGGTTAGGTTAGGTTATATTACGTTATTGATGTATACAAAGGTCCCACGGAGACGTATAGGCCAACTCGCCGGGAATGTTGTCAAATATTACCGCCGAGATGTTAGCTTGGGTTAGGTTAGGTTATATTACGTTATTGATGTATACAACGGTCCCACGGAGACGTGGAGGCCAACTCGCCAGGAATGTTGTCAAATATTACCGCCGAGATGATAGGTTGGGTTAGGTTAGGTTATATTACGTTATTGATGTATATAAAGGTCCCACTCAGACGTAGATGCCAGCAAGCCAGGAATGTGGTCAAATATTACCGCCGAGATGTTATTTTGGGTTAGGATAGGTTATATTACGTTATTGATGTATATAAATGTACCACGGAGACGTAGAGGCCAACTCGCCATGAATGTTTTCAAATATTACCGCCGAGATGTTAGGTTGGGTTAGGTTCGGTTATATTACGTTATAGATGTATATAAAGGTCCCACGGAGACGTAGAGGCCAACTCGCCAGGAATGTTTTCAAATATTACCGCCGAGATGTTAGGTTGGTTTCGGTTATGTTATATTACGTTATTGATGTATATGAAGGACAAACCGAGACGTAGAGGCCAACTCGCCAGGAATGTTGTCAAATATTACCGCCGAGATGTTAGGTTGGGTTAGGTTAGGTTATATTACGTAATTGATGTATATAAAGGTCCCACGGAGACGTAGATGCCAACAAGCCAGGAATGTGGTCAAATATTACCGCCGAGATGTTATTTTGGGTTAGGATAGGTTATATTACGTTATTGATGTATATAAAGGTCCCGCGGAGACGTAGTTGCCAAAAAGCCAGGAATGTGGTCAAATATTACCGCCGAGATGTTATTTTGGGTTAGGATAGGTTATATTACGTTATTGATGTATATAAATGTACCACGGAGACGTAGAGGCCAACTCGCCATGAATGTTTTCAAATATTACCGCCGAGATGTTAGGTTGGGTTAGGTTAGGTTAGGTTACGTTATAGATGTATATAAAGGTCCCACGGAGACGTAGAGGCCAACTCGCCAGGAATGTTTTCAAATATTACCGCCGAGATGTTAGGTTGGTTTCGGTTATGTTATATTACGTTATTGATGTATATGAAGGACAAACCGAGACGTAGAGGCCAACTCGCCAGGAATGTTGTCAAATATTACCGCCGAGATGTTAGGTTGGGTTAGGTTAGGTTATATTACGTAATTGATTTATATAAAGGTCCCTCGGAGACGTAGATGCCAACAAGCCAGGAATGTGGTCAAATATTACCGCCGAGATGTTATTTTGGGTTAGGATAGGTTATATTACGTTATTGATGTATATAAAGGTCCCGCGGAGACGTAGATGCCAAAAAGCCAGGAATGTGGTCAAATATTACCGCCGAGGTGTTATTTTGGGTTAGGATAGGTTATATTACGTTATTGATGTATATAAAGGTCCCGCGGAGACGTAGAGGCCAGCAAGCCAGGAATGTGATCAAATATTACCGCCGAGATGTTCGGTTGGGTTAGGTTAGGTTATATTACGTTATTGATGTATACAAAGGTCCCACGGAGACGTATAGGCCAACTCGCCGGGAATGTTGTCAAATATTACCGCCGAGATGTTAGCTTGGGTTAGGTTAGGTTATATTACGTTATGGATGTCTATAAAGGTCCCACGGTGACGTAGAGGCCAACTCGCCAGGAATGTTTTCAAATATTACCGCCGAGATGTTAGGTTGGGTTAGGTTAGGTTATATTACGTTATGGATGTCTATAAAGGTCCCACGGTGACGTAGAGGCCAACTCGCCAGGAATGTTTTCAAATATTACCACCGAGATGTTAGGTTGGGTTAGGTTAGGTTATATCACGTTATAGATGTACATAAAGGTCCCGCGGAGACGTAGAGGCCAGCAAGCCAGGAATGTGATCAAATATTACCGCCGAGATGTTAGGTTGGGTTAGGTTAGGTTATATTACGTTATTGATGTATACAACGGTCCCACGGAGACGTGGAGGCCAACTCGCCAGGAATGTTGTCAAATATTACCGCCGAGATGATAGGTTGGGTTAGGTTAGGTTATGTTACGTTATTGATGTATATAAAGGTCCCACGGAGACGTAGATGCCAGCAAGCCAGGAATGTGGTCAAATATTACCGCCGAGATGTTATTTTGGGTTAGGATAGGTTATATTACGTTATTGATGTATATAAATGTACCACGGAGACGTAGAGGCCAACTCGCCATGAATGTTTTCAAATATTACCGCCGAGATGTTAGGTTGGGTTAGGTTAGGTTATATTACGTAATTGATGTATATAAAGGTCCCACGGAGACGTAGAGGCCAACTCGCCAGGAATGTTTTCAAATATTACCGCCGAGATGTTAGGTTGGTTTCGGTTATGTTATATTACGTTATTGATGTATATGAAGGACAAACCGAGACATAGAGGCCAACTCGCCAGGAATGTTGTCAAATATTACCGCCGAGATGTTAGGTTGGGTTAGGTTAGGTTATATTACGTAATTGATGTATATAAAGGTCCCACGGAGACGTAGATGCCAACAAGCCAGGAATGTGGTCAAATATTACCGCCGAGATGTTAGCTTGGGTTAGGTTAGGTTATATTACGTTATGGATGTCTATAAAGGTCCCACGGTGACGTAGAGGCCAACTCGCCAGGAATAGTTTCAAGTATTACCGCCGAGATGTTAGTTTGGGTTAGGTTAGGTTATATCACGTTATAGATGTATATAAAGGTCCCGCGGAGACGTAGAGGCCAGCAAGCCAGGAATGTGATCAAATATTACCGCCGAGATGTTAGGTTGGGTTAGGTTAGGTTATATTACGTTATTGATGTATATAAAGGTCCCACGGAGACGTGGAGGCCAACTCGCCAGGAATGTTGTCAAATATTACCGCCGAGATGTTACGTTGGGTTAGGTTAGGTTATATTACGTAATTGATGTATATAAAGGTCCCACGGAGACGTAGATGCCAACAAGCCAGGAATGTGGTCAAATATTACCGCCGAGATGTTATTTTGGGTTAGGATAGGTTATATTACGTTATTGATGTATATAAATGTACCACGGAGATGTAGATGCCAGCAAGCCAGGAATGTGGTCAAATATTACCGCCGAGGTGTTAGGTTGGGTTAGGTTAGTTTATATTACGTTATAGATGTATTTAAAGGTCCCGCGGAGACGTAGAGGCCAGCAAGCCAGGGATGTGATCAAATATTACCGCCGAGATGTTAGGTTGGGTTAGGTTAGGTTATATTACGTTATAGATGTATATAAAGGTCCCACGGAGACGTAGAGGCCAACTCGCCAGGAATGTTTTCAAATATTACCGCCGAGATGTTAGGTTGGTTTCGGTTATGTTATATTACGTTATTGATGTATATGAAGGACAAACCGAGACGTAGAGGCCAACTCGCCAGGAATGTTGTCAAATATTACCGCCGAGATGTTACGTTGTGTTAGGTTAGGTTATATTACGTAATTGATGTATATAAAGGTCCCACGGAGACGTAGATGCCAACAAGCCAGGAATGTGGTCAAATATTACCGCCGAGATGTTATTTTGGGTTAGGATAGGTTATATTACGTTATTGATGTATATAAAGGTCCCACGGAGACGTAGAGGCCAACTCGCCATGAATGTTTTCAAATATTACCGCCGAGATGTTAGGTTGGGTTAGGTTAGGTTATATTACGTTATTGATGTATATAAAGGTCCCACGGAGACGTATAGGCCAACTCGCCGGGAATGTAGTCAAATATTACCGCCGAGATGTTAGTTTGGGTTAGGTTAGGTTATATTACGTTATTGATGTATATAAAGGTCCCATGGAGACGTGGAGGCCATCTCGCCAGGAATGTTGTCAAATATTACCGCCGAGATGATAGGTTGGGTCAGGTTAGGTTATATTACGTTATTGATATATATAAAGGTCCCACGGAGACGTAGATGCCAGCAAGCCAGGAATGTGGTCAAATATTACCGCCGAGATGTTATTTTGGGTTAGGATAGGTTATATTACGTTATTGATGTATATAAATGTACCACGGAGACGTAGAGGCCAACTCGCCATGAATGTTTTCAAATATTACCGCCGAGATGTTAGGTTGGCTTAGGTTAGGTTATATTACGTTATAGATGTATTTAAAGGTCCCACGGAGACGTAGAGGCCAGCAAGCCAGGGATGTGATCAAATATTACCGCCGAGATGTTAGGTTGGGTTAGGTTAGGTTATATTACGTTATTGATGTATATAAAGGTCCCACGGAGACGTATAGGCCAACTCGCCAGGAATGAGGTCAAGTATTACCGCCGAGATGTTAGCTTGGGTTAGGTTAGGTTATATTACGTTATGGATGTCTATAAAGGTCCCACGGTGACGTAGAAGCCAACTCGCCAGGAATGAGGTCAAGTATTACCGCCGAGATGTTAGCTTGGGTTAGGTTAGGTTATATTACGTTATGGATGTCTATAAAGGTCCCACGGTGACGTAGAGGCCAACTCGCCAGGAATGTTTTCAAATATTACCACCGAGATGTTAGGTTGGGTTAGGTTAGGTTATATCACGTTATAGATGTATATAAAGGTCCCGCGGAGACGTAGAGGCCAGCAAGCCAGGAATGTGATCAAATATTACCGCCGAGATGTTAGGTTGGGTTAGGTTAGGTTATATTACGTTATTGATGTATACAACGGTCCCACGGAGACGTGGAGGCCAACTCGCCAGGAATGTTGTCAAATATTACCGCCGAGATGATAGGTTGGGTTAGGTTAGGTTATATTACGTTATTGATGTATATGAAGGACAAACCGAGACGTAGAGACCAACTCGCCAGGAATGTTGTCAAATATTACCGCCGAGATGTTAGGTTGGGTTAGGTTAGGTTATATTACGTAATTGATGTATATACAGGTCCCACGGAGACGTAGATGCCAACAAGCCAGAAATGTGGTCAAATATTACCGCCGAGATGTTATTTTGGGTTAGGATAGGTTATATTACGTTATTGATGTATATAAAGGTCCCGCGGAGACGTAGGTGCCAAAAAGCCAGGAATGTGGTCAAATATTACCGCCGAGATGTTATTTTGGGTTAGGATAGGTTATATTACGTTATTGATGTATATAAATGTACCACGGAGACGTAGAGGCCAACTCGCCATGAATGTTTTCAAATATTACCGCCGAGATGTTAGGTTGGGTTAGGTTCGGTTATATTACGTTATAGATGTATATAAAGGTCCCACGGAGACGTAGAGGCCAACTCGCCAGGAATGTTTTCAAATATTACCGCCGAGATGTTAGGTTGGTTTCGGTTATGTTATATTACGTTATTGATGTATATGAAGGACAAACCGAGACGTAGAGGCCAACTCGCCAGGAATGTTGTCAAATATTATCGCCGAGATGTTACGTTGGGTTAGGTTATGTTATATTACGTTATGGATGTCTATAAAGGTCCCACGGTGACGTAGAGGCCAACTCGCCGGGAATGTTGTCAAATATTACCGCCGAGATGTTAGCTTGGGTTAGGTTAGGTTATATTACGTTATGGATGTCTATAAAGGTCCTACGGTGACGTAGAGGCCAACTCGCCAGGAATGTTTTCAAATATTACCGCCGAGATGTTCGGTTGGGTTAGGTTAGGTTATATCACGTTATAGATGTATATAAAGGTCCCGCGGAGACGTAGAGGCCAGCAAGCCAGGAATGTGATCAAATATTACCGCCGAGATGTTAGGTTGGGTTAGGTTAGGTTATATTACGTTATTGATGTATACAAAGGTCCCACGGAGACGTATAGGCCAACTCGCCGGGAATGTTGTCAAATATTACCGCCGAGATGTTAGCTTGGGTTAGGTTAGGTTATATTACGTTATGGATGTCTATAAAGGTCCCACGGTGACGTAGAGGCCAACTCGCCAGGAATGTTTTCAAATATTACCACCGAGATGTTAGGTTGGGTTAGGTTAGGTTATATCACGTTATAGATGTATATAAAGGTCCCGCGGAGACCTAGAGGCCAGCAAGCCAGGAATGTGATCAAATATTACCGCCGAGATGTTAGGTTGGGTTAGGTTAGGTTATATTACGTTATAGATGTATATAAAGGTCCCACGGAGACGTAGAGGCCAGCAAGCCAGGGATGTGATCAAATGTTACCGCCGAGATGTTGGGTTGGGTTAGGTTAGGTTATATTACGTTATTGATGTATATAAAGGTCCCACGGAGACGTATAGGCCAACTCGCCGGGAATGTTGTCAAATATTACCGCCGAGATGTTAGCTTGGGTTAGGTTAGGTTATATTACGTTATGGATGTCTATAAAGGTCCCACGGTGACGTAGAGGCCAACTCGCCAGGAATGTTTTCAAATATTACCGCCGAGATGTTCGGTTGGGTTAGGTTAGGTTATATCACGTTATAGATGTATATAAAGGTCCCGCGGAGACGTAGAGGCCAGCAAGCCAGGAATGTGATCAAATATTACCGCCGAGATGTTAGGTTGGATTAGGTTAGGTTATATTACGTTATTGATGTATACAAAGGTCCCACGGAGACGTATAGGCCAACTCGCCGGGAATGTTGTCAAATATTACCGCCGAGATGTTAGCTTGGGTTAGGTTAGGTTATATTACGTTATGGATGTCTATAAAGGTCCCACGGTGACGTAGAGGCCAACTCGCCAGGAATGTTTTCAAATATTACCACCGAGATGTTAGGTTGGGTTAGGTTAGGTTATATCACGTTATAGATGTATATAAAGGTCCCGCGGAGACGTAGAGGCCAGCAAGCCAGGAATGTGATCAAATATTACCGCCGAGATGTTAGGTTGGGTTAGGTTAGGTTATATTACGTTATTGATGTATACAACGGTCCCACGGAGACGTGGAGGCCAACTCGCCAGGAATGTTGTCAAATATTACCGCCGAGATGATAGGTTGGGTTAGGTTAGGTTATATTACGTTATTGATGTATATGAAGGACAAACCGAGACGTAGAGGCCAACTCGCCAGGAATGTTGTCAAATATTACCGCCGAGATGTTAGGTTGGGTTAGGTTAGGTTATATTACGTAATTGATGTATATAAAGGTCCCACGGAGACGTAGATGCCAACAAGCCAGAAATGTGGTCAAATATTACCGCCGAGATGTTATTTTGGGTTAGGATAGGTTATATTACGTTATTGATGTATATGAAGGACAAACCGAGACGTAGAGGCCAACTCGCCAGGAATGTTGTCAAATATTACCGCCGAGATGTTAGGTTGGGTTAGGTTAGGTTATATTACGTAATTGATGTATATAAAGGTCCCTCGGAGACGTAGATGCCAACAAGCCAGGAATGTGGTCAAATATTACCGCCGAGATGTTATTTTGGGTTAGGATAGGTTATATTACGTTATTGATGTATATAAAGGTCCCGCGGAGACGTAGATGCCAAAAAGCCAGGAATGTGGTCAAATATTACCGCCGAGGTGTTATTTTGGGTTAGGATAGGTTATATTACGTTATTGATGTATATAAAGGTCCCGCGGAGACGTAGAGGCCAGCAAGCCAGGAATGTGATCAAATATTACCGCCGAGATGTTCGGTTGGGTTAGGTTAGGTTATATTACGTTATTGATGTATACAAAGGTCCCACGGAGACGTATAGGCCAACTCGCCGGGAATGTTGTCAAATATTACCGCCGAGATGTTAGGTTGGGTTAGGTTAGGTTATATTACGTTATTGATGTATACAAAGGTCCCACGGAGACGTATAGGCCAACTCGCCGGGAATGTTGTCAAATATTACCGCCGAGATGTTAGCTTGGGTTAGGTTAGGTTATATTACGTTATGGATGTCTATAAAGGTCCCACGGTGACGTAGAGGCCAACTCGCCAGGAATGTTTTCAAATATTACCACCGAGATGTTAGGTTGGGTTAGGTTAGGTTATATCACGTTATAGATGTATATAAAGGTCCCGCGGAGACCTAGAGGCCAGCAAGCCAGGAATGTGATCAAATATTACCGCCGAGATGTTAGGTTGGGTTAGGTTAGGTTATATTACGTTATAGATGTATATAAAGGTCCCACGGAGACGTAGAGGCCAGCAAGCCAGGGATGTGATCAAATGTTACCGCCGAGATGTTGGGTTGGGTTAGGTTAGGTTATATTACGTTATTGATGTATATAAAGGTCCCACGGAGACGTATAGGCCAACTCGCCGGGAATGTTGTCAAATATTACCGCCGAGATGTTAGCTTGGGTTAGGTTAGGTTATATTACGTTATGGATGTCTATAAAGGTCCCACGGTGACGTAGAGGCCAACTCGCCAGGAATGTTTTCAAATATTACCGCCGAGATGTTCGGTTGGGTTAGGTTAGGTTATATCACGTTATAGATGTATATAAAGGTCCCGCGGAGACGTAGAGGCCAGCAAGCCAGGAATGTGATCAAATATTACCGCCGAGATGTTAGGTTGGATTAGGTTAGGTTATATTACGTTATTGATGTATACAAAGGTCCCACGGAGACGTATAGGCCAACTCGCCGGGAATGTTGTCAAATATTACCGCCGAGATGTTAGCTTGGGTTAGGTTAGGTTATATTACGTTATGGATGTCTATAAAGGTCCCACGGTGACGTAGAGGCCAACTCGCCAGGAATGTTTTCAAATATTACCACCGAGATGTTAGGTTGGGTTAGGTTAGGTTATATCACGTTATAGATGTATATAAAGGTCCCGCGGAGACGTAGAGGCCAGCAAGCCAGGAATGTGATCAAATATTACCGCCGAGATGTTAGGTTGGGTTAGGTTAGGTTATATTACGTTATTGATGTATACAACGGTCCCACGGAGACGTGGAGGCCAACTCGCCAGGAATGTTGTCAAATATTACCGCCGAGATGATAGGTTGGGTTAGGTTAGGTTATATTACGTTATTGATGTATATGAAGGACAAACCGAGACGTAGAGGCCAACTCGCCAGGAATGTTGTCAAATATTACCGCCGAGATGTTAGGTTGGGTTAGGTTAGGTTATATTACGTAATTGATGTATATAAAGGTCCCACGGAGACGTAGATGCCAACAAGCCAGAAATGTGGTCAAATATTACCGCCGAGATGTTATTTTGGGTTAGGATAGGTTATATTACGTTATTGATGTATATGAAGGACAAACCGAGACGTAGAGGCCAACTCGCCAGGAATGTTGTCAAATATTACCGCCGAGATGTTAGGTTGGGTTAGGTTAGGTTATATTACGTAATTGATGTATATAAAGGTCCCTCGGAGACGTAGATGCCAACAAGCCAGGAATGTGGTCAAATATTACCGCCGAGATGTTATTTTGGGTTAGGATAGGTTATATTACGTTATTGATGTATATAAAGGTCCCGCGGAGACGTAGATGCCAAAAAGCCAGGAATGTGGTCAAATATTACCGCCGAGGTGTTATTTTGGGTTAGGATAGGTTATATTACGTTATTGATGTATATAAAGGTCCCGCGGAGACGTAGAGGCCAGCAAGCCAGGAATGTGATCAAATATTACCGCCGAGATGTTCGGTTGGGTTAGGTTAGGTTATATTACGTTATTGATGTATACAAAGGTCCCACGGAGACGTATAGGCCAACTCGCCGGGAATGTTGTCAAATATTACCGCCGAGATGTTAGCTTGGGTTAGGTTAGGTTATATTACGTTATGGATGTCTATAAAGGTCCCACGGTGACGTAGAGGCCAACTCGCCAGGAATGTTTTCAAATATTACCGCCGAGATGTTAGGTTGGGTTAGGTTAGGTTATATTACGTTATGGATGTCTATAAAGGTCCCACGGTGACGTAGAGGCCAACTCGCCAGGAATGTTTTCAAATATTACCACCGAGATGTTAGGTTGGGTTAGGTTAGGTTATATCACGTTATAGATGTACATAAAGGTCCCGCGGAGACGTAGATGCCAACAAGCCAGGAATGTGGTCAAATATTACCGCCGAGATGTTATTTTGGGTTAGGATAGGTTATATTACGTTATTGATGTATATAAAGGTCCCGCCGAGACGTAGATGCCAAAAAGCCAGGAATGTGGTCAAATATTACCGCCGAGATGTTCGGTTGGGTTAGGTTAGGTTATATTACGTTATTGATGTATACAAAGGTCCCACGGAGACGTATAGGCCAACTCGCCGGTAATGTTGTCACATATTACCGCCGAGATGTTAGCTTGGGTTAGGTTAGGTTATATTACGTTATGGATGTCTATAAAGGTCCCACGGTGACGTAGAGGCCAACTCGCCAGGAATAGTTTCAAGTATTACCGCCGAGATGTTAGTTTGGGTTAGGTTAGGTTATATCACGTTATAGATGTATATAAAGGTCCCGCGGAGACGTAGAGGCCAGCAAGCCAGGAATGTGATCAAATATTACCGCCGAGATGTTAGGTTGGGTTAGGTTAGGTTATATTACGTTATTGATGTATATAAAGGTCCCACGGAGACGTGGAGGCCAACTCGCCAGGAATGTTGTCAAATATTACCGCCGAGATGTTACGTTGGGTTAGGTTAGGTTATATTACGTAATTGATGTATATAAAGGTCCCACGGAGACGTAGATGCCAACAAGCCAGGAATGTGGTCAAATATTACCGCCGAGATGTTATTTTGGGTTAGGATAGGTTATATTACGTTATTGATGTATATAAATGTACCACGGAGATG
This sequence comes from Xylocopa violacea, assembly GCA_963969225.1. Classification (NCBI taxonomy): domain Eukaryota; kingdom Metazoa; phylum Arthropoda; class Insecta; order Hymenoptera; family Apidae; genus Xylocopa; species Xylocopa violacea. Next base: position 6,325,856 of record CAXAJV010000977.1, read on the forward strand.
TAGATGCCAGCAAGCCAGGAATGTGGTCAAATATTACCGCCGAGGTGTTAGGTTGGGTTAGGTTAGTTTATATTACGTTATAGATGTATTTAAAGGTCCCGCGGAGACGTAGAGGCCAGCAAGCCAGGGATGTGATCAAATATTACCGCCGAGATGTTAGGTTGGGTTAGGTTAGGTTATATTACGTTATTGATGTATATAAAGGTCCCACGGAGACGTATAGGCCAACTCGCCGGGAATGTTGTCAAATATTACCGCCGAGATGTTAGCTTGGGTTAGGTTAGGTTATATTACGTTATGGATGTCTATAAAGGTCCCACGGTGACGTAGAGGCCAACTCGCCAGGAATGTTTTCAAATATTACCACCGAGATGTTAGGTTGGGTTAGGTTAGGTTATATCACGTTATAGATGTATATAAAGGTCCCGCGGAGACGTAGAGGCCAGCAAGCCAGGAATGTGATCAAATATTACCGCCGAGATGTTAGGTTGGGTTAGGTTAGGTTATATTACGTTATAGATGTATATAAAGGTCCCACGGAGACGTAGAGGCCAACTCGCCAGGAATGTTTTCAAATATTACCGCCGAGATGTTAGGTTGGTTTCGGTTATGTTATATTACGTTATTGATGTATATGAAGGACAAACCGAGACGTAGAGGCCAACTCGCCAGGAATGTTGTCAAATATTACCGCCGAGATGTTACGTTGTGTTAGGTTAGGTTATATTACGTAATTGATGTATATAAAGGTCCCACGGAGACGTAGATGCCAACAAGCCAGGAATGTGGTCAAATATTACCGCCGAGATGTTATTTTGGGTTAGGATAGGTTATATTACGTTATTGATGTATATAAAGGTCCCACGGAGACGTAGAGGCCAACTCGCCATGAATGTTTTCAAATATTACCGCCGAGATGTTAGGTTGGGTTAGGTTAGGTTATATTACGTTATTGATGTATATAAAGGTCCCACGGAGACGTATAGGCCAACTCGCCGGGAATGTTGTCAAATATTACCGCCGAGATGTTAGTTTGGGTTAGGTTAGGTTATATTACGTTATTGATGTATATAAAGGTCCCATGGAGACGTGGAGGCCATCTCGCCAGGAATGTTGTCAAATATTACCGCCGAGATGATAGGTTGGGTCAGGTTAGGTTATATTACGTTATTGATGTATATAAAGGTCCCACGGAGACGTATAGGCCAACTCGCCAGGAATGAGGTCAAGTATTACCGCCGAGATGTTAGCTTGGGTTAGGTTAGGTTATATTACGTTATGGATGTCTATAAAGGTCCCACGGTGACGTAGAAGCCAACTCGCCAGGAATGAGGTCAAGTATTACCGCCGAAATGTTAGCTTGGGTTAGGTTAGGTTATATTACGTTATGGATGTCTATAAAGGTCCTACGGTGACGTAGAGGCCAACTCGCCAGGAATGTTTTCAAATATTACCGCCGAGATGTTCGGTTGGGTTAGGTTAGGTTATATTACGTAATTGATGTATATACAGGTCCCACGGAGACGTAGATGCCAACAAGCCAGAAATGTGGTCAAATATTACCGCCGAGATGTTATTTTGGGTTAGGATAGGTTATATTACGTTATTGATGTATATAAAGGTCCCGCGGAGACGTAGGTGCCAAAAAGCCAGGAATGTGGTCAAATATTACCGCCGAGATGTTATTTTGGGTTAGGATAGGTTATATTACGTTATTGATGTATATAAATGTACCACGGAGACGTAGAGGCCAACTCGCCATGAATGTTTTCAAATATTACCGCCGAGATGTTAGGTTGGGTTAGGTTCGGTTATATTACGTTATAGATGTATATAAAGGTCCCACGGAGACGTAGAGGCCAACTCGCCAGGAATGTTTTCAAATATTACCGCCGAGATGTTAGGTTGGTTTCGGTTATGTTATATTACGTTATTGATGTATATGAAGGACAAACCGAGACGTAGAGGCCAACTCGCCAGGAATGTTGTCAAATATTATCGCCGAGATGTTACGTTGGGTTAGGTTATGTTATATTACGTTATGGATGTCTATAAAGGTCCCACGGTGACGTAGAGGCCAACTCGCCGGGAATGTTGTCAAATATTACCGCCGAGATGTTAGCTTGGGTTAGGTTAGGTTATATTACGTTATGGATGTCTATAAAGGTCCTACGGTGACGTAGAGGCCAACTCGCCAGGAATGTTTTCAAATATTACCGCCGAGATGTTCGGTTGGGTTAGGTTAGGTTATATCACGTTATAGATGTATATAAAGGTCCCGCGGAGACGTAGAGGCCAGCAAGCCAGGAATGTGATCAAATATTACCGCCGAGATGTTAGGTTGGGTTAGGTTAGGTTATATTACGTTATTGATGTATACAAAGGTCCCACGGAGACGTATAGGCCAACTCGCCGGGAATGTTGTCAAATATTACCGCCGAGATGTTAGCTTGGGTTAGGTTAGGTTATATTACGTTATGGATGTCTATAAAGGTCCCACGGTGACGTAGAGGCCAACTCGCCAGGAATGTTTTCAAATATTACCACCGAGATGTTAGGTTGGGTTAGGTTAGGTTACATCACGTTATAGATGTATATAAAGGTCCCGCGGAGACCTAGAGGCCAGCAAGCCAGGAATGTGATCAAATATTACCGCCGAGATGTTAGGTTGGGTTAGGTTAGGTTATATTACGTTATTGATGTATACAACGGTCCCACGGAGACGTGGAGGACAACTCGCCAGGAATGTTGTCAAATATTACCGCCGAGATGATAGGTTGGGTTAGGTTAGGTTATATTACGTTATTGATGTATATGAAGGACAAACCGAGACGTAGAGACCAACTCGCCAGGAATGTTGTCAAATATTACCGCCGAGATGTTAGGTTGGGTTAGGTTAGGTTATATTACGTAATTGATGTATATACAGGTCCCACGGAGACGTAGATGCCAACAAGCCAGAAATGTGGTCAAATATTACCGCCGAGATGTTATTTTGGGTTAGGATAGGTTATATTACGTTATTGATGTATATAAAGGTCCCGCGGAGACGTAGGTGCCAAAAAGCCAGGAATGTGGTCAAATATTACCGCCGAGATGTTATTTTGGGTTAGGATAGGTTATATTACGTTATTGATGTATATAAATGTACCACGGAGACGTAGAGGCCAACTCGCCATGAATGTTTTCAAATATTACCGCCGAGATGTTAGGTTGGGTTAGGTTCGGTTATATTACGTTATAGATGTATATAAAGGTCCCACGGAGACGTAGAGGCCAACTCGCCAGGAATGTTTTCAAATATTACCGCCGAGATGTTAGGTTGGTTTCGGTTATGTTATATTACGTTATTGATGTATATGAAGGACAAACCGAGACGTAGAGGCCAACTCGCCAGGAATGTTGTCAAATATTATCGCCGAGATGTTACGTTGGGTTAGGTTATGTTATATTACGTTATGGATGTCTATAAAGGTCCCACGGTGACGTAGAGGCCAACTCGCCGGGAATGTTGTCAAATATTACCGCCGAGATGTTAGCTTGGGTTAGGTTAGGTTATATTACGTTATGGATGTCTATAAAGGTCCTACGGTGACGTAGAGGCCAACTCGCCAGGAATGTTTTCAAATATTACCGCCGAGATGTTCGGTTGGGTTAGGTTAGGTTATATCACGTTATAGATGTATATAAAGGTCCCGCGGAGACGTAGAGGCCAGCAAGCCAGGAATGTGATCAAATATTACCGCCGAGATGTTAGGTTGGGTTAGGTTAGGTTATATTACGTTATTGATGTATACAAAGGTCCCACGGAGACGTATAGGCCAACTCGCCGGGAATGTTGTCAAATATTACCGCCGAGATGTTAGCTTGGGTTAGGTTAGGTTATATTACGTTATGGATGTCTATAAAGGTCCCACGGTGACGTAGAGGCCAACTCGCCAGGAATGTTTTCAAATATTACCACCGAGATGTTAGGTTGGGTTAGGTTAGGTTATATCACGTTATAGATGTATATAAAGGTCCCGCGGAGACCTAGAGGCCAGCAAGCCAGGAATGTGATCAAATATTACCGCCGAGATGTTAGGTTGGGTTAGGTTAGGTTATATTACGTTATAGATGTATATAAAGGTCCCACGGAGACGTAGAGGCCAACTCGCCAGGAATGTGATCAAATGTTACCGCCGAGATGTTGGGTTGGGTTAGGTTAGGTTATATTACGTTATTGATGTATATAAAGGTCCCACGGAGACGTATAGGCCAACTCGCCGGGAATGTTGTCAAATATTACCGCCGAGATGTTAGCTTGGGTTAGGTTAGGTTATATTACGTTATGGATGTCTATAAAGGTCCCACGGTGACGTAGAGGCCAACTCGCCAGGAATGTTTTCAAATATTACCGCCGAGATGTTCGGTTGGGTTAGGTTAGGTTATATCACGTTATAGATGTATATAAAGGTCCCGCGGAGACGTAGAGGCCAGCAAGCCAGGAATGTGATCAAATATTACCGCCGAGATGTTAGGTTGGATTAGGTTAGGTTATATTACGTTATTGATGTATACAAAGGTCCCACGGAGACGTATAGGCCAACTCGCCGGGAATGTTGTCAAATATTACCGCCGAGATGTTAGCTTGGGTTAGGTTAGGTTATATTACGTTATGGATGTCTATAAAGGTCCCACGGTGACGTAGAGGCCAACTCGCCAGGAATGTTTTCAAATATTACCACCGAGATGTTAGGTTGGGTTAGGTTAGGTTATATCACGTTATAGATGTATATAAAGGTCCCGCGGAGACGTAGAGGCCAGCAAGCCAGGAATGTGATCAAATATTACCGCCGAGATGTTAGGTTGGGTTAGGTTAGGTTATATTACGTTATTGATGTATACAACGGTCCCACGGAGACGTGGAGGCCAACTCGCCAGGAATGTTGTCAAATATTACCGCCGAGATGATAGGTTGGGTTAGGTTAGGTTATATTACGTTATTGATGTATATGAAGGACAAACCGAGACGTAGAGGCCAACTCGCCAGGAATGTTGTCAAATATTACCGCCGAGATGTTAGGTTGGGTTAGGTTAGGTTATATTACGTAATTGATGTATATAAAGGTCCCACGGAGACGTAGATGCCAACAAGCCAGAAATGTGGTCAAATATTACCGCCGAGATGTTATTTTGGGTTAGGATAGGTTATATTACGTTATTGATGTATATAAAGGTCCCGCGGAGACGTAGGTGCCAAAAAGCCAGGAATGTGGTCAAATATTACCGCCGAGATGTTATTTTGGGTTAGGATAGGTTATATTACGTTATTGATGTATATAAATGTACCACGGAGACGTAGAGGCCAACTCGCCATGAATGTTTTCAAATATTACCGCCGAGATGTTAGGTTGGGTTAGGTTCGGTTATATTACGTTATAGACGTATATAAAGGTCCCACGGAGACGTAGAGGCCAACTCGCCAGGAATGTTTTCAAATATTCCCGCCGAGATGTTAGGTTGGTTTCGGTTATGTTATATTACGTTATTGATGTATATGAAGGACAAACCGAGACGTAGAGGCCAACTCGCCAGGAATGTTGTCAAATATTACCGCCGAGATGTTAGGTTGGGTTAGGTTAGGTTATATTACGTAATTGATGTATATAAAGGTCCCTCGGAGACGTAGATGCCAACAAGCCAGGAATGTGGTCAAATATTACCGCCGAGATGTTATTTTGGGTTAGGATAGGTTATATTACGTTATTGATGTATATAAAGGTCCCGCGGAGACGTAGATGCCAAAAAGCCAGGAATGTGGTCAAATATTACCGCCGAGATGTTATTTTGGGTTAGGATAGGTTATATTACGTTATTGATGTATATAAAGGTCCCGCGGAGACGTAGAGGCCAGCAAGCCAGGAATGTGATCAAATATTACCGCCGAGATGTTCGGTTGGGTTAGGTTAGGTTATATTACGTTATTGATGTATACAAAGGTCCCACGGAGACGTATAGGCCAACTCGCCGGGAATGTTGTCAAATATTACCGCCGAGATGTTAGCTTGGGTTAGGTTAGGTTATATTACGTTATTGATGTATACAACGGTCCCACGGAGACGTGGAGGCCAACTCGCCAGGAATGTTGTCAAATATTACCGCCGAGATGATAGGTTGGGTTAGGTTAGGTTATATTACGTTATTGATGTATATAAAGGTCCCACGGAGACGTAGATGCCAGCAAGCCAGGAATGTGGTCAAATATTACCGCCGAGATGTTATTTTGGGTTAGGATAGGTTATATTACGTTATTGATGTATATAAATGTACCACGGAGACGTAGAGGCCAACTCGCCATGAATGTTTTCAAATATTACCGCCGAGATGTTAGGTTGGGTTAGGTTCGGTTATATTACGTTATAGATGTATATAAAGGTCCCACGGAGACGTAGAGGCCAACTCGCCAGGAATGTTTTCAAATATTACCGCCGAGATGTTAGGTTGGTTTCGGTTATGTTATATTACGTTATTGATGTATATGAAGGACAAACCGAGACGTAGAGGCCAACTCGCCAGGAATGTTGTCAAATATTACCGCCGAGATGTTAGGTTGGGTTAGGTTAGGTTATATTACGTAATTGATGTATATAAAGGTCCCACGGAGACGTAGAGGCCAACTAGCCAGGAATGTTTTCAAATATTACCGCCGAGATGTTAGGTTGGTTTCGGTTATGTTATATTACGTTATTGATGTATATGAAGGACAAACCGAGACATAGAGGCCAACTCGCCAGGAATGTTGTCAAATATTACCGCCGAGATGATAGGTTGGGTTAGGTTAGGTTATATTACGTAATTGATGTATATAAAGGTCCCACGGAGACGTAGATGCCAACAAGCCAGGAATGTGGTCAAATATTACCGCCGAGATGTTAGGTTGGCTTAGGTTAGGTTATATTACGTTATTGATGTATATAAAGGTCCCGCGGAGACGTAGATGCCAAAAAGCCAGGAATGTGGTCAAATATTACCGCCGAGATGTTCGGTTGGGTTAGGTTAGGTTATATTACGTTATTGATGTATACAAAGGTCCCACGGAGACGTATAGGCCAACTCGCCGGTAATGTTGTCAAATATTACCGCCGAGATGTTAGCTTGGGTTAGGTTAGGTTATATTACGTTATGGATGTCTATAAAGGTCCCACGGTGACGTAGAGGCCAACTCGCCAGGAATAGTTTCAAGTATTACCGCCGAGATGTTAGGTTGGGTTAGGTTAGGTTATATCACGTTATAGATGTATATAAAGGTCCCGCGGAGACGTAGAGGCCAGCAAGCCAGGAATGTGATCAAATATTACCGCCGAGATGTTAGGTTGGGTTAGGTTAGGTTATATTACGTTATTGATGTATATAAAGGTCCCACGGAGACGTGGAGGCCAACTCGCCAGGAATGTTGTCAAATATTACCGCCGAGATGTTACGTTGGGTTAGGTTAGGTTATATTACGTAATTGATGTATATAAAGGTCCCACGGAGACGTAGATGCCAACAAGCCAGGAATGTGGTCAAATATTACCGCCGAGATGTTATTTTGTGTTAGGATAGGTTATATTACGTTATTGATGTATATAAATGTACCACGGAGATGTAGATGCCAGCAAGCCAGGAATGTGGTCAAATATTACCGCCGAGGTGTTAGGTTGGGTTAGGTTAGTTTATATTACGTTAAAGATGTATTTAAAGGTCCCGCGGAGACGTAGAGGCCAGCAAGCCAGGGATGTGATCAAATATTACCGCCGAGATGTTAGGTTGGGTTAGGTTAGGTTATATTACGTTATTGATGTATATAAAGGTCCCACGGAGACGTATAGGCCAACTCGCCGGGAATGTTGTCAAATATTACCGCCGAGATGTTAGCTTGGGTTAGGTTAGGTTATATTACGTTATGGATGTCTATAAAGGTCCCACGGTGACGTAGAGGCCAACTCGCCAGGAATGTTTTCAAATATTACCACCGAGATGTTAGGTTGGGTTAGGTTAGGTTATATCACGTTATAGATGTATATAAAGGTCCCGCGGAGACGTAGAGGCCAGCAAGCCAGGAATGTGATCAAATATTACCGCCGAGATGTTAGGTTGGGTTAGGTTAGGTTATATTACGTTATAGATGTATATAAAGGTCCCACGGAGACGTAGAGGCCAACTCGCCAGGAATGTTTTCAAATATTACCGCCGAGATGTTAGGTTGGTTTCGGTTATGTTATATTACGTTATTGATGTATATGAAGGACAAACCGAGACGTAGAGGCCAACTCGCCAGGAATGTTGTCAAATATTACCGCCGAGATGTTACGTTGGGTTAGGTTAGGTTATATTACGTAATTGATGTATATAAAGGTCCCACGGAGACGTAGATGCCAACAAGCCAGGAATGTGGTCAAATATTACCGCCGAGATGTTATTTTGGGTTAGGATAGGTTATATTACGTTATTGATGTATATAAAGGTCCCACGGAGACGTAGAGGCCAACTCGCCATGAATGTTTTCAAATATTACCGCCGAGATGTTAGGTTGGGTTAGGTTAGGTTATATTACGTTATTGATGTATATAAAGGTCCCACGGAGACGTATAGGCCAACTCGCCGGGAATGTTGTCAAATATTACCGCCGAGATGTTAGTTTGGGTTAGGTTAGGTTATATTACGTTATTGATGTATATAAAGGTCCCATGGAGGCGTGGAGGCCATCTCGCCAGGAATGTTGTCAAATATTACCGCCGAGATGATAGGTTGGGTCAGGTTAGGTTATATTACGTTATTGATATATATAAAGGTCCCACGGAGACGTAGATGCCAGCAAGCCAGGAATGTGGTCAAATATTACCGCCGAGATGTTATTTTGGGTTAGGATAGGTTATATTACGTTATTGATGTATATAAATGTACCACGGAGACGTAGAGGCCAACTCGCCATGAATGTTTTCAAATATTACCGCCGAGATGTTAGGTTGGCTTAGGTTAGGTTATATTACGTTATAGATGTATTTAAAGGTCCCACGGAGACGTAGAGGCCAGCAAGCCAGGGATGTGATCAAATATTACCGCCGAGATGTTAGGTTGGGTTAGGTTAGGTTATATTACGTTATTGATGTATATAAAGGTCCCACGGAGACGTATAGGCCAACTCGCCAGGAATGAGGTCAAGTATTACCGCCGAGATGTTAGCTTGGGTTAGGCTAGGTTATATTACGTAATTGATGTATATAAAGGTCCCACGGTGACGTAGAAGCCAACTCGCCAGGAATGAGGTCAAGTATTACCGCCGAGATGTTAGCTTGGGTTAGGTTAGGTTATGTTACGTTATGGATGTCTATAAAGGTCCCACGGTGACGTAGAGGCCAACTCGCCAGGAATGTTTTCAAATATTACCGCCGAGATGTTAGGTTGGGTTAGGTTAGGTTATATCACGTTATAGATGTATATAAAGGTCCCGCGGAGACGTAGAGGCCAGCAAGCCAGGAATGTGATCAAATATTACCGCCGAGATGTTAGGTTGGGTTAGGTTAGGTTATATTACGTTATTGATGTATACAACGGTCCCACGGAGACGTGGAGGCCAACTCGCCAGGAATGTTGTCAAATATTACCGCCGAGATGATAGGCTGGGTTAGGTTAGGTTATATTACGTTATTGATGTATATAAAGTTCCCACGGAGACGTAGATGCCAGCAAGCCAGGAATGTGGTCAAATATTACCGCCGAGATGTTATTTTGGGTTAGGATAGGTTCTATTACGTTATTGATGTATATAAAGGTCCCGCGTAGACGTAGAGGCCAGCAAGCCAGGAATGTGATCAAATATTACCGCCGAGATGTTCGGTTGGGTTAGGTTAGGTTATATTACGTTATTGATGTATACAACGGTCCCACGGAGACGTATAGGCCAACTCGCCGGTAATGTTGTCAAATATTACCGCCGAGATGTTAGCTTGGGTTAGGTTAGGTTATATTACGTTATTGATGTATATAAAGGTCCCACGGAGACGTGGAGGCCATCTCCCCAGGAATGTTGTCAAATATTACCGCCGAGATGATAGGTTGGGTCAGGTTAGGTTATATTACGTTATTGATATATATAAAGGTCCCACGGAGACGTAGATGCCAGCAAGCCAGGAATGTGGTCAAATATTACCGCCGAGATGTTATTTTGGGTTAGGATAGGTTATATTACGTTATTGATGTATATAAATGTACCACGGAGACGTAGAGGCCAACTCGCCATGAATGTTTTCAAATATTACCGCCGAGATGTTAGGTTGGCTTAGGTTAGGTTATATTACGTTATAGATGTATTTAAAGGTCCCACGGAGACGTAGAGGCCAGCAAGCCAGGGATGTGATCAAATATTACCGCCGAGATGTTAGGTTGGGTTAGGTTAGGTTATATTACGTTATTGATGTATATAAAGGTCCCACGGAGACGTATAGGCCAACTCGCCAGGAATGAGGTCAAGTATTACCGCCGAGATGTTAGCTTGGGTTAGGTTAGGTTATATTAAGTTATGGATGTCTATAAAGGTCCCACGGTGACGTAGAGGCCAACTCGCCAGGAATGTTTTCAAATATTACCGCCGAGATGTTAGGTTGGGTTAGGTTAGGTTATATCACGTTATAGATGTATATAAAGGTCCCGCGGAGACGTAGAGGCCAGCAAGCCAGGAATGTGATCAAATATTACCGCCGAGATGTTAGGTTGGGTTAGGTTAGGTTATATTACGTTATTGATGTATATAAAGGTCCCACGGAGACGTGGAGGCCAACTCGCCAGGAATGTTGTCAAATATTACCGCCGAGATGATAGGTTGGGTTAGGTTAGGTTATATTACGTTATTGATATATATAAAGGTCCCACGGAGACGTAGATGCCAGCAAGCCAGGAATGTGGTCAAATATTACCGCCGAGATGTTATTTTGGGTTAGGATAGGTGAATATTACGTTATTGATGTATATAAATGTACCACGGAGACGTAGAGGCCAACTCGCCAGGAATGTTGTCAAATATTACCCCCGAGATGATAGGTTGGGTTAGGTTAGGTTATATTACGTTATTGATGTATATAAAGGTCCCACGGAGACGTAGATGCCAACAAGCCAGGAATATGGTCAAATATTACCGCCGAGATGATAGACTGGTTTAGCCTAGCTTATACTATGTTATTGTTGTATATAAAGGTCCGACGGAGACGTATAGGCCAACTCGCCAGGAATGTTGTCAAATATTACCGCCGAGATGATAGGTTGGTTCAGGTTAGGTTATATTACGTTATTGATGTATATGAAGGTCAAACCGAGACGTAGAGGCCAACTCGCCAGGAATGTTGTCAAATATTACCGCCGAGATGTTAGGTTCGGTTAGGTTAGGTTATATTACGTTATTGATGTATATAAAGGTCCCACGGAGACGTAGATGCCAGCAAGCCAGGAATGTGGTCAAATATTACCGCCGAGATGTTATTTTGGGTTAGAATAGGTGAATATTACGTTATTGATGTATATAAATGTACCACGGAGACGTAGAGGCCAACTCGCCAGGAATGTTGTCAAATATTACCGCCGAGATGATAGGTTGGGTTAGGTTAGGTTATATTACGTTATTGATGTATATAAAGGTCCCACGGAGGCGTAGATGCCAACAAGCCAGGAATGTGGTCAAATATTACCGCCGAGATGATAGACTGGTTTAGCCTAGCTTATACTATGTTATTGTTGTATATAAAGGTCCGACGGAGACGTATAGGCCAACTCGCCAGGAATGTTGTCAAATATTACCGCCGAGATGATAGGTTGGTTCAGGTTAGGTTATATTACGTTATTGATGTATATGAAGGTCAAACCGAGACGTAGAGGCCAACAAGCCAGGAATGTTGTCAAATATTACCGCCGAGATGTTAGGTTCGGTTAGGTTAGGTTATATTACGTTATTGATGTATATAAAGGTCCCACGGAGACGTAGATGCCAGCAAGCCAGGAATGTGGTCAAATATTACCGCCGAGGTGTTAGGTTGGGTTAGGTTAGGTTATATTACGTTATAGATGTATTTAAAGGTCCCACGGAGACGTATAGGCCAACTCGCCGGGAATGTTGTCAAATATTACCGATGAGATGTTAGTTTGGGTTAGGTTAGGTTATAATACGTTATTGATGTTTATAAAGGTCCCACGGAGACGTGGAGGCCATCTCGCCAGGAATGTTGTCAAATATTACCGCCGAGATGTTAGGTTGGGTTAGGTTAGGTTATATTACGTTATTGATATATATAAAGGTCCCACGGAGACGTAGATGCCAGCAAGCCAGGAATGTGGTCAAATATTACCGCCGAGATGTTATTTTGGGTTAGGATAGGTTACATTACGTTATTGATGTATATAAATGTACCACGGAGACGTAGAGGCCAACTCGCCATGAATGTTTTCAAATATTACCGCCGAGATGTTAGGTTGGGTTAGGTTAGGTTATATTACGTTATAGATGTATATAAAGGTCCCACGGAGACGTAGAGGTCAACTCGCCAGGTATGTTTTCAAATATTACCGCCGAGATGTTAGGTTGGGTTAGGTTAGGTTATATTACGTTATTGATGTATATAAAGGTCCCACGGAGACGTAGAGGCCAACAAGCCAGGAATGTGGTCAAATATTACCGCCGAGATGATAGACTGGGTTAGCCTAGCTTATACTATGTTATTGCTGTATATAAAAGTCCGACGGAGACGTATAGGCCAACTCGCCAGGAATGTTGTCAAATATTACCGCCGAGATGATAGGTTGGGTTAGGTTAAGTTATATTACGTTATTGATGTATATGAAGGTCAAACCGAGACGTAGAGGCCAACTCGCCAGGAATGTTGTCAAATATTACCGCCGAGATGTTAGGTTGGGTTAGGTTAGGTTATATTACGTTATTGATGTATATAAAGGTCCCACGGAGACGTAGATGCCAGCAAGCCAGGAATGTGGTCAAATATTACCGCCGAGGTGTTAGGTTGGGTTAGGTTAGGTTATATTACGTTATAGATGTATTTAAAGGTCCCGCGGAGAAGTAGATGCCAGCAAGCCAGGAATGTGATCAAATATTACCGCCGAGATGTTAGGTTGGGTTAGGTTAGGTTATATTACGTTATTGATGTATATAAAGGTCCCACGGAGACGTATAGGCCAACTCGCCGGGAATGTTGTCAAATATTACCGCCGATATGTTAGCTTGGGTTAGGTTAGGTTATATTACGTTATGGATGTCTATGAAGGTCCCACGGTGACGTAGAGGCCAACTCGCCAGGAATGTTTTCAAATATTACCGCCGAGATGTTAGGTTGGGTTAGGTTAGGTTATATCACGTTATAGATGTATATAAATGTCCCGCGGAGACGTAGATGCCAGCAAGCCAGGAATGTGATCAAATATTACCGCCGAGATGTTAGGTTGGGTTAGGTTAGGTTATATTACGTTATTGATGTATATAAAGGTCCCACGGAGACGTGGAGGCCATCTCGCCAGGAATGTTGTCAAATATTACCGCCGAGATGATAGGTTCGGTTAGGTTAGGTTATATTACGTTATTGATATATATAAAGGTCCCACGGAGACGTAGATGCCAGCAAGCCAGGAATGTGGTCAAATATTACCGCCGAGATCTTATTTTGGGTTAGGATGGGTTATATTACGTTATTGATGTATATAAAGGTCCCACGGAGACGTAGATGCCAACAAGCCAGGAATATGGTCAAATATTACCGCCGAGATGATAGACTGGTTTAGCCTAGCTTATACTATGTTATTGTTGTATATAAAGGTCCGACGGAGACGTATAGGCCAACTCGCCAGGAATGTTGTCAAATATTACCGCCGAGATGATAGGTTGGTTCAGGTTAGGTTATATTACGTTATTGATGTATATGAAGGTCCCACGGAGACGTAGATGCCAGCAAGCCAGGAATGTGGTCAAATATTACCGCCGAGGTGTTAGGTTGGGTTAGGTTAGGTTATATTACGTTATTGATGTATATAAAGGTCCCACGGAGGCGTATAGGCCAACTCGCTGGGAATGTTGTCAAATATTACCGCCGATATGTTAGCTTGGGTTAGGTTAGGTTATATTACGTTATGGATGTCTATGAACGTCCCACGGTGACGTAGAGGCCAACTCGCCAGGAATGTTTTCAAATATTACCGCCGAGATGTTAGGTTGGGTTAGGTTAGGTTATATCACGTTATAGATGTATATAAATGTCCCGCGGAGACGTAGAGGCCAGCAAGCCAGGAATGTGATCAAATATTACCGCCGAGATGTTAGGTTGGGTTAGGTTAGGTTATATTACGTTATTGATGTATATAAAGGTCCCACGGAGACGTGGAGGCCATCTCGCCAGGAATGTTGTCAAATATTACCGCCGAGATGATAGGTTCGGTTAGGTTAGGTTATATTACGTTATTGATATATATAAAGGTCCCACGGAGACGTAGATGCCAGCAAGCCAGGAATGTGGTCAAATATTACCGCCGAGATGTTATTTTGGGTTAGGATAGGTTATATTACGTTATTGATGTATATAAATGTACCACGGAGACGTAGAGGCCAACTCGCCATGAATGTTTTCAAATATTACCGCCGAGATGTTAGGTTGGGTTAGGTTCGGTTATATTACGTTATAGATGTATATAAAGGTCCCACGGAGACGTAGAGGCCAACTCGCCAGGAATGTTTTCAAATATTACCGCCGAGATGTTAGGTTGGTTTCGGTTATGTTATATTACGTTATTGATGTATATGAAGGACAAACCGAGACGTAGAGGCCAACTCGCCAGGAATGTTGTCAAATATTACCGCCGAGATGTTAGGTTGGGTTAGGTTAGGTTATATTACGTAATTGATGTATATAAAGGTCCCACGGAGACGTAGATGCCAACAAGCCAGGAATGTGGTCAAATATTACCGCCGAGATGTTATTTTGGTTTAGGATAGGTTATATTACGTTATTGATGTATATAAAGGTCCCGCGGAGACGTAGATGCCAAAAAGCCAGGAATGTGGTCAAATATTACCGCCGAGATGTTATTTTGGGTTAGGATAGGTTATATTACGTGATTGATGTATATAAATGTACCACGGAGACGTAGAGGCCAACTCGCCATGAATGTTTTCAAATATTACCGCCGAGATGTTTGGTTGGGTTAGGTTAGGTTAGGTTACGTTATAGATGTATATAAAGGTCCCACGGAGACGTAGAGGCCAACTCGCCAGGAATGTTTTCAAATATTACCGCCGAGATGTTAGGTTGGTTTCGGTTATGTTATATTACGTTATTGATGTATATGAAGGACAAACCGAGACGTAGAGGCCAACTCGCCAGGAATGTTGTCAAATATTACCGCCGAGATGTTAGGTTGGGTTAGGTTAGGTTATATTACGTAATTGATTTATATAAAGGTCCCTCGGAGACGTAGATGCCAACAAGCCAGGAATGTGGTCAAATATTACCGCCGAGATGTTATTTTGGGTTAGGATAGGTTATATTACGTTATTGATGTATATAAAGGTCCCGCGGAGACGTAGATGCCAAAAAGCCAGGAATGTGGTCAAATATTACCGCCGAGATGTTATTTTGGGTTAGGATAGGTTATATTACGTTATTGATGTATATAAAGGTCCCGCGGAGACGTAGAGGCCAGCAAGCCAGGAATGTGATCAAATATTACCGCCGAGATGTTCGGTTGGGTTAGGTTAGGTTATATTACGTTATTGATGTATACAACGGTCCCACGGAGACGTGGAGGCCAACTCGCCAGGAATGTTGTCAAATATTACCGCCGAGATGTTAGCTTGGGTTAGGTTAGGTTATATTACGTTATGGATGTCTATAAAGGTCCCACGGTGACGTAGAGGCCAACTCGCCAGGAATAGTTTCAAGTATTACCGCCGAGATGTTAGGTTGGGTTAGGTTAGGTTATATCACGTTATAGATGTATATAAAGGTCCCGCGGAGACGTAGAGGCCAGCAAGCCAGGAATGTGATCAAATATTACCGCCGAGATGTTAGGTTGGGTTAGGTTAGGTTATATTACGTTATTGATGTATATAAAGGTCCCACGGAGACGTGGAGGCCAACTCGCCAGGAATGTTGTCAAATATTACCGCCGAGATGTTACGTTGGGTTAGGTTAGGTTATATTACGTAATTGATGTATATAAAGGTCCCACGGAGACGTAGATGCCAACAAGCCAGGAATGTGGTCAAATATTACCGCCGAGATGTTATTTTGGGTTAGGATAGGTTATATTACGTTATTGATGTATATAAATGTACCACGGAGATGTAGATGCCAGCAAGCCAGGAATGTGGTCAAATATTACCGCCGAGGTGTTAGGTTGGGTTAGGTTAGTTTATATTACGTTATAGATGTATTTAAAGGTCCCGCGGAGACGTAGAGGCCAGCAAGCCAGGGATGTGATCAAATATTACCGCCGAGATGTTAGGTTGGGTTAGGTTAGGTTATATTACGTTATTGATGTATATAAAGGTCCCACGGAGACGTATAGGCCAACTCGCCGGGAATGTTGTCAAATATTACCGCCGAGATGTTAGCTTGGGTTAGGTTAGGTTATATTACGTTATGGATGTCTATAAAGGTCCCACGGTGACGTAGAGGCCAACTCGCCAGGAATGTTTTCAAATATTACCACCGAGATGTTAGGTTGGGTTAGGTTAGGTTATATCACGTTATAGATGTATATAAAGGTCCCGCGAAGACGTAGAGGCCAGCAAGCCAGGAATGTGATCAAATATTACCGCCGAGATGTTAGGTTGGGTTAGGTTAGGTTATATTACGTTATAGATGTATATAAAGGTCCCACGGAGACGTAGAGGCCAACTCGCCAGGAATGTTTTCAAATATTACCGCCGAGATGTTAGGTTGGTTTCGGTTATGTTATATTACGTTATTGATGTATATGAAGGACAAACCGAGACGTAGAGGCCAACTCGCCAGGAATGTTGTCAAATATTACCGCCGAGATGTTATGTTGTGTTAGGTTAGGTTATATTACGTAATTGATGTATATAAAGGTCCCACGGAGACGTAGATGCCAACAAGCCAGGAATGTGGTCAAATATTACCGCCGAGATGTTATTTTGGGTTAGGATAGGTTATATTACGTTATTGATGTATATAAAGGTCCCACGGAGACGTAGAGGCCAACTCGCCATGAATGTTTTCAAATATTACCGCCGAGATGTTAGGTTGGGTTAGGTTAGGTTATATTACGTTATTGATGTATATAAAGGTCCCACGGAGACGTATAGGCCAACTCGCCGGGAATGTTGTCAAATATTACCGCCGAGATGTTAGTTTGGGTTAGGTTAGGTTATATTACGTTATTGATGTATATGAAGGACAAACCGAGACGTAGAGGCCAACTCGCCAGGAATGTTGTCAAATATTACCGCCGAGATGTTAGGTTGGGTTAGGTTAGGTTATATTACGTAATTGATGTATATAAAGGTCCCACGGAGACGTAGATGCCAACAAGCCAGAAATGTGGTCAAATATTACCGCCGAGATGTTATTTTGGGTTAGGATAGGTTATATTACGTTATTGATGTATATAAAGGTCCCGCGGAGACGTAGGTGCCAAAAAGCCAGGAATGTGGTCAAATATTACCGCCGAGATGTTATTTTGGGTTAGGATAGGTTATATTACGTTATTGATGTATATAAAGGTCCCGCGGAGACGTAGAGGCCAGCAAGCCAGGAATGTGATCAAATATTACCGCCGAGATGTTCGGTTGGGTTAGGTTAGGTTATATTACGTTATTGATGTATACAACGGTCCCACGGAGACGTGGAGGCCAACTCGCCAGGAATGTTGTCAAATATTACCGCCGAGATGATAGGTTGGGTTAGGTTAGGTTATATTACGTTATTGATGTATATAAAGGTCCCACGGAGACGTAGATGCCAGCAAGCCAGGAATGTGGTCAAATATTACCGCCGAGATGTTATTTTGGGTTAGGATAGGTTATATTACGTTATTGATGTATATAAATGTACCACGGAGACGTAGAGGCCAACTCGCCATGAATGTTTTCAAATATTACCGCCGAGATGTTAGGTTGGGTTAGGTTCGGTTATATTACGTTATAGATGTATATAAAGGTCCCACGGAGACGTAGAGGCCAACTCGCCATGAATGTTTTCAAATATTACCGCCGAGATGTTAGGTTGGGTTAGGTTCGGTTATATTACGTTATAGATGTATATAAAGGTCCCACGGAGACGTAGAGGCCAACTCGCCAGGAATGTTTTCAAATATTACCGCCGAGATGTTAGGTTGGTTTCGGTTATGTTATATTACGTTATTGATGTATATGAAGGACAAACCGAGACGTAGAGGCCAACTCGCCAGGAATGTTGTCAAATATTACCGCCGAGATGTTAGGTTGGGTTAGGTTAGGTTATATTACGTAATTGATGTATATAAAGGTCCCACGGAGACGTAGAGGCCAACTCGCCAGGAATGTTTTCAAATATTACCGCCGAGATGTTAGGTTGGTTTCGGTTATGTTATATTACGTTATTGATGTATATGAAGGACAAACCGAGACATAGAGGCCAACTCGCCAGGAATGTTGTCAAATATTACCGCCGAAATGTTAGGTTGGGTTAGGTTAGGTTATATTACGTAATTGATGTATATAAAGGTCCCACGGAGACGTAGATGCCAACAAGCCAGGAATGTGGTCAAATATTACCGCCGAGATGTTATTTTGGGTTAGGATAGGTTATATTACGTTATTGATGTATATAAAGGTCCCGCGGAGGCGTAGATGCCAAAAAGCCAGGAATGTGGTCAAATATTACCGCCGAGATGTTCGGTTGGGTTAGGTTAGGTTATATTACGTTATTGATGTATACAAAGGTCCCACGGAGACGTATAGGCCAACTCGCCGGTAATGTTGTCAAATATTACCGCCGAGATGTTAGCTTGGGTTAGGTTAGGTTATATTACGTTATGGATGTCTATAAAGGTCCCACGGTGACGTAGAGGCCAACTCGCCAGGAATAGTTTCAAGTATTACCGCCGAGATGTTAGGTTGGGTTAGGTTAGGTTATATCACGTTATAGATGTATATAAAGGTCCCGCGGAGACGTAGAGGCCAGCAAGCCAGGAATGTGATCAAATATTACCGCCGAGATGTTAGGTTGGGTTAGGTTAGGTTATATTACGTTATTGATGTATATAAAGGTCCCACGGAGACGTGGAGGCCAACTCGCCAGGAATGTTGTCAAATATTACCGCCGAGATGTTACGTTGGGTTAGGTTAGGTTATATTACGTAATTGATGTATATAAAGGTCCCACGGAGACGTAGATGCCAACAAGCCAGGAATGTGGTCAAATATTACCGCCGAGATGTTATTTTGGGTTAGGATAGGTTATATTACGTTATTGATGTATATAAATGTACCACGGAGATGTAGATGCCAGCAAGCCAGGAATGTGGTCAAATATTACCGCCGAGGTGTTAGGTTGGGTTAGGTTAGTTTATATTACGTTATAGATGTATTTAAAGGTCCCGCGGAGACGTAGAGGCCAGCAAGCCAGGGATGTGATCAAATATTACCGCCGAGATGTTAGGTTGGGTTAGGTTAGGTTATATTACGTTATTGATGTATATAAAGGTCCCACGGAGACGTATAGGCCAACTCGCCGGGAATGTTGTCAAATATTACCGCCGAGATGTTAGCTTGGGTTAGGTTAGGTTATATTACGTTATGGATGTCTATAAAGGTCCCACGGTGACGTAGAGGCCAACTCGCCAGGAATGTTTTCAAATATTACCACCGAGATGTTAGGTTGGGTTAGGTTAGGTTATATCACGTTATAGATGTATATAAAGGTCCCGCGAAGACGTAGAGGCCAGCAAGCCAGGAATGTGATCAAATATTACCGCCGAGATGTTAGGTTGGGTTAGGTTAGGTTATATTACGTTATAGATGTATATAAAGGTCCCACGGAGACGTAGAGGCCAACTCGCCAGGAATGTTTTCAAATATTACCGCCGAGATGTTAGGTTGGTTTCGGTTATGTTATATTACGTTATTGATGTATATGAAGGACAAACCGAGACGTAGAGGCCAACTCGCCAGGAATGTTGTCAAATATTACCGCCGAGATGTTATGTTGTGTTAGGTTAGGTTATATTACGTAATTGATGTATATAAAGGTCCCACGGAGACGTAGATGCCAACAAGCCAGGAATGTGGTCAAATATTACCGCCGAGATGTTATTTTGGGTTAGGATAGGTTATATTACGTTATTGATGTATATAAAGGTCCCACGGAGACGTAGAGGCCAACTCGCCATGAATGTTTTCAAATATTACCGCCGAGATGTTAGGTTGGGTTAGGTTAGGTTATATTACGTTATTGATGTATATAAAGGTCCCACGGAGACGTATAGGCCAACTCGCCGGGAATGTTGTCAAATATTACCGCCGAGATGTTAGTTTGGGTTAGGTTAGGTTATATTACGTTATTGATGTATATGAAGGACAAACCGAGACGTAGAGGCCAACTCGCCAGGAATGTTGTCAAATATTACCGCCGAGATGTTAGGTTGGGTTAGGTTAGGTTATATTACGTAATTGATGTATATAAAGGTCCCACGGAGACGTAGATGCCAACAAGCCAGAAATGTGGTCAAATATTACCGCCGAGATGTTATTTTGGGTTAGGATAGGTTATATTACGTTATTGATGTATATAAAGGTCCCGCGGAGACGTAGGTGCCAAAAAGCCAGGAATGTGGTCAAATATTACCGCCGAGATGTTATTTTGGGTTAGGATAGGTTATATTACGTTATTGATGTATATAAAGGTCCCGCGGAGACGTAGAGGCCAGCAAGCCAGGAATGTGATCAAATATTACCGCCGAGATGTTCGGTTGGGTTAGGTTAGGTTATATTACGTTATTGATGTATACAACGGTCCCACGGAGACGTGGAGGCCAACTCGCCAGGAATGTTGTCAAATATTACCGCCGAGATGATAGGTTGGGTTAGGTTAGGTTATATTACGTTATTGATGTATATAAAGGTCCCACGGAGACGTAGATGCCAGCAAGCCAGGAATGTGGTCAAATATTACCGCCGAGATGTTATTTTGGGTTAGGATAGGTTATATTACGTTATTGATGTATATAAATGTACCACGGAGACGTAGAGGCCAACTCGCCATGAATGTTTTCAAATATTACCGCCGAGATGTTAGGTTGGGTTAGGTTCGGTTATATTACGTTATAGATGTATATAAAGGTCCCACGGAGACGTAGAGGCCAACTCGCCAGGAATGTTTTCAAATATTACCGCCGAGATGTTAGGTTGGTTTCGGTTATGTTATATTACGTTATTGATGTATATGAAGGACAAACCGAGACGTAGAGGCCAACTCGCCAGGAATGTTGTCAAATATTACCGCCGAGATGTTAGGTTGGGTTAGGTTAGGTTATATTACGTAATTGATGTATATAAAGGTCCCACGGAGACGTAGAGGCCAACTCGCCAGGAATGTTTTCAAATATTACCGCCGAGATGTTAGGTTGGTTTCGGTTATGTTATATTACGTTATTGATGTATATGAAGGACAAACCGAGACATAGAGGCCAACTCGCCAGGAATGTTGTCAAATATTACCGCCGAAATGTTAGGTTGGGTTAGGTTAGGTTATATTACGTAATTGATGTATATAAAGGTCCCACGGAGACGTAGATGCCAACAAGCCAGGAATGTGGTCAAATATTACCGCCGAGATGTTATTTAGGGTTAGGATAGGTTATATTACGTTATTGATGTATATAAAGGTCCCGCGGAGGCGTAGATGCCAAAAAGCCAGGAATGTGGTCAAATATTACCGCCGAGATGTTCGGTTGGGTTAGGTTAGGTTATATTACGTTATTGATGTATACAAAGGTCCCACGGAGACGTATAGGCCAACTCGCCGGTAATGTTGTCAAATATTACCGCCGAGATGTTAGCTTGGGTTAGGTTAGGTTATATTACGTTATGGATGTCTATAAAGGTCCCACGGTGACGTAGAGGCCAACTCGCCAGGAATAGTTTCAAGTATTACCGCCGAGATGTTAGGTTGGGTTAGGTTAGGTTATATCACGTTATAGATGTATATAAAGGTCCCGCGGAGACGTAGAGGCCAGCAAGCCAGGAATGTGATCAAATATTACCGCCGAGATGTTAGGTTGGGTTAGGTTAGGTTATATTACGTTATTGATGTATATAAAGGTCCCACGGAGACGTGGAGGCCAACTCGCCAGGAATGTTGTCAAATATTACCGCCGAGATGTTACGTTGGGTTAGGTTAGGTTATATTACGTAATTGATGTATATAAAGGTCCCACGGAGACGTAGATGCCAACAAGCCAGGAATGTGGTCAAATATTACCGCCGAGATGTTATTTTGGGTTAGGATAGGTTATATTACGTTATTGATGTATATAAATGTACCACGGAGATGTAGATGCCAGCAAGCCAGGAATGTGGTCAAATATTACCGCCGAGGTGTTAGGTTGGGTTAGGTTAGTTTATATTACGTTATAGATGTATTTAAAGGTCCCGCGGAGACGTAGAGGCCAGCAAGCCAGGGATGTGATCAAATATTACCGCCGAGATGTTAGGTTGGGTTAGGTTAGGTTATATTACGTTATTGATGTATATAAAGGTCCCACGGAGACGTATAGGCCAACTCGCCGGGAATGTTGTCAAATATTACCGCCGAGATGTTAGCTTGGGTTAGGTTAGGTTATATTACGTTATGGATGTCTATAAAGGTCCCACGGTGACGTAGAGGCCAACTCGCCAGGAATGTTTTCAAATATTACCACCGAGATGTTAGGTTGGGTTAGGTTAGGTTATATCACGTTATAGATGTATATAAAGGTCCCGCGAAGACGTAGAGGCCAGCAAGCCAGGAATGTGATCAAATATTACCGCCGAGATGTTAGGTTGGGTTAGGTTAGGTTATATTACGTTATAGATGTATATAAAGGTCCCACGGAGACGTAGAGGCCAACTCGCCAGGAATGTTTTCAAATATTACCGCCGAGATGTTAGGTTGGTTTCGGTTATGTTATATTACGTTATTGATGTATATGAAGGACAAACCGAGACGTAGAGGCCAACTCGCCAGGAATGTTGTCAAATATTACCGCCGAGATGTTATGTTGTGTTAGGTTAGGTTATATTACGTAATTGATGTATATAAAGGTCCCACGGAGACGTAGATGCCAACAAGCCAGGAATGTGGTCAAATATTACCGCCGAGATGTTATTTTGGGTTAGGATAGGTTATATTACGTTATTGATGTATATAAAGGTCCCACGGAGACGTAGAGGCCAACTCGCCATGAATGTTTTCAAATATTACCGCCGAGATGTTAGGTTGGGTTAGGTTAGGTTATATTACGTTATTGATGTATATAAAGGTCCCACGGAGACGTATAGGCCAACTCGCCGGGAATGTTGTCAAATATTACCGCCGAGATGTTAGTTTGGGTTAGGTTAGGTTATATTACGTTATTGATGTATATAAAGGTCCCATGGAGACGTGGAGGCCATCTCGCCAGGAATGTTGTCAAATATTACCGCCGAGATGATAGGTTGGGTCAGGTTAGGTTATATTACGTTATTGATATATATAAAGGTCCCACGGAGACGTAGATGCCAGCAAGCCAGGAATGTGGTCAAATATTACCGCCGAGAGGTTATTTTGGGTTAGGATAGGTTATATTACGTTATTGATGTATATAAATGTACCACGGAGACGTAGAGGCCAACTCGCCAGGAATGTTTTCAAATATTACCACCGAGATGTTAGGTTGGGTTAGGTTAGGTTATATCACGTTATAGATGTATATAAAGGTCCCGCGGAGACGTAGAGGCCAGCAAGCCAGGAATGTGATCAAATATTACCGCCGAGATGTTAGGTTGGGTTAGGTTCGGTTATATTACGTTATAGACGTATATAAAGGTCCCACGGAGACGTAGAGGCCAACTCGCCAGGAATGTTTTCAAATATTCCCGCCGAGATGTTAGGTTGGTTTCGGTTATGTTATATTACGTTATTGATGTATATGAAGGACAAACCGAGACGTAGAGGCCAACTCGCCAGGAATGTGGTCAAATATTACCGCCGAGATGTTATTTTGGGTTAGGATAGGTTATATTACGATATTGATGTATATAAAGGTCCCGCGGAGACGTAGATGCCAAAAAGCCAGGAATGTGGTCAAATATTACCGCCGAGATGTTATTTTGGGTTAGGATAGGTTATATTACGTTATTGATGTATATAAAGGTCCCGCGGAGACGTAGAGGCCAGCAAGCCAGGAATGTGATCAAATATTACCGCCGAGATGTTCGGTTGGGTTAGGTTAGCTTATATTACGTTATTGATGTATACAAAGGTCCCACGGAGACGTATAGGCCAACTCGCCGGGAATGTTGTCAAATATTACCGCCGAGATGTTAGCTTGGGTTAGGTTAGGTTATATTACGTTATGGATGTCTATAAAGGTCCCACGGTGACGTAGAGGCCAACTCGCCAGGAATGTTTTCAAATATTACCGCCGAGATGTTAGGTTGGGTTAGGTTAGGTTATATTACGTTATGGATGTCTATAAAGGTCCCACGGTGACGTAGAGGCCAACTCGCCAGGAATGTTTTCAAATATTACCACCGAGATGTTAGGTTGGGTTAGGTTAGGTTATATCACGTTATAGATGTACATAAAGGTCCCGCGGAGACGTAGAGGCCAGCAAGCCAGGAATGTGATCAAATATTACCGCCGAGATGTTAGGTTGGGTTAGGTTAGGTTATATTACGTTATTGATGTATACAACGGTCCCACGGAGACGTAGATGCCAAAAAGCCAGGAATGTGGTCAAATATTACCGCCGAGATGTTATTTTGGGTTAGGATAGGTTATATTACGTTATTGATGTATATAAAGGTCCCGCGGAGACGTAGAGGCCAGCAAGCCAGGAATGTGATCAAATATTACCGCCGAGATGTTCGGTTGGGTTAGGTTAGGTTATATTACGTTATTGATGTATACAAAGGTCCCACGGAGACGTATAGGCCAACTCGCCGGGAATGTTGTCAAATATTACCGCCGAGATGTTAGCTTGGGTTAGGTTAGGTTATATTACGTTATGGATGTCTATAAAGGTCCCACGGTGACGTAGAGGCCAACTCGCCAGGAATGTTTTCAAATATTACCGCCGAGATGTTAGGTTGGGTTAGGTTAGGTTATATTACGTTATGGATGTCTATAAAGGTCCCACGGTGACGTAGAGGCCAACTCGCCAGGAATGTTTTCAAATATTACCACCGAGATGTTAGGTTGGGTTAGGTTAGGTTATATCACGTTATAGATGTACATAAAGGTCCCGCGGAGACGTAGAGGCCAGCAAGCCAGGAATGTGATCAAATATTACCGCCGAGATGTTAGGTTGGGTTAGGTTAGGTTATATTACGTTATTGATGTATACAACGGTCCCACGGAGACGTGGAGGCCAACTCGCCAGGAATGTTGTCAAATATTACCGCCGAGATGATAGGTTGGGTTAGGTTAGGTTATATTACGTTATTGATGTATATAAAGGTCCTACGGAGACGTAGATGCCAGCAAGCCAGGAATGTGGTCAAATATTACCGCCGAGATGTTATTTTGGGTTAGGATAGGTTATATTACGTTATTGATGTATATAAATGTACCACGGAGACGTAGAGGCCAACTCGCCATGAATGTTTTCAAATATTACCGCCGAGATGTTAGGTTGGGTTAGGTTCGGTTATATTACGTTATAGATGTATATAAAGGTCCCACGGAGACGTAGAGGCCAACTCGCCAGGAATGTTTTCAAATATTACCGCCGAGATGTTAGGTTGGTTTCGGTTATGTTATATTACGTTATTGATGTATATGAAGGACAAACCGAGACGTAGAGGCCAACTCGCCAGGAATGTTGTCAAATATTACCGCCGAGATGTTAGGTTGGGTTAGGTTAGGTTATATTACGTAATTGATGTATATAAAGGTCCCACGGAGACGTAGAGGCCAACTCGCCAGGAATGTTTTCAAATATTACCGCCGAGATGTTAGGTTGGTTTCGGTTATGTTATTTTACGTTATTGATGTATATGAAGGACAAACCGAGACATAGAGGCCAACTCGCCAGGAATGTTGTCAAATATTACCGCCGAGGTGTTACGTTGGGTTAGGTTAGGTTATATTACGTAATTGATGTATATAAAGGTCCCACGGAGACGTAGATGCCAACAAGCCAGGAATGTGGTCAAATATTACCGCCGAGATGTTATTTTGGGTTAGGATAGGTTATATTACGTTATTGATGTATATAAATATACCACGGAGATGTAGATGCCAGCAAGCCAGGAATGTGGTCAAATATTACCGCCGAGGTGTTAGGTTGGGTTAGGTTAGTTTATAATACGTTATAGATGTATTTAAAGGTCCCGCGGAGACGTAGAGGCCAACTCGCCATGAATGTTTTCAAATATTACCGCCGAGATGTTAGGTTGGGTTAGGTTAGGTTATATTACGTTATTGATGTATATAAAGGTCCCACGGAGACGTATAGGCCAACTCGCCGGGAATGTTGTCAAATATTACCGCCGAGATGTTAGTTTGGGTTAGGTTAGGTTATATTACGTTATTGATGTATATAAAGGTCCCATGGAGACGTGGAGGCCATCTCGCCAGGAATGTTGTCAAATATTACCGCCGAGATGATAGGTTGGGTCAGGTTAGGTTATATTACGTTATTGATATATATAAAGGTCCCACGGAGACGTAGATGCCAGCAAGCCAGGAATGTGGTCAAATATTACCGCCGAGAGGTTATTTTGGGTTAGGATAGGTTATATTACGTTATTGATGTATATAAATGTACCACGGAGACGTAGAGGCCAACTCGCCATGAATGTTTTCAAATATTACCGCCGAGATGTTAGGTTGGCTTAGGTTAGGTTATATTACGTTATAGATGTATTTAAAGGTCCCACGGAGACGTAGAGGCCAGCAAGCCAGGGATGTGATCAAATATTACCGCCGAGATGTTAGGTTGGGTTAGGTTAGGTTATATTACGTTATTGATGTATATAAAGGTCCCACGGAGACGTATAGGCCAACTCGCCAGGAATGAGGTCAAGTATTACCGCCGAGATGTTAGCTTGGGTTAGGTTAGGTTATATTACGTTATGGATGTCTATAAAGGTCCCACGGTGACGTAGAGGCCAACTCGCCAGGAATGTTTTCAAATATTACCACCGAGATGTTAGGTTGGGTTAGGTTAGGTTATATCACGTTATAGATGTATATAAAGGTCCCGCGGAGACGTAGAGGCCAGCAAGCCAGGAATGTGATCAAATATTACCGCCGAGATGTTAGGTTGGGTTAGGTTCGGTTATATTACGTTATAGACGTATATAAAGGTCCCACGGAGACGTAGAGGCCAACTCGCCAGGAATGTTTTCAAATATTCCCGCCGAGATGTTAGGTTGGTTTCGGTTATGTTATATTACGTTATTGATGTATATGAAGGACAAACCGAGACGTAGAGGCCAACTCGCCAGGAATGTGGTCAAATATTACCGCCGAGATGTTATTTTGGGTTAGGATAGGTTATATTACGATATTGATGTATATAAAGGTCCCGCGGAGACGTAGATGCCAAAAAGCCAGGAATGTGGTCAAATATTACCGCCGAGATGTTATTTTGGGTTAGGATAGGTTATATTACGTTATTGATGTATATAAAGGTCCCGCGGAGACGTAGAGGCCAGCAAGCCAGGAATGTGATCAAATATTACCGCCGAGATGTTCGGTTGGGTTAGGTTAGGTTATATTACGTTATTGATGTATACAAAGGTCCCACGGAGACGTATAGGCCAACTCGCCGGGAATGTTGTCAAATATTACCGCCGAGATGTTAGCTTGGGTTAGGTTAGGTTATATTACGTTATGGATGTCTATAAAGGTCCCACGGTGACGTAGAGGCCAACTCGCCAGGAATGTTTTCAAATATTACCGCCGAGATGTTAGGTTGGGTTAGGTTAGGTTATATTACGTTATGGATGTCTATAAAGGTCCCACGGTGACGTAGAGGCCAACTCGCCAGGAATGTTTTCAAATATTACCACCGAGATGTTAGGTTGGGTTAGGTTAGGTTATATCACGTTATAGATGTACATAAAGGTCCCGCGGAGACGTAGAGGCCAGCAAGCCAGGAATGTGATCAAATATTACCGCCGAGATGTTAGGTTGGGTTAGGTTAGGTTATATTACGTTATTGATGTATACAACGGTCCCACGGAGACGTGGAGGCCAACTCGCCAGGAATGTTGTCAAATATTACCGCCGAGATGATAGGTTGGGTTAGGTTAGGTTATATTACGTTATTGATGTATATAAAGGTCCTACGGAGACGTAGATGCCAGCAAGCCAGGAATGTGGTCAAATATTACCGCCGAGATGTTATTTTGGGTTAGGATAGGTTATATTACGTTATTGATGTATATAAATGTACCACGGAGACGTAGAGGCCAACTCGCCATGAATGTTTTCAAATATTACCGCCGAGATGTTAGGTTGGCTTAGGTTAGGTTATATTACGTTATAGATGTATTTAAAGGTCCCACGGAGACGTAGAGGCCAGCAAGCCAGGGATGTGATCAAATATTACCGCCGAGATGTTAGGTTGGGTTAGGTTAGGTTATATTACGTTATTGATGTATATAAAGGTCCCACGGAGACGTATAGGCCAACTCGCCAGGAATGAGGTCAAGTATTACCGCCGAGATGTTAGCTTGGGTTAGGTTAGGTTATATTACGTTATGGATGTCTATAAAGGTCCCACGGTGACGTAGAGGCCAACTCGCCAGGAATGTTTTCAAATATTACCACCGAGATGTTAGGTTGGGTTAGGTTAGGTTATATCACGTTATAGATGTATATAAAGGTCCCGCGGAGACGTAGAGGCCAGCAAGCCAGGAATGTGATCAAATATTACCGCCGAGATGTTAGGTTGGGTTAGGTTCGGTTATATTACGTTATAGACGTATATAAAGGTCCCACGGAGACGTAGAGGCCAACTCGCCAGGAATGTTTTCAAATATTCCCGCCGAGATGTTAGGTTGGTTTCGGTTATGTTATATTACGTTATTGATGTATATGAAGGACAAACCGAGACGTAGAGGCCAACTCGCCAGGAATGTGGTCAAATATTACCGCCGAGATGTTATTTTGGGTTAGGATAGGTTATATTACGATATTGATGTATATAAAGGTCCCGCGGAGACGTAGATGCCAAAAAGCCAGGAATGTGGTCAAATATTACCGCCGAGATGTTATTTTGGGTTAGGATAGGTTATATTACGTTATTGATGTATATAAAGGTCCCGCGGAGACGTAGAGGCCAGCAAGCCAGGAATGTGATCAAATATTACCGCCGAGATGTTCGGTTGGGTTAGGTTAGGTTATATTACGTTATTGATGTATACAAAGGTCCCACGGAGACGTATAGGCCAACTCGCCGGGAATGTTGTCAAATATTACCGCCGAGATGTTAGCTTGGGTTAGGTTAGGTTATATTACGTTATGGATGTCTATAAAGGTCCCACGGTGACGTAGAGGCCAACTCGCCAGGAATGTTTTCAAATATTACCGCCGAGATGTTAGGTTGGGTTAGGTTAGGTTATATTACGTTATGGATGTCTATAAAGGTCCCACGGTGACGTAGAGGCCAACTCGCCAGGAATGTTTTCAAATATTACCACCGAGATGTTAGGTTGGGTTAGGTTAGGTTATATCACGTTATAGATGTACATAAAGGTCCCGCGGAGACGTAGAGGCCAGCAAGCCAGGAATGTGATCAAATATTACCGCCGAGATGTTAGGTTGGGTTAGGTTAGGTTATATTACGTTATTGATGTATACAACGGTCCCACGGAGACGTGGAGGCCAACTCGCCAGGAATGTTGTCAAATATTACCGCCGAGATGATAGGTTGGGTTAGGTTAGGTTATATTACGTTATTGATGTATATAAAGGTCCTACGGAGACGTAGATGCCAGCAAGCCAGGAATGTGGTCAAATATTACCGCCGAGATGTTATTTTGGGTTAGGATAGGTTATATTACGTTATTGATGTATATAAATGTACCACGGAGACGTAGAGGCCAACTCGCCATGAATGTTTTCAAATATTACCGCCGAGATGTTAGGTTGGGTTAGGTTCGGTTATATTACGTTATAGATGTATATAAAGGTCCCACGGAGACGTAGAGGCCAACTCGCCAGGAATGTTTTCAAATATTACCGCCGAGATGTTAGGTTGGTTTCGGTTATGTTATATTACGTTATTGATGTATATGAAGGACAAACCGAGACGTAGAGGCCAACTCGCCAGGAATGTTGTCAAATATTACCGCCGAGATGTTAGGTTGGGTTAGGTTAGGTTATATTACGTAATTGATGTATATAAAGGTCCCACGGAGACGTAGAGGCCAACTCGCCAGGAATGTTTTCAAATATTACCGCCGAGATGTTAGGTTGGTTTCGGTTATGTTATTTTACGTTATTGATGTATATGAAGGACAAACCGAGACATAGAGGCCAACTCGCCAGGAATGTTGTCAAATATTACCGCCGAGGTGTTACGTTGGGTTAGGTTAGGTTATATTACGTAATTGATGTATATAAAGGTCCCACGGAGACGTAGATGCCAACAAGCCAGGAATGTGGTCAAATATTACCGCCGAGATGTTATTTTGGGTTAGGATAGGTTATATTACGTTATTGATGTATATAAATATACCACGGAGATGTAGATGCCAGCAAGCCAGGAATGTGGTCAAATATTACCGCCGAGGTGTTAGGTTGGGTTAGGTTAGTTTATAATACGTTATAGATGTATTTAAAGGTCCCGCGGAGACGTAGAGGCCAGCAAGCCAGGGATGTGATCAAATATTACCGCCGAGATGTTAGGTTGGGTTAGGTTAGGTTATATTACGTTATTGATGTATATAAAGGTCCCACGGAGACGTATAGGCCAACTCGCCGGGAATGTTGTCAAATATTACCGCCGAGATGTTAGCTTGGGTTAGGTTAGGTTATATTACGTTATTGATGTATATGAAGGACAAACCGAGACGTAGAGGCCAACTCGCCAGGAATGTTGTCAAATATTACCGCCGAGATGTTAGGTTGGGTTAGGTTAGGTTATATTACGTAATTGATGTATATAAAGGTCCCACGGAGACGTAGATGCCAACAAGCCAGAAATGTGGTCAAATATTACCGCCGAGATGTTATTTTGGGTTAGGATAGGTTATATTACGTTATTGATGTATATAAAGGTCCCGCGGAGACGTAGGTGCCAAAAAGCCAGGAATGTGGTCAAATATTACCGCCGAGATGTTATTTTGGGTTAGGATAGGTTATATTACGTTATTGATGTATATAAATGTACCACGGAGACGTAGAGGCCAACTCGCCATGAATGTTTTCAAATATTACCGCCGAGATGTTAGGTTGGGTTAGGTTCGGTTATATTACGTTATAGACGTATATAAAGGTCCCACGGAGACGTAGAGGCCAACTCGCCAGGAATGTTTTCAAATATTCCCGCCGAGATGTTAGGTTGGGTTAGGTTAGGTTATATTACGTTATTGATGTATATAAAGGTCCCGCGGAGACGTAGATGCCAAAAAGCCAGGAATGTGGTCAAATATTACCGCCGAGATGTTATTTTGGGTTAGGATAGGTTATATTACGTTATTGATGTATATAAAGGTCCCACGGTGACGTAGAGGCCAACTCGCCAGGAATGTTTTCAAATATTACCGCCGAGATGTTAGGTTGGGTTAGGTTAGGTTATATTACGTTATGGATGTCTATAAAGGTCCCACGGTGACGTAGAGGCCAACTCGCCAGGAATGTTTTCAAATATTACCACCGAGATGTTAGGTTGGGTTAGGTTAGGTTATATCACGTTATAGATGTACATAAAGGTCCCGCGGAGACGTAGAGGCCAGCAAGCCAGGAATGTGATCAAATATTACCGCCGAGATGTTAGGTTGGGTTAGGTTAGGTTATATTACGTTATTGATGTATACAACGGTCCCACGGAGACGTGGAGGCCAACTCGCCAGGAATGTTGTCAAATATTACCGCCGAGATGATAGGTTGGGTTAGGTTAGGTTATATTACGTTATTGATGTATATAAAGGTCCTACGGAGACGTAGATGCCAGCAAGCCAGGAATGTGGTCAAATATTACCACCGAGATGTTATTTTGGGTTAGGATAGGTTATATTACGTTATTGATGTATATAAATGTACCACGGAGACGTAGAGGCCAACTCGCCATGAATGTTTTCAAATATTACCGCCGAGATGTTAGGTTGGGTTAGGTTCGTTTATATTACGTTATAGATGTATATAAAGGTCCCACGGAGACGTAGAGGCCAACTCGCCAGGAATGTTTTCAAATATTACCGCCGATATGTTAGGTTGGTTTCGGTTATGTTATATTACGTTATTGATGTATATGAAGGACAAACCGAGACGTAGAGGCCAACTCGCCAGGAATGTTGTCAAATATTACCGCCGAGATGTTAGGTTGGGTTAGGTTAGGTTATATTACGTAATTGATGTATATAAAGGTCCCACGGAGACGTAGAGGCCAACTCGCCAGGAATGTTTTCAAATATTACCGCCGAGATGTTAGGTTGGTTTCGGTTATGTTATATTACGTTATTGATGTATATGAAGGACAAACCGAGACATAGTGGCCAACTCGCCAGGAATGTTGTCAAATATTACCGCCGAGATGTTACGTTGGGTTAGGTTAGGTTATATTACGTAATTGATGTATATAAAGGTCCCACGGAGACGTAGATGCCAACAAGCCAGGAATGTGGTCAAATATTACCGCCGAGATGTTATTTTGGGTTAGGATAGGTTATATTACGTTATTGATGTATATAAATATACCACGGAGATGTAGATGCCAGCAAGCCAGGAATGTGGTCAAATATTACCGCCGAGGTGTTAGGTTGGGTTAGGTTAGTTTATAATACGTTATAGATGTATTTAAAGGTCCCGCGGAGACGTAGAGGCCAGCAAGCCAGGGATGTGATCAAATATTACCGCCGAGATGTTAGGTTGGGTTAGGTTAGGTTATATTACGTTATTGATGTATATAAAGGTCCCACGGAGACGTATAGGCCAACTCGCCGGGAATGTTGTCAAATATTACCGCCGAGATGTTAGCTTGGGTTAGGTTAGGTTATATTACGTTATGGATGTCTATAAAGGTCCCACGGTGACGTAGAGGCCAACAAGCCAGGAATGTGGTCAAATATTACCACCGAGATGTTAGGTTGGGTTAGGTTAGGTTATATCACGTTATAGATGTATATAAAGGTCCCGCGGAGACGTAGAGGCCAGCAAGCCAGGAATGTGATCAAATATTACCGCCGAGATGTTAGGTTGGGTTAGGTTAGGTTATATTACGTTATAGATGTATATAAAGGTCCCACGGAGACGTAGGGGCCAACTCGCCAGGAATGTTTTCAAATATTACCGCCGAGATGTTAGGTTGGTTTCGGTTATGTTATATTACGTTATTGATGTATATGAAGGACAAACCGAGACGTAGAGGCCAACTCGCCAGGAATGTTGTCAAATATTACCGCCGAGATGTTACGTTGTGTTAGGTTAGGTTATATTACGTAATTGATGTATATAAAGGTCCCACGGAGACGTAGATGCCAACAAGCCAGGAATGTGGTCAAATATTACCGCCGAGATGTTATTTTGGGTTAGGATAGGTTATATTACGTTATTGATGTATATAAAGGTCCCACGGAGACGTAGAGGCCAACTCGCCATGAATGTTTTCAAATATTACCGCCGAGATGTTAGGTTGGGTTAGGTTAGGTTACATTACGTTATTGATGTATATAAAGGTCCCACGGAGACGTATAGGCCAACTCGCCGGGAATGTTGTCAAATATTACCGCCGAGATGTTAGTTTGGGTTAGGTTAGGTTATATTACGTTATTGATGTATATGAAGGACAAACCGAGACGTAGAGGCCAACTCGCCAGGAATGTTGTCAAATATTACCGCCGAGATGTTAGGTTGGGTTAGGTTAGGTTATATTACGTAATTGATGTATATAAAGGTCCCACGGAGACGTAGATGCCAACAAGCCAGAAATGTGGTCAAATATTACCGCCGAGATGTTATTTTGGGTTAGGATAGGTTATATTACGTTATTGATGTATATAAAGGTCCCGCGGAGACGTAGGTGCCAAAAAGCCAGGAATGTGGTCAAATATTACCGCCGAGATGTTATTTTGGGTTAGGATAGGTTATATTACGTTATTGATGTATATAAATGTACCACGGAGACGTAGAGGCCAACTCGCCATGAATGTTTTCAAATATTACCGCCGAGATGTTAGGTTGGGTTAGGTTCGGTTATATTACGTTATAGACGTATATAAAGGTCCCACGGAGACGTAGAGGCCAACTCGCCAGGAATGTTTTCAAATATTCCCCCCCGAGATGTTAGGTTGGTTTCGGTTATGTTATATTACGTTATTGATGTATATGAAGGACAAACCGAGACGTAGAGGCCAACTCGCCAGGAATGTTGTCAAATATTACCGCCGAGATGTTAGGTTGGGTTAGGTTAGGTTATATTACGTAATTGATGTATATAAAGGTCCCTCGGAGACGTAGAGGCCAACTCGCCAGGAATGTTGTCAAATATTACCGCCGAGATGTTAGGTTGGGTTAGGTTAGGTTATATTACGTTATTGATGTATATAAAGGTCCCGCGGAGACGTAGATGCCAAAAAGCCAGGAATGTGGTCAAATATTACCGCCGAGATGTTATTTTGGGTTAGGATAGGTTATATTACGTTATTGATGTATATAAAGGTCCCGCGGAGACGTAGATGCCAAAAAGCCAGGAATGTGGTCAAATATTACCGCCGAGATGTTATTTTGGGTTAGGATAGGTTATATTACGTTATTGATGTATATAAATGTACCACGGAGACGTAGAGGCCAACTCGCCATGAATGTTTTCAAATATTACCGCCGAGATGTTAGGTTGGGTTAGGTTAGGTTAGGTTACGTTAAAGATGTATATAAAGGTCCCACGGAGACGTAGAGGCCAACTCGCCAGGAATGTTTTCAAATATTACCGCCGAGATGTTAGGTTGGTTTCGGTTATGTTATATTACGTTATTGATGTATATGAAGGACAAACCGAGACGTAGAGGCCAACTCGCCAGGAATGTGGTCAAATATTACCGCCGAGATGTTATTTTGGGTTAGGATAGGTTATATTACGTTATTGATGTATATAAAGGTCCCGCGGAGACGTAGATGCCAAAAAGCCAGGAATGTGGTCAAATATTACCGCCGAGATGTTATTTTGGGTTAGGATAGGTTATATTACGTTATTGATGTATATAAAGGTCCCGCGGAGACGTAGAGGCCAGCAAGCCAGGAATGTGATCAAATATTACCGCCGAGATGTTCGGTTGGGTTAGGTTAGGTTATATTACGTTATTGATGTATACAAAGGTCCCACGGAGACGTATAGGCCAACTCGCCGGGAATGTTGTCAAATATTACCGCCGAGATGTTAGCTTGGGTTAGGTTAGGTTATATTACGTTATGGATGTCTATAAAGGTCCCACGGTGACGTAGAGGCCAACTCGCCAGGAATGTTTTCAAATATTACCGCCGAGATGTTAGGTTGGGTTAGGTTAGGTTATATTACGTTATGGATGTCTATAAAGGTCCCACGGTGACGTAGAGGCCAACTCGCCAGGAATGTTTTCAAATATTACCACCGAGATGTTAGGTTGGGTTAGGTTAGGTTATATCACGTTATAGATGTACATAAAGGTCCCGCGGAGACGTAGAGGCCAGCAAGCCAGGAATGTGATCAAATATTACCGCCGAGATGTTAGGTTGGGTTAGGTTCGGTTATATTACGTTATTGATGTATACAACGGTCCCACGGAGACGTGGAGGCCAACTCGCCAGGAATGTTGTCAAATATTACCGCCGAGATGATAGGTTGGGTTAGGTTAGGTTATATTACGTTATTGATGTATATAAAGGTCCTACGGAGACGTAGATGCCAGCAAGCCAGGAATGTGGTCAAATATTACCGCCGAGATGTTATTTTGGGTTAGGATAGGTTATATTACGTAATTGATGTATATAAATGTACCACGGAGACGTAGAGGCCAACTCGCCATGAATGTTTTCAAATATTACCGCCGAGATGTTAGGTTGGGTTAGGTTCGGTTATATTACGTTATAGATGTATATAAAGGTCCCACGGAGACGTAGAGGCCAACTCGCCAGGAATGTTTTCAAATATTACCGCCGAGATGTTAGGTTGGTTTCGGTTATGTTATATTACGTTATTGATGTATATGAAGGACAAACCGAGACGTAGAGGCCAACTCGCCAGGAATGTTGTCAAATATTACCGCCGAGATGTTAGGTTGGGTTAGCTTAGGTTATATTACGTAATTGATGTATATAAAGGTCCCACGGAGACGTAGAGGCCAACTCGCCAGGAATGTTTTCAAATATTACCGCCGAGATGTTAGGTTGGTTTCGGTTATGTTATATTACGTTATTGATGTATATGAAGGACAAACCGAGACATAGAGGCCAACTCGCCAGGAATGTTGTCAAATATTACCGCCGAGATGTTACGTTGGGTTAGGTTAGGTTATATTACGTAATTGATGTATATAAAGGTCCCACGGAGACGTAGATGCCAACAAGCCAGGAATGTGGTCAAATATTACCGCCGAGATGTTATTTTGGGTTAGGATAGGTTATATTACGTTATTGATGTATATAAATATACCACGGAGATGTAGATGCCAGCAAGCCAGGAATGTGGTCAAATATTACCGCCGAGGTGTTAGGTTGGGTTAGGTTAGTTTATAATACGTTATAGATGTATTTAAAGGTCCCGCGGAGACGTAGAGGCCAGCAAGCCAGGGATGTGATCAAATATTACCGCCGAGATGTTAGGTTGGGTTAGGTTAGGTTATATTACGTTATTGATGTATATAAAGGTCCCACGGAGACGTATAGGCCAACTCGCCGGGAATGTTGTCAAATATTACCGCCGAGATGTTAGCTTGGGTTAGGTTAGGTTATATTACGTTATGGATGTCTATAAAGGTCCCACGGTGACGTAGAGGCCAACAAGCCAGGAATGTGGTCAAATATTACCACCGAGATGTTAGGTTGGGTTAGGTTAGGTTATATCACGTTATAGATGTATATAAAGGTCCCGCGGAGACGTAGAGGCCAGCAAGCCAGGAATGTGATCAAATATTACCGCCGAGATGTTAGGTTGGGTTAGGTTAGGTTATATTACGTTATAGATGTATATAAAGGTCCCACGGAGACGTAGGGGCCAACTCGCCAGGAATGTTTTCAAATATTACCGCCGAGATGTTAGGTTGGTTTCGGTTATGTTATATTACGTTATTGATGTATATGAAGGACAAACCGAGACGTAGAGGCCAACTCGCCAGGAATGTTGTCAAATATTACCGCCGAGATGTTACGTTGTGTTAGGTTAGGTTATATTACGTAATTGATGTATATAAAGGTCCCACGGAGACGTAGATGCCAACAAGCCAGGAATGTGGTCAAATATTACCGCCGAGATGTTATTTTGGGTTAGGATAGGTTATATTACGTTATTGATGTATATAAAGGTCCCACGGAGACGTAGAGGCCAACTCGCCATGAATGTTTTCAAATATTACCGCCGAGATGTTAGGTTGGGTTAGGTTAGGTTATATTACGTTATTGATGTATATAAAGGTCCCACGGAGACGTATAGGCCAACTCGCCGGGAATGTTGTCAAATATTACCGCCGAGATGTTAGTTTGGGTTAGGTTAGGTTATATTACGTTATTGATGTATATAAAGGTCCCATGGAGACGTGGAGGCCATCTCGCCAGGAATGTTGTCAAATATTACCGCCGAGATGTTAGGTTGGCTTAGGTTAGGTTATATTACGTTATAGATGTATTTAAAGGTCCCACGGAGACGTAGAGGCCAGCAAGCCAGGGATGTGATCAAATATTACCGCCGAGATGTTAGGTTGGGTTAGGTTAGGTTATATTACGTTATTGATGTATATAAAGGTCCCACGGAGACGTATAGGCCAACTCGCCAGGAATGAGGTCAAGTATTACCGCCGAGATGTTAGCTTGGGTTAGGTTAGGTTATATTACGTTATGGATGTCTATAAAGGTCCCACGGTGACGTAGAAGCCAACTCGCCAGGAATGAGGTCAAGTATTACCGCCGAGATGTTAGCTTGGGTTAGGTTAGGTTATATTACGTTATGGATGTCTATAAAGGTCCCACGGTGACGTAGAGGCCAACTCGCCAGGAATGTTTTCAAATATTACCACCGAGATGTTAGGTTGGGTTAGGTTAGGTTATATCAGGTTATAGATGTATATAAAGGTCCCGCGGAGACGTAGAGGCCAGCAAGCCAGGAATGTGATCAAATATTACCGCCGAGATGTTAGGTTGGGTTAGGTTAGGTTATATTACGTTATTGATGTATACAACGGTCCCACGGAGACGTGGAGGCCAACTCGCCAGGAATGTTGTCAAATATTACCGCCGAGATGATAGGTTGGGTTAGGTTAGGTTATATTACGTTATTGATGTATATGAAGGACAAACCGAGACGTAGAGGCCAACTCGCCAGGAATGTTGTCAAATATTACCGCCGAGATGTTAGGTTGGGTTAGGTTAGGTTATATTACGTAATTGATGTATATAAAGGTCCCACGGAGACGTAGATGCCAACAAGCCAGAAATGTGGTCAAATATTACCGCCGAGATGTTATTTTGGGTTAGGATAGGATATATTACGTTATTGATGTATATAAAGGTCCCGCGGAGACGTAGGTGCCAAAAACCCAGGAATGTGGTCAAATATTACCGCCGAGATGTTAGGTTGGTTTCGGTTATGTTATATTACGTTATTGATGTATATGAAGGACAAACCGAGACGTAGAGGCCAACTCGCCAGGAATGTTGTCAAATATTATCGCCGAGATGTTACGTTGGGTTAGGTTATGTTATATTACGTTATGGATGTCTATAAAGGTCCCACGGTGACGTAGAGGCCAACTCGCCGGGAATGTTGTCAAATATTACCGCCGATATGTTAGCTTGGGTTAGGTTAGGTTATATTACGTTATGGATGTCTATAAAGGTCCCACGGTGACGTAGAGGCCAACTCGCCAGGAATGTTTTCAAATATTACCACCGAGATGTTAGGTTGGGTTAGGTTAGGTTATATCACGTTATAGATGTATATAAAGGTCCCGCGGAGACGTAGAGGCCAGCAAGCCAGGAATGTGATCAAATATTACCGCCGAGATGTTAGGTTGGGTTAGGTTAGGTTATATTACGTTATAGATGTATATAAAGGTCCCACGGAGACGTAGAGGCCAACTCGCCAGGAATGTGATCAAATATTACCGCCGAGATGTTAGGTTGGGTTAGGTTAGGTTATATTACGTTATTGATGTATATAAAGGTCCCACGGAGACGTATAGGCCAACTCGCCGGGAATGTTGTCAAATATTACCGCCGAGATGTTAGCTTGGGTTAGGTTAGGTTATATTACGTTATGGATGTCTATAAAGGTCCCACGGTGACGTAGAGGCCAACTCGCCAGGAATGTTTTCAAATATTACCGCCGAGATGTTCGGTTGGGTTAGGTTAGGTTATATCACGTTATAGATGTATATAAAGGTCCCGCGGAGACGTAGAGGCCAGCAAGCCAGGAATGTGATCAAATATTACCGCCGAGATGTTAGGTTGGGTTAGGTTAGGTTATATTACGTTATTGATGTATACAAAGGTCCCACGGAGACGTATAGGCCAACTCGCCGGGAATGTTGTCAAATATTACCGCCGAGATGTTAGCTTGGGTTAGGTTAGGTTATATTACGTTATGGATGTCTATAAAGGTCCCACGGTGACGTAGAGGCCAACTCGCCAGGAATGTTTTCAATTATTACCACCGAGATGTTAGGTTGGGTTAGGTTAGGTTATATCACGTTATAGATGTATATAAAGGTCCCGCGGAGACGTAGAGGCCAGCAAGCCAGGAATGTGATCAAATATTACCGCCGAGATGTTAGGTTGGGTTAGGTTAGGTTATATTACGTTATTGATGTATACAACGGTCCCACGGAGACGTGGAGGCCAACTCGCCAGGAATGTTGTCAAATATTACCGCCGAGATGATAGGTTGGGTTAGGTTAGGTTATATTACGTTATTGATGTATATGAAGGACAAACCGAGACGTAGAGGCCAACTCGCCAGGAATGTTGTCAAATATTACCGCCGAGATGTTAGGTTGGGTTAGGTTAGGTTATATTACGTAATTGATGTATATAAAGGTCCCACGGAGACGTAGATGCCAACAAGCCAGAAATGTGGTCAAATATTACCGCCGAGATGTTATTTTGGGTTAGGATAGGTTATATTACGTTATTGATGTATATAAAGGTCCCGCGGAGACGTAGGTGCCAAAAAGCCAGGAATGTGGTCAAATATTACCGCCGAGATGTTATTTTGGGTTAGGATAGGTTATATTACGTTATTGATGTATATAAAGGTCCCGCGGAGACGTAGGTGCCAAAAAGCCAGGAATGTGGTCAAATATTAACGCCGAGATGTTATTTTGGGTTAGGATAGGTTATATTACGTTATTGATGTATATAAATGTACCACGGAGACGTAGAGGCCAACTCGCCATGAATGTTTTCAAATATTACCGCCGAGATGTTAGGTTGGGTTAGGTTCGGTTATATTACGTTATAGACGTATATAAAGGTCCCACGGAGACGTAGAGGCCAACTCGCCAGGAATGTTTTCAAATATTCCCGCCGAGATGTTAGGTTGGTTTCGGTTATGTTATATTACGTTATTGATGTATATGAAGGACAAACCGAGACGTAGATGCCAACTCGCCAGGAATGTTGTCAAATATTACCGCCGAGATGTTAGGTTGGGTTAGGTTAGGTTATATTACGTAATTGATGTATATAAAGGTCCCTCGGAGACGTAGATGCCAACAAGCCAGGAATGTGGTCAAATATTACCGCCGAGATGTTATTTTGGGTTAGGATAGGTTATATTACGTTATTGATGTATATAAAGGTCCCGCGGAGACGTAGATGCCAAAAAGCCAGGAATGTGGTCAAATATTACCGCCGAGATGTTATTTTGGGTTAGGATAGGTTATATTACGTTATTGATGTATATAAAGGTCCCGCGGAGACGTAGAGGCCAACTCGCCAGGAATGTGATCAAATATTACCGCCGAGATGTTAGGTTGGGTTAGGTTAGGTTATATTACGTTATTGATGTATATAAAGGTCCCACGGAGACGTATAGGCCAACTCGCCGGGAATGTTGTCAAATATTACCGCCGAGATGTTAGCTTGGGTTAGGTTAGGTTATATTACGTTATGGATGTCTATAAAGGTCCCACGGTGACGTAGAGGCCAACTCGCCAGGAATGTGATCAAATATTACCGCCGAGATGTTCGGTTGGGTTAGGTTAGGTTATATTACGTTATTGATGTATACAAAGGTCCCACGGAGACGTATAGGCCAACTCGCCGGGAATGTTGTCAAATATTACCGCCGAGATGTTAGCTTGGGTTAGGTTAGGTTATATTACGTTATTGATGTATACAACGGTCCCACGGAGACGTGGAGGCCAACTCGCCAGGAATGTTGTCAAATATAACCGCCGAGATGATAGGTTAGGTTAGGTTAGGTTATATTACGTTATTGATGTATATAAAGGTCCCACGGAGACGTAGATGCCAGCAAGCCAGGAATGTGGTCAAATATTACCGCCGAGATGTTATTTTGGGTTAGGATAGGTTATATTACGTTATTGATGTATATAAATGTACCACGGAGACGTAGAGGCCAACTCGCCATGAATGTTTTCAAATATTACCGCCGAGATGTTAGGTTGGGTTAGGTTCGGTTATATTACGTTATAGATGTATATAAAGGTCCCACGGAGACGTAGAGGCCAACTCGCCAGGAATGTTTTCAAATATTACCGCCGAGATGTTAGGTTGGTTTCGGTTATGTTATATTACGTTATTGATGTATATGAAGGACAAACCGAGACGTAGAGGCCAACTCGCCAGGAATGTTGTCACATATTACCGCCGAGATGTTAGGTTGGGTTAGGTTAGGTTATATTACGTTATGGATGTCTATAAAGGTCCTACGGTGACGTAGAGGCCAACTCGCCAGGAATGTTTTCAAATATTACCGCCGAGATGTTCGGTTGGGTTAGGTTAGGTTATATCACGTTATAGATGTATATAAAGGTCCCGCGGAGACGTAGAGGCCAGCAAGCCAGGAATGTGATCAAATATTACCGCCGAGATGTTAGGTTGGGTTAGGTTAGGTTATATTACGTTATTGATGTATACAAAGGTCCCACGGAGACGTATAGGCCAACTCGCCGGGAATGTTGTCAAATATTACCGCCGATATGTTAGCTTGGGTTAGGTTAGGTTATATTACGTTATGGATGTCTATAAAGGTCCCACGGTGACGTAGAGGCCAACTCGCCAGGAATGTTTTCAAATATTACCACCGAGATGTTAGGTTGGGTTAGGTTAGGTTATATCACGTTATAGATGTATATAAAGGTCCCGCGGAGACGTAGAGGCCAGCAAGCCAGGAATGTGATCAAATATTACCGCCGAGATGTTAGGTTGGGTTAGGTTAGGTTATATTACGTTATAGATGTATATAAAGGTCCCACGGAGACGTAGAGGCCAACTCGCCAGGAATGTGATCAAATATTACCGCCGAGATGTTAGGTTGGGTTAGGTTAGGTTATATTACGTTATTGATGTATATAAAGGTCCCACGGAGACGTATAGGCCAACTCGCCGGGAATGTTGTCAAATATTACCGCCGAGATGTTAGCTTGGGTTAGGTTAGGTTATATTACGTTATGGATGTCTATAAAGGTCCCACGGTGACGTAGAGGCCAACTCGCCAGGAATGTTTTCAAATATTACCGCCGAGATGTTCGGTTGGGTTAGGTTAGGTTATATCACGTTATAGATGTATATAAAGGTCCCGCGGAGACGTAGAGGCCAGCAAGCCAGGAATGTGATCAAATATTACCGCCGAGATGTTAGGTTGGGTTAGGTTAGGTTATATTACGTTATTGATGTATACAAAGGTCCCACGGAGACGTATAGGCCAACTCGCCGGGAATGTTGTCAAATATTACCGCCGAGATGTTAGCTTGGGTTAGGTTAGGTTATATTACGTTATGGATGTCTATAAAGGTCCCACGGTGACGTAGAGGCCAACTCGCCAGGAATGTTTTCAATTATTACCACCGAGATGTTAGGTTGGGTTAGGTTAGGTTATATCACGTTATAGATGTATATAAAGGTCCCGCGGAGACGTAGAGGCCAGCCAGCCAGGAATGTGATCAAATATTACCGCCGAGATGTTAGGTTGGGTTAGGTTAGGTTATATTACGTAATTGATGTATATAAAGGTCCCACGGAGACGTAGATGCCAACAAGCCAGAAATGTGGTCAAATATTACCGCCGAGATGTTATTTTGGGTTAGGATAGGTTATATTACGTTATTGATGTATATAAAGGTCCCGCGGAGACGTAGGTGCCAAAAAGCCAGGAATGTGGTCAAATATTACCGCCGAGATGTTATTTTGGGTTAGGATAGGTTATATTACGTTATTGATGTATATAAAGGTCCCGCGGAGACGTAGGTGCCAAAAAGCCAGGAATGTGGTCAAATATTAACGCCGAGATGTTATTTTGGGTTAGGATAGGTTATATTACGTTA
Organism: Xylocopa violacea; assembly: GCA_963969225.1. Classification (NCBI taxonomy): domain Eukaryota; kingdom Metazoa; phylum Arthropoda; class Insecta; order Hymenoptera; family Apidae; genus Xylocopa; species Xylocopa violacea. The sequence continues at coordinate 6,369,975 of CAXAJV010000977.1, forward strand.
TTGATGTATATAAATGTACCACGGAGACGTAGAGGCCAACTCGCCATGAATGTTTTCAAATATTACCGCCGAGATGTTAGGTTGGGTTAGGTTCGGTTATATTACGTTATAGACGTATATAAAGGTCCCACGGAGACGTAGAGGCCAACTCGCCAGGAATGTTTTCAAATATTACCGCCGAGATGTTAGGTTGGTTTCGGTTATGTTATATTACGTTATTGATGTATATGAAGGACAAACCGAGACGTAGATGCCAACTCGCCAGGAATGTTGTCAAATATTACCGCCGAGATGTTAGGTTGGGTTAGGTTAGGTTATATTACGTAATTGATGTATATAAAGGTCCCTCGGAGACGTAGATGCCAACAAGCCAGGAATGTGGTCAAATATTACCGCCGAGATGTTATTTTGGGTTAGGATAGGTTATATTACGTTATTGATGTATATAAAGGTCCCGCGGAGACGTAGATGCCAAAAAGCCAGGAATGTGGTCAAATATTACCGCCGAGATGTTATTTTGGGTTAGGATAGGTTATATTACGTTATTGATGTATATAAAGGTCCCGCGGAGACGTAGAGGCCAGCAAGCCAGGAATGTGATCAAATATTACCGCCGAGATGTTCGGTTGGGTTAGGTTAGGTTATATTACGTTATTGATGTATACAAAGGTCCCACGGAGACGTATAGGCCAACTCGCCGGGAATGTTGTCAAATATTACCGCCGAGATGTTAGCTTGGGTTAGGTTAGGTTATATTACGTTATTGATGTATACAACGGTCCCACGGAGACGTGGAGGCCAACTCGCCAGGAATGTTGTCAAATATAACCGCCGAGATGATAGGTTAGGTTAGGTTAGGTTATATTACGTTATTGATGTATATAAAGGTCCCACGGAGACGTAGATGCCAGCAAGCCAGGAATGTGGTCAAATATTACCGCCGAGATGTTATTTTGGGTTAGGATAGGTTATATTACGTTATTGATGTATATAAATGTACCACGGAGACGTAGAGGCCAACTCGCCATGAATGTTTTCAAATATTACCGCCGAGATGTTAGGTTGGGTTAGGTTCGGTTATATTACGTTATAGATGTATATAAAGGTCCCACGGAGACGTAGAGGCCAACTCGCCAGGAATGTTTTCAAATATTACCGCCGAGATGTTAGGTTGGTTTCGGTTATGTTATATTACGTTATTGATGTATATGAAGGACAAACCGAGACGTAGAGGCCAACTCGCCAGGAATGTTGTCACATATTACCGCCGAGATGTTAGGTTGGGTTAGGTTAGGTTATATTACGTTATGGATGTCTATAAAGGTCCTACGGTGACGTAGAGGCCAACTCGCCAGGAATGTTTTCAAATATTACCGCCGAGATGTTCGGTTGGGTTAGGTTAGGTTATATCACGTTATAGATGTATATAAAGGTCCCGCGGAGACGTAGAGGCCAGCCAGCCAGGAATGTGATCAAATATTACCGCCGAGATGTTAGGTTGGGTTAGGTTAGGTTATATTACGTTATTGATGTATACAAAGGTCCCACGGAGACGTATAGGCCAACTCGCCGGGAATGTTGTCAAATATTACCGCCGATATGTTAGCTTGGGTTAGGTTAGGTTATATTACGTTATGGATGTCTATAAAGGTCCCACGGTGACGTAGAGGCCAACTCGCCAGGAATGTTTTCAAATATTACCACCGAGATATTAGGTTGGGTTAGGTTAGGTTATATCACGTTATAGATGTATATAAAGGTCCCGCGGAGACGTAGAGGCCAGCAAGCCAGGAATGTGATCAAATATTACCGCCGAGATGTTAGGTTGGGTTAGGTTAGGTTATATTACGTTATAGATGTATATAAAGGTCCCACGGAGACGTAGAGGCCAACTCGCCAGGAATGTGATCAAATATTACCGCCGAGATGTTAGGTTGGGTTAGGTTAGGTTATATTACGTTATTGATGTATATAAAGGTCCCACGGAGACGTATAGGCCAACTCGCCGGGAATGTTGTCAAATATTACCGCCGAGATGTTAGCTTGGGTTAGGTTAGGTTATATTACGTTATGGATGTCTATAAAGGTCCCACGGTGACGTAGAGGCCAACTCGCCAGGAATGTTTTCAAATATTACCGCCGAGATGTTCGGTTGGGTTAGGTTAGGTTATATCACGTTATAGATGTATATAAAGGTCCCGCGGAGACGTAGAGGCCAGCAAGCCAGGAATGTGATCAAATATTACCGCCGAGATGTTAGGTTGGGTTAGGTTAGGTTATATTACGTTATTGATGTACACAAAGGTCCCACGGAGACGTATAGGCCAACTCGCCGGGAATGTTGTCAAATATTACCGCCGAGATGTTAGCTTGGGTTAGGTTAGGTTATATTACGTTATGGATGTCTATAAAGGTCCCACGGTGACGTAGAGGCCAACTCGCCAGGAATGTTTTCAATTATTACCACCGAGATGTTAGGTTGGGTTAGGTTAGGTTATATCACGTTATAGATGTATATAAAGGTCCCGCGGAGACGTAGAGGCCAGCAAGCCAGGAATGTGATCAAATATTACCGCCGAGATGTTAGGTTGGGTTAGGTTAGGTTATATTACGTTATTGATGTATACAACGGTCCCACGGAGACGTGGAGGCCAACTCGCCAGGAATGTTGTCAAATATTACCGCCGAGATGATAGGTTGGGTTAGGTTAGGTTATATTACGTTATTGATGTATATGAAGGACAAACCGAGACGTAGAGGCCAACTCGCCAGGAATGTTGTCAAATATTACCGCCGAGATGTTAGGTTGGGTTAGGTTAGGTTATATTACGTAATTGATGTATATAAAGGTCCCACGGAGACGTAGATGCCAACAAGCCAGAAATGTGGTCAAATATTACCGCCGAGATGTTATTTTGGGTTAGGATAGGTTATATTACGTTATTGATGTATATAAAGGTCCCGCGGAGACGTAGGTGCCAAAAAGCCAGGAATGTGGTCAAATATTACCGCCGAGATGTTATTTTGGGTTAGGATAGGTTATATTACGTTATTGATGTATATAAAGGTCCCGCGGAGACGTAGGTGCCAAAAAGCCAGGAATGTGGTCAAATATTAACGCCGAGATGTTATTTTGGGTTAGGATAGGTTATATTACGTTATTGATGTATATAAATGTACCACGGAGACGTAGAGGCCAACTCGCCATGAATGTTTTCAAATATTACCGCCGAGATGTTAGGTTGGGTTAGGTTCGGTTATATTACGTTATAGACGTATATAAAGGTCCCACGGAGACGTAGAGGCCAACTCGCCAGGAATGTTTTCAAATATTCCCGCCGAGATGTTAGGTTGGTTTCGGTTATGTTATATTACGTTATTGATGTATATGAAGGACAAACCGAGACGTAGATGCCAACTCGCCAGGAATGTTGTCAAATATTACCGCCGAGATGTTAGGTTGGGTTAGGTTAGGTTATATTACGTAATTGATGTATATAAAGGTCCCTCGGAGACGTAGATGCCAACAAGCCAGGAATGTGGTCAAATATTACCGCCGAGATGTTATTTTGGGTTAGGATAGGTTATATTACGTTATTGATGTATATAAAGGTCCCGCGGAGACGTAGATGCCAAAAAGCCAGGAATGTGGTCAAATATTACCGCCGAGATGTTATTTTGGGTTAGGATAGGTTATATTACGTTATTGATGTATATAAAGGTCCCGCGGAGACGTAGAGGCCAGCAAGCCAGGAATGTGATCAAATATTACCGCCGAGATGTTCGGTTGGGTTAGGTTAGGTTATATTACGTTATTGATGTATACAAAGGTCCCACGGAGACGTATAGGCCAACTCGCCGGGAATGTTGTCAAATATTACCGCCGAGATGTTAGCTTGGGTTAGGTTAGGTTATATTACGTTATTGATGTATACAACGGTCCCACGGAGACGTGGAGGCCAACTCGCCAGGAATGTTGTCAAATATAACCGCCGAGATGATAGGTTAGGTTAGGTTAGGTTATATTACGTTATTGATGTATATAAAGGTCCCACGGAGACGTAGATGCCAGCAAGCCAGGAATGTGGTCAAATATTACCGCCGAGATGTTATTTTGGGTTAGGATAGGTTATATTACGTTATTGATGTATATAAATGTACCACGGAGACGTAGAGGCCAACTCGCCATGAATGTTTTCAAATATTACCGCCGAGATGTTAGGTTGGGTTAGGTTCGGTTATATTACGTTATAGATGTATATAAAGGTCCCACGGAGACGTAGAGGCCAACTCGCCAGGAATGTTTTCAAATATTACCGCCGAGATGTTAGGTTGGTTTCGGTTATGTTATATTACGTTATTGATGTATATGAAGGACAAACCGAGACGTAGAGGCCAACTCGCCAGGAATGTTGTCACATATTACCGCCGAGATGTTAGCTTGGGTTAGGTTAGGTTATATTACGTAATTGATGTATATAAAGGTCCCACGGAGACGTAGATGCCAACAAGCCAGGAATGTGGTCAAATATTACCGCCGAGATGTTATTTTGGGTTAGGATAGGTTATATTACGTTATTGATGTATATAAATGTACCACGGAGATGTAGATGCCAGCAAGCCAGGAATGTGGTCAAATATTACCGCCGAGGTGTTAGGTTGGGTTAGGTTAGTTTATATTACGTTATAGATGTATTTAAAGGTCCCGCGGAGACGTAGAGGCCAGCAAGCCAGGGATGTGATCAAATATTACCGCCGAGATGTTAGGTTGGGTTAGGTTAGGTTATATTACGTTATTGATGTATATAAAGGTCCCACGGAGACGTATAGGCCAACTCGCCGGGAATGTTGTCAAATATTACCGCCGAGATGTTAGCTTGGGTTAGGTTAGGTTATATTACGTTATGGATGTCTATAAAGGTCCCACGGTGACGTAGAGGCCAACTCGCCAGGAATGTTTTCAAATATTACCACCGAGATGTTAGGTTGGTTTAGGTTAGGTTATATCACGTTATAGATGTATATAAAGGTCCCGCGGAGACGTAGAGGCCAGCAAGCCAGGAATGTGATCAAACATTACCGCCGAGATGTTAGGTTGGGTTAGGTTAGGTTATATTACGTTATAGATGTATATAAAGGTCCCACGGAGACGTAGAGGCCAACTCGCCAGGAATGTTTTCAAATATTACCGCCGAGATGTTAGGTTGGTTTCGGTTATGTTATATTACGTTATTGATGTATATGAAGGGCAAACCGAGACGTAGAGGCCAACTCGCCAGGAATGTTGTCAAATATTACCGCCGAGATGTTACGTTGGGTTAGGTTAGGTTATATTACGTAATTGATGTATATAAAGGTCCCACGGAGACGTAGATGCCAACAAGCCAGGAATGTGGTCAAATATTACCGCCGAGATGTTATTTTGGGTTAGGATAGGTTATATTACGTTATTGATGTATATAAAGGTCCCACGGAGACGTAGAGGCCAACTCGCCATGAATGTTTTCAAATATTACCGCCGAGATGTTAGGTTGGGTTAGGTTAGGTTATATTACGTTATTGATGTATATAAAGGTCCCACGGAGACGTATAGGCCAACTCGCCGGGAATGTTGTCAAATATTACCGCCGAGATGTTAGTTTGGGTTAGGTTAGGTTATATTACGTTATTGATGTATATAAAGGTCCCATGGAGACGTGGAGGCCATCTCGCCAGGAATGTTGTCAAATATTACCGCCGAGATGATAGGTTGGGTCAGGTTAGGTTATATTACGTTATTGATATATATAAAGGTCCCACGGAGACGTAGATGCCAGCAAGCCAGGAATGTGGTCAAATATTACCGCCGAGATGTTATTTTGGGTTAGGATAGGTTATATTACGTTATTGATGTATATAAATGTACCACGGAGACGTAGAGGCCAACTCGCCATGAATGTTTTCAAATATTACCGCCGAGATGTTAGGTTGGCTTAGGTTAGGTTATATTACGTTATAGATGTATTTAAAGGTCCCACGGAGACGTAGAGGCCAGCAAGCCAGGGATGTGATCAAATATTACCGCCGAGATGTTAGGTTGGGTTAGGTTAGGTTATATTACGTTATTGATGTATATAAAGGTCCCACGGAGACGTATAGGCCAACTCGCCAGGAATGAGGTCAAGTATTACCGCCGAGATGTTAGCTTGGGTTAGGTTAGGTTATATTACGTTATGGATGTCTATAAAGGTCCCACGGTGACGTAGAAGCCAACTCGCCAGGAATGAGGTCAAGTATTACCGCCGAGATGTTAGCTTGGGTTAGGTTAGGTTATGTTACGTTATGGATGTCTATAAAGGTCCCACGGTGACGTAGAGGCCAACTCGCCAGGAATGTTTTCAAATATTACCGCCGAGATGTTAGGTTGGGTTAGGTTAGGTTATATCACGTTATAGATGTATATAAAGGTCCCGCGGAGACGTAGAGGCCAGCAAGCCAGGAATGTGATCAAATATTACCGCCGAGATGTTAGGTTGGGTTAGGTTAGGTTATATTACGTTATTGATGTATATAAAGGTCCCACGGAGACGTGGAGGCCATCTCGCCAGGAATGTTGTCAAATATTACCGCCGAGATGATAGGTTGGGTTAGGTTAGGTTATATTACGTTATTGATATATATAAAGGTCCCACGGAGACGTAGATGCCAGCAAGCCAGGAATGTGGTCAAATATTACCGCCGAGATGTTATTTTGGGTTAGGATAGGTGAATATTACGTTATTGATGTATATAAATGTACCACGGAGACGTAGAGGCCAACTCGCCAGGAATGTTGTCAAATATTACCCCCGAGATGATAGGTTGGGTTAGGTTAGGTTATATTACGTTATTGATGTATATAAAGGTCCCACGGAGACGTAGATGCCAACAAGCCAGGAATATGGTCAAATATTACCGCCGAGATGATAGACTGGTTTAGCCTAGCTTATACTATGTTATTGTTGTATATAAAGGTCCGACGGAGACGTATAGGCCAACTCGCCAGGAATGTTGTCAAATATTACCGCCGAGATGATAGGTTGGTTCAGGTTAGGTTATATGACGTTATTGATGTATATGAAGGTCCCACGGAGACGTAGATGCCAGCAAGCCAGGAATGTGGTCAAATATTACCGCCGAGGTGTTAGGTTGGGTTAGGTTAGGTTATATTACGTTATTGATGTATATAAAGGTCCCACGGAGACGTATAGGCCAACTCGCTGGGAATGTTGTCAAATATTACCGCCGATATGTTAGCTTGGGTTAGGTTAGGTTATATTACGTTATGGATGTCTATGAAGGTCCCACGGTGACGTAGAGGCCAACTCGCCAGGAATGTTTTCAAATATTACCGCCGAGATGTTAGGTTGGGTTAGGTTAGGTTATATCACGTTATAGATGTATATAAATGTCCCGCGGAGACGTAGAGGCCAGCAAGCCAGGAATGTGATCAAATATTACCGCCGAGATGTTAGGTTGGGTTAGGTTAGGTTATATTACGTTATTGATGTATATAAAGGTCCCACGGAGACGTGGAGGCCATCTCGCCAGGAATGTTGTCAAATATTACCGCCGAGATGATAGGTTCGGTTAGGTTAGGTTATATTACGTTATTGATATATATAAAGGTCCCACGGAGACGTAGATGCCAGCAAGCCAGGAATGTGGTCAAATATTACCGCCGAGATGTTATTTTGGGTTAGGTTAGGTTATATTACGTTATTGATGTATATAAAGGTCCCACGGTGACGTAGAGGCCAACTCGCCAGGAATGTTTTCAAATATTACCGCCGAGATGTTAGGTTGGGTTAGGTTAGGTTATATTACGTTATTGATGTATATAAAGGTCCCACGGAGACGTGGAGGCCATCTCGCCAGGAATGTTGTCAAATATTACCGCCGAGATGATAGGTTGGGTTAGGTTAGGTTATATTACGTTATTGATATATATAAAGGTCCCACGGAGACGTAGATGCCAGCAAGCCAGGAATGTGGTCAAATATTACCGCCGAGATGTTATTTTGGGTTAGGATAGGTGAATATTACGTTATTGATGTATATAAATGTACCACGGAGACGTAGAGGCCAACTCGCCATGAATGTTTTCAAATATTACCGCCGAGATGTTAGGTTGGATTAGGTTAGGTTATATTACGTTATAGATGTATATAAAGGTCCCACGGAGACGTAGAGGCCAACTCGCCAGGAATGTTTTCAAATATTACCGCCGAGATGTTAGGTTCATTTCGGTTATGTTATATTACGTTATTGATGTATATGAAGGACAAACCGAGACGTAGAGGCCAACTCGCCAGGAATGTTGTCAAATATTACCGCCGAGATGTTACGTTGCGTTAGGTTAGGTTATATTACGTAATTGATGTATATAAAGGTCCCACGGAGACGTAGATGCCAACAAGCCAGGAATGTGGTCAAATATTACCGCTGAGATGTTATTTTGGGTTAGGAAAGGTTATATTACGTTATTGATGTATATAAAGGTCCCACGGAGACGTAGAGGCCTACTGCCATGAATGTTTTCAAATATTACCGCCGAGATGTTAGGTTGGGTTAGGTTAGGTTATATTACGTTATTGATGTATATAAAGGTCCCACGGAGACGTAGATGCCAGCAAGCCAGGAATGTGGTCAAATATTACCGCCGAGATGTTATTTTGGGTTAGGATATGTGAATATTACGTTATTGATGTATATAAATGTACCACGGAGACGTAGAGGCCAACTCGCCAGGAATGTTGTCAAATATTACCGCCGAGATGATAGGTTGGGTTAGGTTAGGTTATATTACGTTATTGATGTATATAAAGGTCCCACGGAGACGTAGATGCCAACAAGCCAGGAATATGGTCAAATATTACCGCCGAGATGATAGACTGGTTTAGCCTAGCTTATACTATGTTATTGTTGTATATAAAGGTCCGACGGAGACGTATAGGCCAACTCGCCAGGAATGTTGTCAAATATTACCGCCGAGATGATAGGTTGGTTCAGGTTAGGTTATATTACGTTATTGATGTATATGAAGGTCAAACCGAGACGTAGAGGCCAACTCGCCAGGAATGTTGTCAAATATTACCGCCGAGATGTTAGGTTCGGTTAGGTTAGGTTATATTACGTTATTGATGTATATAAAGGTCCCACGGAGACGTAGATGCCAGCAAGCCAGGAATGTGGTCAAATATTACCGCCGAGATGTTATTTTGGGTTAGGATAGGTGAATATTACGTTATTGATGTATATAAATGTACCACGGAGACGTAGAGGCCAACTCGCCAGGAATGTTGTCAAATATTACCGCCGAGATGATAGGTTGGGTTAGGTTAGGTTATATTACGTTATTGATGTATATAAAGGTCCCACGGAGACGTAGATGCCAACAAGCCAGGAATGTGGTCAAATATTACCGCCGAGATGATAGACTGGTTTAGCCTAGCTTATACTATGTTATTGTTGTATATAAAGGTCCGACGGAGACGTATAGGCCAACTCGCCAGGAATGTTGTCAAATACTACCGCCGAGATGATAGGTTGGTTCAGGTTAGGTTATATTACGTTATTGATGTATATGAAGGTCCCACGGAGACGTAGATGCCTGCAAGCCAGGAATGTGGTCAAATATTACCGCCGAGGTGTTAGGTTGGGTTAGGTTAGGTTATATTACGTTATTGATGTATATAAAGGTCCCACGGAGACGTATAGGCCAACTCGCTGGGAATGTTGTCAAATATTACCGCCGATATGTTAGCTTGGGTTAGGTTAGGTTATATTACGTTATGGATGTCTATGAAGGTCCCACGGTGACGTAGAGGCCAACTCGCCAGGAATGTTTTCAAATATTACCGCCGAGATGTTAGGTTGGGTTAGGTTAGGTTATATCACGTTATAGATGTATATAAATGTCCCGCGGAGACGTAGAGGCCAGCAAGCCAGGAATGTGATCAAATATTACCGCCGAGGTGTTAGGTTGGGTTAGGTTAGGTTATATTACGTTATTGATGTATATAAAGGTCCCACGGAGACGTATAGGCCAACTCGCTGGGAATGTTGTCAAATATTACCGCCGATATGTTAGCTTGGGTTAGGTTAGGTTATATTACGTTATGGATGTCTATGAAGGTCCCACGGTGACGTAGAGGCCAACTCGCCAGGAATGTTTTCAAATATTACCGCCGAGATGTTAGGTTGGGTTAGGTTAGGTTATATCACGTTATAGATGTATATAAATGTCCCGCGGAGACGTAGAGGCCAGCAAGCCAGGAATGTGATCAAATATTACCGCCGAGATGTTAGGTTGGGTTAGGTTAGGTTATATTACGTTATTGATGTATATAAAGGTCCCACGGAGACGTGGAGGCCATCTCGCCAGGAATGTTGTCAAATATTACCGCCGAGATGATAGGTTCGGTTAGGTTAGGTTATATTACGTTATTGATATATATAAAGGTCCCACGGAGACGTAGATGCCAGCAAGCCAGGAATGTGGTCAAATATTACCGCCGAGATCTTATTTTGGGTTAGGATGGGTTATATTACGTTATTGATGTATATAAAGGTCCCACGGAGACGTAGATGCCAGCAAGCCAGGAATGTGGTCAAATATTACCGCCGAGATGTTAGGTTGGGTTAGGATAGGTTATATTACGTTATTGATGTATATACATGTACCACGGAGACGTAGAGGCCAACTCGCCATGAATGTTTTCAAATATTACCGCCGAGATGTTAGGTTGGGTTAGGTTAGGTTACATTACGTTATAGATGTATATAAAGGTCCCACGGAGACGTAGAGGCCAACTCGCCAGGAATGTTTTCAAATATTACCGCCGAGATGTTAGGTAGGGTTAGGTTTGGTTATACTATGTTATTGTTGTATATAAATGTCCGACGGAGACGTATAGGCCAACTCGCCAGGAATGTTGTCAAATATTACCGCCGAGATGATAGGTTGGGTTAGGTTAGGTTATATTACGTTATTGATGTATATAAAGGTCCCACGGAGACGTAGATGCCAACAAGCCAGGAATATGGTCAAATATTACCGCCGAGATGATAGACTGGTTTAGCCTAGCTTATACTATGTTATTGTTGTATATAAAGGTCCGACGGAGACGTATAGGCCAACTCGCCTGGAATGTTGTCAAATATTACCGCCGAGATGATAGGTTGGTTCAGATTAGGTTATATTACGTTATTGATGTATATGAAGGTCAAACCGAGACGTAGAGGCCAACTCGCCAGGAATGTTGTCAAATATTACCGCCGAGATGATAGGTTGGTTCAGGTTAGGTTATATTACGTTATTGATGTATATGAAGGTCCCACGGAGACGTAGATGCCAGCAAGCCAGGAATGTGGTCAAATATTACCGCCGAGGTGTTAGGTTGGGTTAGGTTAGGTTATATTACGTTATTGATGTATATAAAGGTCCCACGGAGACGTATAGGCCAACTCGCTGGGAATGTTGTCAAATATTACCGCCGATATGTTAGCTTGGGTTAGGTTAGGTTATATTACGTTATGGATGTCTATGAAGGTCCCACGGTGACGTAGAGGCCAACTCGCCAGGAATGTTTTCAAATATTACCGCCGAGATGTTAGGTTGGGTTAGGTTAGGTTATATCACGTTATAGATGTATATAAATGTCCCGCGGAGACGTAGAGGCCAGCAAGCCAGGAATGTGATCAAATATTACCGCCGAGATGTTAGGTTGGGTTAGGTTAGGTTATATTACGTTATTGATGTATATAAAGGTCCCACGGAGACGTAGATGCCAGCAAGCCAGGAATGTGGTCAAATATTACCGCCGAGATGTTATTTTGGGTTAGGATATGTGAATATTACGTTATTGATGTATATAAATGTACCACGGAGACGTAGAGGCCAACTCGCCAGGAATGTTGTCAAATATTACCGCCGAGATGATAGGTTGGGTTAGGTTAGGTTATATTACGTTATTGATGTATATAAAGGTCCCACGGAGACGTAGATGCCAACAAGCCAGGAATATGGTCAAATATTACCGCCGAGATGATAGACTGGTTTAGCCTAGCTTTTACTATGTTATTGTTATATATAAAGGTCCGACGGAGACGTATAGGCCAACTCGCCAGGAATGTTGTCAAATATTACCGCCGAGATGATAGGTTGGTTCAGGTTAGGTTATATTACGTTATTGATGTATATGAAGGTCAAACCGAGACGTAGAGGCCAACTCGCCAGGAATGTTTTCAAATATTACCGCCGAGATGTTAGGTTGGGTTAGGTTAGGTTATATTACGTTATTGATGTATATAAAGGTCCCACGGAGACGTGGAGGCCATCTCGCCAGGAATGTTGTCAAATATTACCGCCGAGATGATAGGTTGGGTTAGGTTAGGTTATATTACGTTATTGATATATATAAAGGTCCCACGGAGACGTAGATGCCAGCAAGCCAGGAATGTGGTCAAATATTACCGCCGAGATGTTATTTTGGGTTAGGATAGGTGAATATTACGTTATTGATGTATATAAATGTACCACGGAGACGTAGAGGCCAACTCGCCATGAATGTTTTCAAATATTACCGCCGAGATGTTAGGTTGGATTAGGTTAGGTTATATTACGTTATAGATGTATATAAAGGTCCCACGGAGACGTAGAGGCCAACTCGCCAGGAATGTTTTCAAATATTACCGCCGAGATGTTAGGTTGGTTTCGGTTATGTTATATTACGTTATTGATGTATATGAAGGACAAACCGAGACGTAGAGGCCAACTCGCCAGGAATGTTGTCAAATATTACCGCCGAGATGTTACGTTGCGTTAGGTTAGGTTATATTACGTAATTGATGTATATAAAGGTCCCACGGAGACGTAGATGCCAACAAGCCAGGAATGTGGTCAAATATTACCGCTGAGATGTTATTTTGGGTTAGGAAAGGTTATATTACGTTATTGATGTATATAAAGGTCCCACGGAGACGTAGAGGCCTACTGCCATGAATGTTTTCAAATATTACCGCCGAGATGTTAGGTTGGGTTAGGTTAGGTTATATTACGTTATTGATGTATATAAAGGTCCCACGGAGACGTAGATGCCAGCAAGCCAGGAATGTGGTCAAATATTACCGCCGAGATGTTATTTTGGGTTAGGATATGTGAATATTACGTTATTGATGTATATAAATGTACCACGGAGACGTAGAGGCCAACTCGCCAGGAATGTTGTCAAATATTACCGCCGAGATGATAGGTTGGGTTAGGTTAGGTTATATTACGTTATTGATGTATATAAAGGTCCCACGGAGACGTAGATGCCAACAAGCCAGGAATATGGTCAAATATTACCGCCGAGATGATAGACTGGTTTAGCCTAGCTTATACTATGTTATTGTTGTATATAAAGGTCCGACGGAGACGTATAGGCCAACTCGCCTGGAATGTTGTCAAATATTACCGCCGAGATGATAGGTTGGTTCAGATTAGGTTATATTACGTTATTGATGTATATGAAGGTCAAACCGAGACGTAGAGGCCAACTCGCCAGGAATGTTGTCAAATATTACCGCCGAGATGATAGGTTGGTTCAGGTTAGGTTATATTACGTTATTGATGTATATGAAGGTCCCACGGAGACGTAGATGCCAGCAAGCCAGGAATGTGGTCAAATATTACCGCCGAGGTGTTAGGTTGGGTTAGGTTAGGTTATATTACGTTATTGATGTATATAAAGGTCCCACGGAGACGTATAGGCCAACTCGCTGGGAATGTTGTCAAATATTACCGCCGATATGTTAGCTTGGGTTAGGTTAGGTTATATTACGTTATGGATGTCTATGAAGGTCCCACGGTGACGTAGAGGCCAACTCGCCAGGAATGTTTTCAAATATTACCGCCGAGATGTTAGGTTGGGTTAGGTTAGGTTATATCACGTTATAGATGTATATAAATGTCCCGCGGAGACGTAGAGGCCAGCAAGCCAGGAATGTGATCAAATATTACCGCCGAGATGTTAGGTTGGGTTAGGTTAGGTTATATTACGTTATTGATGTATATAAAGGTCCCACGGAGACGTAGATGCCAGCAAGCCAGGAATGTGGTCAAATATTACCGCCGAGATGTTATTTTGGGTTAGGATATGTGAATATTACGTTATTGATGTATATAAATGTACCACGGAGACGTAGAGGCCAACTCGCCAGGAATGTTGTCAAATATTACCGCCGAGATGATAGGTTGGGTTAGGTTAGGTTATATTACGTTATTGATGTATATAAAGGTCCCACGGAGACGTAGATGCCAACAAGCCAGGAATATGGTCAAATATTACCGCCGAGATGATAGACTGGTTTAGCCTAGCTTTTACTATGTTATTGTTATATATAAAGGTCCGACGGAGACGTATAGGCCAACTCGCCAGGAATGTTGTCAAATATTACCGCCGAGATGATAGGTTGGTTCAGGTTAGGTTATATTACGTTATTGATGTATATGAAGGTCAAACCGAGACGTAGAGGCCAACTCGCCAGGAATGTTTTCAAATATTACCGCCGAGATGTTAGGTTGGGTTAGGTTAGGTTATATTACGTTATTGATGTATATAAAGGTCCCACGGAGACGTGGAGGCCATCTCGCCAGGAATGTTGTCAAATATTATCGCCGAGATGATAGGTTGGGTTAGGTTAGGTTATATTACGTTATTGATATATATAAAGGTCCCACGGAGACGTAGATGCCAGCAAGCCAGGAATGTGGTCAAATATTACCGCCGAGATGTTATTTTGGGTTAGGATAGGTGAATATTACGTTATTGATGTATATAAATGTACCACGGAGACGTAGAGGCCAACTCGCCATGAATGTTTTCAAATATTACCGCCGAGATGTTAGGTTGGATTAGGTTAGGTTATATTACGTTATAGATGTATATAAAGGTCCCACGGAGACGTAGAGGCCAACTCGCCAGGAATGTTTTCAAATATTACCGCCGAGATGTTAGGTTGGTTTCGGTTATGTTATATTACGTTATTGATGTATATGAAGGACAAACCGAGACGTAGAGGCCAACTCGCCAGGAATGTTGTCAAATATTACCGCCGAGATGTTACGTTGCGTTAGGTTAGGTTATATTACGTAATTGATGTATATAAAGGTCCCACGGAGACGTAGATGCCAACAAGCCAGGAATGTGGTCAAATATTACCGCTGAGATGTTATTTTGGGTTAGGAAAGGTTATATTACGTTATTGATGTATATAAATGTCCCACGGAGACGTAGAGGCCTACTGCCATGAATGTTTTCAAATATTACCGCCGAGATGTTAGGTTGGGTTAGGTTAGGTTATATTACGTTATTGATGTATATAAAGGTCCCACGGAGACGTAGATGCCAGCAAGCCAGGAATGTGGTCAAATATTACCGCCGAGATGTTATTTTGGGTTAGGATATGTGAATATTACGTTATTGATGTATATAAATGTACCACGGAGACGTAGAGGCCAACTCGCCAGGAATGTTGTCAAATATTACCGCCGAGATGATAGGTTGGGTTAGGTTAGGTTATATTACGTTATTGATGTATATAAAGGTCCCACGGAGACGTAGATGCCAACAAGCCAGGAATATGGTCAAATATTACCGCCGAGATGATAGACTGGTTTAGCCTAGCTTATACTATGTTATTGTTGTATATAAAGGTCCGACGGAGACGTATAGGCCAACTCGCCAGGAATGTTGTCAAATATTACCGCCGAGATGATAGGTTGGTTCAGGTTAGGTTATATTACGTTATTGATGTATATGAAGGTCAAACCGAGACGTAGAGGCCAACTCGCCAGGAATGTTGTCAAATATTACCGCCGAGATGTTAGGTTCGGTTAGGTTAGGTTATATTACGTTATTGATGTATATAAAGGTCCCACGGAGACGTAGATGCCAGCAAGCCAGGAATGTGGTCAAATATTACCGCCGAGATGTTATTTTGGGTTAGGATAGGTGAATATTACGTTATTGATGTATATAAATGTACCACGGAGACGTAGAGGCCAACTCGCCAGGAATGTTGTCAAATATTACCGCCGAGATGATAGGTTGGGTTAGGTTAGGTTATATTACGTTATTGATGTATATAAAGGTCCCACGGAGACGTAGATGCCAACAAGCCAGGAATGTGGTCAAATATTACCGCCGAGATGATAGACTGGTTTAGCCTAGCTTATACTATGTTATTGTTGTATATAAAGGTCCGACGGAGACGTATAGGCCAACTCGCCAGGAATGTTGTCAAATACTACCGCCGAGATGATAGGTTGGTTCAGGTTAGGTTATATTACGTTATTGATGTATATGAAGGTCCCACGGAGACGTAGATGCCTGCAAGCCAGGAATGTGGTCAAATATTACCGCCGAGGTGTTAGGTTGGGTTAGGTTAGGTTATATTACGTTATTGATGTATATAAAGG
Organism: Xylocopa violacea; assembly: GCA_963969225.1. NCBI lineage: Eukaryota > Metazoa > Arthropoda > Insecta > Hymenoptera > Apidae > Xylocopa > Xylocopa violacea. Next base: position 6,386,458 of record CAXAJV010000977.1, read on the forward strand.
TCCCACGGAGACGTATAGGCCAACTCGCTGGGAATGTTGTCAAATATTACCGCCGATATGTTAGCTTGGGTTAGGTTAGGTTATATTACGTTATGGATGTCTATGAAGGTCCCACGGTGACGTAGAGGCCAACTCGCCAGGAATGTTTTCAAATATTACCGCCGAGATGTTAGGTTGGGTTAGGTTAGGTTATATCACGTTATAGATGTATATAAATGTCCCGCGGAGACGTAGAGGCCAGCAAGCCAGGAATGTGATCAAATATTACCGCCGAGATGTTAGGTTGGGTTAGGTTAGGTTATATTACGTTATTGATGTATATAAAGGTCCCACGGAGACGTGGAGGCCATCTCGCCAGGAATGTTGTCAAATATTACCGCCGAGATGATAGGTTCGGTTAGGTTAGGTTATATTACGTTATTGATATATATAAAGGTCCCACGGAGACGTAGATGCCAG